>JARQOC010000003.1:403658927-404889433 GCA_033576535.1 Allobates femoralis
GCCGCGCCACCATAAACGCCCGGCTTCCTGAGACACACCGTCCGCCCCAGCCTCCTCACAGACACCATCCGCCCAAGCCTCCCGCGCCCGGCTTCCTGAGAGACACCGTCCACCCCAGCCTCCCCAGGTAAGATAGCGGCGGCAGCGCTCTCTCATTGTAGCCTGCAGCGGCGGCGGGGCTGCTGCCTCCTATCACCTCACCCACCCCCCCGCGCCTCAACTAACCCACCTGCCCCCTCTGTCACCTGCTCCCCGCACAGCCCCCTCTGTCACCTGCTCCCCGCACAGCCCTCTCTGTCACCTGCTCCCCGCACAGCCCCCTCTGTCACCTGCTCCCCGCACAGCCCCCTCTGTCACCTGCTCCCCGCACAGCCCCCTGTGTACTCTGCTCCCCGAACAGCCCCCTTTGTACTCTGCTCCCTGCACTGCCCCCTGTGTACTCTGCTCCCCGCACTGCCCCCTGTGTACTCTGCTCCCCGCACCACCCCCTGTGTACTCTGCTCCCCGCACCGCCCCCTGTGTACTCTGCTCCCCGCACCGCCCCCTGTGTCCTCTATCACTCCGGTTTGTAGTACAGTGATGGACAGCTGTCTACCTCAGAACCGGTATCCGGTGGGACTGGGCGCGGGTGTCTTTGAACCCGTTGCTTTGCTGCTTGCCCCCTTTCACGTCTGGGTCACCGCTTCTCGGTGCCCTCCCCGTTAGCTCTGTAGTTTTCACTTCCTCCTTGTACTTGTTCCTTCCACCGACTCTCTTGCTTTTCTGCTCTTTTCCCCACACTACACCTCACACTCCTCCCACCAGGACCTGATTGGTCCTCTGCCTCTGGATGGTGGATGTGGTACATGGAGCTTTGGATTTAACTTGTTCACCACTGAGACGGACGATATTGCATCTTCAGTCAGGGATGCAATACCTTCCTGTGACGCACTCGTTGCGGGGCGCCACACTGGCTCTGCCCTTTTCCTCTCCTGCTCTCTGTCACTCAACCTGCTGCATAGAGCTTGGTCAGAGCGGCTGCAAAGCATTTGTCCTGACATCAGCAGCAGAGCCTGCCCTGTTTATGCTTTATTCAGAGAGCAGGAAGGGAGGAGGGCAGAGCCAGCAGAACAGGAGGCAGCTGCTGACACATAGAGGGGGTGGAATACACAAGGAGAAGGCAGGTGGACTCTGTCAGCAGTGAAGACCTCTTAATAAGATCCCACCCATTAGACTACTTATCTGTAAGTTTTCTAATGTCTTTTTTAAAGCTTACAGGGGGGCTAGAGACATGGGGGACTCCTTCCCTGCATGTAGCAGACATTATATTGAGTTTTGGGGACATTATACTGGGGACTGTTGGCGAAACTATACCTGGGCTTTGGAGACATTATAAGAGGGACTGGGAATGGGGACTTTGAAAGAGGGGTGGTGAGAACATCATATGACAGTATATGGGAGATCTTATACTGAGGGCTCTGGGGGAAACTATACCTAAGCTATGGGGACATTTCAAGAAAAGCTAGCCATCAGGATATTGCACAAGGGGTTTGTATGGACATCATATTATATGGGAAACTCTGGGGAACATTATACAGGAGCTATAAAGGTAAGTATACATGGGCTAGGAGGATGTTAAAGAGGGGCTGACCTTGGGGACATCACAAGGGGGCACTGTAGGGGTTAAACTAGAAGGGCTGTAGGGGACATAAGAAGATTTGTGGGGGACAATTGGGACTATGGAGGATATATTGTATGGGAGATTGTAAGGGACATTATCAGGGCCGGCTCCAGGTTTCTGTGGGCCCCGGGCGAAAAGGTCTCAGTGGGCCCCCTTTAAGTACATATCGCGGACTATATATATATATATATATATATATATATATATATATATATATATATATATATATATTGCCGCACACTTACCGCAAGCCCCATAGACAATGCATGGGGCTTGCCGCAAACGTGCAGCAAGTGCAGCCGCTAGGCGTAAAATGCGGCAGATGCTGGGTTTTTTACCGCAACTGCCACATTTTTAAAAAAAACGCCTATGTGAAGGCAGCCTTACAGGAACAGTGACTGCCGAAACCAGTAAGAGCTGTTCCTAACAGTGAGCATATTACACGTTGTTAGGAGTGGGCTAAGGTGCATTTGCATTCCCTTGCGCTTTTTAAAAATACCCTTCAAATGCAAAATGTTGCATTTTTGTGCGTCTGAGGATGCTTGGTATATACACAGACATCCTGAAGCGCACAAATAATGCAAGCAGCTCAATGGAGCCGCACTGCCATATGGTGGCACTGCAGCAAAGCGCAGTGTCTGGCTGTTCGGATCTCTCTTCTCCTCACTTTTCTTCTTGCCGCTCCGGTCTCCTCTGGTCGCTCTGCTCATATCAGCACAGTGATGACATCGTGCCCCTCCATGCTGAGCTGCAGAATGCGGACAGTGGCAGAAGAGACTCTGGAGAAGGATGTTGCTGGCAAAGGCTGCTGGGACTATAGGAGCGGAATCCGCGGGGGGCTACCACTGGTACACATACCTCGTACACACTCGGCTCTGCTCCGTACACCTTGTACGCACTCGGCTCTGCTCCGTACACCTCGTACGCACTCGGCTCTGCTCCGTACACCTCGTACGCACGCGGCTCCGCTCCGTACACCTCGTACGCACGCGGCTCCGCTCCGTACACCTCGTACGCACGCGGCTCTGCTCCGTACACCTCGTACGCACGCGGCTCCGCTCTGTACACCTCGTACGCACGCGGCTCCGCTCCGTACACCTCGTACGCACGCGGCTCCACTCCGTACACCTCGTACGCACGTGGCTCCGCTCCGTACACCTCGTACGCACGCGGCTCTGCTTCATACACCTCGTACACCTTATGCAAGTATTGTATGTTGCAGCGCATAGCGTTTAATGCTATGCGCTGGAGGCAGCCCATAGAAACCCGACGTTTACCTTGACAACCACTGGTTGTCAATGTAAATATCGGGTTTCTATGGGCTCAGTTGCTGGCAGCGCATAGCGTTAAACGCTCTGCGCTGCAGCAGACAATACTTGCGTCAGGCTAGGGTCACAACACAAGTGTGACCCTAGCCCTCAGGGGCCCGGTGGGCCCCCTCCAAGCAGTCGGGCCCCGGCACTTGCCCGGGTACGCTGGGTGCTGACGCCGGCCCTGAATATAATAATATTTATTCATTTATATAGCGCTATTGATTCCATAGCACTTTACATACATCAGTAATGCTGTCTCTCTTGGAGCTCACAATCTAAACATCCTATCAGTATGTCTTTACAATGTGGGAGGAAACTGGAGTGCCCAGAGGAAACCCACGCAAACACAGGGAGAACATACAAACTACTTGCTGATGTTGTCCTAAGTGTCCTTGGTGGGAATTGAACCCAGGACCTCAGGACCCCAGCGCTGCAAAGGCTACTGTGCTAACCACTTGAGCCACCGTGCTGCCCGTATTTATGTAGATAGGATATTTAGATCAGGGGTGGGGAACTCCAGTCCTCGAGGGACATCAATCAGTGCAGGTTTTCACGATTTCCTTAGTATTGCACAGGGATTGGAATCATCACCAGTGCAAGTGATTATGTTATCACCTGTGCAAAATTAAGGAAATCCTTAAAACCTGCACTGATTGCGGCCCTCGAGGACTGGAGTTCCCCACCCCTGATTTAGATAGTGACCCTCAAGAGGGACAGCATTACTGATGTATGTAAAGTGCTATTGAATCAATAGTACTATATAAAATAATTAGATTAATATTATAATCATAACCTATGTTATATAGCTCTTTGCTATGTATGCAGTTGAAATCTAGATGTCTGTGGCTCTAATATTTTTTTTAATGTTTTTTTTTTTTTTATCTATATACCTATGTTTGTTTCTATTTACGTAAATGTGTATCTGACATATCTATGAAACAGACTATTTATGTCTAATATATCTATCAGTTTATCAAATCTCTATATATTACATGTATTACACTATGTATTATCTATATCAATGTTAAATACAGGTATTATTGATATATGATATATCTATCTATAAGTCCATTAGCGAAGAAGTTAAATTATTTTAAAGTAAAACATTTTTGTAAATAATATTAGGTATTAATTTTCCTTGAAGTGGTGTATCCACCACTTTGACCCTAACGTTGTTGCGTTGCTTTACTCTTAAGAATGCAACATATAATTGACCATGGACAAATGCAGGTTCAGGTAGAAAAACGCCAACTCGATTGAGGGTCTGCCCTTGTGATTTGTTAATGGTCATTGCAAATGCCAGCTTTACAAGAAACTGTCGACGTCTTAATTTAAAAGGTAACCCAGTCTTTGAAGGACACAAATCGATGCGTGGAATGAATACAATATTTCCTTCTGCTGAGCCAGTAATGACTTTAGCCTGTATGATGTTGCCGAGTAAAGCAGTGACAATTAGCCGAGCACCATTGCAGAGACCTTTCTTGGTGTTTAGGTTGCGTAATAGCATAACAATGGTGCCAATTTTAAGTTGCAGATGATGTGATGGCATTCCTGATGGTGTCAGTGAGTTTACAAATTCCACTGGGTAGTTTTCACATTCATCAGTTTCATCAGCATCGATAGAATTATCACTGGTATATACAGTATAGTCGCCACTCAGTCGGTCCATGACTTTAGAGTTCAAATAATCAACGTCATCATTTTTTGGACATAGTATGGCATGTGATGCAGCAGTATTTATGCTTTCGTTGTTATTAACATCAATGCAAATATTGTCTCCAAAGATGTCGGTTACTATAGAGCCAGTGTAAAGCATGTCTTGAGGAATTTCAATGACATCATCTCCAAGATTGTATTCATTAGACAGCTCACCATTTCCCAGTTTAAGCAACCAACTGCTGTATTCAGGATCAGTGGAGCGCATGTTGTTGAACAGCGCCAGTCGAGTAAAAAGTTTCCTTTGTTGAGAATATTTAATGCAGGAATCTACTATGTCTGTTCTTGTTCCATGGGCAATATCGGGAAGGCATTGTCTAAAGTCTCCTCCAAGAACAATAACTTTAGCTCCAAACGGTGTTTTATGTTTCTGAGCCACATTTTTTGTCATGATGTCCCGTAGAAGTCTATCGATCACATTCAATGCATGTTTTTGTACCATTGTGCACTCATCAATAATAAAAAGTTTTGTACTCTGCAAATGGTTCCCTGCATCTGTATCGTTTTTAAACCTGGAAACGGATGTTTCATTAATAGGTATTGGTATGCCATACAGAGAAGATAGTTCGGCCTCCTTGTAGCAAGTTAGCTGCTATTCCTGTAGTGGCAGCAGGTGACACAATGTCTCCTTGTCCCCTTAGATAATATATAAGTAGATGGTATAGGTAGGTTTTTCCACTGCCACCAGGGCCGTCAATAAAAAAGCACTTTGGTGTTAAACTACTGTCTTGTAAAGCTTGAGTAATGACATCGTAGGCAAAACGTTGCTCCTGATTTAGAGTTTCTTTCATCTCCGCAGCTGTTCTTAACTCATATTCCTTATTATACTGTGGTAGGAGTTGTTGTGTTTTCTTTGCTGGGCGTGGTAAATTGAAATCAGCAAAAGTTTTTCCATGAACTATGAGGATATCTTGGATATCTTTCATAGCATATCCTTCACAATTGACACACTCCTCAGTGTTGGTGTGGTATGCATGACAGTAGTCTTGTAAAAAGTGTTCCTTAAATTCATTCCACAACTCAAGTGGATTTGTGGGAGGACCAAAAATACAGATGTAAGCTGGGTAGGCATGTTCAGAATGTAGGCATCCATTAAAGTATTTCTCCACACGCTATCATCGAATAATAATCCTAGTGCTAAAGCAGCTTCTTTGAATGTTTGATGTGTAACTCCATTGACGGTTTTAATGCTGTCAAAACTGGTTGCACCTTTTACATGCAATAACAACAAACTTAAATGGTATTGTTCTTGGTCTTTGACACTAACAGTATACAGTCTTCCAATAACTGTGTGACCCCCCTCGTTTTCTAGGTTCCCACGTGCCTTCTTTCCAAACATAGTATTCAGGAATTTCACGGTAGAAATAGTTATGTGCATGTAGGTCGATCTTATTAAGGTTAAAGTACGCCATAAGTGTTGAATTGGTATGGAGCTTTTGTTGGATGTTGGATGTTGGTGGCAGAGTCATCCTCATGAAAATATAGTGGTTGAGAATGAGGCAGCTGTACCGCTAGACGAATGATGGTATGAGATTGTTTATGCATCGGATAAGCAAATATTCGAAACGCTGCTTCAGGAGCACTAACATATCTGGAATCGACAAATTGGTTTGTTTCATCATGCTGGATGTTAGTTTGGGTAATTTCAAGATTGGCTTTATCATGTCCTTTATAAACGTATTTGAATAAATATTTTACACTTTGAATGGAAGCACATATTTCGACATTAATATGGCACTTGTATTTGGTGAGTAAAAAAGGGTTATACGGAACTACCCAGGAATTGTCAATCGTCTTAGACTGGTGTTCATATGTTGTGCCAATGGGTCTGCGGTAAGTAGGATAGCCGTCCTTTGGTGTGATGGTAGATTGTTGAAATTGTTTAGGGAAACCTTTGGTACAATTTTCAAGATCCATAAAGGGAGAATTCGGGTTGTGTTTTCCACAGGGACCATGAATCATGTGTTGAAGAACAATGTTATGGAGCTGAGGGTAGTAAGTAGCATCTGGGATTTCAGCCCACACGATATTGTCTATGTCCTCCTCAAGACCACTCTTTTGAAATTCAATGACATGGACCATTGCGGTAACGTTTCCAAATAATCCACTGCTAATGTTTTTTAAGAGGGATTCCAGATTAATTTTAAAGACGCATGCAACCAAGTCAGGTCTGTGTTCAACACGCTGCCATGGTTTTATATGTGTAGTAATTTCACTCCACTTTGGATTACACATCCTGGTGATAAATCAGGTCAACCATACTTTGTCACAATAGCCATAATAGTCTCGCGAGACTTCCCGGACGCCATATTGGATCCAGTCCTCTGTGGCAGCGACATACTTCGTCCAAGATGGCGTCTGGGAAGTCTCGCGAGACTTTTCAGACGGCATCTGGGATCTTGCGAGAGTTTCCGGATGCAATTTTGGAGGAAACATGTCGCCAGGACGAAGGAGTGGAGCCAACATGGTGGAGTCGGCGGCGGAGCGAAGATAATCGGCTGGAGGCAGCGGCGGCAGGGAAGACAATGGGCCGGTAGTAAGTATGGCAGGCAGAGTGCATGGGGGTATGAGTGTGGAGGTGCTGAGCGAGGAGGGGGGTGCAAGGAGTGTAAGGGGGGGACGTGTGTGTGTGGACGTGGCAACTGAGGGGGGGGTGTGATGAGAAGTGTAGTGTCGGAAGGTGTGTGGAGGAGTGGGGAGTGTGACCGGAGTGTGTGTGGAGCCGCAGCTTGTACCGATGGTGGGAGTGTGGCTTTGGAAGCCCCGCTCCCGGCAATGGGCGGCCATATTGGAGCACCCAGGGCGAGTGTACAGGCAACATCAGTCAGGATGTGACGTACTATACTGTTACATCGTGACGGACATTGCCTTAAGGTACCTTTACACGCGGCAACTTTTCTAGGAATTTCACTGGCAACTTACTGGTTGCAGTGAAATCATGGAGACATTGTTCCATTTGTACACAGCAACAAGATAGAACAATGTGTCCATGATTTCACTGCAACCAGTAAGTTGCCAGTGAAATTCCTAGAAAAGTTGCCGCGTGTAAAGGTACCCTTATGGTACCTTTACATGCCGCCACAGAGGGTAGCAACAGGTAGGCACCGCACGTTGCTAACGGTTGCCAATGCCGCATATACACGCCGTCACAACGTGCTCCACTGAAGGTATTTGCATTCCCCGGAAGTGCCGACGGGTGCCGCGGGTTACCTTCTGTGAAGTACCTTCCCTGATTTACACGCCCCACCACAGGGGAATATGGGCGTACATCTTTCGCGCCACAATTATTACGTGTATTACGTGACGCTCATACGGTGATTGGACAATGCAATAGCATCATGATTGGCCAGCCTGTGCAGGAAGGCTGGCTAATACATGACGCTATTGCAAATGTGTAGTGTGGCTGGTCAGCTCGTTAAATATGGCGCCCTGTGCAGGGACAGCCAATGGTTACACAGTAGCCCCCACCAATGATAGCTGATGGGGTGTGTATCCATGATGCTGTGGTACGCCCCGGGGATTTCACTAGGGCACGCAAATACCTTGCCTGTGCCCCGATTAAACGCCACCACCATAGGAAATGTTCCTTCCTGTTTTTGAGCACGGCTCAGACACAGGTAACCGAAGGAACTGCAGGACACAGGATGAATTTACCCGAATTACACGCCGCCACTTCGTGGTGTCTTCATGGCAGCAGGCACAATTGTGTCCGATGCCTGGCGGTTTCTACCTTCCTATGGCGGCGTGTAAGGGTACCATTAGGGTTTTATTATAATAGATATTTTTTTTTTTTTTTTAAATCAAGAAACTATTTTGTAAATCAGGTTTCAGCTATAAAAAAACAATATCAGTAACTTTAGAAACTTAATTATTACAATTCCTTTTTTTTACTTTAGATACAAGGTGAAATAAAAGTTTTGACTCGTATGATGGTTGTTCCAAGTGCCGGAAACAAAAGAGGAGGAGGGAAAGACCTATCAATTAGTAAAGGGGAAATTCTTGAAGTAATACAGTTCACCAATGAAGATAAACTATTATGCCGCAATACAAAAGGCAAATGTACGTAAGTTTTATATGCAAAGAATCTAATTTTCATTGATTTTATATTACTGTACATTAAGTGTAGTACTTGATGTAAAGTTTATATACTTGCATAAGAATCATCAATAAAGTGCCTATTTTATTACACATGTGACATCGCATGTGATGATTGATAGGTGTTCCTGCTCTGCCAACTTCTGAAATAGAAACCTAAATTTATATGTGAAGAAAACTTGACTGTACACTTAAATTATGGTTATCACTGGTTAGAAGTATACCAGATGATTAAAATATAACCTTTATTAGAATTAACAATGAAACAGTTATGATGTTTCCACCATATTTACAAAGCTCATATCACCTACACTAATATTGAAAGGTATAAATACCAAATTATTAAAAACTAATAAGAGAAAATGAAAATGGAGTATTAGTCACATTTATATAATTCTACCAATATAATGTCCCAAATACAGCTTAATAGTAGAGTATATTAAAAGATGGTGTAAATTATAGGATAGGTCAAATTCCCTGAAAGATAGTAACCATGGGAAATCCACCTAGAGCGGGGTCAATGTTACATTTACCATTTAAATCATAGAACAGGGACAAGAGAGTATGTGCAGTGCTGTGCAAATTAATTGGGACAAAGCATTTTTTAAGTAAAATCGTAAGTTTGGGTTACCAGTCAGTGATTCCAACCAGTTTTAACTGCTTTGAACAAGTGTGAGTGTACAACCTTGAGACTGAAGGCACACTGTGCGAGGAACTCGCGCGAGTGCAATGCAAGGGAAATTTGCATTGCATTCGGACCAGTGTTGCTCTATCAAGCAGGGCAGACATGTGCGAGTCCCACGCACTAAACTCGCATTGCAAGACAGAAGCGAGTGCAGTCGCTGCATGCTCCGACTGCACATGATTCTCACGTGCGTGAGGGCAATAGAAGTGTATGGGTGCGAGAAAATCTCGCACCCATACACCACACGGTGCCATACTCGCACCCATGTTTTCATTTCCCCCGCTGTGCCGTTACAGTAACCAATCATCTTGTACCGCTGTGACAGTAGCGGTACAAGATGACTAGTTAAAAAACAGATGACTATTAAATTTTAATGATTTAAGGGGTTTCTGTGGCTATTAACCACATCAGCAGCCTCGGCGTGGCATGTCTACACAGAGGCTGCCGATGCGGTTTATAACTTGGTGTTCGAGGGGTTAATAACATGCTCGTGTGGTGGCAGCATGTGTCTAGAGAGTGTCCTCACTCTCTTGACACATTATGTCATCACACCATGGGTCTGCAGGGGTTAACTCATATGTAAAATCATTGCCGCTAATTGTCGGGAGACATCTCGGACAGCTTAGGCAAGGAGATGCCGGGTCTGAGCTGTACATAAATAGCGTACAGCACCTCCGACAGCTCCATGCAGGAGACTGTACCAATGTGCTGTACGCTAATTGCATAAAGACCCGCAGCCGGCTTCTGCACTTTTGAGAAATCACCCGACAATTAGCGGCTATGATTTTACTTAGGAGTTAACCCCTACAGACCCATGGTGTGATGACACCATGTGTCAAGAGAGTGAGGACACTCTCTAGACACATGCTGCCACCACACCAGCATGATATTAACCCATCAAACTGGGTTATGAACCGCATCGGCAGCCTCTGTGCCGACATGCCGCGCAGAGGCTGCTGATGTGGTTAATAGCCACAGAAACCCCAGAAATCATTAAAATTTAATAACCATCTGCTTTTTAACTAATCATCTTGTATCGCTGTTGTCACAGCGGTACAAGATGATTGGTTACTGTACCGACACAGCAGGAAAATCTAACTCGTTGGCTTTGACAGCCGCAAAGTTTAAATTCCCGACAAATGCTGTCCGCGGTCCTTCAGGAACATGGACAGCATCACACTCACACGCAGCACACACGCACTTACACCTCACATTCGCAGCTCACTCACACGAATACAGGCAGGCACACTCACCACATGCACCACACTCGCACCATACACACCCAAAAACACGCATATCACTCGCATCGCTGTCGTGCATCAAGCACGCTCTGTGTTTGATGCCCGACAGTGTGCCTTCAGCCTGAGTAACAAAATGTCATTTGACTGGTTTTAGTCAGAAAATAACAGCTAGCTGCCCCCTCAGCTTCAGTTGAGAGCTTGTTTCTGTGAGGAGTGGTTTAGTGTACGTTTTCTCTCAGTGATTCGTGCCAGTGTGGCGCCCTGCAACGAGTGCGTCACAGGAGTGTATTGCAGCCCAGACTGCAGCTGCAATATTCTCTGACTAAGCAATGACATGGTTAAAACTCAGAGCTCCATACCCTACATACACATCAGAATAGAGGGCCAATAAGGTCCTGGTGGGCGGAGTGTAGGAGTAGTGTGTTAGAGGAGAAGTTAGAGCAGTAAGAAAGAGGAAGAAGAGTTCTGCAATGTAGGAGAAGGAGGAAGGAGCAGAACGTGGCCGGGAGGAATGTAGGAGAGGGGGCCCTGCACAGTTCCGTGCAGCCCTTGGGCCACCACCTCCACCGGTTGGGCGCCATTACCCGGTGCCTTAACAACCGGACTCTGGGCGAACATCCACGGGTCAAAATCCACCCGCGCCCATCTACAACCGGATCACTGGTTCCAAAGCTGGTAGTCGTTTATCACTGCTATGCAAACCAGGAGTGGAGGAACCGCTCTACAGGAGTACCCCACCGCCGCCGCAAACAGAGCCATCTTGCCAGCGGAGTACCCACCAAAAGGACCCAGACTACCCCTCACACCGGAACGTACACATCGGCAGGGCCATTTACAGTTAGGGCCAGAAATATTTGGACAGTGACACAAGTTTTGTTATTTTAGCTGTTTACAAAAACATGTTCAGAAATACAATTATATATATAATATGGGCTGAAAGTGCACACTCCCAGCTGCTATATGAGAGTTTCCACATCCAAATCGGAGAAAGGGTTTTAGGAATCATAGCTCTGTAATGCATAGCCTCCTCTTTTTCAATGGACCAAAAGTAATTGGACAATGGACTCTAAGGGCTGCAATTAACTCTGAAGGCGTCTCCCTCGTTAACCTGTAATCAATGAAGTAGTTAAAAGGTCAGGGGTGGATTCCAGGTGTGTGGTTTTGCATTTGGAAGCTGTTGCTGTGACCAGACAACATGCGGTCAAAGGAACTCTCAATTGAGGTGAAGCAGAACATCCTGAGGCTGAAAAAAAAGAAAAAATCCATCAGAGAGATAGCAGACATGCTTGGAGTAGCAAAATCATCAGTTGGGTACATTCTGAGAAAAAAGGAATTGACTGGTGAGCTTGGGAACTGTAAAAGGCCTGGGCGTCCACGGATGACAACAGTGGTGGATGATCGCCGCATACTTTATTTGGTGAAGAAGAACCCGTTCACAACATCAACTGAAGTCCAGAACACTGTCAGTGAAGTAGGTGTATCTGTCTCTAAGTCAACAGTAAAGAGAAGACTCCATGACAGTAAATACAAAGGGTTCACATCTAGATGCAAACCATTCATCAATTCCAAAAATAGACAGGCCAGAGTTAAATTTGCTGAAAAACACCTCAAGAAGCCAGCACAGTTCTGGAAAAGTATTCTATGGACAAATGAGACAAAGATCAACCTGTACCAGAATGATGGGAAGAAAAAAGTTTGGAGAAGAAAGGGAACGGCACATGATCCAAGGCACACCACATCCTCTGTAAAACATGGTGGAGGCAACGTGATGGCATGGGCATGCATGGCTTTCAATGGCACTGGGTCACTTGTGTTTATTGATGACATAACAGCAGACAAGAGTAGCCGGATGAATTCTTTTTTTTTTTTTTTTTTTTTTTACCAAATCATTTTTATTATTTTGAACAGAAATAAATGACAAACATTTGAAATTGTAACAAAGTGACAAGCAGTGAGAACAAGCAGTATTACATACCACATTCAATGCCGTATAGCGATTGTCACTGGGGGCACATGGGGGGGGGGAAAGGTAGGTAGGAGGTAAATTGAAAAGGGAGTGGGGTAGAGGGATAGGGGGGAGGGGGGGGGTGAACCAAAATAACAATTGCAGCATACTCAATACTCAATTTTGTTTAGAGAATATAGCATTCCACCATTTTCACACATTGAAACTTTAGTGTCAGAGCCCTGAACAGTAAGAGCCAACAATGATAACAATGAACAACCAAACCTAGTGAGGATCAGCACATCAAGTTACGCAATATAATATGAACTTGTCATCCACGGGTCCCAAATCAGAGTTGATTTTGTCTTTGCGGATCGGGACTGTGCCAGAGCCAGCTCATATTTACAATGTAAATGAACCCTTTCCACTACGTCCACAGCTGCTGGCGGGGAAGTCTCCTTCCATTTGAATGCAATTGAAGAGCGGGCAGCTATCAGTATGTGGGAAATGGTTCCTCTAACAATCCTGGGTATTGCCTCGAGGCCCATATGTAGGACCGCTGTGGAGGGAGTGAGTTGCAGCCGGATCCCGGTGGCTCCAAAGATCACCTGTTCCATCCCTTTCCAAAAAGATGACAAAACTGGGCAGGAGAACCAAGTATGTGTCTGGGTGCCGACCTGACCGCAGCCTCGCCAACACAGGGGGGAGTACTGCGGGCCAAATCTGGCAACCAGCACTGGGCAGCGATACCATCTCATGTGTGATTTTTTCAGCTGTTCCAAGTGGGTCATGCATGAGGATACCCTCTTGATCTCAGATATACTGTCCCTCCACTCCTCTAACTCCAGAACAACCCCCAATTCTCGCTCCCAACTCTGCATGTAAGGAAGTTTTTCCCCTTGATCAGAATCTATCAATACTTTGTATAAAATAGAGACTCCCTTTGAGCCAGAACCCGGGACCAGGAAGTATCCATTGATCCTTCTATCCATGTGACCAGCAAAGGAAGAAGAGGTATGGGGGACACCATGTAAGAAATGTCTCAATTGTAAGTATTGGTAGAAAAACCTTCTTAACCCCGGATGTTTTCGGGATAGTAGATCAAAGGGAGTCACACCCGAGGGTCCCTCTAAGTCCGATATTGTTTGAATCCCAGCAGAATGCCAGGGTTGGAGGTTTAGGTAAGGAATATGAGTTTCCATGGCAAGCACGGAGAGTGATCCCCTAGGAATTCTAAGAAGTGTAGGGGCGAGGGATCTCCAAAGGCGCAGGGCAGCTCTCATTGTAGGTAATAGAGGCGAGACCGTACCCGTCCGGAGCACCTCAGACTCCAGTGTCAAGCGAGTGGAGCCTCGCCTAGAGTAGAGTCTCTCAATTTGTAACCACCTGTGGTCCTTATCCATGTGCCACCAATCCCTGAGCCCCGTTAAGATCGAGGCCCTGTGATAGGTCAACAACTCTGGAACTCCCATTCCTCCCGACTCCAGGGGGCGGTACAAGACCCTTTTTGCTACACGTGGTGTTTTATTTGCCCAGATGTATTTATTGGCTAATAGTTGCAAGCGGAGAATAAGTTTTTTGGGTATGTCGAGGGGAAGGGATCTGAAATAATAAAGGATCTTAGGGAGGGCTATCATTTTAAATGCATTAATACGGGCGGACCACGAGGTCATTATCTGATGCATATCTTCCAAAAGGGCTTTAATTTTTGTATGTAGGTTGTGGAAATTTGTTTTAATTGTCTGTGTCGAGGGAGTCAAAGTTATTCCCAAATAAGGGATACCGTCAGGCGACCACTGAAAAGGGAACACCTCCTCCAGGCGTCCCCGGCCGGAGACAGAGACCCCCACCGGGAGCACCAGAGATTTGGACGGGTTTAATCTATAGTAGGAGACCTCGCTAAATTTCCTCAACTCGGACATGATGGCAGAGAATGAAGGCCCAATATTTACACATGAAATAATTACATCATCAGCGTAAAAGCTGATTTTATGAGCCTCCTTCCCCACCACCAAGCCCGCAACGTCAGAGTTGGCCCTAATCCTCTCCACGAGAGGCTCCATACACAGGGCAAAAATTATAGGGGAGAGGGGGCACCCCTGTCGGGTACCGTTAGTTATCTGAAAGGGCTCCGACAAGAAACCCGCAGTGAGAACTCTTGCCGAGGGAGTGGAATACATGGCAGAAATAGCCGAGTAGATAGGGCCCACCATGCTGAACTTTTTGAGAACCGCCTGGAGGTATCCCCAGTGCACCCTGTCAAAAGCTTTTTCAGCATCAAGCGACAGGAATGCACTGGGGAGGCCAGACAACTCAGCCACCCGTACCAGGTTCAGCATTCTACGAACCCCGTCCTTCGCTTCTCGTCCTGCCACAAACCCAACCTGGTCCGGGGAGACCAGGGAGGGGACTATCAGGTTCAAGCGCGAGGCCAGCAATTTAGTGAACAGCTTAACATCACAATTTAGGAGAGCGATGGGTCTAAAATTGCCCGGGACGGTTGGAGACTTCCCCGGCTTGGGTAGGGTCGTAATAGTAGCCTCCAAGCCAGGAGAGGACACTGATCCCCTATCTCTCCAGGCGGTGAACAAACGTAACAAATAGGGGGCTAGTGACGGTTGAAAAGTGTGATAATAGGCATTGGAGAATCCGTCTGGACCCGGGGCGCTCTTCTTCTTAGTTTGTTTAATGGTCTCCTGAATCTCATTTATCGTGAAAGGGGCGTTTAAAAAGGTTAATTGATCCTCAGAAACAGCGGGTAAGTTGATGTAATCAAGGTATTCTGCAATACCATGAGATGTGGGCTGGGGAGTCAAGGGGTCATTTCCGAGATTGTATAGGCCTGCATAATATTTTGCAAACTCTGCAGCGATCTCTACAGGGTTTCTGACAGGTTGGCCTCCAGGACTTAAAAGATGATCTATCCTGGATTTAGCCTCTCTTTTTTTGACTCTACGGGCGAGAAGGGCCCCGGCCCTGTCCCCCATAGAGTACCAATTTGTTTTCAATTTTCTCAGATTATGAGCATATGAGGCCAACATAGAATCTCGGAGTTTAAATCTTATAGAATAAATTTCTGCTGTCACAGAGGGGGATACAGCCGACTTATTAAGGGACTCCAGGACCTGCAACCTGGATAACAGCGTATTCCGGTCCCCTTCTCTCTTACGTTTCAAAGCTGCTGCTTGCTGTATAAATAAGCCCCTCAGGACCGCCTTATGGGCTGCCCACAACGTCTCGTCAGTGATCTCTCCAGTATCATTCAATTGAAAATACAGAGACAACTCTGAGGAGATCCTGGACACCACACCCTCGTTCAGCAAAAGGCCATCATTCAGGCGCCACCTAAAAGCCGGGGGAGCCTGGTGTCACAGAGCTATAGTAAGGAAGACAGGGGCGTGATCGGACCAGGTTATCAACCCTATCTCGGAGTTGAGGCATCCGGACAAGGCAGCGTCATCCACCAAAAAATAGTCCAATCTACTATATGTATGATGCCGAGGGGAGAAAAAGGTATAATCCCGCTCCGCTGCATGGGAATATCTCCAATGATCGTGATATTGAAACTCAAGGGTATGTAACCTCAACTCTCCCCGACCTCCACTCCCCCGGTGGGAACAATCAAGGTCCCGCTTCATCGGGAGATTAAAATCTCCGCAAACGATCTTACCACCTCGCGCCAACGATTTAACAGTCTGTAGTGCGCGTCTCACAAATTTGCATTGGCCCGAGTTGGGAGCATAGAGTGTCGATATGGTGTGCAAGACTCCATTTAAAGTGCAGACCAACACCAACAGTCTGCCGCCTGGGTCTATATATGATCCCACCAATTTAAAGGCCACGGTATGCTTAATCATGATACACACTCCTGCAGTCTTAACTGAATTATTGGCAAAAAATATATGGGGAAATTGGGGGTTATGGAACCTAAAGTTATCTGATTCCAATAGATGGGTTTCCTGAAGACAAACAATTTCCGCCCGAGACTTCCTCACCTCCCTCCACACCATTGATCGTTTACCCGGGGAGTTCATCCCCTTAACATTGAGTGACATTAATTTTATACTCATTGTATAGAATCAGAGAGCAAAGCGGTCCACAGGGACCCATCGGTCCCCCAACACTGAACACAATAGTAAGGATATAAGCTGGAAACCATGGCTGACTCCGCAGTAAGGGACAGATTAATAGTGGATGCTAAAACAGAAATGAGTTGCTGCAAAAAAGAAAACAAGTATAAAGAAATAACAACCATCAACCAAAAAGGGTGAAGGAAAAACAAAAAATAAAAAATAAAAATAAAACAGTCAACAGACCGGGGTCTATCTGCAAAGACCCGGGTCAAAAGCCCAGTTCCTCGGGCAACGAGCAGAACCAAAAAAATCTGCTATCCAGGGGCACAGTACAAATGTACCGTTTAGGAGTTAGCCTCAAAAGGGCTGTCTGATGCTCCATCCACAGGATCGTCCCGTTGTCCACTTCAGGTTGTGGACCACTCCGTGGTCACCTTCTTTTTCCCCGTTGGTTTAGCATTTGACAGAGCAAAGGGAATCCTCCATGAAGACAATCTGTCCTCTGCTTGCTTTGGTGAGGAGCAAGTAACCATCCGGTCATCATGATTAATTATTAACTTTACTGGATTGAAACCCCACTTGTAGCGCGTATTGGCGTCCCTAAGGGCCGCACACACGTGTGCATACTCCCGACGCCTCGCCAACGTGGCCGGCGACAGGTCAGGGAACACCTGCAGTCCCTGAAACTCCTCGGGCAGCAAGGGGGGCTTTCTCATCCGCTGTACAAAAGCATCTTTTGTGGGGAACCTGAGCATTCTGGCCAGTACATCTCTGGGTACGGAGGGTCCTAGGTGTTTAGGTTTCGGGGTTCTGTGAATCCTCTCTATCGCCAGGTCTCCTGGTGGCAAGTCAGGTAACACAGAGGCCAGAAATCTCAGCATGAAAGGAGCTAGTTCTTTATCAGCAATCTCCTCTGGAATGCCTCGGACTCTTATGTTTTGTCTTCTAGATCTGTCCTCCAAATCATACAGTTTGTCATGTACTGAGGAGAGCTCATTCCGTAGTGCAGCATTTTCATCTACTAAGGCATTGATGGTAGTGGCATATTCTCCCAGTTTGCCTTCTACATGGGCTGTTCTATCCCCCAGGGAGTTCAGGTCTCTCCTTATCTCTCTTAGCATCTCGTGCATATCCTGTTTCAGGGAGGCCCTCATTGTTGTTAGGCTGGCTTCACATTAGCGTTTGTGTCTGCATGCTGATGGCATGCAGACACAAACGCTGTCAAAAGCAGGGACACTTTGATGTGTCCGCAGCGGATAATGTCCGCCTGCGGACACATCACTAGGGAGCCCGGCAGCCAATCGGCGCTGTCCGGGGGCGGGCCGGGGCGGAGATCAGCGCCGGAGATCTCCGCCCCCCCCGGCCGCCGGTAAGCTCCGGGACATGTCGGCGGGGAGAACAGCTGATCTGAGAGCTGTTTGAATCTTCCCGCGCCGACACTGAGAGGAGATGTCGGCGCGGGAAGATTCAAACAGCTCTCAGATCAGCTGTTCTCCCCGCCGACATCGCTAGGAGATTACAGGCGGCGGGGAGAAGGAGGACAGCAGAGCCTCAGCTGATCTCCCGGTGGCCGTCGGTGAGCTCCTGTGACATCACCGGCGGCCACCGGGAGATTTTTCAATGGGTCCGCAGCGTTCTCCTGCGGTGTCATGCAGAGGACACTGCGGACCCATTGAAGACAATGCATTTTTTGTACGCTTGGGGACGCTTGCTGATTGTCCAAGGTCCCCAAACGCACAAAAAAACCCAACTGGCTGCGTCCCGGGTGCGGATGCTGGACACCGGAAGCAGCAGATATCGTCCGCATCCGCACCCGAACGCAGCAAACGCAGGCACCATGCGTTCCTATGTTAAACATAGGAACGCAGTGCGCATGCGTTTGACTGCGTATGGGAACGCAGCAATACGCTGCCTTCCCATACGCAAATGTGAAGCCAGCCTTAAAAAGTCTTTCATGTCCCCTTTTGTGAACGGGCAGAGCTGCTGCTGCTGCTGTGTGGGGGAGTAGAATCTCTCTCACCTCTGTTGGAGCCGCGGGAAGAGCGGGAAGATCTGGCTGGGGAGGCAGGCGCCATCTTTCCTGCAGCATGCACAGTCTGCCCTCCGGGGAAGAAGTCCGGCAAACGAGGAGGTGAAGCCCGCCTGTTCGACCTGCCTCGTGTCATCATGAGCCCGGGGCGATGGGGAAAGCCGTGATAAGGTTTGTGGATGTCTGGGGAGCCGCGGTGAGCCGTTATGTGCCGATAATGATCCTATGGAGCAGGAGAGCTCAGTCTATGCAGCCACCACGATCAGCGTGCAGGCCACGCCCCTAGCCGGATGAATTCTGAAGTGTACCGGGATATACTTTCAGCCCAGATTCAGCCAAATGCTGCAAAGTTGATTGGACGGCGCTTCATAGTACAGATGGACAATGACCCCAAGCATACAGCCAAAGCTACCCAGGAGTTCATGAGTGCAAAAAAGTGCAACATTCTGCAATGGCCAAGTCAATCACCAGATCTTAACCCAATTGAGCATGCATTTCACTTGCTCAAATCCAGACTTAAGACGGAAAGACCCACAAACAAGCAAGACCTGAAGGCTGCGGCTGTAAAGGCCTGGCAAAGCATTGAGAAGGAGGAAACCCAGCGTTTGGTGATGTCCATGGGTTCCAGACTTAAGGCAGTGATTGCCTCCAAAGGATTCGCAACAAAATATTGAAAATAAAAATATTTTGTTTGGGTTATGTTTATTTGTCCAATTACTTTTGACCTCCTAAAATGTGGAGTGTTTGTAAAGAAATGTGTACAATTCCTACATTTTCTATCAGATATTTTTGTTCAACCCTTCAAATTAAACGTTACAATCTGCACTTGAATTCTGTTGTAGAGGTTTCATTTCAAATCCAATGTGGTGGCATGCAGAGGCCAACTCGCGAAAATTGTGTCACTGTCCAAATATTTCTGGCCCTAACTGTAAGTAGTCCCTTGTACCCGACCTTGGCACTCAAAGGCGACATCGGCAACTCACTTAGAACAAGCTCAGAATGGAGGAACACCGCGGAGCTCTGAGAAACACCGGTCATTGCTAAAGTCCACCCGGTCCGTTACCCGTTAACTGTATACCATGTACTGCCTGCTGGTTACAGTAAAATACCCGTTACAGAGACTATCAGTGTCCGTGCCTTTTTCCGAACTGTCCATCTCCGCATGCTAGAAATACTGCAGCTGCCTCACAACATCTTGTGCAGCTCCTGGCTCCGGGGACTCCCGCTCGTCCTGTGGGGAGCATCCCATCTTGCTGCATTCCATCCCCCAGAGGCCCAAGCAGCGCCGGTGAAATCACCGGAACTCTCACAGGTGGCGTCACAACAAGTAACAGCCTTTAATCTGTTCAGCCAACCCTATTGAATCTGGACCACCGGGCCCCACTACGGCAGGCGCAGTTCCGTGACAGGGAGAAGAGAAACGCCTGCCCCGTGAAGTCCCGGCTACGGTGAGTCAGATACCTGTAAATATGGATGTTACTCCACGGAAGAGGTCTAGAATTATTACTCTTAATGAACATACAAATCTGACTGTAAGAGAAATCGCTTCCACCGTTGGTGAAAAATCTACTGTTTCCAGAATAATTCACACACACAATGAAACTGGATCATTTTCTCCAAAGCGAAAAGGGAAATGTGGAAGAAAACGGAAAACCACACCAAGAACTGATAAAACACTAATCAGAAATAGTAAAATTAATGCAAGAAAAACAAGTAAAGACTTGCTTTGTCCTAATTAATTTGCACAGCACTGTAGAAAGGTTTTTTTTTCTATTAATAGAATTCATGGGAAGACATAATTAACACTGTTATGGGCCCCAATTTTAAAGGGAATCTGTTGCCAGCTTTTTGCCACCTAATCTGATAGCACCATAATGTAGGGATAGAGACACTGTTTCCAGTGATGTATCGCTTAGTGGGCTGCTTAATGCAGTTTTGATACAATCACTGATTAATCAGCAGTAGATTATCATTAAAGGACTAATCGACCTGCTGTCCAGCATATTCATTAACTTTGTATAACCCCACCACTGATTGGCAGTTTTATGTGTACACTGTATATTGGCAGAAAGCTGACAACCAAAGGTGTAGGTGGGGTTATAGGGCTCCACATTCAAATAACTGGTAGATCTGCAGAATGCAAAAGAGTGATTTTTATCAAAATGACATTAAGCCGCTCAATATGTGACAGATTACTGGAACCAGGGTCTCTGTCTCTAAATTATGCTGCTTTCATACTAGGTAACAAAAACCTGGTGACAGATTCCCTTTAATAGCATTTTTGTGGAAACACTAGATGGGGAACATACATTAGCATTGATATAGAGTACTCTCTTTCTCTGACATAGCTACAGTAACACTTTTGCAAAACATATTCCTATATACTGTATAATAGCCACCCTTGCAATGCTAAACATCTTTTCTTAGGCCCCTTTCACATCATCTGATTTGCGGCGGATCCGGCAGATTTACCGCATCTGCCGCGTAACAGCTGTACTTGCGGCAAGCCCCATTCATTCTCTATGAAACGTGCGGCAGGTGTGGCAAATGCGGTTTTTGCCGCGATTCGGCACTTGCGGCAGGTCAAAAAAACACAGCTTGCAGTGTTTTTTTGACCTGCCGCAACTACCGCAAGTGCTGGATCGCGACAAAAGCCACATTTGTCCCACCTGCCGCAAGTTTCATAGAGAATGAATGGGCTTGCCGCAAGTACAGCTGTTACGCGGCAGATGCGGTAAATCTGCCGGATCTGCCGCAAATCAGCAAAACCGCGATGTGAAAGGGGCCTTAAAAGACTATGGACGCATGTGTCAGTCTGATCATTCAACTTTAGATTATATTATCTAATGATGAGCAAATAGAAAGATATTTGGATTTGAATTATTTCTACCAAATACTTTGAATTGTTCCAATATTTGTCCTGAATAATGTACTTAATGCAAGTCAATGGGGAACTCAAATATTTTTCAGGGAAATCTTCCAGAAAAATGTTCAAGTTCCTCATTGACTTGAATTAAGTTAATTATTCATGACAAATATTGGAACAATTCAGAGTATTTGGTAGAAATAATTCAAACCCAAATAACTTACTATTCGCTCATCACAATTTATTATCACATGCTATAATACATACTGAGCTGTATATGTTATCAAACCTTATAATATATGCATCTAATGCTAAACTGTTTTCTCTTAGATGGCTATGTTAAAAGAAGATATGTTTTACAGCTGTAAGTATAGTATCAGCAGTCATGAAAATAAAGTAATTCTTTATGGAAATATAGTTCACTACCATAGAAATGTAACATAGGCCTTATTGTTTAAGTGACAGTGAATGTAAGTTAAGAGGTGTAAAGGTGATGGCATATCGCTATAATATGCCAATTATTTTAAGATCAGTTGGTGTCCAACCTCAGGGACATTCATCAAATCTTAAGAACTGGCACAGTATAGTAACGCTGACACATTTGTTGGTATATGTTAGATACGTGAAAAGAGTAAAGGTTTCTGGATAACTGGGCTGCCTCTCTGTTGGCTACAGTTCTACAATAAGGGAAGTGCCACATCTACACCAGAGCCTGCTCCTGCAACATCTGCTTTTGTCATCAGGCACAACTATATTCACTATGTAGGTGGTGCTGGTGATAGAGGAGAAGTCAGAGCCAGAAGCTCGGGACAGCGTAGTCTCTGCCTGGGAACATACATATGTTTTGGAGGGACCGCTCTTACTTAGACATTTGGGCGGACCTCCCTCAATGACACTCAGGTAGTGGAATACATATTCCATAGCACTTTACAAAAACCCTCCTCCTCCTCCACCTATTCCTCCACCTTCATGACATTTTACAGTCCTACATTCAAAGGTTCAGAGGCCCTGCAGTAGGCAGGAAACCTAAGATTGCTGAGGGCCCAGAGATGGCCGTCTGACAGACTGTGTGTGTGTGCTGTCCAGCTGAATTTGTCAGCTCCTAGCTTCATCCTATTAGAAGATACCACAGCCTACTTAAACTTCCAGTTTTCTGCTGTAAACTGCCAGATACAGTTTATGCTTCCCTGGTTTGGTATTGTTGTCCTCCTGCTCTGAATAGGTTTTTCCGGTGATACCTTGGTCTGTTATTAGACACTTCTTCTGCCTGACAATTTTATCTTTTGCTGCCATCTTTGTTTTGACTCGTCTCCCCGACTATTCTAACAAATCCGGATTTTGTCCTTTTTGTGACCACCCGACTTTGACCCTGTTTGGTGACAATAACTGCCTCTGGTTTGTTATTCTGGATGATAGTGTCACATATTGATTGCCTTGCTGTATGGAAGTGCTGCTGCTGGGGTTTAAATGAAACCTTATTTTTTCTTTCCTTTGCAGTGTGCGGCTTCACAGATGAGGTTGCCGCAGGTGTGTGTGATAGATATGACTCGTGCTTAGGTGAGCTGAGGGGCGTGCCTGGTCTGGCTGCTGCCCACCCCTCGGCCATAAATGGGTCAGCTGCCCTCCACCTGATGTTGCTGATTCAGTTCATTTCTGGACTGTGACCTGTTGTGAGTGGATGCTGATCCAGAGCTGATGCCTTACTCTCCATTGGAAGTTGTTGGGTCCGTGGTCCGTGGGTGGAGGTAGGGGCTTATGCCTAGGGCTTCTCAGGAGTTAGGGATTTAGGCTGGTGTCTTGGACCTCCTCACCTTCAGAGGTACCTCCGAGATCAGGGCGAGTCAGGGACCCCAGTATCAGGGCCAGAGCAAGCTCCCCTGACTCCCTATGCCCAGTTCCCTACTACTTCTGGGCACTCCAGTCCCCCCTGCATGACAGGTAGCCTATCTGTAGGCAGCTATTTTGGACCCAGTTGTAGATGCAGATCCCTGTAACGGGGTTAAAAAGTGTCAGGGTTTGTCAGAATTCTGGCAAATGTAGGCGCTTGCACAAAGTCTGTCCAAG
This sequence comes from Allobates femoralis, assembly GCA_033576535.1. NCBI lineage: Eukaryota > Metazoa > Chordata > Amphibia > Anura > Aromobatidae > Allobates > Allobates femoralis. The sequence continues at coordinate 403,682,615 of JARQOC010000003.1, forward strand.
AGAGCGATTTGAGCCAGTGGCCTCGGACAGTTTTTACAGATGGGCTGCCCTTCAATAAGGAGAGTGCAGCAATACTGGGGTAAAGAATGGCTACAAGGACAGTGCGGTGTTTAAACAAGTGGCTGAGGGAGGATATAACTGTACAGGGGAGGGGAGAGATTGTGTAGACAGAGACTAGGGTCTAAAGGCCCCGTTACACTTAGCGACGCACCAGTAATCTCAACAATGATACGATCTGGTAAGTATCGCTGGAGCGTCGCTACGTGGTCGCTGTTGAGATGTCAAACAGTCAGATCTCACCAGCAACACAGCAACAATACGGCGGTCGTTGGGGCCCTGTCATTCAGACCTGTAGTATTGATGTCATTGGTCGTTGTCTCCGTCAAACACACCGATGCATGCTGCCCAGCGGGAGCCTGACGATTAAAAAATGGTCCAGGACATTCCAACACGATCGGCGATCTCACACCAGGGGCCTGGTCGCTGCTACTTGTCACACATAGCGAGATCACTGGTGAGGTCACTGTTGCGTCACAAAAACTGTGACGTATCAGCGATCTCGTTTAGTGTGAAGTACCCCTAAGTAATGAAAGTAGGGAGGGATTGGGTGAGGGTTTAAAACAGATGATAAAATAGGAGGAATAGAGTTACAGATAAATACATAAAATACATGTACAGAATTAAAATGTTAGAAGCCTCACTAACAAGGTGGAAGAATGAAAATTAATATTGTTAGATAAAAAATCATGTCATTTATTTATAGGGGATACTAAAGACAAGACTGAACGAGTGCTATGACTGTGCTATTAATTTACAGAACTATACAGGAATGACTATAGAAACAGACGAGGGAAAGTGTATTTTTAATGTGTAAAATCTTCCCTAAAACCAATCATGAGTGATAGTTTATGTTAGGCCAATAGAAATGTAGAAGAGGAGAAAAAGTAATTAAAATGCTGATAGGGGTTTGTTATAAGTCTTCAAATATAATGAAAGCAGCGGAAAATATCATCCGAAAGAAAATACATGAGTGTTATAGGAATTGTTCTGGATTTTACTTACGGTAATAATGTCAGCTTTGACCACTAATAACTAATATCCAATACCTAAATCACGCCTAACTCTTCCTGTTCCCTTGCTAAAAAATATACCGGTATGTTACCAGCGACTAAATGAGAAAAAAACGGACAATAAAATATTATTTATCATACACACCCAAAGAATTTACAGTAATATATATTCTAATAACCCCCACACAATAATTAAAATTACAGCCTCCTGATACTGATATTAATCAAGGGGGTTAATAGCAGTGATATAGTAACATAGTTTTTAACATAGTTTTTAAGGTTGAAGGAAGACTTTAAGTCCATCTAGTTCAACCCATAGCCTAACATGTTGATCCAGAGGAAGGCAAAAAAAAACTATGTGACAAACACTAAGCTCCACATTGGGGGAAAAAATTCCTTCCTGACTCCAGATACGGCAATCAGACTAATTCCCTGAATCAACGCCCTATCAAACAATCTAGTATGTATAACTGGTAATATTATAGTTTTCAAGAAAGGCATCCAGGCCCTTCTTAAATGTTAGTAGTGACTCACTCATTACAACATCATGTGGCAGAGAGTTCCATAGTCTCACTGCTCTTACAGTAAAGAATCCACGTCTGTGATTATGATTAAACCTTCTTTCCTCCAGACGTAGAGGATGCCCCCTTGTCCCAGTCTCAGGCCTGAGAGTAAAGAGATCATTAGAAAGGTCTCTGTACTGTCCCCTCATATATTTATACATTATTATAAGATCACCCCTAAGCCTTCGTTTTTCCAAGCTAAATAACCCCAAGTTTAATAACCTGTCTTGGTATTGCAGACCCCTTAGTCCTCTAATGACTTTTGTCGCTCTTCTCTGGACCCGCTCTAGTTCAGCTATGTCTTTCTTATACACCGGAAACCAGAATTGTACACAGTATTCTAAGTGTGGTCGCACTAGTGACTTGTATAGAGGTAAAATTATGTTCTCCTCATGAGCATCTATGCCTCTTTTAATGCATCCCATTATTTTATTTGCCTTTGCAGCAGCTGCCTGACACTGGCCACTAAATGTGAGTTTGTCATCTACCCATACACCCAGGTCTTTTTCAGTGACAGTTTTGCCCAGTGTTTTACAATTAAGCACATAATTATACCTTTTGTTTCCTCTGCCCAAGTGCATAACTTTACATTTATCCCCATTAAAGCGCATTTGCCATTTAGCAGCCCAAGCTTCTAGTTTACATAAATCCTCCTGTAATATAAAATTGTCCTCCTCTGTATTGATTTCCCTGCAGAGTTTAGTGTCATCTGCAAATATTGAGATTCTACTCTGTATGCCCCCTACAAGGTCATTAATAAATATATTAAATAGAAGCGGGCCCAACACTGACCCCTGTGGTACCCCACTGTTAACTGTGACCCATTCTGAGTGTGTTCCATTAATAACCACCCTTTGTTTCCTATCACTAAGCCAGTTCTTAACCCACTTACACATATTTTCCCCTATCCCCATTGCCCTCATTTTATGTATCAACCTTTTGTGTGGCACCGTATCAAAAGCTTTAGAAAAGTCCATATACACCACATCCACTGCATTTCCTTTGTCCAGTCCAGAACTTACTTCTTCATAGAAGCTTATCAGATTAGTTTGACAGGAACGGTCCCTCGTAAAACCATGTTGATAATGGGTCATGAGGTTATTTTTCTTCAGATACTCCAGTATAGCATCTCTTAGAAAACCCTCAAGGATTTTACCCACAGTAGAGGTTAAGCTTACTGGCCTATAATTTCCAAGTTCAGTTTTTGTCCCCTTTTTGAATATTGGCACCACATTTGCTATACGCCAGTCCTGTGGTACAGACCCTGTTATTATGGAATCTTTAAATATTAAAAATAATGGTCTATCTATGACAGTACTTAATTCCTGCAGCACTCTGGGGTGTATCCCATCCGGGCCCGGGGATTTGTCAATTTTAGTGATTTTTAGACGATGCCGTACTTCCTCTTGGGTTAAGCAGGTGACATTTAATTGAGACTTTTTGTTATCACTGATCATATTGTCTGTCATGGGATTTTCTTGTGTAAATACTGTTGAAAAAAAGTCATTTAGCATATTGGCTTTTTCCTCATCCTCATCCACCATTTCACCCAGACTATTTTTAAAGGGGCCAACACCATCATTTTTTAGTTTCTTACTATTTATGTAGTTAAAAAATATTTTGGGATTCTTTTTACTTTCTCTGGCAATGAGTCTCTCTGTCTCAATCTTTGCTGCCTTGATTTGCTTTTTACAAATGTTATTTAATTTTCTGGATTTATTTAATGCTTCATCACTACCTACTTGCTTTAATTCCCTAAATGCTTTCTTTTTGTCACATATTGCACTTCTTACCGCTTTATTTAGCCATAGTGGTTTCCTCCTATTTCTAGCATGCTTATTCCCATAGGGTATATATTGTAAACAGGTCCTATTCAGGATGCTAATAAACATCTCCCATTTGTGTTGTGTACTTTTATGTCTCAGGACATCGTCCCAGTTTATTGCACTAAGATCATCTCTCAACCGTTGGAAATTTGCCTTCCTGAAGTTTAGTGTCCTTGTAGCCCCTCTACTACACGTCTTAGTAAAGGATACTTGAAAGCTTACTAAGTTATGATCACTATTACCCAAGTGACCTCCAACCCGTATATTTGATATGCGGTCCGGCCTGTTGGTTAATATTAGGTCCAGCAGTGCCCCCCTTCTTGTTGGGTCCTGAACCAGTTGTGAAAGGTAATTGTCTCTCATAGTTTTCAAAAACTTATTACCTTTGCTGGAACTGCAGGTTTCTGATCCCCAATGTATTTCAGGGTAGTTGAAGTCCCCCATAATAATGACTTCTCCCTGAGTTGCTGCTTCATCTATTTGCTTTATGAGGATATTCTCCTCCACTTCCATTATTGTTGGGGACTTATAACAAACCCCTATCAGTAATTTATTATTTTTTTCCCCCTCCCCTTATCTCCACCCACAGGGACTCTACATTTCCATTAGATTCACCTATATTATCACGCAGGATGGGTTTTAAGGATGATTTTACGTATAAACATACACCTCCTCCTCGCCTATTTGTACGGTCATTTCTGAACAGACAATAGCCCTGTAAATTAACAGCCCAGTCATGGCTCTCGTCCAGCCAAGTCTCCGAAATCCCCACCATGTCATAATTATAACAAAATCAATTCTAATTCCTCCATTTTGTTGGTGAGGTTTCTGGCATTAGTGAACATGCACTTTATGCATCTCTCTTTACCTCTATTCCTTCCTACTAGATTGACTGTTCTAACCCCACCCCCCATGCCACCCCCAATTTTATTACTTGTGCCCAGGTTACTGTTTACACTATCTTCCCCTCCTATACAATGAATACCCTTCCCCCCAATCCCTAGTTTAAACACTCCTCCAACCTTCTAGCCATTTTCTCCCCCAGCACAGCTGCACCCTCTCCATTGAGGTGCAGCCCGTCCCTAGCATAGAACCTGTAGCCAACAGAGAAGTCGGCCCAGTTCTCCAGGAACCCAAACCCCTCCTTCCTACACCAATTCCTGAGCCACTTATTTATCTCCCTAATCTCCCTTTGCCTTTCTGGTGTGGCACGTGGTACAGGCAGTATTTCAGAGAATACTACCTTGGAGGTCCTTGCCTTAAGCTTGCAGCCTAATTCCCTGAAATCATCTTTAAGGACCTTCCACTTACCTCTAACTTTGTCATTTGTGCCAATGTGCACCATGACCGCTGGGTCCTCACCAGCCCCTCCCAGTAATCTGTCAACCCGATCAGCGATGTGCCGGACTCGAGCGCCCGGTAGGCAGCACACTGTTCGACGATCCCTGTCTTTGTGACAGATTGCCCTATCTATTCCCCTAATAATTGAGTCCCCCACTACCAGCACCTGTCTGGCCTGCCCTACTCTCCTGTTTTCCCCCTTACTGGAGCAGACACTCCTCTGGCTTTCAGAGGTCATGCCCTGCTGCAGCAGTGCTGTACCTGAACTCACACCCCCCTCATCTGCCAACATAGCAAATTTATTGGGGTGTGCCAGATCAGGGCTAGCCTCCCTGGCACCCTTCCCTCTACCCCGCCTTCTAACTGTCACCCAGCTAGCTACCTCACGGTCCTGCAGCTCCATACTACCATCCTCCCCCACATCTATCCCATTGAGCAGCTGTTCAGTGAGCAGGAGACTCCTTTCCATATTGTCTATGGATCTCAGCGTTGTCAGTTGTTCATTTAGATCCAGTATCTGGGCTTCCAAATGCACAACGTACTCACATCTCACACAGCAGTATGCACCCTCGACCGGCTGGTCAAGGAATGCATACATGTGGCAAGATGTACACTGGATGGCATTGCCAATCATGGAGCTCATTTCCTAATGGGGATTGCACTAGACAGAAATGATAAGTAAAAAAATGCAAAGTATTAATAAAATACAACCAACAATTCAGTAATTCCTCCCTTCCAAACTCCCTGAATCCAAAGTCACTGAATCACAAGTCACACACTTACTTCTGTCGCACTTGCGCTCTGTCACACTAAGCTCGCGGTCACACTCGCTAGAAAATCAGATATAAAGAGGTTTTTTTTTTTGGTTTTTTTTTCCCTTAGCAGAAAATCAGCCTACAGCTCAGTGTACTTCCAAGGGGAATGGCAGTAAGAGGTTAAAAACAACGCAGTGTTTCCAGAAGGGGGGTTAATGCTGTCAGTGAAAAGAGCATGGAATGCATGGGTTACCAGTAGTCATGATCGAGTACCATATTTTTCGTAATCGCTATACTTGTTACGAGTACTTTGTAATAATCGCATATTTGTTCCAAATAACGAGTACAATGAAAGCCAATGGGAAATGCGAGTAGTTTTCTGCTGGACCCTACAAAGAGGTCTGGGTGCCTGAGGACAAGGCTGAAATGGGTGGGAAAGTGATGAAATAGAATGGGAAGAGCCTGGAAAATATGCCTGCATGTATTTCTGTCTCACACATGGTTTGTGGGAATAACTATGTCGCAGGATTATACCACTGTTACAGATACACAAGAACAACTACCAAACCTAACCTAAATCCCATTTAACAGTCCAAAAAGGTTCAGAAAGTTTTTCCTGCCTCATCACTGTTATACAAGACTAAATTAACCAGAGGAAAAAAATAATATTGCTTGTAGCATTTGTTCACACATACTGTTGTAGCTTTTTGTCGCCTTTTACAAATGGAAGGGCCCTGACTTACACATTTTGTAGGTCCCTCTGTTATACATCATTTTTAGTTAGCTATTCCCCAGCCTGGAGGGATATCTGGGTAGTCCCATGTTTGAGACTCCTAAATGAGGCTCCACGGACTCTATTTACATATTCGTATTTCCCAGGTAGCAATGCACCTAGGATTTCACTGTGGTTGAGCGCTTTTGCTGGCTGCCCGCAGTGTTTTCTTTGACTGGTCTCCCTGAGATCAGTGAATGCTTCGTGATGTTGATCTAGCAGGCATTGCTTCCACCTAGCCAGAATCCTACTCCACACTGATGAGAGGCAAAACCCCGAAACAGCTGTCTGTGGATGGATACCTGGCTTTGGTATTTCCCTTGTCATATCTTTATCTTGTAAAGAGCTGGATATTGACTGAAAGAACCACTTAATATGGTGGTTATGGTGGTCTCCTCAAGGAGCCACCCCATGCATAGATCCTTCCCTGGAGGGATATCTGGCTAGTCCCGTGTTTGAGACTCCTAAAAGAGGCTCCACAGACTCTATTTGCATACCAGCACTTTACAAGGACAGCTACAACGTACCAGTAGGTATGATGATCTTTGACCTCAGAGGCCTCAGGTGGTCCATTAACATACGTTTGGAGGGACCGCTCTAACTTAGACATTTGGGCGGCCCTTCATCATTGACATTGTGATAACGGAATACATATTCCATAGCACTTTACAATGTGCCCATTTTAGCGCTGACAAAACCCTCCTCCTCCACTATGACATTTTGCGGCCCTAAATTCAAATGTTCAGAGGGCCTGCGGTAGGCAGGAAACCTGAGATTGCTGGGAGCCCAGAGATGGCCCTGTAACATACGTCTTGGAGGGACCGCTCTTACTTAGACATTTGAACAAACCTCCTTCATTGACACTCAGATAGTGGAATACATATTCCATAGCACTTTACAATGTGCCAATTTTAGTGTTGAGCAAAGCCTCCTCCTTCTCCTCCACCACCATGATATATTGCGGCCCTACATTCAAATGTTGGAAAGGCTGTGCAGTAGGCAGGAAACCAGAGATTGCTGAGGGCCCAGAGGAGGCCCTCTAACGTACGTTTTGGAGGGACCGCACTTACTTAGACATTTGGGAAGTCGCTCCCTCATTGACACTCAAGAAGAGGAATACATATTCCATAGCACTTTATGTCGGGCCCACTGGGACGGAGATACTCGGTACCGGACCGGGTCGGCTACTGGGGAAGTCACGGGTGGTCCTGGTCCGGACCGTGTCCTGGGCTCGGCAATGAAATAGGGGAATATTTACAGGGATTGTCAGTCGTGACGCCACCCACTGTATGCGGCCAGTGATGGGGCCGCCGCTGCTGCAGAACCTCCGGGGATGATGTAATGGCAGCGTAGATGGGATAGTTCCAGTGGGTAGAACTGTCTTCCCTGGGGCAGTAAGGTTTAAAGTCTATTGTGGAGTGTGCAGTACACTTACTATGCAGACGCTGCATGGTTCCTTCCGCGGCTCTGGTGCTGACAGGCTGTGGCTCTGCAGGTGGGGATTTGTTGTAATCCTGTACGGAGGGAATAGCATTCACGCAGAGACACAAGGGAAGCAGATTCAGGGTTTTCCGTGTTTACTCTCAAAGCTCTTTAATACAGCTCACAGTTCAGTTACAGTTCTTAAAAGTCTCAGTTCTTAGTATACGGGCTCACTCTCCCCTCCGGGGTTCCCTTTACTGTACGTGGGTTGTGTGGGCAGTGAGGGTGTTGTTGTGCAACTGTCGTCCTACCTGCCTGGCTGCAGTTCCCTTTGTGGCCTCCTGGACGCAGGGGCGCCACATTTACAATGTGCCCATTGTAGAGTTGGGCAAAACTCTCCTCCTCCTTCTCTTCCACCACCATGACATTTTGCGGCCCTACATTCAAATGTTCACAGGGCATGCTGTAGGCAGGAATCCTGAGATTGCTGAAGGCCCAGAGAAGGCCCTCTAACGTACATTTTGGAGGGACCGCACTTACTTAGACATTTGGGCAGTCCCTCCTCTATACTTTGAAAAGGGCCCTCCTCTATTCATTTGGGAGAGCCCTCCTTTATTCATATGGGAGGGCCCTCTATACATTTGGGAGGTGTCAAGAGTTGATGCACAAGTATTTGAGAACCCATGGCCAGAAGAGTCACTTTGAGTAACCTGATTTACTGTCTTCAGATGTTTAGGACGATGATGGCAACTGTGCCTCATCATCAAGTTAGCCAACAATTTCAATTGTGAAGGAGGATAAAATGGAAGATGAGTTGGTCGGTGATGAGTCCACTCATCCGACCTGGGCTGCTGGCATGCATAGCCAGCACAGCAACACAGAGGAAGATTTATATGTAACACCAACACAGATGCCAAGGGGGCACTGGTTTGACCAGACTGAGCACTAGGTCATCTGTGCCTAAGAGAACCCCCACTGTGGCCTAAGTCAGGGCATGGGGGTGTTCAGCCACTCTCTGGAATTTTTTTTAACTTAAAGTCCTTCAGAAAAAAAAACATTGTAATTTGTAGCATCTGCCATACCAAGCTGGGCAGATGTCAGGGCAAAGGCAACCTGTGAGCACCACTAGTATACATACATAACCAAGCACCCCAGTAGGTGGGCAGCACACCCAGAGTGCCTAAATCTGTGGCTGCAGATCAAACCACTGCCATGTCACCTGTGCTTTGTCGTGAACAATCTGCTGTCTATCAAGCAGGCACTCATACGTCCTTCCCACAAGGTGCATTTGCAAAGAGAAAGCAAACATCAACCTCATCCATCCACTTAGTTGTCCAAGCGAAGCATCAAGTTGTCCATAGCAGAGAGCTCAAAGGAAGCGTAAACAACCAGCGACGTACCCTCAGGCACAAAATTGTGACGACCATCCCTTGAGCCGAGCTGCTGGTTGCATCCCTGTAACCGAGAACCAACCCTTATCATGGACTCTGATTACAGCGACAGGGGTTGCCTGCCTATAGACAACGAGCGGGAGGTCGCCAGTGAAAACATGACCAAAAACGAAGTCAGAAGTCACGAGTCAAAACAGAGTGGCACGAAGTACAAATCCGTCAGCACGCAGAGTCAAAAATCAGGCAAAGTCAAGGCAAAAACAAGAGGGCAGCTGAGGTCAAATCAATAGTCATGAGCTGAGTCAGAATCCAGCAGGTCAGACACGAAACAAACCCACTATTCTGGGAACAAACTTATCTGCGGCCTGAACCGGTCAGATGTACAGGAGCTACAACAACCTGGAGTCACACTGATACATCATCCAACACCCCTAGTCCAGGATGGAGAGCACGAGCCCAACTGCCATCTGCTGAGATAACCAGCTCGCCATGCACCTAGTGCTTTGTCTGCTGACAACTCCTACCAGCAGGACATCACGGTCTCTCGCACAAGTGCATTCAAGAGGACTAACCTCTCTTTCACCAGCTGCCACAGCCGAAGGAACGGTCCTCCAGAGCGCCAGGAGGTAAACAACCACGAGTCCACTCATGTGCACAAATATTAACATCTCGCATTGCCGAATTGTTATCTGTGGAGAACAGAATGCTTACTGATCTCTTTGCTGTGGTTGCCCCATGATAATCGGTTTAAAGCTGCCACTGTTTTAGATGATGTGCTGTCCACGACTTAAATAAGCATGTGAAACAATATCAACCGTGCTGTCACCAATGCTGTAACTCGAAGTCAACATAACAACAGACGTGAAGAAGTTGTTGTTGACAGTCAGGATGAACATTTCTGTGACAGCACACGGTGAACTTGGTGGAGGTGGGACAGAGTGACAACATGGACTCACATTACACATCCTACATATGCCAAGAGAAGTCGGCCCAACTTCCATCATGGTTCCATCTACTCGTATGCAGTTATTGTCCTCCTCCTCATCCTCCATGTCATTCTGCAGCCCTCAAATTAATTTTTCACAGGACCTGCAAACCTGAGTTTAGTGAGGTCCAAGAGGCGCCGTGTAACATATATTTGGGAGAGCCATCTCTATTCATTTGGTGCTAACCCCACTGCCTTAAGAATAACACAGTATAAGCAAAGCCATGGTTGCTGGCACTGAAGCTCATCTCATCTGTACACTAGGGAGGGACCTCCTTTATACATTTGTGGCCTCCTCTATACTTTGGGAAGGCCCTCTATACATTTGGAGACCCTCCTCTAACTTTTGGGAGGGCCCTCTTTATAAATTTTGGGGTGAACCACTGCCTTAAGAATAACACAGCATAGGCAAAGCCATGATGCTGGGCACTGAAGGTCGTCTCATCTGTACATAGGGAAGGCCTCCTTTATACATTTTTGAGAGCCCTCCTCTATTAATTTGGGAGGGCCCTCTATACATTTGGGAAGGGCCCTCCTTTATACATTAGGGAGGGCCCTCCTCTATACTTTGGGAAGGGTCCTTCACAATCTGCTATCCATGAACCAGGCGCTCCCACCTCCTGCCCACAAGCTGCAGTTGCACAGACACAGAAACCAACATGATCCATGTCCACTTTTTGGGCCCAGCAAAGCATGCTGTTGTCCAAGATTTTGGAAAGTAAGTGTAAATACACAAACACTCCCCCACAGGCAAAAACAATAAACGCTCACATTGCCAAATTTCTAGCCATGCAGATATTTCCCCTTAGGCTTGTGGGAGCATAGTCTTTCCATGATCTCTTGGCTGTGGCTGCCCCAGGATACTGGTTTCCTAGTCAGTGCACCACCATGGTACCGGTGTTCCGACCCCGCTTTACATAAGCATGTGTCAAACTATATCAACCATGCTGTCAGCAATGCCGTAACCGGGATGGTGCACGTAGAACAGATACATGGAGATGTTATTTTTGACAGTCAAGGACTGAGTGACAGCCTGGGACATCACACATTCTACCCACGCCAAGAATAGTCGGCCCAGATTCATCATGATTTTCATCTACTCATATGCCAGTTTCTGCCTACTCTCTTCCTCATCCTCCATGCCATTCTGCAGCCCTCAAATCAGTTGTTCACAGGCCTGCAAACCTGAGTTTGGTGAAGGCCCAGATATAACCCTGTGAGATATGCTTAGAAGGGCCCTCCTCTATTCATTTTGGAGGGCCCTCTATACACTTTGGAGGACCCTTCTCTACACTTTCAGGAGGGCTCTCCTCTACACTTTTGCAGGTGAAACCACTGCCTTAAGAATCACACAGCATAAGCAAAACCATGGTTGCTGGCACTGAAGGTTAACTCATCTGTACATTAGGGAGGGCCCTCCTATATTCATTTGGGAGTGCCCTCTATACATCCAGTATTCATTTGGGAGGGTCTTCCTTTGTACAGTTGGGAGGGCCCTACTCTATATCTGTGAGGACCCTCATCTACATTTTGGGAAGGGCCCTCCTCTATTAATTTGGGAAGGCCCTCCATACATTTTGGAGAGTCCTCCTTTATACATTTGTGAGGGCTCTCCTCTATGTAGTTGGGAGGGTCCTCATCAAGTGGACTCCCACTGCTACAGAGGGGACTCGCAATGTAGCTTAGATGAGCTGGAGAGGAGGAGGTGGAGGCGAGGGAGTGTGAGGGGAGGATGGGTATTGTTCCTCATGTTCGTGACACGGAACCATTGCCTATTTGAAGGTTTGCCCACATTGCACAGTTTCTGTGTAAGTGTCTGTTTTAAGACCCTCGTGTCATACACATTTTTGCCAACAACCTATACTGGTTAGACACCTTTCTCGACCGACACTATAAGGAGAAAATTTCTTCTCTACTTTTTGAGTTACAAAAGGGTTGCACAATGGAACCCTTCAAGAGGTGGCGTTGTACATCACTTGCTGAAAATATCACCTTCTGACAACACTGGCGGCAGAGGTACCAGCTCATTTCAACAGCAAGGAATAATGGGGAGAGACACGCACACCTGCTACAACAGAAGTGAGGGGGAAATGTGCACAAACTGGGCCATCTTCAATAAACCAGCATATCAGTAAGGGCTATCTGTGCCTGTAACAATGCCAAGGAGATAGAAATTGAACAAGATGCTAAAGGGATATTTAACTGACCATACCTGCAACATTCATGATGATTCATTTCTCTTTAATTATTGTATACCCAAGCTGAACACTTGGCCTGACATATCCTTATATGCCTTGGAGGTGCTGGCCCGTCATGCTGCTAGTGTCATGTCAGAGCGTGTTTTCTGTTAGGTGGGGCAATCAATCATCACTGATAGGTGCACATGATTCTCCACGGAAATTCAGGCAGACGTAAAGCCACTTCACACACACAGATATCTGAGTCCAATATCTGAACAGATCTCTGGTTGCAGTGAAATCATGGATACATTGCTCCATGTTGTACACAGCCACAAAATGGAGCAATGTATCCATGATTTCACTGCAACCAGAGATCTGTTCAGATATTGGACTCAGATATCTGTGTGTGTAAAGTGGCCTTTACTCTGATTAAATTGAAGAGGGACTAGATTGATAAATAGTTTGTAATCAAATCCCTCCAAATGACAGCAACACAATTTAAATTCCCCAAAACAGTTAACTTTTAAAAATTATGTGAACTACATATTACCAAACTTTGTAAAGTTTATGTTTGTTTTTGCTGAACGTGCATATGTTCGCTCACTATATCGGCAAAAAGGTGAATGAAATAATCAACCACATTCAAATCAATGTTGTTACAATACTGGTATCACCAAACCAGAGCTTCAATGTTAATCATGAATACAGAGATGAGTAACAGCTGTAAGCATGGTGCTCAGAGAGCCTAGCTAAAATCGCAAAACACACAACACACACAACAAAAAATGTCTCCCCATTTGAAAAAAGCATGGCCACATTGTACCAACATAGCATTAATTCAATCACAAAAAAAGTGTAATTCAACAAAATACCTCTGTTACCATTCTCAAATTACTGCTGAAATACACAGCACCCCACTCAGTTGCTGGAATGCATACAAACAAAACTGTGTATGACTGCGAAACCACTGGCAATTCCCCTGTGTTACCTGTTTCCCAATATGTTGCCCAGGAATCAGGCCCTAATGCCACCTGCATACAACTTTCAGTTGCACATACACAACAATCATTTAGCATTGAACAGTGGACATATATCATATATACTTGCGATTTCTAGCAAAATGTGACCCCCAAAACTAATAGGGGGAACATTGAATAGTGCGTGCTTTCTGACAAAGAGCATTACATGGTAGTAGTACTGCTTTGGATTTTACAAGCACTATAGGACTATATTGATTTATGATATTTTAGGGGCGCAATCCTGCCTAAATGTCACCCCAAAAACAGCGGGTAACATGGCCTGGTGCATGCTTGGTAGTAGGAGGTAGCAAATGTTTGGAGTACCGCTGCTTTAAGTTGGGCCTTTTAAGAATGTGGACAGAAGCACCAGAGGATTAAATGGCCTGCTGAGAGGATAGTAGCAGGCAATAGGAAGTTTTGGAATACTGCTGCTTTGTGTTGAGCAAACCGCCTTTTTAGAATGTGGACAGAAGCACCAGCGGATTAAATGGCCTGCTGCGAGGTTAGTAGGAGGCAGTATGAAGTTTATAACTGTACTGCTTTGTGGAGGGGAATAACTGCCTTTTTAAGTGGAGTATTGTGGTTAGCAGAAGCCAGCCTGTCACCCCAAAAACAGCGGGTAACATGGCCTGGTGCGTGCTTGGTAGCAGCAGTAGCAAGTTTTGAAATACTGCTGGTTTAAATTGGGCAAACTGCCTTTATAAAATTTGGATAGAAGCACCAGCGGATTAAATGGCCTAGTGTGTGCTTGGTAGCAGGCAGTAGCAAATATTTGGACTATACTGCTTCATGAACGGCAATATCCGCTTTTATAAGTGGAGTACTGTGGATAGCAAAACCCAGCCTGTCACCCCAAAAACAGTGGGTAACATGGTCTGGTCCATGCTTGGTAGCAGGCAGTAGCAAGTTTTGGAGCACTGCTGCTTTAAATTGGGTAAACCACCTTTTTAAAATGTGGGCAGAAGCACCAGCGTATTAAATGGCCTGATGTGTGCTTGGTAGCTGACAGTAGCAAATGTTGAACTACAACCCCTGGCAAAAATTATGGAATCAACTGGCTTGGAGGATGTCCATTCAATTGTTTAATTTTGTAGAAAAAAAGCAGATCACAGACACAAAATGAACACTAGAAGTCCCAGAAATGTTGAGCTCCCCCCTGAAGTCCCGAAAGAGGGTCAAATGACCCTTAGTCCAAACTGAATAGAACTAACAAGAAACTAAATGGCTAACTCAATGGAAAACAACAACCTTCTGTGGTGCGACAGAACAAAAGACGGTGATTAGAAGATGTTAGCTAAAATCCATCAGGTCATTCGACCCGTCTCTGGGTTCCAAAGGTAGAAATGTTAAATGACCCCTCTCTGGGACTTCTAGTGTTAAAGTCATTTCAAATAGCAACTCTCTGCCTTGAAGAAACACTAAAAAAAATCTTGAAAACAAAATGTGCTAGCGAGGAACGGTTACTTTTCTAGACCAAGCAGGAGGAAAAATTATGGAATCACTCAATTCTGAGACAAAAATTATGAAATCAACAAACAAACCAAACAACACACAAATACATTACTAGTATTTTGTTGCACCACCTCTGGCTATTATAAAAGCTTGCAGTCTCTGATGGTGGGTTTACACGTCCCGACATCGGGGCGATATCGCTATACAACGGCGCGTGAGCGTGCATTTTTTGAGCACTTTTTCCGATATCGCATCGGCGGTTTACAAGCTGCGATATCGGGAAATAACGTCGCTACGATGTGTACGCCCACCAACCCAGCA
Organism: Allobates femoralis; assembly: GCA_033576535.1. Lineage (NCBI taxonomy): Eukaryota > Metazoa > Chordata > Amphibia > Anura > Aromobatidae > Allobates > Allobates femoralis. The sequence continues at coordinate 403,697,712 of JARQOC010000003.1, forward strand.
ACGACCATTTAACATGGGAGTTAATGGGTGAGGTGCGAGTACACATCGTAGTTGGATGTTTACATGCAACGATCCGGCTCCAACAGGCATCCGATATCGGGCGGTTGAATAGCACGCTCATTCGACCCCCGATATCGGATTACCATCGTTCCTGCATCGTATTGTACCTTCAAACAATACAACGCAGGAACGATATCGGGTCCAACTCACGAACCACGTGACTTTTTGTCGGAGTTGGGTCGGAGTTGGACGCCGATATCGCGGCGTGTAAACCCACCATAATGCATGGACTTAATGAGTGACAAACAGTACTCATCATCAATCTGGCTCCAACATTCTCTGATTGCTGTTGCCAGATCAGCTTTGCAGGTTGGAGCCTTATCATGGACCATTTTCTTCAACTTCCACCAAAGATTGAGATGTGGACTATTTGCAGGTCATGACATTGACGGGCATTTGTATTATGAAGAGGCCTAACACTCTCCCTAGCAGCTGAGCGATCTCTCTCTATGCTTCTCGAACGCTGGCTCCGGATGCAATGCTGGTAAAATGGTTGCAGCAGGGCTTAAATAGACCCTGTGAGTCATCCATGACGCTGGGTGACCAGCCAATCACAGTAATGCCACAACCAAGATGTCTGCGGTATTACTGTGACTGGTTAAGATGCCCAGCATGATTAGTGGCTGCACACGAGGCGTCAAAACTGCTGGCAGGACATCTGAATATACAGTTAGGGCCAGAAATATTTGGACAGTGACACATGTTTTGTTATTTTAGCTGTTTACAAAAACATGTTCAGAAATACAATTATATATATATAATATGGGCTGAAAGTGCACACTCCCAGCTGCAATATGAGAGTTTCCACATCCAAATCGGAGAAAGGGTTTAGGAATTATAGCTCTGTAATGCATAGCCTCCTCTTTTTCAAGGGACCAAAAGTAATTGGACAATGGACTCTAAGGGCTGCAATTAACTCTGAAGGCGTCTCCCTCGTTAACCTGTAATCAATGAAGTAGTTAAAAGGTCAGGGTGGATTCCAGGTGTGTGGTTTTGCATTTGGAAGCTGTTGCTGTGACCAGACAACATGCGGTCAAAGGAGCTCTCAATTGAGGTGAAGCAGAACATCCTGAGGCTGAAAAAAAAGAAAAAATCCATCAGAGAGATAGCAGACATGCTTGGAGTAGCAAAATCAACAGTTGGGTACATTCTGAGAAAAAAGGAATTGACTGGTGAGCTTGGGAACTGTAAAAGGCCTGGGCGTCCACGGATGACAACAGTGGTGGATGATCGCCGCATACTTTATTTGGTGAAGAAGAACCCATTCACAACATCAACTGAAGTCCAGAACACTCTCAGTGAAGTAGGTGTATCTGTCTCTAAGTCAACAGTAAAGAGAAGACTCCATGACAGTAAATACAAAGGGTTCACATCTAGATGCAAACCATTCATCAATTCCAAAAATAGACAGGCCAGAGTTAAATTTGCTGAAAAACACCTCAAGAAGCCAGCTCAGTTCTGGAAAAGTATTCTATGGACAGATGAGACAAAGATCAACCTGTACCAGAATGATGGGAAGAAAAAAGTTTGGAGAAGAAAGGGAACGGCACATGATCCAAGGCACACCACATCCTCTGTAAAACATGGTGGAGGCAACGTGATGGCATGGGCATGCATGGCTTTCAATGGCACTGGGTCACTTGTGTTTATTGATGACATAACAGCAGACAAGAGTAGCCGGATGAATTCTGAAGTGTACCGGGATATACTTTCAGCCCAGATTCAGCCAAATGCTGCAAAGTTGATTGGACGGCGCTTCATAGTACAGATGGACAATGACCCCAAGCATACAGCCAAAGCTACCCAGGAGTTCATGAGTGCAAAAAAGTGGAACATTCTGCAATGGCCAAGTCAATTACCAGATCTTAACCCAATTGAGCATGCATTTCACTTGCTCAAATACAGACTTAAGATGGAAAGACCCATAAACAAGCAAGACCTGAAGGCTGCGGCTGTAAAGGCCTGGCAAAGCATTAAGAAGGAGGAAACCCAGCGTTTGGTGATGTCCATGGGTTCCAGACTTAAGGCAGTGATTGCCTCCAAAGGATTCGCAACAAAATATTGAAAATAAAAATATTTTGTTTGGGTTATGTTTATTTGTCCAATTACTTTTGACCTCCTAAAATGTGGAGTGTTTGTAAAGAAATGTGTACAATTCCTACATTTTCTATCAGATATTTTTGTTCAACCCTTCAAATTAAACGTTACAATCTGCACTTGAATTCTGTTGTAGAGGTTTCATTTCAAATCCAATGTGGTGGCATGCAGAGCCCAACTCGCGAAAATTGTGTCACTGTCCAAATATTTCTGGCCCTAACTGTAGCGAGGCGAGTACACAAAAACTCGTAGAATGACAAATAATGTGAATACCGTACTATTCATTCGAATAGCGAATCGTGACGAATATACTCGCTCAACACTAGTTACCAGCAATAGTAGATGTGGCAAGAGGAAAAATAAGAGCCAGGGTTAATAGCAGGATAGCAGGGGATGAATACTTATCCCAGTCATGATTGTGCAGCTGCAGTCCTGGGCTACTTGATGGGAGGTTGAGGAACGATACGAAGGCTGCTGGAGGTTGGTGAGGTGTTGCGGCGGTGGATAAGAACACCTGACACTTGTCGGTGAGGCAGAAAGGGGACTGATCAGGTTACAGGGGCTGAACAGTGGCTACAGAGAAAGAGAGGGGCTAAGGGCTGGGAGAGAGCATGAGAGGAGACATTTGACAGTGGAGCTGATGGAAGAAGAGAGGAAGGGATAAGCTGTAAAGGTAAATGGGTAACTGATTAATTAGTTCGAGCAGCGCCACTTCCAAAATTTAAACCTGGCAGGGTGCATTGCCCTGGGCACACACTCTGCACGTGTGCTTGCAAGGCACAAGCGACGGCTTACTGATATGATGTCACTGCCCCTGCTCACACCGTGCACGCCTTGGTGGAAGCGCATGACTCACTGTGGCCGGGACTCCGGTTTAGACAGGCAGTAGCTTCTTCCTCCTTGTCACGGGTGGACCGCGCCTGCCGGTAGTGGGGCCCGGTTGAGTGCAGTTCAAAAGTTGAAGACGTCTTGCGGGAACAGATTAAGGGGTTAATTGTTTCGTGACGCCACCTATGAGTAGTTCGGTAAGTCTTACCGACGCTGCGGGGCCTCCGGGGGATGGATAGCAGCAAGATGGAACGCTCCCCACAGGCTGAGTGGTGATCCCCGGAGGCTGGAGCTGCTTAAGATGTTGTGCGGCAGCTGCGGTTACCTTGAAGTGCGGACAGACAGTTCATAAGGAAGCACGGACACTGTAAGTCTCTGTAACGGGTCTTTACTGTAACCAGCAAGCAGTACATGGCATACAGTTTGTAGATAGCAGCCCGGTGGACTCAGCAGTGATAGGTGTCCCTCAGAGATCCGCGGTGTTCCTCCATTCTAACTAAGTAAGTTGCCGTTGTCGCCCGGGAATACCAGGTCGGGTACAGGGAGGCTGCTTGAATGCCCTATCCGGGGTATACGTTCCAGATGTTTTGGGGAGCCTTGGGTCCCTTGGTGGGTACACTGCTGGTTAGACGACTGGATTTGGCGGTGGTGGGGTGCTCCTGTAAAGCTGCTTCTCCACGCTTCTGGTTCGCATAGCAGAGCTGAACTGCTGCTAGCTACGGTACCAGCAAACCGGCTGTATAAGGGCACGGGATGGTTTTTAGCCCTCATAATGATGCCCGAGATTGGTAGGGAAATGGCCGGTAGAAGGTGGCCAGGGGGCCGCACGGGACTGTGCGAGCCCCCTCTCCTACGTTGCAGAGCTGGAGTTCTGCAGAGGTCTTCTAGGTTGCTGTTCCTTGCAGACTGACTCCTCCAGACTACACTACGTCTGAACTTAAACTTCCACTACACACTACCCTTGCACTCCGCCCAGCAGGACCTTGATTGGCCCTCTATGCTAAGTGAGGCATGCAGAGTATGGATCTCTGAGTTAACCAGATGACTGCTGTGTCAGAGAATATTGCTGCTGCATTTATGGCTGCAATACCCTCCTGTGACACACTCGTTGCGGGACGCCACACGCATCTTAGTGCTGCGTGCCTGCAGTGATGATTATATAACTACATATGCCCAGTGCCCTGCAGACAGAGACTCCTGCCTGTACAAAGGTGTTATGCCCGAGGAGTGTGAAGATGTTAAGTATACTCACAGATACCTACTACTGGTTGAGCCATGGTAGCTGAATACATGATACTCAAGAGACAGGACAGTGACTTTAGTAAAACCAAGGGTATTTATTATGGAAGGTTTAACATAAGGAGAAGGTGTCTGAGTGGAGACCCGCTTGATCATGAAACCGAACTCTCGTAACGGAGCACCGACGAGGTAACCCCTGTACAGGGATTCATGTGGTACCAGGAGGTCTAAATGCTGCGAATCATGGAACAGAGGGGCAACCCGTACAGACCAGAGAGTAGAGACTGAGAGACTGTGGAACCCTGGGAGCTCAGTGTAATCCTGGAGAGGCTAATCCAGCCGGTAGAGGTATCCACATGATTCCATGAGGAGAGGCTTGGCCAGCCCGATGTGGGATCCAGGGTGTCCAGAGGGATCCAAAATAAGGAACTGCCAGCAGAGATTTCTGTGGAGACAGAGGTATTAGTATAATGCAAGGCAACAGTCTTCCTATCACAGAGCACTAGCAGTGCGACCTGGACAGAGACAACGTTCCTAGAGAATGAACACGTTGACCAGGCACCTCCCTTAGGGAGAGGATGCCTTTTATGCACATAGCAGTTCAGCCGTGCCCCGCCAGTAGTTCTACTCCATCAGTCTCTACTACCTTGCCCCTCTTTATTACCAACCAGCCACATTTCTCCAGTCTGAAGGACATCCTAATGTCTTCGCTGTAGATCCTTGTCAGGAGGTTCAGTGAACTGATGTCTCATCATTTTTGCATACAGCTTGATATCATCCATATAGAGTAGGAGTCAGATGGTGCTTCCACTCTTGAACTTGTATCCATGGCCAGACTCTGAAATGATCTGACTTAAGGGGTTCAAGCTTATGGAGAACAGCAATGGGGACAATATATTTTATACCGTGTTTCCCCGAAAATAATGCATCTCCCGAAAATAAGGCGTAGTGGGGGTTTTGGCAAGGCTACTAAATATAAGGCACCTTCCTGAAAATAGGACGTAGCAAAAGAAAAAAAATTTGATACGGTACCGCTATTGCTGGAGCCTGCCTGCCGCCACTTTATTTATTCCTTCCACGTTCTCCCGTATGCACCATAAGTATATAGGCACCACTCAATACTCAATATAGATGTACAGTAGTAAGCCGTCAGCCAACGGCTGTTGACGTCTGATTGGCTGTGGCATTACCGTACATCTCATGTATGGACATCATTCGGGTGTTGCTCAGCTCAGATGTAAGGTAATTTGGCATCCAATGAGATGCCAGCAGTCGCCGCCTGATTGGCTGGCAGCTTACTACCATACATCTATGTTAAGCGGCGCCCGGATATATAAGGTGCATACAGGAGCACTTGAAGGACTAAAGCGGCGGCGGTGGCGGTAGTCTCCGACAATAGTGGTACCGTGTGTGTGTGTGGCTGGCTGTGAGTGTGGCTGCAGATGTGTGATGGGGTCTACAGAGGGATATTTTGGCATGATGGGGGCGACAGAGGGATATTAGGGGATGATGGGGGCTGCTGATGGATGATGGGGGCTGCTGATGGATGATGGGGATATTGGGGGATGATGGGGGCTGTTGATGCATGATGGGGCTATAGATGGTTGATGGGAATATTGGGGGATGATGGGGGCTGCAGATGAATAATGGATGGATGGATGACACAGTTTGGTTATGCTGGTTTGGAATGACAGCTACTGTACAGTTTATAATAAATGTTCTTTTTTTTGTTCATCAATAAATGTAAATTCTATGGAGAAAAGACATCTCCTGAAAACAAGGCATGGTGCATCTTTGGTAGCAAAAATTAGTATAGGGTGGTGTCTTCATTTCGGGGAACCAGGGTATATATTGGTATATGCTGCATTTGATGGACACTTGTGCTAGTTGTCTTGAGTTGACTTCCAGTGTTGTCCTCCATAGCCTCATTGAGTTTGAGGAAGGTTCTTAATTTCTTGTTGACATTGTAAAGCACCAAGCATTCAGAGAGCCATGTGTGTGGCATTGTGCCATAGGCATTCCTGTAGCCAATCCAGGCTGTGCTGAGATTGGTCTGTATGGATCTTGAGTCTTGAGCGATTCTGGTGCTTAGAGCCTCTTGTGTTGTTCCCAATGACTTTCTGAGCTGGATTCATATATTGATTCATATGGTTCTGTAGCTTCGTGGTTATGATGCCTGACAGGAGCTTCTATGTTGTTGTGAGGCAGGCTATTTGGCGGTAGTAGGATGGAGTGGTTCCTTTGTGGGGATCCTTCATGATCAGCGCTATTCTTCCTTGTGTTAGCCAAGCTGGTTGGTGACCTGCTTCTAGCATTTGGTTCATCTGTTTTGGCATGTGTTCATGCACCGCTGGTAATTTCTTTAGCCAGTAGGTGTGGATCATATCTGGGCCAGTTGCTATTATGTTGTGGATCTCTGTTTCATTAATGGTGATGGGTTCTGGTTCTTGGTGGTTACTGTGTTTCATCTTCAGATCTTACAGCCAGTTTTCAGGTGGTGTTGTGCGTTTTTTTCCTTCCCCCATATATTCCTATACTAAAGTTCAGTCTCTGCTATTGGTAGAGTTGCTGCCTCTGTGCTTCTACACTCCCTGACAGAAGTTATGTCGCTTATCCATGTTATGTAAATAAAAGCTTATAACCTGACATTAAATTAATACATTGGTTGTATAAATTACTCTTTTGAAAGCTGAAACCCTCCGAAATTTGGTTTTGGTTAAGAAAATAAATTGGCATTAATGCTGAAACATTGATCATTTAATGAACACAGAATGGTCAGATTTTAGCAAGACAAAAGTTTTGTCGCCTGGTCATATAATGCACCCAATCCTAGTTTACATCCTCACCTGTGCTCAGTAAATGATTGGTTAATTACTGGGTGTGTCTAAAAAGAAACTCAGCACTCCAGACCTTCACTTGAACTGCAACTTGAGCCCTGCAACATGCCAAAAATCCACCAAAGCCTTGATTATCAAGAGGCTGAAGACCAGATCCACTATAGGGGTGGCTGGCACCTTTAATGTATCTAAAGTGTCAAGTACAAAGAAATTAAAAAAAAGATTTGAAGAGACTGGAGATGTGTTTGACAAACCCAGGTCCGGCAGACCCCGCAAGACAACTGCTCAGGAGGAATGTTTGTTGGTTAGAAAATCCAAAGCAAGCCCCTCTTCCACTGCAGCAGAGCTCCAACAGGCCTTGTCACCTCAAGTCCCTGTGTCAACTAGAACTGTTTGTAGGATTCTGTCTCGAAATGGCCTCCATGGTGAAATCAATCAGTGCCCTGAAGCCAGCACTAAACAAAAGGTAAATAAAAAACCGTGTGACATTTGCAAAGTCCCACAGCCTGCTAAACAGATGGATGCTGGAAAAGTGGCAGAAGGCGGATTTCTCTGATGAATTTTCAGTAGAATTACACCACAGCCACCGCAAATACTGTAGGAGACCTACTGGAGCCCGTATGGATCCAAAATATACCCAGAAAATAGTTACATTTGGTGGAGGAAAGATTATGGTCTGGGGTTACATTCAGTATGGGGGTGTGCGAAACATTTGCAAGGTGGAAGGCAATATCAATAGCCTAAAATAGGTTAGGAGGTCAGGGAATAGACAAAATCGGGATCCAAAAGTGTAGTCAGAAGGCAGCATCAAAAACCAGGAGGTCAGCAAAAGTACAAAACTCTCAGGCGGTGGAAGGGTCAAAATCCAGGCAAAGGTCAGAATCAATATAATAGAGCACAAACTAGATAGCGGGAAAAACTAAGAATATATCTGGCGGTTTGCAGGACAGGTCCCAAGGTATTTGAAGGGCATTGTTCCCTCTCTAAAGGTACCTTTACATGCCGCCACTGGGTGGTAGCAACTGCCTGGCATTGGGGATTTTTGTGTCTGTTGCCATGAAATTGCTATGAAATGGCGGTGTGTAAATTGGGAAGTTGATCGCGATACCCGCTGTTGATTCGGATACCTGTTTCTGAGCCGTGCTCAAAAACCCAAGGCTACACAAAGGCACAATTGCCATGGTAGTGGCGTCTAAATGTGGCACAGGGATGGGATTTCCATCGCCTAGTGATTTCCCAGGGGCGTGACACAGCCTCATGGATACCGCGCCCCATCAGCAATCATTGGTGGGGGCTACTGTGTAACCATTGGCTGTCCCTTCACAGGGCAACTTATTTAAAGAGCTAACCATTCACACTCCACAATTGGAATGGCGTCATGTATTAGCCAGCCTTCCTGCTCAAGCTGGCCAATCATGACGCTATTGCGTTGTCCAATCAGCGTATTAGCGTCACGAAATACACAACTCTGTCATGCCTATTTACTTGCAGCGCGAAAGATGTACGCCCATATTCCTTTGTGGTAGCGGCGTGTGAAGCAGCAAAGGTATTCAACAGGAAGTTATCCGCAGGATCTGTCAGAACTTCCGGGGAACAAAGATACTTTCAGTTGACAACGCAATGGTGGCGTGTACATGCGGCATCGGCGATCGGTATCAACCGTTAAAACCGTGCGCATGCGGTTGATACCTTTTGCTAGGCACAGTAGCGGCGTGTAAAGGTACCTTTAGGCATAATCTCACAGCCTGATGACCTCATCTGGACTGCCCCTACAACCAGGTCAGATGGTAATGCGTGACTAGTACCTACCACCCCACTTCTGATAGAGGAACGAAACCTGCGCCCACCAGATGCCTCTGCAAGGAGCTTTCTCCTGTAACCAGCATCACCCATAGCAGTAGCATGATGATGCCCAACGACAGATGCAGGAACCCAAGGAGCATGTCCCAATGGGGACATTGCCCCCCTCTCACTGGCACCACTAGCAGAAGGAATCAGGCACTGCCTAGTCGCTGGGGCAGGAATAATAGTCACTGAGTCTGATGGCGACATGACAGTGAGTGTGTGTGCTGTATATGGGGGTGATGTGGCCTGCATATGGGGATGATGGGGATATTGGGGGGCTGCATATGGGGATATTGGGGGCTGCATATGGGGATGATGGGGATATTGGGGGGCTGCATATATAGGGATATTGCGGGCTGCATATGGGGATGATAGGAATATTGGGGGCTGCATATAGGGATCATGGAAAACTAAGACACCCCCTGAAAATATGATATGGTACATCTTTGGAAGCGAAAATTAATATAAGACACGGTCTTATTTTCGGGAAAACAGGGTAGTTGTTTCTAATTGAATGGAAAAGCAGGTCTTGTATCCATTGAATGAAAAACATCTAGTTTCCTCACATGCTTCATATGTCCTCTCTCATTTGGTCTGCTGTTGTAGTAGCATTTTATTAGATCCAGGTCCTCTTGCCTTGTCCATGTATGGTTTGTTCCAGTAGCCCATTTATCATCAGATTGTCCTGTTTCCTCAACATCTGATGCATACCTTGTTAATCCGGGCAAAATCCAAGCCCGCTTGACGCTTTGTTCATGGCACTCTCATGTTTGTTTGTTGTTGACTGGTATATTGGTGGATGTGCACTTAACCACTATGCTGTAGCAGCCACCGGAAGGTGGGTATTATAGTGTTAGGAGTCTTGCCAAACGTATATGGTGTATATTAATTTGTTTTCGTTTTTTACACATGGCAGGATCGGGATTAAAACCCCAGTCTCCCATGCAGGAGAGCATGCATGCGTGTGTTATATAGTCTGTATTATAGGGGTTTCAACTACCCTAATATAAATTGGGCAGCAGAAACCTGCAGGTCCAGTAATCTGTCTTTGACAATAACAAAAGTAAGAAAATTACCATTCATAGTGGATACTGAAGAAGGGGGCTCTTTTAGACATAATTTTACCCAATAGGTCAGGCCAGACAGAGTATTATATGTATAGGTTGTGAGGAATTAACTTTTCCTTAAATTAAATGTTTTATAAAATAGGCTACAAGGACAGTTTATGTCAATAACACTGTGACGAAATGGACCCCTTTAATGTATAACCTATGAGGATTTCTTATTTCTCCAGACAATATTGTATTTTGGTTTGCAAACTTTTAATATGCCACTCATGGGTTACACAAGATTTCTAGGAGCCTGCTAGTATTTAAAATGGGTAATGTAAATATCTTGCCTCTTTGCATTGTATCATTGTATGTTATTCCTTACCTTGTGATAAGCAACTCATTTTTACCAGAGTCTTGTAGATGCTTGGTGATGTTTACTGTGTGTAATGTAATTATCTCAACCCTTGTCAGAGAAGGTCATGACACTCAGAGAACTTAATCCTACTAACATTCCATTGTATTGCTATGTTAATAAGTATGTGGCTCTCCCTTGCCTGCAATACAAAACTGGAGGTAGTCTTATAAACAGCTTGAGATCCAGCCAATGAAAAGACAGTCTTATTCCACCAATCGTGAAGTCCCCAGTATCCTGCAATGAAGGCTGAGGGTATATAATGAGGGCTGTTCATTTTGACTAGCAGATTGGATACAGGCAGCTAATCTAGGATCTTCCGATTGGATGGCCATAACCCTAGGCCTAGGCATTTCGGTGCTGACCAAGGGGATCAGAACCTGTATTATAAGACCACAAGGACTTCAGCATCGAATTATTGGATTCGGCTGTGATGACAAAGACTGCATAAGGAAGCAACACAGGTTGGGACGATCCAGTCACCTGGCTACAGAATTTGCTGTGCTATATACTAATCCCTGGTGAACCAGCGGAAGGGTGAGACTCTGTTGCCTGTTACATTTTGTGTTTTGCTGGTTATGTGTTATATGCTGTTAACTGTTTGGAGATCCAATAAAGCCTTAATATTGTGGTTCCCTCACCCTGTGTTGTCTGAGTAGTGTTCCGCCCACGGTTAAGGAGCTCGGGCGTTCAGTTTGGGGATGAGCCCTGATCCACGTTGTCTTGCTAAAGGCGGCGGGGCCAGCGGACGAGAGCACCCACTGACCCCCGGGTCTCCACAATTGGTGACAGCGGTGGGATACTACTCAGCCTGGTTTATCCAGGGGAGCTGCAGGGGACTGGTGTTCGTGGACACCGTCCAAGGGCTCAATAACCACTGAGGCATATAAGCATACCCAGCAGGCCATAGGTGAGGCATACAGGTTTCGGACATTGCCATCTCCAACCCCACCAGCTCAGCCATGGGACAAGGACCGAAGAGGAGATACGGCCCAGCAGTAAATGGATGCTACAGGATCTGTGCCAGAGGCGAAATATTGAATACAGGAACGATGACACTCGGGTGGCTTTGATCCAGAAATTGGTCCATTGAGATACCCAGAATGAGGTGGAGGTTGATGAGGACCCCGACGACATTCTACCAGAGGATGTAAACCGTGTGTCTCATCCTGGGTCCCGCGACAATCTGTAAACCAACCAATTTCCAGCAGACCAAGTCAAGGAATGGTTGGCTACATTAGGGCCTGAAGCTTCAAGAGAAGAAAGGGCTGGTGTTCTGCAAGTAGTGTTGGGAGCTCCAATTTCCTTACCACCAACGCCCACCTCCACGATAGACCGCCACCAAGGAATTCATCTTCGCTACAGTGATGTGCCAGTGATGAATGAATCCAACACTGAGATCGATGAACACTTGCAAAACATTGAGGTGATGATGAGTATGTACCAGGTGCACACAGCTCAGTGGCCCAGATACCTGTGGACAAGTTTGCCTGGTCGGGCCCAGGAGGCTGTCTGATCACTTGGGCCTCAGGATTGCTTGGACTATGGAATTATTAAGGACACTCTGTTGGCCCTTTCTACCATAACCCCTGAGAGATATTGCATTAAGTTCCGAACTATGTCTCGCTAGGGTGTCTCCTACTTCGAATTTGGCAGTCAGCTCCGACTACACTGTAACTGCTGGCTCGATGGTCAGGCTGCCCACTCCACTGCCGCCCACCGGGATATGATAGTACTTGAACAGTTTATGGAGAATATGGACCCTGAAATACGAGAATGGGTGGCAGACTGGAAGCCTGACACCCCAGAGCAAGCAGCCCTGTTGGCTGACGAATTTAAAGCCAACCAATGCAGCTGGAGACCCAATAGACCTACTGATCCCAGGAGGTTCCTCAACTATGGATTCCAGAAACCTCCAGACTTCCATGCTGGACTAACTCTCTATGTTGCAGAAGCCCCAACAGGGCAAAGCTTTACCAACAGGGCCCGTGACTTGCCTAACCCACGGCGCTGTTATACGTGTGGGCGCCTTGGACACATGGCCAAAAAGTGTCTTCAAAATCGGGGCCCTATGCCTGGAGCCCATCTGCCAGCCCAACCAGTCAACATATGCAGAGATGAACCAGTGATGCTTAGAGGATACTACCCCCAAGAAACACCAGTAGCTGAGGAAGTGATTTACCCGGTCCACACCCTATGGCAGGCCGGACATCATACACCAGCCAACCTCAATTGCCACATCCAGACAGTCAAGGTCGGTGGAATACAGGCTCAGGGACTTCGAGATACTGGATCATCAATCACCCTGGTCAGCCCAGATATTGTTCCCGCTGAACATCATTTACCGGGCCGCCAAGTGACCATCTCCCTTGCTGGGGGCCAGTGATCGAACATTCCTCTGGCACAAGTGCAGTTGGACTGGGGAACTGACCAGGGAGAGGTTGAAGTGGGGTTCATGGATGGCCTCCCAACCCCTGTTCTTTTGGGAAATGACCTAGGACAAGGATTACCAGCCAGTTTGTCACCGCCATCACCCGCAGCCAAGCCAAGCATCATCATTGTGCAGATCTTTCTACCAACCCATCCGAGGATAACCCTCCTCCTCAATCTTCAGCCTCCTTTTCTGAGCCGACAAATGTGAGTACATCAAACCAAACTGTGGCCATTGACTGGGGGGAGATAGATCGTAAGGAGTTCAGGGAAGCCCAACTGACAGACCCCACCCTAGAGCGTATCCGTAGTGCGGCTGCCAAACCTGGGGGAGGAAATCAGGGGGGAATGTATAGATGGGAAACAGGCCTTTTATATAAGGAAAAGCCCGCATCCTGCCCAGAAAAACCTTGGACCCATGTACATCAGCTTGTGGTACCCCAGCAATACCGACCCCAACTATTGCGCTTAGCTCATGATGTTCCCGCAGCTGGGCACATGGGGACCAAAAAGACCCGGACCCGTTTGTTGCGTATTTGTTTTGGTCCAAGGGTCACTCAAGAAGTGAAGAAATATAGAGCCTCTTGTCCAGAGTGTCAACGTATGAGCGGAGCCCCATGTCGTGCCCCACTCCAGCCCATGCCTTTGATAGGAGAACCGTTCCAGAAAGTTGCTATTGATTTAGTAGGCCCTTTAGCCATCCCCAGCTGCCATGGAAAAAGATTCATCCTCACCCTGGTAGACTTCGCCACCCGCTACCCAGAAGCCACTGCCTTGACTTCCATAGATGCAGAGCATGTGGCTCAAGCTTTACTGGACATCTTTAGCCGGGTAGGGTTTCCACAGGAAGTATTAACTGACCAGGGGGCACAGTTCCAAAGCGAACTGATTCAGACCCTCTGGGAGAAACATGGAGTCCGCCCCATATGCACAACCCCCTACCATCCTGAAACGAATGGATTGTGTGTGCGCTTCAATGGAGCCCTGAAACAGCTCATTAGCCATTATGTAGAGGCCGAGGGGGAAGGACTGGGGAAAAACCTGCAGCAGCTCCTTTTTGCTTACTGGGAGGTGCCGCAGGACTCCGCTGGGTTCTCCCCATTTGAATTGCTGTATGGCCAAAAAGTATGGGGGCCCTTAGAGCTGGTACAAGAAAGTTGGCAAGGCACCTTTCCCACAGAAGAGGTTCCCATACTGGACTATGTTCAAAAGTTTAGGGAAAGGATGATGCACCTCATGGCGTTAGCCTACGGGAACTTAGAAGTGTGTCAGGAAAGGCAAAAACAATGTTATGACCAAGCTGCCCAACTCCGAGAATTTGCCTGTGGACAGAAGGTCCTAGTACTCGTACCGGTACGAATAAACAAGCTGCAAGCCATGTGGGCGGGTCAATTTACCATTACCAGGAAATGTGGCAGTACTGACTACACCGTGGCCCTGGACCGAGCAGGTGTTCATGAGCGTACCTACCTTGTTAACAGGCTACAAGCTTATGAGGAAAGAGAGGTCACCAACTTAGCAGTTTGTTGTCCTGATTTAGATGAACCCGATATAGACCAGATCCCAGACCTATTAGTGGACTCCAAAAGGGAAATGGGGGTAAAAGATGTATCACTGGGGGAACAGCTTTGTCCATCACAGAAGCAACAGTTTATCAGACGTACTCAGACCATATGAATCCCTGTTCACGAGTTTGCCTGGTCGAACACCTCTGGTCCGGCATCATGTCAACACAGGGGCATCAACTCCACTACGTCAACCCTCCTACTCAGTGACACCTCTGGTGTTGGCAATGATGAAGGTCGAGGTGGATGACAACTTAAATATGGGAGTCATAGTTTCCTCCCAAAGCCCATGGGCTGCCAGTGTTGTACTGGTGCCAAAGAACGACAAGAGTACTCGTTTCTGTATGGACTATAGATGGCTCAATGAGATCACAGTTACGGATGCCTACCCCATGCCTCGGGTGGATGAACTACTAGATCGGTTGGGGGATCTCGGTTTATATCCACCCTTGATCTGAGCAAGGGATACTGGCAGATCCCACTCATAAAAGAGGCTCAAGAGAAATCAGCTTTCATAACCCCTTTTAGCCTAGATGAGTTCAACAGCATGCTTTTTGGGATGAAGACTGCCCCGGCTACCTTCCAGAGGATGGTGGACCATTTACTAGAGGGATGTCAGGGGCATGGCCAGGCCTATTTGGATGACATCGCTATCTTCAGCGACACCTGGGAAGAGCATCTTCAGCACGTGTCCCAGGTGCTGCAAAGGGTAGCCAAAGCCCAGCTCACCATCCAACCTGACAAATGCCAAATGGGGATGGCCAAGGTGATATACCTGGGACATCGAGTGGGAAGTGGGTGCATTCGTCCAGAACCGGCAAAAGTAGAAGCAATTACCCAGTGGCAGCGCCCGGTCAACCAAAAACAAGTCTGCACGTTTTTGGGCAACGCAAATTATTATAGAAAATTTATCCCCAATTACAGCACCGTAGCAAAACCACTCACTGACCTCACAACCAAAAAATATGCCCCCAACCTTATCTGGACCCCAGAATGTGAAGCTACGTTCCTCCAATTGAAAGACCTGCTAGCCCAGAGCCCAGTTCTGACTGCTCCTGACTTCCAACGTAGGTTCATTGTCCAAACAGGTGCATCAGACACAGAACTAGGTGCTGTACTTAGCCAAATGGTGGCTGACGGCAAGGAACATCCGATAGCTTATCTCTCTTGGAAACTGTTGGACCGAGAGAGGGCCTACGCCACCATAGAGAAAGAATGCCTGGCCATGGTCTGGGCCCTAAAAAAATTGCAGCCCTACCTATATGGCAATGAGTTCACAGTCCTCACTGACCACAATCCATTGAGTTGGCTAAATGGCACTGCTGGGGACAACGGACGATTGCATAGGTGGAGTCTGGTGTTACAATCTTACAATTTCTCCATCTCACATAAACATGGCAAGAACCATGGAAATGCGGATGGGCTGTCCCGACAGGTGGAGAAGGATGAACGGAAGCCTATCCTGTCTGGCTAAATAAGAAGGGGGAGGAATGTGATGAAATGGACCCCTTTAATGTATAACCTATGAGGATTTCCTATTTCTCCAGACAATATTGTATTTTGGTTTTTATACTTGTAATATGCCACTCATGGGTTACACAAGAGTTCTAGGAGCCTGTTAGTATTTAAAATGGGTAATGTAATTATCTTGCCTCTTTGTATTGTATGTTATTCCCTACCTTGTGATAAGCAACTCATTGTTCCTAGAGTCTTGTAGATGCTTGGTGATGTTTACGATGTGTAATGTAACTATCTTAACCCTTGTCAGAGAAGGTCATGACACTCAGAGAACTTAATCCTACTAACATTCCATTGTATTGTTATGTCAATCAGTATGTGGCTCTCCTTTGCTTGCAATACAAAACTGGAGGTAGTCTTATAAACAGCTTGAGATCCAGCCAATGAAAAGACAGTCTTATTCCACCAATCGTGAAGTCCCCAATATCCTGCAATGAGGGCTGAGGGTATATAAGGAGGACTGTTCATTTTGACCAGCAGATTGGATACAGGCAGCTAATCTAGGATCTTCGGATCCAATTGGACGGCCATAACCGAAGGCCTAGGCATTTCGGTGCCGACCAAGGGGCTCAGAACCTGTATTATAAGACCACAAGGACTTCAGCATCAAATTATTGGATTCCGCTGTGATGACAAAGACTGCATAAGGAAGCAACCCAGGTTGGGATGATCCAGTCACCTGGCTACAGACTTTGCTGTGCTATATTCTAATCCCTGGTGAGCCAGCGTAAGGGTGAGACTCTGTTGCCTGTTACATTTTTTGTTTTGCTGGTTACGTGTTATATGCTGTTAACTGTTTAGGGATCCAATAAAGCTTTAATATTGTGGTTCCCTCAATTATTATTGGGAACAGGGAAGGGAAATGCTTCACCGGACTCTCCTGCAGCTGTCGGTGCCAGGTCTGGATCTCTGGAATCCTTAGTCTCAATTTATAATAGAAAGAACCGGCACCCGGATAAAATCTTCATTTTTTTTTTTGCATTTATTTTGTATTCAGTATTCCATAGCAATAAAACGTATACGGGAATGCAGTCCCACCGCTAGACGCGTTTCGGACGTGGTGTCCTTAGTCTACAGCATAGAATGACAATTCCCCCAAACTTTATATATACATTTAAAAACAACACTTGTTAATTCACATTTATTAATCATTAACTCTTTATAATATAGGCTGAAGACACCTATTGCACAAGATGAGTATACTACCTCCAAGAACTTTATTAAAAACATATAGACTCATATAAATATACCTATACTTCATGTCCTAATCATAATTTAGCTCTATATTTTGTCACATGGGAACAAGAAACCCCAAATTTTTTAGAAATAAATATATATACACCATCATTCAGGGTACTACCCTCTCCCCATTGATACATTCATGTGACTCTAGTAAAAGTAAGCCAGATCTGATTTGTGATTCATACCCTCCGGAACTCTCACATTCAATTTCATTATCCACATTAATTCTTTGCTCCGTAATGCCCGCTCCCAGTCTCCTCCTCTTTTATTTCTATATATGCGATCTATGCCTTTTACTATGAGACCGCTCATGTCGCCCCTGTGTTCTCCTTTAAAATGCTTTGATAACCCAGACAAATTACGCTGTGATGAAACGTTGTCCGGGTTAGATGCAGTTATGTGTTCACCAATGCGTTTTTTTAAGAGGTCTCGATGTGCAGCCTACATAGTCCATATTATATTTTGTACAAAACGCTAAGTATACCACATGTGTGATGTTGCAATTGATGAAACCATGCATATCCTATATGCGTCCTGATTTCCTGTCACTGAATTGTTTTGTGACATGCATATATTTGCAGATATTACACCTGTTGCCACCACATTTTAAATTACCTGTGTTATTTAACCATGTTGTTGTTGTTCTGGCATCTGTGAATAGGGAAGGTGACAGGATGTTTCCTAGAGTAATAGATTTTTTGGGGACACATCTGTAACCATTCATAAGTATTTTTTGTAGGACAGGATTCTGATACAGAATAGGATTATATTTGTGGATTAATTTGACTATTCCGGTATAATCCTGGCTAAAACTGGTTGAAAACGTGGGAATATTTGTGTTGTCTGAGTTCATTCTTTTATTGCCTCTCCCATGACTAAGAGGATTATCTATTAAAAGCAAATCCCTCGTGCGAGCCTGCACCTTTGTTAGGACCCTGTTCACACTGCTCATTGTGTAGCCGCGATTTACCAGTCGATTTCTGATATGTTTGACCTCATTATGTTAAGCGGCTTCAGTTGAGCATGTTCTTTTTGCTCTAATTACTTCACCCACCGGCAAGTTCTCCACAACATGCCGTGGGTGACAACTCCCAGCATATAAGGGAGCGTTGCCGCTTACCGGTTTGCGGTATAGGGAAGTGTTAATTTCCCCTATAACTTCTGACCATTGTAGCAGAATTTCAAGATATGGTGCCGAGTTACCATGAATGGTATGGGTAAATCTGATGTTATATTGGGTTGCCGCTGATGTACTTCATGAAACCCAGAAAATCACTTGACTGGTGGAGGGGTACATCAGAGATGCCATCCCATATCAGGATGACATCATCAATATACCGCACTACTAATGTAATGTACTAATGTTGTCAGACAGTGCCACTTACCGCCCTTTGCCTGCGGATCCGGTTCGGAAAATACAAGAAAAACTGTCAGAACTCCTTAATGAAGGTATGTCACTAAGCATAATAACGGAAAAAATGAGGGAGTATTTGTATATTGATAAACCAGTGTGCCTCATTTCCCACGCACTACCAAAGACACACAAAGAAAAATTTCCTCCTCCCTTAAGACCAATTGTGTCTGGCATAGGGGGAGTAAATGAAAAACTCTCTGAGTGGCTGGATTCTATGCTACAGCCACTGCTAAGAGAATCTACGGGGGTGATGTTATATGGGTTGCCGCTGATATAGTTCATGAAAACCAGAAAATCACTTGACTGGTGGAGGGGTACATCAGAGACGCCATCCCATATCAGGATGACATCACATGTACCGCCCCCACCACTTAACCCCTTGTAGGTAAGGGTTGTCTCTAGTGTGAATATACATTCACGCGGTGGGACTGCGTTCCCATATACGGTTTATTGCCATGGAATACTGAATACAAAATAAATGCAAAAGAAAAATGAATATTTTGTCCGGGTGCCGTTTCTTTCTATTATAAATTGTGGTTCCCTCACCCTGTGTTGTCTGAGTAGTATTCCGCCCACGGTTAAGGAGCTCGGGCCGTCAGTTTGGGGATGAGCCCTGGTCCACGTTGTCTTACTAAAGTCAGCGGGGCCAGCGGACAAGAGCACCCACTGACCCCCAGGTCTCCACAAACACTAATTGCCATAACCTAAGATCTTTTTGCTTTAAACTGGGACGATGTCCTTAACCCCTTCCCGACCTTTGATGTAGGAGGACGTCATGGGCCGGTAAGGGGTGTTTGATGTGAGCTCCGGCGCGGAGCTCACATTAAAGCCCCGATATCTCAGCTGATCTCATCAGCTGAGATGTCAGGGTAACAGCGCCGATCGGATCCGGGATCTGATTGGCGTTGTTAACCCCTTGGATCCTGCTGTCAATCACTGACAGCGGGATCCAAGGCGGCTGCGGGAGGGAACGCGGTATTCCCCTCCTGCTCCGGAGATCCCGCAGCTCATCTGTATCTCCCAGAAGCGATCGGACTGTGCAGCAAGGTGCCTCTTAAACAGGCAGTGTAAAAATAGGAATGAATGAAAAAATAAAGTTTTTATAAACCTGTAAAAAAGAAAAAAAATTATAAAATTTCAAATCACCCCCCTTTTACCCCAATCACAATAAAAGTATATATAAAAAAAAAAATACACGTTTGGTATCGCCGCGTTCAGAATCGCCCGATCTATCATCCTATAAAATCCGTTAATGAGAGCCGTGAATTCCGTAACAGAAAAAATGGTCCAAATGCCAAAATTCCGTTTTTTTGGTCGCCGCGTTATTACTATAAAATGCAATAACGGGCGATCAAAACTGCGGATCCCCCAAAAATGGTATCATTGAAAACATTAGCTCAAGACACAAAAAATAAGCTGTCTCCCAGCCCCAGATCCCGAAAAATGAGGACGCTACGGGTCGCAGAACATGGCGCAAAAAGTCCGTTTTGTTTTTTTTTTCAAACTTCTGAATTTTTTTTCACTACCTAGATACCATTAAATGTATACATGTTGGGTGTCTACGAACTCGTACCGAAGTGAGTCATCACCCCGTCATGTTGGTTTTACCATATAGTGAACATGGCGACTAAAATGCCCAAAAAACAACGTGTCATTGCACTTTATTTTGCAATTTCACTGCATTTAGAATTTTTTTTGCAATTTCCCTGTACACTATATGGTAAAATAAATCATTGCATATGAAAGTACAACTCGTCCCGCAAAAAACAAGCCGTCATATGTCTATATTGACGGAAAAATAAAAACGTTATGGCTCTTGGAAGCAGGGGAGCAAAAACGAAAATGAAAAACTAAAAATTCCCGGGTCATGAAGGGGTTAAACAGTAAAAGTACACAAAGGAAATAATACACTTTTTTAAGCATCCTAAATAGGACCTGTGCAGTGTATGTATTCTATTTGAATAAACAAGCTAGAAATTGGAGGATACCACTATGTTTAGGAAATTCAAGCTTATGGGTATTAAATAATTATAAGTAGAAAAAAATTATAGAGATTTATTGCCAAAAAAAAAGAAAAAATAATTCAAGGAGAGATCCTTTAACTATACAAATAGTAAAAGACTCATAATTGTTTGCTCACTCAAAGATAATCTGGGTGAAATAATGGAAGAGAATGAATAAAAGTATAAACGATTAAATTTGCAATTGTCATGATTGGTGTTAGCACCAACTGCAACCATTATAGCAGGGAGTCAGCTATGATATTGGGAAGTTGTGAATCAAGAATTTATGGTATTTCTGTAGAAAAGAGAAACAAGAATACCCAAGGACAGATGATATGATCAGAAATACCATAAATTCTGAATTAACTCCTTCCCAATATCACCCTGCTATAATGATTGTAGATGGTGCTTGCACCAATCATGACAATTGCGATTGCGGGTTCCTATCTAATACCTTTATCCAGGGTAAAGAACCTACAATTTAATGATCGGGCAGCTACCTGCTAACACAGGTGGGAGAGGGGAAGAGGAAATGCTCACACTGGAATAGCCTCAAGCCGCTTGGTGCCTGGATGGACGTCCACAATCCAATCAATAATAATATACATCTCTAAATATATAGTCATGGAAGCCGTGACCAGCAACTTTGCCACAGCATGCGCCAACCGACAAATGAGGGCGGCCAGTCTCTTCACAAAGGATGGTGAGTCGATTTCCACCGTGGATGTGAATGACATGCGTTTAGTATTTGGCAGTTTTGAAAAGTTGATGATACAACACATTAAAACGTGGTGGAACTATGTATATTGCAAAAATATGTTGGTCATCAAATGATCCCAAGGGGTTTACACCTGAAGAAAATAGCCACCACAAATTATGGTGACGTCTTTACTGAAAAATGGCAGACTATAATATCGGAGGCCTCTTTAAAATTAATGCAGTTAATAGTAGGCGAAGAATCTGAAAAACTTAAGACTTTAGAGAGTTCCATTGGTGAATTGGAAACATCTCTCACCAAATTCAACAAACATCATAAATATGATGCCTTGAATGCCCAACTACAACAAAAAGAAAAGGATGTTGAAACAGCTATTACTGACATTAAGAGAAAAAAGTTTCTAACAAATGTAAAGACTACGAGGAAAAAACTGTGTATGATTGGAAAAGCCACGCCCCTAAAAAAACCTCGTTCCATACTTAAAAAGAGAAACAGGGGTAGAAATAATTCAACAAGATCAGCTCGGGTTAGTTTTTCAACTCCCGAGCAGGAGGATTCTTCCTTCATATCTGTGGCTACTACTAGATCAGATGCGTCCTCTGCTGTTTCCATCCCCCCGTGTCACCCTTCAAAAAACGGGGGAGGAGGAGGGGTGGTCGCAGACGCCGCAAGGGGTCATCAGTATCCTCTAAGAAATCAGAGGTAGAAAATGTGAATAATAGTTTCACTGTCATCAATTTATCTGCTTGTATAATTTCTGATGCTGAACGTGATGTGTTGAAAAAAGGGTTGAAATTTGTGCCAACTTGTAGAGGCAGTTTACTGGAAACACTGAAAGATGTAAATAAATTTGTGCGAGTATTAACTGTCAGAAAACATTTCTATAATGATAATGATTCCATTCGGGTACATAATGACAATCGTATTTCCACTTCTCTTCCACTAATCAATTATACTATTCCTTTACATCTTGAACTTATTGAACAGGTGACTATGCTTGATTTGGGTGCTTTGTCTCTTGATTGCCGTATTCCTGCTGTTGAGACTGATCCATGTGATAGGATTCCCAACTCGTATTTTTATCCCTTAAATTCACGGGTGCCCGCCATGGACCAGTTCCAGCATGCTATGGAAAATGACATTAAAGGAATTTTTCGTTATTCTATAGCGAGCACAGGGGCACAGATAAGGCAGGTAGTTATGGATCAATAATCCTCTTTATTCACCACAACGTGTTTCCACTTAAAGGAATTTTGGGTTTGGAACCTAGAGTTTACCATAATTTAAATATGTCAGAAAAAATGGCCCTCAAACAGCTACAAAGCAATCTTCACACAATCATTCGTGCTGCGGACAAGGGAGGGTCGGTTGTGATGCTTGACAGCGTTTTTTTTAACAGAGGGAGGTACTACTATTGCTGTCGGATTCCGCAACCTACTGCCTGCTGCCAAATAATCCCACCAGCAAAGTGGTGAAGGGTATGCAAACATTGCTGGGGAAGGGTCTAGCATTGGGTGTGATTACTTCCAATGTGGAGGAATATTTATTGGTATCCAAGCCCATATGTGCCCTTTTCCACACATTACCCAAAATACACAAAGGTGATTTTCCACCCATATTCCGCCCTATCATGGCAGGGATAGGTAGTGTCAATGAGCAACTCTCAAAATGGGTTGATGCCAGGTTGCAGAAAATTCTATCTACCTCCATTGGGTCCATACGGGACGCAAACTATTGTTGAATACCATTGTAAAATTGCATTGGAAGGAAGAGTATAGCTGGGTGACAATGGATGTCGCCTCGCTGTACTGATGCATACCATACAATCTTGCGATAACAGCGCTGGAGTATTTTTTGAATGATACATCTTTCTTCTCACCAGATCTAAGCCAATTCATCCAGATGTGTGTGAAACATTTACTATCCACAAACGTTTTTAGGTTTGATGATTGCTGTTATCTACAACTATGTGGTTGCCCAATGGGGGCAGGGTTCTCCCCTTCCCTAGCTAACATTTACATGATGTTTTAGGAATATAGGTTCATTCATTGTTTGGAAAATCCTTTCCTGGACCATGTGATATGGTGGGGGAGGTACATAGATGACGTCATTATCATCTTGTTGTCGGCTAATGATGTGCCTCCCTCATCATCGTGCGGTTTCTGTGATTTCATTAATTTCATCAATGATAATATCTACAACGTTGCATTTACACACCAAGTGCATGGAGTGCCAGTGGCTTACCTGGACATGAAGTTAATAGGAGATTCTGTAACAGGCACAATCCATTGAAAACTGTATCATAAACCTACTTGTGGGAATGCTGTCCTGCATGCTGATAGTTGCCATCCGAGACACGTTGTGAATAATCTGCCTCTCGGGGAACTAATTCAGGCCAAAAAATCTTGTTCTGAACAGTTATCCTACGAGAAGGAGTCGGCAAACATTTACAGCCAACTGACTGATTGTGGATATAAACCGTCTTGTCTAAATAGGGCTATAAGTAAGGTTCAACTTATGTCTCGAGATTCCCTTTTGATGGAAAAACAACGTAGAAACGTAGAAGCAGTTTCGGGTTTCTATCTGCCCACTTTTTCCACTGTACATAGCGTGGACTATAATCAAATTGCCGATGCTTTACGCAGAAATATACCTATACTATACCAAGATCCAGACCTGTATAAAATCATTAAGCAAGGATATCGATGTGCCCCTAAAAAATCATTAAGTTTGGGAAATATTTTGTCTCCCACGGAGTTTAGGAACAACACTCAGTGACCTACTTGGTTAAATGTGGTGGGTGACTATCGTTGCCGGGGTGTTAGATGCAGTTTATGCCAACATATATCTGAAACTAAAAACTTTCACTAACAGGATTACAGGACGCAATTTTAATATTCGTGCATATATTAACTGTAATACTACCCATGTAGTGTATTTGGCGTCTTCTAGTCTTTGTGATAAAGACTATGTAGGGTGTACTATAAAGATGCCTAAAAAAGCGAGTTTCTGAGTACATAGCATCAGCAAATCCTGAATTACGTGCCAGTCTTAGGGACATGTCTAGCCTTTCTCGCCACTTCTTGGATGTACATAGAGGTGACGTCAGCAGTCTTCGGGTCAGTGGTATAGAGCGAGTAGGCGGTTCAAGAAGAGGTGATGATAAGGAATGGGAGGTCTTGGAGCGCGAAGCCCGTTGGATATTAACCCTTGAAGCCCGACAGCCCACTGGTTTAAATTTACATACTGATTTATCCTATCTTTATTAGTGAGGTGTTACTCAGTTACACATATAGTCTTTCAATGTGCTTATTGTGGTAGAACACATTGTATAAGCTAGGTGTAACATAATGACAATTTTCCCATTAATATAATAAGTCTTATGTGAAGTGTTCATTGGCACCAGTGTATGATTTGTATAGTCACTAAAATATTGTATTGTGGAAGTATATATATTTGTATAACAATACATATGTTTTAACATGTTCCTGTACACTGATTTTAGAGTTCTGGTTCCCTACAACAACATGTTAAGTGTAATAGGTGTGTCTTCAGCCTATGCTATGTTTAATTGTAATCATTCTCATTTGTGTGCATCTAATTGTATGGTTCTCCCACTATTTAGAGTAGGATATTCTGTCATAGTTTTATGCTGTTGATGAAGGACATTTTGTCTGAAACGTGTCTAGTGTTTTGATGGGGCTCAAATCCCATGTATCTCTTTTTAATATGATGCCCTAATAAAATCCTAAAATTGAAGACGTGGTCGGGTGCCGGATATTCTTATATAGCTACCTTTTAACAGGAAATTTAAATCACTTAAAGGAAACCAACCACCGAAATCTAACCTATAAATATCTGTCCCTGGAGCCTAAAATGACTATTCTATCCATCTCTGACTGACTAAATCTACCTAACTACATGCCCAATAAATCACTTTTTATACTTACCAAATCCTTGTCGGATGGGCGTTCCTCCAGGCTCTTTGTCAGCGAGGCGGGTCTCCTCGCCACGCTAGCACCCGCCTCGCTGCTGTCCATCTTCTTCTATGATTCAAATTACCCGCCCATCGCGTCCTCGCAATGGGCGGGTCACGTGCTGCAGGCCCCACGCCACTTCCGCCCGCCGTGTCGTAGAGGTACTGTGTATAGAGAGAACAGGGCCTACAACTGAACCCTGAGGAACCCCGACAGTAAAAGGACAAGGAGAGAAAGTGCAGGCAAAAGACACAGTGAGAGAGCAGTAAGGCTGCCTTCACACTTGCAGATGCATCTGCAGCGTTTTGCAGATGCATCTGCAAGTATCAGCATGCAGACCGCGGCCCCTATGTTTATAATAGGGCGCACCGCGGTCTGAAAGCTCTCATTCATTCCTGTATGTGAAGCGTCCGCAGGCGGATGCCTGCTGACAGATCACACTCTCCCGCCCGCACCACGGACGCAACATCTCGCGTCCATGGTGCGGGCGGGAGAGTGTGATCTGTCAGCAGGCATCCGCCTGCGGACGCTTCACATACAGGAATGAATGAGAGCTTTCAGACCGCGGCCGCGGTCTGCATGCTGATACTTGCAGATGCATCTGCAAAACGCTGCAGATGCATCTGCAAGTGTGAAGCCAGCCTAAGAGAGGTAAGGGAGGTGAGAGCATTGTTCTTAAACCTGATAGAGCAGAGCATAGTGAGTAGGAGGTGGTGATCCACAGTATCCAAAGCTGCAGAGCGATCCAGGAGAATTAGCAGGGAGTATTGGCCATTACATTTAGCTATTAGTAGGTCATTACGGAATTTAGTATGGGCAGTTTCAATAAAGTGTAAGGAGCGGAAACCAAATTATAGAGAGTCAAGCAAATTATCTGAGAGATAGTGGATCAGATGGGAGTGGACCAAGAGTTCCAGAAATTTGGAAATGATCCAGTATTTTTGTTTACTGGATGCCTTTTAATAAACAAATCACCAGAAGAGATCTTTAACCCCTTAGTGACGGAGCCAATTTCCACCTTAATGACCAGACCGTTTTTTGTAATTCTGACCACTCTCCCTTTATGAGGTAATATTTCTGGAACACTTCATTGGATCCGAGCGATTCTGAGATTGTTTTTTCGTGACATATTGGGCTTCATGTTAGTGGTAAATTTAGGTCGATAATTTTTGCGTTTATTTGTGAAAATATTAAAAAATTGGCAAAAATTTTGAAAATTTCACAATTTTGAATTTTTATTCTGTTAAACTGGAGCGTTATGTGACACAAAATAGTTCATAAATAACATTTCCCACATGTCTACTTTAAATCAGCGCAATTTTGGGCAAAAGAATTTTTGGGGTTAGGACGTTATAAGGGTTCAAAGTTCATCAGCAATTTCTAATTTTTCCAGCAAAATTTACAAAACCATTTTTTTAGTGACCACATCACATTTGAAGTCCCTTTGAGGGGCATAGATGACAGAAAACACCCAAAAGTGATACCATTCCAAAAACTGCACCCCTCAAGCTACTCAAAACTATATTCAAGAAGATTATTAACCCTTCAGGTGCTTTACAGGAACTAAAGCAAAGTGGGAAAAAAAAATGGACATTTTAATTTTTCCAACAAAAATGTTCTTTTAGCCTCAATTCTTTAATTTTCACATGGGGAACAGGAAAAAATGCATCCTAAAATTTGTTGGGCAATTTCTCCTGAGTACACCGATACCTCATATGTGGTCATAAACCACTGTTTGGGCGCACGGCAGGGCTCAGAAGGGAGGGAGCGCAATTTGATTTTTGGAGCTAATTTTCCATTCAAAAAATCAAATGGCGCTCCTTCCCTTTCGAGTCCTGCCGTGCGCCCAAACAGTGGTTTATGACCACATATGAGGTATTGGTGTACTCAGGAGAAATTGCCCAACAAATTTTAGGATGCATTTTATCCTGTTGCTCATGTGAAAATGAAAAAATTGAGGACAAAAGAAAGTTTTTGTGAAAAAAAAAGTACTCTTTCATTTGTACGGATCAATTTCTCAAGCACCAGAGGGTTCAAAGTGCTCACTATGCATCTAGATAAGTTCCTTGGGGGGCCTAGTTTCCAAAATGGGGTCACTTGTGGGGAAGCTCCAATGTTTAGGCACACAGGGGCTCTCCATATGCGACATGGTGTCCGCTAACAATTTGAATGGAAAATTAGCTCCAATTGTTAGCGGAGACCATGTTGCGTATGGAGAGCCCCTGTATGCCTAAACATTGGAGCTCCCTCACAAGTGACCCTATTTTAGAAACTAGACCACCCAAGGAACTTATCTAGATGGGTGATGAGCACTTTGAACCCCCAGGTGCTTCACAAATGAAACCATAAAAACGAAAATAGAAAATTTTTGTGGAAAAGAAAGTACATTTTCATTTTTACGGATCAATTTGTGAAGCACCTGGGGGTTCAAAGAGCTCACTATGCATCTAAATAAATTCCTTGGGGTGTCTAGTTTCCAAAATGGGGTCACTTGTGGGGGAGCTCCAATGTTTAGGCACACAGGGGCTCTCCATACGTGACATGGTGTCCGCTAACAATTTGAATGGAAAATTAGCTCCAATTGTTAGCGGAGACCATGTTGCGTATGGAGAGCCCCTGTGTGCATAAACATTGGAGCTCCCTCACAAGTGACCCCATTTTGGAAACTAGACCACCCAAGGAACTTATCTAGATGGGTGATGAGCACTTTGAACCCCCAGGTGCTTCACAAATGAAACCATAAAAATGAAAATAGAAAATTTTTGTGGAAAAGAAAGTACATTTTCATTTTTACGGATCAATTTGTGAAGCACCTGGGGGTTCAAAGAGCTCACTATGCATCTAAATAAATTCCTTGGGGTGTCTAGTTTGCAAAATGGAGTCACTTGTGGGGGAGCTCCAATGTTTAAGCACACAGCGGCTCTCCATACGCGACATGGTGTCCGCTAACTATTGGAGCTAATTTTCCATTCAAATTGTTAGCAGACACCATGTCGCATATGGGGAGCCCCTGTGTGCCTAAACATTGGAGCTCCCCCACAAGTGACCCCATTTTAGAAACTAGACCCCCCAAGGAACTTATCTAGATGCATAGTGAGCACTTTCATACCCCAGGTGCTTCACAAATTAGTCCGTAAAAGGAAAAAAAAGAAGATTTTTGTTAAAAAAGTACTTTTTCATTTTTATGGATCAATTTGTGAAGCACCTGGGGGTTCAAAGTGCTCCCTATGCATCTAAATAAATTCCTTGGGGTGTCTAGTTTCCAAAATGGGGTCACTTGTGGGGGAGCTCCAATGTTTAGGCACACAGGGGATCGCCATACACAACATAGTATCAACTTACAATTCCAATTGTTAGTGGACACCATGTCACGTATGGAGAGCCCCTATGTGTCTAAACATTGGGGCTCCCCCACAAGTGACCCCATTTTGTAAACTATACGCCCCAAGGAGCTTATCTAGATTCATAGTGAGCACTTTAAACCCCCAGGTGCTTCACAAATTGATCCATAAAAATGAAAAAGTACTTTCTGTCCACAAAAATTTTCTTTTTTCATTTTTATGGATTCATTTGTGAAGCACCTGGGGGTTTAAAGTACTCATTATGCATCTAGATATGTTCCTTGGGGGGGTCTAGTTTCCAAAATGGGGTCACTTGTGGGGGAGCTCCAATGTTTAGGCACACAGAGGCTCTCCACATGCGACATGGTGTCCGCTAACAATTTGAATGGAAAATTAGCTCCAATAGTTAGCGGACACCATGTTGTGTATGGAGGGCTCCTGTGTGCCTAAACATTGGAGCTTCCGCACAAGTGACCCCATTTTGGAAACTAGACGCCTCAAGGATTATATCTAGGGGTATAGTGAGCATTTAGTATATTGAACATTTTCTTTTTTTCACATAATTTCTCACTTTTAGAGCATGTGCACAAGATTCGGAGACACCGTGTCCTGGGCGTCTCCTCTCCTGCATTTTTTTTAGTATTTCTTTATTAAATTTTTTTTTAAAAATGACGTGGGGCTTCGCCATACTTTTGGTCCAGCCAGGTACAGCAGGCAGCTACGGGCTGCCACCAACCCCTTCTGCCTAGTTTTACCTGGCTGTAAACCAAAGATATAGGGAAGACCTTTTTTTTAATTATTTCATGAAATAATTTAAAAAAAAATGGCGTGGGCTTCGCCATATTTTTGGGCCAACCAGGTACAACTAGGCAGCTGGGGGCTGGAATCCACAGCGTAGGGAGGCCCAAGCTTTCTGGGCCCCCCCCCGCTGCGAATTGCAGTCCGCAGCCGCCCCAGAAAATGGCGCATTCATAGAAGCGCCATTTTCTGGCGCTGTATCCAGCTCTTCCAGCTGCTGTGTAGCGGTGGCAGACTGGGTAATAAGGGGTTAATGCCAGCTTTTTTTGCAGCTGGCACTAAGCCCGAGATTCTTAATGTCTGGCCAATATTAGACCGGGCCATTAAGAATCCCTAGTAAATTGTAAAGAAGACACAAGACAGAAAAAAATATTTTTATTAGAAAAAAAACACAGACACTATTTAGACCCCATCTTTATTATTCTTTGGCATCCGACGTAGTCCAGTAGGAAGGTCCGACGTAGTCCAGCAGGAAGGTCCGACGTAGTCCAGTGGGAGGTCCTTCGATGATTTCCAGTCTTTTACAGCATATGGGGGCGTCCCCCATATGCTATAAAAGCTGGCATTTCTTCCAGGAGAATGACAGGTCATGACCTCAGTAGGGTGATGTGAGGTCAGGATCCTTGGTTCACAAAGCGTCAATTGTGATCCCATCATGGGATCACAATTGACCCTTTGTGAACCAAGGATCCTGACCTGACATGACCTCACTGCGATCATGAGCTGTCAGTCTAATTGCAGGCAGAGCAGTCTCTGCACAGACTGACAGCTCATGATTGCAGTGAGGTCATGTCAGGTCAGGATCCTTGGTTCACAAAGGGTTAATTGTGGTCCCATCATGGGATCACAATTGACCCTTTGTGAACCAAGGATCCTGACCTGACATGACCTCACTGCAATCATGAGCTGTCAGTCTGTGCAGAGACTGCTCTGCCTGCAATTAGACTGACAGCTCATGATCGCAGTGAGGTCATGTCAGGTCAGGATCCTTGGTTCACACAGGGGTCAATTGTGATCCCATGATGGGATCACAATTGACCCCTGTGTGAACCAAGGATCCTGACCTGCCATGACCTCACTGAGGTCATGAGCTGTCAGTTTCCCCTGGCAGACAGAGCAGTTTCTGCTCTGTCTGCGCATGCTCCTGACAGAACAGGAAGTCGGCGCAGGGGGCAGGATGAAAGAAGATCCCGGCCGGTAAGTATGCACCGGTGACCGGGGGGGTGACGCTGGTGACTGGGGGGGTGACAGGGGGGTGACCGAGGGAGCGATCATCTCCCTCCCATCTGACAGCTCAGATGGGAGGGAGATGATGGCGGCGGCGGGTGCAGAAGCGGCGGCTGAGGACCGGAGCTGGGGGGGGCATCTGAAGACCGGACCTGGGGGGGGGGGACTGAGGGGACCCGGAGGCAGGGGGCTTATTCCTCTCTGATGTGACATGTGTGACATGTCACATCAGAGAGGAATCCACAGCATGGGGCTGCAGGCGGCCGGCAGCGCTGCTTGTGAAGCGCTGCGGCTGCATTTTAGGAGGAGGGGAGGGGGTGGGGGCCAGGTACCGGTACCGGGGGCTGTGTACCGGTACCAGAGGACAGGGAAAGACATTTCTCTGTCATGCCACAGGTTTGATCCTGTGGCATGACAGAGAAATCATTTATTTACCGACGATTTACTGTATATTCATGTGATCACGGTTATACTCCGGTAAATGGTGTATAACCGTGATCACATGGCGGGTACCGGTAAAAACTGGTCCGATTCATAATCTGCAGGGTCTCAGCTACCCCTGGTAGCTGAAACCCCGGAGATTTTTGACCACTGGGGGGCGCTAGAGCACTTTCCCTGGCTGACGTCTACAGACGTCAGCCAGGCATAAGTACCCTTTTATTCCGACGTCTCTGGACGTTAGGCCGTCGTTATGGGGTTAACAAAACAAATAGACATAGTACAGTGAATAAGATTATCTTTCTTAATAGAGGGCACAATTAAAATAGGAATGAAACATGCTATGCTATAACCTTTTTTATTTTCTTCACAGATCCAACATATACCACCAATCATGTGTCAGCTTTACTGAAATCTGCCTAGTAAACATTTTGAGGGAATGAAAACTTTAAGAAGAGTAGGGTTTGATTTTTAGTACCAGGGCACAGCCACAAACCAATGTATTAAGCGGTTGTGACCTGCTGTATACAATTTATACATCTACCTGGTACAGAAGTTAGTGATAACTGAGAGATGGGATTTAGGGTGTCTATCCAACCCCTAAACCCCTCTGATAAGCTAGTAATGGCTGATCGGTGAGAGTTTAGTTTGTATACCAAGCTGATATTGATGAACTGTCTTTTTTACATTTATTTTACATTTTAGTGCATTTGAATTTATTGACAAGAATTTCAGGGCAAACTAAAACTATAATATTAAAGAGGAACT
Organism: Allobates femoralis; assembly: GCA_033576535.1. Taxonomy (NCBI): domain Eukaryota; kingdom Metazoa; phylum Chordata; class Amphibia; order Anura; family Aromobatidae; genus Allobates; species Allobates femoralis. Next base: position 403,729,521 of record JARQOC010000003.1, read on the forward strand.
GACTTAATATCATATATACTATAGTAAATAATTGTATTTTTCATCGTATGACAGTTAAAGTGTGTGTGAAATTCATCCCACTTTAAATGCTATGCGAGTGCTATAAATGAAAGCAGTAGTCCAGCATTGTAGCACAACTATGTATGTAATGTCAAAATAATCAGTATGAAACTTGAAAAATGTTATAAGACTGTTTGCATATTTCTATCTGCAGTGAAAAAGAAATTTATAATGATGTTGGCCTCTCAGGTATGTCTTAACTGCGTACAGCCTCAAAATATGTAAGACTTAAATAACTAAATTAATTGAACCGTAATACTATAGCAAAAGGCAAAACTGTATGAAATGAACCTATCTATATTGTAACTAGAGATACGTGAACTTTTTCCGAACATGTTTGCCAATTTCATATTTGGCACAAACATTACAGATTTGGTTCGCGATCAGAAACTCAAGCTTTGTTAACAAATAATTGCAGAACGTGGCTTTGTTGGGGAAAAAAGTTCAAAATTTAAAATGGCCCTAAAGCTTTTTCTGTTTGTTTGGAGCCAAAACACTCACGGGAGGACCCTAAAGGCCACTTTACACACAGATATATGTGAGCAACTTCTGAACAAATCTCTGGTTGCAGTGAAATCATGAACACATTATATCATTTGTACACAGCCACAAAATGGAACTATGTGTCCATGATTTCACTGTAACCAGAGATCTGTTCAGAAGTTGGACACAGATATTTGTGTGTGTAAAGTGGCCTTTACAGTTAGGAGGTGTTTTCACCATCAGACTTCTGGAAGCTTACAATGTCCTTAAAACATCCATTTAAAGTGACCCTAAACCCGGAAGCCAACCCCACATCCCCTTCATACCTATACATGCAGCTTGTGAACCTGCTGCCATCGATCCCTGTATCTTGCAAAACCGCTGGGGCATTCTTCATAATTCATACTTTTATAATGTCATTTCTGGGCGTTTCACTGAAATTTTAAAGCCGCAGCAGGCGGGCCTGTGTGCCGCTCTCCCCCTCCTTCTCCGTAATTCTGCACGCAGCGATGGGCGTGCTAAACAACAGAGAGGCAGCTCGCCTCATAGTATGGGCGGTGAAGCCGATATGACGTAATACGCGTCATACCGGCTTCACCGCCCATACTATGAGGCGAGCTGCCTCTCTGTTGTTTAGCACGCCCATCGCTGCGTGCAGAATTACGGAGAAGGAGGGGGAGAGCGGCACACAGGCCCGCCTGCTGCGGCTTTAAAATTTCAGTGAAACGCCCAGAAATGACATTATAAAAGTATGAATTATGAAGAATGCCCCAGCGGTTTTGCAAGATACAGGGATCGATGGCAGCAGGTTCACAAGCTGCATGTATAGGTATGAAGGGGATGTGGGGTTGGCTTCCGGGTTTAGGGTCACTTTAAGAGAGCTTAATATTTTGGGGGAATATTTTTCCAACATGTTTTAGTTATTTTTTGGGGGGAATGGGGAGAGCAAACCTTTATTATTGCAGAAGGTCAGCATTGTGTGAGATAATCTCTTCTACAGTTATGTGATACTAATTCATATAAAAATAGCATATGGCTATTATATGCTTCACACACATGTTCTTAAAGGTCTGTTCACACTCATGAAACACCATACTATGGATATTGCTTTTTGAAAATGTGTATTCACTATTTCATTTGATTCCATACATTTCCAATACACATTTTTTGGCATGTGCACAACTGTGTTATATGTATAATTCATATTGAAGTTGTATTTACATTGCTGCAGTGCACAATAGCCTTATTCATCACTGCAGATGAATTGGTGACCTGAATAAAGTTATTTGTTTTCATCATCATGTCTCCTACATGCAGCCCACCGCATAGAAAGGTTAATGAGGGGAGCTAGGCAACACGATTATGCACACAGTAATACCTTGTAGTGATTGGGTCTGACTCAGTCCTGGCACGGGAAGAAGTGAACCCCTAGACAAGGGCTGGTTTTCGTGGGCCTTGGGCGAAAACGTCACTGTGAGATCCTTTAACACATACCATCCCTACAAAGTAAAATATAATGTTATCAGTTTCACCCACAAAGCCCTTCACAGTTCTGCACCATCCTACATCTCCTCTTCATCTCTATCACCTACCCATCCTCTCCATAGTGTTGCACCGCCCTACATCTCCACTCTCATTTCTATCACTTACCCATCCTCTCCACAGTGCTGCACTGTCCTACATCTCCTCCTCATTTCTATCACCTACCCATCCTCTCCACAGTGCTGCACTGTCCTACATCTCCTCCTCATTTCTATCACCTACCCATCCTCTCTACAGTCTTGCACTGCACTACATCTCCTCCTCATTTCTATCACCTACCCGTCCTCTCCACAGTGATGCCTTACATCTTCTCCCTCATCATTGTTAATTGCCTTACACATGCCCTCCATTCCGCTAATGACTTAAGACTGACATCATCTATAATCCAAACCTAACAATCTCCAAGACTTCTCACCAGCAGCACCAATTCTCTGAAACGTACTTCCCAGAACAATTTGATAAATTCCCAATATCCACACTTTAATCGAGCCCTAAACACACATTTCTTTAGACTACCTATCACCTTAATAAGGACTAATTATGGTGTATATCTATATAAAAAAATTGAGGCAGCGCTGCAAAGTCCGGGTGAAAAAGTGTAAAGTCCTGCCTCAATTACTTTTTAGAACTGTTGAATTTTTGCAGACTTCTACATATACCGTATTGTGCTGTGCTTGTGGTACTATAGTTATACACATACAGGTAGATAAAGGAGAGATAGATAGAATCCAAAAACCAGGCAGCACTCCAATGGTGAATGAAAAAGGACACGTTTAATGCAGCCCATTGTGGCGCAACATTTCAACCCAACAGGTTCTTTCTCAAGTGCTTGAGAAAGGCCCTGTTGGGTTCAAATGTTGCGCCACAAGGGGCTGCATTAAACGTGTCCTTTTTCATTCACCATTGGAGTGCTGCCTGGTTTTTGGATTCTATATTGCTATGCAGATGAACACTGCATTCACAGGAAGTAATGCACCCTTATTTTGGAGAAGTTTGTGCTGATTCCTATTTCAGCTTTTTGATAGATAGATAGATAGATAGATAGATAGATAGATAGATAGATAGATAGATAGATAGATAGATAGATAGATAGATAGAACACAAAAAAGAAAAAACTGCACAGCACTCACAGACACAATGTGAACTGGTGCCAGCAGGGACACTGGGTCAAACAACTACAAAAAAAATTCTCTGCAGCACTCAGCTACTACCAATGATGTACAAATGCTAACAAGCGGTATATATTTGAGGAAAAAATTTAAAAACGTACGTTTTTTAAAAAAAACTCAAAATTCTTTTTTTTTTTTGGGGGGTTCTTGGTACATACATTGGCTAATGTCTGTTTGCTCATCAACCGTGACAAGGTAACCCCAGGTCTGATGAGTCCTTACGTTGACATCCCTGTCCTCCTTTTCCTCCCTGTCCCACTCTCAAGTGGGTGGACACTATCTCAACCTCAGACCACCTGTGGGTGATGAGGGTGCAAATTGCAGACATGGACTCCATACGTTATACACAAAACAGAAAAAAATGCACAGCACTCACAGACACAATGTGAACTGGTGCCAGCAGGGATAGATAGATAGATAACAATAGAAAACCTGGGCAGCACTACCAAACAAAACACACAGGTGCAAAACCTGTATATGAAAGTGTCCAGCAATCCTCCTTCAACACAAACGAAAAAAAAACAGGCAGCACTCCCAAATCATCTAATATATAAAGCTGAATGTGTGTGTGTGTGTGTGTGTGTATGTATGTGTGTATATCCGGGATTGGCATCTACACCGTCGCAACTACAGCTACAAATATTTGCACAGTCACACGTCTGGACCCCGGGAGCGTCATAGGCTATGTGGTGAGGCGAAATTTTAACCCCGCACATTCCAATTCACCAAACAATTTTGCCCCTATCTATATATGGGGAAAAAGTGACAGTTACCAGATGACAGTTGTGAATAAGAGGGGCTTAATGATAGCACCAAAGACTAACAGCACATACCAGCATATAGTCACTAAGATGGGGCCCCAACATGAGATATTCACCACGCACGGCGACATGTATACACACCACATGCACACAAAGAGTAACAGCAAGTGTATAGTCGCTAAAGTGCAGCCCCAACATTGGATACTCACCACTCACCCGAACAAACACACACACACCGCAAAGACACACAACACAGAGACACACACCTCCCCCAAGGGGACACACACACACACTCTATAGCGACACATGCACTCACCCCACATGGACACACATAACACTGACATACACACCACACAGACCCCCCCACAGGGACACACACACATAGCCACCCTATAGGGACACATGCACTCACCCCACAGGGACACACACACCACAAAGAGACACACACAACAGAGACACACACCACACAAACCCCCACACAGGAACACACACATACACACCCTATAGGGGCACATGCACACACCCCACAGGGACACACACACACCACAAAGAGACACACACAACACAGATACACACACACACACACCACACAGACTTCCCCCACAGGGACACACACACATACATTCCCTATAGGGACACACACACCACACAGACAAACACAGATGTGCACAAATCACCTCACACAACTCGCCTCATACGTGTGCTATCTTTATTTTCCAAACATAAACATCTGATTACAAACAGCCAATGTGCAACACATGTGCCATATAGGGAATTAAGGCAGATGTCAGTCACATGAGGCGTCTATTATGTGTATGTGTGAGGTAACATATACTGCCCGGCCAGGGGGAGGGATTACTGTTGGCTGGAGACTTATTAGGCTGCCTATAGCAACCAATCACAGCTCAGCTTCTATTTTCCTACAGGTCATTAATATGACATATTCAAATTCAATGTTGTTATAGCTAACAGCAGTTATTTATTAACCCGGGCGTAGCCGGGTACTACAGCTATCTAATATATAAAGCTGAATGTGTGTATGTGTGTGTGTGTATATCCGGGATTGGCATCTACACCGTCGCAGCTACAGCCGCAAAATTTTGCAGAGTTACACGTCTGGACCCCGAGAGCGTCATAGGCTATGTTGTGAGGCGAAATTTTAACCCTGCGCGTTCCAGTTCACCAAACAATTTCGCCCCTATCTACATAATGGGAAAAAAGGGAAAGAAAACGTGTGGGAGGAAAATCGACAGCTGTCAGCTATAGAGACAAAATTTTGCACAGTCACACGTCTGGACCCCGGGAGCGTCATAGGCTATGTTGTGAGGCAAAATTTTAACCCCGCGCATTCCAATTCACCAAACAATTTTGCCCCTATCGACATAATGGGGAAAAAGTGACAGTTACCAGTTGACAGTTGTGAATGAGAGGGGCTTAATGATAGCACCAAAGACTAACAGCACATACCAGCATATAGTCACTAAGGTGGGGCCCCAACATGAGATATTCACCACACACAGGGACATGTATATACACCACACGCACACAAAGTAACAGCAAGTGTATAGTCGCTAAAGTGCAACCCCAACATTGGATACTCACCACGCACCCGAACAAACACACACCACAAAGAGACACACACAACACAGAGACACACACACCCCCAAGGGGACACACACACACTCTATAGCGACACATGCACTCACCCCACAGGGACACACACACCACAAAGAGACACACATAACACAGACACACACCACACAGACCCCCCCCACAGGGACACACACACATAGCCACCCTATAGGGACACATGCACTCACCCCACAGGGACACACACACCACGAAGAGACACACACACACCACACAGACCCCCCACAGGGACACACACACATACACACCCTATAGGGACACATGCACTCACCCATCAGGGACACACACACACACACACACACCACAAAGAGACACACACAACAGAGACACACACCACACAGACCCCTCCACAGGGACACACACATACACACCCTATAGGGGCACATGCACTCACCCCACAGGGACACACACACCCACCACAAAGAGACACACACAACAGAGACACATACCACACAGACCCCATCCCACAGGGACACACACATACACACCCAGAGACACACACACCACACAGACAGACACAGATGTGCACAAATCACCTCACACAACTCGCCTCATACGTGTGCTATCTTTATTTTCCAAACATAAACATCTGATTAAAAACAGCCAATGTGCAACACATTAAGATAAAAAAAGGGGGGGAACAAGAGGCGCAATAGTGCCCTATCAATGTGGCACTGAGTGTATAAGTGGTGAAAAACAGGGATTCACTCACCTGGGGCAGTTGTGTAACCCACAACTGGCTTGAAGGCGTTTTTGATGATTGTTACCAGATAGCCGCTGCAGGACTTCCACCATCCACACAAGTGTGGAGATACATCAGATGATAGGGGAAAAAAATGGTGTGTCACAGTCCGCGCTGCTACGATCATCCACTCCAAAGAAAACACGTGAAGATGGAACTTCCACGAAATATTTTATTTCCTCCTGCCTCCTACGCGTTTCGGTGCCCTCCTGGCACCTTCCTCAGGGATCCCTGAGGAAGGTGCCAGGAGGGTACCGAAACGCGTAGGAGGCAGGAGGAAATAAAATATTTCGTGGAAGTTCCATCTTCACGTGTTTTCTTTGGAGTGGATGATCGTAGCAGCGCGGACTGTGACACACCATTTTTTTCCCTATCATCTAATGTGCAACACGTGCCATATAGGGAATTAAGGCAGATGTCAGTCACATGAGCTGTCTATTATGTGTATGTGTGAGGTAACATATACTGCCCGGCCAGGGGGAGGGTTTACTGTTGGCTGGAGATTTATTAGGCTGCCTATAGCAATCAATCACAGCTCAGCTTCTATTTTCCTACAGGTCAATAATATGACATATTCAAATTCTATTTTGTTATCGCTAACAGCAGTTATTTATTAACCCGGGCGTAGCCGGGTACTACAGCTAGTAGGTGATAAAGTTGATTCTTTACTGATCAACTGGTGATTTGGGAGTGCTGCCTGTTTTTTTTGTCATTTCATTAAACACACATATACCATATATATGTGTGTTTAATGACATGTCTGGGAAGTGAAAGTATCTGTCAGCTATTAATCCTGATAAGTGCAATTCTCTTTGTGTGACCCCCTCTCCACCTCCTGCTGAGGACGGGGATCACTGCAGCTCAATACTCATGTTTTTCAGAGAAGATTGGAGTGTAAATTTCATCTGTGGGAATCTTGAGAATAGAGTTGCAGTGACCTAATCCTTCATAGCAGTAGGTGGGTGAAGGGGTTACCAGTACAAACTCCAGCACTCTGCGCTGTGCTTAGTAAGATTTATAGCTGAGAAATAGATAAGGGTCAGTATTAGGAGCAGACATCATCCTCAGTGAGCTCGGTGCAGGTCACGGCTCACCAGCTGACTCACTGAGGTGCCTCTGCTGCTCGTCTGAGAGACATCAGTATCAACATATATAGGACGAAGTGTCGCTCAGGGACAATCCAGGAAGGAGCTGGGTATTGGCTTCAAAACGCGTCGGATTAAATATACATCTTCATCCAGACACGCCAGTCCTCTGGTCTTCTTTGGCAGCAGTGCGGATCGAGCAACACTTCATCCTATATATGCTGTTTTTGGACCGCGGTGACCCGTAGATGTGTGGATCAGCAGCAGCTGCCTATTGAGCGATTAAACTGGTTGTGGGTATACACAACCAGACCAGGTGAGCAGATTTCGCCTATTGATACATCTACTCTCCACATTTAGGAGATAAGACCCTATTGCGCATTTTATCTCACTTTCTAGATATCTACAGTATTAGGACACAGAGTCACTCACCCCAGCGATGCTCACTGATCTGGTAATAATACAGAAGAGCGGGCTCAGTGGGGATTAGATAATGAAAAGTCCCGCCTCCCATTGGCTGCATGGGACAGTGTGTCATAATGAGTCCTCCTCATAGATCCCTCCACACATAGACTGAAGGGGGAAACCCCGACATCGTCGCTCCAGCTCCAAAGCCTACAGCTGCCGTGAGGTCTGCTACTAATAGTGGCAGCAGTACTTCCCTACCTGATAGCGAGTGAGCCCTTCCATCTGTCCAGGGTCCCGGCACAAACATTCATCACTGCACAGCTCAGAGTTTCAGTACCATATTAGTGTAGTCCAAACCAGCTACACTGTACTTCACTAGTTGCTACCATGTGCCTGTATTACACAGTTTGGCAATGGATGCCTCCAAAATATGCCAGATCTGGAGGAGGTCATCTTCATCAACACCCCAGGGGCAGAGAGTTGTTCAGCAGCACCAGAAGCAAAACTGTAGTGGCATGCAGAGGAAATGGACACATATGTGACCTGGATCTCCACCGCGCTACACAGATTGAGCCTCATCTGCAGCGAGATTCAGTGCTGGGCTCCAATGCCAGAGGAGGAACTGAGGAGCTCAAAGTCAGGAGGTGACCCCTTACCTATGCCATCCAGGAGCGGGAGCACCAAATGTCAGACTACATAAGACCTTGCAGCATGACCGGCTCTAATCCACCTGCAGCTGGTGCTGCATCTACTGGATCACCAATTCCACAATGAGGACAAGGAAGAGCAGAAGGTAGAAGAGGCAGAATGCCCTGTTTCCCAGCCATGTGTATCACCTTCCCCCCCGCCAGTGGCCTTCCACTGTAGGAATGTCACCCTTACCCCTTCCAAGCAACTATCCAACATGTTATGAATCACCCTGTCTGACTCCTGTCTCCTTTATTGAGGAGGTTCATTTTGTGCATAAAATTGCCTGGGACTGGTTGCATGGTCCTAAGGCCAATCACTTCTACGACCAGTGTACCTGAGGCAAGGTGATCAACTGAAATTCAAAGAAGGGGGGCAAAGTGTACACGATCCGTGCTGCTGAAATGAGTATGCTAAACCAAGGGTTGATGCAATGATACTCTTTATTCCTTTCTCCAACGCATTTCGGAGCCTGCAATGCTCCTTCCTCAGGGATTAGCAATATCCCTGAGGAAGGAGCATTGCAGGCTCCGAAACACACTGGAAAAAGGAATAAAGAGCATCATTGCATCAACCCTTGGTTCAGCATACTCATTTCAGCAGCGTGGATCGTGTACACTTCGTCCCCCTTCTTTGAATTTCAGTTAGATACCATTTACACATGGAGTGTGGATTCTGCAGCAGCTGTATACGCACGTAACACAACCTTACCAGGTGAGCACCCAATACTATAGCAATAGCCCAGCTATCATTGAGATAAGACCCTATTGTGCTTTGTTGTTTCCTATTATTTAGATTTGAGGTAAGGTGGTGGCATTCTTACAGTATAGCGGGTTGGCTTCCTTGTGGAACAAGGTACTGGGCATTGGTGCTACATCAACCAGTTTACCCTGCTGAATGACCATCTTCCCAAAAGACTATGCACCATCTTTGTCAGGAAGGTCACTTTCATGAAGGTAATGGACAGCAAGGGGGGATACACGGTTGGCATAAATGGGGTTGCGACCGCTGACAAATTAGAGAAGTGGCAGGAGGAGGCCGACCGGGAGAGTATGTAGCGTCGGGTGGAGGACAGGCCTCTGTTGGTTAGCCAGCTAGCTGAACCCAAACCCATAGGGTATGTCACACAAGTTGCTCCTGTCTGTCCTAGTGGGCGTGGTCATCCCTTAGTTCCTCCATCATCTTCTCCAGCAGTGGCCATCGTGGAGTGTGCTGGGGACAGGTGGTGGCGGAGAATGCCTCTGCAGGAGTAGCCCCTGCAACCAACGAGACTGTCGGGCAGTGGAGTACCATCATCAATGGCACCCTTCACCCTGGGCAATGCTGAGAATGCTGGAAGACACTATTAGTATCAAGTGCAGTGGACTTTCCCAAAAAAGGAAAGTTCAATATGTGCCGTAGGAGGAATCCATACAGGACCCGTTGAAGCGCTAACGCGCCAAACGGTGCAACCGACCCTGCAATCCTCGGCTCCCTATACCAATGTACCCATTTTACTTGGAATAAACTCCTGCATTGTATTTGAAGACCGGTGAGTGCCGCTCATTCTTATCTCATATATTTCCCCCCAAAAAAAACATCTTGTTTTGTCGATGACCAATCTCTTTGTTGGCATTTTGTCCAGAGAAGGAGTTGAGTTTTTTTTTTCCAGTTCTTCCTTGACCGAGACCTGTGCTTTTGTTAATGTTATATTTCCCCTTCCCAAGTTTTGCACAGTTTGCACTTCCCCCTACTGGATAAGCAGGCATGCATGCAGCCATTGGGGTACAATTCAAAGACCTTAATGAACTCTGCCTAAATGGACACATCTAGGTTCACCATTGTCCTTAATTTATTGATGGGTGTCATGAAGACTTAGTCAGGACCTGTAGCTCTCTGGCGCCCCCTTATCCTGCAGGACAAACCCGGTATTGCCAGAGGAGAAGGGAGCCCAGCTGCTCTAATTTATGTTGTACACTGTGGCACGTGATGTGACAGGAGGTATATATACCACCAGTTCCTACTAGGGATGTATATATACCTCGATCCAGTCACCCTCAGGCCCACAATATCACAAATACAAAAACGTTATGCTGCCACAACCAATCTCTTTCAGGTGGATTGGTAACCTGTCTGATAATGGGAATTTGCGGGTTGCGTGTCAGCTCATCATAGAACAAGAAAAACGAAACTAAGTAAATTGATAAAGTTTACTCCAGAAAGTTGGCAGTGTTTACAAAAAGATATACAAGATATTACCAAAGAGACAATTTACAGATACGCACAAGGGAAGATGAAAACCTGTTCCGTGCAGTGGAGGTTCAGTGAAGGAAGGCACCCCGGAGATGGGTTAGGATTCCGGCCTCTTAGCATGAGGGTGCTGCTACGTCCTTCATTAAACTGGAATGAAGCCAAAATGGACGCTTTGGTTTTAAGTAATGAGGCATAAATTGGGACATCCCCATGTTGCTTACCTCACACAGGGGCTCGGTTTTGTGGACTCACCCAGCTGCACAAGACTTAAAAACTTTTCATGTTTCATATTTCTGTATGGGAGACTCACACGTCCAAAATATGAACACCACTTTTACCCTCACTTAATTCCACGAAGATGGATATCAAATATGATATATTTACGGTGTTCAGAAAGTCAGAACCCATTTCCTAGATGTATGATAGTTTCACGGATCTCTAAGCGGTACCTCTGGATCGGCAGAAATGTAACTAATCTGATCATATTCTTTATGTGTGTGTGGCATGAACGGGTCTTTTTAAATTTGACATTAACAAAACTACCCTTTAAGACAAAGAGCCTTGGAGGGAAAAGGCAAAAGGTTTTAGCTTTGCTTCAGGTATTTATGACTCTGCAGACCACAAATACCGGAAAGGGGAGGGGGAGAGAGGGAGGGGGAGAGAGAGAGGGGGGTTGCCTGTAGAATCTGATCTACAGAACCCGTAATGAGGGAAAGTCTTATGTCAGTTTAGGCTGACTTTTTAAACATCATAAAATAATGAGAAAAATTCATATTTTCCTGACAATGGGTATTATTGGGATATAGAAGGGATTCCCTAGTACATTTTTTAGTCATTAAAAAGTCTCCTCTGATCTTCTTTCGCCTATACCCTCTGTCCAGGAAGCTATTGGTGAGATCCTCTGCCTGGTGGAGAAAACCTTCTTCCGTGGAATAGGTGTGTTTAGCCCAAAGAAATTGAGCAATAGGAATGCCCATGATTGTAGTGAGAAAATGTAACAAACTTGCACACAGCAAGGAGTTGGTAGCCATCTTCTTCCTAAATATTTCTGTTGTCAGACTTCCATCAGATGCTTTTCTTATCTTAGAATCTAAAAAGTCAACCTCAAGGCCTGATATATAGCTTAAGAACACGTTAATGTCATTATTAAACCACCTGTAAAGTAATGCAGTTCTAGGGGGTGCTTTCCCACAGGAACCAGGTGTCATCAATATATCTCATCCAACTATGGACTTTGAGAATGTCGACATCTGGCTCCGTGATGAAGTTTCTATGTTCCCATGCCCCCAGGAACAGGTTAGCATAGGCTGGGGCACATGCTACCCCATGGCCGTTCCCTGTAGTTGTAGGTAGGTGGAGCCTTTGAACATAAAGCAATTATGTGTTAGAACACCACATAACACATGTGGTTACTTCAACAAAATCAACAGCTCCACCAAACATCTGTCCAGATTACTATTAGTTAGGAAAAAGGACACAGTTCTCAGGTCATTCTGATTTAATAAAGGTGTACAGGCTTTCAACATCTATTGTATCAGTGCCCTTGAATCCAGCACAATATTGTCTAAACTCTGTAGAGACCCAAGAGAAGACTAATGGTATAGTAGTGGAAAAAGCCACTGAAGATTTGAGGACTAAACCAGAGGACTCATCGGTAGAGATGAGCGAATTTTCGCCAAACACGTTCGACAATTTCAAATTCGACACAAACATTGGCGATGCAGTTTGAAATCGGAAATCAGGGCAATTTACTAAAAAAAAAAATCGGCGAATGTGGCTTTGTCCAGGAAAAATGTTTGAAATATAAAATTGACCTAAAACTTTCCCTGATTGTTTGGGGTCAAAACGCTGTACAGCAGACCAGCTGGCTGGGAACAACACCTAACCATATGGTTGAGAGTGTTTCCAGCCATCAGATCTACGGTTTCCTTTCAACCTGTAAACTTTTTGGAGCTTTAAAATAATTTTTTAAGCTTGCTGGACTTTTCAGGTGTTTTTGACACTTGCAGGGCGTGTATTAATAAACAATGCCAGATGTGGCAGCAGGTATGAACTCCAGGAACCTTACAATCTCAAATATGAGATAAAATGCGCAATAGGGTCTTATCTCCTAAATGTGGAGAGTGGATATGTTCAATAGTGGAATCTGCTCACCGGATCTGGTTGTGTTAACCCACAACCAGTTTAGTCGCTTAGTAGGCAGCTGCTGCTGGATCCACACATCCACGGGTCACTACGGTCCAAAACTAGCATATATAGGACGAAGTGTCGTTTGATCGGCGCTACTGCCAAAGAAGACCAGAAGACTGGAGTATCTGGATGAAGGTGTATGTTTAATCCAACGCCTTTCGGAGCCAATACCCAGCTCCTTCCTCAGGTCCCTGAGGAAGGAGCTGGGCATTGGCTCCGAAACACGTCGGTTAAACATACACCCTCATCCAGATACTCCAGTCTTCTGGTCTTCTTTGGCAGTAGCGCCGATCAAACGACACTTTGTCCTGTATATGGCAGGAACCTTACAATGTCCTTTCAATATTCGTTTAAGAGAGCTTATTTTTTTAATTTTTGTATTATGATTTTTATTATTAAGATTTTTTTATTATTATGTTTTTTAATTATAAATGTATTTTTGGAGAGCAAACCTATATTATTGCAGAGGGTCAGCAGCAGGTGATGCCATCTCTTCTAGACATACGTGACAGCAATTCATATAAAAATAGCATATGGTCATTATATGCTTCACATAGAAGTGCATCTCAATAAATTAGAATATCATCAAAACGTTTTCAGTAATTTAATTCATCAAGTGAAATGCATATATTATATAGAGTCATTACAGAGTGATCTATTTCAAGTGTTTATTTATGTTAATGTTGATGATTATGACTTACAGCCAATGAAAACTCAAAATTCATTATTTCAGAAAATTAGAATATTATATAAGACCAACTGAAATAATGATTTTTAAATCATAAATGTTGGCCTATTGAAAAGTATGTACAGTAAATGCACTCAATACTTCATCAGGGCTCCTTTTGTATGAATTACTGCATCAATGCGGCGTGTCATGGAGCCGATCAGCTTGTGGCACTGCTGGAGTGTTATGGAAGCCCAGGCTGCTTTGATGGCAGCCTTTAGCTCATCTGCATTGTTGGGTCTGGTGTCTCTCATCTTTCTCTTTACAATACCCCATAGATTCTCTATGCAGTTTAGGTAAGATGAGTTTGCTGGCCAATCAAGCACAGCGATAATGGCGTTATTAAACCAGATATTGGTACTTTTGGCAGTGTGGACAAGTGCCAACTCCTGCTGGAAAATGAAATCTCAATCTCCAAAAAGTTTCTCAGCAGAGGGAAGCATGAAGTGCTCTAAAATTTCCTGGTAGATGGTAGTGCTGACTTTGGTCTTGATAAAACACAGTGGACATCCAGCAGTAGATGACATGGCTCTCCAAATAATCACTGATTGTGGAATCTCCAGATTAGATCTCAAGCAGCTTGGAATGTGTTCCTCTTCACTCTTCCTCCAGACTCTGGGACCTTGATTTCCAAATGATTTATCAAATGAAATCCAAAATTTACTTTAATCTGAAAACAACACCTTGGACCACTGAGCAACAGTGCAATTCTTTTTCTCTTTGGCCCAGGTAAGACGCATCTTGCGTTGTCTATTGGTCATGAGTGGCTTAACACAAGAAATGCAACAGTTGTAGCCCATGTCCTGACTCCAGCAGCAGTCCACTAGTGAATCTCCTCCAAATGTTTTAATGGTCTTTTCTTAATAATCCTTTCAACTCTGTGGTTATCTCGTTTGCTTGTGCACCTTTTTCTACCACACTTTTTCCTTCCACTCAGCCTTCCATTACTATGCTTGGATACAGCACTCTAAACAGACAGCTTCTTTAGCAATGAACTTTTGTGGCTTACCCTCCTTGTGGAGTGTGTCAATGACTGCATTTAGGACATGTAAAGTCATCAGTCTACCCCATGATTGTGTAGGCTACTTAACCAGACTAAGGGACCATTTTAAATGCTTAGTAAGCCTTTGCAGGTGTTTTGTGTTAATTATTCTAATTTTCTGAGATAATAAATGGCAGGTCCTCAAATGTTGTAGATAAGATGACCTTCTCCCCGCAGATCTGTACACTTTTCCCTCTGAGAGGGACAAGCAATGAAGGAAGAACTGTACAGCAGTATAGTTGGGTGCCAGGATAGGAAGCCGGGGACAAAGGTTTCTTGGGCAGGTATCTTGTAATCACAACGCGTTTTGGCAGTAAGCTCCACTTTCATCAGGGTCACCTAATGAAGGCAGAGCTTACCGCCAAAACACTTTGTGATTAAAAGATACCTGACTAAGAAACATTTGTCCCTGACTTCCTATACTGGCGCCCAACTATATTGCTGTGTACAGTATTTCCTTCCTGATCATGAACATTAACAGGAATAGATGCTTGAAAAGGATCACTCTGTTTGACTCTATGACTCTATATAATATATGCATTTCACTTTATTGTATTACTGAAATTAACCTATTGATGATATTCAAATTTGTTGAGATGCACTTGTACATGGTCATATAGGTCTATTCACACCCATGAAACACCATACTATGGATATTGCTTCTTGAAAATGTGCAATCACTTTATTTCATTGAAAATGTGCAATCACTTTATTTCATTTCATACACTTAGAATACAGATTTTGGGCATGTGCACAAGTTTCTTATATGTATCATTAATACTGAACTTGTCCATGCAATGCTGCCCATATGTAATGCTGACCACTTGTTATGAACCGATGACTCAGGAGTACATTCAGATTTCATAGAAGTCATTGGTAACTGTACTGACCGCAATCCCTGACTACACACCGCAACTAGAAGTAGTCGTGGGATGTAACTAACCAGACCTAGACACCTCTGCACAGCCGGAGCACTAACTGCTCCTAAAAATGGATGTAGGAAAAGCTATCTTGCCTCAGAGCAGAATCCCCAAAAGAATAGCAAGCCCCCCACAGATATTAACTGGGAAACAAGAGACGGAAAAACAAACACAGGCAGAGTATAAGGTTTAGCAAAAGAGGCCACACTAGCTATATAGGAAAGACAGGATAGAATACTATTAAAGTCAGTATAAAACACTATCAAAACCACCAACAGCA
Organism: Allobates femoralis; assembly: GCA_033576535.1. Taxonomy (NCBI): domain Eukaryota; kingdom Metazoa; phylum Chordata; class Amphibia; order Anura; family Aromobatidae; genus Allobates; species Allobates femoralis. The sequence goes on from JARQOC010000003.1 coordinate 403,745,499, forward strand.
GATATTACAAAAATTATCCTGAGTCAATAAGACTCGGCGAACTCTATATCAGCAGACTTCTATGAATCAAATGCCAGCAGAACTATAAATAACAGAATAGTGAATGGTAAAATTCCTAGGAAGAAAACTTCCAATCTGAGAGCAGATAAACAAATATACAAACTAAATAGCAAACCCACAGCTCAGAATAAGACAAAACATAAGCAAAACCTTAAGCACACAAGTGTGCCACAAAATATCAAAAAAACATTCACTTATCTTGCAAAGATCTCCACAGAGCAGAAGAAACCAGAGAGATGTGAACTCCTCCAGGAACAAAAGACAACTGGCAAGGAATGATCCACTTTCAACCATTAAATGCTCCAAGAACCAGATTGCCAATCCCCATCAGCTGTGAAGCCCACACAGTCAGCTGCATCACCAGCAACTACCACCGGAGGGAGCTCCAATGAATTCACAACACCATTAGCCTTATTCAACATTCCAGATGAATTGGTGGAGAGCTGAATAATCCATTTTGTTTTCCTTATTTCTCCTCCAAATATGTCAGGCTTCAATAATCACTCCACCCAATCGCAAACTCGGGCATAACCTGTGGCAAGGGAAATCAGTTTTGTAAGTCAGGTGCCTTCTTCTCCCCACCCCATGGAGGGGTTACTGAGGAGTTAGGCAACAAAATTGTGCAAAAAATAATATCCTGTAAGCGATTGTGTCCTTGCACTGGAAGAGGCGGACCCCTAGGCAACGCAAAGAGGCATCACCCAGGAGCCCAGAGCCATCTTGGCAGTGCAGTACAATGCAGCTACACTGTGCTACCGTGTGCCTGAAATGCGCAGTTTGGGTTTGTGATAGTGATGGATCCACTGCAAGATGTGCCTGTTCTGGATGATGTAATTTTCCTCATCACCCCAGGGGCAGAGGTTGCTTCAGCACCATAACTGGAGCAACCCGCACAGGACACACATTACCTGGAGCTCCACCATGCTACCAGCATTGGGCCTCATATGCAGCAAGGTCAGGATCCAGAGCCGGACTCAGATGCCAGAGGAGGTCCTGAGGAGGACACATTCAGGAGATGAGCCGTTCCCCATGCCAGCCTGGAGCAGCAGATGTTACAGTGAGGAGGATCTTGCACCATGCCTGGCATTATAACACCTGCAGCCGGTGCCACAGCCACTGGATTGGCAAATCCAGGAGCATGGTGAGGAAGAGGAGGAGATAGTAGAAGAAGTAGGCCCTGTTTCACAGCCTTGCGTAGCACCCCCTTCAGAGACCTTTGACTGGAAGAATGCCATGTGGGGACCCCTACACCCTCCAAGCAACTATCCAATACAACATGAACCACCCTGGTCGCCAGAGAGTGGTTGTATGGGCCCAAGGCCAATGACTTTGATGACGAATGTATCCAAGACATGATGATGGCATTCATTCAGCAGAGGAGGATTCATAGCTGAAGAAGGTCCTGGTCATCAGTGTTACATCAACCGGTTCACCCTGCTGTGTGACCATTTTCTCAAAAGACTCTGCACACTCTATGATGGGGAGAAGGTCACCTTCATGCAGGTGAAGGGCAGTAAGGGGTGGTTTGCAGTCGGCGTAAGGTGGGTTGCCAACCAACGATTTTGAAAACTAGCAGCAGGAGGCCAACCTGGAGAGAACATTGCATCGAATGGAGGCCAGGCCTCACTTGGTTAGCTAGCCAGCTGAACCCAAACCCACAGTGGCTAATGATCCTGAAGGACCTGTCGGCATTGCCCAAGTTGCTCCCATCACTCCTAGAGGGGGTGGTCATCCCCTAATTCCACCATCCTCTTCTCCAGAGGTGGCCATGATGGAGTGTGCTGGGGGGCAGATGGTGGCAGAGAATGACTCTGGAAAACTAGCCCCTGCGTCCCCCGGGCATCAATGAGAAAGCTGCTAGACAGTTTTTACTCAAATTCAAGTGGACATCCCTAAAAAAGACAAGTTGCTGGGTCGCTGACCCATCCTTTGGATTTTGTCCAGATAAGGACTTTTTTCAGTTGATTTTGAGTTCCTAGGGGCCTTTCACACTTGTGTTTTTTTCCTGATTTGGAAGATCAGGTAAAACCCGATTCTTACAGTATTTTGCACATTCACTTTAATTTGGTCAGGTAGAATCTTGTTGCTTCATGTTTTTTCCTGAAATCATTAAAGAGAATGGGCAAAAAAAATGAATCCTGTAAGAATCAGGTGTTTTCCTGATCTTCCAAATAAGGAAAAAAACGCAAGTGTGAAAGGCCTCTTAGAAGAGCGAGGCCTGTTTTTTTGTTAATTTTTTTCCACCTGCTGGATTAGCGGAATGCAGCATTTGGGCTACACGTCAAAGCCCTTAATGGACTCTGCCCTTAATGGAATTTGCACCATTGTAAAGAAGTCTGCAGATCCCTATGGGACTTTCCTTATGTATACTGTGTATATTGCTATACAGTAGTGAGTAAAATTACAGTACAACACACAATTTCCTTAATGTTAAGGTCATTGTAGTATTTTAAGCTTTTCGTAAATTGAATGTATGCTAAAGCACAGACTAAAAATGTAAATGAGATAAATGAAAATGAATATTGATCAAAATTAGAGAACACTTTCACATACCTGCAAGTATTTGGTGTTATTCTGGCACCTAGTGCTTAATTTCCTTACTAATCTAACAAACCTTATTTGACTGGCAGCTTAACTTTCCAGTTTGCACTCACTTTGCAAAACTAGTCTTCCAAAGAGACTGAAATCCTATAACAGCAGGTTGTGCCAGACCTCAGTCCCTCAAATGTGGACAAGTAAAAGACCTTTTCCTCCTACCCATGCCAAAGCTAAGAAGTTGAATTTCACCATCAGCAAGCTGTTGGCTACGGAAATGCTGCCTTTCCGGCTGGTGGATACAGAGGATTTTCACAGTGCCCCAGTACCAAATGCCCAGTCTCCACTACTTCTCAAAGAAAGCTGTGCCTGCACTACACCAGCATGTTGCACACAACATCACCACTTCCCTGAGAAACTCTGTGTGTGACAGGGTGCATTACACCACAGACACCTGGATGAGTAAACATGGACAGGGGCATTACATATCGTTGATTGGGCACTGAGTGATTATGGTGACAGCAGGAGGAGTTGCTGTACAAGTCTTGCCATCCTCATGGCTTTTGCGTCAATCCTCTGTATGTAGAAGTTCCTGCACTGCTTCTGCCTCCTCCACCTCTTCTAGGTCCTCCACCTTCATCCAAAGCCTGTCTGGTAATATGACACACATTCAAACTGCGCAGAAGGAATCTAGCACACTTCCTTACTATGCTGGCTGCAGAACTCAACGCCATCAGGCAGTGTCTACGTTAAAATATCTGGGAAATATGAGTTACACAGCTGAGGAGTTGTGGTCAGCTCTGGAGATCGAGTTTAATCAATGGTTGTCTCCACTGAACGTGCAGCCAGAGAAGGCCGTGTGCGACAATGCTGCAAACCTGGGTGCGGCCCTTCACTGGGGCAAGGTGACACACGTGCCTTGCATGGCTCACATCTTGAACCTGGTCGTCCAGCAATTTGTAGCCCACTATCCCGACCTAGATGCACTTCTGCAGAGGGCACGGTCGCTGTGTGCTCACTTCTGCCATTCGCATCCCGCAGCTCATCGACTTGAATCGCTACAGAAGTCTTTAGTCCTGCCGGTTCACCACCTGAAATGCGATATGCTGACACGATGGAAATACATTCTGCACATATTGCAGCGACTGTGGCAGCAGCGATGAGCCTTAGTGCAGTATGTAATGACGTATAGCCTGGGCCAACGCGATCTAGAGGTGGGGCAAATCATGCTTCTGGAGTGGTCTTTGATCAAGGACCTATGCACCCTTTTGCAGAGTTTTGAAATGGCTACTAAGATGTTTATCACTGAAGATGCCATTATCAGCATGACTATTCCAGTCATCTACATGCTGGAGCACACTTTAACCTGTATTCGAAGTCAGGTGGTGGGCCAAGAGGAAGGGGAGGAAGTAGAGGGGGAGGCATATGCGGAAGGATAACGATCTCAAAGGTCCAGACGGTCGGCAGCACCAACACGGCTGGCATGGGAGGGTGGGGTTGAGGAAACAATGAGGGCGCATGGTAGCAGCCAAACTGTTGATGAAGGTGCAGGAGCCAAGGAAGAAATGGAGAAAGAACAGGCGATGGGCATAGTAGACTCAGCAGATGAGGGAGATCTCGATCACATTTCTGTTGTGCGAGGTTGGGAGGAGAGGGGTAAGGAAGCAGGCATGAATGTCATCCAGCTACAACCAACACAACAAGGACTTGGGCCTCCTGGATGTGCAAGAGACATGAGTGTCTTCTTGCTGCACTACCTGCAACATGATCCTTGGATTGTTAGAATTCGAAGTAATGCTGACTACTGGGTTGCCACACTGTTAGATCCCCGGTACAAGAGTAAATTTGGCCAAATGCTTCCTGCCCTGGAAAGGGATGCCCACATGCAGGAGTATCAACAGAAGCTTTTAGACAATCTTAGTACAGCTTTTCCCCAAAACACCAGTGGTGCACATACTGAATATCGCAGTTCTACCTTTACAACTGGGGAACGGCGAGTTGTCATCACTTAACAGTAACAGTCTATCTGGTAACATCAATTTTGCAGGATCGTTTCACCCTTTTTTTAGACCATCCTTTGCAACGCCAGAAGAGAGAACAAAGCTGACACATAGTGAACGACTAGAGAGGGTGGTACAGGAGTATCTACAGCTGAAGGTCACTGGTGGCGTTGCCTGAGATTGTAGCCCTGGTGGTCAATGAAAAAGGGAAAAAAAATAATAATAAAAGAAGTTGTTCGTGATGCCACCTGTAGGTCCCGGTGATGGCACCGGCGCTGCGGGAACCTCCGTGGTGATGGACTGCAGCCAGATGTAGTAGCCCTCTACAGGTAGGGCGATGTCCCCCGGGGTGTTAGAAGTAGGAATGAGGGAATACGGCAGCACAGTCACTGTGGAGCAAGGCAGGTAAATCACAGTTGAAAGAAAGAAATCACCGACACGCTGCTCACTCTGAACAGGTACTTTACTCCGGTATTCTGCAGGGTTACAAGGTAATGCAGTTCTTTTTGCAGAGTAGTGAACCGGGTGGTTCTGGCAATGAGCAGTGTCCCTCTGAAGCTCCACTGTTGTTCCTTCTCTAACACGCTCTCTGTCCCTTGCTCTGCTGCCCTGCACGGATCCCGCTAGTTAGACCAGGCCCGTCGAGATATATGGGATCCCCTTATCTCTCCAAGGAGAACCCAACTCAGTCTAGCGCTCTGGTGGGGACCGTGCTTGGTGGTAGGGCAGTTGGATCGTGCTCCTAAGAAGTCATCGATCACTCCAGGTTTGTGGTTCAGGGATTCAGCTGGCTGAGCCACTTCGGAGTCGGTACTCCGGTTTGGACTGGGCTAGGGTATTTGGTTACCCTTTTTCTTTCTTGGCCCCTTTCTCTTCTGGGTCAACAGGTTGAAGTGCCCTCCCTGTTAGCTTCACTTCTGCTGTTACTCTTCCTGTTCACTGTCTCCTCAGCATACCTTCAACTCAACTCTTCTCTTAACTCCTAACTAACTCTGTTCTGCTCTCCCCACTTGCTTTATCACCTATCTTCTCCTCCCACCAGGATTGGTTACCCTAGTTACGGGCATTGTTTGGTCTATCTCCCCTGCCCACTAGGCCTAAACAGGTCACTGAACCACCTGAATAATTTTTTCGGTAATACTCCACGAAACTTATAGTTGTCGCACCTGTGTGTGAGGGGCATAACATTGATGGGAGCGCTTCCATCAGCTTTCAGTTTATCCGGCCCAGTAGGCCTAAACAGGTCACTGACCTACCTCTCTTCTTTTTCCTGTAATACTCCACAAAACGTATAGTTGCTGAGCAATGTTTAACCTTGAAATGCTAAGCTAGGTCCTGTTCCATACCTTGTGCCATGCAGGCAGGCTGGGCCATTCAGCAAGTTTTGGTCTGGCACAATTGATGCCATTTTGCTTTGATCTGACTGTGGCGCCCTGTTCATGCAGGTAACCACAGATCTCCCTAATGCAGAGCTGGGTTTCCACAGCAGGTACCTACTACGAACAACACCTTCCACCCTGACACATTAGGTGGAGCTCCACTTGCTGACCTTAGGTAAGATTCCCTATATATACTGCTGCTAGGGGGGAGCTAGTCAGAGTGTATGCAGACGCTAGAAGAGCTGCAAGGAAGTCCTGGTGGTCGGTGCTGCGTTCAGGCCCTAGCCAGTGACCCGGAGTGGCCCTACAGCGTCCCACAGCCTAAGTGGGACTGAAGGCAGGGAGCTCAGAGCAGGAATAGAAGCAAGGAAGAAGTGGTTCGGGCGGGAGTTCGTTCCAGGAAAAAGCCGGATATTGGGATCCGCACCTGTGGGGAAACTATAGTCCCACAGAAAACCCCGTTGCATTGTGGAAGCTTCAGCTACCCGGTCTCCCAGGAGGGTCAAGAGAGGTAGCCAGGAACAGCAGACTGTTGCAGTGTTCAGACAAGGTCATCCCGGAGACCGCACAGGAGGAGAGAGAGAGAGAGTGGAGGCAAGTCAGGCTACAGCAGGCTGTGCTTCAGCAACTACACAAGGAAAGGAGGCCTTATACCCACTTGCTGTGGGAACCCACTGTGCAGCCTGGTCACCCGTCAGTGCCCTGGATCATTTACCTGCTTAACATCAGTAAAAGGTAAAAGAGCCTTCTTCTGTGTGCGTGTATCCTTCCTCCCCACTCAACGTGCCCCTCTATAGACTATTGCACTCTCCCTGTAGAATCTCAGCTCCACTACAACAATCTCAGCTCCTCTACAACCTGCTCACCCTCACTACGTTGCCCCGGAGGTCCCAGTCCTGCCTGCAGAGGACTACACCATCATTGCCGCAATACCACTGACCTCCGGAGGACTGTGGCGGCGCTGGTGGCATCATACCAGGTACTGCAGGTGGCGTCACGACAACTACAAACTGTAAATAATCCATGTAAATAATTCCCCCTTTTAAAGAATAGTCCCCCAGGACACAGGATCAGGCGCGGCCGCCATTCCCCGTGACAAAGTTAATCCTCTGCCGCCTGATACCCGAGTACCTTACGCCGTGGGGCTCGACATGACCCTTTGGGAAGAGTGAGGGCTCTTGTTGGGGTCTCCTTGCTGTGTGGTCCATGATTTGAGCAGGGCATGACATGCCTATACCTGTGTCTCATCCTCCTTTTACTCCTCCACCTCTTTTTACTTAATGTAGAAAACTACTGCCACTTTTTCCCCCTGTAACTCATCCATTTGTCAATTCAAAGACAATTTCACTCAATTCTGAAATTTTAGGTGAATGTTAACCACCTTCTATTTTGAAGTGCTTTGGAGGAGTGTGCAGGCTGGCACAAACTATGTCTTGTTCACCCATGCTATGCCATGAAACTATTTGTACTGTGGTTGGATTGTTGTCACTTTTCCTGGTGTTTGTTGTCTATGCTGAGTAGTTTGGCAGCTTTTGGACACCTTTGAAGGTGTTTTCTATGTGTTTACTGTTGCCTGCCATTGATTCCAATGGAGTTCGACGATGTTCGACGACCATTCAATGAACAATTCGGCGAACACACCCCAATTCGGCGAATCAAATCGAATTCGAACACTTAAGTGTTGGCTTGTCACTACCCAGGAGCAGGGCGGACCGTCACCCCCGGGGGCCCTGGTGCAGGTTGTGGACGGGACGGGGGGGGTGCTGGTGCAGGTTGTGGACGGGGGGGGGGGTGCCAGTGTCGTGCTCTTACCGCTGGTCCTGCCGCGCTCTCCCTCCTGGTGACGGCGGCTCTCCCGCGGCTCGTGGGGGTCGGCTGGGAGAGTCGCGCTGACAGCCGCGCTCTCCCGCAGCTCGTGGGGGTCGGCTGGGAGAGCCGCGCTGACAGCCGCGCTCTCCCGCGGCTTGTGGGGGTCGGCTGGGAGAGCCGCGCTGACAGCCGCGCTCTCCCGCGGCTTGTGGGGGTCGGCTGGGGGCCCCCTCCAGGCTTGAAGGGGCCCCCTAACCGGGCGGGGCCCTGGTGCAGCTGCACCGGCTGCACCAGCGTAGTTCCGCCCCTGCCCAGGAGTGCACATGACTGCAAGTAAGGCACATCATACAGTGGGAGTAATCTGCCACAAAACAGAAACTCCAGGTATAAGGCTGACAAATAAGATCCAGATACAAGGATTCCCATACATCTTGCTAGAAGAGCATCTGAAAACTCTGGATTACATATCCAAGATTGAAAGCAGGGTTCTCATAAATAGCTCAATAGCAAAAATGTATTACACAGTGGGGTGGGGAAGAAAGGCTCACCTCAATCAGATTCTCCTTCAGATTCCCAGGCTCCTGGAAGGTGGCTGGCTTCCACCATGAAAGGTCAAAGAAAATAGAGGATCCAGGGCCACATGTCCATAATCACGGGATAGCTTTATTCAAAAATTAAAAACATACACGTCCTAGCTGGACGTGTTTCGGATTGTAGTCCTTACTCATCAGCTCAGACTCAGTAATAAAATCAAAACATATAAAGACACTAGATGGTGGCCCTATTCTAAAGCATCGGGTATTCTAGAATATGTATGTAGTTGACATACTGTGACAGACAGAACTTGTTCAGTCAACATGAGTGAACTACACCGCTCCTGCTGTCACTGCTCCTCCGTCTCTCCTCCTGTCCCCACTCCTCCTGTCACCGCTCCAACATCTCTCCTCCTGTCCCTGCTCCTCCTGTCACCGCTCCTCTGTCCTCCTTCTGTCACCGCTCCTCCTGTCCCCGCTCCTTGGTCTCTCCTCCTGTCACTGCTCCTCCATCTCTCCTCCTGTCACCGCTCCTCCATAGCTTCTCCTGTCCCTGCTCTTTCTGTCACCGCTCCTCCTGTCACCATTCCTCCTGTCCCCCGCCCCTCCTGTCACCGCTCCTCCATCTCTCTTCCTGTCACCGCTCCTCATGCCACCTCTTTTCCGTCTCTCCTCCTGTCACCGCTCCTCCATCTCTCCTCCTGTCCCGGCTCCTCCGTCTCTCCTCCTGTCCCCACTCTTGCTGTTCCCGCTCCTCTGTCTCTCCTCCTGCCCCGCGCTCCTCGTGCCCCGCACTCCTCCTGCCCCGTGCTCCTCCCCCATGTTCCTCCTGCCCCCACTCCTCCTGTCCTCGCTCCTCCGTCTCTCCTCCTGCCCCGCGCTCCTCCTGCCCCCCACTCCTCCTGCCCCTCTGCTCCTTCTGACCCTCCTGCCCCCTGTGCTCCTCCTGCCCCTTCCGCTCCTCCTGCCCCCTCCGCTCCTCCTGCCCCTCCTGCCCCCTCTGCTCCCCCTGCTCCTCCACGGTAATAATAAGAATAAAAAAATCCTCAGTGAGGATACTCACCCGTCCGCCGGCTCACTCCACCTCCGATGCGTCTTGTAGCTCCCAGGGCAGGACCTGTCGTTGCCTGGAAAACCGATCAGCTGATCGGTCACATGACCACAGTTAGCGATCATGTGACCAACCAGCTGATCAGTTTCCCAGGCAACGACAGGTCCTCAAACCCTGTAGGAGCTAGAAGCCGGAGGTGGAGCGAGCCGACGGACAGGTTAGTATCCTCACTGAGGATTTTTTTATTTTTACTTTTACTGTGGAGGAGCAGGGGCCAGGAGGTGCGGGGGTGCCATGGGAAGCGCAGGCAGGAGGAGCGGGGGGGCTTTGAGGAGAGCCACGCGGCGCGCAAATTTTGAATTTGCGCCCCACGCGGCTCTTTTGCATACTGGCCACTTCTGTCTGCGGGGCGCGATTTTGGCCTCAGACGGAAGTGGCCATTAGACAATTATATAGTAGATTCCCATCTCATATAATCAACCATATATAGTTAGCAGGTGTCAAGTTAACTCTTGCACAGAAATGTGGTAAAAGAAGTGCTTGTGTACATATAGGACATACATTTTTACAAGTTCAATTACAAAGAAAAATGACATTGTGTGCAGGAATAGCAAACATAAAATTCATGCATAGTCCCACTGCTGTATTATGTCCCACCATATATGACCATATCAATAAAAAATGATTATGTATTATGTATGTTATGTTCCATTTATATAGGGACTTTTTATATGTGATCCCACAGTGGAAAATTATATATTATATATTATATGTATTGTGTTTATTCATATAAGGACTTTCGAATAATAAAAAAGGGAAGGAGAGAAAGGAAAGGAGATGAGCCTGACATTATCACAATATATTATAACTATATCAGATCCCTCATCCAATGTTATTACATTCAATCTAAATGTCTAAACAAGCAAATGTATATCAATTCCTTTATTTTCTAATCATCTGACTGACCGCGGCCGGGACTCCGGTTTAGACAGGCATTTGCTTCTTCCTCCTTGTCACGGATGGACCGCGCCTGCCGGTAGTGGGGCCCGGTGGTGCAGATCAAAAGTGAAGACGTCTTTAGTGGAACAGATTAAGGGGTTAATTTGTCGTGACGCCACCTATGAGAGATTCGGTAACTGTATCGACGCTGCGGGCCTCCGGGGGATGGAATGCAGCAAGATGGTTTGCTCCCCACAGGCTGAGCGGTGATCCCCGGAGCCAGAAGCTGCGCAAGATGTTCTGAGGCAGCTGCGGTTACTTTAGCATGCGGATAAACAGTTCATAAGGAAGCACGGACACTGTAAGTCTCTGTAACGGGTCCTTTACAGTAACCAGCAAGCTATACATGACATACAGTTAACGGGTAGTAGACCGGTGGACTCAGTAGTGATAGGCGTCCCTCAGAGATCCGCGGTGTTCCTCCATTCTATCTAGCTTGTGTGCCATTGTCGCCCAGGAATACCAGATCGGGTACAGGGAGGCTGCTTGAATGCCCTATCCGGGGTATACGTTCCGGATGCTTTGGGGAGCCTTGGGTCCCTTGGTGGGTACACCGCTGGTTAGACGACTGGAATTTGGCGGGTGATGGGGGCTCCTGTAGAGCGGTCCCGCCACTCTTCTGGTTCGCATAGCAGAGCTGGACTACTGCTAGCTTCGGTACCAGTAAACCGGCTGTAGGTTGGGCACGGGAGTTTTTGGGAACCCGTAGTTTGAAGCCCGTAGATCGGTTGGTAATGCACCGAGAGTAATGGTGCTCAACCGTGGTGAAGTTAGGGAGATAGCCAGTAGAAGGTGGCCAGGGGGCCGCACGGAACTGTGCAACCCCCTCTCCTAGGTTGCAGAGCTCGTTATTTTGGCTCCTTCTCCTACGTTGCTCCGAGAGTTCTCCTCTTGAGACTCGCTAATTAAAAACTAAACTTCCACTACACTCCGCCCACCAGGACCTGATTGGCCCTCTATGCTAGGTGATGCATGTAGGGTATGGATCTCTGAGTTAACCGTGTGACTGCTGGGTCAGAGAATATTGCTGCTGCTGTCTTGGCTGCAATACCCTCCTGTGACGCACTCGGTGCGGGGCGCCACACATCCTTTTGCCATTCTTATCTATTGTTCTCTACTCTTTGTTATTTATTTTCCGGTTGTATATTTATGTATATGTTTCATATATATTTCTTATTACTGTATTTTATTTACTTTTTATTCTTTATTGTTTGTTTAATTTATTATTACTTATCTTATATTTTCTGTTTATATTTAGTACCATTTATTTCTTAATTCTATTAGTTATATCTGCTCAGTATGATACACAAATATATACTGGTTTATATATATTCATTCCTGTATTTCCTTATGTGCACTGTTATCATCATTGTACATTTATTATTTCTCATTCTTTACTTTTTATTATTTTTTATTATTTATTTTTAATTTCTCTATATCTCCATATTGCTGTGGATTTAAAGGGAACATGTCACCTGGGATTAACTCCCTAAGCTATCACTAGCTGTCCCTACACCTTCCTAGGTGCTCCCTAACCATCCCTATCTGTTGTAAATCCGCCCTATAAGGATTAAGAAGAATGACTTATAACTTACTGGAGGTCGCTCTGTCAGGAGACTGGAAAGGCGGCTCCATGGTCCCCTCCTCGCTGCTTCACCGCACGCCCCGCTGGGCGTCATTATTCTGTATTGATCGTAAGTACCAGGGACAGCTCACCAGTTCTACAGCACTGCCGCTGGTCCTCTACGCAATTTACGTACAGGACCACGGACAGTACCTTCAGTGCTGAAGCAGACTGGCTTTTATAAAACTGAAACTAAAGCCTGACAAATGCTGGGATGAGATTAAAACTGCTATTAACTCCTCAACTGCCAGGGTGGGATGTCACCTTGTGTACACAGAGTGTACACACTCTGTGTAAACATGATGGCAACACACAACAGCACATTAACCCTTCATATACCGGCTTTTATTAGCCGCATCTGCAGGCTCTGTGCTGTCATGCAGCGCAGAGCTTGCAGAGGGGGTTAAAATGATTAATAAGCCCTAGAACTTTAATCTTTTTTTAACACCAGAGTTTTAAACTATGATGTATCAGCGCTGCTGTGACAGCGCTGACACATTATTGATTACTGTACTGTACTGCACATTATTGATGACAGCCGCTGAGTTTAAAAACACTGGAGAATGCTGTCCACGGACCTGAAGTTTGCTTCAGGACCATGGACAGCATCACACTCACACACCAGCACACACACATCCATACAGTATTGCACACTCACCACACGCACCACACTCAACCAAAAACACACATTACACTCGCATCACTGTCGTGCATCAAACACGCTCCATGTTTGATGCACGACAGTGTGCCTTCAGCCTAAAAAAAGAGAATGGCTGAGCACATTTCAGCAGCCAAACCTGATTCAAATACACCCGCATCAGTATGATGGTATAAACGGTATCAAGAGAATATTACACCCATATAGGGGCAGAGATTGGGAGAGGGCATTACGCAATCGTGAAATTTATTGGATACTGGCATTAGATGCACGACATCCTCATGGATTAAATTTCAGAACTTTTTTTTGTTGTATTTTTATTAGCTACAAAAAATGAATTCATATTCTGATTAATATTAATATTTTGATAACATGAAAATTTGTATGAATTTATTCTTTATTTATGCACATTATATAAAAAAGCATATCTTGTTGGTTTCCTGGGTATACATTGAACAATGAATTGGAATTGATTTGTGCTTCCAAGGCAGGCAAGGGTTAACGGATCTGAATCTAATGTGATATAGGTGTGAGTTTTTTTTATTGTGTATATATATGTGTGTTTGTCATTTTTTCAATCACCAACGATTAAGGGGGTTCCCCCGAAACGCGTCTGATGTTTCTGCTCCCCCATTTGGGATTGTGTGATGTTTTTATAAAAATTTACACCGAATAAAGAAGGATCTGAATAACTTGAGTCTGGCTCCAGAAAAAATCTTCTATTCATGTGGACCAGTGGCAACCAATCCACTTCACCTGGAAGCCGAGGGGCCCTGAGTAATTGTGGTTGAGCAGCTATTCCCCTCACCCTGATCCTACTACACATTGGGCATTTATACCCCTTCTGTTAAAACCAAAGTCTCATGCCCATTTAACCTGTTTGTATTTAGGTTTGGGAATCAAATGTCATTCCAAATGTGAGGATAAAATCTCCAATAACCGACCAAATGCACTGAAACAAATACAAGACAGTACTGAACTATGCTTCATATCTCGATTTCCAAATTGTCCTACACCTGTACAGGAACAGTTTGGTCAGACATACATTGGAGATTATAAATCTATAGTTGTAAACATGTAGGATCGCTTTTTTATAACCTTTGTTTAACTCTCAGTATCTGGTCAGTTCATACCCACCCACCCCCTCATCCACACCTGATTCATCTTAGCTGCAGATATATTCAGAACCACAAGTCTGATCCAGACTTGTCTGATCCATGTATCTTTCAAACTAAATCTTTCAAAGTACATTTTCTAAGTGTAATACTTAGAAATAGACAAGAAAAGGACTGGACATGACTGAAAGGTAAAGGAATAGAAAGCCGCCACAATGTTTCTTTTCTATTCACTACCACCCCTTACTACTTCATTTCTTATTAACTCCTTAAATCCCTCCAACAAGTAAGGAACTAGTCATCTCTCCACCCATGCTCCCCAGCCATCTTACCTCCTCCTGACTACTGTTCCTCCACATACTGGCTGCATCACCTTGTCCTCCGGTCGCATCATTTCATCCCCTGGCTGCAATATCCCATCATGTCATACCCGGCAAATCTACCTCGCCCCGGGTGCATCATCTAGTTCCTAAATGCCCCATCTGATACCCAGCTACATCCCCCATCCCCCCTGGTCTGTATCTCAACCCTCGATCACCGCTGCACCTTCTCATTCCCGGCTCCATCACCTCGTCCTTGGCTCCACCATCTTGTCCCGGACTGCTCGATCTTGTCCCCAGCCACATCTCCCCTGGACTGTAGCTCATCCCTTGGTGGCATCCCACCCCGGACTGCTCTTCCCCACTGACCACTCGTCCACTACTACAGCTCTCTGCACCTGATCCCTGCAGCGTCTGACCCCTGTAACCCCTGCCCCCACCCACCATCCACAATGTTTCCGCTCCTTTGCACTCTCACACCCATCCTTCTCCACTTCCTGCTACCCCCGCTCATCCCACCACCCAGCAACAAAATACTTCTCTCACCCTCCATCCTACCTAACCACCTCACCCACTTCTCCGAACTATTCCTTCACTTTCAATCCTCCATCTCCAAACAGGCACACCCACCACGTAAACTCTCCTGCTCTCACCTGCTAACCCTCTCTCTGCTCCTCCTACTCGCTGGCAACATTTCCCCTAAGCCCGGCCCCCCCGCACACATCCCCACAGTCACCTACACCCCACCCCCACAACCCACCACCAACCCTCATAACCTCACCATCACCCTCCCTCGCAACCTCACCAATCTTAGACCCATCCTCCCAGCCCCTGCTCCCCCAATCTCCCTGCGAGGCGCACTCTGGAACGCCCGCTCAGTCTGTAATAAAGTCACACACATCCACGAACGCTTTATTTCTAATAAACTCTCATTCCTTGGCATCACAGAGACCTGGCTCACCCCCTCCGACATGGCCTCCCCTGCTGCCCTATCTTACGGCAGTTTCAGTCTTTCCCACACACCCCGGCCCTCTAACAAACATGGCGGAGGTGTCGGCATACTCTTGTCCGACACATGCTCCTTCGCCCCTATTCTACTATCCCCATCTGCTACTCTTCTTTCTTTCGAAGCCCACTCTGTCCGCATCTTCTCCCCCTGTAACCTTTAGCTGGCCATCATCTACCGCCCCCCTGGATCCATCCCCACCTTCCTCAACCAATTCACCACCTGGCTACTTTACTTCCTCTCTGCTAATATCCCCACCATCATTATGGGTGACTTCAATATCCCCATCGACACCACCCACCCAACCGCCTCTCAACGTCTTTCCCTGACCTCCTCCTTCGGGCTCTCCCAATGGTCCTCCTTCACCACCCACGAAGGTGGCCACACGCTGGACCTCATCTTTACCCGTCTTTGGTCCCTCACTAACCTCTCAAACTCATCCCTCCCCATCTCTGACCACAATCTACTAACCTTCTCCTCCCTCTCCTTCCCTACTACGCCACCTCCTCTCCGCAAACTCGATCACCCCCGCAAAAACCTAAAACACATTGATCTACACTCACTCTCTGAATCCCTCCTCCCTCTCACCGACATAACATCCATATGCAACACAGACACTGCCACGACCCTCTACAACACGATGCTAACCAAGGCCCTCGACCTAGCTGCACCCCTCACACACCACGCTCCACGCACTAACAGGCAACCCTGGCACACCGCCCTCACTAAAGACCTGAGACGAGTATCCAGGTTTGCCGAGAGGAGATGGAAAAAATCACATTCCGCTGAGCACTTTGCAGTGTTCAAACAGTCCCTCATCGCCTTCAAGAATGCTCTTGCTACTGCCAAACAAAGCCTTCTTCTCATCTCTAATAACCTCCCTGGCCCACAATCCCAAACAACTTTCAAAAGCTTCAATTTTCTACTCCGCCCACCCGCTCCCCCTCCATCTCCCCTTATCTCTACTGAAGACTTGCCTCCTTCTTCAAAGAAAAGATTGACAGAATCAGAGGCAGCTTTGATCCACTGTCCCCACAGCCTCCCCTCTCGCCTATACTGCCCTCTCCTTCCATCAACTGCTTCCCCCCCATAACTGAAGACCAGCTCTCCTCCCTCCTGTCAAAATCACATCTCAGCACCAGCGCCCACGACCCGCTCCCATCCCACCTCATTCCCAATCTCTCCTCCGTTATCATCCCAGCACCTGACTCATCTTTTCAACCTATCACTCACCACCGACACCTTCCCCTCAGCCTTCAAACACGCCTTGATCACACCCATCCTTTAAAAAACCCTCCCTTTACCCCACGGCTGTCTCCAACTACTGCCCTATATCTCTCCTCCTCTTCATTTCTAAACTACTTGAACAGCACGTCCACTCTGAGCTGTCCTCTCACCTCTCCTCCTGCTCCCTCTTCGACCGCCTGCAATCGGGCTTCCGACCCCTCCACTCCACTGAAACAGCACTGACCAGAGTCACCAATGACCTACTGACTGCCAAAAGCAAGCACCACTACTCTGTCCTCCTGCTCCTCGACCTGTCCACCACCTTCGACACTGTTGACCACTCCCTTCTACTTCAGATCCTAGAATCTCTTGGCATCACGGACCTTGCCCTCTCTTGGATCGCCTCATACTTAACGGACCAGACCTTCAGCGTCACCCACTCCCACACATCCTCCTCGGCCTACCCCAGGGCTCAGTGCTAGTACCGTTACTCTTCTCAATCTACACTCTCGGCCTAGGGCAACTCATTGAGTCCCATGGTCTCCACCAGCACCTCGACGCCGACAACACCCAAATCTACCTGTCTGGACCTGACATCGCCTCCCTACTATCCAAAATTCCGCAATGCCTGTCCGCCATCTCTTCCTTCTTCTCTGCTCACTTCCTTAAGCTGAACATGGACAAAACTGAATTCATAGTCTTCCCCCCAAGCCGCTCCCCTCACTACCTGACCTATCCATTGTCATCAATGACTGCTCTCTCTCCCGAGTACCCCATGCCAAGTGCCTTGGAGTTATCCTTGATTCTTCCCTCTCCTTCAAGTCCCACATCCAAGCCCTCGCCATCTCCTGTCGACTGCAGCTCAAAAACATTTCTCGGATCTGCACTTTCCTTGACCACGACACTGCTAAAACCCTTATACACGCTCTCATCATCTCCCGCCTCAACTACTGCAACCTCCTGCTCACCGGCCCTCCCTGCTACCTCCCTTTCACCTCTCCAATCTATCCTGAACTCCGCTGCCCGCCTAATCCATCTGTCTCCCCGCTACACCCCTGTATCCCTCTCTGCCAAGCCCTTCACTGGCTCCCTGCTTCCCAGAGATCCCGGTTTAAAACACTAACCATGACATACAAAGCCATCATCCACAACCTGTCCCCTCCATACATCTCCGACATGGTCTCTCGATACCTACCCTAACGCAACCTGTGATCCTCCCAAGAACTCCTCTACTCCCTCTTCATCCCATCAACCACATGCAGGACTTCTCCCGTGCATCACCCATACTCTGGAATTCACTGCCCCACCACATCAGGCATTCCTCTACCCTGGGAACCTTCAAAAGAGGCCTGAAAACCCACCTCTTCCGCCAAGCCTATAACCTGCAATGAGACCCGGTCCACCCACTGCTTCACGACCGGCACCTTCCCCTCCTATTGTATCCCCACCCGCCCCTCATAGACTGTGAGCCCTCGTGGACAGGATGTTCTCCCCTATTGTATCTGTACGTTAGAATTGTCCACAGCCATTGTTACTTGTATTGTTACTATGTTACTGTCCTAGTCTGCCCTCTTAACATGTAAAGCGCCATGGAATATTATGGTGCTATATAAATAAATAATAATAATATTACTTTCTCAGCTTTCACACGATACTGATTATGTTTACTCAATGATCACTACGTAAGGGCATATAGGGAAGTAGGTCAATCTCAATCCGTACACAATATAAGAACTCATCCTACCCAAAGAACACCAGAAAACCATGCCAGATTTGGGAAGGGAAAAGTACACACTCGAGCCAATAGGCTTTAACTGAAGGGGTGTAAATGTCCAATGTAACCTATCACTACTGGAGTACGCATATTCCAGGATAAAAAGATTGGTCATTCCAAATATGGCAATGTGCTTAAACAATATCCCAATTGCTCCTATTTTGCGAAAGGGGAGTAATCGGGTCCCAATAGGTTTCATGGTCTCATGCTTTTTCTCCTAGCCATGATATATAGGGAAATTATTTCAAGTAAACAACATGGGAATAAAACAATAATTCATTAACAATAAAAAGTACTATGGATGCGGACATAAGGTAAATAAGAATTTAATATAAAACAAATAATAAGGGACTAAGGCTACGTTCACACATAGTGCTTTTTTTGCTCTTTTTTGCACGGGCACTTTTACCAGCATTTTTTACCCGCGCAAAAAAAGCTGTGTTTTTCAGACAGCACGCTTTTTTACGGACTGGGGGAGGAGTGATGTCACAGAGGGGAAGGAAGAATCCTGGTTCCTTCTCCCTTCTGTGCTATGTGTGACCGCCCCCATTTGATTTCACAGTCTATTAATATACTCTGTGAAATCAAAATTAAAGAAAGCCAGAAGAATTAAAAATAATAAACAATTAATACTTACTTTTCCGCCGGCTTGTTCGCGCCATCCGGAGCTGTGCGAAGGCCATGTACTGATGGAAAAAGACCTGCTGTGATGTCAGAGGGGGCGTTCCCAGTGCTGATTGGCTGCTTGCGGTCATGTGATACATATCACATGACCGGAACGCCCTCTGACATCACCACAGGTCCTAGCACGGCAATTCTAGCGGTGGCTCCTGGCTCCCAGACACTGGTACACCCGTCGGAGGTAAAGTATTTAATTCTTTATTATTTTTAATACATTTGTCTTTATTTAACTTTGATTTTGCAGTGTATATTAATACACTGAGAAATCAAATGGGCGGCCACAGCTGTCACAGAGGGGAGGAGGAACCAGGATTCTTCCTTGCCCCTTTGTGACATCAGATGCAGCAGCGCCGCCCCTATGGGAAAAAGCACTGGCGCTGCTGCGTAAAGAATTGACAAGGTCATTCTTTTTACGTCAGCGCTTTCTCCCAGAAAGGCGCGACGCGAAAATACGCGCTGTCTGAATGTAAAATTCACTTTGCTGTCAGACAATACGCACCTGCGAATTTTTGAAAAGCGCTCGTAAAAAGGTGCTCAAAAATGTGCAGTGTGTGAACGTAGCCTAAGAATACAAAATAAATAAATAAAATGAACAAATACATACATTTGTATACTAAATAGGATACAACCAATGGTAATATATAAATGATATGGAATATTAAATCCAACATGGAGATATAGAGAAATTAAAAATAATTAAAAAGTAAAAAATGAGGAATAATAAATGTACAATGATGATGACAGTGCATATGAGGAAATAAAGGAATGAATATATATAAACCAGTATATATTTGTGTATCATACTGTACAGATATAACTAATAGAATTAAGAAATAAATGGTACTAAATATAAACAGAAAATATAAGATAAGTAATAATAAATTAAACAAACAATAAAGAATAAAAAGTAAATAAAACACAGTAATAAAGGCCCAGTTAAGCACAGATAATTGTGCAGATATTGTTCACAGATCTCTGGTTGCAGTGAAATCATGGACACATTGTTACATTTATACACGGCCACAAAATGGTACAATGTGTCCATGATTTCACTGCAACCAGAGATCTGTTCAGATATTGGACTCAGAAGTTGGTGTGTGTAAAGTGGCCTTTAGATTGAATGTAATAATATTGGAGTTAACTTGACACCTGCTAACTATATATGGTTGATTATATGAGAAGGGAATGTCTTTATATGTCTTGATTTTATTGCTGAGTCTGAGCTGATGAGTAAGGACTAACGTCCAAAACGCGTCCAGCTAGGATGTGTATGTTTTTAATTTTTGAATAAAGGTATCCCGTGATTATGGACATGTGGCCATGGATCCTCTATTTTCCTTGAGCAAAAATGTATGTTTATATATCAGATCCATGTCTGTTCGTTCCAAAGTCGGTCCCATAATCGACCATCACAATATCATTGATAGTTTCTCATAAAGGACAAAGATGTATTTATGTATATCAAATCCCAGCTGCAACAATATATAATACTAGCTGTGAGCCCGATGCAAATGCATCGGGATTCTAGAACGTGCATTAATTTGATTATAGTAGTTATAGCTGTTAGCCTGATGCAAATGCATCGGGTATCTAAAATATGTTTATTGTTTTTTTAAAGATTTTTAAATAATAATCGCATCATCAATAGCAATAATATAAGCCATAGCATTATTATTAGCAGTAATAGCAGTATTAATAGCATTATTAGCAGTATTATGAGCATTAATAACAGTATTAATAGCATTAATAGCATTATTATTAGCATTAATAGCATTATTAATAGCATTATTAGCATTAATAATAGCATTAATAACATTATTAATAGCATTGATAGCATTATTATTAGCATAAATAGCATTAATAATAGGATTATTAGCATTAATAATAGCATTAATAACATTAATAATAGGATTATTAGCATTATTATTAGCATTAATAGAATTAATAATAGCATTATTAGCATTAATAATAGCATTAATAACATTATTAATAGCATTAATAGCATTATTATTAGCATTAATAGCATTATTATTAGCATTAATAGCATTAATAATACCATTAATAGCATTATATTATGCATTAATAGCATTAATAGCATAAATAATAGGATTAATAGCATTATATAATAGCATTAATAGCATAAATAATAGGATTAATAGCATTATTAATAGCATTAATAGCATTAATAATAGCATTAATAGCATTATTATTAGCATAAATAGCATTAATAATAGGATTATTAGCATTAATAATAGCATTAATAACATTAATTAATAGCATATATTAGCATTAATAATAGCATTAATAACATTATTAATAGCATTATTAGCATTATTATTAGCATTAATAGCATTATTAATAGCATTAAATAGCATTATTATTAGCATTAATAGCATTAAATAATACCATTAATAGGATAAATATTAGCATTAATAGCATATAATTAATAGCATAAATAATAGGATTAATAGCATTATTATATTAGCATTAATAGCATTATTAATAGCATATTAATAGCATTATTATTAGCATAAATAGCATTATTAATAGGATTATTAGCATTATTATAGCATTAATAGAATTAAATAATAGCATTAATTAGCATTAATTAATAGCAATTAATAACATTATTAATAGCATTAATAGCATTATTATTAGCATTAATAGCATTATTATTAGCATTAATAGCATTAATAATACCATTAATAGGATAAATATTGACATTAATAGCATTAATAATAGCATTATTTAGCATTATATAATAGCATTAATAACATTATTAATAGCATTAATAGCATTATTATTAGCATTAATAGAATTAATAATAGCATTATTAGCATTAATAATAGCATTAATAACATTAATAATAGCATTAATAACATTATTAATAGCATTAATAGCATTATTATTAGCATTAATAGCATTAATAGTAATTATTAATAGCATGAATAGCATTATTATTAGCATTAATAGAATTAATAATAGCATTATTAGCATTAATAATAGCATTATTAGCATTATTAATAGCATTAATTAACATTATTAATAGCATTAATAGCATTATTATTAGCATTAATAGCATTAATAATAGCATTATTAGCATATTTAATAGCATTAATAACATTATTAATAGCATTAATATCATTATTAGCATAAATAGCATTAATAATAGGATTATTAGCATTAATAATAGCATTAATAACATTATTAATAGCATTAATAGCATTATTATTAGCATTAATAGAATTAATAATAGCATTATTAGCATTAATAATAGCATTAATAACATAATTATTATCATTAATAGCATTATTATTAGCAGTAATATTATTATTAGCATTTTTTTTTTAATTATTATTTATTATTTGTTATTTATTTTTTAATTATGTTTTATTTATTTTTTTATAATGTTTTAATTATTTTTTAATTATTTTGTTATTATTAAATTTATTATTTAGGCTGAGAGGCAGTTCTCATTCATGTCCGCAAAGGGCTGATCTTATTAGCATATATTTTATTTTTTTATTATTATTTTTATTGAATTTTTTATTATTTTTAATTATTTTTTTTTATTATTTTTTAATTCTTTTTTAATTATTTTTTTTATTATTTAATTTATTATTTAGGCTGAGACGCAGTTCTCATTCAGGTCCGCAAAGGGCTGATCTTATTAGCATAAAATTTTTTTTTTATTATTATTTTTATTGAATTTTTTATTATTTTTAATTATTTTTTTTTATTATTTTTTAATTCTTTTTTAATTATTTTTTTTATTATTTAATTTATTATTTAGGCTGAGACGCAGTTCTCATTGAGGTCCGCCTTTATTAGCATATATTTTATTTTTTTATTATTATTTTTATTGAATTTTTTATTATTTTTAATTATTTTTTTTTATTATTTTTTAATTCTTTTTTAATTATTTTTTTTATTATTTAATTTATTATTTAGGCTGAGACGCAGTTCTCATTGAGGTCCGCCTTTATTAGCATATATTTTATTTTGTTATTATTATTTTTATTGAATTTTTTATTATTTTTAATTATTTTTTTTTATTATTTTTTAATTCTTTTTTAATTCTTTTTTTTATTATTTAATTTATTATTTAGGCTGAGACGCAGTTCTCATTGAGGTCCGCCTTTATTAGCATATATTTTATTTTTTTATTATTATTTTTATTGAATTTTTTATTATTTTTAATTATTTTTTTTTTATTATTTTTTAATTGTTTTTTAATTATTTTTTTTATTATTTAATTTATTATTTAGGCTGAGACGCAGTTCTCATTGAGGTCCGCCTTTATTAGCATATATTTTATTTTTTTATTATTATTTTTATTGAATTTTTTATTATTTTTAATTATTTTTTTTTATTATTTTTTAATTCTTTTTTAATTATTTTTTTTTATTATTTAATTTATTATTTAGGCTGAGAGGCAGTTCTCATTCAGGTCCGCAAAGGGCTGATCTTATTAGCATATATTTTATTTTTTTATTATTATTTTTATTGAATTTTTTATTATTTTTAATTATTATTTTTATTATTTTTTAATTCTTTTTTAATTATTTTTTTTATTATTTAATTTATTATTTAGGCTGAGACGCAGTTCTCATTGAGGTCCGCCTTTCTTTTTTCCCATTGAAATGCATTAGCGGTGTGTCGGCGATTTTATGGCCGACCACCTGGTTCTATTTGTCGGCCCTAAAATCGCGGACACACCGCTAATGCATCTCTATGGGCAGTCAGGCCGATTTCGGATTGAACGCCGACCAATCAGAATTCGAGCTGACTTGCCCATAGACATGCATTAGCGGTGTGTCGGCGATTTTATGGCCGACCACCTGGTTCTATTTGTCGGCCGTAAAATCGCGGACACACCGCTAATGCATCTCTATGGGCAGTCAGCCCGATTTCGGATTGAACGGCAACCAATCAGAAGTCGAGCTGACTGCCCATAGAGATGCATTAGCGGTGTGTCCGCGATTTTAGGGCCGACAAATAGAACCAGGGGGGCGGCCATAAAATCGCCGACACACCGGTAATGTATGTCAATGGGGAAAAAAGGCGGACCTGAATGAAAACTGAATGAGGAGCTCTTCTGATTGGCTGAGGGCATTATCCAGCAACCAATCAGAAGACGGCGTGAGATTTCATTGAGGTAGAATGGGGGATTTTTCCTCCATTCTATCTTAATGAGAAGGAAGAGGACGTCGGAGGTGGAATTTTCGGAAAAGAAGACAGAAGATCCCCGGGGCCGGACGAAGAGGCGGAGATGGCGGAAAGAAGAGAGAAGACCCCCGGGGCCGGAGGAAGAGGACGCCTGGCCGGACGGAGGATCGGACGGACGATCGGACGGACGATCAGATGACTTGAAGGCATGTAAGTGATGGACGGGGGCTTCGGGTGTAGGGCCTTAGGTGAGAGCGGCGTTAGGTTAGGGACGGCGGGGGGTTAGGGTGTAGGGCTTTAGCGACAGGGGCAGGGGACAGCGGCGGGAGCTTAGGGGGTATCGGCGGGGGCCTAGGGGGTAGGAGCTTAGGTAGGGGCGGCGATGGCTTAGGGGGTAGACGGCGGGGCTTAGGGGGTATCGGCGGCGGCTTTGGATGGTGCGAGTCGGGGGTTAGGGGGTATCGGCGGCGGGTTTGGATGGTGCGAGTCGGGGGTTAGGTGGTCGGGGCTGCTGCGGGGTTTCGGCGGCGGGTTTGGATGGTGCGAGTCGGGGGTTAGGTGGTCGGGGCTGCTGCGGGGTTTAGGGGGTTAGGGGCGGCGGTGCCTTAGGGGGTAGGCGGCATAGCTTAGGGGTATCGTCGGGGGTCTAGGGGGTAGGGGGTTAGGTGCGGCTTAGGGGTAGAGGTAGGGGATTAGGTGCGGCTTAAGGGGTAGGGGCGGCTTAGGGGGTAGGGGTAGGGGATTAGGTGCAGCTTAGGGGTTAGGGGCTTGCAGGGGTTTAGGTGCGGATGCGGGGTAGTGGCTTAGGGGGGTAGGGGTTAGGTGCGGCTTAGGGGGTAGAGGTAGGGGATTAGGTGCGGCTTAAGGGGTAGGGGCTTAGGGCGGCAGGGGTTTAGGTGCGGTTTAGGGGGTAGGGGTAGGGGATTATGTGCAGCTTAGGGCTTAGGTGCGGCTTAGGGGTTAGGGGCTTGCGGCGGCAGGGGTTTATTTGCGGATGCGGGGTAGTGGCTTACGGCGGGAGGGGGTAGGGGCTTGCGGCAGAGGGTAGTGGGTGCGGCGGGGTAGTGCGGCAGGGGGTAGGGGCTTCGGCGTCCGGGGTAGTGGCTTAGGGGGGTAGGGGGTTAGGTGCGGCTTAGGGGGTAGAGGTAGGGGATTAGGTGCGGCTTAAGGGGTAGGGGCTTAGGGCGGCAGGGGTTTAGGTGCGGTTTAGGGGGTAGGGGTAGGGGATTATGTGCAGCTTAGGAGTTAGGTGCGGCTTAGGGGTTAGGGGCTTGCGGCGGCAGGGGTTTATTTGCGGATGCGGGGTAGTGGCGTACGGCGGCAGGGGGTAGGGGCTTGCGGCAGAGGGTAGTGGGTGCGGCGGGGTAGTGCGGCAGGGGTAGGGGCTTCGGCGTCGGGGTAGTGGCTTAGGGGTTAGGGCGGCAGGGGTAGGGACTTGGGGTTGTGTGGCTTGGTTAGTGTACGCGTAGTGGCTTAGAGCGGCAGGGAGCTGTAGTGTACAGCGCGATGGTATACTACAGTCCCATGGCGCTTATGGGCATGGGACTGTAGTATACTATAGCGGTGTACAGTACAGGAGTATGGGCTTCGGTGGCTTGGTTAGCGGTGTAGCGACTCGCAATGCCCGCTTCGCGGGCATTGCTTCGCTGGGCTGCAACGACTCGCAATGCCCGCTTTGCGGGCATTGCTTCGCGAGTCGCCTTGGCCGCTACGCGGCCACGGGGAGAGTCCAGGAGAAGCACCTCGCTCGCGCTCACCAAGCGACCGGAAGCAGCGCCGCTCCGACGGAAGTCGCTACGGCAATTATATAATAGATGGGAAGATGCAGAGTTCTAAAAAATATTTGTGAAAAAAAAAACTAAAAAATGTCAATACTAAAATAAAGATGGAAAATTTCAGAAGAAACAGATGGCGACGGTTACAAAAAAGGAGAAAAACTTAGGATTTGTTTTAACCATTGGGTGTTAATGTCCCAAGGGTAACAATCCATCCATTCACATATTGAGTATCTTCTTTATGTTGCCACTGCGGACACCCCCATGAATAGCATCAATCCCCCTAATTTTTAGGGAACTGGGGTCACAGGCATGGTGCATCCGAAACTGACGGACAAAGTTGTTAATTTAGGGTGCTTTCACATTAGCGTTCCCCTCCGCAGCGTTCTGCGGAGGGGAGCCGCAATGTAAGCGCAGCACCGCAGGTCCCTATCTTTAGAATGGGAGCGCACGGTGCTGTGCTTGACTGCGCATGACCGTGCGCACCCATTCACTCCAATATGTGATCTGTGCACAGTCTCGTCCGCACAAGAAATGCAACATGTTGACTGGACCCAAAAGAATAGAAAAAAAAGTAGATTAAATAATGAAATTGCAGGTTATACTGAATCTTTTCTCACAAAACTATATATCAATCTACTCAGTTTCCCCTGCTCTATAACATCGTGCCTGCAGACTGGACTGTATTTTCCTGGTGACAAGATTCCCTTGAAAGGGAACCTGTCACCCCCTTTGGGCGTTCTCAACTGTGCCCACCATCTGTAACATGCTGTAATAGGGGTTCCTATAACCCCCTCTATGTGCCCAGACGTCCCCCTGCATAGCTGAGAAATGCACTTTTAATCTGTCCCGCGCTGGAGGTTAATTAGCGCTGAAAAGGTCCGGGAGGGATTCCTCTATATGGTCCTTGCTGCACCCTGCCTGGAATAGCTACCCCACTGTTTCAAAATTGCTGCCCCTCCTGTGGACAGCCGCTGATTGACAGACATACTTACACCTGCGCAGTGGAGCGTATCACCGTGCTTCTCCATTGAAGATTCACAGTGCCCGAAGTCTCGCGAGATTTGTGAAGTCTCACAAGACTTCGGGCACTGTGTATCTTCAATGGAGAAGCACGGTGATACGCTCCACTGCGCAGGTGTGAGTATGCCTGTCAATCAGCGGCTGTTCACAGGAGGGGCAGCAATTTTGAAACAGCGGGGTGGGTTTTGCAGGCAGGGGGCGGCGAAGACCTAAATACACCAGACCAGAGAGCAGACCTCCCCGACCTTTAAGGGCCGCTTTACACACACCAACTTCTGTGTCCAACTTCTGAACAGATCTCTGGTTGCAGTGAAATCATGGACACATTGTTCCATTTGTACACAGCCACAAAATGGAACAATGTGTCCATGATTTCACTGCAACAAGAGATCTGTTCAGAAGTTGGACACAGAAGTTGGTGTGTGTAAAGCGGCCCTTAAAGGTGCAGCGTGGGAGACAATAAAACTTAATTTCTCAGGTATGAGGGGGACATCTGGGCACATAGAGGGGTTACAAGAACCCCAATTTACATAATGTTAAAACTGATGGGCACAGTTTAGAATGCCCAAAGGGGGTTGACAGGTTCCCTTTAAGTTTCCTCGCACTGGCACGCCAGACATGGCAGATCACTCTTCATAAGGAGAAATGTTAACCGTTAGATCCCTAGGTTATCTTATAAATGTTTCATATTCAGTTGGTAGCTAAGTGTTTAACATTAACAAATGCTTCATTTCAAGAAACCTCAGGGCAGTTAAAACCAGCCATCACAGTAAAGAATATTTATTGTAGTTGTACTGTGTGTCATAGCTGTGCCTTATTTGAATGCATTTAATCGTTGGATGTCTTCTCATTTATTACAGGTTCTGGAGATATACAACAAAGAAGATAAATTTGAGAATGATTTTTATCTTTTCTGTATTATTGTTTAATTGAATTCTTAAAGTTTTTTTTTTGTTTTTAGACAAATTTCTGCTGTTATCCAATGTGACTGCATTTTGCAAAATCATGACAGTATACTGTGTGTACACTGTCTCCGTTTTCCTGTATTAATAGTGCTAGTAAGTGGTCACATGACTGCAACTATGCAATTTGCGTAGAACATTGAGAAAAGATTAGACTTGAACACAGAGTAGTTGAAGATGAAGACTATGAAAGTCACATACTTCAAGTCACTTGACCACCCACTGGCAATGGGATTACTGAGAAATTGAGACACTGTCACAGTTTCACAATCTACCATCACGGGACGTCAGAAGTGTGCCAAGAGCTTGGAAAGCTACTTTTTAGGGAACCTGTCACATCATTGACTGGCCTGACAGCAATCTCCTCAATGCACTGAAGTGTACATCCGCAGCTTCATTTCAAATATGCGCATGCTCCGGAGCCACTGTGAGCCACTGGCTATATGACATAGTCCTTGTGAGTGCCATATAGCCAATTACTTACAGCGGCTCCGGGGCATGCACATATATGAAATTAAGCTGTGGAGATACACTCAGATTCACTGCGCATGTCTGGGGAGCTGATGGTCAGTGTACAAGAGTAGGATTTACGAGGAGATTGCCGTTAGACCAATCAAGGCAATCAATCACACTGCGATGGGTGTGAATAATTTTAAGAGGACAGTGACTTAAATGTTACAAAGTGCCACCCCGGTGACTGAAAGAGAAGATCTGTGATGCAATGACCTAATGATAAAAAGATTTTTTTTTCAGATAAATACTGGGACCTTTTGATTGAGAACACTGTTAATGATGCACATTGCAATAATAACAAGACATTAGCAGCAGTTTAAAATACAAAACTTACCCTGTTTCTCCAAAAATAAGACACTGTCTTATATTAATTTTTGCTCCCAAAGAGACACCATATTTTATTTTCAGGGGGTGTCTTATCTCCAAGAAGAATTCACATTTATTGATGAAGAAAAAAATGAACATTTATTATATGCTGTACAGTAATTGTCATCACAAACCAGCATAACCAAACTGTGTCATCCATCCATCCATCATTCATCTACAGCCCCCATCATCCCCCAATATTCCCATCAACCATATGCAGCCCCATCATCCATCTACAGCCCCCATTATCCCCCAATATCCTCAAAATTCATCTGCAGCCCCCGTCATCCCCCAATATCCCCATCATCCATCTGTAGCCCCCATCATCCATCTGCAACCCCCATCATCCCTCAATATCCCTTTGTAACCCCTATCATCCCCCAATATCCCTCTGTAGCCCCCATCATCGCCAAGATCCTTCTGTAACCCCCATCACACCTTTGCAGCCAGCCAGCCACACACACAGTACCACTATTGCCAGAGCTTGCTTCCAATACTTGCTTCATTCCTCTCGTCCTCCTGTGTTTACGTATCTGGGCACCACTCAACATACATGTACGATAGTAAGCCGCCAACCAATCAGGCGGCGGCTGCTGGCATCTGATTGGATGCTGAATTACTGTACATCTACGCTGAGTGGCGCCCGAATCACGTCCATACAGGAGATGCACGGTAATGCCGCGGCCAATTAGACGCCAGCAGCCACCGCCTGATTGGCTGACGTCTTATTACCATACATCTACATTGAGTGGCGCCCGGTGCATACAGGAGAACTTGGAGAAACAAATAAAGCAGCGGCAGTGGCAAGCAGCAGAAGCAGGCAGGCTCTGGCTATAGCGATACCGTGAGTTATGTATCAATTTTTTTTTGTTACGTTTTATTTTCGGGGCGTGCCTTATATTTAGCAGCCTGGCCAATACCCCCACTGTGTCTTATTTTCGGGGATGCCTTATTTTCGGGGAAACACGGTATGTGATAGGTTCCCTTTGTGGCTAACTATGCCAGTTAGGTTTTTGCTCTAAAAGAAAAGAAATTAAATATTGCATCCTTTTTTAAACTTCATTTATTATTTAAATTGACAGTTTGCTACAAATGACAATAAAAACTGTAATTGGCTCAATTTGCAATTAAAATGTCTGTTCCTTTAAAGGGATTCTGTCAGTAGGATGAGCTCTTCTAAGCATTCCATTTGGACATATAGGCTATAGGAAGCGGAATAATAAGATCTGTAATCTGATGTCTTATTCTAAAGAATTCCAAGGTTATTTTTATATGTAAATGAACTGTTCCAGCGTATAAGTTAAACACTGATCTGTATAGGTACCTTTACGCGCCGCCACAGGAAGGAAGAAACCGCCGGGCATCGGGGACAATTGTGCCTGTTTCCAAGAAATCACTATGAAATGGCGGCGTGTAAATTGGGAAATTCCTTCCTGTGTCCCGCAGTTCCTTCGGATACCTGTTTCTGAGCCGTGCTCAAAAACAGGAAGGCACAATACCTATAGAGGTGGCGTGTAATCGGGGCACAGGAAGGTATTTGCGTGGCCTAGCGAATTACCAGGGGAGGGGCGTGCCATGGCGTCATGGATACCACGCCCTATCGGCGATCATTAGTGGAGGTTTCTGCGTTACGATTGGTTGTCCCTTCACTGGGCGCCATATTTAAAGAGCTATCCATTTACAGTCCACAATTGCAATGGAGTCATGTATTAGCCAGCCTTCCTGCGCAGGCTGGCTAATCATGATGCTATTGCGTTGTCCAATCAATGCTTGTGCATCACGGAATACACAACTCTGTCATGCCTATGTACTTACAGCGCTAAATATGTACGCCCATATTCCTTTGTGGTAGCGGCGTATAAACCAGGGAAGATATTCAACAGAAAGGAAGTCGCAGGAGCTGTCGGCACTTCCGGGGAACGCAAATACCTTCTGTGGAGCACGTTGTGGCGGCGTGTATCTGCAGCATCAGGGATCGGTATCCACCGTTAAAAACGCGCACGTGCGGTGGATACCTGTTGCTACCCGCAGTGGCGGCGTGTAAAGGTACTATATGAGATTCTCTTTCCAGATCTCATGTTAAATAGAAGGAGCAGTTACCAGTGGGAGACAATTAACTAACACAGAACAGTGGAAATGAACTATGGCTTCTCACAAATACATGGAAGCTAAAGCCCTGAGAGAAACCTGCATATATGTCAGTTATACGGTAATCATACCCTGCAGTGAGAATAGGAGAGCAGAGTACAGCCATTACACATCTCACACAGGTAAAGCCCCCTTCTATTTAAAATACATTTTGGATGCAGATTCTCATGTTGATCTGTGTCCTGCCCATAGCCTGGAACAGATCATTTATATAGAAGGAAAATTTGAATTTCTCTGAAATAAGATATCAGATGGCAGATATCCAGGTATCATTTTATTCAGTTTTTCATGATGTACTGTACATACCCACATAGACTGCTTAAGAGGGTTTATGCTACAGACATATGGCCTTTAACACTAGAAGTCCCAGAAATTTCGAGCTTCCCCCTGAAGTCCCGAAAGAGGGTCAAATGACCCTTAGTCCAAACTGACAACTCTGATGGCTCCAATTAGCATCCTTTAATTTGTAAATGTGGCCTAAAATCCTTCAGGTCATTCGACCTGTCTCTGGGTTCCAAAGGTAGAAATATTAAATGACCCCTTTCTGGGACTTCTAGTGTTAAAGGACTACTAAACATAAAATGTAAATAAAGAAGTAAAGAAAAAATTAAAATAACATAATGTCTTTAATTTGCTTTTACTCATCTGGTCTGTTATCACGATTACAATAAAATAAATAGACAATAGGTATACATGTTTTCTTCTTCCTTTTCACCTCTCTAATGCTCATGCAGGTGAGCCAAAAAGTTTAGGAGGAGATTGCTAAACTTAGGCCGCATCATTTTTGTCTATACAGTGAGTGCAGGAATTTTTACATGATAATAATATAAACTAGATAAATATCATTCCCACTGAAAACAATAGTATTGGCAGATGTACACAAGAGTACAATAGTTTTGGCAGATGGCACAAGTAAGTTGGACCTCATTTATAGATTGCTTCTACAGGAACAAAAACAGCGAACAAACAGTACTGTGAAAACATTTTGAGCCGGTACGGGAAAAATACCGCAAAGTAAGGCCCCATTCACACACTGCTTTTTTTGCTGCGTATTTTTTCGCACAAGCTCAAAAAAAGCCAGGAGTGGAACAATCAAAACCGGAGTGGCACACTCAAAGGACCGGTCTAATGGTGGGTTTACACGTCGCGATATCGGCGTCCAACTCCGACCAAAAGTCACGTGGTTCGTGAGTTGGACCCGATATCGTTCCTGCGTTGTACAGTGTGAACTTACAATACAATGCAGGAACGATGGCAAAACGATATCGGGGGTCGAATGAGCGTGCTATTCAACCGCCCGATATCGGATGCCGGTTGGAGCCGGATCGTCCCGTGTGACAGCCCAACTCTGATGCGCGGGATAACGTCACCCATTCACCACCATGTTAAATGGTCGTTCCTGGGTCGGGGGGCGTACAAATCGTCGGGACGTTGTATCCCGATATCGGGATGTGTAAACCGCCGATGCCATTCAGGGAAAACCGGGCACTAAATGCGCGCTCCCGCGCCGCTGTATACGATATCGGAACGATATCGCAACGTGTAAACCCACCATAATAGAAACAAGTGCTCCACTTATATGTTTAATCACCCACTCCTGGTTTGTGATGAGCTTGTGCAAAAAAAGCAGTGTGTGAATGGGGCCTTAGAATTCTTTCAAAAACAGAAATGTTGACAAACTGCAAAGAGAATGAGAACATTTTTGGTGTTACCACCCTTTACTTTCAAATAAGCTCCAGAGCACCAATTCTTCTAGCTACAATTTTTGAATGAACTTGCCATAAAGGCTGTTCCAAACATCTTGGAGGACAGACCACACCTCTTCTTTGTATGTACTGTGGTACCTCGGTTTTCGTCAATAATCCATCAGAAAACTATCGACGAATACAGAGGCAACGATTTCCATAGGAATCAATTTTAAATGAATTAATTGGTTCAAGACACTGAAAAAGACCTACAAAAAAGCCATTTCATAGTGAGTAAAGATAGCGGTTAATGATAGAATCACTCAGAAGGAAATGACTGTAAAAAGAATATAAAACACTAATTTAGAAAAAAATAAACATTTATTATGTTATTGTATATTTAAAAAAGCTCTTTTTGGTATATGGGAGACACCGAGGAGGGAGAAAGGGGTGCACATTTTATTTCTTGCAAGGGGAATCACATTTTTATGGCTAAATTAGTAGCGATGTACAGACAAAAGACAATGAAAACCGAGGCATCGACTAAAACCGAGACATAATTTTCATTGCAAAAAATCAACGAAAACCGAAACCGACGATATCCGAAGTCGACGAAAACCGAGGTATCACTGTATGAAGTGAGAAAAAAAGCTGAGTAGCACTCCAGTCCGGATAAAATAAAAAAAATAAACTTTATTAAGCTATATGAAAATGCATAGACATGCTAGAAAGACCCGGCAAAAATTCAAGACAAGAATGAATTCTCATCGCCACTCAGTAAAAGAAAATCATATGGACCTACCAAAACATTTTTACAGCCCTGACCACGGTGAAATCGATATGGGACTGCTCATCTTAAAAAGCAACTCCAAATCTCAGAGAGAGAGAAGAATTTGGGAATACAAATTGATAACGACTTTTGACACATTCAAAACAGGATTAAATGTATCACATGGATTCATGGCTTTTTATATAACATGAATGGACATTTGGGCACATCACAGATTCATGTGTTTTTACATAAATTGAAAAGACATTTGGGGATATCACATCTTCAACAGACTCCAGTTTGAGGACAATGAACTTTTGACACTTCTTATATGAACACCCTTGCTTCCTTTTATTGCTTTTCTCAACTCATTTAAGTATTTTCAGTTCTCCACAGGCCACTACCATATAATCATTATACAATTTTTTCCGCTTATCTTAGACTTTTAATTTCAATTCCCAGACCCATCTCTTCCTCCCTAGCCTGACTCTGTTTTACGTCACCTGTCCCATTTTGTTTCATTTGCTTATGTATATACAGTATGTATGTGTCTTCAGATTTTGTGTCATTATTGCCTGACGAAGGGGCTACAGTGTCCCGAAAGCTTGCTATGTTTACCATCTTTTCAGTTAGCCATTTAAAGGTATCAACCACTGAGAACTCTCAGATTCCGATATTTTTCTATCTTCTGGCTAACACGGTACAAACATTTTTTACCCTTAATCATAGGGATCTCAAATACAAATAATACCATAACAATTTCAAACAAGCATAACGTTAAGGCTGGAAACACACTGGCGAGTGGAAAAATGATCTGATTGACGCATCCGAGAGTCGGACGGTTGTTGTCCGTTTTTTGGTCAGTGTGGCTTCCAGGTGCAATCCGTTTTTTTTCTCAGCAGCTATTTATTGTATAATCATTTACAGGAACATTTTTTACAGTTGTCTGAGCTACAGAATGATAATGTATCAGTGAAAAATCGCATCTGACTCGAAAGGTCCGTGTGCGGTCTGTAATTTTTGTCAGACCCATAGACTTGCATTGGCGAATCTCGGCCGTGAATCACATACTGTCGCGGCATGTTGCAACTGCTTTGTCGTACGTGAAGCGGATGAGAAAAAAAGGTCCGACAATTGGAAATGTGTTCTCAGGCATTGAATAACATTAGTCTGACTACAATGCGATTTTTACTCGCATTGCAGTCATCCGAGTTTCACGCCAGTGTGTCCAAGCCCTAATACAATGGGTGGAACTGATTGATGCACTCAGAGCAGCAGAGAGAAAAAAACGTTACTTTCCAGCCTTAGGCTGCGTTCACACAGTGCGTATTTTGACGCGTATTTTTACGCGCGTATTTTCTCCAGAAGAATGTGCATCTGTATTTCCCAGCAAAGTCAATGGACATTCACTTTTGGCATTCACACGTCGCGTATTTTTACGCAGCATAAAAATACGCGCGTAAAAAAAATGAACATGTCAATTCTTTCCAGTTTTTTATGCGCGTATTTTCCATAGGCCCCATTATAAGCACTGGAAATAGGCGCGTAAAAAAACGCAGTCGCGTATTTTTACGCGTAAAAATACGCAACGTGTGAACGCAGCCTTAATGTGATTTCACAAGGCCCATAAAACATATGGCACAGAAAAAGTATAGGAATTATTGTAAAGTGCTGCGTAATATGTTGGCGCTATATAATTTAAATTATTATTATAGGAATAAACACATAAGCATTAATTTCCAGATGAAACAAATGTTATTTGATATACAGAATATGGTATATGTGTGTAAAAGAACAGCAGGGTGACAAAAAAACACTCAAAGGGTAAGACATAATTGTTTTGTTGTTGATAATATGTACATATATCTAATAAATAAAAAAAATCATGCTTAAAATTCATTCCTCTCGAGAATCAACAATCCAGATTGAGTATTCAGTAAGCTTCACGAAGGTCGAGGAGCTTTTGCCAACTCCCTTCTCTCCCTGGATACCGAACAGACTCGAATGTGAAAAATCAGAATTTTCTCATTTCAATTCTCTTGATATTGTCCAGCTGATTGCACTCCTCCTGGAACACTGCATTTGGCCTTCATAAGCATAGAGTGGTGAGCTTCCTTACCTGCAATGTTTATATATACAGTGAAGAAAACAAATATTTATTCCCTTTCTGATTTTGTAAGTTTGCCCACTTGACAAAGACATGAACACTTGTGTGGGGTAGGGGCCGATGCCAAAGCAGATACCGTGCCTCCCTGAAATACGGGCCCCATGACAGCCACGTGGTCTGCCACTCAGTTAGCTGGATGTGTTTACTTATGGATGCACATCCATGTGAAGCAGGCGCTGGAGTCGGCAGGCCTCTGTACCCCTGGGCCCGGTTGTGACCCCGATCGTTAAGCTCCTGATAATATTCAGCACATACTGCATTGATCTACTGTACAAAATTTATTAAATATTTTAGTGATCTGAGTTGGTCCATTTTATACTCACTACGATGCCAACAAAATGTACACCAACTCTGACTCCACAGCACTGGTTACTTGTTTAAACCTGAGAGAATATAGGATGGTTCAAGAGCTGTGGAGAAGCCATTTGCTTTATACCCTATTACCTCTTAATGTAGCTCTCATTGATAGCAGCAGCTAAATGGTTAAACAGCAATGATCTCTGACAATGGCATGTAAATGATTGTGGGGGAGCCAATGGATTATCACAGCAGCTGATGGCCTGTTGAAAACCTCATTGGTTGTTTCCTACAGCTAATTTCACATGTACAGTAATCATCCATTAGAACAGATCCAGCAGTAATAGTTCATCGGTAGATGGCAGAGTTGTACTGATTACATTAGATATAGTTGCAGATATTCTGCAGTAAAAGTTGTGCATTTCAGTCCTACTGTCGGGGCTTATATCTAAACCCCTCGCAAAACAGATTCAGATGTATGCACCAAAGGGGTTATTGACTATCATGGTGTAGGCAAAGTCACTGCTTCCTCTGTCGTGCATCATCTTAGCTGTATACAGCTATCTGAGGTGGACACCCAGGCGTATGAACCACTGAACGTAGAAGAAAATGCAGTGTGAAGGAGGCCTTCTAGAAGTTGTATAAGTTACTTCTAAGGCTGGCTTCACACTGCAGTTTTTCACTGATCAGTATCCATCCAGTTTGTGTGCCAAAACCAGGAGAGGAACTTGCAGAGAAAAAGTATAATTGAAAGATTGACACATGTTCTGGCTTTGGAGACAATCCTGGTTTTGGCACACAAATCTGATCAGGAAAAACTGCAGTGTGAAGCCAGCCTAACAACAACAGGGTCAGTGTTGGATTTTATATTGGACAAAATATCTATTAGATTAGGGGAGAACACATGGAGGCCAGTCTCACTCTGCCATCCACTAAACCTGGATTCTACTGGTATAATCACTGGAGCAAGTAAGAAGTCAGTCAGAACACCCAGTGTCGCTCTAAAAGTGTTTTTGAACACCTTACCATGCTAGCAACTTTTAATTCCTTAATTTTTTGTTTTTTGCACTTCTGTAGATTATTTTACTCCCCTTCTTCTAAAAGCTATAACGTTTTTTATTTCTAAAGCATCACTCCAGTGGTTTTTTTTTCAGCACTGGAGTGGCACCTTAAATCTAAGTCCCTTACCCCTGTCTTATGCTTGGCTTCCTGCATTTTCATACTTTACCAGTACCACTCTGATCCCGCCATCTTCTGCAAACAGCTTCTGACTGCCCATGAATCATAAATTATGTCACAGGCGCTCCATACATCTCTGAGTGCTAGAATGAGGCCCCATAGAGTTACATTGATTTGTGACCTCTGGCATCTTCATGAAACACTAGAGCTGCCAGCAGGTCACTTTTCTCAGCAGGCCAACTGGAGCACCACTGGAGCACCATGAAGGTGGTAGAATGTGAGGATAAGACAGGGTTCAGGGAACTTAAATGGAAGGTGCCATTCCTGCCATGCAATAAAACAATGCTGGAGTGGGGCTTTAAGTATGTACCATAGCCAAAGCGGGGAGTTTATTTTTTTGTAGAGCAGATTGCAGTTTTGTATGGGTATGATTACAGTGAAATCAAACTTGTGTAGTTTTTATCATGAGTAGTGAAAGAAAATTCAGAAACGTGTAAAAAGGAAAAATCAATTCTGTCTCCATTTTCTGAGACCCTCACATTTTTATGTTCCGGTCAGTGGAGTAGGATGAGGGTTTGTTTTTCTTTCATAAGTAAAGGATCATTTTTTTCTTAGTGAACCAGTTTCAAATGGAAGAAAATGGATGGCTTTTTAAAGGATCAATTTTCCATAGGCTGTATTGTAAAAAAAAAAACCAGAGCCAATTGAAATCAATTTTATTTTTTGCTATGTAAAAAAAGCCTAAGTAATCTACGGACAAAATACATCCCCCATCATCTCAGTAAGTCTTTCTTAGGCCGGCTTCACACTGCGGCACGATCCGGTCCGGGGCTGTCTGGGTCCTCCCGGACAGCCCCGGACCGGATCGTGCCGCAGTGTGAAGCCGGCCTTAGTTCTGCCATTCTGAATATATGGGGTCGGGGTCAGCTGATATTGTCTGTGGCCTCATGTCCTGCTCATCTGAGAACAAGGAATTCTTATCAGCTCTCTGCCTGTGGAGGCCGCTCACTCTCTCAGCATTAAAGGACATGATACAAAAGAATCGCCATAGACAGTCCCTGGTAGTGATGAGATGTAAGGAGGTCTGTCAATGTCTCCTGCTAGTAACGGCCTGTACAGGCATGAACCGTATATAGAGAACTTCGGCACACAAAAGTGAGCTGTATGAAAAAAAATCAGGAGTCCGAACGTATCGGTTGAAGTTCCGTGTTATTCTTTATTTTTCAGCAATGTCAACTTTATGAAAAGACAGTTGACATTTTGGCAATGCAATTGCCTTCTTCATGGACTATTTTATCTACATAACAAAAAGGATATGACATCAATATTGACAAGGTATAAGTAAAATTGCCAAGAGAATGTTACATTGCATAAACCAATAAAGAACAATTGCCAGATCAACAATTGCATACATGAACTGTAAAAGAAATAAGTACATGCCATCTTAAATGGCATCAATTGGAACCATTTATAAGGGAAATCATAGAAGGGGCCATACCTAGAGGAGTGAGCGGGCCGTTAAGTGCTTCAGTGTATATAGTGGGATATCCATGGTGTTCGGCCTAAAGTGAAATAAAAATTAGTGTACACCATAATTACACCATAATTGCACCATGACGGCATATTCATAGGAAAAAAAATGTTTTTGCATCAAAAGGAGAAGAGTAAAAAATAAAAGATTCGAGAAGGAGCCAGAAAAGAGAACTGAAACACTAGAAGAAGCAAAATTATCTTACCAATTATTCCTTGGAAAGGTCAAGCAACAGTTGTCCTAATGGACAGAGAGAGCAGTTAACCTAATAGAAGCAAAATAAGAACACACCACAGATCTATTGTATTTCCATGTAACATTGATTTCTCTATGTGGCTCAAGCATCTGTAACTGATGGATCCAGAAAGCTCGTGCCTTCAGCTTCCGGATCCTGTTGCCACCCCTGCGGCCAACATGGACCTGCTCAATGATTTGATACCTGAGTTGGGCAACTGTATGTCTCTTCTCCTGAAAGTGATGAGGAATAGGGAGTGCCACCTTAGGACAACTGAAATGGAACTTATGGGTATGCCCCGATACCTACTGTCCAGACATTGTGTCACATTATCATCACAAAAATTATTTCCATCACAGTCCGGTATTATTTTCTGTGGCATAGTAGGCAAAACTATTTAAATCCTGACAGTGATTAATCCATCTTAAGGCCATGTTACACACACAGATATCTGTTCAGATATTGGTCACAGATCTCTGGTTGCAGTGAAATCATGGACACATTGTTCCATTTTGTGGCTGTGTACAAATGTAACAATGTGTCCATGATTTCCCTGCAACCAGAGATCTGTGACCAATATCTGAACAGATATCTGTGTGTGTAACGTGGCCTTTAGTTCTCTCCCCCTTGATTTGTTGATTTGTCTCAGTTTCACTTTGCTATATGGCTGAAGTCCATTTGTGATATGTTCTCCCTTTCATTATATATCTACATTGTCAGGTTTCTTTTGGTCTTGCCTAACATCCATTTAAGGTCATTTAAACATAATCCTAACTGTTGATATGTATATATTAGGCCTAAGTTATTAATATCTCCCCTTTTACTTCTCCCTCTACAGAGATACTGCGCCCCTGACACAGCCTGAGCTCACAGCAGTAGCCTAGAGACCAATTGAACACCGAGCTTCCTCAGCGCACGCCCGCACATGCACAAGTCTTTTCCCTGCGTTCCACGCTGGGCCTCTTCCTGTATTCCAAATACAGGAAGCGGCCCAGCATACTAACAACTCGCCCACATCATTATTTAGTCCCGCGGCACACTTACAGCAGTCCCCGCACAGCCGCACCCCTATGCATATTACGTCATCAAGGTAATATGCTGAGCTCCTGTGCACTATGCTTTTCTAGTTATATCTTTGTTACTTCACACTTTGTTATCCTGTCTCATAGATTCACTAATAATTACCAGCAGTCAGGACTTGAGGGTTGAATCATGCCTTATCTTGAAGAGGCTGCCTGTTTCTTTTCTTAAAGGTGCAGTGACACAATTGTTTTGTGACAGTTTTTGTTATAAATTCTAGTCTCATCTATTATAATAAAACCCTAAGGCAACTTCCGTCACGATGTAACGGTATGGTACGTCACATCCTGACTGAAGTTGTCTGTACACCCGCCCTGGGTGCTCCAATATGGCCGCCTGTTGCCGAGAGCGAGGGCTTCCAAAGCCCCACTCCCGCCATTGGTACAAGCTGCGGCTCCACACACACTCCGGTCACACTCCCCACTCCTCCACACACCCTCCGATACTGCACTTCTCATCACACTCCCACCCTCAGTTGCCACGTCCACACACACACGCCCCCCCTTCCACTCTCCTTGCACCCCCCTCCTCACTCACCAACCACCTCCACACTCATACCCCCACTCATACCCCAATGCACTCTGCCTGCCATACTTACCACCAGCCCATCGTCTTCCCCGCCGCCGCCTCCAGCCGATGACCTTCGCTCCACTCCTCCATCGCAGCGACATGTTTCTTCGAAAATGGCATCCGGGACCTCTCGCAAGATCCCAGATGCTTTCCAAAAAGTCTCGCGAGACTTCCTGGACGCCATCTTGGACGTAGTATGTCACCGCCACAGAGGACTGCATCCAATATGGCGTCCATTAAGTCTTGCGAGACTTCCTGGACACGATCTTAAATGCCGGGCTCCATCCTGCTCTTACCAGCGAGCCTCCATCCTCTGCTGACCAGTGAGCCTCCATCCTCTGCTGACCAGCAAGCCTCCATCCTGTGCTGACCAGCGAGCCTGCATCCTGTGCTGACCAGCGAGCCTGCATCCTGTGCTGACCAGCGAGCCTGCATCCTGTGCTGACCAGCAAGCCTCCATCCTGTGCTGACCAGCAAGCCTCCATCCTGTGCTGACCCGGGAGCCTCCATCCTGTGCTGACCAGCGAGCCTCCATCCTGTGCTGACCAGCGAGCCTCCATCCTGTGCTGACCAGTGAGCCTCCATCCTCTGCGCTGACCACTGAGCCACCATATACACTGCTAACCACTGAGCCACCATATACACTGAGAGCAAAGGAGCAGCTTCTTATATACATACAAAGGTATAACAGAATATCCAACAAGTAAAATATATAAAGCTCACAAATTATATTTCTTTTTTTTATGTATTATTGTTATATGGTTAGTGGCCTGTGGAGACCTGAAAATACTTAAGTGAGTTGTGGAGAGCAATAAATTGAAGCGAGAGAGTTCACATAAGAAAGGTGAAAAGTTCATTGTCCTCTAAATGGAGTCTGTTAGAGATGTGATATCCACAAATGTCCTTTCATTTTTATAAAAACACATGAATCTGTGATGTCCCAAATGTCCATTCATGTCAGGGGCGGACTGGCCCAGGTGGCAGGGGGCAAGTGCCCCCCAGGCTGGTGGAATTGCCCTCATCTAGGACCGCCCCCATACTGAAACGGCCCGGCGGCTCTGCTTTGTGGCCGCAGCTGCTTGCATCACAGCAGCCGACAGTGGACATGCCCGGCGGGAAGCATGGTGAGTGCTGGGGCTGTCTGTGGCTGACTGTGTCTGTGTGGCTGCGGCTGCGTGGCTGGCTGTGTGTGGCAGAATGTGTCTGTGTGGCTGACTGTGTCTGTGGCTAGGGCTGCATGGCTGCATGTGGCTGTCTGTGTGTCTGTGTCTTTATGTGGCTGGGGCTATGTGGCTGTGGCTGGCTGTGTGTGCCTAACTATGTCTGTGTGTGGCTGGGGCTGCGTGGCTGTGGCTGCATGGCTGTGGCTGAGGCTGCGTGGCTGGCTGTGTGTGGCTGGGGCTGTTTGGCTGTGTGTGGCTGACTGTGTGTGTGTGGCTGGCTGTGTGGTTGGCTGTATGTCTGTGTGTGGCTGTCTATGTGGCTGGCTGTATGTGTGTGGCTGAATGTGTGGCTGGCTGGCTTTGGCTGTGTGTGGCTAGCTATGTGTGTGGCTGTATGTGTGTGGCTGATTGTGTGTGTGGCTGATATTGTGTGTGTAGCTGGCTTTGTCTGTGTTTGGCTGGCTGTGTCTGTGTGTGCATGTGTGTGGCTGGCTATGGCTGTCTATGTTGCTGGCTGTGGCTCTGTGTGTGGCTGTCTATGTGGCTGTGTCTCTCTGTGTGGCTCTCTGTGTCTGTGTAGCTGTCTATGTGGCTGGCTGTCTATGTGGCTGACTGTTTTGTGTGGTTGTGGCTTTGTGTATGGCTGTGGCTCTGTGTGTGGCTGTGGCGGGCTGTCTGTGTAGCTGGCCACTGGGACATCCAAATGCTGTGCGAGTGTCCGACAGTTTTCTTAGATCACATCCATGTGCAATCTGTTTTGTTTCTCAGCAGCTATTACTGTAGAATCATTTACAGGAGCATTTTACAGTTGTCTCAACTGAAGAATGATGATGTATCAGTGAAAAAAACAGATGCCTCTCGGATGGTCCGTGTGCGGTCCATGATTTTGTCGGACTCATAGACTTGCATTGGCGAGTCTCGCACATGAATCGTATACTGTCGCAGCATGTTGTTGCTTTTTTCCCATCCAGAATCTGGATGAGAAAAAAGCGTCCGACACTCGCCAATGTGTTTCAGACATTGATTAACTGACTGCACTGCGATAAAAATCACACATTGCACTCATCCGAGTTTCACGCCTGTGTGTCCGTGCCCTAATAATAAAATCCATATAGTAATCCTACAATGTCTGCTGGACATGGTATGGGGAGGGTGTATGGCTCAGTTAGTACACTCCATACTTCTTGTTATTAACCAGTTAATGCTCTCTTGTCCACCGCACTGCAGTGTCAAAAGAGGAAGACAACGAGACAGGCAGCAACACGGCGTCAGAGAGCCCCTGACCTCGAAATAGAAGAGCCTCAGATCCCGGTATTGTGACGACATATGAAGAAATATTTTTTTACATTTACATTACACTATGAACTCCACAGCACTTTACATACATCATCAACACTGTCCCCATTGGGCTCACAATGTAAACATCCTACCAGTATGTCTCATATTGTATATCGCCTTTCTTTGATATCACCTTCACAATTCTTGTATTTATTGAACTTATCAGGTTTTGGATGTTTTCTGATTACATTTGTTTGCAGGATGTCAGAATTGACTTCCAGAGCTGCTGGTTTGACGGTTAATGTCTTACAGCATCTTAGATTTTTTTTTGCTTAATGGTACTTCCAAGTTTCTGAATAGGGCTGAGATCAGGG
The DNA here is from genome assembly GCA_033576535.1 of Allobates femoralis. NCBI lineage: Eukaryota > Metazoa > Chordata > Amphibia > Anura > Aromobatidae > Allobates > Allobates femoralis. The sequence goes on from JARQOC010000003.1 coordinate 403,788,554, forward strand.
GAGACTGGTAGCCATACCATGGTTTTCTCTACTTTTATGTTCATAGCAGCCAATTACTCAGGGGTATGCTCTGTACTAAGAGATGGTGCATTGTCATGCATGAGGATGATTTTGTACGAAGAAAAAAAGTGGTCAGTCTAAAAGTATATATATACTTTGCTGTGGTCTTTTTCATGCCTTCATGGACCCTATGGGGGCAAACTAGCTCTCTCCACATGATTACGACCCAAAACATGACTGCCACCTCCTTGCTGATGTTGTGACATGGTTGCAGTCATCTAGCAAAAATCCACTACTCCAACCATAATGGGAACCTCTAGGCTCCTTTTAGCTACTTCTCTGTCTGCAGAGGGGCGTGGCGTGATGTTGCACCGCTGACAGTGCCTAGGGCGGCAGGAACTCGAAATGCGGGCCTGGCTGTAGAGACTGAGATGGGCCGCCGAGAATTTCCGGCAGAGCACCCCCCCGGTCCTCAGGGCTGCCGGAAAAATTTTGCCACCCAGGGTTTGCGTCGCCAGTCAGCCCCTGATTCATGTTATGTAAAAAGCCATGAATCCATGTGATACATTTAATCCTGTTTTGAATGTGTCAAAGATTGTTATCAATTTGTATTCCCAAATTCTTCTCTCTGTATGATTTGAAGTTGCTTTTTAAAGTGAGCAGCCTCATATCGGTTTCACCAAAAAAAGAATATAGTCCAAGATTGTTGAAAAAAAGTTTTTTGTATTCTTTATTGATGGTTTTCAGACAAATGATAGTTTGCTTTGTCAACAGATTTATCAAAACTTATTTGTCAGATGTTTCGACCGTAGTCTTCTTCTTTTATGACATACTGATTATATAAAGAAAAAGGAGTTATAAAACTTTTTTTTACAAAAATTGGTTACAAGTCACAATATCATAAAGAATTATCATAGCCTTGTTTGCTCACCAAAAAATTACAAAAAAGAATATATACCATCAGATACAATAAATATCATGAAAATAAAGATCAAAAGGACGTTCTGGAATACTAAGTAAGGTATAGATTTACCTGTCCACCTTGACAAGAGTTACTATAGGCTAGTCCTGTCAGATGTTCCTTTTTAATAAAGCGTATACTACAATAAATCAAAAAGTATAACCCATCTACATCTAATGTAGATCACAGGTACCTTTATTTGGTTTTCTTTACAATTATATTACTACTAGCTGTGAGCCCGATGCAAATGCATCGGATTCTAGAACGTGCATAAATTTGCTTATAATAGTTATAGCTGGTCTGAGTACTTTTTGGGGGGGTGTGAGGACTTTTTGGGGGGGTGTTGAATACTTTTTGGGGGGTGTTGAATACTTTTTGGGGGGTGTTGAATACTTTTTGGGGGGTGTTCAATACTTTTTGGGGGGTGCTCAATACTTTTTGGGGGGTCTTGAATACTGTTTGGGGGGGTATTAGATTAATTTTTTTAATTTAATTAGTTAATGTAATTAATATATTAATTTTATATATTATTTTTTTTGTTGTTTTTTATTATTATGTTTTATTTTATTGTGTATTATTTATATTATTTTTTTTTTTTTTTTTTTTTTTTAGTATTTTTATTATTATTAAAGTTAAAAAACCGCACTTGCTGCACCTGCCGCAAGTCCCCCTATACTTTCTATGGGGATTACCGCAACTGCGCCGCAACCGTTACACTTGCGGCGCGGTTGCGGTAATCCCCATAGAAAGTATAGGGGTACTTGCGGCAGGTGCGGCGGCTGAGGTAGCGACTCGCAATGGCCTCGCGGCCATTGCTGGCGCTACCTCAGCGGTAAATCGCTAAGTTTGTGGCCAAGCCTCTGGTTCTATTTTCAGCCAGCGACTCGCTGAGTAAAACAGCTGAGTGTGAGTGCTGAAGATCCGATACATTCATGAGCCTAATGAGCGGCTGAACCTGTGGGGATGAGTGCTTTGCTGGGCTAAACCTGAATGGTGCACAGGGGGTTAATCACATGTCAGGTCTGTGTGTGAGTGAAGATGTGCTGATTGACTCACTGGGTTGCAGCTGGGAGTGAGTAGGCTGGATAGGAACCTGCCAGGTGTCTGAGTGAGGAGAGGATGATTCAGAAGTTCAGAGCACTGCCATGTGAAGAGGTGCTGGAAGTGATCGTCCTCAGTGGGTAAGTGATGTGTGCATGGCAGCCAGTGCATGGCAGCCAGTGTCCAAGGGCCAGGCGGTCACAGCTGACTTTGGGACATTGAGGTGGGGGGGCTGTGCGGCCATTGAGGAAGGGGGGGGGGGCTGTGCGGCCATTGAGGAAGGGGGGGGGCTGTGCGGCCATTGAGGTAGTAGTAGTAGTAGTAGTAGTAGTAGTAGTAGTAGTAGCGACTCGCATGTATCCCCATGTAAAGTATAAGGGGACTTGCGGCGGCTGTGCGGCCATTGAGGTAGTAGTAGTACCTCAGCGGTAAATCGCTAACTCCGTAGCCGGGCCTCTGGTTCTATTTTCGGCCAACGACTCGCAATGGCCGCTTCGCGGCCATTGCTCGCGCGTGGTGACGTCACAGCGTGACATAGCCACGCCGTTTTCGGGGTCCAACACAAAAATGCCTACGGCAATTATAGAGTAGATATTAACAGGTCTCATTTATAGTATTATACTTAATGGGTTATACTTTTTGATTTATTGTAGTATACGCTTTATTAAAAAGGAACATCTGACAGGACTAGCCTATATGAACTCTTGTCAAGGTAGACAGGTAAATCTATACCTTACTTAGTATTCCATACCTGATAGATATTTTATTGTATGACTAATGGAATTTGATTGGATTCTTTATGTAGCTGAGATTATAACATTAATTATGTCATTATATATATTGTTCTTGGGTAACATTTACATTTGGTATTACAGCCTATATTTGTCATTATCTTAAGTTCTATTAACATACCTTTACCCTGGAGTATACATTTATCTAATTATTTTTGTATTTCTAATTCTGTGACTATCTTTCATTTTAGACAAATTATATACAGTGCTTATACACAGTTATACACGATAGCACAGAACTGCGTTCAGGTAGTATATGTTTTTGTACGTTTTTTTCCCTTCCACTAAGATGGATGACAGAACGTCCTTTTGATCTTTGATCTTATACTTTATTTTCATTATATTTATTGCATCTGATGGTATATATTCTTTTTTTGTAATTTTTTGGTGAGCAAACAAGGCTATGATAATTCTTTATGATATTGTGACTTGTAACCAATTTTTGTAAAAAAAAAAAATTGTAACTCCTTTTTCTTTATATGAATCAGTATGTCATAAGAAGAAGACTACAGTCAAAACGTCTGACAAATACGTTTTGATAAATCTGTTGACAAAGCAAAATATCATGTGTCTGAAAACCATCAATAAAGAATACAAAAACATTTTTTTCAACAATCTTGGACTTTATTCTGTTTTTGGTGTGCCAGATCACTTTGTATTATTGATTTTCAATTCTGAGCACCCTAACGGTTGTGAGCCAGCCCTGTATTGTTCTTCATATCGGTTTCACTTTTGTGGTCAGGCCTGGAAAAATGTTTTGCTACAGGTAGATCCATACATTTTTCTTTTATTGAGTAACAATGAAAATTCATTCTTGTTCTGAATAGTACTCCATTTTGAGGACTATGAACTTTTCACTTTTCTTATGTGAACTCTCTCGCTTTGATTTATTGGTCTCCACAACTCACTTAAGTATTTTCAGTTCTCCACAGGCTACTAACCATATAACAATAGTACAATTTGTTCCGTTTATCTTAGAATTTTGGTTTCTCTTTCCCAGTTCCTTTACCCCTCCCTAGCCGGACTCTGCTTTACGTCACCTATTGTATTTACTACAGCATCTAACACTGTTTTTTTTCCCGATTATGTATACATGTGTCTGTCTTCAGAATTTGTGTAATTATCAGCGCCTGAGGAAGGGACTACAGTGTCCCGAAAACTTGCTATGTTTACTATCTCTTCAGTTAGCCATTAAAAGGTATCAACCACTGAGGACTCTCAGATTCCAATATTTTTCTATCTACTGGCTAACATGGTACAACATTTTTTACCTTATTTAATTAGCAGGAAATTACCATTGATGACTACTTGGCCTGCTGCCAGGTAGTCAAGTACAATCATGAGCTTTGTATAACCCCCCCCCCCCCCCACTGGCAATTTTTTGTCTATGTACAGTATTCATAGAAAGCAGCCAATAAGTGGTGTGGGCGAAGATATAGAGCTCCACGTTCAAATAACTGCTAGATCTGTATAAGGCTGGCTTCACACCACGGTTTATTGCTATCAGGTTCTGTCCGGTGTTTTGCAGGAAGCACCAGACAGAACCTGACAGCTCCGGAAAAACAGAACCAGAGAGCAAATATGCCCTCTGATCCCGTTTTCTGCAGGACTCACTTGTGAGCGGCAGCTGCCGCTGTCCAGTGCTGAAATTTCAGCCCTTGAGCACTCTAGGTGCTGAAATTTTAGCCAGGGAGCTGTCCAGGTGCTGAAATTCAGCGGCCGGATCCTCCCAGACAGGACAAAACCGGATGGTAAATCAGTGCCATCCAGCTCTATCCAGCCCCACAAGGAAACAATGGGGCCAAAATCAGATCCAGGGCTAAAAACCATGGTGTGAAGCTGGCCTTAGCGAATACAGTAATTAGCCAAGTAAGTGACACATCACTGGAATCGGGGTCTGCGACTCTACTTTTTACTGCTCTCAGATGGGATTGTAAAAACCTGGTGACAGATTCCTTTTAAATGTCTGCTGCCATTATAGTGTTTGCTGATGTAAGCAAAATAGTGATGTTCTGAAAGTAAAACCCCCTTTAAAATTTACATAGAAACAATATCACAACAACTTTATTTAAGATTCAAATATTTTGGTCAAAACAGCATCACAACACAAGTGTATTGTTTGTTATTTTATTTCAATAGGTAACATTTTGTACCTGAAGCTTTGATTTCCCATTAGCAAGTTTCTAATCTTTGTAATAGGCAGCCGCCACTAAAGTGAGACCTTACTGGCTAGTTTACCGTTTGTACGTAGAACTGAATAATGACATAGCAAGCAATAATCTTCTACCCTCCCTCCAATGGCCGTGAATGCACTCAAGTATGAGAACATGCTAAGAATTTGGAGTACTGTAGCAAAACAAAACTCTAAATGCTTTATAAGTAGTGATGGGCGAACTTGCCAATGTTCAAGTTTGGTGGACCCATTTTTAAAGTCTAGGTTAGGGATTGGATTTGACCCGAACTTGAGTCTGAACCTTAAACCTGGACTTTAAGTTCTGAAACGGTGGCTGGGGGGTCTGTGGAAAGAAGTAATACAGTAAGTTATCATCAGCGTGCTTGCTTAAGCCAGCTTCATACCACGGTTTTAGGGATTCGGGGCTATCTGGTGTGAACTGGAAAGCCCCTGATCCGATTTTGGCCCCATAGTATTCCTATGGGGCCGGATGGCAGTGATTTGCCATCCGGTTTTCTGCTGTCAGGAAGGATCCAGCAGAATTTTTTTTTTTCCCCCGGACACAAAATCACAGCTTGCAGCTTTTTTGTGTCCGGGGTAAAAAAAATCTGACAAAATCGGATCCTGCCGAATCCTCCTGGATCCGGTGCAATCTGGCGCCCCCTATCATGGGAGGCTATGGGCGCCGGATCGCACCGGATCCGACAGAAAATTGGATCCGGCTGCTGCATGCCGTGTGCTGGTCTTCAGCATCTGGAGAACTCCTGGCAAAAATTTCCGAACCGCGGCTAGCTCCTCGCTAGATACGATCCTGACATTTCAGGGCCAGCACAGCGGCATCAGTGCGCAATGCCGACTTTGGCAGAAAACAGGATCGGAGGGCATATTAACCCTCCAGTTCTGTTTTGTCCGGAGCTGTCAGGCTGTGTCTGGTGCTTCCTGCAAAACACCGGACACAGCCTTGCAGCAAAAAACCGTGGTGTGAAGCCGGCCTTACCTGGATCCGTGCGCTCGTACTTCCAGGGCTGCTCATTAACTTCCTGATTGTTCACTGCACAGTTGTTGCTAGAATGTATTGGCTGTTTCCAGGTTACTGCACTGCCTCCAACTGTTAAAGACGCCCACTCTCTGTGACAGCATCTGTGATTAGCTGTTGCGCCCCTCACCCATTGTGTCGACATCTGTGATTGGCTGCCATAGGCAACAAAACTGACGTCATAGTAGTGTGATGATAAATAAATAATCGTAAAAAAATTACGCAGAGCTTCATTGTATTTTTGATTCTCAGTGAACATAAAACAGACAGCTATGGGATGCCACCCCGAGCTGACTGGCTTTACCTTGGCTGGCAATCAAAATACAGGGAAGCCTCTAATTTTTTTCATTATTTAAATAAATAATGAAGAAGGAAAAAACAAAGGCGTTGGCTTCGCCTTATTTTTGATTGCCAGGCAAGGTAAAACACAGGCAGCTGGGGGCTGGTATTCTCAGCATGGTGAGGCCCATAGTTATTAGGCACAGCCAGGCTAAAGAACAGTAGCTCGCAGCTGATACAGAAATTGGTGCATTCATTAAATGCGCCAATTCATGGCACTTTACCTGACTCTTCCTAATGCCCTGGTGCAGTGTTGAATAACCCAGGGACCTATGAGAACTCGGGTGTCTGGGCCCTGCTGTGGTTGGGATGTCAGTGGTGGCTTGCCCAGACCCTGGCCCTGGTAGTCAACTTAAAAGTTAGGGAATGGTAATAAAGAGTTCACTTGACGCCACCTGCAGATTCTGGTGATGGGCACCAGCGCCACTTCAGACCTCTGGAGGAGATGCTACTACAGCTTGGATGGAGCAGCACCCTGCAGGTGGAGCTGAGCCTCCGGGGCGGGGATGCACCTGTAATGGTGGTGCTGGAGAAACGAAATGAACTGCGGAGCAGTGCCGCAGATGAACAAACACACGGAGGCTTTGTAACACTACACAGGTACTTTACTCTGTAAACCAGTTCAGGTGGCAGTTCAGGTGACAGCACAAACAGTCTATGATCAGGTAGCTGGTTGGCTAGTCACAAAGGATTGCAAGGCCATTCAGCGGATCCCGCAGTATACTCTCTCTTGTCAATCCTGTGTCCTGCTGCTAAAACCTGCCCCGGCACAGCCCTCTTGTCTACCAGGCCCGTTGGGGAGCTGTGAGATTCCCTTCTTCTCTCTCTCTCTGACGGGGCTCGACCTTTGGTGGGTGATCCTGGCGAGGCTGCACTTTCTGGACAGGGTGTCAGGGTTGATGAACTGACCCGTGATGACCAGGGTAGACGGCTCGGGGGATGGACTCCCTGCACCGTATCCTCGGAGCCGGTACTCCGTTAGATGGACCAGGCTTCCCCCGGAGTATGGGCACTCCGATATGGGGTCCCCTCTTTCTGTTCCTGGCTGTCTTTCTCTATCTCAGACCCCCTCCCTGGGAGCTTTACCTTCTCAAACTCCCTGTTTCCTTCGTTCCTCAGTGCAAGCTAAAACTCCACTGTCTGACTTCCCTCCTCCCCTAACTCCACCCAATGGGGATGTGGCTATACGTCTACCCTAGGTTAAGTGTGGGAGTGCTGGGCAAACCTTACTCTCCCCTGTGACAGGAATAACTGCACACTCATTTGTGGCTGCAGTACCCCTATTGTGGCGCACTGACCAGTGGGGTGCCACAATCCCTCATGGTGGAATACACTCGTCAGCGAGTGTGTCTACCTGGTACAGGTGTATGGCAAATTTTGTATTTTCTAATAAACAACAACATCAACAGGTACTATCTACAGTATTTAAGCATTGTTCTTCTTCCCTTTAGGGGAGGCACCATACTTAAACGTTGCAAACATTATTAACTGTCATCAGCCTCATGAGGACCAGTAACCACTGTGCAGACCCAGCGGTAATTGTCCGTCACCAAGAAAGTGTCCTATGTCACCGCTGGGCTGCTTTGGATTCAAACATGAAATCACACAAGAGTCTTTGGCTTAACACTTTACAGTCCAGGCTCAAACATAATTAACGGGGAAAAACAGGGTTCAGGGTTTCTCATTAAAGTCTATGAGTCTCCATTATTCAGTAGCGATTCAATGCATAATCAACTATCTACATTCCAGGTAACGTTCATGCGGTAAAGTTCTGTATTTTACATACGGGACATGCGGATGGCGAACAAACTCATTGGTCCTGCATGTTGTTCATATGTTACTTGGTCTCCTCGGTATAAGTCCCGTTCTGGGTGACTTCTGTGGAGATATGATTCGACGTCTCTCCTCACCACAAAAATATCGTCTCTGAGTTCTGTTTCTCTGATAAACCCCCACCCGTCCCCGTAAAGGAAAGACACCTTGGTACCTGCCTTTCATAGTTCCAACCATGCCCGCCACCAGGGGGTGACGTTTCTGCCTGGTGTCAGGGGCCCCAGGCTTCCCTGCAGGGGGCATGGCCAATTTCATGAGGGAGAGAGGCGCCCGACTATGACTGTAGGGGGCGTGGCTGTGTGCATCATGGAGCAGGGCCCGCCCCCCCGGCTAGCATCGAGTCTGACTGCATGTGTGCACTGCAGTCTGACTCATGTGCACAGAGGAAGCCCGAGAATCGGGGTCGGGAGCGCCCACCCACGGCTCACCCGCTCTCACTCAGACTACAGGGGGGTGCACTTGTGGGGGAGCTCCAGTGTTTAGGCACACAGGGGATCTCCATACGCGACATGGTGCCCGCTAACAATTGGAATTGTTAGCGGACACCATGTTGCGTATGGAGAGCCGCTGTGTGACTAAACATTAGAACTCCCCCAGAAGTGACCCCATTTTGGAATCTAGACCCCCAAGGAATGTATCTAGATGCATAGTGAGCACTTTGAACCCCCAGGTGCTTCACAAATTGATCCGTAAAAATGAAAAAATTATTTTGTGGAAAAAAAAAAGTACTTTTTTATTTTTATGGATCAATTTGTGAAGCACTTGGGGGTTCAAAGTGCTCACTATGCATCTAGATACGTTCCTTGGGGGGTCTAGTTTCCAAAATGGGGTCACTTGTGAGGGAACTTCAATGTTTAGGCACACAGGGGCTTTCCATACACAACATGGTGTCCGCTAATAATTAGAGCTAATTGTCCATTCAACTTGTTAGCGGACACCATGTCGCGTATGGAGTGCTCCTGTGTGCCACCAGCATTGCCACCAGTACAAGGGCAACTGGAAGAGTTGGGGTACAGCACCAGAAAATGGCGCCTCTAATGTGCTATTTTCTGGGGTGGCTGTGGGTTGCAATTTGCAGCGTGGGGTGGCCACAACATTTGGGTCTCTCCACGATGAGGATTGCAGCCCCCCAACTGCCAAGTTGTACCTGGCTGGCATCCAAAAATAAAGCAAAGTTCCTTGTAATTTTATTGGTAGAGGTAATAAAAAAAAATTATGTGGAGCTTCGCCATATTTTTGGTCCAGCCAGGTACAACTTGGCAGCTACGGACTGCCAGCAACCTCCAGCTGCCTCTTTGTACCTGGCTGGCAACCAAAAATACAGCGAAGCCCATTTTTTTTTTCTAGGACTAATTCTAGAAAAAAAAAATGCCGTTGGGCTCCGCCATATTTTTGGTCCAGCCAGGTACAACTAGGCAGCTGGGGGCTGGAATCCGCAGCATGGAGAGGCCCAAGCATTTTGGGCCCCCCCATGCTGCAAATTGCAGCCCGCAGCCGCCCCAGAAAATGGCGCATTCATTGAAGTGTTATTTTCTGGTGCTGTACCCAGACTCTTCCAGTTGCCCTGGTGCCGGTGGCAAACTGGGTAATAAAGGGGTTAATTCCAGCTTGTTATTGGCAGCTGGCACTAAGCCCAAGATTCATAATATAGGGCCAATCTTAGACCCGCCATTAGGAATCTCTGGTAAATAGTGAGAAAATACACACAGAGAAAAATCTTTTTATTTGAAAAAAAAACAAACAAAATTTGGACTCCATCTTTATTATAAAGATCCAACGTAGTCCACAACAAAGGTCCCACGACGCTCGATCGCCTCTGACGTAGTCCACAATGAAGGTCACACGACGCTCTATCGCCTCTGCTCAATCCAGAGATTGCAGCAAGGGATTAAGTGTCCTCTTCCTACAGTCTCTGGGGTCAGAGTTATGGTGCACTGTATGACAATGATCTGTCATACAGTGCACCATGACTATGATCCCAGAGACTACAACAAGAGGATACTTGATCCCTTGTTGCACCCATCCATCCACCTATGCACCCATCATCCATGCACGCACACTGACATCCACGCACACACGCTGACATCCACGCACGCACACATCCATGCATGCACACTGACAACCACGCATGCATACTGACATCCACGCACGCTGACATCCACATCCACGCAAGCTGACATCCACGCGCGCAGACATCCACGCGCGCAGACATCCACGCGCGCAGACATCCACGCGCACAGACATCCACACAGACATCCATGCACGCAGACATCCACCCACGCTGACATCCACGCACGCAGACATCCACGCACGCACACACATCCATGCACGCACACATCCATCAATGCATGCACAAATCGACGCACGCAGACATCCACGTACGCACACATCCACACACGCAGACACATCCACGCACGCAGACACATCCACACACGCAGACACATCCACACAGGCAGACACATCCACACAGGCATGCAGACATTCACGCGTGCAGACATTCACGCGTGCAGACATTCACGCGTGCAGACATTCACGCGTGCAGACATTCAAACGTGCAGACATTCACGCGTGCAGACATCCACGCGCGCAGACATCCACACGTGCAGACATCCACGTGCGCAGACATCCACGCACACAGACATCCATGCACGCAGACATCCACCCACGCTGACATCCACGCACGCAGACATCCACATCCACGCGCGCAGACATCCACGCGCGCAGACGTCCACGCGCGCAGACGTCCACGCCGCGCAGACGTCCACGCGCGCAGACATCCACGCGCGCAGACATCCACGCACACAGACATCCACACCGACATCCATGCACGCAGACATCCACCCACGCTGACATCCACGCACGCACAAATCGGCGCACGCAGAGACATCCACGTACGCACACATCCACGCACGCAGACACATCCACGCACGCAGACACATCCACACAGGCAGACACATCCACACACGCATGCAGACATTCACGCATGCAGACATTCACGCATGCAGACATCCACGCGCGCAGACATCCACACGCGCAGACATCCACACGCGCAGACATCCACACGCGCAGACATCCACGCACGCACACACCTCCACGCACAAACGCATCCATCCATGCATGCACAAATCGACGCACGCAGAGACATCTACGTACGCACACATCCACGCACGCAGACACATCCACGCACGCAGACATCTACGCACACAGACATCCACGCACACAGACATCCACGTACGCACACACATCCACGCACGCAGGCATCCATGCACACACACATCCACGTACGCACACACATCCACGCACGCAGGCATCCACGCACACACACACATCCACGCATGCAGACACATCCACGCATGCACACATCCATCCATGTATGCACAAATCCATGCACGCAGAGACATCCACGCACGCAGACACATCCACGCACGCAGACACATCCACGCACGCAGACACATCCACGCACGCAGACATCCACGCACGCATACAAATCCACGCACGCAGGCATCCACACACGCACACACATCCACGCATGCAGACACATCCACGCACACATCCATCCATGTATGCACAAATCCATGCACGCAGAGACATCCATGCATACACACATCCACGCACGCAGACATCCACACACGCAGACACATCCACACACGCAGACATCCATTCATACATACTACATACATTCATTCATTCATACATACACATATACATACTACATACTTACCTCATCCAGGAGGAGGAGCCCGGAAGAGGAGGAGTGGCCCACACCAGAGCTGGACGGCGGCTGCACCGGCGGACCCGGCGGTAGGTGAGAGAGGGGTGGGGGTGATACGGGGCACGGGTCTGTTAGCTTCATCAGCCCCCTCCGTGATCGCACGGAGGGGGCTGAGGAAGCTGACAGGCGGCGGAGGTGATAGTCATTTACTGCCGGCGGGCATATCGCTGGCGGATGACTGTTACCGCTGTCGGGGGGTGGGTATGAGAGCGATCAGGGGGCCCTGGATGGAGAGGGGGCTAGGAGGGAGAGGGCACCTGCCATCCCGCCCCTTCAGATCTGATTGGAGAGCTCCAATCAGATCTGGAGGGGATTATTCGCTCTGATTGGCAGTCTGAATTTCAACTGCCAATCAGAGGGGCCCTAGGCACGGGGAGGTTAATCCACCCCCCCGTGGGATGAACTACAGGTTGTCACTGTGCATTAGCTACAGTGACACCTGAGTCACCCCCTTCACACGGGCCGCAGGAGCCTGATCATTTCATGGCCCCCCCCTTGGGCCATGGGTCGGGAACGAACTGACTTTCATGGCCCAAAGGGTGGGCTAAAGGTCAGGAAGGGGTTAAGGGGGCCCACTGAGACTCTTTCACCCGGGGCACACAAAAACCTGGAGCCAGCCCTGGGCGGAGGCTTCAAATTTGGCGCTTCTGAGAGACATTGAGGAGCTGTCACTAAGCCATGCCCACTTGCGGAAACGCTCTTGGCTCCGCTCTAGGCCATCTTTGTGTAGACCGATACTCTTTCGCTGTAGTTGGATTGTCCCTCCCAGGCCTCCGTCTGCCGGTTGTCGCTTGTTAGCAGTAGAGTGGATTGTGGGCGCAGTGCGCTGTCTCAGACAGGTATGTGTGGGCTCCACTGTGCTCCTGGGACCGCTCTGGGGGCTTTCATTGTGAAGTTTTGTTGCCTCCATGTTTCTTATGTGATTTATCCCATCACTGTCAGTGGTTATTTGTAGCTGACAGAGGTGACATATTCCCAGCAGAGGCCTGCAGTGTGTGTGACCTGTGCCGTCCCCCTTTCTTCACCATCCCCCTCTGTCCTCTTTCTCCTCCGTCCCCCTCAGTCCTCTTTCTTCACTGTCCCCTCTGTCCTCTTTCTCCTCTGTCCCCCTCTGTCCTCTTTCTCCTCCGTCCCCCTCTGTCCTCTTTCTTCACTGTCTCCCTCTGTCCTCTTTCTCCTCCGTCCCCCTCTGTCCTCTTTTTTCACTGTCCCCTCTGTCCTCTTTCTCCTCCGTCCCCCTCTGTCCTCTTTCTTCACTGTCTCCCTCTGTCCTCTTTCTTCACTGTCTCCCTCTGTCTTCTTTCTCCTCTGTCTCTTTCTGTCCTCTTTCTTCACCGTGTCTCTGTCCTCTTTCTTCATCATGTCTCTCTGTCCTCTTTCTTCACTGTCTCCCTTTGTCCTCTTTCTCCTGAATCCCCCTCTGTCCTCTTTCTCTTCACCAGCTCTATGTGTCCTCTTTCTTCACCGTCCCCCTCTGTCCTCTTTCTACACCGTCCCCCTCTCTCCTCTTTCTACACCGTCCCCCTCTCTCCTCTTTCTCCTGTGTCCCCTTCTGTCCTCTTTCTTCACAGTTTCCCTTTGTCCTCTTCCTCCTCTGTCCCCCTCTGTTCTCTTTCTTCACCGTCTCCCTCTGTCCTCCTTCTTCACCACCGTGTCTCTGTCCTCTTTTTGTCCTCTTTCTTCACCGTCTCCCTTTGTCCTCTTTCTCCTGTGTCCCCCTCTGTCCTCTTTCTTCACCATCTCTCTCTGTCCTCTTTCCCCTCCGTCTTTCTTTGTTCTCTTTCCCTCCATCACTATTGTGTATTCTCTATTGTGTATACAGCTATTGTGTATTCAGCCCACAGCAGTCTCAAGTGTGTATGTGTGTAATATATAACAGTGTAAAAAAAGGAAAAACAGCACAAAAATATAGAAAAAAGTCTCCACTTTTTTCTATTCTTTTGTTCTATTTTTCCTTTTTTTACTCTATTGTAAAGGAACCATCTGGATTGCTGGTTGGGAAAGCTTTGCACATAAATTGAGGTAATTTTTGGTGCTGTTCCAATCTTTCATTACAAATATAATGTATGTTTGGGTGGAGGTGGAGCATGGGTGGAGGCGGAGAATGGGTGGAGGCAGAGCATGGGTGGGGCTGTGAGAAGTCTCAGGGGGGCCTCAAAATTTTGGCAGTCAGGGGCCCCGAAATTCTTAGTGGCAGCCCTGGTTCCAACACTAACAGGGGTTGCCGCGCAGCCTCATCGCGGGCATGGTGGCTCCCCATCTTCCACTGCCACCACTCTTCGTCTGGTCCGCCGGGCTGACTTGTGGAGAGTACTCCTGTGGCGGGGAAACGAGTCCTGGGGCGATTGGGGAAGTGCTGATGTCAGCACAGGACCCAGTCATGGTCTCGCACTGTTAGTCTGTTGCATGCCACCACGCTGCCTCAGGACCGGTAGCCCCAGTGACGGGTTCTTGGTCATCGGAGCCGATATGGTCATCGTCCTCTTCAACGGCCTCCAGGATCAGATCCTGGTCCAGGTCGGGTTCTCCGGGGTCTTGGGTCTCTGGTCTTGGGATGCTGGCAGGGCCTGCAGACAGGTCTAAGGGGTCTCCTGTCTGTACCCCTGCATCCTAGGTCTGCGCAGGCTACGGGTCCCCGGCTGGGTGAGTGCTTAATGCCAGGTTCTCGGCTGCAGCTTGGTTGGTTGCTGCAGCCTCCAGGGCCTGTCGGTCCATTGCCCGGGTCATTACTTCCACTGCCCTGTCTGCGCTCCAGCGGCGGACGACCCACTCCACAGTCTCTAAGATGTTCTCTCAGCTCCTGGAACGCGGCTCTCCAGAAGACCACATCTCCCTTGTTGGTGAGGAGGAAGACCGCACCTGGATCCCCGAGTGCAGCTTGGGCCTCCTGCTCCACTTCTCTGAGCAGGTCCTCCAGCCGGGTCGCCCCCATTGCTCCAGGTAACTCGGCTGTTGTCTTGCACGCTTCTCTTCTGGTTGCACCCTTGCTCTTTTTGGGCGTGTTTCCTGGAGCTTCCTGCTTTGGCCCGCCCACTTGGTTGATTGATGGTTATCAGGGCAGGCTAACATTTGTGCCTCTGGCTAGTCCCTCCCATAGCAAGGGGCTGAGGCACACTCCCGGGCCTGCACGTTGTTCTTCACATGGTTAGGCCGCCATCTTGTGGTTCCTGGTAAAATGGCGGGAACCTGTTCTCAGTTCCTTGTAATGTTGGGAAGAGTTCTTTTAAGTCGAAAAGTTCAAAGACACACAGTACCCGGTTGCACCGGGTACGGGATCCTGTTCACAATGCCAAGATGGAATCACTCAGGGACCTATGTGAACTCGGGTGTCTGGGCCCTGCTGTGGTTGGGATGTCACTGATGGCCTGCCCAGACCCATGGCCCTGGTGGTCAACTTAAAAGAGTTAAGGAATGGTAATAAAGAGTTCACCTGATGCCACCAGCAGCAGATTCTGGTGATGGGCACAAGCGCTGCTTCAGATCTCCAGAGGAGATGGTACTGCAGCTTGGATGGAGCAGCTCCCTGCAGGTGGAGCTCAGCCTCCGGGGCAGGGATGCACCTGTAATGGTGGTGCTGGAGAAACGGAATGAACTGCGGAGTAGTGCAGCAGATGAACAGACACACGGAGGCTTTGTCACTCTACACGGATACTTTACTCTGTAAACCAGTTCAGATAGCAGTTCAGGTTATAGCACAAACAGTCTATGATCAGGTAGCTGGTCGGCTAGTCACAGAGGGTTGCAAGGCCATTCAGGGGATCCCGCAGTATACTCTCTCTTGTCATTCCTGTGTCCTGCTGCTAAAACCTGCCCCGGCACAGCCCTCTTGTCTACCAGGTCCGTTGGGGTGCTGTGAGATTCCCTTCTTCTCTCTCTCTTTCTGACGGGGCTCGACCTTTGGTGGGTGATCCTGGTGAGGCTGCACTTTCTGGACAGGGTGTCAGCGTTGATGAACTGACCCGTGACGACCGGAGTAGATGGCTCTGGGGATGGACTCCCTGCATCATATCTTTGGAGCCGGTACTCCGTTAGATGGACCATAGTTCCCCCAAAGTATGGGTGCTCCGATATGGGGTCCCCTCTTTCTGTTCCTGGGCTGCCTTTCTCTCTCTCAGGCCCCCTCTCTGGGGCTTTACCTTCTCAAGCTCCCTCTTTCCTTCGTTCCTCAGTGCAAACTAAAACGCCACTGTCTGACTTACCTCCTCCCCTAACTCCGCCCAATGGGGATGGGGCTACCTGTCTACCCTAGGTTAAGTGTGGGAGTGCTGGGCTGGGATCCACTTGCAAACCTTACTCTCCCCTGTGACAGGAATAACTGCACACTCATTTGTGGGTATAGTACCCCTACTGTGGCGCACTGACCAGTGGGGCGCCACAGTGGCATCTGGGTAAAAGAAGGGGTTAATGACTGCTGAGTATGACAGCCTTAAATCAATTTTTTGTTTTTTTGTATACATGTGTCTATCCATGGGAGTAGCTGCTTCTGATTTACTGTAATTATAGGTTCCATTAGATTCTTACCTATGCTATTTAGCCACAGGATGAAGCAGTACCAGGATTATTTGCTTTGTGGGACCATCTTTGTGGATTATGGAGTACGTGTTTTTCAATAAATATGAAAATTAGGGTTGTCTGTCTGATTTATTTAAAATAAAGGATTTTCTTGGTAATTTAATTTTCTCTGTGTGCTGTTTTTTTTTTCTTTTTTTTTTTTTTTAACTATTTTCTTACAGGATTGATAATGGGCGGGTCTCCTAGAGATCGGAATGTTATCAATATGGGTTTGAGAGGCAGAAATGCGGGTCACCGAACATTCAAGAACCTAAGTAGTGGCACCAGCAGTGTCAACTGCAGCAGGGCCGAGGGTGCACAGTCTTATAACAGCCTGAGAGGTATAACCACATTGAAGAAAGAGGCACTCACCTGGTGAAAGTTGTTCCTAATGGATGTCGGCTCCGTTTCGTCTGCACCTCTGACACCCCCTCCCCAGCACCCTGTACCTCAATGCTGATTAAAGTCATCCATTAGGAACAACTTTCACCGGGTGAGTGCCTCTTTCTTCAATGTGATTAATATGAGTTTAATGACAAGCTGTCAATCAAAAATACAGTGAAGCTCCGTCATATTTTTAAATTATTCATTTTTACGATACAATGACGTTAGATCCGTTGCCTAAGTCAACCAATCACAGAACCCGGCACAATGGGAGAGGGGTGCAACAGCCAATCACAGACGCTGTCATAGAGAGTGGGCGTCTGTGATTGGCTGTTGGAGCCAGTGCATTAAACTGGAAACAGCCCATACATTCTAGCATCTACTGTGCAGTAAATAATATAGGAAATGAATGAGCGGCCCCGGAAGTAAAAGCGTGCGGACCTCGGTAAGGAACCACGTAGATGATTAATCACTGTTTTGTTTCTTTATACAGCCCCCAGCACCCTTGAACCCAAATAGTAACACGGACATCTCGAGGAAGTCCTTGTTCAGGGTCCATGCCCAAACACTAGGTGTTTGGTAGGGACCCCAAACTTAACAGCTCGAGTTCGCCTTCCCCATATTTAAACAAAAGTAAGTATAGAGTTTTTAGTTTAAAAGGAAGCCATCGTTAGAAAGTTACTTATTGTTTAAATCAAGTTTTTGTGTTACAAGTATTTAATAAAAAATACAAATCTTTTTTTCCCACATCTCTATTTTTTTTATTAAAAATGAGCAATCTTGCAAATTTCACAGTGGCCACCAAGCTTATCAGCAGAGGCAGAATTACATTGACAGGTAAATTCACAACTGATAACACAGGGTCCAGCAATCACTGTACATGATTGCACATAAGACCCTGCTCCCCCTCCTTTCACAATGACCTTTGCACACACTCATTAGACAGTTCCATACAAAAAATAGGGTCAGAGTCTTTTCATAGTAGGTAATGTATGGTACATTTAATTTCCTGAACCCATAGGCCGCTAGAATCTAAAAAGTTTCTGGGGCCAGTATGAAAATTGTAAGATTTTAATTATTTGTTTTTAACACAAATTAATATATAGAAAAATAATACTAAATAAACATTTAACAAAAAAACCTTATTTCAACAATAGGTTATTTTCTGATAACCCAACACCAGAGAAGTATTGCAGCAGCTCTCATAGAAAACACAGGTGCACTCGGCAGAGTTAATGGGTCTGTGAATCGAGATCCATGCTAAATGAACAGTTGAACCAATATTTGGCTGACAGCTAGCCAATGTGCATGGGAAGGCCTGCAATATTATTTATAATTCACTTTTTACTACTTGGTTCTTGTCCACCACAGTAAATGTCATACAAATCCCAGCTGAGATAACGAGATGTATGACTTCATAAAGTAGTTTTGGAGAAAACACACTCCAAATAAACAAATGATAACGAAGACTTGTAATCAAAATAATGTAGACAGTCACTGGAAGTGAACGGATGAAGGCGTAGGAGTAACATCCATGTGCCACAGCTGTAGAAGTCCTGGAAGAAAAGATTTGAACATTAGTGTGTGCATTGCAACAATCATGAATTTGAAAGTTTTTCAAGAAATTACAAGATCATTAAAATAGAAGGACATTTAGATAATTTTCTTTTCTTTTCAGACAGTCTTCAAAGCCCAAGCAATATTTTAATTGAAAAGTATTTCTTAGTGATTCGCCTACCTGATGCCCGGCGCACGACCAATCAGCTGAGCGGTACTGGCGGGAGATTTAAAACTGGCCTCCGCTCATCTCATGTCATCTCCCAGCGGCTGGCCACTCACTGCTATTCCATCGGAAGATCAGCGGCAGGCGCCGCTGATCTCCTGGTGGAATAGCAGTGAGCGGCGGGCGGGCATTTTTAAATCTCTCAACAATACCGCACTGCTCAGCTGATTGGTCGCGAGCCGGCGCAGACGCCCCTGACCTCCCAGCAGCAGAAAATGAGTGGCTGCCACCGGTCTCACAGCAGAATAGCAGTGACATGTATGTCAATTGCAGAGGTGCAGTTCGTGGCCTGCGCAAGTGAAAGTGCTGCGGTGCATTATGGGATTCGTGTAGAGCGCTGAACTGGCAATAATGTATTTAGATGACAAAATAGCAGATAGCAGTCTCACTGTGTCCATAACAATCTAAACTGTAAATATTAGTATTATTTAACTCAATGTCAACTGGTACATATCAACTCATAGGGGTTAATTCATCAAAGCTTTTATGATGGAAAAAAGCTTCAAAAAGTTGTAAACGTTTTGCACAACAGGGAGTTATGGAAACAACTGTTCTTCTGATGTTTTTGTCACCAGTTCAACTCAGGTCTGCCAAATGATTAGAGCTGGGCAGGAAGGGTATGTGCTCACGTCTGTCCATCAAATCAATGAAATGCTGGTATTGGATATACCACAAATGCTCCTCAAGTCTCTTCTATTTCAGCAAGACTGACACAGGGTGATTGTGCTGTATACCAGTCTTGATGACTCAGACCCCTATTCTTGTTTGCAAGAGCTGTTCCACATTACCCAGGAGCAGCAACCAGACATTGAATTGAGCCGTTCACTGCAGCTCTGTTCCATAGGTTTCCATACGACTAATCAGTGGTATTGCTGAAATGCCATTGATCTGATATATAAAAGGTCATCAATATATTATGACAGGAAAACCCTTTTAAACGGCCATCTGTTAGGATTTCACCCCCCAAACTATGTATATGTGCATATGGCTCTTTCAAAGACAAGTCTAACAATATATTTACATGAATACACCAAAGAGATCACAATCCCATATAGCAGACAAGCTTAAATATCACAAATATCAACAAACACGAAAGAAAATAGACATAAACAAAAAATAAATAAACTGAAACATATATTTATTAATCATATTAAAAATATGTAGGTATACATAATAATGGGTAATGAGCCTCACACAAATATAAAAAATTGAAATAGACTGGGGGACACCTAAGCAAAAAATAATAGGAAACTGTGACAAATATATTAACCCCTTCACTCCCAACCATTTTTTTACTGTAATGATTAAGCCATTTTTTGCAATTCTGACTAGGGGGTCATTCCATGTCAAGTGATGCAAATACGAATATTTTTTTTACCTGACGTGTTTAGATTTTTTTTATTTTTTTCTACATGAAGGACAACTTTAGTTAATTACAAATTAAAATTTAAAAAATGTTTTCTTCATCAGTTTATTTTTTACAGATTTTTAAAGTTTTAAAAAAGCGCAAAGTTTGGCCTGATATGGCTTTACATTTTCTTTCATATCTCGGGCTAGAAATAAGATAGAGGAGCAAAATAAACACCATTCTACTCAGAACTGTCCAGGCTTTTACCAGATATGTCACAAGAGTATGTTTGTTAATATTTTACCCATGCAAACGCAAAATTTTAAAACGCATTTCCGAAAAATCAGTTTAATTTAAAAATTACAAAAATGCACTTATATCTGCTATGCTCTTAGCCACATCTGTACCAAATTTCAATTTGGGATCGCAATGGTATCATGTGTTAAAATATTTAACTATGATAGTGTCAATTTGAAAATTTAGGATTCAGATCTGTGATCTAAAAGTGTGGGGTTTACCAAATAATCCATGATTTTTAGATATTACTGTATTATTTTATTATGTTACAGCTTAGAAGCAGAAGAGAACAGAGGAGAAAGCTTTGTTAGGGCTCAACCTGAGAATGAACAGGGGTAGACAGTGAATGCAGAGCAGATGACTGGCCACCAGCTCTGTCAATCATGTTAAGTTAATCATGTTATGCCCACCGCAGAGTCAGGAAGAAAGAGAGAGCTTCAGAGCTTTCATGTCCTGACATACCTGGACATGTTCACTCTTGAACAAACAATAGTCTCTACAAAGGCATCTAGGGACTCGATGTACTACAATATTGGTGAGTGTGTTTAAAGATTGAGTAAATTTATATTAATAGTTTAAGGCTTTTCCTATTAAGTTTATCAAAAAAGACCCAGAGGGGCTATAGAATGTCTTTAAAAATCTCAATTCTTTATTAAAGAGCTTTTAAAAAGCACTACAGTGCATAATTCATTTACAAACTTTATTCAAAATACAATATAGTTACTTACTAAGGAAACTGGATAAACTTCAGTATAGACAGGTCAAAAAAGAGGTCAGAATGTTGTATTAGGTACCTCCGGGCTCACAAGGAAGATAACCATACTCAGTCTCATTGACATGACATGTGACCGCCCCCACTATACTCAGCACCTACTACTCACCACTGTGATGATAAAGTATAATGTTCTAATTCAATGGTCATAACTGGGTTTGTTATTTAATATGACTGTATTATATCAGCTGGTTGGTCTCTGTGGCTAATCTTTATCATTGCCTGTGTACTAAATAAGCACAGGCATCTACACAAAGGTTCTAAGCCACAGTCTCATTAATGCCCAGTCACATACACCACCTGGACCCATTGATTTGTGAATTCATCCTCAGTATCTAAGTTAATTGCTGTCCTATAGTGAGTAGATCAATCATTTCACTGTCACTCAATAGAATGGTACCGACCTGAGTGGTTAGAGCTCCGGTCACCCCGACGGCGTTTCGTCTGGTGAGACTTCTTCAGGGGGTCTGTGCGCCAGTTTTAGGGCTCCCCTGGCGGTCTTAAATAGGGCATTCTATTAGCTTGCCCTGGAGCCGGTGTGCACAGCCGCCCGTACGCGCCATCACTGCGCCTTGCGTCACGCGACCGCCCCCGTTCACGTGCTCCCGGCCGCTTCCGGTCTGTGGAACGCAAGCGGAAGCGACGCGCAATTGCGCGTCACCGTCGCCTGAGATCACTATGCCGGAAGCGGGCGGGGCCGGAGCGCGGTCACATGACTCTGGCGACATGGGCGGGCGAGAGGCTGTGTTCTAGGAGGCATACTACGTCATCTAAGAGTCGTGAGTGAACCTGGTCAGCGTTTCTAAGTGCAAACAATGTGCTTTCCTATTAAGGGCTAATAAACACACCGCTATTCTGAGTGATTATCATTCAAAAAAACGCCCCCCATTGATTTCAATGGGGTTAAACACATGCAGTGTTTTTTGAAACACTCAGAGAGTGAGTAAATCACTGTTTGCACTCCTTTTTGGTCGCTGCAATAAACGCAGCATTTATCAGTGTTTATATAAAATAAGCTGCCATAGTTTTCGCTAACCGATTAAAAAAAACTAATGCAGATGTGGTAAAAACTCGGTAGAAAAAAGCTGCCAAAACTGCAGCGTTTATCCGCAGACAGAAAAAGCTGCGTATGTGCTAGCTCTAATACTCACTTTATAGTAACACCGTTCTATCTCAATTGTACTGTATATCTTTAATTTTATTACCCATCTTCCTTATTTAATATTAACTGTATTTTGGTCACACAGCAATGGCTGCTACTTCTCAACGAACAGCATTTTATCATATATGCTTTTGCAATCCTTTTGAAAAAACTGGACACACAAGAAAAAAATCTTAGGCCGGTACAAGTTTGGATGTTTCATATAAATCCATCAATCAATGCAGGCATGAAAAATATAATGTGATAAAAAAATATAAAGCCATACCAGGCCAAAATTTGCACTTTTAAAAACTTAAAAAATCTGTAAAAAAATTAAGTGATGAAGAAAAAAATTCAAAACTGTTAATTTCTAATTAACTAAAGTTGTACTTCATATAGAAAAAAAATAAAAAAAATCTAAAGATGTCAGGTAAAAAATATATTCATGTTTGGATCACTTGTTATGGAATGACCAATTGACACAATAATAGTTAAATATTTTAAAATATGATCCCATTGCGATCTTAACTAGAATTTTGTTACAGATGTGACTAAGAGCACAGCAGACACATGGTCATTTTTGTAAATTTTTAAATTAAACCAATTTTTCGGAAATGCATTTTAAAATATTTTGTTTGTGTTTGCATGGGTAAAATATTAACAAAGATACTCTTGTGACATATCTGGTGAAAGCCTGGACAGTTCTGAGTACAATGGTGTTTATTTTGTCTCTCTATCTTATTTCTAGCCTGAGTTATGAGGAGAAATGTAAAGATAGGTATCACCGAAATTCGCACTTTTCCCGAACTTTCAAAATCCTTTAAAAAAAAAAAAATGTTAGAAATTTTTTCTCTTCACATTTTGCATTGTCTGACAAGCTATTACCAAATAACAAAATGTCAAAAGATCATTGGTTCACTCAACATGGAATGACCCCTAGTGTCACTTTATGAAGTAATAACTCTAGAAAGCTTCAATGGATACCAGCGATTCTGAGTTTTTTTTGTAACATACTGGACTTCATGATAGTGAAAAATTTAGGATAATTTTTGCATCTATTTGATAAAAAAACTGAAATTTGGGAAAAATTTAGCAATTTTTAAACTTTGAACTTTTATTCTGTTAAACTACACAGTAATGTCACACAAAATAGTTAATATATAATACTAGATGGCGGCACGATTCTAAAGAATCGGGTAGTCTAGAATCCATATACAGTTTATTTACTAATAGTTAGGGGAGTGCGGTGAAATGAATTGTGTGTATACAGGTGGCTCAGTGGGTAGCAGAGTATACGGTGGCTCAGTGGTTAGCACTGTATATGGTGGTTCAGTGGTTAGCACTGTATGGTGGCTCAGTGGTTAGCACTGTATACGGTGGCTCAGTGGTTGGCACTGTATATGGTGGCTCAGTGGTTAGCACTGTATATGGTGGCTCAGTGGTTAGCACTGTATATGGTGGCTCAGTGGTTAGCACTGTATATGGTGCCTCTGTGGTTAGCATTGTATATGGTGGCTCAGTGGTTAGCACTGTATATGGTGGCTCAGTGGTTAGCACTGTATATGGTGGCTCAGTGGTTAGCACTGTATATGGTGGCTCTGTGGTTAGCACTGTATACGGTGGCTCAGTGGTTAGCACTGTATACGGTGGCTCAGTGGTTAGCACTGTATGGTGGCTCAGTGGTTAGCACTGTATATGGTGGCTCAGTGGGTAGCAGAGTATACGGTGGCTCAGTGGTTAGCACTGTATACGTTGGCTCAGTGGTTAGCACTGTATACGGTGGCTCAATGGTTAGCACTGTATATGGTGGCTCAGTGGTTGGCACTGTATATGGTGGCTCAGTGGGTAGCAGAGTATACGGTGGCTCAGTGTATAGCACTGTATACGGTGGCTCAGTGGTTAGCACTGTATATGGTGGCTCAGTGGTTAGCACTGTATATGGTGGCTCAGTGGTTAGCACTGTATATGGTGGCTCAGTGGTTGGCACTGTATATGGTGGCTCAGTGGGTAGCAGAGTATACGGTGGCTGAGAGGTTGGCACTGTATACGGTGGCTTAGTGGTTAGCACTGTATATGGTGGCTCAGTGGTTATCACTGTATGGTGGCTCAGTGGTTAGCAGGGAATGGTGGCTCAGTGGTTAGCACTGTATATGGTGGGTCAGCAGTTAGCACTGTATGGTGGCCGAGTGGTTAGCACTGTATATAGTGGATCAGTGGTTAGCACTGTATATGGTGGCTCAGTGGTTAGCACTGTATACGGTGGCTCAGTGGTTGGCACTGTATATGGTGGCTCAGTGGTTGGCACTGTATATGGTGGCTCAGTGGTTGGCACTGTATATGGTGGCTCAGTGGTTGGCAGTGTATACAGTGGCTCAGTGGTTAGCACTGTATACGGTGGCTCAGTGGTTAGCACTGTATATGCTGGCTCAGTGGTTATCACTGTATATGGTGGCTCAGTGGTTGGCACTGTATACGGCGGCTCTGTGGTCGGCACTGTATACGGCGGCTCTGTGGTCAGCAGAGGACGGGGGCTCTGTGGTCAGCAGAGGACGGGGGCTCTGTGGTCAGCAGAGGACGGGGGCTCTGTGGTCAGCAGAGGACGGGGGCTCTGTGGTCAGCAGAGGACGGGGGCTCTGTGGTCAGCAGAGGACGGGGGCTCTGTGGTCAGCAGAGGACGGTGGCTCTGTGGTCAGCAGAGGACGGCGGCCCTTTGGTCAGCAGAGGACGGCGGCCCTTTGGTCAGCAGAGGACGGAGGCTCTGTGGTCAGCAGAGGACGGCGGCTGAGTGGTCAGCACAGGATTGAGTGGTCAGCACAGGATGGAGGCTCAGTGGTCAGCACAGGATGGAGGCTCAGTGGTCAGCACAGGATGGAGGCTCAGTGGTCAGCGCAGGAAGGAGGCTCAGTGGTCAGCGCAGGAAGAAGGCTCAGTGGTGAGCGCAGGACGGAGGCAGAGTGGAGAGCGCAGGACGGAGGCAGAGTGGTGAGCGCAGGACGGAGGCAGAGTGGCGAGCGCAGGACGGAGGCAGAGTGGCGAGCGCAGGACGGAGGCAGAGTGGCGAGCGCAGGACGGAGGCAGAGTGGTGAGCGCAGGACGGAGGCAGAGTGGTGAGCGCAGGACGGAGGCAGAGTGGTGAGCGCAGGACGGAGGCAGAGTGGTGAGCGCAGGACGGAGGGTCGGTGGTCAGCAGAGGACGGCGGCTCAGTGGTCAGCAGAGGACGGCGGCTATGTGGTCAGCAGAGGACGGGGGCTCGGTGGTCAGCAGAGGAGGGGGCTCTGTGGTCAGCAGAGGAGGGGGGCTCTGTGGTCAGCAGAGGACGGCGGCTCTGTGGTCAGCAGAGGACGGCGGCTCTGTGGTCAGCAGAGGACGGCGGCTCTGTGGTCAGCAGAGGACGGCGGCTCTGTGGTCAGCAGAGGACGGCGGCTCTGTGGTCAGCAGAGGACGGCGGCTCTGTGGTCAGCAGAGGACGGCGGCTCTGTGGTCAGCAGAGGACGGCGGCTCTGTGGTCAGCAGAGGACGGCGGATCTGTGGTCAGCAGAGGACGGCGGCTCTGTGGTCAGCAGAGGACGGCGGCTCTGTGGTCAGCAGAGGAGGCGGCTCTGTTGTCAGCAAAGGAGGGCGGCTTTGTGTCAGCAGAGGACGGCTGCTCTGTGGTCAGCAGAGGACGGCGGCTCTGTGGTCAGCAGAGGACGGCGGCAGAGTGATCAGCGCAGGAAGGAGGCAGAGTGATCAGCGCAGGAAGGAGGCAGAGTGGTGAGCGCAGGACAGCGGCTCTGTGGTCAGCAGAGGAGGGCGGCTCTGTGGTCAGCAGAGGACGGCGGCTCTGTGCTCAGCGCAGGAAGGAGGCAGAGTGGTCAGTGCAGGAGGGAGGCAGAGTGGTGAGCGTAGGAAGGAGGCAGAGCGGTGAGCGCAGGACGGCGGCTCTGTGGTCAGCAGAGGACGGCGGCAGAGTGATCAGCGCAGGAAGGAGGCAGATGATCAGCGCAGGAAAGAGGCAGAGTGATCAGCGCAGGAAAGAGGCAGAGTGATCAGCGCAGGAAGGAGGCAGAGTGGTGAGCGCAGGACGGCGGCTCTGTAGTCAGCAGAGGAGGGCGGCTCTGTGGTCAGCAGAGGACGGTGGCTCTGTGTGCAGCAGAGGAGGGCGGCTCTGTGGTCAGCGGACGGTGGCTCTGGTCAGCAGAGGACGGCGGCTCTGTGGTCAGCGCAGAAGGAGGCAGAGTGGTCAGCGCAGGAAGAAGGCAGAGTGGTGAGCGCAGGACGGCGGCTCTGTGGTCAGCAAGGACAGCGGCAGAGTGATCAGCGCAGGAAGGAGGCAGAGTGGTCAGCGCAGGAAGGAGGCAGAGTGGTGAGCGCAGGACGGCGGCTCTGTGGTCAGCAGAGGAGGGCGGCTCTGTGGTCAGCAGAGGACGGTGGCTCTGTGGTCAGCAGAGGACGGCGGCTCTGTGGTCAGCGCAGGAAGGAGCAGAGTGGTCAGTGCAGGAAGGAGGCAGAGTGGTGAGCGCAGGACGGTGGCTCTGTGGTCAGCAGAGGACGGCGGCTCTGTGGTCAGCGCAGGAAGGAGGCAGAGTGGTCAGCGCAGAGGGAGGCAGAGTGGTGAGCGCAGGACGGCGGCTCTGTGGTCAGCAGAGGACGGCGGCTCTGTGGTCAGCGCAGGAAGGAGGCAGAGTGGTCAGTGCAGGAGGGAGGCAGAGTGGTGAGCGCAGGATGGCGGCTCTGTGGTCAGCAGAGGACGGCGGCAGAGTGATCAGCGCAGGAAGGAGGCAGAGTGATCAGCGCAGGAAAGAGGCAGAGTGATCAGCGCAGGAAAGAGGCAGAGTGATCAGCGCAGGAAGGAGGCAGAGTGGTGAGCGCAGGAGGGCGGCTCTGTGGTCAGCAGAGGGCGGCTCTGTGGTCAGCAGAGGACGGTGGCTCTGTGGTCAGCAGAGGAGGGCGGCTCTGTGGTCAGCAGAGGACGGTGGCTCTGGTCAGCAGAGGACGGCGGCTCTGTGGTCAGCGCAGGAAGGAGGCAGAGTGGTCAGCGCAGGAAGAAGGCAGAGTGGTGAGCGCAAGACGGTGGCTCTGTGGTCAGCAGAGGGCGGCGGCTCTGTGGTCAGCGCAGGAAAGAGGCAGAGTGATCAGCGCAGGAAGGAGGCAGAGTGGTGAGCGCAGGAAGGAGGCAGAGTGGTGAGCGCAGGAAGGAGGCAGAGTGGTGAGCGCAGGATGGCGGCTCTGTGGTCAGCAGAGGACGGCGGCAGAGTGATTAGCACAGGAAGGAGGCAGAGTGATCAGCGCAGGAAGGAGGCAGAGTGGTCAGCGCAGGAGGGAGGCAGAGTGGTGAGCGCAGGACGGCGGCTCTGTGGTCAGCAGAGGAGGGCGGCTCTGTGGTCAGCAGAGGACGGTGGCTATGTGGTCAGCAGAGGACGGCGGCTCTGTGGTCAGCGCAGGAAAGAGGCAGAGTGATCAGCGCAGGAAGGAGGCAGAGTGGTGAGCGCAGGAAGGAGGCAGAGTGGTGAGCGCAGGAAGGAGGCAGAGTGGTGAGCGCAGGACGGCGGCTCTGTGGTCAGCAGAGGACGGCGGCAGAGTGATTAGCACAGGAAGGAGGCAGAGTGATCAGCGCAGGAAGGAGGCAGAGTGATCAGCGCAGGAAGGAGGCAGAGTGGTGGGCGCAGGACGGCGGCTCTGTGGTCAGCAGAGGAGGGGGCTCTGTGGTCAGCAGAGGACGGGGGCTCTGTGGTCAGCAGAGGACGGCGGCAGAGTGATCAGCGCAGGAAGGAAGCAGAGTGATCAGTGCAGGAAAGAGGCAGAGTGATCAGCGCAGGAAAGAGGCAGAGTGATCAGCGCAGGAAGGAGGCAGAGTGGTGAGCGCAGGAGGGCGGCTCTGTGGTCAGCAGAGGAGGGCGGCTCTGTGGTCAGCAGAGGACGGTGGCTCTGTGGTCAGCAGAGGAGGGCGGGGGCTCTGTGGTCAGCGCAGGAAGGAGGCTCTGTGGTCGAGTGGTCAGCGCAGGAAAGAGGCTCTGTGGTCAGCACAGGAAGGAGGCTCTGTGGTCAGCAGAGGACGGCGGCTCTGTGGTCAGCAGAGGACGGCGGCTCTGTGGTCAGCGCAGGAAGGAGGCTCTGTGGTCAGCGCAGGCTAGGTGGGCGGAGCCATGGCGTGAGTCCTGTGAGGTGGGCGGAACCATGGCGGGAGTCTCGCGAGGTGGGCGGAGCCATGCCGGGAGCCCCGTGAGGTGGGCGGAGCCATGGTGGAAGCCCCCCGAGGTGGGCGGAGCCATGGCGGGAGCCCCCCGTGGTGGGCGGAGCGGTGTAGCGGGATGGCGGCGGGGTAAGTATACTGGAGTGTGTGTGTGTGTGTGTGTGGTGTGTGTGTGTGTGTGTGTGTGTGTCCCTAACGCACTTCCGTCACTTTGGCAGCCACGTCCACGACGACGGACGTAGCGCCGAATATGACGGAAGTGCGCTACGGCAATTATATATTAGATTTCCCACATGTCTATTTTACATCAGCACAATTTAGGAAAATTGTTTTTGTTAGAAAGTTAGAAGGGTTCAAAGTTCATCAGCAATATCTCATTTTTCCAACAAAGTTAGCAAAGCCACTTATTTAGGAACCACATCACATTTGAAGTTACTTTGAAGGGCCTACATGGCAGAAAACACCCAAAAGTGACACCATTCCAAAAACTACACCCCTCAGACTACTTAAAACTACATACAAGAAGTTTATTAACCCTTCAAGTACTTCACAGGAACTAAAGCAATGTGGAAGAAAAAACGGAACATTTACTTTTTTCAACAAAAATATTACTTTAGCCTCAAATATTGCATTTTCTCACAGGAGTAAAAGCAGAAATCTGACACTAAAATTTGTTGGGCAATTTACCCAGAGCACGCAGATATCCCATATGTGGTTAAAAAAACACTGACTGGGTGCAAGGCAGGGCTCAGAAGGAAAGGAACGACATTGGACACTTAAAGAGGAAAATTAGCTGGAATAGTTAGCTGAAAAAGTTGATGTGCACCACTAAAACATACATGTCATACATGTGCCATGTGCCTGTGGAATTTGTACAAGGAGCTAAGACAAAAAATAAGGCACCATGATGAAATTTTAAAACAATGAAAAATAAAGGCAAGCACAGCGGTTTTCATGGAAAAAATGAAGTACAAAAATTTACTTATTCATGACAAAGCACACAACTTATATGCAAATGAACAGTGATCAGTTATAAAAAAAAATTAAAAACACACAAAAAAGTGTACAGTCATGGCCAAAAGTATTGACACCCCTACAATTCTGTCAGATAATACTCAGTTTCTTCCTGAAAATGATTGCAATCACAAATTCTTTGGTATTATTATCTTCATTCAATTTGTCTTCAATGAAAAAACACAAAAAGAATTGTCCTAAAGCCAAATTGGATATAATTCCACACCAAACATAAAAAAGGGGGTGGACAAAAGTTTTGAAACCCTTAGAAAAATCATGTGATGATTCTCTAATTTGTGTAATTAACACCACCTGTAACTTACCTGTGGCACCTAACAGGTGTTGGCAATAACTAAATCACACTTGCAGCCAGTTGACATGGATTAAAGTTGACTCAACCTCTGTCCTGTGTCCTTGTGTGTACCACATTGAGCATGGAGAAAAGAAAGAAGACCAAAGAACTGTCTGAGGATTTGAGAAACCAAATTGTGAGGAAACATGAGCAATCTCAAGGCTACAAGTCCATCTCCAAAGACCTGAATGTTCCAGTGTCTACCGTACTCAGTGTCATCAAGAAGTGTAAAGCCCATGGCACTGTGGCTAACCTCCCTAGATGTGGACGTAAAAGAAAAATTGACGAGAGATTTCAACGCAAGATTGTGCGGATGGTGGGTAGAGAACCTTGACTAACATCCAAACAAGTTCAAGCTGCCCTGCAGTCCGAGGGTACAACAGTGTCAACCCGTACTATCCGTCGGCGTCTGAATGAAAAGGGACTGTATGGTAGTATACCCAGGAAGACCCCACTTCTTACCCCGAGACATCAAAAAGCCAGGCTGCAGTTTGCCAAAACTTACCTGAGAAAGCCTACAACATTTTGGAAGAATGTTCTCTGGTCAGATGAGACAAAAGTAGAGCTTTTTGGGCAAAGGCATCAACATAGAGTTTACAGGAGAATAAAAGAGGCATTCAAAGAAAAGAACACGGTCCCTACAGTCAAACATGGCGGAGGTTCCCTGATGTTTTGGGGTTGCTTTGCTGCCTCTGGCACTGGACTGCTTGACCGTGTGCATGGCATTATGAAGTCTGAAGACTACCAACAAATTTTGCAGCATAATATAGGGCCCAGTGTGAGAAAGCTGGGTCTCCCTCAGAGGTCATGGGTCTTCCAGCAGGACAATGACCCAAAACACACTTCAAAAAGCACTAGAAAATGGTTTGAGAGAAAGCACTGGAGACTTCTAAGGTGGCCAGCAATGAGTCCAGACCTGAATTCCATAGAACACATGTGGAGAGATCTAAAAATGGCAGTTTGGAGAAGGCACCCTTCAAATATAAGGGACCTGGAGCAGTTTGCCAAAGAAGAATGGTCTAAAATTCCAGCAGAGCATTGTAAGAAACGCATTGATGGTTACCGGAAGTGGTTGATCGCAGTTATTTTGGCTAAAGGTTGTGCAACCAAGTATTAGGCTGAGGGTGCCAATACTTTTGTCCGGCCCATTTTTGGAGTTTTGTGTGAAATGATCAATGTTTTGCTTTTTGCTTCATTCTCTTTTGTGTTTTTTCATTGAAGACAAATTAAATGAAGATAATAATACCAAAGAATTTGTGATTGCAATCATTTTCAGGAAGAAACTGAGTATTATCAGACAGAATTGCAGGGTGTCAATACTTTTGGCCATGACTGTATAAAGGTTTGTGCTTCAGTATCATGCAAATATACTGTGTTTCCCCGAAAATAAGCACGCACCCCCCGAAAGTAATTCATGCTAGGGGTTGCGATGTGCCAGCAAATATAAGTCGTCCCCCCCCCCCCCCCCCCCGAAAATAAGGCATACCATGTTTTCAGCTGATCAGCATGCCACCGATCACAAGACTGGGGCATGCAGCTGTGACTCATCCCCGCTGTCCTCCTCTGTATTCAGCTGCAGTACTTTTCTTTTGGTGTGTTTTAAAATCGGGCCAGCAGCCGTGCCGCTCAAAGCCCAGGATCCCAGCAGCCAATGTGCCGATCTCCACCCAGGAGCCCTGCACCAATCACAGCACAGGAACCGTGAGCCAATCACAGCCCAGGAACGGCGAGCCAATCCGAGGCCAGCTGACGTCAGTCCATAGCCTCAGATTGGCTTGCGGTTCCTGGGCTGTGATTGGCTCACGGTTCCTGCACTATGATTGGCTCAGGGCTCCCGGGGTGTGATTGGCTCATAGTTCCTGCGCTGTGATTGGCTCAGGGCTCCTGGGCTGTGATTGGCTTACATACCACAGAGGCAGGAAAATACCAGTACTGCACAGGAGCGATAAAGAGCGGTTTGTGTGTGGGTATGGGTGTGTATGTGTGTGTGTGTACGGTATGGATTTGTGTGTGTGTACGGCATGGATTTGTGTGTGTGTGTACGGTATGGATTTGTGTGTGTGTGTACGGTATGGATTTGTGTGTGTGTGTACGGTATGGATTTGTGTGTGTGTGGGTGTCTTTGTGGTTTTTTTTGCAGGTTCACTGTTGTACGGTCCTGGGAGGCTGCAGTGGGATAATGGGATAATGGGATGCAGTGGGATGATATGGGATATCGTAAAGGGATGCAGTAGGTTGATATGGGATCATGTGATGCAGTGGGATGATACCCTATGGGATAATGGGATGCAGTGGGATGATACCCTATGGGATAATGGGATGCAGTGGGATGATATGGGATGATGGGAGGCTGCAGTGGGATAATTGGATGATGGGGGCTGTAAAGGAATGATGGGGGTGCGGTATTGGGGATTGTAAAGGGATGATGGGGGCTACAATGGGATGATGGGAATACCGTATTTAAGACACCCCTGAAAATAAGACATGGCGTCTCTTTGGGGCCAAAAATTAATATATAGCCCCAAACATAGACTGGATAGCAATGATTAGGCAATTTCATTGTTTGATCATTGCAGTTGCTGTTCAGAATGAACAGCCAATCACAGTGGTCGTGGGTGCAGGGTGGGGAATTAACCCGCAGGGAGATTTAGTTCTGGTATCCTGTGTATAGAATCACAGGATACCATAACTTGATCAGCGTTAATGTGGCTAGGGTGCCACATTTACACCAGGACTAATTGGAACATCCTTGGTCAGGAACGACCTGGCTTTTTGGTAGTGATGGGGTTAAAAATACTACACATATAGGTGAACAATGAAACAGACAATAAAGGTTATATTATTGACTAATAGTTGCTCTATGCTGGAAGGAATATAAAATAATTCCAAAGCTCAGAGATCAGCAAATATAAAACCACCAGTACAAAGACTTACAATAATAACAACACAGCTATAGTAGTTACCCGTATATACTCGTGTATAAGCCGACCCGTGTATAAGCCGACACGAGTCAATAGGTTTTTCCAGATTTTTGGGGCAAAAGTAGGGGGGTCGGCTTATACACGGGTCGGCTTATACACGAGTATATACGGTACCTACTTATTTTCAATATGATTAATAAAGATGTTGTTTTGTTAATTTATTTTAATACATTTACATGCCCAGTCTGTTCCTCCAATACTAAGAAATCAGTATTTGATTAGATTTGCAAATGAGGCTAAATAGCTGCTGAAGCCTTTTTTTTGCCACACCAGCTCTGTTCCCAAGCCAGAGTCACCTCCTGTTACTTGACTGACAACGTCTATGCTGTTTGATTTCAAGTAAAGGAATCATCAATCAAGCAGGAGGAGGAAACAGTGCTGAGCAAGGAATAGAGCTTGAGTGATAGAGGTTCACATCTACTATATCCATTAGCATACCAGTCATACACTGATTTGTTAAGAATGGCCATATAAAAGGTATTGCTGGACTGCCTTTGAAAGAACTACATATAGTTTAGGGTCCTACTGGCGAATGTCTTAGCTTTGGTCTCTACCAAAACATAATGATAATATTTATTCATTTTTATAGCACATATAGCATTTTACATAAATTTGCAACACTGTCCTTCTTGGGGCTCACAATCCAAACATCCTATGAGTATGTCTTTGAAATGTCGGAGGAACCAGAGTGCCCAGAGGAAACCCACATCAAAACACTGGGAGAACATACAGACTCCTTGCAGATGTTGTCCTTGGTGGGAATTGAACCATGGACCTCAGCACGGCAAGGCTGTAGTGCTAACCACTGAGCCACCGTGCTGATCATACAAATATGACAATAATTCTACACTTTTTACAGGCTATACTATTAAAAGAGATCCACTATGTTACAATCTACTTGGAAAGTAAATTGAAACCTTTCCAATAGACTATCTGGTAGAGAAAATCAACTGTTAGACAGACATCTAATTCCACTATTTATAATTTAAACTGGCCATCTAATTTAAGACTGTAGCCCATAATCATATTTCAAATCAATTTTCAGCAGTGCCTTATCAAAGATGTTTCAGGTTCTAGTATTTCAACAGGTAATCAGTATTTTATTAATTGTATAATTACTTGTTAGTTTCTCCACTCAGGTAACACAGCAGGTGTGTAGACCAAAGTAAAGGCCCACAGTAAGTCACAAAAGCAGTGAGGAAAATTGCTGGCATCTCAACATAGTTCTCAAGGCCAACAAAACCAGCCGAGATATCCACTGTACTTATGGTGTTGGAGTTTCCCTAAAAAAGAAAAAAAGAAATTAATAAAGCCACTCGTGCACATGTTTGTGCCAATTTTTTTAGCTCATTATTTGCAAGCCAAGACTAAGAGCTTCCCCACAAGTGACCCCATTTTAAAAACTAGATCCCCTCCAAAGAAATTATCTAAATGCATGTTGAGCACTTTGAACCCACAGGTGCTTCATACATTAAGCTGTGAAAAAAAAAAGTACTTTTTTTCTCAACAAAAATGTTCTTTTAGCCTAATTTGCTTTCACCTTCACAAGGGCAGCAAGATAAAATGGATCCAAAAATTTGTTGGGCAATTGTAGTGAGTATGCCGACACTTTATATGTCATGAAAAAACAATGTTTGGACACGTGGCCGGGCTCTGAAGGAAGGGAGTGACTTTTTGGAACGCAGATTTTGACCGAATGGTTTGTGGTTATCAAGTAACATTTGGAAAGCCCCTGTGTGCCGAAACAGTGGAAACCCAAAATGACCCCATTTTGGAAACTAGCCCTACAAGGAATTTATTTGGATGTGTGGTGACTACCTTGAATCTCCATGTGCTTTACAGATTTTTATAACATTGAGCTGTGAAAACGAAAATACGGAAGCTAAAAGAACATTTTTGTGGAAAAAAATTATTTTTTAATTTTCACACAGGCAACATGATAAAACGCACTACAAAATACATTGGGCAATTTCTTTTGAGTGACCTGATACTCCATATGATGTGGGAAAACAATTTTTGGGCACACGGCCGGTATCAGACGGGAAAAAGTGATGTTTTTGAGTGGGGACCTGGTTGCGGATTTCCTATGTTTTTGCCATAATTTTCCCATGTTTTATCAGTGTATTTTTGACAATTCCGCAGTACAGTACCTTACCTGCAAAGTGACTGGAAATCAGAAGTGTTGTGCCCAAGCTACAGATTTTCCCATGGTGGAAATGGCACGCATTTCCACCCCCCAGCTGCTAAGTAATTAAATAAAAAATGATGTTGGGCTTCACCATATTTTTAGTTGCCAGCCAGGTACAACAAGGCAGCTGAGGGCTGGAATCCTCAACATGGAGAGGCCCAAGTGTTTTGGGGCCCCATGCTTCAAATTGCAGCCTGCAGCGGCCCCAGAAAATAGTGAATTAATAGAAGCACCATTTTCTGGCCCTGTACCCAACTCTTCTAGTTGCCCTGGTGCCAGTGGCAAACTGGGAAATTGGGGTTAATAACAGCTTTGTATTAGCGGCCGGCACTAAGCCTGAGGTTCATAATGTTGGGCCAATGGGTATTAAGAACCTCTAAGTAAATAGTAAATAATACAAAACACACAGGGAAACATAATTTTTATAGAACAAAAACACAAACATATATCTTGACTCCATTTTTATTACTCCCACTTACCTTCCGACAGTAATCCACATCGTTGGTCCCACGATGCTCAATCGCCTTTGCTACATCCAGAGACTGCTTTAATAGAAAAACAGGGGGCACTACAATACTTGCTCAGGGGATCTTCAAAACACACCTCAAAAATTACTTGAATAACAAGAAAGAAGCAGCAGGTGTGTACGAATAAATGGGATCACCCAGAAAAGTATTAATATTGTATACTAATTTTATTAAAGTGATCCTGAACCCACAAACTGACCCCCCCGCATCTTTAGACCTGTCCCTGCACCCCCTCTTATCATTTCTAGCCATCCCTTTTGCAGAAAAAATTCGATTTTGTAAAATAGAGAAAAGTTTATATATACCTCGTCCTGTGTGAGTTCTCCGTTTCTGAGGAAGCCGCAATAGGCCCGCCTGTCTGATGCTGCCTTGTAATTATGCACGCCCCTCTCTGCTTGCTAAGAGCCTGGCTGAAAGGGGGTGGGGCTCCGGTATGACGCGATTTAGCCCCGCCCCCTTTCATGACGCGGCCAGGCTCTTACCAAGGCATCAAGCTGAGAGGAGCTTGCATAATTACAAGGCAGCAGCAGACAGACCCGCCTATTGCGGCTTCCTCAGAAACGGAGAACCCACACAGGACGAGGTACATATAAACTTTTTCTACTTTACAAAATCGATTTTTTTTCTGCAAAAGGGATGGCTAGAAATGATAAGAGGGGGTGCAGGGACAGGTCTAAAGATGCGGGGGGGGGCAGTTTGTGGGTTCAGGATCACTTTAAACATAGATATCAAACAATTAAAAACAATTAAAATGCATAAAGTACCAAAATATTCAGGCACATCTGCAAACAATTCTAAACCCCAATACAGGTCAGAAGACATGCAGGGGGAGAGACAAAAACTTTTATACCCAATACTACTGGAATATCACATCTCCAAGGGTTAACATGGTTTATGAAAATGCTGGACAGAAAAATACACTGCAGTTAGGTTTACTCAATACCCTCACATGAACATATAACACGGTCTAACAATTCACATTGCTAGAAAACGTGAGGCAAACCTATTGCACCAAGGCATACAAGTTTCCTTTTACTGCAGTCTCTGGGGTCACACTGAATGTAGATGCAATGTATGGCAATGATCTACCATACAGTGCAGCTGTCAGTGCTGCAGACCCAAGTCTCAAAGATCACATGATCTTTGAGGCTTGGGTCAGGTGACTGGATATCACCATGGCAACATCTGGTTGTCATGGCAACATCTGGTCACCATTGCGGATGCACAGATCAGCGCGAGGACTGGGAGAGGTAAGACAGCGCACGCTCCTTCTCCCTGCCTGCACTCTAACTGCTGCAATCGGTACTGACTGCAGCAGTTTGATGGTGATCTAGCCAGGGACACACAGTGATCGTCCCTGGCTGTATGACAGCGCTCCTCTTCAGCTTTCAATCCCCTCCATGCAGGGTATGAGGCTCAAAATGAGCACTGAAAGGCGCATTGCACTACCGCTCTGCTGCACAATGATGGGAGTGATCGTGACAGAATGGTCAATCCCATCAGGGCTTGAGAGAGTGACACTGCCCCCTCCGGTGCTCCAGCCTATGGAAGTGGCTATTACAGCCCCAAACATAGGCTATATAGTAATGAGACAGCAATTTCATTGCCTGTTCTTTACAGTTGCTGGGATTGGCTGTTCAGAATTGTATAGGATCACAGGATACCTGGGCACAATCGCGTTTCCACGGCAATTGTGCTACGTTTTCGGCATGATGAACTGGTACATCATAGGGCGGGAACTACCACGGACCTATGACAAACCAGTACGTCAAAGGTCGTGATGGGGTTAATCCCCCACATAGGTGATGATTCTAACACCTTATGCAATGCTAAGTAAATTGTGAAGACATGCAATGTTTACGGCCCTTGGGGACTGGGATTGACCAGCCTTGTTCTACAGAAGTGTAATGTCTTGCATTCCCAAACCTAAAACTTTCAGGCCAGGGGCCTGTGGTTTGTTCTCCAGCATCTGTAGGGGAGTATCAAAGCACCTCTTACTTTGCACAAACAGCCCAGCACAGAAGAAGTTAAAGGGATCCTGTCACCTCCAAAACGCCTCATAAGCTAGCAAAACATGTCCCTGCAGCATCCTACAGCCCGTCCTGGTGACTAAAGAATATGGCCCCTGCTAATTAGAATCACTAATGAGTAAGTAGTAAAACGTTTTTTATGCACTTTCACATTATGCTTTTAGGAGACAAAAGGAGTGTGAGATTAGTGATAATATGCTGCAGGGACATGTTTGGCTAGCTTAGGAGGCGTTTTGGAGGTGACAGGATCCCTTTAAGTTGAAGTTAAGTTTACTGTTGCAGAGTTAAAAAAGAGCACGTTAGTACATGATGTAATTTTTCAGATTTATGTTACAAATACACTGATAATTTTCACATAGGCACTTAGCATGGAGTCTAATGGTAGGTTTACTCATAAGTCTAATGGTGGGTTTACACGTCGCGATATCGGCGTCCAACTCCGACCCAACTCCGACCAAAAGTCACGTGGTTCGGGAGTTGGACCCGATATCGTTTGCGCGTTGTACGGTTTGAACGTACGATGCGATGCTGGAACGATGCCAAAACGATATCGGGGTTGAATGAGCGTGCTATTCAACCGCCCGATATCAGATGGCCGTTGTAGCCGCATTGTCCCGTGTGACAGCCCAACTACGATGTGTATGCCCACATCACCCATTCACTCCCATGTTAACTGGTCGTTCCTGGGTTGGGGGGCGTACACATCGTCGGGACGTTGTATCCCGATATCGGGCTGTCTAAACCGGCGATGCGATGGCGGGAAAAGCGCGCTCAATAAGCGCGCTCCCGCGTCGTTGCCTGCGATATCGGGCCGATATCGGGACATGTAAACCCACCATAACAGATATACTAGTGCATCTCAATGAATTAGGATATCATCAAGTTAATTTATTTCAGTAATTCAATAAATAAAGTGAAATGCACATATTATATGGAGCCATTACAGAGTGATCTATTTCAAGTTACTTTTTCTGTTAATGTTGACGATTATTTCAGATAATTTAATTAGGGAGGATGAAGGGTTAAAACCCGCACTGCCATATTCTACGAGACATCAAAGGGTGAATATAATATTGAATTATTAGTAAACGTGTTTCAGGGCTTCCATTGATTTTTGATGATGCTCTAATTCACTGAGATGCACTAGTATATCTAATATATAAAGCTGAATGTGTGTATGTGTGTGTGTGTATGTGTTTGTGTATATCTGGGATTGGCATCTACACTGTCGCAGCTACAGCCGCAAAATATTGCACAGTCACACGTCTGGACCCCGGGAGCGTCATAGGCTATGTTGTGAGGCGAAATTTTAACCCTGCGCGTTCCAGTTCACCAAACAATTTTGCCCCTATCTACATAATGGGAAAAAAGGGAAAGGAAACGTGTGGGAGGAAATTCGACAGCTGTCAGATATAGAGACAAAATTTTGCACAGTCCTACGTCTGGACCCCGGGAGCGTCATAGGCTATGTTGTGAGGTGAAATTTTAACCCCGCGCATTCCAATTCACCAAACAATTTTGCCCCTATCTACATAATGGGGAAAAAGTGACAGTTACCAGTTGACAGTTGTGAATGAGAGGGGCTTAATGATAGCACCAAAGACTAACAGCACATACCAGCATATAGTCACTAAGGTGGGGCCCCAACATGAGATATTCACCACACACAGGGACATGTATACACACCACACGCACATAAAGAGTAACAGCAAGTGTATAGTCACTAAAGTGCAGCCCCAACATTGGATACTCACCACGCACCCGAACACACACACACCACAAAGAGACACACACAACACAGAGACACACACACACCCCCAAGGGGACACACACACTCTATAGCGACACATGCACTCACCCCACAGGGACACACACACCACAAAGAGACACACATAACACAGACACACACCACACAGACCCCCCTTCTCCACAGGGACACACACACATAGCCACCCTATAGGGACACATGCACT
This sequence comes from Allobates femoralis, assembly GCA_033576535.1. Lineage (NCBI taxonomy): Eukaryota > Metazoa > Chordata > Amphibia > Anura > Aromobatidae > Allobates > Allobates femoralis. Next base: position 403,828,014 of record JARQOC010000003.1, read on the forward strand.
CACCCCACAGGGACACACACACCACAAAGAGACACACACACCACACAGACCCCCCCACAGGGACACACACACATACACACCCTATAGGGAAACATGCACTCACCCCTCAGGGACACACAGACACCACAAAGGGACACACACAACACAGAAACACACACACCCCACAACAGACACCCCCCCACAGGGACACACACACACATACACACCCTATAGGGACACATGCACTCACCCCAGAGGGAACACACACACACCACAAAGAGACACAACACAACACAGATACACACACACACACCACATACCCCCACACAGGGGCACACATACATACACACCCTATAGGGACACATGCACTCACCCCACAGGGACACACACACACACACACACCACAAAGAGACACACACAACAGAGACACACACCACACAGACACCCCCCACAGGGACACACATATACACACCCTATAGGGGCACATGCACTCACCCCACAGGGACACATACACATACCACAAAGAGACACACACAACAGAGACACACACCACACAGACCCCATCCCACAGGGACACACACATCACACAGACAGACACAGATGTGCACAAATCACCTCACACAACTCGCCTCATACGTGTGCTATCATTATTTTCCAAACATAAACATATGATTAAAAACAGCCAATGTGCAACACATGTGCCATATAGGGAATTAAGGCAGATGTCAGTCACATGAGCTGTCTATTATGTGTATGTGTGAGGTAACATATACTGCCCAGCCGGGGGAGGGTTTACTGTTGGCTGGAGATTTATCAGGCTGCCTATAGCAACCAATCACAGCTCAGCTTCTATTCTCCTGCATGTCATTAATATGACATATTCAAATTCTATTTTGGTACAGCTAACAACATCAGTTATTTATTAACCCGGGTGTAGCCGGGTACTACAGCTAGTATATTTATATATATATATATATATATATATATATATATATATATATATATATATATACCGTGTTTCCCCGAAAGTAGGGCGCCCCCGAAAGTAAGGCATGGTGCCGGTTTTAGGGGGGTCGGGTAATGTAAGGCATACCCTGAAAGTAAGACACTGTCGGGGAAACACGGTATATACAACAGCAGCCCCAATTGTGTATACAGCTGCAGCCACCCCCCATGAGTATACAGGCGCCCCTCCCCCTTGCTGCCGCCGCCAACCTGTAAAGTAAAATATCATTCTACTTATCCCTGCCGGTGTTCCGCTGGTGTCCTGCTGCTGTCCCGCCGCCATCATGCTCTTCCGTCTTCATCCGGCTTTATCCGACTTCCTTCTCCGGCACACAGACTGACGTCATTGTCTGTGTGCCGGAGATGGAAGACAGATGAAGGCGAAGGAGCGTGATAGCGGCGGGACAGCAGCGGGACACCAGCGGGACACCGGCGGGGATAAGTAGAATGATATTTTACTTTACAGGTTGGCGGCAGCAAGGGGGGGGGGCCCTGTATACTCATGGGGGGGGGGGCTGCAGCTGTATACACCACTGTGGGCTGCAGCTGTATACACCACTGGGGGCTGCAGCTGTATACACCACTGGGGGCTGCTGCTGTATACACCACTGGGGACTGCAGCTGTATACACCACTGGGGGCTGCTGCTGTATACACCACTGGAGGCTGCAGCTGTATACACCACTGGGGGCTGCAGATGTATACACCACTGGGGGCTGCAGCTGTATACACCACTGGGGCTGCAGCTGTATACACCACTGGGGCTGCAGCTGTATACACCACTGGGGGCTGCTGCTGTATACAACACTGGGGGCTGCTGCTGTATACACCACTGGGGGCTGCAGCTGTATACACCACTGGGGGCTGCTGCTGTATACAACACTGGGAGCTGCAGCTGTATACACCACTGGGCGCTGCAGCTGTATACATCACTGGTCGCTGCTGCTGTATACACCACTGGGGCTGCTGCTGTAACACTGCTGGGGCCTGTGTATACCACTGGGGAGGTTGCTGTATACCACACTGCTGGGGGCTGTATTTTATGGTTAAAACAAAAATCGACATTTATTTTCCCAATATAAGACATACCCCGAAAGTAAGACATAGTGGGACTTTTTGGGGTAAAAAAAATGTAAGACAGTGTCTTACTTTCGGGGAAACACGTTATTATACAGTTGCGGCCAAAAGTATTGACACCCCTGAAATTCTGTCAGATAATACTCAGTTTCTTCCTGAAAGTGATTGCAATCACAAATTCTTTGGTATTATTATCTTCATTTAATTTGTCTTCAATGAAAAAAACACAGGAGAATGAAGCAAAAAGCAAAACATTGATCATTTCACATAAAACTTTGCTGCCTCGGGCACTGGACTGCTTGACCGTGTGCATGGCATTATTGCCTAAGAAGAATGGTCTAAAATTCCAGCAGAGCATTGTAAGAAACTCACTGATGGTTACCGGAATCGGTTGATCGCAGTTATTTTGGCTAAAAGTTGTGCAAACAAGTATTAGGCTGAGGGTGCCAATACTTTTGTCTGGCCCATTTTTGGAGTTTTATGTGAAATGATCAATGTTTTGCTTTTTGCTTCATTCTCCTGTGTTTTTTTTCATTGAAGGCAAATTAAATGATCGCAATCATTTTCAGGAAGAAACTGAGTATTATCTGACAGAATTGCAGGGGCGTCAATACTTTTGGCCACAACTGTATATATATATAAAGAGAGAGAGAGAGAGAGATACAGTATAGATAGATAGATAGATAGATAGATAATAGATAGATAGATAGATAGATACATTTCACTATGCTGGTGATGCAACATTGTATGTGTGCTCTATGTTCACTCTCTTTGTTCCATTACATTTAAATAATTACTAAATTGGCATTTATAAAATCTTGGGTATTTTGGTCATTCTCGCCTCTGTTTCCTGATAAACAATACAAGCCACAGACAGATACAGAAGGAAAGAGGACCCTGCCCACGAGGGCTCTCAGTCTACAAGGGATGGGTGAGGATACACTAGGAGAGGGGAGAGCTGGGTATGCGGTGGTTTAATGGACTGAGGCTCACTGCAGGTTGTAGGCTTGTCAGAAGAGGTGGGTCTTCAAGTTCCTTATGAAGGTTTCTACAGTAGGCGAGAGTCTGATATTTGGGGCAGAGAAGCACAGGAGAAATTTTGTATGTGGTTGTGGGAGGAAGAGATAAGAGGGGAGTAGAGAAGAATATCTGTTTTAGGGTCCTTTCACATCAGCGGTTTTGCGCTGATTGCGGCAGTTGCGGTGAAAAAAACGCAACTGCCGCGATTACCGCATAACGGCTGCACTTGCGGTGTACTTGCGGCAAGCCCCATAGAATGTCTTGCGTCAGGTACGGCAAGTGCGGCATCAGCACTTGCCACAGGTGCGGCTGCGAAAAAAAAACGCGGCTGACCCCGTTTTTTTCGCGGCCGCACCTGCCGCAAGTGCCGATACCGCACTTGCCGCACCTGCTGCAAGCCCGCATATACATTTTATGGGGCTTGCCGCAAGTACACCGCAAGTGCAGCCGTTATGCGGTAATCGCAGCAGTTGCGGTTTTTTCACCGCAACTGCCACGATCAGCGCAAAACCGCTGATGTGAAAGCAGCCTTAGTGAATATAATTTGAATAATATCCAGTATTTACAAGCTCTTTCATCCTTATAAGGCAAACCAATCCCGGTGCCATTTTAAGTTTATTGCCCTGCCTTCCTCCATCTCTTATTCCCAAGCCCAGACTAAAGGCAAGTCAGTGCTACATTGTTGATTTATTGTTTTGATTTTCTTACAAATCTTTCAAACAACTTACTAATGTCCAAATAATTTTACGAACCTTTTTTTGCACGATTATCTTAACCCCTTCCCGACCCATGACGTTACACAAACGTCATGCGTTTCGGTGCCTTTCTGACCCATGACTTTGTGCAACATCATGGCAGGATTGGGGTCCCGCAGCCCCGGTGACCGGGCCGGTAAAGGGTCACCGATGCTGCGGGAACGTGAGGACCTGCACTTTATCCAGAGGGGTGGCTTTCCCCCCTTCGTGGCTAAAATCGCTCTGGCTGGCAGTTGAAGGTGAAACTGCCAGTCAGAGTGATTCACCCCCCCCAGGTCTGATTGGAGCTAGCGTCACATGGACGGTAGCTCTCCAATCAGGTGTGGAGGGGCGGGGGGACCTCCTCGGTCCCCTCCCGCTCTGGTCTTGATAACCCCCCTGGTCCATTCCCTCCCCCCTCTCACCTCCGATCCCCCGTCCCGACTCACCGCTCCCCTGGTGTCCTGCACCCGCCGATGCACCTGCCGGTCTGCCTCCTCTCCTGCTTGCGGTGGTGCCCTCCTCCTCTCCCGGGCTCCTCCTCCTCACCCGAGGATCGTGAGTGAGGTAAGAATGAATGGATGGATGCATGGATAGGTGCATGGATGGATGGGTGCATGGGTGGATGGATGGATGGGTGCATGGATGGGTGCATGGATGGATGGGTGCATGAATAGATGGGTGCATGGATGGATGGGTGCATGGTTGCATAGATGGATGGATGGGTGCATAGGTGGAAGGATGGATGGGTGCATGGATGGATAGGTGGATGGATGGGTGCATGGATGGGTGCATGAGTAGATGGATGGTTGCATGGGTGGATGGATACAACAAGGATTAAGTGTTCGCTTGTAGTTTCTGGGGTCAGAGTCATGGTGCACAGTATGGCAATGGTCTGCCGTACCGTGCACCATGACTCTGACCCCAGAGACTACAACAAGTGGACACTTGATCCCTTGTTGTAGTCTCTGGGGTCACAGTCATGATGCTGGGTACGGCAGATCATTGCCATACAGTGCACCATGACTCTGACCCCAGAGACTGCAACCCCTTGTTGCACCCATACATTCACCCATGAGTGAGGTAAGCATGAATGAATCAATGGATGCATGGATGGGTGCGTGCATGGATGGATGGGTGCATGGGTGGATGGATGGATGTATGGGTGGATGGATGGGTTAATGGGTGGATGGATGGATGCAACAAGGGATTAAGTGTAACTTGTTATGGTCTCTGGGGTCAGAGTCATGGTGCATTGTATGGCAATGATTTGCCGTACCATGCACCATGACTCTGACCCCAGAGACTACAACAAGTGGACACTTGATCCCTTGTTGTAGTCTCTGGTGTCACAGTCATGATGCATGGTACGGCAGATCATTGCCATACAGTGCACCATGACGCTGACCATAGAAACTACAACAAGTGGATACTCAATCCCTTATTGCACCCATCCATCCACCCATGAGTGAGGTAAGCATGAATGAATGGATGGGTGGATGGATGGGCGCATGAATGGATGCATGGATGGATGGATGGGTGCATGGATGCATGGGTGCATGGATGGATGGGTGCATGGATGGATAGATGCATAGGTGCATGGATGAATAGATGGGTGCATGGATGGATGCATGGATGGGTGCATGGGTGGATGGATGGGTGCATGGGTGGATGGATGGGTGCAACAAGGGATTAAGTTTCAACTTGTTGTAGTCTCTGGAGTCAGAGTCATGGTGCACTGTATGGCAATGATCTGCCATACCGTGCACCATGACTCTGACCCCAGAGACTACAACATGTGGACACTTGATCCCTTGTTGTAGTCTCTGGGGTCACTGTCATGATGCACGGTACGGCAGATCATTGCCATACAGTGCACCATGACGCTGACCATAGAGACTACAACAAGTGGACACTTAATCCCTTGTTGCACCCATCCATCCACCCATGAGTGAGTTAATCATGAATGAATGGATGGATGGGTGAATGGATGGGTTCATGGATGGATGGGTGCATGGATGGATGCATGGGTGGATGGATGGGTGCATGGGTGGATGGATGGTGCAACAAGGGATTAAGTGTCTACTTGTTATAGTCTCTGGGGTCAGAGTCATGGTGCACTGTATGGCAATGATCTGCCGTTACCGTGCACCATGACTCTGACCCCAGAGACTACAAAAAGTAGACACTTAATCCCTTCTTGCACCCATCCATCCACCCATGAGTGAAGTAAGCATGAATGAATGGATGGATGCATGGATGGGTGCATGGATGGATGGGTGCATGGATGGGTGCATGGATGGATGGATGGGTGCATGGATGGATGGATGGGTGCATGGATGGATGGGTGCATGAATGGATGGATGGGTGAATGGATGGATGGATGGGTGCATGGATGGATGGATAGGTGCATGGATGGATGCATGGGTGCATGGATGGATAAATGGGTGCATGGGTGGATGGATTGGTGCATGGGTGGATGGAATGGGTGCATTGATGGATGGGTGCATGGGTGGATGGATGGGTGCAACAAGGGATTAAGTGTCGACATATTGTAGTCTCTGGGGTCAGAGTCATGGTGTACTGTAGGGCAATGATCTGCCTACCGTGCACCATGACTCTGACCCCAGAGACTACAACAAGTGGAAACTTGATCCCTTTTTGTAGTCTCTGGGGTCACTGTCATGATGCACAGTTCGGCAGATCATTGCCACACAGTGCACCATGACTCTGACCCCAGAGCCTACAAGGGTTCAAGTTTCCTCTTGATGTAGTCTCTGGGGTCAGAGTCATGGTGCACTGTATGACAGATCATTGCCATACAGTGCACCATCAGTGTAACTGCAGAGACTGTAGGAAGGGGACACTTGATCCCTTGCTGCAGTCTCTGCATGTAGTAGAGGCGATCGATCATCATGGGACCATTGTTGTGGACTACGTCGGACGGTATGGAGTATAAAAATGGAATCTCAATTTGTGTTTGTGTTTTTTTTACTAAAAATATTTTTCTCTGTGTGGTGTATTTTATTTACTATTTACTAGAGATTCCTAATGGCTGGATCTAACATTGGCCCGACATTATGAATCTCAGGCTTAGTGCCAGCTGCCAATAAAAAATCTGGCATTAACCCCTCTATTACCCAGTTTGCCCCCGGCACCAGGGCAACTGGAAGAGTCTTGGTACAGTGCCAAAAAATGTCGCTTCAATGAAAGCGCCACTTTATGGGGCGGCTGCGGACTGCAATTCACAGCATCAGGGGCCCAGAACGCTTGGGCCTCTCCATGCTGAGGATTCCAGCCCCCAGCTGCCTAGTTGTACCTGGCTGGACCAAAAATATGGCAGAGCCCGACGTCATTTTATTTTCTGAAATTAGGTCTATAAATAAAACAAAAAGAATGGGCTTCACTGTATTTTTGGTTGCCAGCCAGGTACAACTTGGCAATTGGAGGGCTGGAATCCTCAGCGTGGAGAGACCCAAACGTTGTGGCCCCCCACGCTGCGAATTGCAACCACAGTCACCCCAGAAAATAGCGCACTCTTTAGAGGCATAATTTTCTGGTGCTGTACCCCAACTCTTCCAGTTGCTCTTGTGCTGATGGCACACATGGGCTCTTCATACGTGACATGATGTCCGCTAACAATTTGAATGGAAAATTAGCTATACAGTCATATGAAAAAGTTTGGGCACCCCTCTTAATCTTACTCTTTTTTTTTTTTTTGTTTAAATTAGTTTTTTTGCAACAGTTATCTCAGTGTGATATATGTAATAACTGATGGACACAGTAATATTTCAGGATTTAAATTAGGTTTATTGTACTAACTGAAAATGTGAAATATGCATTATTTCAAAAATTGACAGGTGCAAAAGTATGGGCACCTCGACAGAAAAGTGACAGTAATATTTAGTAGATCCACGTTTTGCAAAAATAACAGCCTCTAGTCACTTCGTGTAGCTGTTAATGAGTTCCTGGATCCTGGATGAAGGTATTTTTGACCATTCCGCTTTACAAAACAATTCCAGTTTAGTTAAGTTTGATGGTCGCCGAGCATGGACAGCCCGCTTCAAAACATCCTACAGATGTTCAATGATATTCAGGTCTGGGGACTGGGATGGCCATTCCAGAACATTGTAATTGTTCCTCTGCATGAATGCCTGAGTAGATTTGGAGCGGTGTTTTGGAACATTGTCTTGCTGAAAGATCCATCCCCAGCGTAACTTCAACTTTGACACTGATTCTTGAACATTATTCTCAAGAATCTGCTGATACTGAGTGGAATCCATGCGACCCTCAACTTTAACAAGATTCCTGGTGCCGTCATTGGCCACACAGCCCCAAAGCATGATGGACCCTCCCCCAAATTTGACACTGGGTAGCAAGTGTTTTTCTTGGAATGCTGTGTTTTTCTGGCACCATACATAACGCCTTGTTGTATGACCAAACAACTCAATCTTTGTTTCATCAGTCCACAGGACCTTCTTCCAAAATGAAACTGGCTTGTCCAAATGTGCTTTTGCATACCTCAGGCGACTCGATTTGTGGCGTGCATGCAGAAACAGCTTCTTTCGCATCACTCTCCCATACAGCTTCTCCTTGTGCAGTGTGCGCTGTATTGTTGACCGATGCACAGTGACACCATCTGCAGCAAGATGATGCTGCAGGTCTTTGGAGGTGGTCTGTGGATTGTTCTTGACTGTTCTCACCATTCTTCTTCTCTGCCTTTCTGATATTTTTGTTGGCCTGCCACTTCTGGCCTTTACAAGAACTGTCCCTGTGGTCTTCCATCTCTTTACTATGTTCCTCACAGTGGAAATTGACAGGTTAAATCTCTGAGACAACTTTTTGTATCCTTCCCCTGAACAACTATGTTGAACAATCTTTTTTTTTTTTTCAGATTATTTGAGAGCTGTTTTGAGGAGCCCATGATGCCACTCCTCAGAGAAGATGCAACTAGGAGAACAACTTGCAAGTGGACACCTGAAATAGCTTTTCTCATGATTGGATACACCGGGCTATGAAGTACAAAGCTCAATGAGGTTACCAAACCAATTTAGTGCTTCAGTAAGTCAGTAAAAAGTAGTTAAGAGTATTCAAATCATGAAAATCAGAAAGGTGTCCATACTTTGGCACCTGTCAAATTTTGACATAATGCATATTTCACATTTTTGGTTAGTACAATAAACCTCATTTCAAATCTGAAATATTACTGTGTCCATCAGTTATTACATATATCACACTGAAATAGCTATTGCAAAAAAACAATTTTAAACAAAAAAAAAAGAGTAAGATTAAGAGGGGTGCCCAAACTTTTTCATATGACTGTAATTGTTAGTGGACACCATGTCGCGTATGGAGAGCCCCTGTGTGCCTAAACATTGGAGCTCCACCACAATTGACCCCATTTTGGAAACTAGACCCCCAAGGAACTTTTCTAGATGCATCATGAGCACTTTGAACCCCCAGGTGGTTCACAAAATGTTCTTTTAGCCTCAATTTTTTCATTTTCACATGGGCAACAGGATAAAATGGATCCTAAAATGTGTTGGGCAATTTTTTCCTAAGTACACCGATAGGCAGAGCTCAGAAGGGAAGGAGCGCCATTTGACGTTTTGAATAGAAAATTAGCTCCAAAAGTTAAATGGCGCTCCTTCCCTTCCGAGCCCTGCGCCCAAACAGTGGTTTATGACCACATATGAGGTATCGGTGTACTCAGGAGACATTGTCCAACAAATTTTAGGAACCATTTTATCCTGTTGCCCATGTGAAAATGAAAACATTGAGGCTAAAAGAACATTTTTGTTGGAAAAATTAAAATGTCCATTTTTTCCCTCCACGTTGCTTTAGTTCCTCTGATGTACCTGAGGGGTTAATAATCTTCTTGAATGTAGTTTTGAGTAGCTTGAGGAGTGCAGTTTTTGGAATGGTGTCACTTTTGGATGTTTTCTGTCACATCGGCCCCTCAAAGGGACTTCAAATGTGATGTGGTCACTAAAAAAAATGGTTTTGTAAATTTTGCTGGAAAAATGAGAAATTGCTGATGAACTTTGAACCCTTATAACTTCCTAGGGTCGGTTTCAAATCAACGTTTTATCTGATCTGGGGTTGTAGTATTGTAGTATTGTATGTATGTAGTGTTGTAGTATTCCTATGGAGCCGGATGGCAGTTATTTGCCATCCGGTTTCCATTTGTCCGGGAGGATCCAGGACAATTCGAATTTTTCTTCCGGACGCAAAAAGTGGCTTGCAGCGTTTGTGTGTCCAGTGCAAAAATCGGCACAAACCAGATCTTCCCAGATCAGGCGCCCCCTAACATGGAAGTCTATGGAGCCGGATCCGACATAAAATGGGATGCGGCTCCCGGACACCGGCTGCTGAAGTTTGGCAGCGAGTGCGGCTAAACTTCAGCACCTGGAGCAGCCCTCTGCAGAGATTTCAGAACCGTGGCTAGCTCCCCGCGATCTTGAAATTTCAGCAGCTGCGATCTGCCGATTTTGGTAGAAAAGATGTTTCTGTTTGTCCGGGGCAGTCAGGTTCTGTCCGGTGCTTTCTGCAAATTACCGGACAGAACCTGAAACACCAAAAAACGTGGTGTGAACCGGCCTAAGGCTGACTTCACACTGCAGTTTCACCCTGAACAGGTTCCATCCGGTTTGTGTGCCAAAACCAGGAGTGTCTCCAACACCCAAAACAGGTGTCAATCTTTCAATTATAGTTTTTCTCTGCAAGTTCCTCTCCGGGTTTTGGCACACAAGCCGGATGTAACCTAGGGAAAAAACTGCAATGTGAAACCAGCCTAACAAAAAAAAATGTATTTTCTAAACTTCTGCTGATGTAAAGTAGACCACGTGGGAAATGTTATGTATTAACTATTTTGTGTCACATAACTCTCTGGTTTAACAGAATAAAAATTAAAAATTTGAAAACTGTGAAATTTTCGCCAAATTTTCGATTTTTTCACAGATAAACGCAAAAATTATCAACCTAAATTTATTACTAACATGAAGCCCAATATGTCACTTAAAAACAATCTCAGAATTGCTAGGATCTATTGAAGCGTTCCAGAGTTATTACCTCATTACCTCTGACACTGGTCAGAATTGCAAAAAATGGCAAGGTATTTAGGGTCAAAATAGGCTAGGTAGTGAAGGGGTTAAATTCCCTTTGGATTATTTGAAGCGCAGTAGTCGTTTTATAAATATATTTTTTCTTTCTATTTTTGACAGGTGATTGCACGGTGCCTGCCTTCTATTTCCATCAACTTTTAATATTAATTTGTTAATTAAAAAAAAAAAAAACTTTTAATATAACATTGGGCGCGCTAATGTTCTTTTCTGCCATTCCCGTTTTATAGTAATCGATTCCCAATCAGTGTTTTTTATTAATTGGACAGGTTGATTTCATAGAAGTATGATTGACATGGAGTTAAATTGTGTTGTGTAAGTGTTCCCTTTATTATTTTGAGCAGTATATATTTTCTTTCGCCACTCCATTGCATAGATTCCATCTCATAAACTGCCAAATACTTATGGCCACTTTACACGTCCCGATATCGTCGTCCAACTTCGATAAAAAGTCACGTGGTTCGTGTGTTGGCGCCGATATCGTTCGTGCGTTGTATGGTGTAAATGTGCAATGTGATGCAAGACCGATGCCAAAACGATATCGGGGGAGAAATGAGCAGGCTCTCCAACTGCCCAATATTGGATGGACGATCTGGCAGGATCGTGCTGTGTGACAGCCCAACAATGACTTGGAGAGCAACTTCCCCTATTCACTCCCGTGTTAAATGGTCGTTCCTGGGTCGCTCGTACAAGGGGGCGTACACATCGCAGTTGTGTTGCCTGCCGATATCGCTGTGTGCAACATCTCCTATGCGATCTAGGATTTCAGCCAAAAAAGTGCGCGCTCCCATTCCATTTTATCCAATATCGAAACGATGTTGGGACATGTAAAGTGGCCATCAGACTGCTAGCCTTTTACACTGATGGCATTCACATCTTCTGAATATGTGTTGTAGACAAATCATAAGCAGGCAGCAATACACAGCAGAAAAAGAAAACACATCCCCACCATAGTTTAACTCATTAGATGCCAAATTATTTGACTGCAAATATCTCCACAACAGAGAGGCAAATTAGAAAAAAATAAAATGTTTATTTTAGTCTGCAGCCAATATTATAACATGTACAGTTCAACATGAACAATTGATGAAAGGTCTCTTTAAGAGACATTCTATGCATGCTACATTAATTTATGTTTAGGGAAATTTTTTCCCTATGTTAAAATCGCCCTGGCTGGATTTATACATACGTATTTTGCGGTTCGGGAATGTAGATTTCTGATTTGGAAACTTGCAGCTGGTTCATACAACCAAGATACAATGGGGAAAATAAGTATTTGACACTCTGCCGGATTTGCAAGTTTTCCTACATACAAATAACGGAGAGGTCTGTAATTTTTATCGTAAGTATACTTCAACTGTGAGAGACAGAATATATGAACAAATCCTAAAAATCATATTGCATGATTTTAACCTAATTTATTTGCAATCTATTGCATTAAATACGTATTTGATACAATACAAAAACTGAACTTCATATTTGGCATAGAAACTTTTATTTGCAATTACAGAAGACAGATGCTTTCTGTAGTTCTTTACCAATTTTAAAAACACTTCTGCAGAGATTTTGCCCCCCAAAACTCCATATAGATCTTCCCCAGCTCCCTCCAAAGGTTTTCTTTTAGGTTCAGGCCTCGAGACTGACTAAGCCATTCCAGGGGCTTGAAATGCTTTTTTTTTTTCGTTCAATTTAAGTTTATTGATTTTTCATGGAAACAAAAAAGTGGTACATAACAATGGTTATATATCATGTATAACAATAAATATATGTCGGGTATACTACATTTGTTCAAGTTGAATATTTCTTCTTAGCTGAGAGTCCCATTATTCATACTCCTCAGACGGTTAACTCCTCAAACCTTCCATTTTTGGTTATAGAACAGTAAAATAAGAGTACATGGCCAATCATGTATAAAAGGTCAGACAAAATCGTCCATGTACTCCATTGTTTAGTTCACATAGGAGCATCAGTATCTGTCCAGCTCTATTCGAATAATCAGACATTCTGAAGACTTATCCAAAAATGAGTCCATGACATTAGTTAGGCATATGTCAGTTTCACTGTCATTCGAACAACCGTATAGAGATTAGTCTTCACTTAATGTAAAAGATATTCAAAATTCTATAAAATTATCAACATAACACCTATAAAGAAAGAGAAAGTAAGAGAAAGAAGAAGGGATGGGGGGGGATAGGGAGATTATTGTATTACTATCTTATGACAACTCCTAAGATAGTGTTGTCAAAGTCGCACATCTCCTGGCAACATGGTTCTTTAGGGCTCTCGAGTCTCCCAAATGTTTCTCATCCAGATGTGTGGAACAGGTCTCTAAAGTCAGGAGAATCACGGAATAACACCCATGGGCTCCAGGTGTAACAGAATTTATCCCCGGCATTGATGACCTCAGCAGTAAGCTCTTCCATCCTACACAACCTATTCATCTCTTCTATCCATTCGAATAAGAGAGGCTGGTGGGATGTGTTCCAATGTCTAGGCACTATGTTTCTCTCCGCTATAAGACAAAACCGCAAAATGACGGATTTTTGGGATTTCATAGAGCCGGGCAAAATGGAAAGGAGCGCTACCAGGGGCGTCCTATCCACATACTGGCCATTAACTTTCTGATAGGTATCAAATACTGTTGACCAAAAGGGTTTAATCTGTTCACAATCCCACCATAACCATATATGTAACATAGTGCCTTTCTCCTTTTGACATCTCCAACATACATCCGAGACAGTGGGGAAGATAGAGTGAACATTGACTGGACATTGGTACCATTGGGAAAGTATCTTATAATTCCTCTCTGGAGCTATATAGGTCATGGAAAGTTTGTGTGTATAAACACAGGCTTTCTTCCACTCCGTCTCAGGTATTTCCATACTCAATTCCGTCTCCCATTTTCTGAGGAATTTAAGGTCTCTCAGGTTTCCTGTAGTATTGATAATTTTGTAGATCTTAGAAACGGGTGTGAGCAGGTGGGGAGTCTTGCAAGAACAGTTCCTCGAATTGAGTCAAGGTAGCATTATAGTTAGTCAGGGTTCGGTTAAGGGACAGAAACGACTGTAATTGAGCGTATTCAAGCCAAGAGAGGTTGGGTTTTGTGGCTGTCAGCGTACGGAAAGGGGGTAAAGCCTGACCATCTAAAACATGAAACATTCGAGGATCTGCATTCTCATGCCATCCCAAAAAGGTATTAGTCCGCAACGCCGGAGGAAATCCAGGGTTATGGAACAATGGAGTAAGGGGGCCCCTATCTCTCTCGAAACAGTCCCTATTTTAACCTCCCTTTCCATTATTTTCAGGGTTACGGATATTAGGTTGTTTTCGGAACCCATCTCTGGTCTATGAAACACGGGGATCCAAGGAACATACCTTAGAGGAACTAAAATGTCCTACTCTGCTCCAATCCAATCCACTGTTTGTAAAAAATGGGAAAGGAAACGGTGTTCACCAGTCCGCGCTGCCAGGATCCACTTATTCCAGGGAAGAAACTCACGATCAGATGTGATATGATCAAAGCCTTTTATTGCATCCAACGCGTTTCAACACCTTTCCTGGCGTCTTCCTCAGGGAAGTGGATCCTGGCAGCGCGGACTGGTGAACACCGTTTCCTTTCCCATTTTTTACCGTGTGATTCCACGTGCAAGTGGTCGGTGGGAGTCCAGCAGCAGCCATCCGGATAAAACACTACATGTCTGCATACCAGTTGTGGGTCGCACAACTGAAATAGGTGAGTGGCTCCTTTATACCACCTGATTGTCAGTGTCTAAGTGATAAGGCACTATTGCGCCTCTTGTTCCCCTTCCCCCTTTTTCTTTCAATCCACTGTTTGGACGTATAGTGATACTGCCAATCCAACAGCCTCGTCAAAATAGCTGCTTCATAGTAATTTTTTAAATTTGGCAGTACTGTCCCCCCATCAGTTTTATGAGCGCACTGTGCGCTGCCATGGTAAATTTCGGGTTGCTATGGAGCCCGCAGTTCCAGAAATGACGGAGGGAGCCAAGCTGGGGGGCGCGAAATTTGATATCAATATCACGCCCATTGGGCATGATAGAGACTCCTGGAGGCGGCGAGAGGGACTCAAAGAGGATGCGCCATGGGGGGCTAGCAATGGTAGCCCCCCAGATCATTAACATACGCCTCACTAAGGTATAAAATAATATACAAGATGGGCGCACACCTCTAGTGGTGGGTGCTAGCATGAAAATATACATACCGTGTTTCCCCGAAAGTAAGACCCTGTCTTACATTAATTTTACCTCCAAAAGTTCCACCCGGTCTTACTTTCGGGGGAGGTCTTACATTAGCAAAAAAAAAATCCCACTTCAGCCTCCCCTAACTTGCGGCAGTTGCGGTGAAAAAAACGCACTTTCCGCACAGCACTTGCGGCGCAATTGCGGCACGGCCCCATGCAATGTATAGGCCACTTGCGGTTCACTTGCGGCAAGTGCGGTTTTTTCACCGCAACTGCCATTTTAAAATGGGAGCCATTTTTGAGCAAGTGGCCTATACATTGCAAGGGGCCGTGCCGCAATTGCGCCGCACACAGTGCACACACACACACAGTGCACACACACACACACACACACACACACACAGTGCACACACACAGTGCACACACACAGTGCACACACACACACCCATGTTTACAGTACACAAGTGTCATTATGGTACCTGTTTTCGCCGGATCACTTTCTCTTTTCCTCTGCGGTGCTGGGTGACGATTCCTCAGGGCTGGGCGGCCAATCACAGGTCGCGCTGGGCGGAGATCGGCGGGGCACAGCAAGTTAGGCTGTGATTAACCCCATGATCTCAGGACCAACGGCTGCACCAGGGGGACAGGAGGAGCCTGGACGGCGGCGTATACCGTACCAGTACGGTAAGCCTGCGGCAACCTAAAGAGGGGCCCGCGACCCCCCCGTAGGCGGCCTTACATTTCCCCGCGACCCCCCCCCCCAAAAGCGGCCTTACAATCGGGGGGTGCCTTACATTAGAAACCCCTGGGCACCCCCCTACCCTGCCTTACTTTCGGGGGGGTCTTACTTTCGGGGAAACACGGTACTTACTAGAAGGAGATTCTGCTGCACACCAGCACTTCATGTTCAAGGAAAAAGCGTATGGCTAACAAGTATTATTGCATTGTGTGAACAGGAACCAAGAACATATTGGAAAGCTACTGAAAGCTATCTAAGAATAAATGTGAAAAATTAGTTAGAATATAATGGCCATGACATCCGGAAGCCCAGTAACCGCTTTCAAGGTTTTTTCACTCTACTGGGTCCTATCTAAAAACCTCATGTCTGCAGTCTGGATATGTGTATGGGATAATGCCCTATGTGCAATTAAAACCTGCTTATAAAGGAAATTATCAGGACTATGTGTAGGTTCTCATAGCAGTTACTGGGTGGGGGGAGGGTGCTGCAACCAAAAAAACTATATAATATAATATACAAGATGGGCGCACACCTCTATGGTGGGTGCTAGCATGAAAATATACATACTTACTAGAAGGAGATTCTGCTGCACACCAGCACTTCATGTTCAAGGAAAAAGCGTATGGCTAACAAGTATTATTGCATTGTGTGAACATGAACCAAGAACATATTGGAAAGCTACTGAAAGCTATCTAAGACCTTGAAAGCGGTTACTGGGCTTCCGGATGTCATGGCCATAACATTCTAACTAATTTTTCACATTTATTCTTAGATAGCTTTCAGTAGCTTTCCAAAATGTTCCACCCAGTAACTGCTATGAGAACTTACACATAGTCCTGATAATTTCCTTTATAAGCAGGTTTTAATTGCACACAGGGCATTATCCCATTCACATATCCAGACTGCAGACATGAGGTTTTTAGATAGGACCCAGTAGAGTGAAAAAACCTTGAAAGCGGTTACTGGGCTTCCGGATGTCATGGCCATTACATTCTAACTAATTTTTCACATTTATTCTTAGATAGCTGTCAGTAGCTTACCAATATGTTCTTGGTTCCTGTTCACACAATGCAATAATACTTGTTAGCCATACGCTTTTTCCTTGAACATGAAGTGCTGGTGTGCAGCAGAATCTCCTTCTAGTCACTAAGGTATAAAAACATTTTGCTAAACACTCACACTACACAGTTAGGAGAGAAAGGGATAGTTAGGGAAGTAATAGGAAGGTGCAGGGACCGGTAGTGATAGCCTGGGGGCTTTATCTAGGTGACAGGTTTCCTTTAATGATTAATTATCATACAAATAAATTTTTTCATGCTCTGCCTTGCTCAATGACATTTATTATGCTAATTAATCATGTAATTTCCCTTTTTCTTCTTCTTCCTTCCTGCCTTTACTTAATGGGTTATTCTTATGTCTTTAATTATGCTATGAGTAAGGACACATTTGTCCGAAACACGTAAATGACACAATGGGTTATGTATGACTTGTTTTTATAACCCATTTCACCTACAGAATATTTTAACTTGATGGAATAAAGAAGGTGATTCCTGGGACGAGTTGCTCAAATTCTTCCCTTTTCTACCTGCTGTTCCTGTAATCCCAGGAATTCAGTCTCCGTTGCATCGCCCTAAATTAATTGCATTTTTCTCACGACTTGGAATACACGTGATGGGGTGAGCTGAATTTATATTATTTTTAAATTTATTTTCACCACTTAAAGTAAATCCAGCCTCAGAGTTGTAAAACAGATACAGCAGAGTAACTAGTTGCACTTAGTTAGTGTAATGTCCACTAATTGTCATGATGCACATGTTCTTGCAAACTGATAGCATTGTGTAATAGCAGGCCTCACTGGTACTTTGTTTCCATTCCTAGTTTTCAAATATAATATGCATGTACTTTATAGCATGGTATATTAAATGTGTAATGTCACCTACCTGGAAAAAGAAAAAAGCTTGTCCAAACCAATAGTGCATTATGGTGATCTGAGCTGCATCAAACTTCAGGATTTTCCAGATGAACATAGTTAGAATCATCTGGATGAGGAGACAAAATACCAAAACCACAAGGTTGTGTGGTCGAAATAAAAGTGCTGCAAGAAGTATCAATCCACTGTACACTTCCCATAATCCCATAGTCTTTGCTTTAAAATCTGTGCATATAACATGAGCTTTCAACAAGTCTTTTATTCCAGTTATAACAATCCCAAGTACAAATATGTAAACAAAACGCGCTTCTGTGATTCCTCTGTAAAAAAAAAAAAAAATTAAAACGTTAAATAATAGAGATATGCGCAGATTTTTATTTAATATAGCAATATTTTTATTAACTAAGGAAACACTTTTCGTTATAAATGCTTTTTGTTTTAGCAATGCATTTCAATTTAGCCTTTGCACTATGGAAGTAGCATGGTTGAAGAGTGCTGATGAGCACTGTAAATGTGCTTTATACATGCCGCAACAACTATATACCTTTTTAAATTATGGAAATTATAGGATCAATAGATATGGTAATTATGACTACTTGTACTTTTTCAATGTATGGCAGAGGTTAAGTTTCTTAAAATGGCCAAATGTATTGTCCTTTTGATTGTAATCGCATGTTTGCCAAGTCATTGTTCTGCCAGACTGTGCGGAGTCTTTATTATTTGGAGGGTGTGAATTGCTGATTCAATGTAACTAGCCTCATCCCCTTTCTGTCCACATCATTTAAATAAACATTATCCAGTAGGACTGAAATTCAGCCAATGAGAGCACAGTCTTATTCTTATTATCCAATCATGAAGTCCCCAATTGCCTGAAATGAGTGCTCAGGGGTATATAAAGAGGTCTGTTCATTAGCCAGGTGTTCATATGCTTTGTGGCCTCAGGCTGTGCAGGTGAGTGCTGGGTGCCGGGATCAGGAGGCCTAAATTCATTGCTGCATGTCACTCATGACTTTCATTCTGGAGGTGGAGCATGTGGGCTGCTCCCCGGCTTTCCATATACAGATGTGTTCAAAATAATAGCAGTGTTTTAAAAAAACATTAGTTAAGTCCAAAATCTTTATAATAGTCTTTATTACTATGCATTGGGAACATTGCACACTCTTGCTAAAACAAAACATGATAAATGTATATAATTTCTAACTTCTTTACATAAAATAACCGAAAATTAACATTGAGCCTTTTTAAAAAAATAGCAATGTCTGCATTTCTGTTTACAAGCTCAAAATATTGGAAGAGAGGTTTCCTTTTGTGTAAAAGAATGACGTGATTCCATAGCTTCTAACATGGAAAGGCTCCTCTCGACTATGAGGTCAGAGATTGGGAAATGCCCTCTCAACAATATGTCATGGATAGCACGTATCCATGCTTTTAAATTGTTTATACTTCCACAAATTTTATATTTTTTCAGAGCTTTGTCCGTGTCGGATCGCGACGAGATTTTTACGGAAACTGCAATCTTTAACTAACTCTTATATCTGGGCGGGTAAGAAAGCACGGGTTGTGGGGAAAATAATGTACCTTCCTTTTGCTGAGGGGGGCATGGGAGTCCCAAATATTGTTAACTATTATAAGGCGGCACTCTTCGAGTCAGTAAAAAAATGCTGGTCTCCCCCGATAGAACCCCCCGGTTGGATGAGTATTGAAAGTCATGCTTTGGGAGGTTCTCCTTCCCTTTTACAAGCTGAGTCACTAGCGTGTACCAACGTTAGGCTGGCACTCCTAGCTCCTCGGCCTACTTTGGCCTTGTGACGTGAGGTGATTCCGTCCTTGGTTACTCTCCCGGTTGGGGTATAGGTCTGGAGGCACTCCATTTCCATGTTGCAGGTTTAAACTTGAGGCCATGGTGGGAGGTTGTTCTGCATGTTCTTGGAGATTTGCTGTGGGATGGCTCGTTTCTTCCATTTGACTCACTCTGTGAGGAATTCCCAGAGCTTATCAGACGCTTTCTTCAATACATGCAGATGAGGCACTTTCTTCACTCAGTAGATAAACAGCGAATGCCCTTGCTTCCCACAAGCCCTTCCGTATTTCAGAAATTCCTTCTCTCTGACCCACATAATTATAAAGGATTATCATTGATTCATAAGGAACTTAACAAACTAGCATTCAGGTCTCGTCCATCTTACATGACAAAATGGGAGGATGATCTGTCGTTTCGGGCTACGGAGGAGGAGTGCAGTGCAAGCCTAAAGGCAGTAGGGTCGTCTACAAGATGTATTAGCCACCAAGAATCCCTGAAAAAGATACAACTCAGGTGGTACCTTCCTCCTTCTAGGTTGGTACATTTCACAACAGATGCTTCCCACTTATGTTGGAGGCAGTGTGGGGAGAAGGGCACCCTCTCACACATGTGTTGGTTTTGTTCTAAACTAAGACCCTTCTGGGCAGTTATTTCCCAGCTCTTATTCACAATGATGGGGTTGGAGGTTCCCTTACCCCACAGCTAGCTGTTCTAAATATAGGTATAGATTGATTACATAGAGACTTTCAATCCATTGTCTCTATAGTTCTTACAGCCTCGAGAATGTCTGTAGCTGCTAAGTGGAGGTCACCTTGTCCCCCAACTCTCTAAGAGGTGGCTAATAGACTGAACTCAACTTTCCATCATGAGTATTGGCTATCACTAGACTCCAGGCGGAGGAATAGGGTGATTGACATTTGGTCAGGCTGGGCATCTAATCCCCTGGCAGTTCCTATTCGGTGATAGCTTTAGATTAGGTTAGGCTAACTTGTGTACTGTTATTTCCAGCTTTTATCCTTGTATTTAAAATTAAAGTGAATCTGATGATCTCTGTCTTTCTTTCTCTTTTATTTCTCCCATTTCATCTTCCCCTCCTTATCTCTTTTCTTTCTCCTTACCCCATTTCTGTCTTGCCTTTTTCGTCATAATTCCTCTCTCTTCTTTTCTACTGTTGCGTATTGTTTTCTTCACCTCTCCCTTTTAAGATAGAATTGGCATATGTTTGCCTCTTGTGGTAATTTTTGTATGTATCCTTGTGTTCTTGTGACCAATGGTCAATGTTGTTGTTCTTTTGTTTATTTTCAAACCTTCAATAAACATTTATTGGATAAAAAAAAATACAAGCTCAAAATATGTACTTTTTTTTTTCATTTTTTTTATTTTAGGGTTTAATCCAGTGAATCACTAACTGAAAATCTAATATTTACTTGTATAACCACAGTTTTTAGAACTGCTTCACATCTATGTTGCATAGACTCAGTCAGCTTCTGCCACCTGTCAACTGTTATTCCAGCCCAGAATGCTTTAACTACATCCCAAAATTTACTTGCATTTGTTGGCTTTGCCTCAGAAACTGCATTTTTTTTATGTCACCCCACAAGTGTTCTATTGGATTAAGGTCCGGGGATTGGGTTGGCCACTCTATACCTTAATTTTGTTGGACTGGAACCAAGATTTTGTTCATTTACTGGTATGTGTCGGGTAGTTGTCTTGTTGAAACACTAATTTCAGGGGCATTTCCTTTTCAACGTAAGGCAACATGACCTCTTCAAGTATTTTGATATATGTAAACTGGCCCATGATCCTTGGTATGTGGTAAATAGGCCCGTCACCATAGTAAGAGAAACATGCCCATTTGGTTGAACCACCATGGTTCACTGTAATCATAGTGTACTGTGGCTTGAATTCAGAGTTTGGGGGGCCATCACACAAACTGTCTGCGGCCCTTGGACCCAAAAAGAACAATTTTACTTTCATTAGTCAACAAAATGTTCCTCCATTTTTCTTTAGGCCAGTTCGTGTGTTCTTTGACAAATTGTATCTGTTTCAGTATGTCTCTCTTTTTTATTTTTAAACAGTGGGACTTTGTAGGGACTTCTTGCTAATAGATTAGCTTCACACAGGTGTCTTCTAGCAGTTACAGTACTCACAGTTAACTTGACACTGTCTTTGATCATCCTGCAGCTGATTTATTTTATACAAAATAAAGTGTGGGCTTGGCCCTAGTTTTGCCAGCCAAAGCAAGGCAGCTGAGGGTGGCAGCCTGTATCTGTCCAGTTTATCTGTGCTGACAATCAAAAATACAGTAATGCACTATGTATTTTTTTTTTTAATTATTTATTTTTACGAACTATGACGCCAGTCAATGGGTGAGGAGCCCAACAGCCAATCACAGATGCTGTTAAAGTAATGTGAAAACAGCCCATACATTCTAGCACCTATCTTGCATGAGTGTATGGTCTGTTTCCAGATTATTCCAACAGCCAATCACACACGCCCACTCTCTGCGACAGCGTCTGTGATTAACGTTAACCTGTATAGGAAAACACAAGAACAATAGAATCTTATCTCTAATAAAAGTGCTGGCAGGGTGGAGAATGCACACCTGATACAGTTGTGAAACCCACAACTGGTATGCTTTATTCAGCTGCTGCCGGACCACACTTCCACATGCACCGGTGTAGATTAATGGGCGGCGTGTTTCGGTCCGCGTTGCTATACAGCTATATAGACCACGCTGCATCTGTTATCAATGGTATTTCAATGTGTTTTGGAGCCAGCTATTCTCCTTCTTTAGGAATATGAAAGCATGCTATGGTTTTATATCCTGAAGAAGGTGCACGGCTGGCTCCGAAACACACTGAAATATAATACCTTTGATAACAGATCCAGAGTGGTCTATATACCTGCGCGGAATGAAACATGCTGTCCATTATAGCATCTGTGATTGGCTGTTCCGCCCTCAGCAGTGAATACCCAGTAAGTTAATGAGCCACCCCGGAAGTACAAGTGGCCAAACACCAGTAAGTATAATGCTGCGGTTTAATCACTTTTTTCTTTTTACAGCCCCCATGCCCCTGAACCAAACCCAAACTGCAACATGGACTTCCAAGAGATGTCCACGTTCAGGGTCTGTGCTCGACCTGGTGGATTCTTGGACCCCGAACCTTTACAGTTCACATTCGGCCATCCCGACTCTTGACCAGTCCAGTTATGATTCCCACTGCCCAGAAATATAATTAAAAATAGTACATCTCAGTGTGTTATTTTACAGTATAATAACAACTTATACTTACTTTGTAATTTCTTTAGTATATTGTTGCCAGGGATACAAAACATGGCCTACAGCGGCTCGGTAGCAATAAACTCCCAGCAATCCAAACGCCAGCGCTACTTTAGACACTAATGAGCATTTTCCTTGAATCAAAATGAAGATCATCACAAGGCAGATTCCTACCAAAAATGATAGTTCAGCCTTATGTTCGGAGCTGCAAATAAAAAAAAAAAAAGAGGAATCAGAAAATACCTTGGCCTTAACCACTTCCTACCATAGCCAATATTCACTATTGCATATATATTTTATCCTCTTATATCCTCTTATTCATACAGTGAGAAAGCTTTTTATTTTGCCAATCAAAAAAATTATGTAAGTTTGTTGCTGGAATAGTTGAAATTTTGCTTGAAACCTTTAATTTTACCATATAATGCACAGGAATCTAAAATACAACTGCTGAGAAATTGTAAAAATGAAGCAATTCAGACATTTTTGGGGAACTATGTTTCTACAATTTTACCACACCAAGATTTTCCAGGTCAGTACAATTATGGGGTGTGGTATGGCATTGTCTGAATTTTAAATGGATGCTATTTATTGCAGAGGCAGTTATGCTTTGCAATGTAAATATGGAGGTTTTGCTGGATTTTGTAGTTCCACAAAATCCTAATGTAGATTCAGGTTTGTGTGTGCTGAGAAAACATGGGTGTTTTTGACTAGACCCTCCTCCATGGGTGTGTTCAGGCTTATCTCATGTGACTACTTCACTGCTCACATGTCTCTGATGCAGCCAGGTGTGTGGAGTGGAGAGACTGGCTGGAGACACAGGCTTCACGAGGAAACATGTGTTGAGGAAAACCACATGTGGTGCTGACTACAGCTCCAGATCTAGAGACTGTCAGGAGACAGCAGGGCATGATAATGCCTAGAAAGGTAACCTCCAGAGCGAGGAGCTGTTTCTAATGGACATCAGTAATGCCATAGCTGGGTATACAAACCCCGAGCAGGAATTGAACTGTATTCCATGTATTTGATAATGCTGTGTACTTGATAATGCCATAAGTGGGCATATGGTTCCTGTGTCTTTCTATAGCAGTTTATTAAGCATAATAAACAGATATTTGACTGTTTTAATACTCCGATGCTGTGTATATTGTTTTGTGCTGCCAAGTGAGTGTATCCCTACTAGATCTAGCAAGCGTACCCTCACATGGGGTTCCATACTTGTAATATTTCTATATTGTTTAAAAAAAAAAAGCAACTTTTTTATTTTTCCATGAACGCACCTGTGTGAGAGCTTGTTTTTTGGCATGGAGGTTGTAATTTTCACTGATCCAATTTTGAAATACGGTACATTCCATGAAATACTTTTTTTTTTATTTTTAAAGTGAGAAAATGGGAATGTTTAAATTGTTAATTTTTTCAAATAATCCTATAAATTGACTAAAAAAAGGTAATTGTTTCAGTATTGCAGCATATAGAGAAAACGCTGTTATCTCCTGATGCCTAGCCACAAGATTGGCTTCATAGGAGGTCTAAAAATGAAAGTGATGGGAGTCTTTAGCAGTCTCTCAGTTGGACAAACCATCTACCTAGCAATTGTGATGTTGATGAGAGCTGGTGTGCAGTTGCATAAACAGTTATTATATTTTAATACAAGTATATATTTCTGCTACTGCACAAAAGTATTTTTACATACAGTATAAAAGAATACTGAGCTGAGTTTACACACCTATGTTCCAAGACTACCTCTCCCAGGGAGTCCGTTTCTCCAATATAGAAGCAAGAAGCAAATATAAAATCCTTTCTCTACCTCAATCAGATCTTAGTTCTGAGGTTTTCACTACATGCATGCACTTATGCTGGGGTATTCTAGGTAGATGTGTGGATAACTATTGTCTAGCTCCTGCGACTTCAGCCCTATTCCCCCGCCCCCCCCTCCGTCACTGTCCCCTCCTTCGAAGCCCACTCGGTCCAAATCTTTTCCCCCTGCAACCTCCAGCTAGCCATCATCTACCCCACCCTGGACCCACCGCCTCCTTCCTTGACCACTTCACCACCTGGCTACTTCACTTCCTCTCCGCTTACATCCCCACCATCATCATGGGTGACTTCAATATCCCCATTGACACTCCCCGCCCAGCCGCCTGCAACCTTCTTTCCCTGACCACTTCCCTAGTGCTCTCCCAATGGTCCTCCTCTCCCACCCACGAACAAGGCCACACGCTTGACTTCATCTTTACCCGCCTTTGCTCCCTCTCTAACCTCACAACCTCGGAACTCCCCCTATCTGACCACCATCTCTTGACCTTCTCCGCCCTCTCATCCCCTGCTATGCTACCCCCTCTCCGCAAACTTGATCACCCTCGCTGAAACCTAAAAGATCTCGATCTTCCTTTATTCTTTGAATCCCTCCTCCCTCTCACCGATTTGCCCTCCACCGGTGACATAGACATTGCCACCACCCTATACAACACCACAATAACGAATGCCCTCGACCTAGCTGCCCCCCTCACAGTCCACGCTCCACGCACTAACAGGCAACCCTGGCACACCACTCTCACTAAAAACCTAAGACGGGCGTCCAGGGTCGCCGAGAGGAGATGGAAAAAGTCCCGCACCTTCGAGCACTTTGCTCTTTTCAAACAATCCCTCACTGACTTCAAGACGGCACTTGCTACTGCCAAGCAAGCCTTCTTCTCATCCCTAATAACCTCTCTGTCCCGCAACCGCAAACAGCTGTTCAAAACTTTCAACTCCTTACTCCGCCCGCCTGCTCCTCCCCCTTCTCCCCTCATCTCTGCTGAAGACTTTGCGACCTTCTTCAATGAGAAGATCGACAAGATCAGAAACAGCTTTGGCCCGCGATCCCCACAACTCCCCCTCTCACCAACACTGCCCTCCTCTATTAGCCACTTCCCCCATAAATGAAGACCAACTCTCCTCCCTCCTGTCGAAATCACACCTCATCACCAGTGCCACGCTCCCATCCCACATTCCCAACCAAACCTCCATTTTCATCCCAGCCCTCACCCACCTCTTCAACCTATCACTTACCACTGGCGCCTTCCCCTCGGCCTTCAAACACGCCCTAATCACGCCCATCCTTAAAAAACCCTCCCTCGACCCCACCTCTGTCTCTAACTATCGCCCCATATCTCTTCTCCCATTCGCCTCTAAGCTACTTGAACAGCACGTCCACTCCGAACTGTCCTCTCACCTCTCCTCCTGCTCCCACTTCGACCGCCTACAGTCCGGCTTCTGACCCCTCCACTCCACCGAAACAGCCCTGACTAAAGTCACCAACGACCTACTGACCGCCATGAACAAACGCCACTACTCCATCCTCCTCCTCCTCGACCTGTCTGCCACCTTCGACACGGTTGACCACTCCCTTCTTCTCCAGATCCTAGAATCACTTGGCATCACCCACCTTGCCCTCTCTTGGATCTCCTCATACTTAGCGGACCGGACCTTCAGCGTCTCCCTCTCCCACACCTCCTCCTCGCCCTACCCCCTTTCTGTCGGAATCCCCCAAGGTTCGGTCCTGGGACCGCTACTTTTCTCCATATACACTCTCGGCCTAGGGCGACTCATTGATCCACTTGAGAAAGACGCATCTGTGCGTCGAAACGCGTTGTGGCATACTGGACCCCTGCTGTTCGTGCAATAAATTATTGGTAATTTAATCACCAACCCGTGGTTTCTTTAGCGCTCCAAACCTCTGACACCGCTTGTTTTCTATCTGCTCATTGAGTCCCACGGCCTCCAATACCACCTCTAAGCTGACACCCAAATCTACCTGTCTAGCCCCGACATCACCTCCCTACTCTCCAAAATCCAGCAATGTCTTTCCACCATCTCATCCTTTTTCTCTGCTCGCTTTCTTAAACTCAACATGGACAAAACTGAATTCATAGTCTTCCCCCCAAGAAATTCCCCCCCACTTCCCAACCTATCCATCTGCGTCAATGACTGCACCCTCTCCCCAGTCCCCCAAGCCAAGTGACTCGGGGTAATCCTTGACTCCTCCCTATCCTTCAAGCCCCACATCGAGGCCCTCAGCACATCTCTCCAGCTCCGACTTAGAAACATCTCGCGGATCCGCTCCTTCCTTACCCATGACACCGCTAAAACACTTATTCATGCTCTTATCATCTCCCACCTTGACTACTGCAACCTCCTTCTCACTGGCCTCCCAGCTAACTCCTTTACACCTCTCCAATCTATCCTCAATTCAGCTGCCCGACTAATCCATCTGTCCTCCCGCTACTCTCCTGTCTCCCTCCTCTGCCAAGCCCTTCACTGGCTCCCCGCCTCCAAGAGATCACAGTTCAAAACACTAACCATGACATACAAAGCCATACACAACCTGTCCCCACCCTACATCTCCAACCTGGTCTCCCGATACCTACCCTCACGCAACCTCCGTTCCTCACAAGAACTCCTCCTCTGTTCCCCCCTCATCTCCTCTTCGCACAACCGCATGCAGGACTTCTCCCGGGGATCTGCCATACTCTGGAACTCCCTGCCCCAACACGTCAGACACTCTCCAACCCTGAGAAGCTTCAAGTGTCACCTGAAGACTCACCTTTTCCGTCAAGCCTACAACCTGCCATGAGACTCAGGCGACCACCCCATAACTGACATTCCCCCATCCTACTGTATCCCCACCTGCCCCTCGTAGACTGTGAGCCCTCGTGGACAGGGTCCCCTCCCTTCCTGTACCTGTATGTCCTGATTGTCTAGAGTCAGTGTACTTGTGCTTGTCTCCCTCATCCTCATGCAAAGCACCATGGAACCTAATGGTGCTATATAAATAAATAATAATAATAATAATTATAAAATATAAATTCCCACCATATAAACTATGTGTAAACTGAGATTCCAGTTACATATAAGATTTAGATGATATGTTGATGTGTAAATTTATTTTCCCAAAAGGTTTGCTGTAAATTAAACTGTGCACATATGCCTCAGATTACAATAAAAAATTTGGCTGCTTTCCAAGTCAGCCTCAACCACTCATTTGTATGCACTTATGCACACAAAGCCTGAAAAGGCACTACAAATGATCAAACATGCCCTGACAAAGGTGAGAGGGGCATAATCCTGATGAAGGAGCCCAAGCTAGCTCCGAATCCGGTCAGTTCTCCGCCCCTGCAGTGATGTCACCGACAAGCCCCATCTCTCTGTGCCGCACCTGTCGACTGGGAACGCTGAATGGCCGAGGTGTCCCGGGCATGGTGCAACATAGGAGCGGGCACCTGCATCTCCGGAGGTGGGGAGAGTCCCCTAACCAGCCCCGCAGGTCCAGATATAACCCAGCTCTTAACTTAACACCGAAGGATGAAATTCCACTGAACGGACTCTGGGTGGGGTAAGGAACTTTGAGGACTCCATGTTTGATCATTTGTAGTGCCTTTTCAGGCTTTGTGTGCATACAAATGAGAGGTTGAGACTGACTTGGAAAGCAGCCAAATTTTTTATTGTATTCTGAGGCTACCCGCATATGTGCACGGTTTAATTTACAGCAAACTTTTTGGGAAAATAAATTTACACATCAACATATCATCTAAATCTTATATGTAACTGGAATCTCAGTTTACAAGTAGTTTATATTGTGGGAATTTATATCCATACATCTACCTAGAATACCCCAGCATAAATGCATGTACCGGTAAGTACTGAAAACCTCAGAACAAGGATCTGGCTGAGGTAAAGAAAGGATTTTATATTTGCTTCTTGTTTCTGTATTGGAGAAACGGACTCCCTGGGAGAGGTAGTCTCGGAACATAATTGTGTAAACTCTGCTCAGTATTCTTTTATGCTGTATGTAAAAATACTTTTGTGTCGTAGCACACATATATACTTATACTGATATATTCATTTGGTGTACTAGTCTTCAGGGAACAGTGCAAGGCTGCTACTTTGTGGCATCCCCATTTTTGTGGGTTAGAGTGGCTCCAAGTAGGAACCACAAATAAGGAGCGCATTTGCATCTTTACAACTCTTATTTTGAATTATGTTTTACCTCTCCCAGCTGCATCCAATTTTTTTTTGTATTTTCCTTTCTTTCTTCCAAGAGCTATAACTTTTTTCATCTACTCTCTATAATAACCATATGAGTGCTTGTTTTTGAAGGACAAGTTGTATTTTTGAATGAGACCATGCATTTTATCAAGTACAAAAAAAGTGCAATTCTACAATTGTTTTTGGAATTTTTTTTTTTCCATGTATACTATGTGGTAAAACAGACCTGTCAATATGACTCTCCAGGTCAATACGATTACACAGATAGCAAACATGCTTTTTTCTATTTTTTTTTTAAAAGATTTTGACATTTGAAAAAAAAAAAAAATCATCTTTGTTTCCCATGGGATCCCATAAATTCACCTTCTACTTGAGCTAATTACACTAATGAATAACGCCCCTTTCTCACCATGGAAACAACAAAAACTCTCACCATGGCCCTGATCCACTCCCACTTTGACTATTGTAATTCTCTATTAATTGGCCTCCCCCTCACTAGACTTTCCCAGCCAGGGTCACTTAACTGGCTAACCATTACTCAGACGCTTCCACTCTGTGCCAGTCATTGCACTGGCTGCCCGTACACTACAGGATCCAATCCAAATAGCTTGTTCTCACCAACAAAGCTCTTCACAGTGCAGCACCTCCCTACCTCTCCACCCTCATGTCTGTCTATCACCCCACCTGTTGTCTATGCTCTGAAAGAGACTTTAGACTAATTTCTGCATTAATCCGTACCTCACATTCCCGACTCCAAGACTTCTCCCGAGCTGTCCCAATTCTCTGGAATGCTCTACCCCAAGAGATTAGGTATAACCACAACTTACATAGTTTAAAGCGCTCCCTAAAAACACATCTTTTTAGGGCGGCCTATAATGCCCCCTAGACAGTCACTCAGACATATTCTATTCACTCCACCAGATACAAAATACTTTACACAAAATGGTTAGTGGTCACTTATGCACCTCTCATCTATTCCCCATTTCCTTAAGTTGGCTGCACTATCATTGTAAATAAGCCTATATGCTCTGTGTTATTACATTGATGTTTGGACCATATATGACAGCACCTTTTACCATTTACCTTTTGTAACTCCCCGATTTCCTCATAGATTGTAAGCTTGCACGCAGGGACCTCAATCCTCACGGTTTATTAAATTTTTGTTACTATGTTTTGTCTCAAATTGTCTGTATATGTCCACTCTGAATTGTAAAGTGCTGCGGAATATGTTGGCGCAATATAAATAAAATTAAATATTATTATATTATTATAACACTATAAGGTCTCTAAGTACTGCCCACAAGTGTACCAGGAATGAGACACTGATATAAGGAAGGATGAAACAGCTAATGTTAGAGCAGTACTTTCTAGGTTAAATAATTTGGCATAGGTATCCATTCATACTCACCTCTCCATTTATCGATGTATGTAATAATTTTTTTAAAACATATTTAATAAAATTATAATTTTTAAAAAACATATTTAATAAAATTATATTTTTAGGCTGAATTCTGTTTTCTTTTTTTGTGATTACAGATCATGTCCACAAGCCAATAATGAGGAGTTATAGTGTACACTAGAGAAGCTAGACAGAAAATACACATACTATATAGTTACCTTGTCAACCAGTGGCCAAAATCAGATCGATGTATCCATTGAATTCCAGTCTGATTTAAGGGACGTAATAACCGACAACATATGAGGATAGCACCAGGACTCATCAATGCAATCCATTTTTCATTGTCTTTAATAAAACGTTCTAAAATTGTTGGCCGTACCTCTCTTAACTCCTTTATGTGTGCATCATATATTTCATTCATGCAAATGTCTCCTTGTGGCTCAAGGTCTAAGTCTGTAGCGCTCATATTAGTTCTTTTTCTTACAAGAAAGTAGTTTCTACACATTTCTTGAGCTAAAGCCAGACACAAAGTATTGACAAGGAAATACCAGGTTTGATGTTCCTCCTCAATGAAGCTACTAGCCCCCATACTTAAAACATGTCCAAGTGTCCCCACCAACAGAAGAAAGTCTAGTTCTGACCATGTTGACAGGTTGTTTGGGTTCTGAAAAACATATGATCATCACACAGATCAAACAGAGAACAGTTGTAAGATTCTGCAGAAAACATGCACAATTTACCAAACAAAATAAATAATTGTAAAAAGTTAAACTGTAATTATTATTATTTATTTATAGAACACCATTGAATCCATGGTGCAGTACATGAGAAAGGGATACAAAGAAGTTAAAAATACAATGCACAAATTAACAGTGACAGACTGGTACGGAGGGGAAAGAGGACTCTTCACTTGCGGGCTTACATTCTACAGGGCGGTGGGGAGAGAGACAGTAAGTTGGTTCAGCTCTGGTGGTGGTGGAGCGCTGGGTCTGATGGTGGTGGAGCGCCAGGTCCAGTGATGATGGAGAATCGGGCCCAGTGGTGAGGTGACACTATGGTCATTGGAAGCTGGAAGCTGTTCTGAAGAGATGGGTCTTCAGGTTCTGCTTGAAGGTTCCGAGTGTGGGGGACAGTCAGACGTTTTGGGGTGTGGAATTCCAGAGAATGGGGGATGCCTGGGCGAAGTCTTGCAGGCGGTTAGATGGGGATCAAACAAGTGTGGAAGAAAGAAGGAAATCTTGGGAGGATCGAAGATTACAAGTTGGATGATATCGGGAGATTAGTTCAGAGATATATGGGGGGGGGACAGATTGTGGATGGCTTTGTAAATCAAATAGTTTGATACGCTGGGGGAATTAGGAGCCAGTGGAGGGATTTGCAGAGGGGAGAAGAGTAGGAATAGCGAGGACAGAGGTGGATTATTCAGGCAGCAGAGTTAAGGACAGATTGGAGAGTTGGAAGGAGATTAGTATTTCATTAATTCTATGACTTTAAGAATATGGTTAATATTGCAAAGTATTTGTAAATAATAACAACATAGCTGTTAAATTCTGTTAACCCCTTAGTGACGGAGCCAATTTTCACCTCAATGACCAAGCCATTTTTTTGCAATCCTGACCAATGTCACTTTATGAGGTTATAACTCCGGAACACTTCAACGGATCCTAGTGTTTCTAAATTTGTTTTTTTCATGACATATTGGACTTCATGTTAGTGGTTAGTGGTAAATTTAGAATGATTTTTTTGTGTTTATTTGTGAAAAAAAATTTTTTTGCAAATTTTAACTTTTGAATTTTTATAACTGTTAAATTAGAGAGTTATGTCACACAAAATAGTTATTAAATAACATTTTCCACATGTCTACTTTACATCAGCACAATTTTGGAACCATTTTTTTTTTTCGTTAGGACGTTAGACAGATTCAAAGGTTATCAGCAATTTCTCATTTTTACATCACAATTGTCAAAACCATTTTTTAAGGGACCACATCACATTTCCAGTCACTTCGAAGGGCCTATGTAACATAAAATACCCAAAAAGAGACTCCATCCTAAAAATGGCACCCCTCTGACTGCTCAGAACCACATTCATCTTTATGTAGAAAAAAAGCCCAGGTTTAGATTCCGCACAGACCACCAAGCAGGAAGGGTATGTTTGATGTCCGTTTATTGAGCTAACGCGTTTCACAGCAGGACCTGCTGCTTCCTCAGGGTTTGCCCTGAGGAAGCAGCAGGTCCTGCTGTGAAACGCGTTGGCTCAATAAACGGACATCAAACATACCCTTCCTGCTTGGTGGTCTGTGCGGAATCTAAACCTGGGCTTTTTTTCTACATAAACAGATTTCTCCCTCACCAGGTGTCTGCAGCGACTAGGATAACAAGGCTCTTGCAGTTTGTTGTGACTCACACAACCCAAAAAGGTGAGTCACACTAATCAGGGGGCATTGAATTATCATCATAGATAAGACCCTATGTGCGCTCCCTTCTCTCTTTGTTTCAGAACCACATTCAAGAAGTTTATTAACCCTTCAGATGCTTCACAGGAATGAACGCAAAGTGGAATGATAAAAAAAATCTTATTTTAAGTAAAAATGTTGCTTTAGCCTCAAATTATTCACTTTTACAAGGGATAGCATGACAAATTGGAGGCCAAAATTTGTTACCCAGGTTCTTTTGAACGTGCCGATACCACACATGTGATCAGAAACCTCTGTTGGAACAAATAGGAGGGTTCATAAGGGAAGGGGCGCTATTTGAAATATGAAACACAAATTTGACTTAAATAGATTGCGGATACCAAGTTGCATTTGCCTGACCCCTAAAGTACCTAAACAGAAAAAATCCCCCACAAGTGACCCCATTTTGGAAACTAGACCTCTCAAAGATTTTATTCAGGAGTATAGTGAGTATTTTGAACCCACACTTACATCACAGAATTTGATAACAACAGGTTGTCATATTGAAAATATTCTTTTTTTTCACAAAATTGTTGCTTTAGCACCAAATTTTTCACATTTACAACGTTTAAAGCCAAAAAGTGGACCCCATAGTTATTACCATTTTCTTGAGCGCGGTGATACCCCACATGTAGTTTTGTTTGGAAAAATGGCAGGACTCAGAACGAACGGAGCAATATTTGAATTTTGGACAGCAAATTTGGCTGAAATAGATGGCGGACACCATGTTGCAACTGCTGGGCCTCTATAGTACCTAAACAGCAGAAACCCCTCACAAATTAACCCATTTTAGAAACTAGACGCCTCAAGGATTTTATACAGGGGTATAGTAAAAAATGTTTGGACCGTGTTAGCCAGTAGATAGAAGATCCATAACAAAGAAAATAAATTACATAGACTGTGCCTCAATTCAGGAATCAATACAAACAAACAAAAGACAAAACTTGACAACTTGGACAAGCACTCTTCTCAAGACACAAAAAAAAAAAATCAAACTGTGTTATCAATCTCTCAGATTACAAACCCAACAAAGAGGAACTTGCTGTGCTTTCTAGGGGACTCTCATTTTGTCCTACTAAAGCTCTGGATGCAACTGAACTGTGCAGCCACATTAAAGATTACTTCAGGAGACTACGCCTGAGGGAATTTTACAGTGACAGAGAAGATTCAGAACCCACTTTGACTAAAGGAAGAGGGACAACCAAGAAAAGGGCAAACTGGACACCTGCACCTGGATACAACCCCCATTTGAATAAATATATAGAAACTTTGAGACATTTGGTAAAATCCACTATTTTAGATACACACAAGAGGCAGCCATCCAACATCAGTGTCCAGGTGAGATGATCCATACAATCTTTGAAAACAAAGAAAGAAATCATCATCAAACCTGCAGACAAGTGTGGTGCAATAGTCATGATGAACAAAACCAGACTACCTAAAGGAAGCAAACAGACCACTGATGGACACATACTACTACATATCCTTAAGAGGCGATGCCCTGATACCAGAAAGTCCAAGAATAGGCACATTCTATATGCTTCCCAAAATCCACAAATCTTGAAATCCAGGAAAACCCATCATTTCATCATTTCCATTCTGGATGGGTAGAGGGTGTTCTCAAACCCCTGGTAAAAGAGACACTTAGCTACATTCAGGACACAACTGCGATATTGAATAAACTATCAGCAATGGGTCCTCTACCAGAAGGAACTACCCTCGCCACCACGGGGGGATTAAATGCCTGCAAAACCTTCCTGGAAAACACAGAAGTTAATGCGGATTCTGTGGTGATATTTACAAAATTCATCCTCATCCACAATTACTTTACATTTGACGACAACATATATTTACAGGAGACTGGTACAACAATGGGAAGCAAAATGGCACCACAGTATGCAAATCTTTTCATGGCCAAAGTTGAAGGTGACTTTTTATCTTCTTGTCATATCAGGCCTCTGGCCTACTACCGGTATATCGATGACATTTTAATCATCTGGACAGAGTCTGAGCAACAGCTGAAGATGTTCCATGAACACTTTAATCAGTTTCATTCCACCATCAACTTAACACTCAACTACTCCTGCACTGAAATCAGCTTTCTGGACACCATGATCAAGCTACTAAATAATGAATAGAGACATCCCTCTACCGGAAGTCAATTGACCGTCCAACATATCTTCAATGGGACAATTTTCATCCAAAACACATAAAAAAACTCTATTGTGTACAGTCAGGCCATCAGATACAATTGGATATTTTCAAACCCTACAGATAAAGACAATCACCTTGGGGACCTCAGAAAGATCTTTCTAAACCAGGGCTACCATCCAAGAGCAATTGAAAACCAGATTACAAGAGCCACCAGAATATCAAGGAATCAAATATAAACAAGTAAACAACCAGGTTCTCTTGTAGTCACCTACAATCCAAATCTGGAGATGTTAAGAGGAGCTGCACAGAAACTACAACCACTACTACAAAAAGATGCCCGACTAAAATATATATTTCCAGACCCCCCACTTCTATGTTTTAGGCAGCCCCTGAATCTAAAAAACATCATTGTCAGAAGCTCCTTGTCCTCTCCAACAACAGCAGGAACATTTCCCTGCAACCAGAACAGGTGCAAAACCTGTCCATTTATAATGACAACGGACAAGATAAGGATTCCTGGGACAGATCAGGACTACAAGATCCCATGTAATTTCAGCTGCACCATAACCAATGTGGTGTACTTAATTATATGTACAAAATGTGTGAGTGCGAACCTGTATGTAGGGGGGGGGACAGTGCAGAAACTTAGAACAAGAATGAATTGTCATTGCAACACAATAAAAAAAAAAAAGAATGGATCTACTTGTGCCCAATAATGTTTGATCACACCATAATAGATATGAAAATACTACGCTCCTGCCCCTGGATGAAGCCGCCCTGGTGACGGCGACAAGCGTAGGGTTCTGGGCAATCCGCTCCACAGCAATGCCTCACTTGGGTAAATAGCACTCTTCTTGACTGGAATTTGATGTTTGTTTACACAGGTCGTATAAAATTTTTCTTTCTTATTTTCCAGGCTAAGGTTTGGCATTTGTTCTTGGACTACAGCTTTACAGAACATCTATCCTTTATATGCAAATCTTGGCTATTGGATGCTTATTGAACCATATGGGTTCCTCAGCTGTCCATTTGCCTGCCTAGCCTCATTTCATTCTAAATTCTGACCTGTTGTTTACTTGCTCTAATTTGCATATACTATGCTATTTTTTTATATCTGAATTTTTTCAAATCCAATCTGTGAGTGCTTTAGAGCCCCAATGGGGATTGAGATATTTTTATGCTGATGTTTACTGCCCTAGATGCTCTCTATCCCTCCCAACTCTGACCGTTCTGTGTTATGTTTCACTTCACCAGGTTTATTTACTGCATTATCCAACCCTCTATTTGTGAGCATATATGTGTGTATGTTCAGAATTTGTGCCTGATGAAAAGACCTTAGAGTCTTGAAAGCTTGTGATTATTTACCATCTTTTCAGTTAGCCATTAAATGGTATCAACCATTGAGAAGTCTCAGATTTTTATATTTTTCTACACATGGCTATAATGAGCATTTTGAACCCTCAGGTACTTTACAGAATTTGATAACAAAAGGTCATCATATTACACTATATTACACTATACTCTACGGTATATATACGTGATATACGTGATTACTTAACAGGGTGTTTCAACCTTGAGTTTTGTTTCTCTTGCTATGTAAGAGGTCTTGTGAACCCTCATAGATAGTGGTATATTCTTTGTAAAGCAGAGA
This sequence comes from Allobates femoralis, assembly GCA_033576535.1. Lineage (NCBI taxonomy): Eukaryota > Metazoa > Chordata > Amphibia > Anura > Aromobatidae > Allobates > Allobates femoralis. Next base: position 403,864,586 of record JARQOC010000003.1, read on the forward strand.
GACTATACTCCTAACTGGAGTGACTTACTCTCACTTCCAGATTGATTGATCCCCTGATCCAGGAGTGACCTCCTATTGTTTCCTATACAATATTCTGAGCCCCGCCGGGCTCTGATTTATTTTTGACTATCTATGCTGATGTATAAATTGCTGCAATTAACTTGTTTGATCTGACATTGTCATATATAATGGTGCCCTTGTCTGGTTTAATTACCAATTTGAAATGGTTTTAACTTCCTTTTGTCTGTACACTGTTCCAATATAATAATATAATAAAATTTTGTATATATTTTGTAGTATCACGGGTGTGCTCCCATACTTTCTAATATGTCATGTCTGTTTCTGCTGTTTTCATGTGTTGTTATCATGACATGGTGAGCACCCACCTTTTTATCTGAATAAAACCTTGTGGTGCTCCTCTTTCTCCTAATTATTAAGATCATCATATTGAACATTTTCTTTTTTTCACACTAAATCTTTCACTTTTAGGGTATGTTCTTTAGCTCATAGGCAGCATTTCTCTTGCTCCAAACACGCCAAGTTGAATAAATGCCAAAGAGCTTAATGTTTGCTCATCTGACCACAGCACCTTCTTCCAATCCCTCTCAGAATCAGCAAGGTGTTCATTGGCAAACTTCAGGCGGGCCTCCACATGTGACTTCTTGAGCAGAGACTTTGCGGGCACTGCAGGATTTAAATCCATTACTGTGTAATATGTTACCAATGGTTTTCTTGGTGACAGAGGTCCCAGCTGCCTTGAGATCATTAATAAGTTACCCCCTGTAGTTTTAGGCTGACCTTTTACCTTTCTCATGATCCTGAATACCCCACGAAGTGAGATTTGGCATGGGGCCCCAGATCGATGTTGATTGACACTCATTTTGTATTTATTCCATTATCTTACTATTGCACCAACAGTTGTCTCCTTCTCATCCAGCCAGGTTTTGCAGCCCATTCCAGCCTTGTGCTGGTATAGGATCTTTTCACTGAGATCCTTAGAAATCTCCTTAGTCTTGCCCATGTTGTAAGGGTATTGTCTGTCTGAGTGTTGGACAAGGTCTCTTATACATGTGACAACTTAAGATAGTTGTCTTTAATGCAGTAACATATTGATTAGAGTGTAACATCTGTAGGAGTCAGAGTCTTAATGGTTGTAGAGGGATTAAATACTTATTTCTCTCTTCAAAATGCAAATACATTTATGTAATTTAGACAATATAATTTTTGGATTGCATTTTTGATACTCTCTCTCAGTTAAAGTTAACCACCTTAAAATGCTGTTCAAGTCTTTGTCAGATTTACAAAACTAGCAAGGATCAAAATTATTTCCTCACTATATATATAGTATATTATATATTGTGATGTGCCAACTGGCTATTCTAAGAATGACGGGTGTGTATCGCACAGACAGAGCTGCTGCAATCTTTCTCCAGGATGATTGCTGAGACATATTGTTCTACAGGTCTCTGTAGTGTGATTAGGGCTGGAGTTAAGGGTGTAATAGAGCCACTCACGGGCTGCCAATTGCAGGTAGACACAGGAAGCCTTGCCGGGTAAACGTCTGGTTTATTTCTGTCATAAACCATATGAAAAACAACCAAACTGGGGATCAGCTTCTTAGGCTCAGAGCTGCACACTGCTCTGCTGCACTCTAAACTCACACCCAAGAAAAAAAAACAGAGGTGATCATTTAACTTCTCTGACCACACCTTAGGGAGGGAGGAACATGCTGAATCAGCCCCAGCTCATATACCATGTTTCCCCGAAAGTAAGCCCCCCCGGATTGTAAGGCCGCCTAGGGGTAAAGGGGGGGCCTGCTAATGTAAGGCCTCCCCCGAATATAAGGCCTTACAACCGGGGGGGGCTAATGTAAGGCCCCCCTGCTGCTGCTCACATCTTACCCTCCAGGGTCTTCTTGCAGCAGCCAGCACGTCGGTCCTCCGTTCCTGTCTTCAGCTGTCTCCCGGATCATGTGACCGGCCGGTCGCACTAGTGATGACGTCATGCGCTGCGATGGGTCACATGATCCGGGAGACAGCTGAAGATGGGAACGGAGGACCGACGCGCTGGCTGCTGCAAGAAGACCCTGGAGGGTAAGATGTGAGCAGCAGCGGGGGGGGGGCAGAACACTGTTCGGGGCAGTGTGCCAGCAGGAGGGGGCCTGTATGCCACACTGCTGGGGCCTGTATACCACACTGCTGGGGCCTGTATACCACACTGCTGGGCTGTATACCACACTGCTGGGCTGTATACCCTGTATACCACACTGCTGGGCTGTATACCACACTGCTGGGCTGTATACCACACTGCTGGGCTGTATACCCTGTATACCACACTGCTGGGCTGTATACCACACTGCTGGGCTGTATACCACACTGCTGGGCTGTATACCACACTGCTGGGGCTGTATCCACACTGCTGGGCTGTATACCACACTGCTGGGCTGTATACCCTGTATACCACACTGCTGGGCTGTATACCACACTGCTGGGCTGCATACCACACTGCTGGGGCTGTATACCCTGTATACCACTCTGCTGGGCTGTATACCACACTGCTGGGCTGTATACCACACTGCTGGGGCTGTATCCACACTGCTGGGGCCGTATCCACACTGCTGGGGCCGTATCCACACTGCTGGGGCTGTATACCACACTGCTGGGCTGTATACCCTGTATACCACACTGCTGGGGGCCGTATACCTGTGCTGGGGGCTGTATACCGGTTTGGCGGTCTGTTGTATTTCCCACCCTCGGCTTAATCATGAGTATATACGGTGTGTGTGTGTGTGTGTGTATGTGAGTGGGTTGGGGCTGCCAATATAAGACCCCCCCGAAAGTAAGACAGGGGGCCACTTTTGGCCCCAAAAAAATGTAAGACAGGGTCTTACTTTCGGGGAAACACGGTAACAGAGGTCATCAACCTGGCTGAAACACATCTCCCATCAATTACGGTACCAGTAATCATATTACAAGGGTTAACCAAAAACTGATGGGCAGGTCTGGTTAACCACATATCTATCAAAGCAAAAGTCGGCTTTTGAAAAGTCAAGCAGTCCTGTACTTTCCTTTTTTTTCATCATATCCAAACCTAAGGATTTGCGGTAGGAGGGCTTGCGCCTGAAGTATATGTTTTTTTGTGCTGTTCAACTCTCTTGTTCGCTCTCTCTGACTCTCTTTATATATATATATATATATATATATATCTACTATATAATTGCCGTAGCACGTTTTGTGTCGGCCCCCGACGTGCCGTGGCTTTGTCACTATGTGACGTCACCACGGCGAAGCATTGCCCGCGTAGCGGGCATTGCGAGCCGTCGCCGCTGTCAGCACACATATTAATAGTGATGATCCTCCTCCTGCCCGCGCTGCCTGCCCCATCACCCCCCTGCCTGTCACCATAGCCATCCTCCACTGCCCGCTCACCCCCGCCTGTCACAACACTTCCCCCCGCTGCCCCATCACCCCCCTCCTGTCACCATAGCCATCCTCCACTGCCCGGTCACCCCCAGCCTATCACCACTGCCCCTCCGCCCACTCTCCGGTCACCCCCCACGTCAGCACAGACCCCCTCCACTGTCCGGTCACCCCCCCGGCCTCTTACCACAGCTCCTTCCAGCCAGACGCGATCTCTCTTCATACTGCTTGAGGACCTCTGATGACGTCACGATGATGGGTGGAGTCACAGATCACATGATCGTGACGTCATCAAAGGTCCTGTTCCGATCTAACCTACTCTGCCTACTCATCCCCCTGCGCTGCACACTGACCCCCACTCTGCACACTGACCCCCTCTCTGCCCCTGACCCCCACTCTGACCACTCACCCCCACTCTGCCCACTCACCCACCAACTCTTCCCCCTCACACCCACTCTGCACACTGACCCCCACTCTGCACACTGACCCCCACTCTGCACACTGACCCCCACTCTGCACACTGACCCCACTCTGACCCTGCTCTGCCCACTGACCCCCACTCTGACCACTGACCCCCACTCTGCCCACTCACCCCCTACTCTTCCCCCTCACCCCTCTCTGCCCCCCTCACCCCCACTCTGCACACTGACCCCCACTCTGCACACTGACCCCCACTCTGCACACTGACCCCCACTCTGCACACTGACCCCCACTCTGACCCTGCTCTGCCCACTGACCCCCACTCTGACCACTGACCCCCACTCTGCCCACTGACCCCCACTCTGCCCACTGACCCCCAAACTCTGCCCACTCACCCCCCTACTCTTCCCCCTCACCCCCTCTCTGCCCCCTCACCCCACTCTGCACACTGACCCCCACTCTGCTCCTGACCCTGCTCTGCCCACTGACCCCCACTCTGACCACTGACCCCCACTCTGCCCACTCACCCCCTACTCTTCCCCTCACCCCCTCTCTGCCCCCCTCACCCCCACTCTGCACACTGACCCCCACTCTGACCACTGACCCCACTCTGACCACTGACCCCACTCTGACCACTGACCCCCAAACTCTGCACACTCACCCACCAACTCTTACCCCTCACCCCCTCTCTGCCCCCCTCACCCCCACTCTGCACACTGACCCCCACTCTGCCCCTGACCGTGCTCTGCCCACTGACCCCCACTCTGACCACTGACTCCCACTCTGCCCACTCACCCCCAAACTCTGCCCACTCACCCTCCTACTCTGCCCCCTCACCCCCTCTCTGCCCCCTCACCCACACTCTGCCCACTCACCCTGCTCTGCCCACTCATCCTGCTCTGCCCCACTCACCCCCACTCTGCCCACTCACCCCCCTACTCTTCCCCCTGACCCCTCTCTGCCCCTCACCCCCACTCTGCACACTGACCCCCTCTCTGACCCTGCTCTGCCCATTCACCCCCACTCTGACCACTGACCCTGCTCTGCCCACTGACCCCCTCTCTGCCCACTCACCCCCTCTCTGCCCACTCACCCCCACTATGCCCACTGACCATGCTCTGCCCACTCACCCTGCTCGGCCCACTGACCCCTCACACTGGCCACTCATCCTGCTCTGCCCACTCACCATGCTCTGCCCACTCACCCCTCACTGACCACTGACCCCTCACACTGACCCTGCTCTGCCCACTGACCATCCTCTGCCCACTCACCCCTCACTGACCCTGCTCTGCCCACTCACCCTGCTCGGCCCACTGACCCCTCACACTGCCCACTGACCCTCCTCTGCCCACTGAACATGCTCTGCCCACTGACCCCTCAATGCCCACTCACCCTGCTCTGCCCACTGACCCTGCTCTGCTCACTGACCACTCACACTGCCCACTCACCCTGCTCTGCCCACTGACCCCTCACACACCCCACTGACCCTGCTCTGCCCACTCACCCCTCACACTGACCCTGCTCTGCCCACTGACCCTGCTCTGACCACTCACCCCTCACACTGCCCACTGACCCCTCACACTGCCCACTCACGCCTCACACTGCCCACTTAATATGCTATGCCCACTTACCCCTCACACTGCCACTGACCATGCTCTGCCCACTGACCCCTCACACTGCCTACTGACCCTGCTCTGCTCATTTACTCCCACTCTGCCCACTCACCCCTGCTTTTACCACTGACCCTGCTCTGCCCACTGACCACCCTCTGTTCACTCACCCCCCGCTCTGCCCTTTCACCATGCCCACTGACCCCTGCTCTGCCAACTGACCGTGCCCACTCACCCATGCTCTACCCACTGACCCTTCTCTGCCCACTCACTGTGCCCACTGACCGCCGCTCTGCCCACTAACCCCTGCTCTGCCCACTGACTGTGCCCAATAACCCTTGCTATGCCACTAAACCCTGCTCTGCCCACTCACCCCGCTCTGCCCGCTGACCCCTGCTCTGCTCACTGACTGTGCCCACTCACCCCTGCTCTGCTCACTCACCCCTGCTCTGCCCACTGATTTTTCCCACTAACCCCTGCTGTGCCTACTGACTGTGCCCACTGACCCCTGCTCTGCCCAATCACTCTGCCCACTAACCCCTGCTCTGACCACTGACCCCCCTATGACCCTGCTCTGACCACTGACCCCAAATCTGCTCACTGACCCTGCTCTGCCCATTCACCCCCCACTCTGCCCACTCACCCCCGCTCTGCCCACTGACCCTGCTCTGCCCACTTACCCCCCCCCCTGACGCTCGCTTTGCCCACTGACCGCCAGCAGATCGGTTTCCCAGCCAACGACAGGTCCTGTCCTGCCACCTACAAGACGGCTGGTGCGAGCCGCCGCAGGGTAAGTATCCTCACTGAGGTTTTTTTAGTTTTATTATCACCATGAAGGAGGGGGGAGGGGGGTGTGCAGCCCCAGAGGGAGGGGGGCCGCAGAGACTGGAGGCCCAGAGGGACGGGTGCCACGGGGAGCGGAGGGGGTCAGGAGGAGCGCCTCCATCCTGCCCCCCCCTATCCATCCTGCCCCACCCAACACCATCCTGCCCCCCCGACTCCATCCCGCACCCCCACCACCATCCTCACCCCCCGCCAACATCCTGCCCCGCCGCCTCCATCCTCCCCGCTCCCCCTCCCCCCGCCACCATCCTGCCCTGCCGTCTCCATCCTGCCCTGCCGTCTCCATCCTGCCCTGCCGTCTCCATCCTGCCCTGCCGTCTCCATCCTGCCCTGCCGTCTCCATCCTGCCCCGCCTTCTCCATCCTGCCCCGCCTTCGTCCATCCTGCCTCGCTCCGTCCATCCTGCCCCTCCGCCTCCATCCTGCCCCTCCGCCTCCATCCTGCCCCTCCGCCTCAATCCTGCCCCTCCGCCTCCATCCTGCCCCTCCGCCTCCATCCTGCCCTCCGCCTCCATCCTGCCCCTCCGCCTCCATCCTGCCCCTCCGCCTCCATCCTGCCCGCCCCCTCCATCCTGCTCCGCCACCCACCATCCTGCCCCCCACCCACCATCCTGCCCCCCTTGCTCCTTCCTGCCCACTCACTACTTCCTGCCCGTTCACTCCATCCTGCCCTGCTCGCTCCATCCTCACCCCGCTGTTCTTGCTCCCTGCCTCCATCCTGCCCTCACGCTTACTCATCCGGCCCCGCTTGCTCCATTCTGCTCATCTGCTCAATCCTGCCCCTTCGGCTTCATCCTGCTCCTCCGCCTCCATCCTGCCCCGCTCAATCCATCCTGCCCCCCGCTCTTCTTGCTCCCCCGCCTCCATCCTGCCCTGCTCGCTCCATCCTGCCGCCCCCCTCCCCCGCCTCCATCCTGTTGCCCCGCCTCCATCCTGTTGCCCCGCCTCCATCCTGTTGCCCCGCCTCCATCCTGTTGCCCCGCCTCCATCCTGTTGCCCCGCCTCCATCCTGTTGCCCCCGCCTCCATCCTGTTCCCCCCCGTCCATCCTGTTTCCCCCGGCTTCATCCTGTTTCCCTCGGCTTCATCCTGTTTCCCCCGCCTCCATCCTGCCCCCTCCCGCTCCATCCTGCCCCCTCCCGCTCCATCCTGCCCCCCCTTCCCGCTCCATCCTGCCCCGCTCGCTCCATCCTGCCCCGCTCGCTTCATTCTGCCCGCTCGCTTCATTCTGCCCCCCCAACACAATCCTGCCCCCCCTCCCCTCCTCAGCTGATCGCTTGCCCAGGCAACTACAGGTCCTAAAGGCCTGTAGGACCTACAAGGCGGAGGTGGAGCAAGCCGCCGGACAGGTGAGTATCCTCACTGAGGATTTTTTAAATTTTACTGTGGACAACCGGGGGCCAGGAGGAGTGGGGGACCGCGGTTGAATGCGTGAGTATCGCACAGTACAGAGTGCTGCATCTTTCGCTCAATGATTGTCTGAGTACATATGTTACAGGCTCTTAATGTATTCTGAAGTACAGGGTGTAATAAGCCACTCACGGGCTGCATGCATACAGGAGCCTTGCGGTAAACGCCATTTATTTCTGTCATAAAACCCATATGAAACAACCAAACGGATATTACTATAGTGCTGAGCTGCACACTGATGTGCTCTAATATACACCAAGAATACAAAACGAGCGTGATATTTAACTTTTTGACTATACCTTAGGGGAGGAACATGCTGATCAGCCCCAGCAATACCTGTTTCACCGAAAGTGAGCCCCGATTGTAGGCCGCCTAGGGGTAAGGGGGGGCCTGCAGTAGGCCTTCGAGTATAAGGCCTTACAGCGGGGGGGGCTAATGTAGGCCCTGCTGCTGCTCAATTCGTAGCCCTCCGGCCTATAGAACCAGCAGTGGTCCTCGTTCCTGTCTCATGTCTAGCGATATTACCGCCGTCACTAGTGATGACGTCATGCGCTGCTGATGGGCACAACCCGAACACTAGTGGGCGGAGACCTACGCGCTTCGATGGCGCAGAAGACCGGATAATGTGACCACGTGGGCGGGCCATTTCGGGGCATTGCCAGAGAAGGGGTGTCATCCACACGCTGCCTGTTTTAACCACACCGCCTAAGTATACCACCTCCTATAACATGTCATTATACCCTGTATTAACCACACGCTGGTTTACCACCTGCCAAAGTATACCCTGTATACCCAACAAGTATTGAACCCAAACAACTTCTGTATACCACACCTCCTGTATACTGTATTACACACCTGCGGCTGAAACATGTAGTTAACCACACCAGGTTATTAAACCCCCGGACAAATGTCTTAACCACACGCTGGGCTTAATTCAACCACCGCTGGCTGTATACCACACGCGCGCATACAATGCTCTTAACCCCTGTATACCACCGCTCTGATAAACTAACTGGCTGTATTACAAACTGTGAGGTTATCACACTAAGCTAAGGCGAAATTCCACATTGGAGTAAATACACTCTGTAATACAACATGCTTGGCTTAATATGAAAACACTGCTGGCCGTATACCGAGCATGCTTATAACATTTCGAATCTGTTGTATATTCCAAAATGTTAAAATGAATAATACGGTGTGTGTTGTGTGTTATGTAGTGTTGGGCTGCAAATATTAATACCCAAATAATCAGGGGACTTTCCAAACCAAATAAAATAAGAAATCATTAATTTAAACAAAACAAATATAATACTCTAAAATATCTCCCATAATTACGGTTACCAATATAAAATATTAAATAATAACCAAAAAATGATGGGCATTGAACACATTCTATCAAACAAAATACTTCTAATAAATCAAGCATAATAATACTTTACCTTATTTTTCATAAAAATCAAATAAAGAAATATTATAGAAGGAAATATTAGCGCTAATAATTTTTTTATGCAGTTCAATCCTCTTGTTCGCATCTGCTGACCTCTAGTATATATATATATATATATATATATATATATATATATAGCTATCTAGATATTATATATATCTACACACACACAAATTCTATCTATCATCTATATATATATATGGCTATATATATCTAACTATACAGTCATATGAAAAACTTTGGGCACCCCTCTTATTCTAACTCTTTTTTTTTTTGTTTAAAATTGGGTTTTTGCAACAGCTATTTCAGTCTGATATATGTAATAACTGATGGACACAGTAATATTTCAGGATTGAAATGAGGTTTATTGTACTAACCGAAAATGTGAAATATGCATTATTTCAGAATTTGACAGGTGCAAAAGTATGGGCACCTCAACAGAAAAGTGACATTAATATTTAGTAGATCCACTTTTTGCAAAAATAACAGCCACTAGTCGCTTCCTGTAGCTGTTAATGAGTTCCTGGATCCTGGATGAAGGTATTTTTGACCATTCCTCTTTACAAAACAATTCCAGTTCAGTTAAGTTTGATGGTTACCGAGCATGGACAGCCAACTTCAAAACATCCCACAGATGTTCAATGATATTCAGGTCTGGGGACTGGGATGGCCATTCCAGAACATTGTAATTGTTCCTCTGCATGAATGCCTGAGTAGATTTGGAGCGGTGTTTTGGATCATTGTCTTGCTGAAAGATCCATCCCCGCCGTAACTTCAACTTTGACACTGATTCTTGAACATTATTCTCAAGAATCTGCTGATACTGAGTGGAATCCATGCGACCCTCAACTTTAACAAGATTCCCAGTGCCGTCATTGGCCACACAGCCCCAAAGCATGATGGACCCTCCCCCAAATTTGACACTGGGTAGCAAGTGTTTTTCTTGGAATGCTGTGTTTTTGTGGCGCCATGCATAACGCCTTGTTGTATGACCAAACAACTCAATCTTTGTTTCATCAGTCCACAGGACCTTCTTCCAAAATGAAACTGGCTTGTCCAAATGTGCTTTTGCATACCTTAGGCGACTCTATTTGTGGCGTGCATGCAGAAACAGCTTCTTTCGCATCACTCTCCCATACAGCTTCTCCTTGTGCAGTGTGCGCTGTATTGTTGACCGATGGACAGTGACACCATCTGCAGCAAGATGATGAGGCAGGTCTTTGGAGGTGGTCTGTGGATTGTTCTTGACTGCTCTCACCATCTTTTCTCTGCCTTTCAGATAATTTTGTTGGCCTGCCACTTCTGGCCTTTACAAGAACTGTCCCTGTGGTCTTCCATTTCCTTACTATGTTCCTCACAGTGGAAATTGACAGGTTAAATCTCTGAGACAACTTTTTGTATCCTTCACCTGAACAACTATGTTGAACAATCTTTTTTTTAAGATCATTTGAGAGCTGTTTTGAGGAGCCCATGATGCCACTCCTCAGAGAAGATGCAAATAGGAGAACAACTTGCAAGTGGACACCTGAAATAGCTTTTCTCATGATTGGATACACCGGGCTATGAAGTACAAAGTTCAATGAGGTTACCAAACCAATTTAGTGCTTCAGTAAGTCAGTAAAAAGTAGTTAGGAGTATTCAAATCATGAAAATCAGAAAGTTGCCCATACTTTTACACCCGTCAATTTTTCAAATAATGCATATTTCACATTTTTGGTTAGTGCAATAAACCTCATTTCAATCCTAAAAAATTACTGTGTCCATCAGTTATTACATATATCACACTGAAATATCTGGTGCAAAAACCCAATTTTAGACAAAAAAAAAAAAAAAAGAGTAAGATTAAGAGGGGTGCCCAAACTCATTTATTTTCATAATTAAATATAATATTTTGTGTGTGTGTATACAAAATAAAGGACTGCAGCACTCTTCTTTGTGAAACAACCGCCTTTATTCGGCCATCAGGTGGGTGGTCACAACGTTTCGGGATCCTGTCCCTTTCTCTAGCAGCTATACAATGTCATACAGGACATTATATAGCTGCTAGAGAAAGGGACAGGATCCCGAAACGTTGTCACCACCCACCTGATGGCCGAATAAAGGCGGTTGTTTCACAAAGAAGAGTGCTGCAGTCCTTTATTTTGTATACTTATACAGCAAGGAGGAGAGGAGCTGTGACTGCTGAGCACCAAGGGAGCTGTGCTGCACCAATATACTAATTTTATATATATATATATGTAGATATATATATTGAAAGTATTTGGCCCCCTGAGCTTTTGAACCTTTTGCCACATTTCAGGCTTCAAATATAAATATATCAATTCAAACTTTTTTGTGAAGAATCAACAACAAGTGGGACATAATCGTGAGGTGGAACGAAATTAATTGCATATTTTTATTTTAAACTTTTTTCACAAATAAAAAACTGAAAAGTGGGTGTGCAATATTACTCGGCCCCCTCGAGTTAATACTTTGTAGCGCCACCTTTTGCTGCGATTACAGCGCAAGTCGCTTGGGGTATGTCTCTATCAGTTTTGCACATCGAAAGACTGAAATTCTTGCCCATTCTTCATTGCAAAACAGCTTGAGCTCAGTGAGGTTGGGTGGAGAGCGTTTGTGAACAGCAGTTTTCGGCTCTTTCCACAGATTCTCAATTGGATTCAGGTCTGGACTTTGACTTGGCCATTCTAACACCTGGATACGTTTATTTTTGAACCATTCCATTGTAGATTTTGCTTTATGTTTGGGATCATTGTCTTGTTGGAAGATAAATCTCCGTCCCAGTCTCAGGTCTTTTGCAGATTCCAACAGGTTTTCTTCCAGAATGGTCCTGTATTTGCCTTTGTCCACCTTTCCATCAATTTTAACCAACTTCCCTATCCCTGCTGAAGAAAAGCAGTCCCAAACCATGATGCTGCCACCACCATGTTTGACAGTGGGGATGGTGTTTTGAGGGTGATAAGCTGTGCTGCTTTTACGCCAAACATATTGTTTTGCATTGTGACCAAAAAGTTTAATTTTGGGTTCATCTGACCAGAGCACCTTATTCCACATGTTTGGTGTGTTTCCCAGGTGGCTTGTGGCAAACTTCAAACAAGACCTTTTATGGATATCTTTGAGAAATGGCTTTCTTCTTGCCTCTCTTCCATAAAGGCCATATTTGTGCAGATAACGACTGATTGTTGTCTATGGACAGACTCTCCCAACTCAGCTGTAGATCTGTGCAGTTCATCCAGAGTGTTCATGGGCCTTTTGGCTGCATCTTTGATCAGTCTTCTCCTTGTTCGAGATGAAAGTTTAGAGGGACGGCTGGGTCTTGGTGGATTTGCAGTGATCTGATACTTTTTCCATTTCACTATGATCGCTTGCACAGTGCTCCTTGAGATGTTTAAAACTTGGGAAATCTTTTTGTATCCAAATCCGGCTTTAAACTTCGCCACAACAGTATCTCGGACCTGCCTGGTGTGTTCCTTGATCTTCATGATGCTCTCTGCACTTGAAACAGAACCCCGAGATTATTACAGAGCAGGTGCATTTATACGGATACTTGATTACACACAGGTGGATTCTATTTATCATTACCAGTCATTTAGGACAACATTGTATCATTCAGAGATCCTCACTGAACTTCTGGAGTGAGTTTGTTGCACTGAAAATAAAGGGGCCGAATAATATTGCACACCCCACTTTTCAGTTTTTTTATTTGTTAAAAAAGTTTAAAATAACCAATAAATTTCGTTCCACTTCACCATTGTGTCCCACTTGTTGTTGATTCTTCACGAAAAAAATTAGAATTTATATCTTTATGTTTGAAGCCTGAAATGTGGCAAAAGGTTGAAAACTTCAAGGGGGTCGAATACTTTCACAAGGCACTGTATGTCAACACATAGTCCCTCCCCCTTCATGAAATGCCATCTGCCTGGATGCAAATGGCTCACCCCTCCAGTTAGGCCCACCTGATTCATAATGTGGCGGTCCGCTTGGATGCTTATGGCTTTGCCCCTCCAGTAAGCCCCACCCCTTTATTACACCCCCTTTATTATTGTGATGTCACAATAGAATGCTAAAATTCTGTCTCATGCTACTGCCTGATCATTTTTAGTATTTGTGTCACCTAAATGTTTGTATGTACAGGTGCATCTCAATGAATTACAGTATCATCAAAAAGTTCTTTTATTTTAGTAAATCAATACATAAAGTGTAATGTGAGTATGATATAGGGTCATTATAAACAGAGTGATCTATTTCAAGTGTTCATTTCTGTTAATGAAAAAGACCTGGGTGTATGGGTAGATGACAAAATCCTATTTAGTGCTCAGTGTCAGGCAGCTGCTGCAAAGGCAAATAAAATAATGGGATGTATTAAAAAAGGCATAGATGCTCATGAGGAGAACATAATTTTACCTCTATACAAGTCACTAGTGCGACCACACTTAGAATACTGTGTACAATTCTGGTCTCCGGTGTATAAGAAAGACATAGCTGAACTAGAGCAGGTCCAGAGAAGAGCGACCAAGGTTATTAGAGGAATGAGGGGTCTGCAATACCAAGACAGGTTATTAAACTTGGGGTTATTTAGTTTGGAAAAATGAAGGCTTAGGGGTGAACTTATAATAATGTATAAATATATGAGTGGACAGTACAGAGACCTTTTTAATGATCTTTTTACTCTTAGGCCTGTGACAGGGACAAGGGGGCATCCTCTAAGTCTGGAGGAAAGAAGGTTTAATCATAATCGCAGACGTGGATTCTTTACTGTAAGAGCAGTGAGACTATGGAACTCTCTGCCACATGATGTTGTAATGAGTGACTCACTACTAACATTTAAGAAGGGCCTGAAAGTCTTTCTAGAAAAATATAATATTATCGGTTATACATACTAGATTCTTTGATAGGGCTTTGATCCAGGGAATTAGTCTGATTGCCATATCTGGAGTCAGGAAGGAATTTTTTCCCCAATGTGGAGCTTGGTGTTGCTACATGTTTTTTTTTTGCCTTCCTCTGGATCAACATGTCAGGCTATGGGTTGAACTAGATGGACTTAAGGTCTTCCAGTGGCGTAACAACCGCGGTCGCAGGGGTCGCAAGTGCGACCGGGCCTGGAGGTACAGGGGCCCGGCGCCCGCCGACCCTGTGACCGCTCTTCCTGCTTTACATGGATGTGCGTCCATCCAATGCCCCAAGCGCCTGATCACGGCCGCCGGATGCATAAAGTCAATTCTCCCTGCCCCCCACTGCTGTCCTGGCCAATCACAGGCCCGGTGGCCAATCACAGGCCAGTCAACACATGACGTTAGCTTCTGGTCTGTGATTGGCTGCCCAGGCAGCTCGAGGCATGTGACTGGCCAGGACAGTGACCCCGTACACTACACTTACGGCATCCAAGGGAAATGAGAGCGGTGCCGATGCTAATAGGTAAGATGCACCAAGCTTCCCGTCGGTATGTCTGCTGCCCGCAGCTCCCTCCTGCTCCCCTCATTATTCCCCGCACATGTGTGTCCCGCTCCCCCGCGCCTGGAACTGCCATTTGCTGCTCCCATCACTATTCATTAATAAAATGAGCAGCAAGCTTCAGCCGTGCGGGAGCCACCAATCAACAGGAGGGGAGCAGAGGAGACCAAGTGCTTGTGACAGGGGGGCAGGAGTGGGCGAGACATGAGAACAACAGACCTGTGCACAAGGACTGGAGAAGTGACGAGGATGAGGGATGGTGAGTGTCCCTGCAGATATATAAACAGTGCTGAAACCGGTGACTGGGAGCAGAGAATTCAGAGGTTTACAATATGGGGCATTGATGTAATGGAGAGGACATCCCAACTATCATCATTGTGTCCTCAGGGTGACAGCACCCAGTGCCAGATATCTCATTCCTGGAGTCACCTCACATGAAGGTTACAGCAACATGAGGTCCCCGACCTCCAGGCAGTCATTGCATGTTCTATCATTAAACTGCATGCTCTCTAATTATACTGTACCTTCTCTTAGTAGACTGTTCCAGTGTTTTATAAGATTGCAAGCTCTTATGGAGTACACCACTCTATTATTAGACTGCTCCCAAACACTACCTGGGGAGACAGCATGCTCTCTACAACTCCACTGCACCCTTTCTCATTAGACAGCTCCCAGCCTGTCTCTTATAGGATGGCAAGTTCTCATTTGACTGCTCCCAGCTCTCTATCCTGTCTTCTTGCTCTTTTATCTTATTGCACTCTCATTAGACTGCTCCCAGCTCTCTATCCTGTCTTCTTGCTCTTTTATCTTATTGCACTCTCATTAGACTGCTCCCAGCTCTCTATCCTGTCTTCTTGCTCTTTTTTCTTATTGCACTCTCATTAGACTGCTCCCAGCTCTCTATCCTGAGTCTTCTTGCTCTTTTATCTTATTGCACTCTCATTAGACTGCTCCCAGCTTCCCTGAGACTGCTGGCTCTCTAGTCCTATTGCATCCTTTGATTAGAATCTGTCCTATATGAATCTTAGGACTGTTGTATGTGACCTCAGTCCTGTCCTGTCACTTGTGTCCTGCTCTTACTCTCTGTCTGACACCCACTGTTTGACAGTTTGCAACCTCCCTCTTATGAGACTGCTCCCCCCAGTCTCTGCCCTCTCCCCGCTTCTTCCTGATCTCAGCAGCACAACTTTTACTTTCATGTATTTTATAGTTTTCCTGTCCCAGGGTTTCTGGAGATGGGAGCTGTACTCACTTTCTGCAAGGAGCCCACCCTGACCTTCATGTCACAGGTGCCAGTCATTGTGCTGGGTGGAAAAGGGCCTGTGCTACCTGCACCGTGTGCTCTTCTTTCCTGCAGATTTTATCCTCTTCTGTATCTTCTGTGCTGACATCAGTGGCCCTGTATCTGCAATTGTTTGTGGTGCCTCCTGGCCGCCACTCCTTTCCCCTGCATACCTGCCCCACCTGCCTGCAGATTTCCATCTCTCCTCCTAACTCCCAATAATATACCAGAATAAGGGCATATTCCCAGATGGAGACCATATATAGCAGGATGAGGGACATTAATACACAATGAAGGGGAGAGGGGTCAATTTGTGAGTCTGTAAGATTTAGAACATTACATGGGGCCCGTACATCTGACCAATGTGTGTGCTCGGGGGAAGGGGGGGGGGCCCCGTTCAAGGTTTTGCACCGGGGCCCTTCACACTCTAGTTACGCCACTGAGGTCTTCCTTCAACAATGAATACTATGTTACTATATTACTATTATGGCTTACAGTCTAATTACATTTTCTGAGATATGACCTTTGAATTTTCATTGACTGTAAACCATAATCATCAACATTTACAGAAATAAACACTTGAAATATCAGTTTGTAATGACTATATACAGTATTATATGCATTTCACTTTTTGTATTGAATTACTGAAAAAAATTAACTTTTTGATGATATTCTGATTCCCTGAGATGCACCTGTAGCTAATAATCAGTACTATATGTAACTAATGTCAAAAATAAAAAATTAAATAAATAATAGGTGGATGTGACCTGCATCTATCCATGTAGGTGTCACGCAGGACTAAGAGGTGTCCTGCCACCATAAGTGACAGTGAAGCATGGACCAACAACGTCTGGCGCACTACAGAGAACAGATGGGGAGACACTGGAGGGGACAAATACAGCAGAGAGCCCTGCTTATAGGAAAGGGGAAGGGGTGACCTCCTGTACCCACCTGTGGCTGTGCCCTGACCTCCCTATAGTCCTTATATGGGTTCTTTCAACCCATCACCGAACAGGATACCTAGCCCCTAGATGACCCTGTTAGCCCTCATAAGAAATGGGAGCACTAGTCCAAACCACAAGACAAGAGGGAAGGGGAGACAGACAGGGAAACAACCAGCAACTTCACACTTGATGTCATGCTCCTTGGCATCATACTTCTTAGCAGTAGTCAGCTCTCCAGAGAACTTCCTTCACCTCAGGAAGCTTGGCCAAATGGAACCATGTGACCATATAATGGGGATGGAGTGATCACAGAGTAGCCACACCTGGACAAAGAACAAGCTAGCTTGCTAGCAACAGAAACTGACATTAACTCCTAAACTGCAAAAGGAAAGAAGCACTTTTAATATGAAGTCTCAACACAAACATGAGACAAAGGTCCCAAACCAGTCACAAGTTTCCAAGGTAAGAGAGACCATCGTGACAGAAGGTAGCAGGAAACTGAGGTCTACGAGCCTGCACCCAAAAAAAAACAAATTTCAAGCAGATAAAGATCATTATCAGAACTTTTTACCTCTCTTGCCTGCAGTGGAGGATACCGGGACTTTTGGGATGTGTCTCTGGCACAGCTAGTGCTCAAGGTAAGTAAAAGATAAGGAGAATGGCACCAGGTTACAAGGTATAGGTCTCAAGAGCCTGAGTACTGAGAAGAAGACTCCTCCTCCCCTACACTGGCACTTGCAGAGGCTCACTGCAGTGTCAGGAGCGGAGTCTAGGGAACTCAAGATGGAGGAGCACCCGGCGCCCACTCTCAGATTATCTACGGGTAGGGAGAGATGTCAAGGAAATTGCGCCGTAAGAAGAGGGGATATCAAGGACAGACTGGTGGAGGGGCGGAGCTTGAACACCAGAGAGAAGCACATAAAATAGAATGGGTCTATTGCCGGAGGCAGGGGGGTGCCATGAAACAGCAGGAAACAACAGTGTTTTAACGGAGCCCACAGCTTAACCCACCAGCTGCAATTTACTGCAGTGTGAGACCCTGATAATAACCTATGGAGGCACAGTCATATTAAGGACAATTACCACTAACTCTACCCTGCTACCTCGTGGCTTATCCACATAATGAGACCATAGAGTCCTGGACCACATCCTAAGGACTCAGTTACAGAGAGCTTGACTCTTCTTCTGCAACTTCCACTTTAACTTTTCCTCAGTGTGAAGCCCTGGAACTTGGATTTAGTCTGAGGGCAAAATCAAATAAAACGTATTACTAGTCTCTCCTGCAATCTATATACATTGTAAAAATCCAGGACTAGGTCTGGAATACAGTGTCTTTGGGATATAAACAAAGATTCTGGTGTTAAAACAACAAATTATATGGGAATAGGATTAACAAGACCCCTTCATCAACACAGATATACTAAAGCCAATTTGTAATAAATTGTGTGCAAAACTTTGCTAAAGGGGAGAAAGGTACAACTGAAGGGTGCTGGTAGACCCAACAAAATAAAGGATCTAGCAAACATCCACTACTGGAATATATCAGTAGCTACTGAAATATCTACCTCACGTGTAACTAACTAAAACAAAAGGGAAAAATATAGTTTGGCTAACAAGGTATAAACATGTTTTACCTTAAAGCAATACGGGACACACCAATTAATGTTTTATTGACAGATTTATTCTGCACCATAGACAATTTATGGGTCAGGTCCCAATCTCTACCAATAATTCCCTCAGGGGACCACCACAAGGAAAAAAATGCCTAAGGCAAAGAGTGACCAAATCAGCACCATCAATGTCACTCATCCCACAAACATGGAAAGCAATAATACTCAACATTAACTCATCATCACAACCACAGGATGGTGACGGAAGACGCTGAAACACAGAATGAATCACAATAGCAGGAAGAAAATGGTAGACTTGAAGAACGTAGTTCCCAGCAGCCTCATAAGCAAAAAAAGGAACAAGCTACTTGAAAGCTTCAAAGTTAGTGATGAGCGAGTAGCGAAACATTCGCACTTGCTATATTCGTAACAAGTTTTTAATACTCGCATATTCATCCGAATAGTAAGTATAATGTTAGTCAATTAGTGATAAGCTCCGCCTACACACATCTGGCTATAAAACGAGTCTTTCTGGAACAGGGTTTTTTTTTTTTACAATTTCAATGCCTAAAAACCTTGCTGTGCTCCCCAATAGAGACCCTAACATTCAATCTGCTCTCCCTGAGGTGCCAGTTTACTTTGTGTACTGAAGGGAGGCAGTAATTTGTGTCAGAACGGTAACAACTGACACATCACTCATGACCACCTGCAATACTTGCTGAGTAACGAGTATCACAAATGCCATATTATCCGTGCGAGTAGCGAATAGTAACGATTACACTTGCTCATCACTACTCAGAGTTCAACCCAGTCCCTGAAACATTGAACATGCAAAAGGAAGAGACTGACATGGACACTTATCCCTTCAGACCCAATGCAAAAAGGAAGGAACTGGGGAACTGGGGACCTGGAGACCAACTATCCCAGATCCACACTCTGAGTTTTAAAGTGACTCAGACTTGGCAATAGCATCTCCCTCAACCAACCCGGACACGTCATGTCCGAGGATTGACTCAGCTTCTGTGGTTGCCCTAACTGCAGGAACAATCAACTCAAGAAAGCCACACCAGAATGAAGGTAGAGATGGCAATCTCTTGGAACTTCTAATCAAAGAACTATGTTTCACAAAAACCTTGAAAATGTGCTGGAAAAGCAAACCAAAAGCAAACCAAAACTTTACAAACTATGGTAGAACAAATGAGCCATGAAATTAAAGTAAATAAAATAAAAATCACCGTAGTTGAAGAGAAGACAAAGAACATGGAGGAAGACCAGAATTGTACAAGAACGTAAAAACACTATGCTTAAAAGTCACGGACCTAGAGGATCACAGTCACTGCAATAATGTCAAACTGAGAGGCATCCCAGAGAATATTACACCAGGTAATCTCTCAGACTATGTGACTTCAATACTTCACAAAATCATTCCCACCCTATCAGAAATGTATCTATCCATAGATCAAATACACAGACTGCCTCGTCCTCCAGTTATTCCTCAGGAAGTCCTAAGGGACACAATCCTTCATCTACATTTTTACCCTACCAAAGAAAAGTTGATGAACTACCTAAGAACAAATAAATTTCTGCCATAGCCCTAGAAGCAAATAAAGGTCTATTCATACTTGTCTAAAAGCACAATGGCCACTAGAAAAATTTTTTCCCAGTCACCAAAGGTCTGAGACAGAGAGGTGTGATGTACAGATGGGGGTTTCCTACCAAGTTGCTAACAATGTACAGGGGGAAACTGTCCCAATCTTTTCTCCAGATGAAGAACAAGCTTTCATAACCTCTTTAGACTGAGAAGCTTCCAAAAATCCCTCCAGTTGCCAGAAAACCTGACCGGTGGATCCCAAATTTTCTTGCTTCTCTTCAGATCTCCAATCTCCTCCGGAATAGAGACACAGAAAAGATAAAAATAGCAGGCGCAAGGACTAAAACACAACAGATTGACCTTTAGCTGGCAACTTGGTTTATAATCCCATCCGTGTTAAAGGGATTTATACATTCAAACAACAACTGGCTGCCAAGATTAAATACCATTAGGGGACAGATACACTTTACCAATTTTGTGAACATGACCTAATAAAGCTATAGGCTCATGGTGCTTATCTCACAGACATATCCCCGATCAGAGGATGTCATACACAACGTATCCTCAAGGACAAATAAAATCTATTCTTAAAGTGATTAAGATTGTTACTGTTGATTTGCTATTTTTCTTTCCCTCTTCCTATTACTGTTATCTTGTCTCTTCGAAGAAGTGAGAGGGATTGCTGAATTTTCGTATCGAGGTTAGCTAACTGTAACGCAAAGTGTCCAAGTAAGCGGGAGATAAGCCTCCCTCTGCTTGTGATATAGGCAACTGTACAATTTTCATTTATCCTAACAGACATACATTGCCGTTTGCTTCTCACGGTCCAGACTCACAGAAGTACTAGTACCTCATTATGTTATCTAAGTTTCTCTCCTTCAATGTAAAGGGACTCATCAGCACCAGGAAAAGGTATCTTACATGGAGGGAGATAAAAACACAAAAGCAGGCAGACATTGTCTGTTTGCAAAAGGTCAGACTAACAAAGGACAACCATCCAAGGTTTTCACATAAAAAGTTCCTTAACGTATTCGAATCACTAAATAAAAAAAAAACAGCTGTCAATCACTCTAATAACTCAGTGTCCTTTAAACTAATCTCATAGATTAAGAATCCAGATGGTAGATACTTGATCATAATTGCTTATATCAATAACAAACTAATCACTATAGTCAATATATATGTTCCAAACTAAGCTTAACGAAGCTTCATAGATAGAATTTTGGCTCATATTCAGGAGGTTTTAAAAAAGGGAACTTGTTAATTCTTGGAGACTTCAATTTAGTCCCAGATGCAAGTAGACTCCACTGCACTAAACTGTAGTAAGCACCCCACACTGAAAAACTGGATGTCTGGAATGAATTGTACGACAAAATCAAATGCCTTAACATGTCAATTGAATTCACATTCTATTCGGAAGTGCATAGGACATTCTGTAGAAAAGACTTGCTTCTGACTGAGATTTTCGGCATCAGCAAAGTAAAAAAAAAATAGAAATTAATCCTAAATCACTCTCTGATCACTCATCCTTGCTGTTCGAGATACAACCTAGGGAACAACGAAACCCCTGACTTTCTCTGGCGCTGCAACTCCTATCTAATGCTCCACCCAGAATACAAGCAAGAGATAGAACAGGCCATTAAGAATTACTCTGCGAAAAATGTTAGTGATTCTATAGATCCCTTAATTATGTGGAACGCTCAAAAAGCAGTCATCAGGGGAGTATTAGTACAAATCTTAGCCAGGCACAGACATGCTGCATTTATTGCTGCATTTAGTTTGCCATGCACCAGAGGTGTGACAGGTCCTCTATAAGCCGAGTCAAAACCAAGAGGACACCAAGGTGCAAAATTGTCAGTAGAAAACAGAGTCAAAGAACAAAGCCAAGGTCAAACAAATAACATACGAAAACAAGCACTGTATAAATGTGGAACCAAGACTATAACTGGCAAGTTGTGAGACAGATCCCAGGGAATATAAAGGGAGTGCTACCTCCCCATAGGCAGGGGCTCAGGAAACAATGACCCTATCTGGACTGCCCACATACCAACAATATCAGTCTGTGAAGCAAAACAGGTGCCAACCACACTTACCCCAGAGGATAAGCGAAGCCTGGGCTTATTAGAATTTATTGCAAGGACCTCTCTCACCCAACACCAGCATCACCTGCAGTGTGAACACAGCGATACCTGGTGACAGGGGCCCAAGCCACAGAAGGAAGATCTGGCAGAGATGCAATGCCTTTATCATCAGTGCCAGCTATAGTGCAAAATGGTGGTACCTAGTGACTGGGGGAGGAATTACAGGAGCAGGTCCAGATGAGGACGCATAACTAGCACCACCCATAGATGGAATATGGCGGTGTCTAGTGGTTGGGGCACGAATTACGGAAACAGGTGGTCCAGGTGGGGACGTGAAACTTACCAGCGCCTGGACATTGTCCCAAACCGCTCAATAATAGACACCGCCTGATTTAATGACTCACACGGATTCTGAAGGTACAACAATACATCATCAGCATAAAGAGCTATCTTTTCTTCCACTGATCCAAATTTAAATCCTTTAACCAATTTTACCCTCTGAATATGTGCGGCTAGTGGTTCAATGGCGAGTGTGAATTATAAGGGAGAGAGGGGGCACCCTTGCCGGGTCCCTCTAGTTAGGTTGAACCCATCTGACTCTCCGTTTACTCTTATTTGTGCCCTCGGGGAGGAATATAGCACCTTTACCCAGGAGACAAAAATTGGCCCAAAGCCCATCTCCCTAAGCACCGTCCACAAACAGTCCTACTCCACACGGTCAAAAGCTTTATGTGCATCTAAGGATGCCATGACCCTACTTCCCGCATTATCAGCTGGCATTTGGATATTCAAAAACAGCCTCCTCAAATTGATGACCGTTGATTTGTTCGGCAGAAATCCAGAATGGTCTCGGTGTACACCAGTGGTTACCACCTTCGACAGCCTGGTCGCCATAACTTTAGCAAACAGCTTGGCATCCACTGACAGTAATGAAATGGGCCTATAGGATTCCAGTCTCCTAACATCCTTACCCTCTCTTAGTAACACCACAATTGTTGCTTCCCTCATAGATTCTGGTAGCCTGCCCTCCCCCAAGGCCTCAAGAAAAACCTCCCTCAGCCTTGGCATCAATAAAACATTAAAACTGTTTATACTTCTACTGATATGCTGTCCACCCCCGGGGCCTTATCATTTGCCATGAAAGCCAAAACGTCCTCTAATTCCTCCACTGACAACTGCTCTTCAAGTTTTTCTCTATCCTCATCACTAAGCCGCGACAACCTTGCTTCTGACGAAAAATGTTGTATCTCCACCCTCTTGACCGACATCCTACCGGTAGATGTATATATACATTTTTTTAAAATTTTTAGGATACCATCCGTGCCAGCCACCAGATTACCACCCTCATCATATAGACTATAAACGTACGATGATTACTCTTGAGCGGCAGCAACTATCGTTAAAAGATGTCCAACTTTCTGTCATCTTCATAAAACAAAACTTACTGAATTTTCTGTCTCTTTTTACCGATACGAAGGTAAATCTCATTCTACTACTTCCGGAGCTTTTTTAAGATTCCCCTGCATCTCCGGGGTGGGTCTATTTATTGCGTCACTCTCAGCCACCCTTAGTTCCTCCAGCGCCCGCATCTCCTCCCTCCTAGACTCCGTTTGCACCTTGAAATGTCTCTAATAAACAGGGCCAGAACAAAAGCTTTCATAGTGTCCCAAACTACACCCTCTGATGCACTTCCAGCATTGTTCATGAAAAATTCATCTACCTCATCCATAATCTTATCCATACCCAACGATTTCAACCATTCTGGGTGTACCTTCCACTCCCCTTTCTGACCCCGGAAACCCGTACCAATACGCCATAGCACTTCCAATTGCTTATGGTCCGAGACCACCCTTGGCAAGTATTCTACATTCACAATCCACAAATCCATATATTTATTCCCAAGCGCCATGTCAATACATAACATGGAATCATGAGATGCAGAGAAACAAGAATAGCATTTCACCTCTAAATTTCTCACCCTCCACAAATCTACTAATCCAATTTCTCTAATATGTCTTGCAAAGGGTGTTTCTCATCTACCTCCATGCTGTGCATAACTGCTCTCCTTCTGTCTAACTTATGGTTAAGAACATTATTCATGCCTCCAGTCATTAATAATGGTATCCCTACCCTGTGCCTAGTCAACTCTAGGATATCTTGTAATTTTCCCCCGGAGAATGGTGGTTGAAAATATACTGCAACCAAACATATCAATTGCTCATACACACGACACACCAAAAAGACATACAGTCCATCCTTATCCACACGCACTTCCACTTCTTCATACGCATAGCTGGAATATGTAGCATGATACGCATGCCAAATCCATTTCCTGGCCAGGACTCCAACCGATGTTTAACCAAGTGAGTTTCCAGCAAGCAAAGTATGGACGGTTTGTAAGATAGGGCATGTCTTAATACTGCCGCCCACTTACCTCTATCTGCCAGACCCCTAACATTCCAACTTAACACTTTAACGACTCCCATTATATATTAGCATATACTGTATACATTTGCTCCAATCCTATTTGTACCCATTGTCTACAAGTCCCCTCCCCTTCTTCTTTATTCTAGCCAGAATAGTACGTGGATCTAAGCCAAGAGTTGGTGGTTCTGTGGGGACTTGATGCGCTCTCTCCACTGCAAATACCCTGGATAGGTTCTCCTCCCCCATTTTGGATCTGAGCCATGACTCCATGAACTCTGTGGGATCTGAGCCCTCTGCTTTTTCCAGAAACCCCACTATCCAGAGATTATTCCGTCTAGAACGGTTTTCTAGATCATCAGTCTTAGCATTAATGTCTGTAAACTGTTTCACATATTGTTTTTGGTCTTTCTGCAGTTTACCAATCTGGTCCTCTGCAGTACACACTCTTTGTTCCACCTTGCCAGTCCTGATATCAGCCCTTTTCATGGCAGCTCTGATGCTAGCCACCTCTCCGTTAATCCCATTTACCTGTTGGGTCAGGATTGTTAATGCCTCTTTACAGAATGTCACAATATTAAATATATCTTTAATAGTGGGCTCTCCATTGTTATGCTCTCCAGTGTCAGCATGGGTAGCAGCATGGGTCCCAGCCTTAGCATTGTAGGGTGGCATTACTCAAAAAGAAAGAACTCAGATGGATTTTTGAGTTGGACACCCTACATCCCAAGGGACTTAATTTAGAGTATGACCAGCGGGGTTGTCTCCTGATATGATGTCTTTGACTTTACTGAAGTGGTGATTCTGCTGACATTCTCTTTTTTGTATTGTTTTTAATGGTGTTTTTATTTACCCTAGATCCTTTTACCCATGCATTACCAATTAATTATGAATTATATACTCCCTCACTATATCAATGTCTGTTCCCTCGGATACACTCATGTATTAAGAGTGGCAAGATTGGAGGGATTGAGATGTAGTCCTCTTTGTGATTTTATGGCTCCCCCAGAAAAGAACCCTTTCACCCCCTTCTCCCATTTCAATCTGGAACTTTAATTGGAGTAGGGGCTAGGATGCATAGTGCAATAGACATTAATAGTTGCCCCCATATGTGTCCCTTTTGTATGCAGGATATGGAAATCTAGTGTATCCATGGGTCAACTATCATAAATACATGGGATAACTGTATTTGTTTTGATTTACATTAAGTGGAAATTGCAAGACATATTGCCGCACTTATATCTGCCAGATCTATTAATATTTGATTCTGAGTTTAAATACCTGAAGTACATGGCTGACATATGGGGTTAAGTTGGACCTTAGCCAATCTAGATACTACATAAGTAGGATAAGTACAGATTAATAATGAGAATGATCTTGGCATTATATAGGTGAAAGACAATATGGGAGCATTAGTTATAATGGTTGATGTGACTTACTTGATCATGTCTGTCGCTATTATAGTGATATTGATGGGATGAATGAACACTTTATCCTGAATTTACTATTGGAGTCTGAGAGCTTTAATAAGCTCCAGTAAGCGCTGGTATGGTTGTACAACGGAGGGGAGGGAGTTAACTATGTGGGAACATAATATGCGGTGCACAGTATAAGAGAGGGTCAATGATGGACGGCTAGCCTATCAGACACGGACGCCGATGCATGCGCAATGTGCAAACACCATTTGGCCAATGGGAACATGTATTCCTGCACATGCACGGTGTAAGGATGGACACGATTGGCTGGATATGGAGCCCTTTGCTCCCTGGACATTGATGACTACAGGATCGCCATGACAACGCAGTATACATGGACTCTGATTGGAGGATTCCTCTACAATGAACTCTATAGACACATGTAATATGATGGCGACCGTGGCGTATTTACTGAATTAATGGACTGGATTTACATTGTGCTGGTGAGGTATTGTTGGAAACTTGGGGAGAACGATCTAATAGGGTATTTTTAACCTTTTGTAACTGTTTATTTGGGTATATTGGTGCAATGGGATTTGTATTGGTTATATGTTAATTAAGGGGTGTGCTTAACACTATTTAAGATTCCTGGAAGAAGGCGTGAGCCGAAACGTGCATGTAGAGTGCAGCTGAGTCTGTACATACACCAGGTAATTAGCTTTCCTTGATCTTTACCTCTTGGTTTCACCTTTTTTATTTCTTTATATCTATGATTGGCCCCCTATGTGAGAGATAGGCGACAACTAGATGTTCACTTTATAGATGAAAGACTTTTTGTTTTTGTTTGGGCACATAGATTTTGTTGTTATAGGATAACCTTTAAAAGATCACTTCTTAGTATTTAGGGTGTCATTTACAGATCTCTTTTATATATTTAATCTTTTATTTTTTTATTTTTATTTTTTTTTATTTTTGTCATGATTTTTGTATTCCTTTATTAAAAACCTGAAGGTATTATTACTGTAATTTTCACATGTACTATTGATTTAGTCCATTTTTTAAGCTTTTTCAATAAATTTGAATTTTTTATTGCATAAATCACCTTGTATTTTTTCTGATTTACTATTTAAGACTGATAGTTTCAGTTTCAGTGTATGTTGTGCTTGATAAAGGACACATATAGTCCGAAACATCACGTGGGGGAAGGAGTAAAGGCAAGTTGTAATTTACCACCTTTGCTGTGAGACGCTGTCTTTGGGATTAGAATGTTTTATATCTACCAGGATTGATTCACTGCATGGACGAGCGCCACAAATAAGGGTAATTAACCCACTCAGTGCCAAGGTGCTGCAGGCCAACTTGTTTTCTAGAATTTTGTCTCTGTCCCGGTAATTTAGAATTCTAGCCAGAATAGTACGTGGATCTAAGCCACGAGTTGGGGGTCCCGTGGGGACTCGATGCGCTCTCTTCACTGCAAATACCCTGGATAGGTTCTCCTCCCCCATTTTGGATCTGAGCCACGACTCCATGAACTCTGTGGGATCTGAGCCCTCTGCTTTTTCCAGGACCCCCACTATCCAGAGATTACTCCATCAAGAACGGTTTTCTAGATCATCAGTCTTAGCATTAATGTCTATAAACTGTTTCACATATTGTTTTTGGGCTTTCTGCAGTTTAACAATCTGGTCCTCTGCAGTGCTCACTCTTTGTTCCACCTTGCCAGTCCTGATATCAGCCTTTTTCATGGCAGCTCTGATGCATGGATGCTGGGCTGCAGGGCACGGGGAGCACAGGGGTGCGAGCTGCAGGTGTGTGGGCTACAGGGACGCAGGGCACAGGGGTTCAGGGACGCAGGGGTGTAGGGATGCAGGGCTGTGGGGAGCGGGCTGCAGGGCAGAGGGGTGAAGGACACAGGGGTGAAGGGCACAGGGCTGCGATCTGCAGGGTGCAGGCTGCTGGGACGCAGGGCACAGGGACGCAGGGGTGCAGGCTGCAGGGCACAGGGATGCGGGGCACAGGGGTTCGGGATGCAGGGCACAGGGGTGCGGGATGCAGGGCAGAGGGGTGCGGGTTGCAGGGAAGAGGGGTGCGGGTTGCAGGGCAGAGGGGTGCAGGAACGCAGGGCTGAAGGGATGCAGGGGTGTGGGCTGCAGGGCACAGGGGGGCACAGGGGTGCGGGGCTGCAGGGCAAAGGGGTGCGGGCTGCAATGCACAGGGGTACGGGCTACAGGGCACAGGGGTGCATGGCTGCAGAGCAGAGGGATGCAGGGGGTGCGGGGCTTCAGGGCAGGGACGCAGGGCTGCGAGCTGCAGAGCATGGGGGGGCGCAGGGGTGAGGGCTGCGGGGCACAGTGGTGCAGGGACGCAGGGCTTCAGGTGTGTGGGCTACAGGGACACAGGGGTTCAGGGATGCAGAGGTGTAGGGATGCACGGCTGCGGGGAACGGGCTGCAGGGCACAGGGGTAAAGGGCACAGGGCGGCGATCTGCAGGGTGCAGGCGCTGGGACACAGGGCACAGGGGTGCAGGCTGCAGGGCACAGGGATGCGGGATGCAGGGCACAGGGGTGCGGGATGCAGGGCACAGGGGTGCGGGATGCAGGGCACAGGGGTGCAGAGATGCAGGGCTGAAGGGATGCAGGGGTGTGGGCTGCAGGACACAGGGGGGCACAGGGGGGCAGGGCTGCAGGGCAAAGGGGTGCGGGCTGCATGGCACAGGGGTGCAGGCTACAAAGCACAGGGGTGCATGGCTACAGAGCACAGGGATGCAGAGGGTGCGGGGCTGCAGGGCACAGGGGTGCAGGGCTGTGGGTTGCAGAGCATGAGGGGGCACAGGGGAGCGCGCTGCGGGGCACAGGGGTGCAGGCTACAGGAACACAGGACACGGGTTCAGGGAGCATGGGTGTGGGCTTCAGGGCACAGGGGTGCAGGGCTGCAGACTGCGTGGTGCAGGGGTCCAGACCTGCAGGGAATAGGGGTGCAGGGCTGCAAGGACGCAGGGGTGCAGGGCTGCAGGGGTGCGGGCTGCAGGGACGCAGAGCACAGGGGTGCAGGGACCCCGGCGGTGCAGGCTGCATTGGCACAGGACTGACAGTCACAGTGATCGCAGACTTTGCCACCCCCCCCTTTTGTCACTCTAAGGTCCCCTGCTTCCTGTAGCCCTGATGAGATGTTGCCGACGACGATCACCGGGGCTACAAGACGGGAATCCCGCCATGACGTTGTGAGACGCCACAGGTCGGGAAGGCACCGACTTCTATGACTTCCCACAACGTCATAGATCGGGAAGGAGTTAAAGGGTTAAGAATGTGAAATGCTACTCGATAGCATCAATATCTGGTGACTGACTCAGCCATTGCAGAATATTACCCTTTTTTGCCTTAAAAAACTCCTGGGTTGCTTTAAGAGTATGCAGGGCCGCCAATAGGGCATTATAAGCCATACAGCTGTATGGGGCCCGGCGAAAAGTGGAGGGGGCGTGGCCATACAAACAGCAGGGGGGGGCCCGGGCGCGCTGGCTGTGGGCGGGGCCATTTGGAGCAATGATGCCCGCCCCCTTTGGCCAGCAGCAGTGGCACAGACTAGTTCCTACGCAGCACTGCCTGACTCTTAAAGTCACCAGCCAGGGGCGGGGCGAAGCTGAGAGTGACGAGACTGACTGTGCTGCTGCTCTTTGCCAGAGGGCGCCGGCGCGGCCAGCCAGCGCAGGCGCAGCAAAGCGTTTAGCAGCTGCACACTGTCATGACTCATGATGATGATGCTGATCAATCATCATCCTGCTCCCGCAGAGTGCGGTGCCGGCCGGCCCGTGCCATTGCTCAAACACTGCTGCAATGAGCACGCGGTGTACGGCGCCCCCGTCCGTCCACCCCACGCCACCAGGCCTGACCTGGCCTGCTGGGAGCCTGGCTGGGACCGTCACACACACAGGCTGGGGCTGGGCAGGCACAGGGAACCGCCCAGCCGCCGCCCAGGCACGCCCACCCTCTATTATCCTGTGGGGGCCCGCCCATCCACGCTCATCCCAGGCCTCAGTGCACAGGGGCGCAGCACAGCCTGTAACATACAGCTGACTCTCCTACTCTTGAGCGGCACCACTGCCAGCACACGCCCACAGTGTGACTCAGTGTGTGTGTGACATCACACACACACACATCAGCCTCACAGTGCAGGGGCCCTGGCCCGCCCACTCTCCCTCTGCTGCTGTCTGTGTCATGGGGCCTGTGCGCAGCAGTTTGGGGGTGCCTGCTGCAGTGCCCAAGGTCGGGATCCCCCCCCCATTGTTCTCCACCTGCAGAGCAGTACGCTACATAGCTGCTCTGTTCTTACAGGACCTGTGATGACGTCACTTGGAGGGGAGGAGTCAAGGGTCACATGATCAGCTCCTCAGTTGTCATGGTGCTGGATGAGGTAAAGTGTATCTGTGGTCAGGATGGATTTACAGTGTGGATGTAGCAGAGCCGAATGTATACGAGGTGTACGGAGCAGAACCGCGTGTGTACGAGGTGTACGGAACAGAGCCGTGTGTACGAGGTGTACGGAGCAGAGCCGAGTGTGTACGAGGTGTACGGAGCAGAGCCTAGTGTGTACGAGGTGTACGGAGCGGAGCCGCGTGTGTACGAGGTGTACGGAGCAGAGCCGTGTGTACGAGGTGTATGGAGCAGAGCCGCATGCGTACAACGTGTACGGAGCAGAGCCATGTGTGTACGGAGCAGAGCCATGCATGTATGATGTGTGTGGAGCGGAGCCGTGTGCGTATGAGGTGTACGGAGCTGAGCTGCGTGCGTACGAGGTGTACGGAGTGGAATAACGTGTACGAGGTGTACATATCAGAGCCACTTATGTACGAGGTGTACAGAGCAGAGCCGAATGTGTACGAGGTGTATGGAGCAGAGTCGAGTGTGTACGAGGTGTACGGAGCGGAGCCGAGTGTGTACGAGGTGTACGGAGCGGAGCCGCGTGTGTACAAGGTGTACAGAGCAGAGCCGAGTGTGTACGAGGTGTACAGAGCAGAGCCGAGTGTGTACGAGGTGTACAGAGCAGAGCCGAGTGTGTACGAGGTGTACGGAGCAGAGCCGAGTGTGTACGAGGTGTACGGAGCAGGGCCGAGTGTGTACGAGGTGTACGGAGCAGAGCCGAGTGTGTACGGGGTGTACGGAGCAGAGTCGAGTGTGTACGAGGTGTACGGAGCAGAGTCGAGTGTGTACGAGGTGTACGGAGCAGAGTCGAGTGTGTACGAGGTGAACGGAGCGGAGCCGTGTGTGTATGATGTGTGTGGAGCGGAGCCGTGTGCGTATGAGGTGTACGGAGCTGAGCTGCGTGCGTACAAGGTGTATGGAGTGGAATAACGTGTACGAGGTGTACAGATCAGAGCCACTTATGTACGAGGTGTACAGAGCAGAGCCGAATGTGTACGAGGTGTATGGAGCAGAGTCGAGTGTGTACGAGGTGTACGGAGCGGAGCCGAGTGTGTACGAGGTGTACGGAGCAGAGCCTAGTGTGTACGAGGTGTACGGAGCAGAGCCGAGTGTGTACGAGGTGTACAGAGCAGAGCCATATGTGTACGGAGCAGAGCCATGTATGTATGATGTGTGTGGAGCGGAGCCGTGTGCGTATGAGGTGTACGGAGCTGAGCTGCGTGCGTACGAGGTGTACGGCGTGGAATAACGTGTACGAGGTGTACAGATCAGAGCCACTTATGTACGAGGTGTACAGAGCAGAGCCGAATGTGTACGAGGTGTATGGAGCAGAGTCGAGTGTGTACGAGGTGTACGGAGCGGAGCCGCGTGTGTACGAGGTGTACGAAGCGGGGCCGCGTGTGTACGAGGTGTACAGAGCAGAGCCGAGTGTGTACGAGGTGTACGGAGCAGAGTCGAGTGTGTACGAGGTGTACAGAGCAGAGCGAGTGTGTACGAGGTGTACGGAGCAGAGCCGAGTGTGTACGAGGTGTACGGAGCAGAGCCGAGTGTGTACGAGGTGTACGGAGCAGAGTCCGAGTGTGTACGAGGTGTACGGAGCAGAGTCGTGTGTAGAGGTTACGAGCAAGTAGTGTACGAGGTGTACGGAGCAGAGTCGAGTGTGTATGAGGTGTACGGAGCGGAGCCGTGTATGTTGATGTGTGTGGAGCGGAGCCGTGTGCGTCGAGTGTACGGAGCTGAGCTGCGTGCGTACAAGGTGTGTGTACCAGTGGTAACCCCCAGCGGATGCCGCTCCCGCTCTTATAGTCTTGGCTGCCTTTGCCGGTAGCATTCTTCTCCAGAGTCTCTGATAATAATAAGTAATCGAGATCCGCTGCCATTTTCTGGAAGCTTGTGACCCCTGGCTCCAGAGCTCACTTCACTATATATAACAATTTCCTATGTCATGTATTTGATTTACAAAACGTATTGTCACAGAGTCGACTGCGCTCCAGACCAACGCAAACCTGGAAGATCAGATATCACCGAACATCGCAGGACACAGAGAAGCAGCTGCAGCCATCAAATTAGGTGAGGTAATTAATTTAATGTAGCCGGTAATTTTCATGGTGATGTGCGGCCCCTAAATGACAGTAGTAATTTCCAAATGTCCCTCCAACAGCTTCCCCACCCCTGTACAAGGTGATGAATAACAGCACCAGTATTATTCTGCCTCATGTGGCATTTATTGTTCACATCCCTCCACAGCTCTGATAAATAACAATGTATAGAAAGAGATTAATGAGTGATTGGCGAGGACGTGGTGCAGAAAGGGAGTTTTTCCCATAGTGGGTGGTGAAACTATGGAAGGTTTGATGGGTGGAGGCGGCGCGTGGGTGGAGGCGGAACCTGGATGGAGGCGGAGTGTGGGTGGAGGCGGAGTTGGGGTGGAGTCTCAGGGGGGCCCCAAAATTTTGCTAGTAAGGGGCCCCAAAATTTCTAGTGGCAGCCCTGAGAGTATGTTTTGGGTCATCGTCCATTTATACATTGAAGCCCCGTCCAATAAACCTTACTGCATTTGGTTGAATTTGTAAATAAAGTATAGCACTGTACACTTCAAAATTCACCTGGCTGCTTCAGTCTTCAGTCATATCACCAGTAAAAACTAGTGACCCAGTGCCATTTGAAGCCATGCATACCCGGCCATCACACTGCCTGTTATAAAGTATGTGCTGTGCTTTGAATTATAAGATATTTCAGCCTTTTCCATGTTTACTTCTAATCATTCTGGTACAAGTTAATCTTCGTTTCATCTTACTAATGAATTCTTTTCCAAAACTGTGCTGGCTTCTTCAGATGCAAAGGCCAATCTTACTTCTATTTTTAAGGCCGATTAATGGTTTTCACTTTGTGGTGAACCCTCTGTATTTTCTTATATGAAGTCTTCTCTTCCTGGTAGATTTAGATACTGAAACAAACTTCCTGGAGACTGTTTTTCACCTAGGTGGATGTTGTGAATGGGTTTTTATTCATCACTAGACATGGGCAAGATTTAATTGGATTGGGCAATTCTAGAACATGTGCGATTATATAGGAGTCAAACTACTCCCGCTACTAATCGCAGCACCACTGAGGAGGGCGGGAGCTGCCCACTGCTGCACAGGGTGGCCGTAACTTGGCAGGCACTGCTGCTGCTTGCCATCCCCCTATGGGTTCTCTTTCCCCTTGTGCAGTCTCTTATCTCTACGCGCTCTTTTCTCTTGTTCGGTCTCTCCACCCAGTATGCAATCTCTCCTTGTGCGCTCTCTCTCCCCTTGTGCTGTTTCTTCCACATGCGCTCTCTTTCCCTTTGTGCTCTCTTCCCTTGTGCTGTCTCTCCCCCTATGTGCATTCTCTTCCCCTTGTGCTCTCTTCCCGTGTGCCCTCTCTCCCCTTGTGTTGCCTCTACCCCCTAGTGCTGTCTCAGCCCCCAGCGTGCTCTCTCTCACCTTGTGCTCTCACCCTGTGCAATCTGTTTCCCCTTGTTGTGCACCGTCTCACTCACCCCTGCGTAATGTCTCTTTCTCCTGTACACTGAGTGGAATGCAAATGGCAGGAACTGCAGCAGTAGGATGGGATTGCTCCAACAGTATGATGTTGACAATGTGTGGACCCCCCCCTGTCACAGATATCCTATAGGTGGCACTGGTTTTCTTTGACTGATCCACCAAATGTATGGGCTTCTTCACATTCCAGTTTAACTGTAATTTCCCAGTTTAACTGTAATTTACACAATGTCCTATAGGTGGCGCTATTTTCGGGACAAATTTACAGACACACTGACTGACTGAATAGGGCTTTCATACAGTAAGTGGAAAGGATTCCACGATCATCCACCACTGTTGTCTTCAGTGGAGGTGCAGGCAGTTTTGAGCTCCCTGGCTCATCAGTGTGTTCTTTTTTTTGTTGAACGCACCAAACTATTGATTTGGCAACTCCTAATGTTTCTGCGATCTCTTTTTTTTCAGCCCGTGGTTGCTTTGTTTCTCTTCCACCGAGAGCCACTTTAACTGCATTTTGTAGGTTGACAGCAACAACTTCCAAATGCAAATGCCACACCTGTAATTAACTCCAGACCTTTTATAAGCTTAACAGATGATAAATTAATATCTTATACTGGCCATTAAAGAGCTTTTGGGATAATTGTTTAATTACTTTTGGTCCTTTGAAAAAAAAGCCAGCATTCAGACCCTTTGCTCAGACACTCATATTTAAGTCACATGCTGTCCATTTCCTTGTCATCCTCTTTGAGAAGGTTAAACCCCTTCATTGGAGTCCAGCTGTGTTTGATTAAACTTATAAGACTTTGGAAAGCACACACCTGTCTATATAAGACCTCACAGCGCATGTCAAACCAAATGAGAATCCTGAGGTCGAAGGAACTGCCCAAGGAGCTCAGAGACAGAATTGTGGCAAGGCACAGATCTGGCCAAGGTTACAAAACAATTTCTGCAATACTAAGAGCACAGAGACCTTCACAATCCTTAAATGGAAGAAGATTGGGACAACCAGAAGTCTTCCTAGACCTGGCTGGCCAGCCAAACTGAGCAATCTTGGGAGAAAAGCCTTGGTGAGAGAGCTAAAGAAACACCCCAAGATCACCGTGCCTGAGCTCCAGAGATGCAGTAGTGAGATGGGAAAAGTTCCACAAAGTCAACTATCACTGCAGCCCTCCACCAGTCAGGCCTACATGGCAGAGGGGTTAGACAGAAGTCTCTCCTCAGTGCAAAACATATGAAAGCCCGCATAGAGTTTACAAAAAAACACACAAAGGACTCCCAGACTATGAGAAAAAATAAGATTCTCTGGTCTGATGAGATGCAGATAGAACTTTTTGGCAATAATTC
Source organism: Allobates femoralis (assembly GCA_033576535.1). Taxonomy (NCBI): domain Eukaryota; kingdom Metazoa; phylum Chordata; class Amphibia; order Anura; family Aromobatidae; genus Allobates; species Allobates femoralis. The sequence goes on from JARQOC010000003.1 coordinate 403,899,811, forward strand.
TATGCAGTATGTGTGGAGAAAACCAGGCACTGCTCATCACCTGCTCAATACAATCTCAACAGTGAAACATGGTGGTGGCAGTATCATGCTATGGAAGTGTTCTTCACCTGTAGGGACAGGACGAATGGTTGCAGCTGAAGGAAACATGAATGCGGCCAAGTTCAAAGATATCCTGGATGAAAACTTCTTCCAGAGTGCTCTGGTCTCAGACTTAGCCAATGGTTTACCTTCCAACAAGACAATGACCCTAAGCACACAGCTAAAAGAACAAAGGAGTGACTTCAGAACAACTCTGTGACCATTCTTCACTGGCCGTTACCTAAGCCCAACTGAGCATCTCTGGAGAGACCTGAAAATGGCTGTCCACCAACATTCACCATCCAAACTGACGGAACTGGAGAGGATCTGCAAGGAAGAATGGCAGAAGATGCCCAAATAATTTCCAAGAAGACTCATGGCTGTACTAGCTCAAAACGGTGCTTCTACTCAATACTGAGGTTTGAATACTTATGACCATGTGATATTTCAGTTTTTCTTTTTTAATTAATTTGCAAAAGTTTCTACATTTCTTTTTATTTATGTCAAGATGGGTGCAGAGTGTACATTAATGAGAAAAAAAAGAACTTTTTTAAATTTAACAAATGACTGCAATGAAACAAATAGTAAAACATGTTAAGGGGTCTGAATACTTTCCGTACCCACTGTATACTGGTATCTGGAATATGTTTTGGTAAACAGTTAAAATACCTAAATATGGGCAGGCATAACACTTTTTCCATTTCATTTCTTATGACTGTTAGGAGATGTGACTATGGTGTAGTTTTGGTATTGAATATCGATTATAATCAATGTCCGACCTTATATGTCTTGGGAGATTGTTGGATGTATTTTCGCTGTAACTATTGATGGCTGGGGGGGTATGGGGGTTGGATTGTTTTTCTTCTTTTCCTTGTTATTAAAAATGAAAACTCAATAAAAATATTTTATAAAAAAAAAAAAAAAATACCTAAATATGTGACACTGTCCAAATACTTCTGGACTTAAAAGTGTATGCATTACCACAGTTGGCACAAAAATCAAACACCATTCGACAAAAGCACAATCATATATATATTGTACATAGACATTATGGTAACTTTACCCACCTCATTAGATGAATTGTGTTGTAAAATAATTTTTCCTAAAATGGACAGAAGAATACAAAGAAGTGCTGAAATGAGAACCATAATGGCCATTGCCATCATCCATGATATGCTGCAGAAGAAACACATGTTTTCAGCTGATGTGCATACAATGACATGGACTGCAGCGAGCACAAGACACATCATATAAAAAAAAACTGAGAAGACTGATGAGGCTAGAGGCAAATCAAATTCCGCCTTCCTGCTACAGGCACTTGGAGTGCAGAGTACGAGAAGGAAGAACACCTGCAAAAAAAGAAAAGAATATGTCATGCTTAATAAATGAGTTGATAACCAACATAAAAAAGAAATTACATATTATGGAATACTATACTAAATGTCTAGGAATTATGGTTAGGCTGCATTCACACATCTGTGTCAAACATCCGTGTTTTGTCACATTTCTTTTCAGACAGCAGACTAACAAAGCGTCTCATTGAGTCACACACCATCAGTTTTAAAGGGAACCTGTCATGTGGATTTCGGATCCCAACCTATCCCTACCTGTCCCTGCAGCTTCCAAAAACATCCCTGTGTGCCCTAACAGTGTACTATATTGTTGTTGCCAAATGAGCTTGATAATCACATTTTTGCTGCCCTGCAGCATCCAGACCTTGCTGTGTGGGGACTGAGTGGGCGATGATCTGTCCTCTGTTTCCCCTCCCTGGCTGTGTGATCACGCTCTAATGGGCGTGTGAAGGGCTCCCCTTGCGCGCTCCCCACTTTATTTGGCGGTGTCTTCACCGCTCCCGTGACCGCGGGTACGTGCTTTCAGCACCTGTACATTAGCGCAGGCATCTGAATGCATTGACTCGCCTGCTTCATGACGCGCCAGCGCCGCGTCATTTCCGCCTCTACCCACTATTTTGAGCCGCATCTGGGCCGCCTCTGTTGATGACGCGCTCCGGACTTGCCGGTGACATAATTTCAGAGTGTGCGCAGTGCGCACACATCACAGCTGCGCTGCCGAATAGTGATACTTGCGCCTGCCTGAAGTGCGCGTCATCAAGCAGGCGGGTCAAAGGCACGTACCCGCGGCCGCGGGTGCGGCGAAGACACCGCCAGATACAGTGGGGAGCAAGCAAGGGGAAGCCCTTCAGACGCCCATTAGGGCATGAGCACACAGAGCACACAGCCAGAGAGGGGAAACAGAGGACAGATCACCGCCCACTCAGTCCACACACAGCGTGGACTGGATGCTGCAGGGCAGCAAAAATGTGAGTATCAAACTCATTTGGCAACAACCATATAGTACACTGTTAGGGCACACAGGGATGGTTAGGGATGTTTTTGGAAGCTGAAGGGACAGGTAGGGATAGGTTGGGATCTGAAATCCACATGAAAGGTTCCCTTTAACAATAGATCTGTGTCTCCAATCCACAAAATATCTGTTCTGCGTATCAGCCATTAAAGATGATGGAAATCCAGGTAAAACACATGATATACAGTGATGTGAAAAGGTCTTTGCCCCTTCCTGATTTTTTTTTTTTTTAGTCAGATAGTGTTTATTAAATCTTTCCAACATAACATACATAATAAAAAGAAAAACAAAACATTGCAAGCGGAACATATCCGACTCGCTCCAACCCCCCCCCTCCCTTAGCTCGGTCTAAAAACCATCTCATAGAGTAAAAAAAAACCCTTCTCAAATCACATATACAATGAGCACATGCCATGAAATTATACGTCGACACCATTATAAGCACACGGAGTACATCTAACATAAGAAGGAAAGCAGAACAAAGAAAAGATGAAAACAGAACAAAAGTAGGTCAAAAAGCATATTAGTATTGACAGCAGTCACTGCGCCTACAAATTCCCTGAGGATAAACCCGGGGCATCCAACCATCCCGCCCAAATCTTCTCAAATATATTAGGACAACCTCTCTTGGTATAAATAGCCTTTTCCCGGCATATCAGAAAATTAATTTTATTAATATATTCAGTACGTGAGGGAGCTTTGTCCGATATCCAGTATGACGCTATATGTTTTCTAGCGACAAACATCATCCTTTCCACTGCGACCTTAAGGCACTCATCCCCCCCCACCTCCTCCATATAACCCAACACACAAACTACCGGGTCCCGGGGAATGTCTTGTCTAGTAGTCAAATGTATCAAATTGAGCACTAGAATCCAGAAAATTTGCAGACAGGGGCACGTCCACATCATATGCAGAACATCTGCGTCATTCATACCACATTTAGGACATCCTGAATCCGACCGTAGATTCAGAACAAAGAGCCACTTAGGAGTCCGGTATACTCTGTATATAAGATACAGCTGAGACAAACGAGCAGGCTCGCTTAAGGCCCTTCCTGATTTCTAATTCTTTTGCATGTTTGTCACACTTAAAGGAAAACTGTCAGCAGTTGCATTTGGATTTTTGACCTATCATTTTCTAATTCCTCACTCTAAGCTCTCTCTATTCATGTATTTCTTTTATTTATATTTCTCCCCTATCTTCTGTAAACTTCAAATAAAGAGATTTATTCCATCTGTCAGTTCTCTGCTGTCCATTCCCCATACACCACATCACTGCACAGGAGATCACAGGGAGGGGCTGTATTCTCCTCTCTGCTCTCTGTGTCTGTAGAGAGGAAAGACGTGACATACAACAAAGAAACTGTCACAGCAGGATGCCTGCTTACAGAAATAAATGGAGTCTAGATAAGATAAGATTTTTCTGCTTGAACCTACACTCTGAGGTTGATGCCAGTCATTCACACTATTAACCTATGTATCTTTTTTGACTGACCTCCCACCTTATTCCCCCTCCCCCGCACTGAAGCCAGCTGAGGTCTACATTTTGTTGGAGTCCAACACATACTTTTCTTGTTTTTAATTATAAGCAGAGGCATATGAAACCATACATATTGCATAACTTCGTTAGTCATAGTGTTAGGACCCGATGAGACGGTAGCACCTTGGCGTTGGTCATCGGGCACTCCGCAGTGGCCACTGCTGAAGCGAAGTCTTCCATTTTACATTATATCTAGAGCAGTGATTGCTATGACCTATTTTCATTATACCTGTATTAGCTGTGCAGTCCGACCACTCATTGCACTCATCTATGTGCCCATTTTGTGTATAGTGTTGTAGCAGATCACCCTTCTTTCAATAGATGTAGTTTTTTTTCTGCTTGCACCTACACTCTGAGGTTGATGCCACTCATTCACACTATTAACCTAGATAAGATAAGGCAGACCTGAAATCCCTTTCTCCCTGTGTCCTTAACAGAATAGATCTCCTAAAAGTGAAACCACAGTGCCCGGAGAGCAGAGGGTGGAGGTTGGAGGGAGGAGAGAGCTGCTGAGAGGAATGAGAGAGCTGCTGAAAGGGAGTGCATAATTACATGACAGTTTATACAGCCAGGACTAATCGTCTCTGCTGATACTGGACAGGACTAATGCAGCAGCTCTCTGCAGTGTCTGTCAATGCTGATAGCATGGAAAGCACAAAGGGTAGAAAAATGATTTTACACATTTTTAAAACGTCAGCCCAGGCCCTATTCAAGGGTAATATTAGTATCATACTGAAAAATGACCTGACAGTGTCCCTTTAAATGTTTCAGATCACCAAACAAATGTAAGTATTAGACAAACATAACACAAGTAAACACAAAATGCAGTTTATAAATGAAGGTCTTTATTTTTAAGGGAAAAGAAATCCAAATCTACAGGGCCTTTTGTGAATAAGTGATTGCTCCCTAAACCTGATAACTGGTTGGGCCACGCTTAGCAACAACTGCAATCAAGCATTTGCAATAACTTGCAATGAGTCTTTTACAATGGTCTGGAGTCATTTTGGCCCACTCATCTTTGCAGAATTGTTGCCATAGTGGATGGTTTCCGAGCATGAACTGCCTTTTTAAAGGGAACCTGTCAGCTCATTTTACCCATCTATGCTACCATTACCTGTCCCTGCACCTTGCTAGCTCATCCCTAACCATCCTTCTCTGACCTAAAAGTGCCCTATAAGGCTTCTGAAAAATGATTTATAAACTTACATGTAATTTACGTCCATAGACTGAAAAGGCGGGCTCCGGGTCTCCATTCTCCCTCCTCGCAGGCTCTTATCATGCCCCGTTGGGCGTCATCAGTCCTTCTGCTGATCATCCTATTTTTGAAATTCCCATCTCCTCTTATAGTATGATGCCGGGCTGAAACGTCATATCCAGTCCGGTGCAATGTGGAGACTTAGGACGTGTACAGTTTGACTTCAATATGTACAGTGCGCATGCGCTGGGCCGTACACCTGATCAGCCCCCTCAATGCGCCGGGCCGGATTTAACTTTCCGGCCTGGCATCATACTACAAGAGGAGGCGGGAATTTAAAAAAATAGGAGGATCAGCAAAAGGACTGATGACGGCCAAAGGAGCGTGATAACAGCCTGCGAGGAGGGAGAATTGAGACCCAGAGCCCGCCTTTCCAGTCTACGGATGTAGACTACATGTAAATTTATAAATCATTTCTCAGAAGCTTTATAGGGCACTTTTAGGTCAGAGAGGGATGGGTTAGGGTTGAGCTACGAAGGTGCAGGGACAGATAGTGACAGCATAGGGGGCTAAAATGAGCTGACAGTTTCCCTTTAAGGTCATGTCACAGCATCTCAATTGGGTTAAGGTCAGAACTTTGACTAGGCCACTTCTAAGGCTGCTTTCACATTGGCAAATGTGCAAGTCTGTATGGATCCTTGAATTTCAAGGAACCACATGGACAGGCACGGATTGTGCAAACGGACGCCAACTGATTTCCATGGACCTTTTTTTAACACATCCGTTATCAGTTGCCAGTGTTTCCAGGAGTCCACTTGACAGCACCGTAGGAGGAGTAATCCCATATCCTCTGTAGGGACAGCCCAAGAGGTTAAAAGCCCCGTCACCTGCAACCTCCTCAGTGATTTTTCAAGAACCACATTGGCTGGGTACAACACAATTTTATTCCAGTTTAGTCATATATATTTTTAAGTCATATACAGTAGAAAAATAGGGAGTAAAATAAGGGTACTGTCATGTGGACTCCTGGAAACACCGTTACCGGTAAGACTAACTCCAGTTTTCCAGCATGTCTCCATGACAGCACCATAGGAGTATACCCAAGAACTCATAACTTAGGGTGGGACAATTGCTTGAAGCACCTTCTGACCAAACACAGTTCTTTGTTGTGAGAGAATACACTGTGTGCAGAATTATTAAATTATGCAAATGAGTATTTTGATCACATGATACTTTTTATACATGTTGTCCTACTCCAAGCTGTATCAGCTTGAGAGCCAAGTACCAATTAAGTAAATCAGGTGATGTGAATCTCTGTAATGTGGAGGGGTGTGGTCTAATGACATGAACACCCTATATAAGGTGTGATTAATCATTAGGTAACTTCCTTTCCTTTGGAAAAATGGGTCAGAAAGAGATTTGACGGGCTCTGAAAAGTCCAAAATTGTGAGATGTCTTGCAGAGAGATGCAGCAGTCTTGAAATGGCCAAACTTTTGAAGCGTGATCACTGAAGAATCAAGTGTTTCATGGCAAGTAGCCAACAGGGTCGCAAGAAGCTTATTGGGCAAAAAAGGACCAAAATAACTGCCCATGAATTTAGGAAAATCAAGCGTGAAGCTGCCAAGATGCCATTTGCCACCAGTTTTGCAATATTTCAGAGCTGTAACGTTACTGGAGTATCAAAAAGCACAAGGTGTGCCATACTCAGGGACATGGCCAAGGTAAGAAAGGCTGAAAAACTACCACCTTTGAACAAGAAACATAAGATAAAACGTCAAGACTGGGCCACAAAATATCTTAAGACTGATTTTTAAAAGGTTGTATGGACTGATGAAATGAAAGTGACTCTTGATGGGCCAGATGGATGGGCCAGAGCCTGGATCAGTAAAGGGCAGAGAGCTCCACTCCGACTCAGACGCCAGCAAGGTGGAGGTGGGGTACTGGTATGGGCTGGTATCATCAAAGATGACTTGTGGGACGACATTTTCGGGTTGAGGATGGAGTGAAGCTCAACTCCCAGACCTACTGCCAGTTTCTGGAAGACAACGTCTTCAAGCAGTGGTACAGGAAGAAGTCGGTATCGTGTAAGAAAAACACGATTTTCATGCAGTACAATGCTCCATCACATGCATCCAACTACTCCACAGCGTGGCTGGCCAGTAAAGGTCTAAAAGAAGAAAAAATTATGACATGGCCCCCTTGTTCACCTGATCTAAACCCCATAGAGAACCTGTGGTTCCTCCTAAAATGTGAGATCTACAGGGAGGGAAAACAGTACACCTCTGGGAACAGTGTCTGGGGGGCTGTGGTGGCTGCTGCACACAATGTTGATCGTAAACAGATCAAGCAACTGACAGAATCCATGAATGGAAGGCTGTTGAGTGTCATCATAAAGAAAGGTGGATATATTGGCCACTAATTTTTTGGGGTTTTGTTTTTGCATGTCAGAAATGTTTATTTCTACATTTTGTGCAGTTATATTAGTTTACCTGGTGAAAATAAACAAGTGAGATGGGAATATATTTGGTTTTTATTAAGTTGCCTAATAATTCTGCACAGTAATAGTTGCCTGCACAAACAGATATCCTCCTAAGATAGCCAAATCTAAAAAAAAAAAACACTTCAACTTCCAAAAATATTAAGCTTTGATATTTGAGTCTTTTGGGTTGACGGAGAACATAGTTGTTGATGAATAATAAAAATAATCCTCTACAATACAACTTGCCTAATAATTTTGCACTCTGCACACAGTGTATCTAACTTGTAGTGTCTGCAAAATGTAGTATCGGCTGGCCAGGTGGCTGCTGTACATATCTGTTCAACGGTAGCACCTGCTCTAGTAGCCCATGATGTGGAAACTGCTCTGGTAGAATGTGCTTTGATAATTATGGGGGGAGACTGTCCTTCTGAAAGGTATGCTACATTAATCATGGACCTGATCCATCTAGCTAAGGTTGGTTTTGAAGCTTTCCTGTCTCTATTTTTACCCCCAAACTCTCTGAAAAGATTAGAGTCTAATCTCCAGTTCCAAGTGGCTTCCATATAGGCCAACACTGCGCTGCAGACATGGAGATGGTGAAATTCTTCTTCCTTTGAATTTTTAGAGTTGTCGCAGAATGATGGAAGAACCACTTCTTGGTTTAGAGTCAGCAATGACACTACCTTAGCGGAGAAACTTGGATCCAGTTTGAGAATGATACAATCCTCCTGTATCTACATATATGGTTCGATCACGGAGAGAGCCTGGATCTCACCCAACCGTTTAGCCGTGGTGATTGCCACCAGGAAGACTGTCTTCAGAGTCAAGTTCTTTATGTCCAATTCACTAACTGGGCCAAAGGAAGGATTGCAAAGGACTCTCAGGACAAGATTCAGATCCCATGGAGGGGAAGAAATTCTCTAAGCAGTTCGAAGTCTCTGGATTGCCTTGACAAATCAGATTTTTCAAGGATGTGGGGACAAAGATGTGTCGAAGAAAGCACTGAGTGCCGCAATCTGCACCTTCAAGGTACTTGGTTTAAGACCTGTGTCAAATCCTGCTTGTAAGAAATCAAGCATCACTGGAATTTCTGGCTGAGAGGTGTCTACCGATTTATGAAACAGACAGAAGGTCTTCCAGACCTTTTGATATATTGCCTACGTGACAGGTTTTCTACTAGCCTTCATGGTCTGGATCATTTTATTGGATAATCCCTTGGTCTTTAGGATCTCCCATTCAGAAGCCAGGCTGAAAGCTGAAGTTGTTGAAGATTCTGATGTAAATACTTAAGTCCCAAAAAAAAGGTTGAGAAAAGTATTATAGGAGTGATACCTTTATTGGCTAACAAGAAAAATTATATTTGTAAGCTTTCAGAGCTCAAGGCTCCTTCAGAGAACGAAAAATCTGGGAATTCAAATTCATAAGAATGTTCCAAACCTTAACAAAAGGGCTTAATTTGACACCAGGATTCATGACTCATTACCTAGACACAACTAACACTTCCACAAGAAGATCTTCAGATGTGTAAATGACCATTGCATGTCATCTACATCATTAACAAAGACTTCATTTTCATTTTCTTAACACACCTCCGTTTCCTTATTCCTACTGTACCTTGTATTTAAATGTCTCAGTAACTCATTTGTGATATTGTCTGATGAAGGAGCCTTGAGCTCTGAAAGCTTACAAATATAATTTTTCTTGTTATCCAATAAAGGTATCACTCCTATAATACTTTTCTCAACCTTTTTTTTGGGACTTAAGTATTTACATCGATTTTTCTGGCTAACACGGTACAACAATATTATTTTGTATTATACTCTGAAGATTCTGATGAAACAGCAGACCTTGCATCAGAAGATCTTCTCTCAATGGTAGAAAGATTGGGTCCTCCTATGCCAGATGATGTTAATAGGGGGAACCAACTCCTCCTTGGCCAGAAAGGGACAACTGTTATGACTTTTGCCCTGTCTTCCTGAATTTTCTGCAGGACCCTTGGAATAAGGGGAGTAGGTGGGAAAGCATATGTTAGGCCATCTCCCCAATACTGTGAGGGAGCATCCACTGCCAGAAGATGATCTCCTGGGTCGAGAGAGAAGGATGTCATCTTCGTATTTGTCCTGGAAGCAAACAGGTCTAGGCAAGGCTGACCCCATCTGTGAGTCAGTTGCTTGAACACCTCTGCATTCATTTCCCACTCCAAAGCCCTCTTCTGATGCCTGCTGAGGTAGTCTTCTTCTCAAATCTTGGATCCCCGAAGGTGAACCGCTGAGATGGAGCTCACTAAGTTTTCCATGTCCAGGAATATCTTGTTGGCCAAAGACTGGAGCACTGGATGTCTTGGTCTGCTCTGATGTTTGATGAAGGAAACTGCAGTGATGTTGTCTGATAGAATCTTCACATGTCTGTCCTTCAGAACAGCTTGGCTTTTCCTTAGGGTTTCCGAAATTGCCTGCAATTCCCAGAAATTAGATGATTTGGTCTGGATCTTGGTGGGTCATGTCCCCTGAAGATAATGATCCCCAACTTGAGCACCCCATCCGGAGAGGCTGGCGTCTGTGGTTACTAGAAGACAAGGCTCCATGGTCCATGCTACTCCCATACGAAGATTTTTCTGGTCGAACCACCAATGTAGGAAGTCCTGGGCGTCTGTGGACAGAGATATCTTCATTTCTAGACAATTCTGGTGCTTGTTCGTCATTGCCAAGATGGATTTCTGCAGAGCCCTGGAATGGAATTGGCTCCATCTGACGCAGGTGATGCATGATGTCATGATTCCCAGAATACTCATCGCCTCTCAGATCAATGGGAGTTTCTTCCTTACAAAGGAATGAATCCTTTGAGGAATGGAAAGCAACTTGTCTTCTGGAAGATATGACTTTCTTGTACGAGAGTCAAGACAAACTCCCAAAAAGATGCATGAAGCGCTTGGGACAAGATTTTTGTTTGTTCACAATCCAACCCAGACTGCTTAATGTCTGCAGGGCAAACTCCAAATGATGAGTCATCATCTGAGGGGATCTTGCCACTATCAGGAAGTTCAAATACGGAATGATGGTAGTATTCCTGAGTCGAATATAGCCTACCACTTCTGCCATGATCTTGGTAAAGATTCTGGAAGCAGATGACAGGCCGAAAGGAAGACATTGGAACTGGTATTGTAGAAGATTGCCTTATAGTAGTGCAAACCTCAGATATTGTTGACTTTAAAAATATATCAGCAGGTGGTAATATGCATCCTTTAAGTCTAAGGTGCACATTACTGACTCTGTGTTTATCAGGGAAATGGCCGACCTCACCGATTCCATGCGGAACTTTTTGTAACAAACCCATCGTTTTAGGGGTTTCAGATTTATTATGGAACTCCCTGGATGGTTTCTTTATGGAAAAAAGAGGAGTAATGATCCCGATTTTGTTCGTGTATTGGAAATGGAACAATGACCTTTTGTTTCAGAAGCTGCTCCACGTCTGCATGTAGATGGAAAAGTGAAGTAGGGGAACCCTTTGTGAGACGGAACGTCTGAGGGGGGATTCTGAGAAAACTCTATCATGTAATCCTGTGCTATAGTTGTTAGTATCAAGGGATTTTGAGTAACATGATGCCAACTGTTTTTGAAAAACTTCAGCCTCTCTGACATAGTCATTGTCGTTTTGGACGGGAGCTAGTATTAGGTTGGAATTCCCTATCTTTGTTCCCTTTACTCCAGCTTGTGGATTCCCCTTTTTTCAGAGCGTTATATCTACAGAAGGGGAAAGCTTTACGAAAGGGCTGCTCCTTTTTATTCCTCAGGGAAGCCCTTCTTTTTATCGGACACTTTCTCTAGAATATCATCTAACACTGGTCCAAATACTCTGAGCCCTGAAAATGGAATGGAGCAGATCTTGTTTTTAGAAGCTGTATCTCCAGACCACGTCTTTAACCAAACAGCTCTCCTGGCTGAGTTGGAAAGAGCATTATTCCTGGCAGCAAACCTGATCGATTTTGCTGAAGCGTCGGCCTTAAAAATCTGTTGCCATCTTTAATAGGGGCAAAGATTTAAGGAGGGATTCCCTAGGGATGCCATCCTGCAGGTGACCTTCAAGCTCATCTAGCCAGATCTTCATAGACCTGGCGATTGTGGTAGCAGCGACATTTGATTTAATAATTACTGCCATGGCTTCCCAGACCTTTTTTAAAAGTCCATCTGTTTTTCTATCCTTCAGATCTTTCAGGCCAGATGAATCTTCGAAAGGGATAGAAGTGTCCCAAACAGTGACGTCTTCAGGATTGAATGACAGTCATACGCAAAACTCTCTTGGAATAGAGTCTCCTCTCCACATCCTCCCATTACTCCAGGACTATGTCCTTTACATGGGAGTTAACAGGAAAAACCAAGGATTTCTGAGTTTTAAGTCCTGGAAACATGACATTTTGAATTTTCATTATCTGTTCCGTCTCTTCTACCTGCATCGTGTTCCGAACAGCCCGCAGAAGAATCTCCATGTCATCTGTGTGAAACATATACCTCTTACATTCCCCACCATGTGGAGGGCTTAGGGTCACATTGGTGTCAAGAGTCGTCCAACGGATCAAGCTCCCCTTCTGAAGATGGTACTACATTATTATTATTATTATTATTATTTATTTATATAGCGCCATTAGGTTCCATGGCGCTTTACATGAGGATGAGGGAGACAAGAACAAGTACACTAAATCTAGGCGATCAGGACGTACAGGTACAGGAGGGGCAGGGACCCTGTCCACGAGGGCTCACAGTCTATGAGGGGTGGGTTAGGATACAGTAGGATGAGGGAATGTCAGGTATGGGGCGTTCGCCTGGGTCTCATGGCAGGTTGTAGGCTTGACGGAACAAGTGAGTCTTCAGGTGACACTTGAAGCTTCTCAGGGTAGGAGAGTGTCTGACGTGTTCGGGTAGGGAGTTCCAGAGTAAGGCAGATGCCCGGGCGAAGTCCTGGACTCGGTTGTGCGAAGAGGTGATGAGGGGGGAGCAGAGGAGAAGTTATTGGGAGGAGCGGAGGTTGCGTGAGGGTAGGTATCGGGAGACCAGGTCGGAGATGTATGGTGGGGCCAGGTTGTGTATGGCTTTGTACGCCATGGTTAGTGTTTTGAATTGGGATCTCTTGGAGATGGGGAGCCAGTGAAGGGCTTGGCAGAGGGGGAGACAGGGGAGTAGCGGGAGGACATATAGATGAGTCGGGCAGCGGAGTTGAGGATAGACTGGAGAGATGTGAGGGAGTTAGCCGGGAGGCCATTGAGAAGGAGGTTGCAGTAGTCAAGGCGGGAGATGATAAGAGCATGGATGAGTGTTTTAGCGGTGTCGTGGGTGAGGAAGGAGCGGATCCGTGAGATGTTCTTGAGCTGGAGCCGGAGGGATGTGGTGAGGGCCTTGATGTGGGGTTTGAAGGATAGGGAGGAGTCAAGGATTACCCCGAGGCACTTGGCTTGGGGGACTGGGGAGAGGGCGCAGTCGTTGATGCAGATGGATAGGTTGGTAGGTGGGGTGGAATTTCTTGGGGGGAAGACTATGAATTCAGTTTTGTCCATGTTGAGTTTAAGGAAGCGAGCAGAGAAGAAGGATGAGATGGCGGAAGGGCATTGAGGGATTTTCGAGAGTAGGGAGGTGATGTCAGGGCCGGACAGGTAGATTTGGGTGTCGTCGGCGTAGAGGTGGTACTGGAGGCCATGGGACTCGATGAGTTGCCCTAGGCCGAGAGTGTAAATGGAGAAAAGTAGGGGTCCCAGGACCGAACCTTGGGGGACTCCGACAGAAAGGGGGTAGGGTGAGGAGGTGGTGTGGGAGTGGGAGACGCTGAAGGTCTGGTCCGCTAGGTATGAGGAGATCCAGGAGAGGGCAAGGTGGGTGATGCCAAGGGATTCCAGGATCCGGAGAAGAAGGGAGTGGTCAACCGTGTCGAAGGCGGCAGACAGGTCAAGGAGTAGCAGGATGGAGTAGTGATGTTTGTTCTTGGCGGTCAGTAGGTTGTTGGTGACTTTGGTCAGGGCTGTTTCGGTGGAATGGAGGGGTCGGAAGCCGGACTGTAGGCGGTCGAGGTGGGAGCACGAGGAGAGGTGAGAGGACAGTTCGGAGTGGATGTGTTGTTCAAGTAGCTTAGAGGCGAATGGGAGAAGAGATATGGGGCGATAGTTAGAGACAGAGGTAGGGTCAAGTGAGGTTTTTTTTAGGATGGGCGTGATTAAGGCGTGTTTGAAGGCCGAGGGGAAGGTACCAGTGCTAAGTGAAAGGTTAAAGAGGTGGGTGAGGGCTGGGATGAAAATGGAGGTGTGGTTCGGAATGAGGTGGGATGGGAGCGGGTCGTGGGCACTGGTGGTGAGGTGTGATTTTGACAGGAGGGAGGAGAGTTGGTCTTCAGTTCTGGGGGGGGAAGTGGCTGATGGAGGAGGAGGGCAGTGTAGGTGGGAAGGGGAGGTGTGGGGATAGTGAACCGAAGCTGCTTCTGATCCTGTCGATCTTTTCCTTGAAGAAGGTCGCAAAGTCTTCAGCAGAGATGAGGGGAGAAGGGGGAGGAGCAGGTGGGCGAAGTAAGGAGTTAAAAGTTTTGAAGAGCTGTTTGGGGTTGCGGGACAGAGAGGTTATAAGGAATGAGAAGAACACTTGCTTGGCGGGTAGCGAGTGCCGTCTTGAAGTCAGTGATGGATTGCGTGAACAGAGCAAAGTGCTCGGGGGTGTGAGACTTTTTCCATCTCCTCTCGGCGACTCTGGACGCCCGTCTCAGGTTTTTAGTGAGGGTGGTGTGCCAGGGTTGCCTGTTAATGCGTGGAGCATGGAGAGTGAGGGGGGCAGCTAGGTCGAGAGCGTTCGTTATGGTGGTGTTGTATAGGGTGGTGGCAATGTCAATGTCGTCAGCGCAGGGTAGGTCGGTGAGAGGGAGGAGTGATTCAGAGAATAAAGGAAGATCAAGATCTTTTAGGTTTCGGCGAGGGTGATCAAGTTTGCGGAGGGGGGTAGTGTGGCAGGGGAGTAGAGGGCGGAGAAGGTCAAGAGATGGTGGTCGGACAGTGTGAGTACCGAGGTTGTGAGGTTAGAGAGGGAGCAAAGGCGGGTAAAGATGAGGTCAAGCGCGTGGCCTTGTTCGTGGGTGGGAGAGGAGGACCATTGGGAGAGCCCTAGGGAAGTGGTCAAGGAAAGAAGGTTGGAGGCGGCTGGGCGGGGAGTGTCAATGGGGATATTAAAGTCGCCCATGATGATGGAGGGAATGTCAGTGGAGAGGAAGTGAAGTAGCCAGGTAGTGAAGTGGTCAAGGAAGGAGGCGGTGGGTACGGGGGGGGGGGGGCGGTAGATGATGGCTATTTGGAGGTTGCAGGGGGAGAAGATTCGGACTGAGTGGGCTTCGAAGTAGGGGACAGTGACGGATGGGGGCTGGGGGATGGGGCTGAAGGTGCAGGAGTTGGACAGCAGTATGCCGACTCCACCGCCATGTGGACTACATCATCTCTGGTTCTTTAGCCCTGTGTATTTTGGACCCCTGGGTTGGAGGGCTGTAGAGACGTTATAGAAGCCTGAACCTTCTTTTTAGTCATAGTACGCATCTTGCTTAATAAGGCTCCGTGCTCCTCCTTCAGCATGGAGACTCTACATTCAGCACATAGATGTTTGGTATAGTAATCAGGAAGCAATCCAGGCACCTCTTGGATTTCAGTGTGGCCTTTTTCCTCGTGTCCTTCTTAGAAGGTGGTAACTACCCAGAGACATCTTAAAAAGATATATGGAGGGCCTAATAAGGGCAATTTCCATCAATCTATAGCAAGGTTATGGTACACTTACATGGCTGTGGGACGATCAAGGGAGGGTATCAGGGCGGGACACATCTGCCATAGTGATACTGCCAGGTGCCAGGGTGCCAAAGCTACTAGCCTGCTTGTGGTGCTCCCTAGCCCCCTTTTTATAGTATACCTGGTTGTCCTGCCATGTCCTCCTGTTCCTCTGGCATCCACCACTGGTCCGCGTTTGAATTTCCCGCGTGAAACCCGGGGACTGGAAGTGCATCATCCCGAACCTCCGGTTTGACGCTGAGCTGTCCCCGCAACCAGGAGAAGCCGGGTCTGCCGAAACAGGACACCGAGAGCCTCCAGCGATGGAGGAAGCAGCACCCAAAGGCTCCTGCCCCCGGAGGGCTGAGGAACTCTTGGAAGGGAGTGTTGGCCCCAGGACCCGCTTGACAGTGGGAAAGAGAGCCGCAGCCCCCCCAATCACACCCAGGCCCCTGTAAGTACATTCAGTGCTACAGCGCCCTTTCTGCCAGTACCCCTGCACCAGCATCCGCCTGTACTCCGTGTCCTGTGCAGGGAAAGGAAAAACATTGTGGAGGTTGGGGTGTGAGGGCTTTTAACCTCTTGTGCTTCCTGTCCCTACAGAGGATATGGGATTACTCCTCCTACGGTGCTGTCATGGGGACATACTGGAAAACGGATCACTCTAATGACACCTCAACAAAGTCTGTGGGTTTTGTTTTTTGCATTTTTGCCATTCAGACTGTGCTCTTTTAAAGGGATCCTGTCACCCCCAAAATACCTCAAAAGCTATTAAAAGCTGTCCCTAGAGCATAGTAACACTTACCCTACACTCCTTTTAGCTCCTAAATGCAGCAAGTGAAAATGAAAATAAATGTTATTACACTACCTCATTAGGGATGATAATTAGTGACTATGGTATTCATAGTCACCCTGGCAGACTGTCCCTCTTCATGATATCATGCCTCAATAGGCGTGATCTTTAAATCACATTAAAATGCGCGCCTCCCCTCTCTCCTATGGCAGCCGGACCGCTGCATTGTGCGGCTGTATGACGCGAACCGCGTCATTTCCGGTGCCGGGTGACGTATGTACACCCGCGCCGCTGTTAGCCTCAAGACCCGCACTGCGCATGCACAGTGCGCGTTTTGAAGCTAACAGCGGCGCGGGTGTACATACCGTCACCCGGCGCCGGAAATGACGCGATTCGCGTCACCCAGCCCCACTACAGGCCGGCCGACACAGCACACAGCGGGGAGGCGGCGCATTTTAATCTGATTAGAAGATCACGCCTATTGAGGCGTGATATCATGAAGAGGGGCAGCCTGGCTGGGTGACTATGAATACCATAGTCACTAATTATCATCCCTAATGAGGTACTGTAATAACATTTTTCTCCTATTTCACTTGCTGCATTTAGGAGGTAAAAGGAGCGTAAGTAAGTGTTACTATGCTCTAGGGACAGCTTTTAATAGCTTTTGAGGTGTTTTGGGGGTGAAAGGATCCCTTTAAAGAGATTAGTTTTTTCACTTTAGAAGAGCTCAATTCTTGAAAAGGACATGTCAATTTCTATTGCATTTTTCTCCTACGTTGTGCTCATAGCAGCCACTCAAAATGGGGAAAAAAACACAGCAGTCAAAAACGGATCAAGAAAATAATCCAAAAAAGGATCCGTTTTTTAACCACTCACAAAAAAGCAGATCCAGTTTTTTAGCAGATTACAACAAAAACGCAGCTTAAAATGAAGAAAAAAAACCACAGCGTGAATGTAGCCCAAGTCTTAATTTTGTTTTTCTTAAGCCATTCAAAGACGGTCTTGCTGGTGTGTTTGGATCATTGTCCTGCATAACCCAGTGTGCTTTAGCTTGAGGTCTCGAACAGATGGCTGGACATTTTCCTTCAGGACTTTTTTGTAGACAGCAAATTCATGGTTCCATTTATCACAAAATGTCTTCCAGGTTCCTGAAGCAGCAACACAGCCTCAGACCATCACACTACCACCACTTTTACTTTTGGTAAAATGTTCCTTTTCTGTAAATGTTGTGTTACATCTAACTGTTCAGTCAGTCCACAAAGTATTCTCCCAAAAGACTTGGTTATCATCAAGATATTTTCTGGCAAAATTGAGATGAGCCTTTATATTCGTTTTGCTCAGCAGTGTTTTTTTTTCCTTCGAACTCTGCTACACAGGCTATTTTTGCCCTGTCTCTTTCCTTTGATGAAGTAATGAACAATGACCTCAAACCTTCTAGTATTCTCCCTGCCCTCTTATGTGATGAAGCAGAGCTGGGCCCTAAAGTTCTAGGATCTTTAGATCACTTATAAATCAATAAAATCATACCTGCTCTTTTGCTCTCACCCCTCTATCAGGGGCCTGAGAAAATCAGCTTCATGCAGCAGCTGTGACAGGTGTGTCGGGGCATGGACCCTGGGGGCTTCAGGATCATTTTACATTCCCACCCCCTCACACTTCTGTATGGTCACACTACAATCCTGCCCCTGATATACCATCCTATGTAATGTAACAGGGCTGTTTTAGCTTCAAATAGCAATCATGTCACTATGCATAGACATACATCCTGTGATCCTCTGCTACATGATGATATGATGGTGCAAAAAGTGTACTGTACTAGGTGTACTAGGAACATAGGCAGAGCACTGCATTGATTGATTCAGCATTGCCATGGTCTCCCCTCCCCCATAGCAACTTGGTAGATTCCCATTATGTATCTTCACTGTCTCCTCAGTCAAAGGAAAGAATCCAGACGTCTGTGCAGCATCTCTTAGGCTGGGTTCACATTTGCGTTGTGAACGCAGCATAAGCGAAAGCAGCAAAGCGCATGCGCACTGCGTTCCTACTTTTAATACTCTATCTAATTTCTATGCCTGGGGCAGCTTCCAATGATTTCCTATGGACACTTTTATGTAAACGCATGCAGACAATCTCCGCTGCGTTCACAAAAAAGTGTCCGCATTCGGCACTGTGACTGGATCTGAACTTAGCCTTACACACAGTATAAGTACACACAAGTTATAGTACACACCTGTATTATCAAGTAATATCTATTAAAAGGTAAAAAAAAATTGCTATTTTAATGTTCCCAAGTATAGATTGTCTTATATTATATCAATCTAAATCTAGAGGAATATACGTACAGTATTAGGGTATGTGCACATCTGACGTTTCTGCATTTTTGCAGACCGTCCGGAAACCGGTGGAGAATGGCAGAAACTGAGTTTTCTGAACTCGGCAGTGTCCCTCGTTTTGTTAGCGTTTTGCTAACGATTTGCGATCGGTTTAATAGCGTTTGTACAGCGTGTTCTTGGCGATTTCCCCGGCGTTTTTCTTAGCGTTTTCCAGACTGGTTTTTGTTGCACTTCTAAGCTAGATCCGCTGGAAAAACGCTCAAAAGAAGTCACTTGCTCTATCTTTGAAAACCGGTGGAAAACCGGTGGAAAAAAGTGGAAAGGAGAAGAAAAAAAACGTTCTAATGTACACAGCATTTTCTAAAAGCCATTGACTAGCATGTTAATCCAACTGGTGGGTAGGATTAACATAAAATTAACATAAAACTCAGCGGAAACCGCCGACGGAAAACGCTAAAAAACAGCCCACAAAATGACTGATGTGCACATACCCTTATAGTTTATTCGGTTTAACAATCCATGTGAAGGTACTTCTGTTCGTGTTATGGTCTTGTACCCAGGCAATTTTAGGCTATGAAACACCTCAGGTCCATGTGTACAAAACTGCAACATGCACTTCAAATATGCTTATTGGCAAGCTTCAGTTTGTGGCAATTTATCCATGCAGTTATGCAGCAGAAAAAATGCAAAACTGCTGCATTTCATAGTATCAGAAAAGTGATTGAGATTCCTAAAATGTCAAGGACATGCTGCTTATTTTACCTTGCAGATATGAACCTACAAGCATACCCCTTAGCCCTGTTTATACAGCATTTCTTTATAGAATTCAAAAGTTCTACCTTAGGCTGGTTTCACATAACGTTTTTGTGCCTGTCCGTGGGATCCGACTTTGAAGGGGGACCCCACGGACAGGCACGGATCCATACGGATCCCTGCAATCGGATGGCAAATAGCCATCCGATCTGCAGGATCCGTGTGGATCCTGCGGTCCCCTGTCTCTCCCTACTCCTGCTTCCTCCATCTTCTTCCCTCTCCTATGCTACTCTGTCCCCCGCTATTCTTTGCTGTGCCCCCGCTATTCTATCCTCCTCTATCCCTATCCTGTCCCCTGTCCTCTCCCTGTGTGTAAAAAAATAAAAAAACCTCCTCCCGGAGGATACATCACCTGTCACCGGCTCCAACGCTGCACACGATCAGGACTGAAGGACCTGTGATGATGTCAGAGTCACATGACCCGGTCAGCTGACCGGGTCTCTTACATCATCACAGGCTCTTGTGCTCTGATCGTGTGCAGCGTGGGAGCGGTGACAGGTGATGTATCCTCCGGGAGGAGGTTTTTTAATTTTTTTTACATACAGGGAAGAGGACAGGGGACAGGATAGGGATAGATGAGGATAGAAGAGCGGGGGACACAAAATAGAATAGCGGGGGCACAGCATATAGAATAGGAGAGGGCAGAAGATGGAGGAGCAGAAGCAGGGAAAGACAGGGAGTTACGGAGCCGACATCGGATCCGAGGTGAGCTCGTATCCGATGTCCATAGGCTCCTATGCTGTGGGCCCTCGGACAGCCTCGGATCAGCAGTGATCCGATGCTGTCCGATGTGAGTCACGGACACAAAATCGTAGCAGCCTACGATTTTATGCCCGTGATTACATCGGATGGGATCGGATGGTGCCAAAATCGGATGCTAATAGTGGCACATCCGATCCCATCCCATCCCCATAGGGGAACATGGGGTCCGATTTCGGATCCGATTGTATCCGTTTTGGAACGGATACAATCGGATGACCGAAAATCGTTATGTGAAAGCACCCTTAGTTTGTCTAAAATAGGATTTAGACAAGATAGATAGATAGATAGATAGATAGATAGAAATAGATACATAGATAGATAGATAGATAGATAGATAGATAGATAGATAACAGAAAAAAAAAAGAAAAAAAGTGCTGATTGCTGCAGAGTACTTTTTTCTAGTTAGATAGACAGACAGACAGACAGATAGATATTAATGTTAAATATAGAGTTAAATATAAATGGATGGATGAATAAATAGGATAGATGATACATTTATGGATGAATGAATGGATGAATACATAAGATATATGATAGACAGATTTATAGTTAGATGATAGATAAATACACAAGACGTGTGAGATAGATAATAGATACATAGATATTTAAGCCACACACAGGAACACAGCATAATAAAGGAATTTTGGACTTTCAACAATGTTTAACATGCTGCACAGAATTCTGGATGCTTTCCTGTGACTGAGGAGACAATGAAGATCCATAGTGGGAATCTACTAAGTTGCTATGAGGGAGGGGAGACCATGGCAGTGCTGAATCGATCAATGTCATGCTCTGCCTCTATTCCTAGCCTCATACCTGAAGGTACCGTCACACACCGCAATCTCGGCTGGCGATATGTGGCGATATAACGTGGGCGCTCACGTTTTTCGTGCCCGCCTCAGATCGCCGATGGCGGTATCACATGCCGCAATTTCGACCTGAAGCTAAGGCGATGTGTCGTTCCGGAAATCGTCACACCTACAGCAGAACCAATCTTGCCTCATTCCATCGCCGCTTCACACGCCGCAATTCCAAAGGCAATGTGGGCATACAAGTTCAGCGCGGCCAGGAGATAGGCGTGCCACAGTGATTTACACCGCGCCCCATACACGCTCATTGGACAACACAACAGCGTTACGATTGGTCAGCCTGTTCTAGAAGGCTGGCTAAAACAATGTATAAAAAAGTAAGAAATTTGCGACCGTGCTACCATCCAATTAATAAAAAACTGGCGATAAGAATTGATTGTGATTTTACTGTCTACGCATTTCAGGGCTCTATGGCCCCTTCCTCAGGAAAAATCACAGTTTCTAGGTACTGGGTGTTGCATCAGTGGTAGGCTCCATGGGGCATTGGGGTTTGCAATTTTGGCAAAGTTGCGAAGCGTGTCCCCGTGGGAGTGCAGTCTGGCAGTTGGTACATGATGCGGGTTTGTTATTTCTTTTGGCTGGTTTGGGATCTGCCATAGAGTACCAAATTATGATTAAAAGTGGTACTGCAGTGTAATAGCGATTTGCTTTGAAAGGCAAAAAGCAGACACTGGTTGGGGGGGAGTAGGTGAAATGCTGCAGGGAGAAGGGTCTACTATTGGAGCTTACCCAGATCCTGTGTCCCCTTGTTCACTGTGCAGCATGCAGAGGTGCTGGGCATAGGAGCTTTCACTTTAGAAGCACCAGGCTCTGTAGTGCCATCTGTAGTGCCAGCCCACTGTATTAGTGTGCGGGCTCAGTGCGGCCGCCTTGTTGGGAGAGGAGGGGGGGACGGGGAGGGCAAGGTGGTGCATAGGGACCTGGGCTTTGTACCTGGGGCTGCTGCTGTGTCCCACGTGTAGACCCATTGTTTGTTTGAATTTCACACCGATTTGGGGGCGTGGTGTGGCCCGTGCGCTGATTGGCCGGCGCGTATTGCGTCATCAAGGAGGCGTATAGTAATCCATCCCTTGCCCTGCTTCAGGTTAACGGGTGTGGCTTGCGGCCGTGATTGGGTGCGTCATTGGGTGGCGTGTTTGCTGTGCGTCATAGGGGGTGGGCGCGATAACGCGGCTGCTTGGAGCTCGGTGGTGGGGTGAAGCCCAGACCGGCGCCTGGATTAGTGCGGGCTCTGGGACGCGGTGGGACCCACGATACCCCCGGGCTGCACCGCTGCTGTGAACCATCCTGACCCTAAGCCCCATGCCGCGGACGTGCACCCCAAACTTACCAGCGGTGCGTGTCCCGGCATGGAGCCGCCGTGGCTGGATGATACACAGGGTCGGATGGCTGCTGTCTGCAGCAGGCTGTTCCGTCTGCACCCGGGGTGCTGGTATTAGCAGTGCACTCAATCACCTGCTCCTTGATTGGAGGAGATGAGTGGGTTAGAAGGCAGTGCTTGCATCCCTGCTGTTATGCAGGGGGATGCAGTGGCATGTGTGCAGCTGGTAGCTGCATGTCTTTGGATCCCTGGGGTTGAGTCCCCGAGGATGCTACAGAATGCCGTCCAGCAGGGGAGGCCGTCGACCACAGGGCTGGGCCTGTGGTTAAGTGGGGAGAACGGAGCCCTTAAGGGATCCGTCACCCCTAGAAAAGAGATGCGTGCTGCCTTGCACGATCCCATGCTCTAAAGGGACCCATCACCTGATGTAAAAAGGTAAAAAGGTTGAATAAAAAAAAAATAAAAATAAAAAGGGTAAATGTGGCCTGAGAGACAGATCACATGTGCCTCCTTGCGACACTAAGCTAAAACTAGCTACCTACTCCTACTGATGGGTGTATACTGCATAGAGGAGGACTTAAGTTTTATCTTTACTTAATGTTGCCTCCTAGTGGCAGGAAAGCCTACACCCATGGTCCCGTGTCCCCCGATGATGCGAAGGAGAAAAGTAAAATATATCAAACCTCTTAAAATAATTTTTCATATTTTACTCCACTTAAAAAAAAAAGTAATATTGGAAAAACAAATGGAAACATAAATACTTAACATTTTTGCAATTGTTCAAAAAATGTATTTGATTACACCTTCCCTTAAAGGGAACCTGTCAGGTGGTTTATGCCCCCCCCAGCTATCACTGTCTGTAGTTGCAGCTTTATAATACCAGTCTAATCATCCCTGTCTGAGCTCACAGTGTAATGTAAATGTTGGGAAAAAAAAGCATTTATACACTCACATTTTCAGTCCCCACCTTGGAGGAGGGAGACTGTCTGGCAGGATAATAGTTAACTCACTATTAACTTGGATAGCTAAAGGACTGTGTGATGTAACGATCATGTGACCATAGTAGGCGGAGCTAAGCCAGCTAACATTATGTTCTATGAAAACTTAGCTCCGCCTATTGTACTCACATGGCTGTGACATCACATTAGGTCTCCCAAAATGTTCTAGCACAAGGCTGAAATGTTAACTATTAATCTGCCAAACAGTCTCCATCCTCCAAGCTGTAGACTGACTGCCTCATTACATAAGGAAATATAAGTGTATAAATGCTTTTCTTCCTTTCCCACCATTCACATTACACTCTGAGCTCAGACAGGGATGATTACAATAGTATTATGAAGCTGCAGGGACAGACAATGATAGCTGGAGAGGCATAAACTAGCCGACAGGTTCATTTTAATACATGTTGTAAGGGGGAAAGCGGGCAATCACTTTTTTCACACAGGGCCCTGTAGGTTTTGAATTATGTTTGCCTTGATAATAAAGACGTTCATTTATAAACTGCTTTTGTGTTTACTCTTTTTATCTTTGTATAATATATACATTTCTTTAGTGATCTGAGGAAGTTAAAAATTGTAATGCCACCCAATAAGGGTAGCAATCCTTGTGGTTATAATCGACTCTTTAACAAGCCTTTTAATATGACTTAGGATTTGTGCCAGATCAGAATCCCAAACTGCAGACGCTGCACCAATCAGGGGCAGACTTCGATGATCTGAAACATTTAAGTGCAACAAAAGTGAAAAAAAAAAAAGAAATCTGGAAGAGGACAAACAGTTTTTCACACCACTGTTCTTTTTACATCGAGTTTCATCTGTTTTTAACTGAACCATTGTTAACTCTCAATGTTCAAAGAAAAAAGTCAACGCGTTTACGTGCTTCAGTAAAAGCAGCACAGAAAAAAAACAGTCCATTTCTCTCACATGGCAACACGGATGAATGTGTGAATGTGGACTCACTCTATTTTCTATTGCACTGGTCTAATAGGTGTGTTTAGGAGAATTGTCAGATTTCCTATTCAAGTGTCAAACACATAGACCAGTGTTCCCTAACTCCAGTCCTTAAGCGCCACCAGCAATGCGTGTTTTCAGGATTTAATTAGTATTGCTCAAGTCATATTTAATTACCTGCACAGGTGATAATTACATCACTTGTGAAATGCTAAGAAAATCCTGAAACATGAACTGTTGGTGGCTGGAGTTGGGGTACCCTGACAGTTATGACCATAGAATTATACAGATTTATGAATCCCACATTCTGCATTCATCATGTGCTGTTTACCATCATGTGCTATTTAAAGGGAACCTGACCTCGAAAAATGACCTCCCAGCCTCTATATACCTGTCCCTGCACCATGGTAATCAATATAGTAAACTTTAGAAAAGTTGTTTTGATACCTCATGATCTGCGGCTTCTCATTATTTGAGAAGCCGCAAAAGGCGTTCCTTTCTGGGCCTCTCCGCCGCCTGCTTGTTATTTATTCACGCCCCTATGGGCATGCTACAGAGCAGGGAGACAGTGCTCGTCATGTAAGGGGCGGTAAAGCCGCTATGACGCTAATCGC
This sequence comes from Allobates femoralis, assembly GCA_033576535.1. NCBI lineage: Eukaryota > Metazoa > Chordata > Amphibia > Anura > Aromobatidae > Allobates > Allobates femoralis. The sequence goes on from JARQOC010000003.1 coordinate 403,924,695, forward strand.
GTCATATCCAGCTTTACCACATCAGTACACCCATTAGGGTGTACAGTCGACCTCGCGATGCCGAGTGAGCATATGCGAGGTGTGTTCACTGTACACCTAATAGGTGTACTGACAAGTAAAGCCGGATATGACGCGATTAGCGTCATAGCGGCTGTACCGCCCCTTACATGACAAGCACTGTCTCCCTGCTCTATAGCACGCCCATAGGGGCGTGAATAAATAACAAGCATGCGGCAGGGAGGTCCAGAAAGAAACGCCTTTTGCGGCTTCTCAAATAATGAGAAGCTGCAGATCATAAGGTATCAAAACAACTTTTCTAAAGTTTACTATATCGATTTACAAGCACAAAGGCATGGCTAGAAAGCTATTACCATGGTGCAGGGACAGGTATAGAGAGGCTGGGGGGTCATTTTTCGAGGTCAGGTTCCCTTTAAGGTACTGCATAATTACAGACTTTAAATTGGGGCCACACAGTGACAGGCTGAAAGACACATTGCTCAGCCAAAGATCGTACTATGCTGCATATACATTGTAACATAATGTAAGTGAATGTAGTCATCCGGAAGTCCAGTGGGTTTAGATTTTTTGCTTCTTGTGGTAACAGCAGCTTAGCCACATCCATTTACAATATGTTATGAAAGAGCGGCAGCATAGCACAATCTCTGGCAGGGGAATGTGAGTCATGCCCTAAGTCACCATATACCACTAGCTTTAAAGGGAACCTGTCAGCTTATTTATGCTCCCCCACTCCCCAGCTATCAATGTCTGTCCCTGCAGCTTTATAGTACTATTCCACGCATCTCTGTCTGAGCTCATAGTGTAATGCTAAAGGTGAAAAAAAGCATTTATACACTTAAATCTTCTGAGGCAGTGACTACACTTTGGAGGACGTAGTCACTCTGGCAGGTTAATGGTTAACTCACTATTTACTTCTCTGTACAAAGGACCTGTGTGATGTAACAATCATGTTACCATAGTGGGCAGAGCTAAGCAAGCAAAATCATTATGTGCTATGAAGACTTAGCTCCGCCTACTATAGTCACATGATCGTGCGATCACACAGGTCATACAGCAAATTATAAAATTCAGCTGAAATGTTAACTATTAACCTGCCAGAGTGACTAAATCCTCAAAGGTTGCTTCACACTGCCTCATTTACATAAGAACATGTAAGTGTATAAATGCTTTTTTTCACTTTTAACATTAGACTATGAGCTCAGACAGGGATGGTTAGAATATGTGAGGCAGTGACCGGTGTTATATATGAAGGTCGTTATGTGTCCCCCAGAATGTGTACTCAAACCCTAGAAGACCCGCTGGAGTGTGTTGTATTCACAGTGGGTGCTGAGAGTACAACACAGAAATAAGGAGTGTGAACTAGGTCATGTTATGTGACTTAGTTTTTTAGGAAAACCAGATAAGGGCCATTATTTGGGAGAATATGTACAGTCATGGCCAAAGGTTTTGAGAATGATACAGATATTAATTTTTACAAAGTCTACTGCTTCAGTTTTTATAATGGCAATTTGCATATACTCCAGAATGTCATAAAGAGTGATCAGCTTAACAGCAATTACTTGCAAAGTCAATATTTGCCTAGAAAATGAACTTTAACCCTCAAAACACAGTTTCAACATTTTTGCAGTCCTGCCTTAAAAGGAGCAGCTAACATCGTTTTAGTGATTGTTCCATTAACACAGGTGTGGGTGTTGATGAAAACAGGGCTGGTGATCAATCAGTCATGATTAAGTAAGAATGACACCACTGGACACTTTAAAAGGAGGCTGGTGCTTGGTATCATTGTTTCTCTTCAGTTAACCATGGTTATCTCTAAAGAAAAACGTGCAGCTATCATTGCACTGCAGAAAAATGGCCTAACAGGGAAGAGTATCGCAGCTACAAAGATTGCACCTCAGTCAACAATCTATCTCATCATCAAGAACTTCAAGGAGAGAGCTTCCATTGTTGTCAAAAAGGCTCCAGGGTGCCCAAGAAAGACCAGCAAGCGCCAGGACCGTATCTTAAAACTGTTTCAGTTGCGGGATCGGACTACCAGCAGTGCCGAGCTTGACCAGGAATGGCAGCAGGCTGGTGTGAGTGCTTCTGCACGCACTGTCAGGCGGAGACTCTTTGTGCAAGGCCTGGATTCAAGGAGGGAAGCAAAGAAGCCACTTCTCTCCAGAAAAAACATCAGGGACCGACTGATATTCTGCAAAAGGTACAGGGAGTGGACTGCTGAGGACTGGGGTAAAGTCATTTTCTCTGATGAATCCCCTTTTCAATTGTTTGGGACATCTGGAAAACAGCTTATTTGGAGAAGAAGAGGTGAGCGCTACCACCAGTCTTGTCTCATGCCAACTGTAAAGCATCCTGAAACCATTCATGTGTGGGGTTGCTTCTCAGCCAAGGGAATCGGCTCACTCACAGTCTTGCCTAAAAACACAGCCATGAATGGTACCAGAATGTCCTCCAAGAGCAACTTCTCTCAACCGTCCAAGAGCAGTTTGGCGCCCAAGAATGCCCTTTCCAGCATGATGGAGCACCTTGCCATAAAGCAAACATGATAACTAAATGGCCCAGGGAACAAAACAGAGATTTTGGGTCCATGGCCTGGAAACTCCCAGATCTTAATCCCATTGAGAATTTGTGGTCAATCATCAAGAGATGGGTGGACAAACAAAAAAAAACAACAAATTCTGCCAAAATGCAAGCATTGATTATGCAAGAATGGACTGCTATCAGTCAGGATTTGGTCCAGAAGTTGATTGAGAGCATGCCAGGGAGAATTGAAGAGGTCCTGAAGAAGAAGGGTCAACACTGCAAATATGGACTTGCTGCATTAGCTCATTCTAACTGTCAATATAACCTTTTGGTACTCATAATATGATTGCAATTATATTTCTGTATGTGATATAAATATCAGACAAACACAAATAAAAACCAGAGGGCAGCAGATCATGTGAAAATATAATTTTGGCGTCATTCTCAAAACTTTTGGCCATGACTGTAGGCACGGGTGGGATGGATTCGCTCTCCACTCTGGGTCTTCTAATATGCCTATGTCCAGGAATGTGCATTTAAACCTGGACTGCAGGACAGGGTGTGTTCTCAATTTAGAGCCCAGGGGCTTAAGCAAGTGTGCTAACCTGTGTGCTGTGAGCAGAGCATCAGATTGACTACAGAACCTGAGAAGGGTGCAGCTCTGACTGAGTAGAGCCGAACCGCAATCCTGAGCGATTGGAGCCCGCAAGGTAAACATACTTTATGTTTATGAACATTTGTGTGTTATTTCATGAATTAAGGTTGTATTGGGACGAAGTGTCTCAGGATCCGCGCTGCTGAATGAATGAATGAAACCAGAAACTGTAACACTGGTTTCAACGGGTGATCTTTATTCCTACGCGTTTCCGAGCGTTACCGTGCTCCTTCCTCAGGGAAGGAGCACGGTAACGCTCCGAAACACGTAGGAATAAAGAACACCAGTTGAAACCAGTGTTACAGTTTCTAGTTTCATTCATTCAGCAGGGCGGATGCTGAGACATTTCATTCCAATACAACTATTGTTCGCCAAGTCGATCGTGGATGTGTAGGTCCTGCAGCAGCTGTATCCAGGCGCGCATACTTGTTGTCTGTAACACAACTTTTCCAGGTGAGCAGCTTTCAATAAGGTTCTTGCCAATATCTGTAAGGAGACAAGACCCTATTTGCGCATTGTTTCACCCCCTATAAATTTCCTGAATTAAGGCCTATGTCTCAGTGAAGCTGTATGGTTTATAAAGACTGGATAATAAACCTGTGGAATTTTAAAGTGAAATGATTGCTGTATTTTCCACAATTGTGCTGCCGTGACTATTCCAAAACCCATACCGCAAGCGCTATCCTCACAATTAGTACTTTGAAGCTGCAGGGGCAGACAGTGATAGCTGGGGGGGGGGGGGCAAAAACTAGCTGACAGCTTCCCTTTAGTCATCACTGGAGCAGCAAATTGGTTTAAAGCCTGTTATCAATTATTAGGTGTAGCCAGTATTAGAGGATATAATCACATACAGCTGTTCTTTGCAGGTACACAAATATATCATTTAGTTTTGAATAAGGTTAGAGATGCAATGATGCGTAGGTGTCCATGCTCCACATTTAGTAGAGATGTTCTCGGATACATAAATCTAGAAGCTGTTACAAATTATTACTCTCATGCTTCAGAGACTTGTGACAGGTTTTGGACCAGAGTCTCATTTTCCTGGTGAGACTCTTTATACTAAATGTATTTTCTTTGCCTTTGGTGAACTAAGGGTTAATGTCAATCTTGCAGCTAGCAGCCTCTTGGTAGTTCTGTTTATGTGCAGCTACTCTGTGAGCACTCTCTTCAAATAGTCGCATGACCCTTCATCTATTGCTTGTGATAGAATTTAATTCTGTGCAAGCCACCTAGGTGGAAAGAGCTGTTGATGTACTGACCAGTGTCACGCCATCTTCTGCTTAAGAGGGTGGCTACAGCTGTGAAGATGCAGTTTATCATTTTTCCTCCTGTCTGTCTTTCCTTCCCTTGGTGTTGTATTAGTGCAGCGGTGAGACTAGCGCTCTTGTTGGCCTACTCACTAGTAAAGGTGAGTTTAGGGAAAGAAAAGGTCTAGATATCCTATTTGGCAACTGAATGAAAAGACCCTAATAAGGACGCTAGGGTGCTTAGGATTCAGCCTCAGGTGGATGCAGGAGGTAAACCTTCCTCCCTCTCCCTAACGCCAGGGAACATTGTTGTTTAGTGGGTTGTGTTGTGCACTGGACACCCGTTAGTCCGTGCACCATGCTATGTGGAATATTCGGACACACCAGTACGTTCACGACACAAACTCTCCCCAAAAAGCCTTGTTGTCACTGATTACAAGGCCTTTCCGACTGCTTGAATTGGGTAATTGGGGCACTTTTTCAAGGCCACTCGGATGATCATATATCAACAGTGGTATTCTTGTTCGACCACTTCAATATCTGAATGAATTTTGGAGGAAAATTTTCTAATGTTGAATGGAAGTCTAACAAAACGGATGAAACAGTTGATGTGGTAAAGTATCTAAAGTGCAGCATAAATCATAATCTAGATTCTACATTCTAAACATTTAAATTTTACTCTGAGTTACTGTGGACTTTCAGAGAATAACATGATAGAATGCTCTGCTTGAGACGAGGTGACTAGTTGAAAGTGAATATCCCCATTTGCTTAGGTGAGGAGAATTATAAAGGGACCATTGCATGGCCTATAAATCTCCCTACACCAGCTTGGAACTCCCAGATAGAGAAGCCCCCCTTATCTAGTCTGTATATAGGCAGACACATGTCAGGGACCCTTTAATCAGTCCACTGACTTTCTAAAATATATATTGCAGGTAAAGAGTACCAACATTTTTAGCTACTACTTACGGCTGGGCAAGGAGTAATAAACTAATAAAAATTCATTAGCAAATTGGTTAAGACAAAGCCAAAAAAATCTCTGAACATGTGCAGTATAATTTACTCAACGAAAATCAGTCACATAGACCAAGATATATGCATTTCATTCTGTATTAAAGGAAACCTGTCACATCCAGAAATGCCATTTATGTGCAGATACAGGGTGAATCTGCAAGTAAATAGCAAAAAAATCATGATTGTCTTATTTACAGAAAGCATTGGCTAAAAGGAGAATAAAGCTTCTATTCTTCCTGCGGCCCCTTGCTTTCAGTCATTGGGGAGATGCAGGAAGTGGTTACAGTCACCACTCTACCACTCTCTATAGAGATAATACTCTGTGATTACGCCCGTCACTTTGATGGACAGCCTTCTCTGCACACACACCCTGCACACACACGCTGCAGGGCAGGCTGTCAGTAAAAGTGCCTGGGAGTTATAACAGCATAGTCACTGTATAGTGAGCAGTGACTGCAACCAGCTCCCTGCACCGCTCCAATGACTGAAAACCAGCTGCTATAGGAAAGATATAAGTGCATTTTTTCTATGTAAATGCTCCTCCAGTAAGGAAAGCAGGCATGATTTTAATGCAATTTAGTGTTACAATATGCCTGGCCATACACAATAGATGATTTGTGGAAAATTCATCCGACAGCCATATTGTTCGCATCTCCCAAACATAGGAGCGCTCATTCGGCCAAGCGCAAATGTGTTCTCTATGAGAAAGCCACCATAAGACATCTATGCCAGCAGTTTCTCTCCTGGACAGCAATGAGATCAGCAGTCCTAAGTCAATCATGGCCGATCATCATCACCCGCAATTATCACAGTGCCGCTATCCACAATATACAGCATCAGCCAAACACGTTGATGTTGGGGGACTCGGCTTACAGTCTATTGTGCATGTGGGCCTTAGACTGGGGTCACACTAGCATATCATGCAAGAGAATCTGAAGCTATATGCTATTGACACTCAGGTCAAACTTTGCTGCAAGCGTGAACTGAGTGTTATTCACTGACCTCATTTTTTCTCACATGTGGGAATTGGAGCAGAGATGAAGAACTTAATTTTTCCATCTTCTGCATTGTTTGCCTCAGTGTATATCGAACTGCATTCAGACGCCATCTGGGTGTAATTCGATGTTTTGCACGCGACTATTAATATGAATGGGTCATGCCATCCGAGATATGTTGCCAATAGCAACATACTACAAAAGAAATCGCAGATCTACACTACCTCAAAGTAGAACATTGGGCCGAGTGCCATCAGATAAAACATTGGATAGCACTCGGCTGTGTTGTACACTCATGTCAGCGAGCTCTAATACTTGTAATGCCCCACACAGTGAACATAAGACAGTGTCATTATAAGCAATACATTAGACATATTTCACAGAAGACATAGTTTTACCTCTAGAGTAATAATGCCTCCAACTGTCATTGAGTAGATGTCATACTCTACCACTTGCTTACTTAAGGATGCACTTAGCTTCTCTAGTGCCTCTAAATACTGTTTGATTAGTTTTCTGCCAAGGTTTGTAAGGACTTCTGATGTATTCCCTTCAAGGTAAAGCTTAATCCAATTTGCATGTAACTTCTCTGCTTTCTTAAATTGTTCTACGCCATCATCTGAAAATCAATACGCTTCAGTTAAAAAAAATGTAGCAGAACAGATCATTCATAACTATACTAGATGATGCCAAAATTACAGTTAACAATATCACAATTGTGTGGTAAGAAATACATTCACTAAGAATAAAAATATTATTCACAGTTGTGTTTGTTGCATTCAATATTAAAGGCTCCCCTGTATTTTGATTACCAGCCACGTAAAGCTAGACAGCAGGGTGAGGGTGGCAGCCCGTACCAGCCTGCTGTACCCGTGCAGGTGACAAGAAATACAGCAGAGCCCCATGTTATCGGTGCAAAACTAGCACAAATCCATGATAAATACACAGCAAATACGCACTGTGTGAACAGTGCTGCGTATGTGCTGCATATTTAGGTGTCCTTATTGATGTCTATAGGTGAAAATTGCAACAAAATTCTCAAAATACAAATTAACATGCTGCAGATTTTTCGGCGGGAAAATTCGCAGATTGGGCACAACACTTCTAATTTCCCATACACTTTGTACGGAATGTGCTGTACTGCGGATTTATAAAAAAAATACAGCAAAAATAATGCAGGAATATTGCGGCAAAAAAACGCGTGAAATCTGCATCGTTGGCATATACCGTAGCTTTACTCTTTGGCCAGAGGTTGTCATTATACAGTGAGTGCACATCGGCAACATCATACCAAAGTGTGTCCGTGGCATCATACTGTATATAAAGGGGAGTGATATACTATGTGTTTGTGCGCGCGTGTATATGTGCATGTGTCATCATACTGTGTGTATGGATGAGGAAGAAAGCCATCACACTGTGTGACTGAGTGTGTCATTATACTGTGTGTGCAGCACCATATTGTGTGTGTATCTGTGTTCAGCGCCATGATAATGTGTGTGAGTGAAAGTGCCATCAGGAGTCGAAGGGGTTGTGGCCACAATGCCACATATGTACCAGGATGGGGACATACAATTGTGGCCAAAAGTATTGACGCCACTGCAATTCTGTCAGATAATACTCCGTTTCTTCCTGAAAATGATTGCAATCACAAATTCTTTGGTATTATTATCTTCATTTAATTTGTCTTCAATGAAAAAAACACAAAAGAGAATGAAGCAAAAAGCAAAACATTGATCATTTCACACAAAACTCCAAAAATGGGCCAGGGCAAAAGTACTGGCACCCTCAGCCTAATACTTGGTTGCACAACCTTTAGCCAAAATAACTGCGATCAACCGCTTCCGGTAACCATCAATGAGTTTCTTACAATGCTCTGCTGGAATTTTAGACCATTCTTCTTTGGCAAACTGCTCCAGGTCCCTGATATTTGAAGGGTGCCTTCTCCAAACTGCCATTTTTAGATCTCTCCACAGGTGTTCTATGGGATTCAGGTCTGGACTCATTGCTGGCCACCTTAGAAGTCTCCAGTGCTTTCTCTCAAACCATTTTCTAGTGCTTTTTGAAGTGTGTTTTGAGTCATTGTCCTGCTGGAAGACCCATGACCTCTGAGGGAGACCCAGCTTTCTCACACTGGGCCCTACATTATGCTGCAAAATTTGTCTTCAGACTTCATAATGCCATGCACACGGTCCAGCAATCCAGTGCCAGAAGCAGCAAAGCAACCCTAAAACATCAGGGAACCTCCGCCATGTTTGACTGTAGGGACCGTGTTCTTTTCTTTGAATACCTCTTTTTTTTCTCTTGTAAACTCTATGTTGATGCCTTTGCCCAAAAAGCTCTACTTTTGTCTCATCTGACCAGAGAATATTCTTCCAAAATGTTTTAGGCTTTCTCAGGTAAGTTTTGGCACACTGCAGCCTGGCTTTTTTATGTCTCGGGGTAAGAAGTGGGGTCTTCCTGGGTCTCCTACCATACAGTCCCATTTCATTCAGATGCCGACAGTTAGTACGGGTTGACACTGTTGTACCCTCGGACTGCAGGGCAGCATGAACTTGTTTGGATGTTAGTCGAGGTTCTTTATCCACCATCCGCACATTCTTGCATTGAAATCTCTCATCAATTTTTCTTTTCCGTCCGTCCACATCTAGGGAGGTTAGCCACAGTGCCATGGGCTTTAAACTTCTTGATGACACTGCGCACGGTAGACACAGGAACATTCAGGTCTTTGGAGATGGACTTGTAGCCTTGAGATTGCTCATGCTTCCTCACAATTTGGTTTCTCAAGTCCTCAGACAGTTCTTTGGTCTTCTTTCTTTTCTCCATGCTCAATGTGGTACACACAAGGACACAGGACAGAGGTTGAGTCAACTTTAATCCATGTCAACTGGCTGCAAGTGTGATTTAGTTATTGCCAACACCTGTTAGGTGCCACAGGTAAGTTACAGTTGCTGTTAATTACACAAATTAGAGAAGCATCACATGATTTTTCTAACAGTGCCAATACTTTTGTCCACCCCCTTTTTATGTTTGGTGTGGAATTATATCCAATTTGGCTTTAGGACAATTCTATTTTGTGTTTTTTCATTGAAGACAAATTAAATGAAGATAATAATACCAAACAATTTCTGATTGCAATCATTTTCAGGAAGAAACTGAGTATTATCTGACAGAATTACAGGGGTGCAATACTTTTGGCCACAACTGTATATTTGTTCTGGTTTCTTCCTACCAGGTTGATACACCTTGTAATTCACCTCCCCAACCTTTTCTCAGATTTCAATGGGACCTTGCCACTCAGCTAGGAATTTACTTTTCACAGTGGGTAACAACACTAACCCTCGATCCCCTGTGTTAAAGGACCGGACTGTGACTGTTCTATTATACCTGGCTTTTTGAGCTGCCTGGGCATCCTGCACATGTTCCTTCACAATCAGCATGACAGCCGCGATTTGGTCCTGCATATTTGGTCCTGATCAATTACGCTTTTATGGGGGGTGGGCTCCAGCTCCCATGTTTCTTTAGCTATATCCAGTAGCTCCCGGGGATGACGACCATACAGCAACTCGAATGCCAAAACCCAATTGAAGACTGTAGCACTTCACAGATGGCAAACATTAAATAGGGAAGTAGCATGTCCCAGTCCCTCCCATCCTTGGAGACCACCCTTTTTAGCATAGTTTTCAGGGCCTTATTAAAACGTTCCACCTGACCATTGGTTTGAAAGTGGTACAACGACGTACGCAGCTGCTTAATCTGGATAAGTCTGCACAGTTCTTTGGTGACCTTGGACATGAATGGGGTCCCCTAATCCGTAAGGTTCTCCTTGGGCAACCCTACTCGACAGAACATGACAAACAACTCCCGAACAATAAGCTTAGCTGCAGTATATCTAAGTGGTACTGCCTCCGAGTAGCGTGTGGCGTAATCGCCTATCGCCAGAAAGTGTTGGTGGCCGCAAGCGGACTTTACTATTGGACCTACCAGATCCATGGCGATCCACTCAAAAGGAACCTCTATGATAGGCAGAGGTACCAAAGGACTGTGGAAATGAGCCATGGGTGTGGTTAGCTGACACTCCGTGCAGGATTCACAAAACCTCTTAACTTCCCCAAGGACACCAGGCCAAAAAAACGCTGCAAAAGTCGCTCCTGCGTTTTTTTACCCGCAGGTGGCCATTCATTAAGTGTTTATATGCCAACTCTAGGGCCTGCCGGCGGTATGGCTGGGGAACTAACAGCGACTCCACTATGCCACCCCGTATTTTATCCACCTGGTAAAGTAAATCTTGTTTGAGGGTGAAAAAGGGAAAACTTACCTTGGCGCTGGGCGTTTGCTCCACCCCATCAATCACTACCACCCTACTTCGGAAATGTACCAATGTAGGATCCTGAAGCTGGGCTGTCCCGAAATTGCTCGGAGACACCTCTAACTCCGGGATTGGTTTCAAGCTCTCCTGCCATTACCTCTAGGGGAGTAGGATTACACTCTGTACCTATATTGGTGACCCCTACAGCAGGTATCCCTGATTCGGGATTTTCGGGCTTAGGACCCAGACCATCTATTACCTGGGAGGGATTGGGTTGCCTCCTACATAGAGTCCAGAAAAAAAGCAGATCCCTTCCCAGAATCATATCATAGGGGAGTGTTTTCAACAACCCCATTTCGTGCTGAACCTCAGCACACGGGGTAGTAATAGTGACCACCTCTGTCGGGTACTCCCGGAGGTCCCCATGGATACAGAGTACCCTCGCTGTACGACCGGTGGGATTGGGCCCGGAGACCAGGGATGCATGCACGAGAGTCACTAGGCTTCCCAAGTACAGTAGGGCAGTCACCTTATATCCATTAACATGCATTTGGCATAAATGAGGCTCTTTCCCCAAGGTAACCGTGTTTGCCATACAGTCTGGGCATACATCGATACCCGGCGGGTATACCTGCAGTCCATGGGCTCTATGGTGAGGGGACACTACGTCATCATATGTCCCAGACCTTGGCATCACCAGCATCTCATAGTGGAGAACAGTCTTGGCCTGTATTGGGCAAGAGACCACTGCAGAATCAGGTTGGGGCTCTTTGACCACTGGTTTGGTGGAAGTGGTCCGACAGGCTGCACATAGTGTCCCAGAGTCCTGGATTAGGTCCTGTGTAGCCACATGACGCTCCACCAAACTCAACAACTGGTCAAGGGTACCCGGGTCACCTTGTCCCACCCACCGTTGAATGGAGACAGGTAGCATGCGCACAAACTGGTCAACCACCACCTTTTCTACCATATGTGGGGGCTTAAGGTCTCAGGCTGCAGCCACTTATTCACCAGGTGCAACAAGTCATAGGCCTGAGACCATACAGGTTTACCCTCTTTGAATGACCACTGGCTTACCTCTACTGAGCCACTACGTATGTATTAATCCCCATTCGGGACAGGATCTCACCTTTCAGGGACCCGTAGTCCCTGGCATCCTCTGTGCAGAGATCCAGGAAGGCTTTTTGGGGCTCTCCTGTTAAATAGGGCACCAATACCTCTGCCCACTGCTCTGATGGCAGTTTCTCCCGCTCTGCGACCCCCTCAAACACCGCCAGGAAAGCTTCCACATCATCCCCCTGGGTCATCTTTTGCAATGCACGCCTTACCGCTTTTCGAACTCAGCAGTCTTCACCTTGACCCAGGGATGGGGCTGCTGGCCTTGCAAAGATTGCTTCAATCAGGAGTTCCATCTGCCGCTGCTGTTGGTCGCTCGCCTGCTGTTGCTGCCGATGCTGCTCCTGTATTTGCTGGATCAAGAGCCTATTCGTCTCCCGTTATACGAGCTGTTGTTGCTGCTGGGCCTGCACCAGGTGTTTAATCAGGTCCTTCCTGGTAGCTCCAGGTTTATACCGTAGGGTAGCAGGTTTAACCCCTGACATGTGTGAACTGAGTATGCCTGATTGAATTTCACTGGGTCGTTGCCGTTAGCAACCAGGTTGCTTTGCCCGCATTCTCCACCATATGTGAGGTAGCGGCGTTGGTTAGGAAAAACGTGAGGCAGTGACCCAGGCACTTGTTCACACAGCACACAGTTTATTTACCAGTCCAGCTAATTACAGACTTTTTGAGACCCGGGACGCAGTCCGTTCACCCTGTTCCAACAGTCCTGCAAAGTCTCTACACTGCTGCTAGGGTCTGTCTTGGCTGGTCCCCTTGGTAGGGCCAAGTTCATGCTGCAAGGCTGAGTTAAACGGCACATAGCCAGCACACAGAGCTGATTCTGCTTTGTGAACCTGACTCCCACAGAGAGCCCTACCCTGTGCTGCAAGCCCGGTTTTAAATACATTCCTGGACAGGAGAGTGATGGAAGACCCGGAATGGAGGAAGACTCCAGCGGGTCTTATAATGTTTCAGAGCACATACTGGGAGATACATAACGACCTTCATAGATGATCCAGTCACTCCCTCACAGTACACTCACAGCTTTAGAGTTTATGAAAAGGAGAATAGCAGGATCCAGCCCCCAGAATGTTCACTTGCTCTGGGGGTGAGTGGGAAAATAGTGTGGGATTTGATCCACCCACTGCTTGATAAAGGCTATCATCTGTACATTGATAACTTTTACACAAGCATCCCACTCTTTCATTCCCTCTCTGTCAGAATTACCGTTGCTTGCGGTACTGTGCGCAGAAACCAAAGGGGTCTCCCCTTTGTCGCTAATTGGGCAGCCTCTCCCAAAGGGCGAGACCCAAGCCCAATGTAGCAGCAACATGGTTGTGGTGAGGTTCAAGGACAAAGGGACTTCTTTTTCTTGACCACAATCCATGGTCCCGGCACCACAGCCACCGCCGTTAGAGGTACCCCAGCACAGATCCACAAACCGGACTGTACTGTGGGGTACAACAAATACATGAGGGGAGTTGATCTTTCTGATCAAGTCCTCCAGCCCTATAGTGCCATGCGGAAGGTGAAGGTGTGGTACAAAAAAGTGGCCATGCATATTGTACAAATGGCACTGTATAACGCATATGTGCTATCACGATGTGCAGGCCAGACCAACAACACCTTCCTTCAGTTCCAGAAGGCAGTGATAAAGGTCCTGATGTTTGGAGGCGAGGAAGAAGCAGGCCCCAGCAACTGAAGTTTCCCATATGGTACCAGGGCAACATTTTCCCGGTGAGAGCAGATCACAAAAAAGGTGTTGGGTCTGCTATAAAAGGTGGATAAGAAAGGACACCTGTTTCCGATGTGAAACCTGTCCTGACAAACCTGGACTGTGCATGAAAGACTGCTTTAGAATTCATCACACGTCCATGGATTAAACTCATCCTGACCTTCCCTACAGAACTCACCTGACGTACACCACACACACCAACCTGACGTACACTACACCACACCACAGCACACACACCATCCTGACTTACACTATGTCAGGTTGATGTGTGGTGTAGTGTGGTCAGTGTACTTCAGGTTGGTGTCTCATGCTTAGGTAGCGCTGACATTGCTGGATGCTGCTGGGTATGTTGTTTGTCTTTGAGAGCTGCATGAGGTATTGGTGTGAAGGTTTCGCCTCCTGTGTTGTGCTCTAGAGCTGCACTCACTATTATGTTCAGCTGCTGGTTGAGTGGTTGAAGTGTGACTCACCTGGAATTCCCTCTCCTCTGTCATATGCTGCTGATAGAGTTATTTGCTCTAAGTCTTGGTGTTGTGCTGTTGCTTAGCTGCTGGGCTGAAGTCTTTCCTTGGGAGTAGTTGTGATCCCGGATCCATTGGTGGAGGTAGGGGCCCTCAGCCAGGGCTATTCAGAAGCCAGGGAATGGGGTGGAGACTCGGACCTCCTCACCATTAGAGGTACCTCCGAGAGCAGGGCGAGCTAGGGACCCCCAGGGTAAGGGTCAGATTAGCTCCTCCTGATCCCTTCGCCCATTACACCTACCTGTTACCTGATTCCCTTACCTCCCAAGCATGACAGTTGGTGTGTGTGTGTGGTGTAGTATACGTCAGATTGGTGTGTGTGGTGTATACTACACCACACACATCAACCTGATGCGCACTATATTACATACACACTAACCTGGCGTACACTACATCACACCAACCTGACATACACTACACCACATACACACCAACCTGACATACACTACTTCAGGTTGGTGTGTATGTGGTGTAGTGTATGTCAGGTTGGTGTGTATCTGGTGTAGTGTAAGTCAAGTTGGTGTATGTGATGTAGTATTCAACAGGATGGTGTGTGGGTTGTATAATAAACCACATGTACACTACACCCCACACACCAACCTGACGTACACTACACCACACACACCAACTTGACGTAGTGTTTGTCAGGTTGGTGAGGTGTAGTCTGCATCAGGTTGGTGTGTGTGCGCACGTCAGGTTGGTGTGTGTTGTGTGTGTGTGGTGTAGTATACATCACACACACCAACTTGACGTACACTACACCACACACGCCGACTTGACGTAGTGTATGTCAGGTTGGTGTGTGTGGTGTAGTAAACACCACACACACCAACCTGACGTATACTACACTACGCACACCAACCTGACATACAGTACATACTACTCTCCGTACGCGACATGGTGTCCGCTAACAATTGGAGCTAATTTTCCATTCAAATTGTTAGCAGACACCGTGTCATGTATGGAGAGCCCCTGTGTGCCTAAAACATTGGAGCTCCCCCACAAGTGACCCCATTTTGAAAACTAGACCCCCCAAGGAACTTATCTAGATGCATAGTGAGCACTTTCAACCCCCAAGTGCTTCACAAATTGATCTGTAAAAATGAAAAAGTATTTTTTTTTTCACAAATAAATTCTTTTAGCCTCAATTTTTTTATTTTCACATGGGCAAAAGGATAAATTGGATCCTAAAATATGTTGGGCAATTTCTCCTGAGTACACGATACCTCATATGTGGTCATAAACCACTGTTTGGGCGCACGGCAGGGCCCGGAAGGGAAGGAGCTAATTTTCCATTCAAAAAGTTAAATGGCGCTCCTTACCTTCCGAGCCCTGCCGTGAGCCCAAACAGTGGTTAATGACCACATATGAGGTATCAGTGTACTCAGTAGAAATTGCCCAACAAATTTTAGGATCCATTTTATCCTGTTGTCAATGTGAAAATGAAAAGAATTGAGGCTAGAAGAACTTTTTTGTTGGAAAAATTAAAATGTCCATTTTTTCCTTCCACGTTGCTTTAGTTCCTGTGAAGCAATTGAAGGGTTAATAATTTTCTTGAATGTAGTTTTGAGTAGCTTGAGGGGTGCAGTTTTTGGAATGGTGTCACTTTTGAGTGTTTTCTGTAATGTATGGCCCTGAAAGTGACTTCAAATGTGATGTGGTCACAAAAAAAATGGTTTTGTGAATTTTGCTGCAAAAATTAGAAATTGCTGATGGAGGGGCGTGTCCTGCAGCTAATGGAGCAGGACACTTGAAGCAGGAGCTCTGCAGACAGAACCCTCATACTGGCACTTACTATCACCTGTGGGAGTACTCAGTTTACACATAGCTTGGTGAGGACTCACAGAACCCCCAGGGATGCCTCGTGCCTCTTCACGCCGCAGGGAAGCATCACAAAAGGTAATTGATTTCTTCCCCCTGGAGAAGCAGCCTGCACACAGCTGCAAAATGGAGCCGGCTGCAGCTTCCCCAGCACATTCACTTCGTGCTCCCCGCAGCCCCACAGAGCGCGCTGAGAGAGATGAAGAGACGGGCCCTGTCACACAGCATTATATGCACTCCTTGTTTGATTCTATGTGCAAGACACTACAGTCACACATGAGGGGTCTGATCAGTGAGTTTAGAGAAGACATGGTGGCTATAGGGGAGAGAATAAGTCACTTGGAGAGCAAGGTGGCAGAATTTGCTACAGCACACAACCAGCTAGCTGATGACTTTCAGGTCTTGGATACAGAGATTCATAGTGTGCATACTATATTATGGGACCTGGAGGATAAGCTACGCAGGGGGAACATAAAAATTAGAGGAATTGAGGAATCTGTAGAAGATAAGGACATCTCAGGCACTGCCACCACCTTTCTTCAAACCATCCTCCTGGAGGTTTTCCCCCAAGGCATATAGGCTCCCTAAGCTGCGCACATACACAAGGACCTTCCTAGAGACACTCTCATCTGCTTTGTATATCCTAGGGTCAAAGACCTGATCCTTCAAGCATTGAGACTCAGTCCTCAGATTGATGCTCCGTTCAGAGATTGGAAGGTTTTCCCTGACTTGTCACCCGGGACTCTGGCACAGAGACGTGATTTTGCCCCTTGTTGCCAGGTTTTAAGAGACAAAGGAATCCCGTACAATTGGGGTTCCCCAGTCAAGGTGAACTTTCGCTAGAAAGGATCCCGTGAGTCCTTCTCCTCTCCTACTCAGCTTGGAAAGGCATTGAGAGCCTGGAATCTAGTGCCACCTAGCAAGACCTTATCACCAGTCTCCAAACTGAGAGGAGACTCCAGAGAATCCTTCGTTACAGAGAACAGGATCAGACGTTCTCCCCGCACTTGACTGTTGGAGTTCTGTTTTTTGCTGATTTCCTGCATTTGTTGTGGCCTTATTTGATCCCTTTGTTGGTCACGAGGTTCACGGTCAAGCTGACTTCGACCTCCTCTTCTGTATTTATATGGGGGGAGAGATTTGGTGAACCTGCCCTCCAGAAGCTCGATCATCGTACTGAGCTAATTTTTGAGTTTACATATTTGTGGTATTTGTTGTTTGTAACCTTCTGATTACCTCCCTCTTGTTTCTTTCCTTTGTTTGTTTAGTAGTCTTGTCCCTTACCTTTTGTTTCCACCCCCCTTCCCGTTTCCTTAAGTCTTTGGTGCCTGCGGTATTGAAAATTCTTGTTTAACAGATATGAGTCTTAGATTAGTCACGTTAAATGTAAAAGGGCTGAACTCCCCAGCCAAACGTTCGTTTCTGTGGAAGGAGTCTAAAGCTGACATGTTTTGTATCCAGGAGACGCATCTCCTGGAAGGAGATAATGGCAGACTTCGGCATAAATCTTTCACCAATCTTTTCTTTGCCAATCACACGACAAAAAAGGCAGGCGTTTGCATTATGGTTAAAATTCTGTCCAGTTCCAGCTGATTAACCTAGTAGCGGACGCAGCTGGGAGGTTTCTCATTTTGATTTGCTCCATTTCTGGCAAGACTATAACGATTGGCAATCTGTATGCACCCAATGATGCCCAGCTACGTTTCTTGAAGACCTTTTTTAAACAGCTGAGGGAGGTGGCTCAGGGTATGACAGTCATATGTGGTGACTTTAACATGGTCATGAATAAACAAATGGATAGCTCTTGTGCGAGGGGTCAGAGAGGAAGAGAGCTGGGGCCCTTGTGCAGAGAGCTTCATCTCCACAATGTCTGGCGTTATTTGCATTCTACAGAGAGGGATTTTTCCTTCTACTCCCATAGACACAAGACGTACTCCAGAATCGACTTCTTCCTGGTGGATAGTGATACGATTGCGTTCTGTGCCTATGCGGATTTGGGGCTAATAACCTGGTCGGACCATGCGCCGGTATCGTTGGAGATCAGACTGGGAGCTGATCAGCGTTCTGACCGCTCATGGAGGTTGAATGTTGGTCTCCTCTCTCATAAGGAAGTCCTACATGTGATGGAACAGAACCTAGCCTCTTTCTTTGATATAAATGACAATGGTGAGGTGTCGGATGACACGTTATGGGCGTCCCATGAAGTGGTTTTGAGAGGTCTCTTTATTCAGAAGGCCTCTCAAATGAAAAGAGCAAGAGATCAGTTGAGGTCCGATTTGATATTGCGCCTTCACTGTCTGGAAACACAAAATAAACGAGACCCGACGTCGCATCTGATAACTCAAATAACATTGGTCAGACATCAGCTTCATGGGTTATTGTTACACCAACATGAGAAAGGTCTTCGTCGCCTTAACCCCTTCCCGACATAGGACGTTGTACAACGTCCTGTGTTTCTGCCTGTTCCCGACACAGGACGCTGTACAGATTTGAGCTGCTGCAGCTCCTGTGAGTGGGGTCACTCAGGTGTCACAGATGCTGCTGCTCTGTGACAACCTGTAGATGACACCACAGGGGGTGGATTAACCCCCCCATGCCCAGGACCCCTCCGATCGGCAGTGTAAAAGTGAAACTGCCGATCGGAGGGAATCATAGGGATTCACCCCTCCAGATCTGATTGGAGCTCTCCAATCAGATCTGGAGGGGCGGATCGGCATGTGTCCACCCCTCCTCACCCCCCTCCCACTCCATGACTCACAGGGGGCCCCCCCATCCCCCCAAACAGCCCGCCCCCTGTATTATTATGTATATGCCGGCGGGCTGCACCCGCGGGTGTGCCCGCCGGCAACACTGTCCGGTCCCCTCCAAAAGATCCCCCCCAGGCAGCCCCCACCTCAGCCCTGTGTGCTGCCCCCCCCCTCACCTCCTGCGGCGGGCTGCACACCTCGGTGCACCCGCCGCTGCAGCCGCCCTGCCTCCGGCTGTGCGGCTCCTGTGCCCGCCGGGTGGTGCCTCCTCTCCCTGCCTCCTCTTCCGGTCTCCTGCTCATCGGTGGATCCAGAGGGTAAGTATGTATGTATGTATGTAAGTATGTATGGATGGATGTGGATGGGTGAATGGATAGATGGATGGGGGGTGCATGCCTCCTCTCCCCACCTCCTCTTCCGGCCTCCTGCTCATCGGTGGATCCAGAGGGTAAGTATGTATGTATGTATGTAAGTATGTATGTATGTATGGATAGATGTGGATGGGTGAATGGATAGATGGATGGGGGGTGCATGCATGGACGTGTGCGTGCGTGGATGTGAGCGTACATGAGTGTGCGTGGACATGAGTGAGCGTAGACTTGTGTGTGCGTGGATGTGTGTGTGCATAGACGTGTGCGTGCGTGGATGTGTGCATAGATGGATGTGTGCGTGGACGTGTGTGTGGATGTGCGTGCATGTGTGGATGTGTGCATGCATGGATGTCAGCGTGCGTGGATATCAGCATGCGTGCGTGGATGTCAGCATGCGTGAATGTCAGCGTGCGTGCGTGGATGTGTGCATGCGTGGATGTCAGCGTGCGTGCGTGGATGTCAGCGTGCATGAATGTCAGCGTGCGTGCGTGGATGTCAGCGTGCGTGAATGTCAGCGTGCGTGCATGGATGTCAGCAGGTGTGTATGTTAGCATGTGTGGATGTGCGTGGATATCAACGTGCGTGGATATGTGCGTGCATGGATGTCAGCGTGCGGCGTGGATGTCAGAGAGCGTGAATGTCAGCGTGCGTGCGTGGATGTCTGCATGCGTGGATGTCAGCGTGCGTGCGTGGATGTCAGCGTGCGTGCGTGGATGTCAGCATGCGTGGATGTCAGCGTGCATGCGTGGATGTCAGCATGCGTGAATGTCAGCGTGCGTGCATGGATGTCAGCGTGCGTGGATGTCAGCATGTGTGGATGTCAGCATGTGTGGATGTGCATGGATGTCAGCGTGCGTGGATATGTGCGTGCGTGGATGTCAGCGTGCGTGCGTGGATATCAGCGTGCGTGAATGTCAGTGTGCGTGCGTGGATGTGTGCATGCGTGGATGTCAGTGTGCGTGGATGTCAGCGTGCGTGAGTGGATGTCAGCGTGCGTGAATGGATGTCAGCGTGCGTGCATGGATGTCAGCGTGCGTGGATGTCAGCATGTGTGGATGTCAGCATGTGTGGATGTACGTGGATGTCAGCGTGCGTGGATATGTGCGTGCGTGGATGTCAGCGTGCGTGAATGTCAGCGTGCATGTGTGCGTACGTGGATGTCAGCGTGCGTGCGTGGAAGTCAGCGTGCGTGAATGTCAGTGTGCGTGCGTGGATGTGTGCGTGCGTGAATGTCAGCGTGCGTGCGTGGATGTCAGCATGCGTGGATGTCAGCATGCGAGTGCTGCGTGGATGTGAGCGTGCGTGGATGTGAGCGTGCGGTGGATGTCAGCGTGCGTGCGTGGATGTCAGCTTGCGTGCGTGGATGTGTGCATGCGTGTATGTCAGCGTGCGTGAATGTGCGTGGATGTGCGTGGATGTGGATGTCAGCGTGCGTGCGTGGATGTGAGTGCGTGGATGTGCGTGCGTGGTTGTGTGCATGCGTGGATGATGGGTGCATAGGTGGATGGATGGGTGCAACAAGGGATCAAGTGTCCTCTTGTTGTAGTCTCTGGGATCATAGTCATGGTGCACTGTATGACAGATCATTGTCATACAGTGCACCATAACTCTGACCCCAGAGGCTGTAGGAAGAAGACACTTGATCCCTTGCTGCAGTCTCTAGATTGAGCAGAGGCGATCGAGCGTCGTGGGACCTTCGCTGTGGACTACGTCGGAGGTGATCGAGCGTCGTGGGACCTTCGTTGTGGACTACGTCGGATCTTTATAACAAAGATGGAGTCCAAAATTTGTTTGTGTTTTTTTTTTCAAATAAAAAGATTTTTCTCTGTGTGTATTTTCTGACTACCAGAGATTCCTAATGGCGGGTCTAACATTGGCCCTATATTATGAAATCTTGGGCTTAGTGCCAGCTGCCAATAAAAAGCTGTCATTAAACCCTTTATTACCCAGTTTGCCACCGGCACCAGGGCAACTGGAAGAGTCTGGGTACAGCGCCAGAATATGGCGCTTCAATTAATGCGCCATTTTCTGGGGCGGCTGCGGGCTGCAATTCGCAGCATGGGGGGCCCAGAATGCTTGGGCCTCTCCATGCTGCGGATTCCAGCCCCTAGCTGCCTAGTTGTACCTGGCTGGACCAAAAATATGGCGGAGCCCCACGTCATTTTTTTTCTAGAATTAATTCTAGAAGAAAAAAAAGGGCTTTGCTGTATTTTTGGTTGCCAGCCAGGTACAATGAGGCAGCTGGGGGTTGCTGGCAGTCCGTAGCTGCCAAGTTGTACCTAGCTGGACCAAAAATATGGCGGAGCCCCACGCCATTTTTTTTCTAGAATTAGTCCTAGAAAAAAAATAAAAAAGGGCTTCGCTGTATTTAGGTGCATAGTGAACACTTTGAACCCCCAGGTGCTTCACAAATTGATCCGTAAAAATGAAAAAGAAAATTGTGTGAAAAAAAAGTACTTTTTCCTTATTACGGATCAATTTCTGAAGCACCTGGGGGTTCAAAGTGCTCACTATGCATCTAGATGCATTCCTTTGGGGGGTCTAGTTTCCAAATTGGGGGTCACTTGTGGGGGAGCTCCAATGTTTAGGCACACATGGGCTCTCCATACGTGACATGGTGTCCGCTAAAAATTCCAATAGTTAGCGGACACCATGTCGCGTATGGAGAGCCCCTGTGTGCCTAAACATTGGAGCTCCCCCACAAGTGACCCCATTTTAGAAACTAGACCCCCAAGGAATGCATCTAGATGCATAGTGAGCACTTTGAACCCCCAGGTGCTTCACAAATTGATCCGTAAGAAGGAAAAAGTATTTTTTTGTCACACAAATTTTCTTTTTTCATTTTACAGGTTCTTCAGAAATTCTTCCATAAAAATGAAAAAGTACTTTTTTTTCCACAAAAATGTTTTTTTAGCCTCAATTCTTTCATTTTCACATGGGTAACAGGATAAAATGGATCCTAAAACTTGTTGGGCAATTTCTCCTGAGTACACCGATACCTCATATGTGGTCATAAACCACTGTTTGGACACACAGCAGGGCTCAGAAGTGAAGGAGCGCCATTTGATTTTTTGAATGGAAAATTAGCTCCAAAAGTCAAATTGCGCTCCTTCCCTTCTGAGCCCTGCCGTGCGCCCAAACAGTGGTTTATGACCACATATGAGATATCGATGTACTCAGGAGAAATTGCCCAACAATTTTTAGGATCCATTTTATCCTGTTGCCCATGTGAAAATGAAGGAATTGAGGGTAAAAGAACATTTTTGTTGGAAAAATTCAAATGACCATTTTTTCCTTCCACTTTGCTTTAGTTCCCATGAAGCACCTGAAGGGTTAATAATCTTCTTGAATGTAGTTTTGAGTAGCTTGAGGGGTGCAGTCTTTGGAATGGTGTCACTTTTGGGTGTTTTCTGTCATATAAACCCCTCAAAAAGACTTCAAATGTGATGTCGTCACTAAAAAAATGGCTTTGTAAATTTTGCTGGAAAAATGAAAAATTGCTGATGAACTTTGAACCCTTATAACTTCCGAACAAAAAAATTTTGTTTTCCAAAATTGTGCTGATGTAAAGTAGACATGTGGGAAATGTTATTTATTAACTATTTTGTGTCACATACCTCTCTGGTTTAGCAGAATAAAAATTCATAATTTGAAAATTGCAAAATTTTCAAAGTTTTTGCCAAATTTTTGATTTTTTCACAAATAATTGCAAAAATTATCGACCTAAATTTAATACTAACATGAAGCCCAATATGTCACGAAAAAACAATCTCAGAATCGCTCGGATCCAATGAAGCGTTCCAGAGATATTACCTCATAAAGGGATACTGGTCAGAATTGACAAAAATGGCCTGGTCATTAGGGTCAAAATAGGCCCGGGGGTGAAGAGGTTAAACTAAAACATTACGCTGCTGGGGACAGAGCAGGGGCCATTCTGGCCAGGCGTATCAAAAAGCGTACAGCTAGCGCAGTAATAGACTCTATGGTAGACAGTAAGGGTAGACGAGTGAGACACCCGTGAAAAATAGTGGAAATTTTCGCTCAATACTACGCCGATCTGTACAATCTGAAAAATAACAAGTGAACCCCTCAACAGACCACTCAGTCTATTGACACCTTCTTGGCGGCCTTGGAGCTCCCTGTGGTATCTGAGGAACAATTAGGGTCCTTGAATTCCCCTTTTTCTTTGGCTGAGATCACGAAAGTTATTACCTCAACAAAAAAACATTCAGCTCCTGGGCCGGATGGTTTCCCCAACGAATATTATAAGTCTTTTTCACGTCATCTTTCACCCTATCTTCTTAGACTTTTTAACCTTTGGCAACGTATGGGCATGATACCTGCTGAAGCTTTAAAAGCCACAAAAACTACTATTCCCAAGCCAGGTAAGAAGCCGGATTTACCTAGCAATTATCGCCCTATTTCTCTTCTAAATTGTGACTTAGAAATCTACTCTAAACTCTTGGCGAATCGTTTAGCTGAGATCCTCCTGTGTCTCGTTGACCCGGATCAGGTGGGGTTTGTGGTGGAGAGGCGGGCGGGGGATGGATCCCGGAGAATGTTGGACCTTATTGGGGTGGATGAGAACAGAGCGGTCCTCAGTGTATTCCTGTCACTGGACGTCGAAAAAGCGTTTGACAGGGTACACTGGGGATACCTTAAAGTGACCCTGAACCCGGATGCAAACCCCACATCCCCTTCATACCTATAGATGCAGCTTGTGCAGCTGCTGCCATCCATCCATGAATCGTGCAAAACCGCTGGGGCACTCTTCATAAATCATAGTTTTCATATCTCATTTCTGGGCGTTTCTGTGAAATTTTAAAGCCGGAGCAGGCTGGCCTGTGTGCCGCTCTGCACCTCCCTGTCCGTAATTATGCACGCCCATGGCTGCGTGCATAAACAACAGAGAGGCGGCTCGCCTCATAGTATGGGCGGTGAAGCCGGTATGACGTAATACGCGTCACACCGGCTTCACCGCCCATACTATGAGGCGAGCCGCCTCTCTGTTGTTTATGCACGCAGCCATGGGCGTGCATAATTACGGACAGGGAGGTGCAGAGCGGCACACAGGCCAGCCTGCTCCGGCTTTAAAATTTCACAGAAACGCCCAGAAATGAGATATGAAAACTATGATTTATGAAGAGTGCCCCAGCGGTTTTGCACGATTCATGGATGGATGGCAGCAGCTGCACAAGCTGCATCTATAGGTATGAAGGGGATGTGGGGTTTGCATCCGGGTTCAGGGTCACTTTAAGGAAGTGTTGTGGAGTTTTGGCATTGTAGGCCCTATTGCCTCTGCAGTTCTCAGCCTCTATTCTTACCCCAATGCTAGAGTTCTCTCCTTTGGATTCAGGTCTGGTTGCTTCTCCATCACGAATGGTACGCGCCAAAGCTGTCCGCTATCGCTGGTGATTTTCGCCTTGGTGGTGGAGCGTTTGGCTGTGGCAATCCGCACTAACCCCCTGGTTTCGGGGATCAGGGTTGGGAGGAGTGAGCATGTCATTGGTCTGTACGCAGATTACACTATTATTTCCTACACTAATCCCGACACCTCCTTGCCAGCTGTAATGCAGACCCTCTCATCGTTTGCTCGGGTCTGTTATTATAAATTGAATGCGTCTAAGTCACTTATTTTTCCTGTCCATGTCCCTCTTTTGATGTCTACTAGGCTAGCCTCATAATTCCCTTTCAAATGGTGTCTGGAGGGGATCCTGTATTTGGGTGTCTTGCTTTGTTCGTCGGACTTAATAGCAGCGAAGAATTTGGAGTCTCTGATGACCATCTTGAGGGGCTGCATTGAGTCGCATCCTTTGCGGGATCTCTCCTGGATTGCCAGAGCACAGGCGTTCAAGATGTTGATTCTCCCGAAGATCCTATATTGCTTTAGGTGCTTGCCAATCTCATTCCCTAATAAGCTAATACTAAAGGTTCAGAACTTGGTGACTAATTACATTTGGGCCGGTAAAAAACCTAGAGTAGCTAAACAAGTGATGTTTCTTGGCCTGAGAGGAGGTGGAATGGGAATCCCTGACCTTAAGGCTTACCACAGGGCGGTCATCTTGCAGGAGGCAAAGAGGTGGTGACACGCTCCTAAACATTTGAGATGGATACAGATTGAAGGTGAATCTTTGGGAGGGCTCTCTGTGAGGGATTTTGGCCGCGGAGTCCCTAGGTCCAACAGGGAGGGTGTGTGGTCTGGATGCTGCGCGCACAATGCTTGGTCATTGGAGACGGTCTCCCGATGGGTGGACTCTTCTCCCCCCCTCGGTGATTCCGCTGGCTGCTCTGCGTTTTCACGTCACTTCTTTGGACGTGAACCTGTGGACAAGCGCAGGGGTCAAGACTATGAGTGATTTACTGGCGGATGGCGAATTGATCACATTTGACTCCTTAATCATGTCATTCCCCTCACTCAAGGGTGTCTTCCTGCAGTATTTCCAGATCAGACATTGTCTGAAATCTAAGATCCACATAACTAGTGAGGAACACATAAACTTCTCCCCTGTTACAAGATTTTTGTTGTCAGACTCGAAAATCACTAAAGGATTGTCTAAGATTTACGGAGGCTTGTTGTTTAAGAGTTCCCCTTCAAAGCCAGACTACATGATCAAGTGGGAAAAGGATCTAGACTTCTTGTCTCCACAGGAAGAATGGGAAGAGGCGGTTAAGGTGGGTCCAGTCCTCTAGTAGGTGTGTCAACCATTTGGAAAATCTCAAGAAGATCCATCTGAGATGGTACTTCACTCCAACAAAGCTGGCCAGGTTTAGTAGAGAACTCTCCCCGTTGTGTTGGAAACAGTGTGGAGGGAGGGGCGATATGTTTCACGTCTGGTAGTTCTGCCTGAAGGTGGCGGCCTTTTGGCATCTAGTTGCCAGCCTTCTTCAGACAGCAATGGGAATTTTGGTTCCCCTTTCCCCCCGCTTGCAGTTATGCACATTGGTATGGAGGCCTACCCTCCACATCTACATCAAATAGTTTTGTATGTGTTGATTGCAGCCAGACTATGAATAGCGGCAAGATGGAAGTCTCACTCTTCTCCGAGCCTGGCAGAGATGACAGACAAACTAAATTTGATCTTCCATTATGAATATCACTTGGCTTTGGATTCTCCGACTAGACTCCGAACTCTGGATTCTTGGACTGTGTGGGCATCCCACCACCTAGCACACCCGATTCCACTCCCACTTCACTGAGTTTGTCCTTAAATGTAATGCAATACTTTATTACTTTTGGCATATCTATCTGTGTATACATTTCGTATATTGCTGTGGTGTTATAAGACTTAGTTTCGCCTCTAATATTTTAGGTGACATGTTTTATATGAAGATGGCCCAATTTGTCCCCCCCTCCCTCCCCCCCTTATCTTTTATATCTTTTATATACAGACATTTATATATATATATATATATATATATATATATATATAAATCAAGGAAAACAGGCAGCACTCCAGTTCAGGTGAATAAAGGGTCTGGTTTTTATTCAGAGCCCATGTGGCACGACGTTTCGGTGCACTAGGCACCTTTCTCAAGTACTTGAGAAAGGTGCCTAGTGCACCGAAACGTCGTGCCACATGGGCTCTGAATAAAAACCAGACCCTTTATTCACCTGAACTGGAGTGCTGCCTGTTTTCCTTGATTTATTTGAATTGGTTTGGACACTAATACACAGGACTTGCACCGCGGATGAGTATATTATTGTGCTGTTCCATTTTCTCTTTTTATATATATATATATATATATACATATATATATGTCATTCGAATGTTATGACTTGTTTCTGCTGTCTGAGAATATTTCATTTCTTAATAAAAATTATTACAACCAGAAATTGCTTATGAACTTTGAACCCTTCTAACTTCCTAACAAAATAAAGACAAAAAATTCCAAAATTGTGCTGATGTAAAGTAGACATGTGGGAAATGTTATTTATTAACTATTTTGTGTCACATAACTCTCTGGTTTAACAGAATAAAAATAAAAAATTTGAAAACTGCGACATTTTCAAAATTTTTACAAATTTTTTTTTTCACAAATAAATGCAAAAATTATTGACCTAAATTTATCACTAACATGATGCCCAATATGTCACGAAAAAATAATCAGAATCGCTAGGATCCGTTGAAGGGTTCTACACTGTATGCAGAATTATTAGGCAAATGAGTATTTTGATCACGTGATACTTTTTATACATGTTGTCCTACTCCAAGCTGTATAGGCTTGAGAGCCAACTACCAATTAAGTAAATCAGGTGATGTGCACCTCTGTAATGAGAAGGGGTGTAGTGTAATGACATCAACACCCTATACAAGGTGTGCTTAATTATTAGGCAAATGCCTTTCCTTAGGCAAAATGGGTCAGAAGAGAGATTTGACAAGCTCTGAAAAGTCCAAAATTGTGAGATGTCTTGCAGAGGGATGCAGCAGTCTTGAAATTGCCAACATTTTGAAGAGTGATCACCGAACAATCAAGTGTTTCATGTCAAATAGCCAACAGGGTCGCAAGAAGCTTGTTGGGCAAAAAAGGCACAAAATAGCTGCCCATGAATTTAGGAAAATCAAGAGTGAAGCTGCCAAGATGCTATTTGCCACCAGTTTTGCCATATTTCAGAGCTGCAATGTTACTGGAGTATCAAAAAGCACAAGGTGTGCTATACTCAGGGACATGGCCAAGGTAAGTAAGGCTGAAAAACGACCACCTTTGAACAAGAAACATAAGATAAAATGTCAAGACTGGGCCAAGAAATATCTTAAGACTGATTTTTCAAAGGTTTTATAAACTGATGAAATGAGAGTGACTCTTGATAGGCCAGATGGATGGGCCAGAGGCTGGATCCACTACACAACAAGGCTGGTCAGTAAAGGTCTAAAAGAAGAAAAAATAATGACATGCCCCCTTGTTCACCTGGTCCTGAAACCCATAGAGAACCTGTGGTCCCTCCAAAAATGTGAGATCTACAGAGAGGAAAAACAGTACACCTCTCGGAACAGTGTCTGGGAGGCTGCAGTGGCTGCTGCATGCAATGTTGATTGTAAACAGATCAAGCAACTGACAGATTCTATGGATGGAAGGCTGTTGAGTGTCATCATAAAGAAAGGTGACTATATTGGTCACTAATTTTTTTTGTTTTGTCTTTGCATGTCAGAAATGTTTTTTTCTAAATTTTGTGTAGTTATATTAGTTTACCTGGTGAAAATAAACAAGTGAGATGGGAAAATATTTGGTTTTTATTAAGTTGCTTAATAATTCTGCACAGTAAGGGTACCTTTACACGCCGCCACTGCGGGTAGCAACAGGTATCCACCGCACATGCGCGTTTTTAACGGTGGATACCGATCGCCGATGCCGCATATACACGCCGCCACAACGTGCTCCACTGAAGGTATCTGCGTTCCCCGAAAGTGCCGACAGCTGCGGCTTACTTCCTGTTGAATACCTTCCCTGGTTTACACGCCGCCACCACAAAGGAATATGGGCGTACATATTTCGCGACACAAGTACATAGGCGTGACAGAGTTGTGTATTACGTGACCGTATGGTGATTGGACAACGCAATAGCATCATGATTGGCCAGCCTGCGCAGGAAGGCTGGCTAATACATGACGCCATTGCAATTGTGGACTGTGAATGGATAGCTCTTTAAATATGGCGTCCTGTAAAGGGACAACCAATCGTAACGCAGGAGCCTCCACCAATGATCGCTGATGGGGCGTGGTATCCATGACGCCGTGGCACCCCCCTAAGATTTCGTAGGCCACGCAAATACCTTGCCTGTGCCCCGATTACACGCCACCACCATAGGAATTGTGCCTTCCTGTTTTTGAGCACGGCTCAGAAACAGGTATCCGAAGGAACTGCGGGACACAGGAAGGAATTTCCCGATTTACACGCCGCCATTTCGTAGTGATTTCATAGCAACAGGCACAATTGTCCCCGATGCCCGGCAGTTTCTTCCTTCCTGTGGCGGCGTGTAAAGGTACCTTCATAGTTACCTGCACAAACAGATATCCTCTTAAAATAGCCAAATCTAAAAAAAAAAACACTCCAATTTCAAAAATATTAAGCTTTGATATTTATGAGTCTTTTGGGTTAATCGAGAACATAGTTGTTGATCAATAATAAAAATAATCCTCTAAAATACAACTTGGCTAATAATTCTGCACACAGTTCAGAGTTATTACCTCATAAAGGGACACTGGTCAGAATTGCAAAAAATGGCAAGGTCAGTAAGGTCAAAATAGGCAGGGTGGTGAAGGGGTTAAGCGACCAAAAATTAGATGTGACACAAAAATTTTGGTCCCAATCCTTGGGCTTTCATCAGTGTGCTTCAATATTATTGGAAAGAAAACCACATATGGGGACCGCAAAAAGTACCCTTCACATACAAGAACAATGGTGCCACTGTAAGTGTGGTCCAAAAGAGTGGTCCAAAAGAGAGGCACAATCAGGGTGCTTCCACACGCTGCATATTTGCTGCATTTTTTTTTACGTGCGAGCTCATCACAAACTAGGAGTGGAACAATCAGAGAAAAAGTATAATAGAAACAAGTGCTCCACTTCTGGATTTAATCACCCACCTCTGGTTTGTGATGAGCTTGCATTTAAAAAAAAAAAAATGCAGCACATACGCAGCGTGTGTACGCACCCTCAGAGTAGACGCTGTATCAATAAGAGTGGTAAGTTATGTTAATATATATTATATATATAATTATTTATTCATTTATATAGCGCCATTAATTCCATAGTGCTTTACATACATTTGCAACACTGTCCTCATTGGGGCTCACCATCTAATCATCCTATCAGTATGTCTTTGAAATGTGGGAGGAAACGGAAATGTGGGAGGAAACCCACGGAAACACTGGGAGAACATACATACTCCTTGCAGATGTCCTTGGTGGGAATTGAACCCAGGACCTCAGCGCTGGTCCTCAGCGTTTCCATTGGGGAAATAAATTCTCCTGGAAATAACTGACGTGTGCACATGAAAAATGCAAACACGTGCAAACGCAACATTTTTTTAACTACATGCACAGGCACATTACACCAAAAAAATGCTGCGCATGTATGCGTTTGCATGAGTTTTGGCTTGCGTTTGCGCATGCGGATGATCAGTGTGCATTCCAAACGTTAGTGTGAAGCTAGCCTAAATGCAGCAGAACATAAAAGCTTACCTTTTTCATATGTCTTCAGATTCTCTTTCAGGAGTTTACAAAGCTGATAACCATTTAAGTGGAAAAAACGCAATTGTTCTCTCATGGGCTTATGTTCTACTACTGCTGGTAACAGCATTCCTAAGCTGCTCATAGAAATTGGCAGTCCAAGGCCTAGTGCTAGCGTGGGAGCCAAATCGGTTTGCTGAATCATCTCGGGTTCTTCAAATGTCCCTAAAAAGAAAGACAGACAGAGCAGTTAAACTGCTATACTATGCCCATACCAAAGTACTATGCATTAAAGAGTATAATAACAAGGTAAAACACTAAAACTAACTGAATATAAACTTGATGTTCATTAAAGGAGTTTTACCACAAAAGGTATTCTTCTGAATTAAATAAAGTGTGTGCAAAAAAAATGTATTTTCAATAAGCAATTAAGGTGTTCAGTGTGGGGTTTTATTTACCAAAACATTTTCATCTGTAATAGTGCCCTATGGCTGGTTTCACACCGCAATTTTTTCCTGTCCGTGAAGATCCTGTTTCTTGCAGGACCCCACAGACAGTAAAGGACAGGTTCGATTATGTGCCTTCGAATACCTTTTCTGTGTCTGGGTCCATGATTTTCATGGATCCGGACACAGAAAAGCCAGAGCCTGCAAAGTGCAGGCAAGCAGGGAACTTTTACTTCCGCAATGTAAATACATACATTGCGGGAGTGAAGCAAGGGTTATAAATATAAAAAAAAGATCCTCACCTCTCCGGTGTGTCCTGCGATGTGCGCCATCTATCTCTGAGCTTAAGGACTTGTGTATCAGCGCGGGCGGGGCAACCCGATCAGCTGATCGGTCACATGACCGCATCTGCGCAGTTTAAATCTCCCGCCCGCCGATCGGTTTTGGTGAGTGAGTGATTTAAACCGCTCAGCTAATGCGGTCATGTGACTGATCAGCTGATCGGGTGGCCCCGCTCCGCCCGGCAGCTGAAACACAGGTCTTTAAGCTCGGAGACAGATGGCGAACATCGCGGGAAACATCGGAGAGGTGAGGATCTTTTTTTTTTTTTTTTATTTTTAACCCTTGCTTCACTCCTGCAATATATGTATATACATTGCAAAAGTGAAATACTATGGGAAGAGCAGTTTTAGTGTACCGAGCATGCTCAGTACACTAAAATCGGGTTTGGGAGATGATCCGATGTTTTCCCGGACTCGTGCTCCATAGGCCCCCATGTTATTTGCCGCGGATCGCACCGGATCCGATTGTGCCCGATTTAGTCCACTGTGCTCAAAATCTCCGATTCTGGGTACAGCAAGAAATCGGAAAGAATCGGATCCGTCACAAATTGGATGGCAATAGAGCACCAATCTGTGCTCACAGGGATACATGGTGGCCAAAAATCGCTATGTGAAACCAGCCTATGCGGTTTCTGGGAGAGATTGGATGCAGACAAGAAGTGAAGAGTGAGTTTTTTTAAATTAATTTGGTTAACAAAAAAAAAAATTGGGGTGCAATACACCCAGATTTTTTCCCAGTTTGTGGAATAACCAATTTACCGGTAACCCCTTAAAATAATTATATGCTGTTCATTGTGAGAGGATGAATAAATAGGATTACAGAGCTGAGCCCTCCCCATTCCCAGCAGATGATGGCTGTGTTATTCAGACATCATCTGCCTCTAACCGACATGAGTGTAATTAAGCTCCTCCCGCAGTTGAACCTATTGAATGACACTGTCAATCTCTGACAGCAGCATTTTCAGCACATGGCCCTGGACAGTGAGCAAAGATGCATTTGCCCCCCTAGGCCTGTCCCCAGGTGGCTGTTTCAGGCTGCCGGAGGACCAGCACCACAACTTTAATTACGGCCGCTGATCCCTAAAGTCTCCCTGTCTCAGGCTCAGTCTCTCTTTGTGCTAAATCCAAATGTATTCGCATCTAAGAGACAGAAATACATTTGAATTCCTGATAACTGGGGAGGAGCAGTTTGCGCCATCAAGAGGCCCAGCATGCAGCAGTGTGATGATGTTATCACTCTGAAACCTCATCACACTGCTGCCTGCGACGCTGGGACACACAATGCGGCAGGAATGGTGAGTAGCTCCACGTGGAGCCAAATATTACATGTATTTTTGCATTTGCTGGATAGGGGGTGGGAAGTGTTGTGGGACAGGGAGGGTAGTACTAAAAGGTAATTCATTTTGTATCCATGAGTAAGGTTTTATGCTGAAATGCATAGGATCATCTATGCTACATGTGACTAACTAATGTTTAGTTCTTGCCATCTGCACGCTAGAACTTATTAATATGTATTCAATAAATTTTTCTAAATTAAAAAACAATTTGCTTTTTCGAGTGCCGGAAACACATTCTTTGGCAATGGGGCACAGTATTGCGAGAAGCAGTGTGTGTGTGTGTTTTATACAGAAGGGCAATGTAAGTGGGGACATTATGGAAGGAAGATTCTGGAGTGGGGCAGTGTGCAGAGGGTATATTGTGTGGGGGTATATAAGGAGGGTGGATGGGGGGTATAATGAGGAGAGACAGTGTGGGGGTATATTATGAGGAGGATATATTATGAGGGGGGACAGTGGGGGTATGTTATGAGCGAGGACAGTGAGAGAAAATATATTATGAGGGGGCACACTCTGGGAGGGCCAGTGTGGAGGGCAGGGCTGGCGTCAGCACCGGGCCCACTCGCTGTCGGCGACATTGTCCGCACCGCTTGCAGGATGGTGTCCCCAACAGTTCATGGCTTCCTTGTGCTGTCTCTTCTTCTCCCCCCTGCGTTGTCTTCTCCTGTTTGCTCTCTTCTCCCTGTGTCAGCTGTGCTGAGATAAGCACAGCTTCCAATCGCTTTCGGCGACTTATGAATGCTGATAAGCTGACAGTGGAAGATCAACGCCGCCCCGCAGGTACCATTACAAGTCTCTGCCCGGGAATGTTGACACTGCTCTGCTGCCAGCTTATTACTATTCATAAGCCCCCAGCAGTTGGACGCTGCACTTATTGAAGCACAGCTCATGTGGGGAGAAGACAGCACAAGGGGTGGGGGCAAGAGACACAGAGCACAGGGGGAAGACAGAGCACAGTGATAGAAGACATTGCATGGGAGAAGACAGCATAGGGGGTTTAAGGCGGAGAAGACATTGCAAAGGACTAGAGATGGAGTACACGGGGAGAAAGTGCAAAGGTCTAGAGATGAAGTACACAAGGAGACGACAGTGCACTAGGAGGAGAAGACAGTGCACCAGGGGGTGAAGTCAGGGGCGGGGGTAAGAGAGACAGACCACACAGGCAAGACAGCGGACAAGGATATAAGATAGCGCAAGGGGTGGGGGCAAGAGACACAGCACAGGGGAAGAAAGTGCACAAGAATAATCCAGCCCTTGCGAGCTTGAAGATATGGCCAGGGGTTTACCATGGACTAGGTATCCAACCACATAATCTGCATATTCAAATTCTAGGGAGCAATGCACCTTGGGTTTCACTGTGTTTGAGTGCTTTAACTGGTGCCTGCAGTGTTATCCTCCGCTGGTCTCCACAAGGTCAGTTTTTGCTTTGTGATGTCTGTCTATCAAGCATTGCTCCCACCCAGCCAGAATCCTGCGCCACACTGATGAGGGGCAACAACCCCGAAACAGCTGTCTGTGGTTGGATACCTAGTCCATGGTAAACCCCTGGCCATATCTTCAAGCTTGCAAGGGCTGGATAGTGACTTAAGGGCTACTAATACCCTGGGCTAGGTCCTTCCCTGGTGGGATAACTGGCTGGTGTCCATGTTGTAGACTCTTAACCGAGACTCCATGGACTTCATCTGCATATTCAAATTCTAGGGAGCAATGCACCTTGGGTATCACTGTGTTTGAGTGCTTCAACTGGTGCCCGCAGTGTTATCCTCCGCTGGTCTCCACAAGGTCAGTGGTTGCTTTGTGATGCTTGTACACATGTAGCAAATAATAACGTGCTTCATGGTTATGTTAAAACTGAAAATTATATGCCTCTATATGTAATATTTGAGGTAATGTAGGCAGGTCCAGGTGTGATCAGTATAGAGCATTGTAAATCGGTGTACATAATAACATCCAGTGTACAGACATCAGATGTTACAAAACACCCATTGTCCTATACCATCACATGTCTGTAGTCACAGTATATCATAAACCAGTCATGTAGACTCCTGTGTACTGCGTGTTATATACTATGTACAGACATCAGATTTTATATACAGATATGTGATTTCAGACCGGTGAATCCTCACACTGCTTGCAGTGCTGTGGTGACTCGGTGGTCATGTGACTGCAAATATGTGATTTGCATACATGAGGTCACATACCGACTAGACTTGCTCATCCTCACTTAATGCACCTGTATTGAGCAAGGCCAGAAACAGTCTAGTCATAATGTGTCTGAAAGTATATATCATGTACTTGAAATCATATAATTGCCGCTCCTGTCACTGACACCAGAGAATCCTCACAGCATACAGTGGACATGATGTGAGGATTCACATATAGTGACAGTAGACTTGTAGCTTAAGATCCAACAACCCCTTTCAGAATGGACCGCTACTCATGGACCACTGCTATTTAGCCCCCCTGGCTAAAACTTGCCAGCCCTTGGCCCTGGATGGGCACTGTTTTTGCCAGTTATCGCCCCTTTTCCTGTAACTCTATCATTGAAAACCGATTAATTGCACTGACAGTCGGAGGGTGGGGGATGGTGGTCATGACGATACTCCTTTGAATTGAAGGTAAATATAGGAGATTGTGATTTATGCTACAGACAGCAACACTATAGTATTGTAATATGTGGTACAAGCTATAGGTAGATTACAGGTTCAAGTCCCCCAGGGCGATTTTCTGTTTTTCGTTATTCGTTTCAGCCCCCACCTTTTTCCAACAGCCAAAATGTCTTTATTTTTCTGTCAACATAGCCATATTGTTTTTTTGAGGGACAAGTTGTCCTATTGAATGACATTAATTTTACCATATCGTGTACTGTAAAAATTTAAGTGCAGTGAAATTGAGATTTTCTTGCATTGCAGTTGTGCGACTCACACGCTAGTGTGACTTTGGCCTATTACAAACTATATTAAATGTAATAATGGCCATGATGTCATGACAGCTGATGGTTATCTGATAACCCCTGTCACTGTTATGATTCGCTTTCTGTGAACACTGGCTGAGCGCCATTGTTCATAGGAGATGATCATTTGTGCTGAGCACAGCCGTACATCAGCACTACACTGTACAGCACAAGTGATCAGATTGGCAACTTCACATCCCCTAAGGAAACAAGTAAAAACCTTAAAAAAAGCAATTTTTTTTTCTTTTAAACATTAACCCCCTTCCCGCAAAAAAGTTGAAATCACCCCCTTTTGCACATTGTAAATAAAAAAATAAAACCATATTGGTCGGGTTCAGAAATGCCCCAATCTATCAAAATATAAAATGTTAAAATGTATCTCATCGGTAAAGAGCATAATGATAAAAACAAATCTACTAAGTCTTTTATAAAGGTGGTACTTTAAGACAGTTGTCTTTAATGCAGGTAATGAGTTGATTAGGAAGGTCTAACTGGTCTGTAGGAGACAGATCTCCTAAGGCTGGAAACACACTATCCTACTTACATGTGAGTCTCTCGGACAAGACTCGGATCAGTGACCCTGAACGGCCTCTCCTCTCTGGACGGGAGTGTGATGCTGCACAAAAACACAAGCAGCTGACACTCCAGTCCAGAGAGGGAGAGGCCATTCAGGGACACTGATCTGAGTCTCGTCGAGATACTCGCATGTAAGTAGGATAGTGTGTTTCTACCCTAATAGCTGGTAGGGGGATCAAATACTAATTTCTCTCTGCAAAATGCAGATACACTTATATAATTTTGACAATGCGATATTCTGGTTTTATATTTGATACTTTATCTCTCACTGTTAAAATGAACTTACCCTTAAAATTATGGACCGTTGACATCTTTATCAGTGGGCAAACTTACAATTTCAGCAAGGGCTCAAACAATTACTTCCCCCATTGTAGCATAATAATATTAGAATAATATAAATATATATATATATATATTATATATATATAATATTAATAAACTACCTTCTCAACCCTGTGGGGTGGTTATTTGTCCTCCCTCATTCTTGGGTCCTCTACCAGAGGTCTGGGAATTTGAAGGTTTTGTGCAGGGTCCTTTTGTGCAGGGTCCTAATTGTTCTCAGCACTGCGCTTTTCTGGACAGAGAGCTCAGATGTTGCTCCTGGGATCTGTTGCAGACATTTTACCTAGTATGCGATCACTGTTCCAAGTGCACCTATCACCACTGGTATCACTGTTGCCGTCACCTTCCACATCTTCTCCAGTTGTTCTTTGGGGTCCCTGTACTTCTCCAGCTTCTCATATTCCTTTGTTCTGATGTTACTGTCAATTGGCACTGCCACATCTATTATCATTGTCTTCTATTCCTTGTCTGCTATCACGATATCTGGCTGGTTAGCCAACACCTGCTCAACCATCTGGATCTTGATGTCCCACAGGATTTTAGCCCTTTCATTCTCCACCACTTTTTCTGGGGTCTCCCATTTGGACTTGGGGGGCGGAGGGGTTTAGCCCATATGCTGTACAGATGTTCCTGTATACAATTCCCACTACTTGGTTGTGGCGTTCAGTGTACACTGTTACTTCTTGCATTTTGCATCCTGCCACAATGTGTTGTACTATTTCCGAGTTTCTTTACATAGTCTGCACCGTGGGTCTTGTCTTGTGTGGTAGATTCCTGCTTCTATGGATCTGGTACTTAGCGCCTGTTCTTGTGCTGCTATGATTAGCGCCTCTGTACTGTTTTGTAGTTAAGCTTTCTCCACCTATTGGTAGGATTTCTCAGGTAGGAGCCTAAGACAGCAACATCTTTTGGTGCCATTTTCTGATGTATTCCTAGATACTCCCTGTTTCATCCATGATGGTGGCTTGGACGCCTATCAAGCCTCGATCACCTTCCTTTCTATTGGTAAACAATATTTGTGTCTAAAGGTACCGTCACACGGGGAGATATACGCCGGCGATGTTGCGGCGATCTCCTGAACGCGCACATCGCTTCAGCATCGCTCGTGAGACGTCACACGTATCAATATCGCCGGCAACCCAGGGCGATCAGGCGATTCCGGAATCGCCTGAAACAACCTTGAAGCGATGTGTGCTTTTCAGATCGCCGTGTCACACAGCACCACCTCACCGTCAATGTGTTCGTAATTTTTCCCAACAAGGCGTGCCGCACAGTATTTGACCACGCCCCTACTGCTCCGATTGGTCGTCATACCAGCGTTTTCATTAGTCTGCCGCGGCAGTCTGTTGGTTGTCTTCACCCACACAATGCGTCGTAGTCAAAATTTGCAACAGGAACGCTTGTGTGTGGCACTATGCAAGAATGTATTTATCTGGCCACGGAGGCGCACATACAGCATACACTGGTGACCAAATGCTGAATCCAGTGTCCAGCACATTTGCAGGCAATGCTACAGATACTGTCCTATGCCCTTTGTCTCTGTGATACCTTTGTGCTTTGCCTAATGAAAGGTTATATTGACCCCATGGCGAACCAAAGCAATCACATAGGTGTTTGTGTTAATCTTCATTTAATGTCACAGAATAAATACATTTACTGAGCAATGTCTGTCCTGATCAAACTCTTTTTTTATTTTATTGTTAACTTTCAATTCCATTTTATAGTTGAAAAATGTATTAATGAAATATAAAATCAACAAGCATGTGTATATCACAGTAATTAACTTTCAAATGAAAACAGCACATGGATGTAGAACATCTGTCTACCACTAAATTTAAATGAAAAAGTGGGGTGGAGTAAGATAAGGTAGGAAGAGTTTGGACCAAAGTAAAGGTAAGGTAACCATCTTTCGATTTTGCAGGCTGTTATATGCACACACCCTACACCATGTTGTGCTGCCATTCCACGGCACCTGAGCCGTTGAAGTAGGAGCAGTAGCTGTCTCTGCTGGCCCTGGCATCCTGCTGAACACGGCCCTGGCTTAACCCTTGTAGTGGCGCTATGCCAGAGTCGTGGGCACGCCACTCACCCGGTAGAATTTCTCCTGTGGTGGGGTCCACTGAATCCACATAACTTCCTGGCGTGTATGATGCAGTATCCCTACGACGCAGAAAATTATGCAGCACACAACACGCCATCACTACTATATCTATAGATTCCAGTTTCATATTCAAAGGCGTATGAAACAAGCGGAATCTATTGGCCATGATCCCAAACGCATTTTCAACCACACGACGGGCCCGGGATAGACGGTAATTGAAAATGCGTTTCTCAGGGTTCAAAGTCCTCTGGGGATATGGCCGTAGTAGGTTAGCATGAAGTGGAAAGGCTTCATCCCCCACAAACGCAAAGTTGAGATGTTCAGTGGTGTCATCATTTGAGGGCAAGTTTAGCAGACCCCTCCTAAGGTCTTCACCAAAGGAGGTCTGAGCAAACACACCCCCATCAGACACACGGCCGTTCCTCCCAACATCCACGTACAGAAATTCATAGTGGGCATTGACGAGGGCCATGAGGACCACACTGAAATATCCTTTATAGTTGTAAAAGAATGACCCGCTGTTGGGGGGTTGTGTGATCCGTACATGCTTACCATCCAATGCCCCACCGCAGTTGGGGAATTGCCAGCGATCTTGGAACCCATTGGCAACCTCAACCCATTGTGCGGGGGTTGATGGAAAGGGCATATAGGATGGCAGCAGGCTCCTCACAATGGCCTCACATGTCTCGGGGATTAGGCGGCTCAACAGGGGCCGTGAGACTGCTGCAGAATACTGCAGGTCAGTCATCGAGCGGCCAGTTGCCAGGAAACGCAGAGTTACAGCCAACCGCTCCTCAGGTGTTACAGCCAATCGCATGATAGTGTCCTCCCGGCCAATGAAAGGACGGACACCTTCCAGCAGAATTTTAAAGGTGTCCTCCGTCATCCTTAAATAATTTCTAAAGTCATGAGGACTCCTGTCTTCCAGCTGACGGAGGAGAGTCATGTGTGAAATATTGGGCCTGTTGAGCAGCCACGGCCGCACCCACATCCGCCGAGTTGTTCTATTCTGCCTGGCCTGCGACTGGGCATCCTGCAGCAATTCCTCCTCCACCAAGGCCAAAGCCAGGAGTGTTTGGGTGTCGGTGTTCATAGCTGATATAACTGTTTTTTCACTAAAAAAAAAATTTATATATATTGAAAAGATTTGCACCTTAAAAAATCCTTTTTTTTTTTTTTCTCAAAAAAAAAAATTACCTAAGGAAAGTCGGCACTCTGTGCAACAGAAGGTCCGAGTCGCTCAATTAAATTTTTGGAATGACGCACTGGGATATTGTATAGTCCTGCCGATTTAAAAACAAATAAAAAAAAAATTATGTATGTTTAACAAGCAAGGTAATGATAAGCCTCTGAAGCGAGGCTCTAATTATGCTTTTTTTTGGCGTCTTAACAAAAAAAATTACCTTTCAGCGCGGCAGCGTTTTGAACAGAAGCTTGGAGTTTCCAAAAGCCACACACAGATGTCTCCGGGAAGATAAATGGCGATTCCAGGGGCGTGTCTGTCTTTCTGGAGTCCAACATCCAATCAAACCGCTCCTGCGTCAGCCAATTGCCGTTTCCATGGTTTGGCGGGAACTCAGCCGACGACTGTGATTGCAGGGCCAAACTGCGTTGTCATTGCTTCAGCGTCCTT
This sequence comes from Allobates femoralis, assembly GCA_033576535.1. Lineage (NCBI taxonomy): Eukaryota > Metazoa > Chordata > Amphibia > Anura > Aromobatidae > Allobates > Allobates femoralis. The sequence continues at coordinate 403,964,640 of JARQOC010000003.1, forward strand.
CAGAACATGGCGGACAGGCGTCTGCGTTTTCACAATACCTAACCGGGTGGCGTCTCCAGTGCCGTTCCTCACGGTATGTATTGTAGCATGTGTGCCTAACAATCCTTCACATACAGTGCTTTTGCTGCTGTTTTTTTTTTTTTTTTTTTCTGGTTAGTGTTACATGTGCTTGACATGGCTTACTTTGGATATGGGATCCCTATGGGGGCTGATTTGATATTGGAATCCCATGTCTTATTGCCCATAGTTCTCCCATATAATACACAGCCCCCATAGGGGTAGAATAATGGGAGCCGTTTACTGATGTATATATGATGTCATATATGAGCCCTATAGGGTTGCTGTATATGATATGTCAGCCTAGAGGTGATAGGGCTGTATATGAGATGAGAGCACATCTCATATACAGCACCACACATAAGGTTCCCATTTAAACAGCATCGGCTCCCAAAACCCCATTTTATGACCCTTTTTTTTTTTTTTTAATTTTAATGTTACTTTTGTCATGTAATGTATTCTGTCTTCTAACCAGCTCCAGCCTCCAGCACCTGTGTCCAAAACTTGTTTGCCAGCTGCTCGTCAGTGCTGGTGTCAGCACAGCAACGATGCGCTCAGTGATGATGTAATCACTTCATTACATGATGAGCTGATCTGCTGTGTCGGCAGTTGGCAGACACTGTTTTTGGCAACATCCACCATGCAGCCCTGCAGCACAATTACTTCCGGACGTTCAGACAAAAGTTACCTACACACACAGGTGTAGGTGACGGTTACCTTCAGTCAGAAAGCATGACAGGAGCGCTCTGCAGATGTTATGTAACGCAGGACTGTCACGTAATGGCGGCCAAAAATACAATTAAGAATTTGACTTTTCGGATATTTCCGGTCCCAGATAAATTTTGTAAAGGTCCACTAATGCCCTTTGAAATGCTATCTTTGCTATGTCGCTATGCAAAGAGACATGCATGTTTGTTCTTTACATATTGTTATTTTTTTCACTTACAGATGACTGACAATCACGAATTCCTGCGTGCCTTCATAGCCCTATATGAAGAGCATGAATGCTTGTGGCGCACCAGGCTCCCTTCATATAAGAATAAGGCAGTGAAGTCAGCGGCCTATGCCAAACTGTGTGACTTGTATGTCCAATACCACCCCGGGGAGACCTGTGACGAGGCTTTGGTGAAGGTCAAAATAAAGTCACTACGGACCGTCTTTAAAAAAGAGCACATGAAAGTCATTGACTCACGGTCGGGGTGTGGAACAGATGATGTTTATGTCCCCCAATTGTGGTATTACCACCTACTGACTTTCACCCTTGATCAGCAGCTTCCTCGCCAGACACTCAACAGCAGGGCCTGTCTACAAGATGCATGTTCAACTCCACTGCCCACATTATTGCCTTCAGAGGTGGGTGTGTGCAAAGTAATTGTAATCTACCTATTCGAATGTTTTAACATAATGTTTTAAATTATAAAAGGCATTACAAAGTGGTAAATTTAAAGTACTTGTTTCAAAATTAGTCTCTGTCAGGACGCTTTTAATGTCCTGATGAAGGATCACCAAACGTACTGTAATGTTCGATGGAGCACAGTGTAAAATCCATCTACCTTTTTCTCTATATATGTAAATTTTACATAGCCTACAGTAGGGCCGAGGTTTGACATGCATTATTCATACTCTTTGCCCTGTTTCCCTCACATATGCCCAGCAGACACAATGTTAGCCTTTTGAACTGGCTGTAAAAAATCTCAAGTCTTCAACCTTTTTTTTTTGGCCTTTTAGGAACAAGACAGTACTGTGGCTTCCCAAGACCAAACACCATCAGACAGTCAGAGCCCTCCATCCACATCACAGGGGGAGTTGGATACACAGCCCGTTGTCACAGAACAGCGTCCTGGTGCAAGGTTTACAGTGCGCCGTAGACGACCTGTCACACCCCCTACCACCGAGCTTGGCACATGGGCTAAAAAAGTTCTTTTCAACATGGAGAGTAAACCCAGCACTGGATTTGGTCAGGTGGTCAGTGAGCGCTTGGTCACTATGGACTCTGAGACCCGGCGGAGTGTGGAGCGGGTTATCCTCCTGGCACTTGACGCGGGCAGTGATGGCACTATTACACGGCGTACCATTCTTGCTGAGCCACCAGAGCCAACACCAGTTGTCCACTATCCAAGGGGACCAATGTATGCCGCCGTAGCAGGTCAAGAATTGCGTGGCCCACAAACAGTACCACAGCAGAGGCCCGTTCAATATGGTTACAGTCCAATGGTTACCGAGGCAACGTTGGGTCGTGTTGGTGGCTTTAACCAGGATGAGCCACAATATCAACCACTCTAATTTGTTTGTAGTTTTGTCCAACCAGGGCCTTTATTACATTCAGGCTGATTTTGCAAAGACAAAAGCATGATATGAATGCTTTGTTTGCCTTCTACACACAGTTTTTTTTTCTTAAATTTCATTTATGAACAAAACATTAAAAAAACCACTTGGAAAGTGTTTCTTTCACTGCTACATAGCATGTACATACATGTTATTGTTAGAAAAATGTACATAAGGACTGTTTGAAGGAGGTTCACCTTAAGGTCGTCATGCAGTCTAATATGCTTTTTGGACAAAAAAAATTTCTATTTTTTATTTTTGTCTGTAAGTTTGAAAAATGTTTCATCAATCACTTGACACATACACCTTCATGAAAAAAAAAAAAAAAAAAAAAATATAGAGGTGTATAGGTCAATGTCATCATTCAAGTCATGTTAATTTTTCAAACTAGTTGACATATCTCTGTGTGGCTTGGATGTGTTTGAATGCTATTTTGAATGTTCATTACTGTTTTTTTTTTTTTAACCTTACAAACAGATTAGCCTTCTTTGGGGTTTAGCAAAATTTGGGGACAGTGCTGTAACAGCTTTGTGTTAATTTATTACTCAGACACAATATGACCTAATGTCTTTGCTTTCATTTTTCGAAAAATACACCCTCTGTGTTTAGTGTGATTTACCTGATAAATACACACTTGTCGGCTTTTGTAACTTTGACCAACAGCCAGTATGAGTTTTCGTTGTACACGGGTGCGCATTAACCATGTTACATGGCAAAATAAAGATTACATATTTTGGGTGCTTCAATAACATTATTTATTTGTAAAAATTGTTAATATGAGGAATATCCTCAAATATTATTTTGATGTCAAAATATTACTCCACACAAATCTTGTGGAAATATAAACAGTTAACATACTGCTACAACTAGAAAATTGCCAGTAGGCATACAACAATCCAAAAAATTTAACAAAAAAAAAAAAAAAAAAACATCAGTGGTCCTCCCGTTGGCCAGTTGGTGGAGGCAAAGCAGATGCCTCTACCATCTGCCTCATCATGGCCATCACTCGGTGAATGTTGTCCATAGCCTGCTGCAGGACATCCATGACATCCGTCAGTGTTGGTATCCCTATAGTGCAAAAACACAGCAATGTCAGAAAACTGGAAAAGTGACAATTTACGTACTCTGTCAACTTTGTTTGTTGATGCTCCTTGTTCAGCAGAAAAATATTAATTTTGATGCTCGTACAATGCAATTTGTGAGTAAAACAATTTCAGGACTAAAATACAATTTCATTCTGCTTTTGAAAGTGTATAAATTCCAAAATAAAACAAAATCCAAAAAAAAGTTGCATACCAGGAAAAAGGTTATTGATCTACACATTATGCTATATCTGCAAAAAATGTCACAAGCCATTTCACACTGTCCATGTAGGTCCACTGTCACCTACTTTTGCCTATTCCATCTGACAGCAGCATAATGTTGAAATAGAGACCCTTATTCCAGGAATCGGTCAATGCTCAAAGAAATTTTTTGAAAATGACTATTTTTGAAGCTTACTTTGGAAAACTAAAGGAATGTGAGGCAAATCTTGCTTAGTCCAGAAATGTTCTGATCAAAATAATTCATGCGTTATTTGAAGAATAACCCACTGCTATGATGCTATCTGTGTATACATTATGCTGCTATCAGATGAGATGTCAAGAAACTGGTGTTAGGGCCTGCAATGGTGTAATATTATCAAACTGACACTGTTCTTCAGCATCACCACTTCTCCTGTCAGTGGTGACGGGCTCACAGCACAATTACTGGAGGCAGATGTAAGTTGTAGATGTATGGCAATAAAATGAAAAAAAAAAAAAAATTGTGTTTGAGATGTTACACTAAGCAAACACTTGCAGAATACATTTTAACCTTCACAGTGACTTACCAGGAGGCTGGCAAAGAACATCAGCACAGTTGCTGTCAGGTGACCATTCACCCCGAGACATGTCTTCCGGTGACTGTGGTTGGTATGGAGGTGTGTCTTGGACAGGGGGTGTCGGCTCTTCAGGGCTTGATAGGTGTGGGCTGGAAGGTCCCTCTGCAAAATCCGCAGGTGGTGATGCCGCAGGTGTTGAAGATCGATTTCCAGCCGGTGAACTCCCTCGCGTGGATGTGCGCGACGCTGATGATGCAGCGGACTGTGTATCTTCTTGGCTTGGTTGACCAGCGGCGGCAGCATCCTCTGCTGTGGGTCAAAACACAAGGCACATTGATGAATGTAATTTTGATAGCTACACATTTAATTAACGTATGTCATGCTCACCTCTTTCAGAAAGTGTCCGACTTAACATTCAAATTAATAGGGAGAGTTTCTTTAGTAAATTTTGGAAAACAGCCATACATAATTGCTGCTACAGTAGGTGTATTGTCATGGGCACAACAACATTTTCATTGTGTTGTCAGAACCATACAACTTTGCGTGACAACATATATTTAGTTATGTAACTGTGTCAGGTCCAAGGCAAAGATGCATTTGGAACACAGTTCTTAAATCACCCATCAAAGTAATAAGCGTTTGAAATACACATATGTATGGGTAATGACAATGCGGAGACTGTAGTCTGCTTGAAAGAAGGCTAAATTGAGTGTGAATGAATGTTGAAAATTATTGTAATGATGTAACTACACTGTGTAAAGTATAATTGTGTGCTATAGGTGTAGACATGACTGTGTGCAGCACCTACATGGGCCTCTATGCTGCACCTGTACATGCACAGTGAACAAATGGCACTAATGACACAGCAGTAGGTATAAAAATAATGGTACATGCAGTGGCGTAACTTCAGGCCCAGGGGCACAGTTGCGTAAGCTCCAATGGGGCACCCAAGTATTGATAAACTTTAATAATATTTTGTCTTTTTTTATGGGCCAAAGGGATATTTGTTGCCCCCTAGGCTGCATGGCCCAGGTCCGATCGCAACCCCTGCACCTATGTTATTTACGGCACTGGGTACATGTGTGCATATGACGTACTCCACACTTACCTCGCAAGGTCTGAATCCGTGCCCGTAGGTCTGCAAGACGGTCCCGAGTCTTGTATTTTAAATCAGCTATTTTTCTCCGGATCTGTTTTGGATCCCTCTGGATCCTCAGTTTGCGGCTGAGTGCACGCTGGACACTGTGCAACACAGCCTGCTTGTGCTTCATTGGATGTTCATGCTGCAAACAGCACCAGTAATCACAGCGGTCCATTAGATCCACCATGATCAACAGCTCTGCCTCTCCCCATGCTGGAGCACGACACACAGCAGCCATGTTTATGCTGGGGCAGAGAAGCAGTGTGAATAGGGGCGTCACCGTCCAACAACGTGATTACGTCATGCATCACGTTGGAACCGCTTAGGACAACACAAATAATCGTAAGAAGCATCACACACTTCATGCAACGCCGATGCGTTGCAAGTCATCACCCACGGTAACGCTGTTGCATTGCGAAAACATGTCAAAATATGCTTGAAGATCTTTAAATATGTGCCACATTTTGGCTTACACAATTGTCACAAAAAGATTGGCCATATATATCCACTGATTACACAGTTTATTCGTCACTGATGACAGTAGTAAGCGATGTGATTATCGTACACACACACAGGGAGTAACGCACCAAAGGAAGAGTTCCATGACGCTCATTTATTAAAATTCGATAATTACACTTTGTTGACGGTAGTAATGCACGCATCAATAATCACATATGGCGCCTTGGCGAAGGGCAGCATATCGGAACGCACTTGGTGTGCCGCAGATGGGGCGCGGCTATCGAAATGCCTGCCACGCCTACAAAATAGATTGCCTGAACACAGACATCGCCTGTGCCATTGATATCGCCGCGTCACACGGCAGTAGGCAGACTGATCGCTTAAGCTAAATCGCCTGATTTCCCGACACTGTTGGGAAATCTCTGAACTCAGAAACAAGATTAATCGCCGTTCAGTTGCCCTGTTACACGCGGCGACTCACAGGCGATGTCGCTTCAACATCGCCTGAACAGGAAGATCTCGGCGACATCGCGCGATATCTCCTGTGACGGTACCTTTAGACTTGTGGTGGAGACCTCCATGCATTGTAAGGTAATTCCGGGTCTTCACATCTGCATCTTCTATTTCTTATTTTGGCCAGCACAGTATGACAGCAAGGTATCTGATAACTGGCAGGGCGTATGTATTGATGGTGTGGATCTTATAGTTCCCATTGAACTGGCTTTTCAGGACCTGTCTTACTTTTGATGGTAGTTGGATGTTGCTGCGTTCCTTGTCTCATCATGGTAACCATATCTCTGTGGCAGGCAAAGGTACTTGTAGCAGGTCTGTGTATCTGATATGTTCCCTGCCTCTCTTTATCACCACCCGGCCACACTTCTCCAGTCTGAAACACATCCCAATGTTTTCACTGTATGTCTCATTCATTTTCTGCATACAGCTTGATATCATCTATGTAGAGCTGTGGCTGATGGTGCTTCCACTCTTGAACTTGTATCCATGGCCAGACTCTGAGATTATTTGAGTTAGGTAGCTCAAGCCTATGCAGAACAGCAATGGGGGCAGTGCATCACCTTGGTATATGCCGCATTTGATGGACGCTTGTGCTAGTTGTCTTGAGTTGACTTCCAGTGTTGTCCTCCATAACCCCATTGAGTTTCTGAGAAAGGTTCTTAAACTCCTCTTGACATTGCAAAGTGTGAAGCATTAACAAATCAATGTGTGTGGCATTGAGTCATAGGTTTTTCTATAGTCAATCCAGGCTGTGGTGAGATAGGTCTGTGTGGATCTTGAGTCTTGAGCGACTGCTCTATCTACTAGCAGCTGGTGCATAGAGCCTCTGGTGTTGTTACCAATATCTTTCTGAGCTGGATTCATGTACTGATTGAGATGGTTTTGTTGCTTGGAGGCTATGATGCCTGACAGGAGCTTCCATCTTGTTGTGAGGCGTGTTATTGGGCGGTAGTTGGATGGAATTTTTCCTTTGAGGGATCTTTCATGATGAGCACTGTTCTTCCTTGAGTTAGTTAAGCTGGGTGGTGACCTGCTTCTATTATTTGGTTTATCTGTTTTGTACCACATGGATTCATGGCTTATTATATAACATGAATGGACATTTGGGGACATCACAGATTCATTTGTTTTTATATAAATTGATAAGACAGTTGGGGTAACACATCTCCAACAGACTCCATTTTGAGGACAATTAACTTTTGATACTTCTTATATGAACACCCTCGCTTCTTTTTTTTTTTTTTAAACATTAAATTTTTATTGAGGTTTTTGCAAAAAGTGAGAAACAAACATAACATAACAATGTCTGATCCTTGCCGGAAACAGAACCGGGGGATCTAATAGACACTAGACATCTAAAGCACCTAAAACACTAATAATAAGAAGAGTAAATGTCATAGGGGGGAAATAAAGATAGAAGAAAGAGAGAGAGAGGAGAAAGGAGAAAGGAAAAAGGGAGGGGGGGGGACGTCGGGTTGTATTGGGAATCCGGAGAAGGGGACCCTCGCTTCTTTTTATTGCTTTCCTCAACTCATTTAAGTATTTTCAGTTCTCCACAGACCACTACCATATAACCATTATACAATTTGTTCTGCTTATCTTAGACTAAGGGTACCTTTACACGCGGCTACATTTCTAGGGTGGCTACAGGTAACTTACTGGTTGCAGTGAAATCATGGAGACAAGGTTCTATCTTGTTGCTGTGTACAAATGGAATAATCTCTCCATGATTTCACTGCAACCAGTAAGTTACCTGTAGCCACCCTAGAAATGTAGCTGCGTGTAAAGGTACCCTTAGGGTAGGGACACACAGTCAGTAATTGGTCAGTATTTCACATCAGTATTTGTAAGCCAAAACCAGGAGTGGGTGAAAAATGCAGAAGTGGAGCACATGTTTCTATTATATGTTTCCTCTGACTGTTCCACTCCTGACTTTGGCTTACAAATACTGATGTGAAATACTGACCAAATACTGATCGTGTGACTGTGGCCTTATAGTTTCAATTCCCCAGCCCATCTCTTCCTCCCTAGTCTGACTCTGTTTTACGTCACCTATCACATTTACTATAACATCGAATACTTTTTGTTTTTGTTTTATTTGCTTATGTATATACAGATGTGGCCAAAAGTATTGACACCCCTGCAACCAAGTATTAGGCTGAGAGTGCCAATACTTTTCTCTGGCCCATTTTTGGAGTTTTGTGTGAAATGATCAATGTTTTGCTTTTTGCTTCATTCTCTTTTGTGTTTTTTTTCATTGAAGACAAATTAAATGAAGATAATAATACCAAAGAATTTGTGATTGCAATCATTTTCAGGAAGAAACTGAGTATTATCTGACAGAATTGCAGGGTGTCAATACTTTTGGCCACAACTGTATATATGTGTCTTCAGAATCTGTGTCATTATCTGTCTGACGAAGGGGCCACAGTGTTCCGAAAGCTTGCTATGTTTACCATCTTTTCAGTTTGCCATTAAAAGGTATCAACCACTGAGGACGCTCAGATTCTATCTACTGGTTAACACGGTACAAACATTTTTACCTTATCTGTTTTGCCAGGCATTCATTTACCGCTGTTAATCTCTTTAACCAGTAGGTGTAAAAAATAAAATCCAATTTGCGCCATACTGTGTTTGCAATAATTACCCTCGGTATACTTTTGTATTGCTCACCTTGACTAGTTGTGCCGTCCGCACAACTGGATTAACTTGCACACTTGGATTTAACCAGTAGGTGTGGAACATGTCTGGGCCAGGTGCTGTCCAGCTCTTTATGTTCTTGACAAGCTCTTGGATGTCTGCTTCAGTAATGGTGACTGGTTCTTGTTCTTGGTGGTTACTGTGTTTCATTCTCAGGTCTTGCAGCCACTTTGCACTGGTGTTGTGTGTTTTTTCCTTCTCCCATCTGTTCCTTCAGTATTGTTCAGTCTCTGCTATTACTGGGGATGCTGCCTCTGTGCTTCTGCTCTGTAGTTGGGAATACACCTTGGATGGTTCTTTGGAAAGCAGTTCAATTGCTAAAAATTACATGCCACTAAGTGGCTTTGTACAGCAACTGTGGCTCCATAGATAAAAATAGTTAGTTGCATCACTGTATAGGCCAGGTGCTATACACCCATTTTCAGGAGCAACAAATGAGAAACTGCTCAACACCAGAGACGTCAGACATTCTTTGTTTAGTATAATAACCCCATGCATGGAAGACAATCAAGGAAAAAATGCTTGAAGCTTTATTAATAACTAGCTGTGAGCCCGATGCAAATGCATCGGGTGTCTAGAATATTTTAAAAAAATTTTTAAGATTTTCGCGGCCGCACTTGCCGCAAGTGCAAAACCGCACTTGCCGCACCTGCCGCAAGTCCCCCTATACTTTCTATGGGGATTACCGCAACCGCGCCGCAAGTGTAACGGTTATGCGGCAAACGCGGCAGATGCGGTTACACTTGCGGCGCGGTTGCGGTAATCCCCATAGAAAGTATAGGGGGACTTGCGGCAGGTGCGGCAAGTGCGGTTTTGCACTTGCGGCAGGTGCGGCCGCGAAAAAAACCGCGGCTGACTGCGGTTTTTTTCGCGGCCGCACCTTGCCGCAAGTGCAAAACCGCACTTGCCGCACCTGCCGCAAGTCCCCCTATACTTTCTATGGGGATTACCGCAACCGCGCCGCAAGTGTAACGGTTATGCGGCAAACGCGGCAGATGCGGTTACACTTGCGGCGCGGTTGCGGTAATCCCCATAGAAAGTATAGGGGGACTTGCGGCAGGTGCGGCAAATGCGGTTTTGCACTTGCGGCAGGTGCGCGCCGCGAAAAAAACCGCGCGCTGACTGCGGTTTTTTTCGCGGCCGCACTTGCCGCAAGTGCAAAACCGCACTTGCCGCACCTGCCGCAAGTCCCCTATACTTTCTATGGGGATTACCGCAACCGCGCCGCAAGTGTAACCGCATCTGCCGCGTTTGCCGCATAACCGTTACACTTGCGGCGCGGTTGCGGTAATCCCCATAGAAAGTATAGGGGGACTTGCGGCAGGTGCAGCGGCTCAGGGCAGCGACTCGCAATGGCCTCGCGGCCATTGCTCGCGCTACATGAGCGGTAAATCGCTAACTTGGCCAGCGACTCGCAATGGCCTCGCGGCCATTGCTTGCGCTACATGAGCGGTAAATCGCTAACTTTGTGGCCGAGCCTCTGGTTCGATTTTCGGCCAGCGACTCGCAATGGCCGCTTCGCGGCCATTGCTCGCACGTGGTGACGTCACAGAGTGACAAAGCCACGGTCTTTTCGGGGTCCGACACGGAAGTGCCTACGGCAATTATATTAATAACTAGATGGTGGCCCGATTCTAAAGAATCGGGTAGTCTAGAATCTATATATAGTTTATTTAGTAATAGGGGAGTGCTGTGAAATTAATTGTGTGTATACAGGCGGCTCAGTGGTCAGCAGTGAGTGCGGTGGCTCAGTGGTCAGCAGTGAGTGCGGTGGCTCAGTGGTCAGCAGTGAGTGCTGTGGCTCAGTGGTCAGCAGTGAGTGCGGTGGCTCAGTGGTCAGCAGTGAGTGCGGTGGCTCAGTGGTCAGCAGTGAGTGCGGTGGCTCAGTGGTCAGCAGTGAGTGCAGCACAGGCTGGAGGGGGCAAGGCTGGAGGGGCAGAGGAGGAGGAGGCAGAGGACGGAGGAGGCAGAAACTGGAGGGGTTAGAGGAGGAGGGGTCATGGGAGAGCGGAGGCAGGGGAGAGCGGAGGCAGGGAGAGCGGAGGCAGGGGAGGAGCGGAGGCAGGGGGAGCGGTAGGCAGGGAAGCAAGGGAGGCAGGGGAGAGCGGAGGGCAGAGGAAGCGGAGGCTGGAGGGCAGGGAGAAGCGGAGGCTGGAGGCAGAGGAGAGCGGAGGCTGGAGGGGCAGAGGAGAGCAGGGAAGGGCAGGGAGAGAGGCGGGAGGAGGGGGAGGAGAGGAGAGGGGCGGAGCGGAGCAGGAGGGAGCGGAGGGGCAGGAGCGAGGAGGCGAGGAAGGGAAGAGCGAGCTGGGGAGGGAGAGGAGGGGGGGAGACGGAGCGAGCAGGGAGGGGAGCAGGAAGCGGGCGGGAGGGGAGGGGGAGGAGAGCGAGCGGGGCAGAGAGGAGCGGAGGAGAGGAGGAGGCGGAGGAGGGGCGAGCAGGGAAGAGGCAGGAGGAGGCAGGAGAGGAGCAGGAGAGGGCGGGGAGGAGGCGAGGGGGAGGCAGGCAGGAAGAGGGGGGGAGAGGAGAGGGGGGGGAGAGCAGGGAAGCGAGCAGGGAGACGAGCAGGGAGAGAGGCGGGAGGAGGGAGCGAGCGGGAGGGAGCGGAGAGCGAGGGGAGGAGGCAGGAAGCGGGGCAGGAGAGCGAGGAGGGAGAGGAGCAGGGAGAGCGGAGCGGAGCGGAGGCAGGGAGGAGGGGGGGAACAAGGAGGAGGAGAGAGAAGAGAGCGGGAGGAGGGAGGAGAGCGGAGAGGAGCGAGGGAACGGAGCAGGAGGCAGGAGGAGGGAGAGGGGAGGAGCGGGAGAGACGGGAGAGGGGGAAGAGGCGGGAGAGAAGGGAAGGAGGAGGGAGCAGAGGGAGGCGGCAGGGAGCAGGCAGGGAGGAGCAGGAGGGGGCAGGAGAGGAGGAGGGAAGGGGGGGAGGAGGGAGAGGAGAGGAGAGCGGAGCGGGCAGAGGAAGCGAGGAGGCAGGGAGCGGAGGTGAGGCGAGGAGAGGGCAGGGGAGGGAGGCAGGGGAGCGAGCGGGAGAGGGAGGAGGAGAGGAGCAGGGAGCAGAGGAGGGAGGAGCGGAGGCAGGAAGCGGAGGCGGAGGGGAGAAGCGGAGAGCTGGGGGAGAGGAGACGGAGGCGGGAGAGAGCGGAGGCAGGGGAGAGCAGGGAGAGCGGAGGAGGAGCGGAGGGAGCGGAGGCAGGAGAGCGAGCGGGAGCGGGCGAGGGAGAGCGGAGGCAGGGAGAGCGGAGAGGGGAGAGCGGAGGGGAGGCAGGAGAGCGGAGAGCGAGCAGGAGAGGGAGGCGGGGGAGGGGAGCGGAGGGAGGGCAGGAGAGGGGGGAGGGCAAGGAGAGCGGAGGGGAGGAAGGGAGCGGAGGCAGGGAGGCGAGCAGGGAGCGGAGCGGGAGGGAGGCAGGGAGAGCGGAGGCAGGGGAGCGGAGGCGGAGAGCGAGGAGGGAGGAGAGCGGGGGGGCAGGGAGGGGAGGGGAAGAGGCGAGGCAGAGGAGAGCGAGTGGAGGGCAGAGGAGAGCGGAGGCGGAGGAGAGGGAGCGAGGGGGCAGAGGAGAGCGGAGGCGAGGCAGGGAGAGCGGAGGCTGGGGCAGGGAGGCGGAGGGGCAGGAGAGCGAGGCGGAGGGCAGGAGAGCGGAGGCAGGGGAGAGCGAGCAGGGGAGCGGAGGCAGGGGAGAGCGGAGGCAGGGAGAGCGGAGGCTGGAGGGCAGAGGAGAGCGGAGGTGGAGGGCAGAGGAGAGACGGAGGCAGGGAGAGGGAGCAGGGAAGAGCGAGGCGGGAGGCGGAGGCAGGGAGAGCGAGGCAGGGAAGCGGAGGCAGGGGAGAGCGGAGGCAGGGAGAGCGAGGCAGGGAGAGCGGAACGGGGAGGAGCGGAGGGAGAGCGGAGGGGAGGCAGAGAGAGCGGAGGGGGAGGCAGAGAGAGGGAGGGAGGAGGGAGACGGGGGCAGGCAGGGAGAGCGAGGCGGAGGCAGGGAGAGCGGAGGCTGGAGGCAGAGGAGAGCGGAGGCTGGAGGGCAGAGGAGAGCGAGGCTGGAGGGCAGAGGAGAGCGGAGGCTGGAGGGCAGAGGAGAGCGGAGGCGGAGGAGAAGAGCGGAGGCAGAGGAGACGGAGGCAGGGGAGAGCGGAGGCAGAGAGGGAGCGGAGGCGGGGAGGGAGAGGAGAGCGGAGGCAGAGGGAGAGGGAGGCTGGAGGCAGGGGAGCGGAGGCAGGGGAGAGCGGAGGCAGGGAGAGCGGAGCTGGGGGCAAGGAGGAGAGCGGAGGGCAGAGGGAGAGCGGAGGCGGAGGGAGAGGAGAGCGGAGGTGGAGGGCAGAGGAGAGCGAGGCGGGGGAGCAGAGGAGAGCGGAGGCGGGGAAAGGAGAGCGGGGGGGAGGGCAGGGAGACGGAGTGGAGGGCAGAGGAGAGCGGAGGGCTGAGGGACAGAGGAGAGCGGAGGTGGAGGGCAGAGGAGAGCGGAGGCGGAGAGAGGCGAGGAGGAGAGGCTGGAGGGCAGAGGAGAGCGGAGGGGGAGGGCAGAGAGAGGGCGGAGGCTGGAGGGCAGAGAGAGCGGAGGCAGAGGAGAGCGGAGGCTGGAGGAGAGGAGCGAGGCTGAGGGCGGAGAGAGAGCGGAGGCAGGGAAGAGCGAGGCAGGGGAGCGGAGCAGGGGGGGCAGGAGAGAGGGGAGGAGGGGAGGCAGAGGAGAGGGAGGCTGGGGGCAGAGGAGAGGGGAGGCAGGGAGCGGGCAGAGGAAGGGAGGGAGGGCGGGCGGGGACAGGGAGGGGAGGCGGGGGGTACGGGGAGAGACGGAGAGTGGAGGCGGGGAGGGCAGGGGAGAGGGGAGGCAGGGGAGGAGGCGGAGGCAGAGGGAGGCGGCAGGAGGGAGGGGAGGAGCGGGAGGGGAGAAGGGTGAGGCAGGGAGGAGGCGGGGAGAGAGGGGCGGAGGAAGGACGAGAGGGGGAGAGGAGGGGAAGGAGGGGAGGCAGGGAGGGAGCGAGGAGGAGGAGGCGTGGAGGGGAGAGGGAGGCAGGGAGAGGAGCGGAGGCGAGGGGAGAGGGAGCAGGGAGGAGCTGGAGGCAGGGGAGCGGGAGGCGAGGAGAGCGGAGGCTAGGAGAGAGGAGCGGAGAGGGGGAAGGAGAGCGGAGGCAGGAAGAGCGGAGGCGGAGCAGGAGGAAAGAGTGGAGGCAGGAGGAGAGCGGAGGCAGGGGAGAGCGGAGGTGAGGAGAGAGCGGAGGGTGGGAGGGCGAGAGGATGAGCGGAGGCAGGGAGAGGGAGGCAGGGGAGGAGCGGAGGCAGGGAGAGCGGAGGCAGGAGGGCAGAGGGCGGCTGAGGGCAAGGGAGAGGCGGAGGCAGGGAGAGGAGGAAGGCTGGGAGAGAGCAGGGAGGCTGGAGGCAGAGGGAGGCGGAGGCGGGGGGGAGCAGAGGAGAGCGGAGGCAGGGGGGCAGAGGAGAGCGGAGGCTGGGGGGCAGAGGAGAGCGGAGGGTGGGGGGCACAGGAGAGGGGAGGTGGGGGGGCACAGGAGAGGGGAGGCTGGGGGCACAGGAGAGGGGAGGCTGGGGGGCACAGGAAAGGGGAGGCTGGGGGGCACAGGAAAGGGGAGGCTGGGGGGCACAGGAAAGGGGAGGCTGGTGGGCACAGGAAAGGGGAGGCTGGGGGGGCACAGGAGAGGGGAGGATGGGGGGGCACAGGAGAGGGGAGGCTGGGGGGGCACAGGAGAGGGGAGGCTGGGGGGGGCACAGGAGAGGGGAGGCTGGGGGGGGCACAGGAGAGGGGAGGCTGGGGGCAGAACACTCACCGGGCTGTCGGCGGGGCTGTCGGCGGGGCCGGTGGCGGAATGATGGTCCCTGATGGAGGAGGAGAGTGGGCGGTGCCGGCGGAGGCCGCACACCGGAGTGTGGGCCGGGCCGGGGCGGGCCGGTTCCCGGATGTTGGTGGGAGGGTGCATGTAGCCACCCTGCCGCCTGAGCCGATCGGAGGCCGGTCTCAGCCCCGCCGCCCCTGCAGCGTCCGCTCGGCCCCGCCGCCCCTGCAGCCGACAGTGCCACAGCGCGCGCGCCCTCTTACAGCGTCCGTCTCTCCTGAGGCCGCCGCTGATGTTGGTGGCGCCGCCCCCTTCTCTCATGCCGCTCCCCCTGGCTGCCGCCGCTCTGGACTCAGGGCTCACACTGTCCAGTGGACGGTGAGGCCCTGGGTGGGAGCACACGGCTCTGTGTGGGGGGGGCGGTGGCGCTTTAGCGCCCACTGCGAGCCGCTATGCAGGTTTTGACAGCGGCTCGCGGTGAGCGCTACGCGCTCACCGCTCGTGGGTCTGGAACTTCCGGTTCCAGTCTGTGACACAGGGCACAGACCATCACGGAAGTTGGCCAGATTCCACAGGAATTCCTTCGGGTTTTATATATATGATTATATATATGATAATATAATTCTCAACAAAACCCCACTATGATATTAACCTACACGTCATAGTTGTACCTACAAGACTCTCAACCAGAAAGGACCCTAAACGCAGACTCATCACTAAACATTACTTAAAGTACTAGGATTTCCTCAGATTTATACCCTTCTAACTTCATTAGTAAAATAAATAGCAAACAAAATAGTATATGGAAGCATGCTAATGAAAATACCAGAAATTACCATTGTAATAATTCTATTAATAAAAGACTGCAAAAGCACACTTTTAAAACAAAAACCCACAAATAAAAATGGATCGATCTTTAAATATACCAGTAAATAGGATCCTGGCATATTAATTTAGTCCTTGCTCAAAAATATATAAGGAAGAAAAACTTATTTCAAATTCCAGATATAGTTATATCCATATCTTTTTTATCCACATTATATCATCGGTAATCGTTGATCGCGGCAGTTTCTGAGAAAAAAACGCAACTGCCGCGGTTACCGCATAACGCCTGCATTTGTGGTTCACTTGCGGCAAGCCCCATGCAATGTCTATGGGGCTTGCGGTAAGTGTGCAGCAGGTGCGTCAAGTGCGGTTTCGGCACTTGCGGCAGATGCGGCCTGCAAAAAAAATGCGGCTGACCGTGTTTTTTTCGCGGCCGCACTGCGCAAGTGCCGAAACCGCAACTAAACCACACTTGTCGCACCTGCCGCATAGACGTTGCATGGGGCTTGCCGCAAGTGAACTGCAAGTGCGGCCGTTATGCGGTAACCGTGGCAGTTGCGTTTGTTTCACCGCAACTGCCACGATCAGTGATTACTGCTGATGTGAAAGGGCCCTTAGACTAATTATTAAATAACTACATAGTGATAATATACTTAGAAATAATAATTACGTACAGTAATTTCAAATATATATTATATAAAAAAAAGTCACAGAGGAAAATAAACACCGCTAGCAATTAATAGATGAATAGTAGGCACAGAACTAAATAAGGAAACTGTGGTGTTTCCCTGGCAAGTGCTATAAGAAAATACAGTGCAGTGCCTCCTTCCCCCCTTCCCCCTTTTCACCCTTCACCAGGTGAGGCATTCATTTGGTCGCCAGATAGCCAATGGGATCAAAGGGGAAGGGACATCCAGCCACACCTACAGGGCTAAAATCAGGTGCCCTGGGTCAGTTACTTTCTCTTTCCCTCCTGCAGACCCCCCAGAAGGATTTGGAAGCCCCTGCAGCAATGTCTGACCCTCTAATGGAGGTCTTACGGCTAAGAGCAACACAGGACTAGCTTCAAGCTCTTAATTCTGGCATCAGCCCTCACCTACTAGTGCACTCTACTAATAACCCCTTGCCTGTACTTTTGTCTGTACCTCAGTCACCGCTTCGCTCCCCTGGAATATTGTCCACTTCTGCCCCTCCTAACCCCTCCCTCTCTCACGCTGCCATCCTACTGTCCCAGTTAGTCTCCCCCCGATAATGTCCCCTCTGTGCGACCAAACCTCTCCATCTGTCATACTGTACATCCATGCTCCCCCATAACCTCCCACACGTTGCTGTCCACATGTGTGTCTCTGCCCGTCTCCCTTGTGACGGTGCCCGGAGTGGCACTGAAACGCGTAGGTGGAAATAAAGAAGGGGGGTCTTTTACCTAAAGACTTTTGACTGATTATTTAAAGCAGCGCGGACTGTCTTTGCACCATCCCTGGATCTGATCATCTTTACACGTGCTACGTGGCAGTGGAGGTCCTGCAGCAGCTTATAAACTACATGCAATAAAAACTAGTTGTGGGTGCACACAACTAGGCCAGGTGAGTGCACCTCTTTTTGATCTGAGTGTGGAATCAGTGTCATATTGATAGGGCACTATTGCGCCTCGCTTGTCTCCTTTATCTTTTTCTATACGTCTCCCTTAACGGCAACCCATGGTTTATCAATGCCCCCTTCCCGGGGCCCTCATCCCTGTCCATCACCCTTACATCAATCTGATCTAAGCTGTCCAGGTAGGCAGGTGGTCCGCTCAGCGCTACTGCCCTTCAGACAGCCTCCGAATCAGCAGGGATCGCACATGCGTCAACCACAGACCCACAGACAATCGCAGCCCCTGCAGATCTAAGCTGCCTGATAGCCTAACATTAGGACGAGTGTGTGGATCCCACTGGGACAGGGTACTCGGTGCCGGACCGGGGTGCTGCTGGGGGGTGTCACGGCGGTCCTGGTCCGGACCGTGTCCCGGGCCCGCACAATAAAATGGGGGTTATTTACAGGGGATTTGTCAGTCGTGACGCCACCCACTATATGCGGCCAGTGATGGGGCCGCCGCTGCTGCAGAACCTCCGGGGATGATGGGATAGCAGCTTGGATGGAAAAGTTCCAGTGGGTAGAACTGGGTTCCCCGGGGCAGTGGTAGTAGTAGTTAAAGTCTGGGAGGATGGTTATTGATGCTGCAGGAGAGTAGGAGTAGCAGTAGAGATGATGAGAGTAGAGGCAATGGCAGTATATGAGGGCAAGTGGGGGTTCAGCATAAGGATCACACACACTCACGGTTTCTGTTGTTTTCCAAGTCTTTACTTGCAGATGGTAGAACACAGTATTGTCCACGGAGTCTGTACCGGGTTGCTCCCACCCTGACCGGGTCCTTGGCTTCCTACTTATGCGCTGTGTGTGGCCCTGCTGCCGCTTGTAGCTGAACTGCTGGCCCTGTCTCTTCCCACGGGTACCAATCTGCTGGGCAACTTGAGTCCTCTGTGTCACTGACCCCTCCGTGTTGCTTTGCTATGGTACAGTGAAGATGGTGGACCTTCACTATTCCGGTGTTTACTGTCCTGTCTGTCTCAGGCACAGCCTCGGATCCGGTATCCGTCTAAGCGCCTCTCCGGGGTTAAGTTTGGGGTAACTCTTTATCCCGGGGATGTTCCTCTGTTACTCTGTCTCCTTTCCTCAGACCTCTCAGGACCTCCATTTCTACTTGACTCTGCTCCTGCTCCAGACTCTCACTAAACTCAAACTGTCACTCCTGCTCTGTGGTAAACAACTTTAGCTCCTCCCACTAGTGCAGGTGCCACCTAATTTCCTCCCACTTTCTAGTGTAGTGTTGTGTGGGGAGTAAACCTGTGTTGATGTTTCTGTGGCACATTAACCCGTGGGGTGCCACAAGTGCAATGCAAGATTTTTCATTCCAGTGTGTCTATGGCTTTAGGTAGAGATACTGATGATGTAAATGAAGTTAAATGTAAAAATGAAGAACAAGCATTGTGGCACCTAGGGGTATTTTTAATATGAACATAAATAAAATCTAGTTTTATTTTTAGTACCTTTTGCTCAATCCTTTTCTTCGTTTTGTTGAAGTCAAATGTGAATCAATATTTTCCAATGCTAGTGCTACACTTGTGGAATAAGCCTGGTGTGTGGGAGTCCACGTCCCGACGTGTTTCCACCCTTCTTATTCAGGGGATGCCCTAATGACCATTACAGTAGAGACTAGGAATGCACCCATACAATCAGAAATAGCAGTGCCAGGGATAAAGCAGGGATATTATTGGGGCACAATGACCCCAAAAGTAGATAATGATATACAATATAAGAATTTATTTTTAAAAAAACAAGTTAAAAAAATACAAACGTTCCTAAGACAGGAGTAAACCTGGTATGGCTATCCAAAAAGTAATATATAGTGAACAATCAATAGTATAAATATATTGAAATCCCTTATAGATGCATAACAGCAGGAAAGTAGTGCAATGGTCATACGACAAACAAAATCTGTAGGTGACAATATTCACAGTTTAAATGGCAGACTGTAATAAATATATTAGATATTAAAAGCATAGTAGCAGAAAACAAAAAAAATGAATGTAAAGAGGACAAACCTACTTCTGGATCACCTGGATGTTGTAGCCCCGCACCCAAATGTGCATTTCACCCTGCCTCCTCGGGCGGCGTAGATGTGGGGGAAGGAGACGCAACGTGACTATTTACAGTGCAAATAGCCAATAGGCTGGAAAACTGAGAGGGTGTCCTGCATCAGTAATGCAAGGGTAAAAGGGCCATTTCCTACTTCCAGACAGTGTGACATACGCCAGGTTCCAAAGCTATGGCAATAAGTGCCAGGATACAGGTGCATGAGCCAACGCCACTCTTGTTCCACCTGTAATCACTGCTCCTCTACGTTGCGCATGCATTGTCTTAGTTCAGTATAACATTGCAAAGTGTGGTTTCTGCTCTAGACATATTTTTATATTCCTTCTCTCTCCATTGGGCTCTAACTGACTGTACAGCTCCAGCTATAAAATTACCTCCATTGAATAGCACGTAATGCTTTGACAAGGGGTGATCAATTTGGTTTTTTTTAACATTATTATTCATATCTTCACTGATGCGCTTCTAGGTAATCAAGTGCATTATATTTGCATCCCAGGACAGCAGCTATAACCAGTTTCAGAAGTTAAGAAGTCGGTAAGGAAAGAACCTAGCACAGAAGTGGACCAAGAATTTAGCTGCTTCTTCCTCTTCACAGGCTGTGCAGACACGAATGCCCTACCCTTCCTCCCCAGACCTAATGTCTCTAATGATATGAGAAGATGGAGACAATGTGTATAGGCAGCAATTTATCAACAGGTAGCTGTGGAGAATGGAATTGACTGTTATGGAAGAGACAGTGTAGTGCAGTGCTAGTAGTTTGTTCCCTCAGGATTAGTGAGGGTCCTTCCTGTTGTGGAGTGAGCACACCTAGTTCCAGAGTCAGTAGTTTCCAGCATCAATTTGACAGACAGGCCTACTGTCTACAATAAGTGACTTCTCTCAAAATGAGGAGACATTTCCTGGAACCAGGTCTTTTGCTGATGGACAAAATTCACTGTTTCCTGCTCTTTTAATGAAGAGGGGAAGATGTCATCTTATGTGCAGGTAAGAAAAGGGAGAGGTGGAGCCAGTGCTTGAGGCATCACCAAGCTCTGAAAAGAACTAATTGCTCAAAACTGTGTATACATCTCGTCTGCTGCTATGTCGTATAGGAGAGGACCAGTTGGCCTATTATGTTAGCATCCCATCAAGGATCTTTCCAACTATCCAGTCTGGGCCTGGATAATTGTTATTGAAATAGATGATAACTATATTATGTAGGACATGGGTAAACGTAACAAAAAACCTTCATTTAAAAAGTATGCAGTGGGTGATGTTAGATTATCTCTGCCTGAGCTTGTGCACCACTCTTATGCCCCGAGGAAAACCAAGCAGCAGGCCTCTGACATATGAGTGCACCCCACCAACTAAACAAGCACTGAGTGAAAATGTACAATTACAGGAACCAGCAGTTGGAAGGGAGAAAGTCTCAAAACATGCATGTTATACATAAGTTTGCTGGTTTCATTAGGTCTAGTCCACAACTACAACTGCATAATTTGATTTTTTTTTTCTTCTAACAATGTGGTACCTGCTTTGTTTTGAAATGCTGAACTAATAAGCAAGAGTGGAGTCAGTATTTCCTCATCAGATGACCCTCCATGACTTCCTGCCTCTGACATCCCATGATCACCACAAACAACAATTAAACTTGGGGACAATGGATCTTCATCCTGCAGAAAATAAAAAAAATAAAAATCAGTGTGTTTTATATGCATACTTATATATTTTTTTAAACTTGCCTTTATTTACTGACTTTGTAAGATGGCAGCTGAATATGTCCTAGATGGATTTTGCCTGCCCCCAAGATTCCTAGCTTCAGTGATGTGAACCACAGAAAAGAAGGCTCCAGAGCGGCCCGAAGTGCAAGGCTGAACTGACCACTATAATACCTCCGTCCAGGGTCATATTAAAGGGAAGCACTCATATCATTTTTCTATATTACACTGCCCCCAATGTCTTGTTAGTGATGCAAAATGCATCACTAACATCACATTATCAAATAAAAGCTTCCAGTATTTGTCGAAAAAAAGAAAAAGAGAGGCGTGGCTTGCCAGACATGGAGTAGCATCACCTTTCCTGTTCTCCAACCTCCATAGAAAGCGACCTGGATCATTTGCCTTTATACAGGCGTCGATTACTGATAAAAAGCGACTGGAATGAATATATAGTCACTCTGAACTGTTTTGAGATGTTTAAAGACATTTTATGAGGTAAATTTGCCTTATGAAGCTGCTGGAAAATTCACTTGAGGGAAGATGGATAATTGCCAGCCATTTTGTGACACCCATGATGAATCCAGTTTATTCCTCATCTGACTGGATGATATCTAATACTAGTCAAAAGGCCCGATGCAATTGCATCGGGAGCGCGGTGAAATGAACTGTGTGTATACAGGGAGGGGCGGGTCAGTGGGTATCAGAGTATGAGGAGGCGGGGTTAAGTGGGTATCAGAGTATAGAGGCAGGTCAGTGGGTAGCAGAGTATAGAGGTGGCTCTGTGGGAGCAGAGTATAGAGGCGGCTCTGTGGGTAGCAGAGTATAGAGGCGGCTCTGTGGGAGCAGAGTATAGAGGCGGCCTGTGGGTAGCAGAGTATAGAGGCGGCTCTGTGGGTAGCAGAGTATAGAGGCGGCTCTGTGGGTAGCAGAGTATAGAGGCGGCTCTGTGGGAGCAGAGTATAGAGGCGGCTTTGTGGGTAGCAGAGTATAGAGGCGGCTCTGTGGGTAGCAGAGTATAGAGGCGGCTCTGTGGGTAGCAGAGTATAGAGGCGGCTTGTGGGTTGCAGAGTATAGAGGCGGCTCTGTGGGTAGCAGAGTATAGAGGCGGCTCTGTGGGTAGCAGAGCACAGAGGCGGCTCTGTGGGTAGCAGAGCACAGAGGCGGCTCTGTGGGTAGCAGAGCACAGAGGCGGCTCTGTGGGTAGCAGAGCAAGAGGCGGCTCTGTGGGGAGCAGAGCATAGAGGCGGCTCTGTGGGGAGCAGAGATAGAGGCGGCTCTGTGGGGAGCAGAGTATAGAGGCGGCCCTGTGGGTAGCAGAGTATAGAGGCGGCCTGTGGGTAGCAGAGTATAGAGGCGGCTCTGTGGGGAGCAGAGTATAGAGGCGGCTGTGTGGGGAGCAGAGTATAGAGGCGGCTCTGTGGGGAGCAGAGTATAGAGGCGGCTCTGTGGGGAGCAGAGTATAGAGGCGGCTCTGTGGGGAGCAGAGTATAGAGGCGGCTCTGTGGGGAGCAGAGTATAGAGGCGGCTCTGTGGGGAGCAGAGTATAGAGGCGGCTCTGTGGGAGCAGAGTATAGAGGCGGCTCTGTGGGTAGCAGAGTATAGAGGCGGCTCTGATGGGTAGCAGAGTATAGAGGCGGCTCTGTGGGTAGCAGAGTATAGAGGCGGCTCTGTGGGTAGCAGAGTATAGAGGCGGCTTGTGGGTAGCAGAGTATAGAGGCGGCTCTGTGGGTAGCAGAGTATAGAGGCGGCTCTGTGGGTAGCAGAGTATAGAGGCGGCTCTGTGGGTAGCAGAGTACAGAGGCGGCTCTGTGGGTAGCAGAGATAGAGGCGGCTCTGTGGGAAGCAGAGCACAGAGGCGGCTCTGTGGGAGCAGAGCACAGAGGCAGCTCTGTGGGAAGCAGAGCAAGAGGCGGCTCTGTGGGGAGCAGAGCAAGAGGCAGCTCTGTGGGGAGCAGAGCATAGAGGCGCTCTGTGGGGACAGAGTCATAGAGGCGGCTCTGTGGGTACAGAGCATAGAGGCGGCTCTGTGGGGTAGCAGAGTATAGAGGCGGCTCTGTGGGTAGCAGAGTATAGAGGCGGCTTGTGGGTAGCAGAGTATAGAGGCGGCTCTGTGGGTAGCAGAGTATAGAGGCGGCTCTGTGGGTAGCAGAGCACAGAGGCGGCTCTGTGGGTAGCAGAGCACAGAGGCGGCTCTGTGGGATAGCAGAGCAAAGAGGCGGCTCTGTGGGTAGCAGAGCTAGAGGCGGCTCTGTGGGTAGCAGAGTATAGAGGCGGCTCTGTGGGTAGCAGAGTATAGAGGCTGGCTTGTAGGGTGAGGAGTAAAGCGGCTCAGTGGTGGGGTAGGCGAGTATAGCGGCTCAGCTGGTGGAGGGTGAGGAGAAATGCGGCTCAGTGGTGGAGGGGTGAGGAGAGATGCGGCTCAGTGGTGGAAGGGTGAGGAGAGATGCGGCTCAGTGGTGGAGGGGTGAGGAGAAATGCGGCTCAGTAGTGAGAGGGGTGAGGAGAGATGGGCTCAGTGGTGGAGGGGTGAGGAGAAATGCGGCTCAGTGGTGGAGGAGTGAGGAGAGATGCGGCTCTGTGGTGGAGGGGTGAGGAGAGAAGCGGCTCAGTGGTGGAGGGGTGAGGAGAGATGCGGATCGTGGTGGAGGGGTGAGGAGAGATGCGGCTCTGTGGTGGAGGGGTGAGGAGAGAAGCGGCTCAGTGGTGGAGGGGTGAGGAGAGATGCGGATCTGTGGTGGAGGGGTGAGGAGAGAAGCGGCTCAGTGGTGGAGGGGTGAGGAGATATGGGCTCAGTTGTGGAGGGGTGAGGAGAGAAGCGGCTCAGTGGTGGAGGGGTGAGGAGAAATGCGGCTTAGTGGTGGAGGGGTGAGGAGAGAAGCGGCTCAGTGGTGGAGGGGTGAGGAGATATGCGGCTCAGTTTTGGAGGGGTGAGGAGAGATGAGGCTCAGTGGTGGAGGGGTGAGGAGAAATGCGGCTCAGTGGTGGAGGAGTGAGGAGAGATGCGGCTCAGTGGTGGAGGGGTGAGGAGAGATGCGGCTCAGTGGTGGAGGGGTGAGGAGAGATGCGGCTCAGTGGTGGAGGGGTGAGGAGAGATGCGGCTCAGTGGTGGAGTGGTGAGGAGAGATGCGGCTCGTGTGGTGGAGGGGTGAGGAGAGATGTGGCTGTGGGTGGAGGGGTGAGGAGAGATGCGGCTCAGTGGTGGAGGGGTGAGGAGAGAAGCGGCTCTGTGGTGGAGGGGTGAGGAGAGATGCGGTCTGGGTGGATGGGGAGGGTA
Source organism: Allobates femoralis (assembly GCA_033576535.1). Lineage (NCBI taxonomy): Eukaryota > Metazoa > Chordata > Amphibia > Anura > Aromobatidae > Allobates > Allobates femoralis. The sequence goes on from JARQOC010000003.1 coordinate 403,988,954, forward strand.
TGAGGGGTGAGGAATGCGGCTCAGTGGTGGAGGGGTGAGGAGAGATGTGGCTCAGTGGTGGAGGGGTGAGGAGAGATGCGGCTCAGTGGTGGAGGGGTGAGGAGAGAAGCGGCTCGTGGTGGATGGAGGGAGTTGGTAGGAGAGAATGCGGCTCAGTGGTGGAGGGGTTATGAGGAGAGAGCGGCTCAGTGGTGGAGGGGTGAGGAGAGAAGTGCTCAGTGGTGGAGGGTGAGTGAGAGAGAGATGCGGGTCTGTGTGGAGGGGTGAGGAGAGATGCGGCTCGTGTGAGGTGGTCAGGGTGTGAGGAAAGAAGCGGCTCAGTGGTGGGGGGAGGGAGATGTCAGGTGAGGGGAGGAAGATGCTCGTGGTGGAGGGGTGAGGAGAGATGCGGTCTCTGTGGGTGAGGGGTGGGTGAGGAGAAGATGCGGTCTCGTGGTGGGGTGAGGAGAATCGGTGTGTGGAGGTGAGAAATGCGGCTCTGTGGTGGAGGGGTGAGGACAAATGCGGCTCTGTGGTGGAGGGGTGAGGAGAAATGCGGCTCTTGGTGGAGGGTGAGGAGAGAGTGGCTCAGTGTGGAGGGGTGAGGAGAAATGCGGCTCAGTGGTGGAAGGGGTGAGGAGAGTGGCTCAGTGGTGGAGGGGTGAGGAGAGATGCGGCTCAGTGGTGGAAGGGTGAGGAGAGAATGCGGCTTAGTGGTGGAGGGTGAGGAGAGATGCGGCTCTGTGGTGGTGGGGTGAGGAGAGAAGCGGCTCAGTGGTGGAGGAGTGAGGAGAGATGCGGCTCTGCAGTGGAGGGGTGAGGGAGAAGCGGCTCTGTGGTGGAGGGGTGAGGAGAGAAGTGACTCTGTGGTGGAGGGGTGAGGAGAGATGCGGCTCTGCGGTGGAGGGGCATCCGATTGGTCCAAGACGCCGAGTCCTGGGCAATGGGATGGGCGTCCTGTGTTTACAACACAGCACCCAATCCGCTTGCAGGGGCGGCCGCGGCCAATGGGAGTGAGCGGGGCGTGTGAGGCTTTGCAGCCTGACACGCCCTGCTCACTCCCATTGGCTGGCGCCGGTCACAAGACGACGTCAGTGGGTCCCGGCAGCCACCCACAGCCCCTACACCGCAAGTCCAGCAGCACCGAGGCCCCAGTGGTGAGAGAGGGGCGAGGGGCGGCGGTGTGAGCTAGTGCGGCTGCGGCTCGCGATGACGCTACGCGTCATCGCTCGCAGTGCCACAAAGGATTTTGGGATTCGGCTACAGTGCCCGAATCCCAAACTCCCGATTATATAAGTAGATATAAAGCTGAATATGTGTGTGTATGTATGTGTGTATGTGTGTGTATATCCGGAATTGGTATCTACACCGTCGCAACTACAGCCACAAATTTTGCACAGTCACACATCTGGACCCGAGAGCGTCATAGGCTATGTTGTGAGGCGAAATTTTAACCCTGCTCGTTCCAGTTCACCAAACAATTTTGCCCCTATCTACATAATGGGGAAAAAGTGACAGTTGCAAGTTGACAGTTGTGAATGAGAGGGGCTTAATGATAGAACCAAAGACTAACAGCCCATACCAGCATATAGTCACTAAGGTGGGGCCCCAACATGAGATATTCACCACGCACGGGGACATGTATACACACCACACGCACACAAAGAGTAACAGCAAGTTTATAGTTGCTAAAGTGCAGCCCCAACATTGGATACGCACCACGCACCCGAACAAACACACACCACAAAGAGACACACATAACACAGAGACACACACACACACCCCCAAGGGGACACACACACACCTATAGCGACACATGCACTCACCCCACAGGGACACACACACCACAAAGAGACACACACAACACAGACACACACACCACACAGACCCCCCACAGGGACATACACACATAGCCACCCTATAGGGACACATGCACTCACCCCACAGGGACACACACACACCACAAAGAGACACACACCACACAGACCCCCCCAGAGGGACACACACACATACACACCCTATAGGGACACATGCACTCACCCCACAGGGACACACACACACCACAAAGAGACACACACAACACAGAGACACACACACCCCACACAGACACCCCCCACACACAGGGACACTCACACATGCACACCCTATAGAGACACATGCACTCACCCCACAGGGACACACACACACACCACAAAGAGACACACACAACACAGATACACATAGAACCCCCACAGGGACACACACACATACACACCCTATAGGGACACATGCACTCACCCCACAGAGACACACACACACCACAAAGAGACACAAACAACAGAGACACACAACACACAGACCCCCCCCCCCACAGGGACACACACATACACACACCCCAGGGACACACACACCACACAGACAGACACAGATGTGCACAAATCACCTCACACAACTTGCCTCATATGTGTGCTATCTTTAATTTCCAAACATAAACATCTGATTAAAAACAGCCAATGTGCAACACATGTGCCATATAGGGAATTAAGGCAGATGTCAGTCACATGAGCCGTCTATTATGTGTATGTGTGAGGTAACATATACTGCCTGGCCAGGGGGAGGGTTTACTGTTGGCTGGAGATTTATTAGGCTGCCTATAGCAATCAATCACAGCTCAGCTTCTATTTTCCTACAGGTCATTAATATGCATATTCAAATTCTATTTTGTTATAGCTAACAGCAGTTATTTATTAACCCAGGCGTAGCCGGGTACTACAGCTAGTTACTCATATATGCTTGTTTGATACTGAAGATTTATTACTTGTTTGTCATTGACAAGTATTTGTGCTAAAATTACTAAATTACACAGTTGAGATGACGCCATTTTAAATATCTGGAATTTATGAACCGTCATTTTGTGACATCTTACTTTTTCTGCATTAAGTGGATTCTCTTGGATCAATATATTATAATTGTATTCATATTTGTCTCTGCTGTCATCTTTAACATATTGGAGCCGCCATATCAAGCATCAGCAGTGTTTTGTTATGTGACTGAAATTAGATCTGAAGAGGCTGTTTAATTACTAAGAGATCACTGACAAAAAGCGACTGGAATGAATATATAGTCACTCTGGACTGTTTTGAGATGTTTAAAGACATTTTATGAGGTAAATTCACCTTATGAAGCTGGTGGAAAATTCACCTGAGGGAAGATGGATGATTGACAGCCATCTTGTGACACCCATGATAAATCCAGCTTATTCCTCATCTGAATGGATGATATTACTCATATTTGGTTGTTTAATTGATACTGATACTGAAGATTTATTACTTGTTTGTCACTGACAAGTATTTGTGCTAAATATAATGGAGCCGCCATATCAAGATTCATCAGCAGTGTTTTGTCATGTGACTGAAATTACATCTGAAAAGGCTGTTTAATTACTAGATCCCTCACAATATAGCACATATGCTTTATTAATGTTTTTTGAAGATATTTGGGAAGACCTGTGAAGAAAACTAATATTTAACAGGATATCAGCGCTTATATTGGCATCTACGCTACTGGCAAAAGTTGAGTACATCGTGGCTGCGTGATTTGCATACACTGGTTGCACTGTTTATGTGAGCCGAGGTGAGCGCTCTGAAGATCTGTGCTGTGAGAAGATTCGCCATGCTCAAGATAAACCGGTGGGTTGCCAGCGTTCACGAGCGGCGGAGACCAAGAGACCTTGTCTGGATTATTATTTATATTTAGTTAAGCAGTGATTAGTTGTTTTTATGCTCTTTTACAGGAGGCAGCTGCTTTTATTTGCTGCCTTGTAGTATGAGTGGAATAAGGGGTGACACTATTTAGCACATTAGATAAACTGTATTGTAACTGTTAAGGCCACGTCACACGTAACAATATCGTAGCTGATATCGTTCAAAAGTCACGTGTTCTGTGACGCTTGAACGATGTCGAAACTATATCGTTGCATGCGACACTACAAACGATGAACGATCAGTCGGCTGATTGTTCATCGTTTAATTTGAGGACAGGACCTCAAATCTATCGTTGGTTGCCCGGAGGACACGCAGCATCGCTGCGTGTGACACCGGGAGACGACCGATAAGCCAGCTCCCAGTGCCTCTCTGCAAGTGCTGGGAGCTGGTATCCAAGGTAAAGCGCGCGCTGCCTAGTTACTCGCAGTTTACCTTTGAGACCAGCCTGCTCCCGCTTACCGCAGCCTGGCAGCGGGAGCAAGACATCGTGGAAACAATATTTAAATCGCTTCCACGATGTCCCTGGTCCATTCATCGCTGGTGAGTCTGCCTGTGTGACAGCCCACCAGCGATCTGAACGATATTGTTAGCGATCGCGCGTGCATGTGATCGCTAACAATATCGTTCAGTAAATTGATGCGTGTGACAGCACCATTACTGTTACTCAGCCAGATTTAGAGATTGCTGAGTTTGGTGACCCTGCTGGCAAAAGATACATATGAATCTGCAACTAATTATTAATTTTTTTTTTTTCTCAGCATAGACGTTTGTTTGATAGAAAAGGATGCATTAAATAATTGATAGTAATTCGATCATATAGTATTTGTGTGATTGTTCTGTCTAGCACTTCAACATAATAGCATTTATATCTATCAAAGTGGTGAATGTAATAACTATCCATGTAATCTTTTTAATAGATTAGAATTTTTTTTGTGGAGGTCTGTACATGTGTTTGGGGTGTCTTTAATTAGAGGATTTAGCTTCTCTTTGAATAGACTTTACTAACAGTGATATACATTTGTATATTTATGTTGAAGGGTATAGGATCCTAATTTAGTCTAATACTGTTGGAGGAATTAACTCCTAAAAGAGTTGATGTTGAGTTATTAGAGAGTTATTTAATTAACTTTGGTATTCCTTTGTTTTACACTAATGTCACGAAAATTAAATAGTATGCCTAATTTAAAAGCATATTCTGTAGGTGGGAAGGTAACTCTTCATTCAAAGGGTTCTTTGAAGGCATCACAGGGTTCTATTCCATTCCTAGTAAGGAATCTATGGATATTTCTGGTTCAAGGAATCAGAAAGCTATGATGTACTCTAGTGTGGAAAATATTAGAGATGATGCTTCAAAAGTTTCAAAACAGAAGGAAAGGGCTCTCTGAGTGACTCATTTATAAGGTGGAATAATATACAAGGAATAGATAATATGGAGGAATATTCTATACAACTCACACCGGTGAAGCAAAAATCAAGAGTAGTTTCTCCTGATATATCTTTTGACCAAAGTAATGGTTCTACTTTGCCCATTGATAGGGAATTCATGCTGGACCTTTTTACCTCTTTTAGCAACAAAATAAAACTAGAATTTAAAGAGATGAGAGACACACTATCTAATATAACCACTAGAGTGGGCGAGACAGAAAAAGAAGTCATGAATTTATCTAAAATTTATACAAAAAGAACAAACTAAAACCAATGACACTCTGAGGTCTTTGACAGAAAAAATTAACTTGATAGATAGTCTACACAGGCAGACAAACTTAAAATTGAGGGGTATTGCAGAGGGTGTTTCAGGAGCGGAATTATCTTCGTATATAGCAGCATTGATAAAAAAGACTCTACGAACTCTTACGGATGTAGAGTGTTCTCTGGAAAAATCATATTGAATTCCTAAAGCTAAAAATTTGCCTGACCATATTACAAGGGATGTTTTAATTACATTTGTTTTTCGTAAGACCAAAAATTTGATGCTGGATTATTTGAAGAAACATAATACATTACCCAAACCTTTTAATGGTATTCAAATTTTTGCTGATATCACTAAAGAGACACTTACTAGGCGCAAAACTCTGGGTCAAGTTTCAAAAAATTTTGCACGGTAATGGCATAGCTTATAGGTGGTATGCTTAGTGTAAATTAAGCTTCACTTACAACCATAATCGGCAATTGATAGATAGTTTGGAAGGAGGGGAGTTTCTTGAGTGATGTATAAGAGCGTGCATATCTGGCATTGGATAGAATTGTAGTTGGTGAATGAGTGCCCTACTCTTTCTTTTCATTCCATACAGCTGTTTAATTTTGGAGATGGTGGCAGGTCATATTTGTTCCTGTAGGAGTTTATTAAAATCAGTACTTTAGTACTGCTCCACTTGATTGTTAGTATTTTCTGTTTGCTTAGCTATATATATATATATATATATATATATATATATATATATATATATATATATATATACCTTCTATTTTTTCTACCCATGGATTATTTTGATTTGCGTCTTTTTATGATTAGATATATCCAGATTCCTTTTCTGAGATGGTTATGCAAGTGCCTAGACTGGTTATTGCTTTGGTTTTTCTATGGTTTGAATTTACTGGTAGATATGTTTTATGACAAATAGAATTGTTACATATAATGTAAATGGTTTGAACTCACCTCAAAAGAGATTTTTACTATGGAGAGATTTAACCAGACACAATATAGATATTGCTGCAATACAAGAAACTAAATTTGCTAAACTGAATTACCCTAAATTTGAGAATAAAAACTATTCTAAAATATATTTGGCGTTCCATGTAAAGAAAAAGGCAGGAGTGGCCTAACTTATCAAAAATACGATAAAATTTGAAGAGATCTCATGTATCCCTGACCAAGATGGAAGGTATATCATTTCAATTTGTAAACTTGAGGGTATGTTTACACGATAGTTAATTTATATGCACCAAATAAGGGGCAGATGACCTTTCTAAAAAAACGTATGACTCTGATTAAAAAGTATAGGCAGGAGGGGGCGTGGCCTAGCGATGGAGCGGGACGGTCGCATCTGCTGAGAGCTGGGTCGGATCCTGGGGCTTCCCGCCTGTTTCCCGGCACAAATGCAGCAGATCGCAACCCTCCTACGACCCTGCACCTAATCGCCCTCCCTGGCACCCTCTGCTCGCCTCCGACGGCTGTAAATTCAACTTCTGTGGCCGGATCCCGCGTTTCTCTGAAGCCCCGCACTTCCCAAGATGGCTGCGGCTTTATGAGGGGGACGGCGTGGCTTTGGCGGCTCTCTCCTCTTTCCTCTTTCTCCGGCTGCTGCCCGTCGATGGTGGAGGATCTGTGAGCGGACCCTGAGACAACATCGCTTGGGACCCATCCCGGATCACCATCAGAGGGACATAACACCACAGGGAAATCCCTGGAGGGGTCGCACTAAAGAGGGACAGTGTCTTCAGATCTCACTCAGCTAAGTATTCTGTACTCAGTGTGTACTTTAATTCCCCCTGATTGTGTACTGGCTTAGTCTCAGGGGAAGCGCACCTTCAGCTATAGTGCACAGCAACTGATATACCTAAAGTCTCACTGCGCACCTATACCAACTACTACTCCCCTCGGGCAGACACTGTCAGCATCTGCATTAAGAGACTGCAGCACTCTGTACACGCATTACTGTTTCCCACCTTGCATGAACAAACTTGACCCCAAGCATTAGCACCCATTATCCGCTGTATAATATGAGGTCCAGAAGCAGGAGAACATCCCCGGCTCCGGCTGGCCATCCTGGCCTTCACAGTCAGACACAATGCTGGGCGAGCGGAAAGATCTACAAAATAGAATGGCGGCAATTCCTACCAAAGAGGACATGGAGGGATACATCTCTCGCCTCGAGTCCCTTTGCAGGGCAGAAATCCAGGGTTTACAAATTTCAGTGTCTCAGATAGCGGAGAGGGTGAACGCCGTGGAGGCTTCCGTATCCTCACAGTCTGACCGTCTTTCAGACCAACAAAGAATCTTGGATTTCCACGCCGAACAAATCAAATTCATTTTTTTTTTTTTTTTTTTGAACCATCATTTTTTATTATTTTTTTTTTTTTTTTTTTGTTAACAAAAGAGGTGGTACAATGACAGTTATGACTATACAATAACATGAAATATCAAATGAGAGCACTAAATATTCATAACATTGCTTGTCATAGTTATTAAACAGGAACATCCGTTCAATAACAAACTTTTCGAAAATAGTAACTAGTTACCCTTAAACCCTCCCTCCACCCTTCCTAGAGCCCAGTACTGCAGTTAGAATATTCATTTGGTTATGTTGTGTGTTATTTCAAGGTGATTTCATGTCTGAATTATATATTTAAGTCTACCCAGTGAATCACCTAATTCTTCGTTGGCATACCATGCTGAGGACCTATGTGCCTCCATAAGGGTTCTTATTTCAGCCTCAGTGAACTCTAATTCAATAAATCGTCTCCATGTAAGAAAGAATTTTGGTGTTAATTTGCTAGGGTTACTCAAAGCGTCCAAGGATTCGATTGCAAGGACCTTTCGCAGCGAAGCTTTGATCTGTGTTAGGTCAGGAGGTCTGTCATTAAGCCAGAACTGCAACAAGAGTCTCTTTGCAGTTATTGCAATATAATGGAATAATGCATGTGGTGGTTTCCTTCCCGTCACGTTACCCTGGTAGTGGAAAAGCCATAATAATGGGTTCAATTTTTCTAGCCCCTCGCACATACCACTCGCCCACTGTTCAACCGAGTTCCAGTAGGTTCTAGATGCAGGGCAGGACCATAGGCCATGTTCTAAATCTGTCATGTATGCCTTACATTTAGGGCAATTTACCCACCTCTCCTGTTTACCTGGCGTCAATGGTATATTAAACGCTTGTATTATCCCATGGATAATCCTGAATTGGGAGTCTCTCCAGCGTTCGTTATGTATATATCGTCTGCAAGTCCCCCATCCCTCTATTATCTTCTGTGTGAGGTCTGGGTCTTTTATGTGTTTTTTTCCACTTTGTGAAAAGAGTCACCTGTTTTGCAGGACGCAAATATGTTTGTAGGGTAGCATAAAGAGAGGTGATGGATATCTCATCCTTTCATGGCCGTCAGCTTAGACCACGTATTGTCGCTGACTTCTCCTGAGATATCTCTCAGCTGTGAGAGGAGGTAGTGGTGTAACTGGTGGTATTGCATGACTTGAAAACGAGGGAGATTATAAGTCTGTATGACCTCGTCTTCAGTCATCCACCTTTTCTCGTCTATGACCATAAGATCACTCAAGGTTCTGACGCCTCTCTACCTCCACGCCAAGAACAGGCTGTTTTCACGGCCTAGCGGGAAGGCTGGGCATTTCCACGGGTTGAGTGCTCTAGAAATTTTCCAGGACAAATTCAATTTTTTCCTTACCCCCTTCCAAGTTGCTATCGTGTCTCTGAATATTACCGTGTTCTTAAGAGTCTTAGGTAAATGGGGAGTGGTGAGTGTAACAGAGCCGATAGTTCCCAGGGGCTAGCAACTTCTCCCTCCAGGACTATGTCTGAGTGTCTGTTGGTGTTCCTGATCCAATCTAGGACATTACGTAAGATACATGACAAGTTATAGCCACGGACATCTGGGAGTTGAAGTCCACCCTCTTTTTTCGATCTCATTAACACGCCAAAAGTCAGTCTGGGTTTCTTTCCCCTCCACAGAAATCTCGAGAAGGCCTTATTCAATTTGGTTACGTCTGCATGTTTTAACAGCATGGGGACGTTTTGAAGCGGATACAGTAGTCTGGCAAAACTGACCATTTTGAGTAGGTGGCACCTTCCCATAAGTGTAAGTGGCAGATTGACCCAGCCCGCTAGCTCCTTCTCGATTTTTAAGAGAATTGGGATGAAATTCAGTTTATAAGTCTGGGTCGGATATCTGGCCAAGTGGATACCAAGGTATTTGATACTGTTTTTAGTGATTGGGATATCACAGAGGTGCGAGAGTTGTGAGAGTTTGCTCTTGGAGTTAATGAACATCATCTCGCATTTCTCCTTGTTTAGATAGAATCCTGATTGTTTGCCAAGGTTTCAATGGTTTCAAGTATGTGGGGGAGGTCCCTTTCCGGGTTTTTTACATATAAGACAATATCATCAGCAAAAAGTAGTAATTTGACTTCTTTGTTCCCACTCTAAAACCCTCATATGTGGAACTCTGTTCCAGGTATAGAGCGAGAGGCTCTATGGCCAAATTGAAGAGCAGAGGTGACAATGGGCACCCCTGTCTTGTTCCTTTCTGTAAAGAAAAAGAATCCGACAAGTAACCAGTGTACTAATACATGCCTTTGGATTGTTATATAATGCTTGGAGGTATTGCCTAAAGGGTCCCACCACCCCAACAGAGTCTAAGACTTTTCCCAGCCATGACCACCTTACATTATCAAACGCTTTTTCTGCATCCAAGGTGATCACGGCTGGGTCCCCCTCTCTATTCCCACCTTTTTTCCATGACATCAATCAGGAGCATCGTTTTCTAATATTAGTAGTTGTCGATTTCCCTTTAATAAACCCGCTTGGTGTGGAGGTATTAGTTTAGGCATAATTGTCGCTAGTCTATCTGCCATTATTTTAGAGAGCATTTTTAGGTCCTGATTTATCAGGGAGATCGGTCTAAAGCTTGCAGGATCTGTTAGTACCTTCCTGGTTTGGGGATAAGTTTGATATGGGCCAAGTTCATTCTATCAGGGATAGGAGATCCCTGAAGTATTGTATTAAATAAGTCTCTTAAGACTGGGGAAACCTGGTCTTTAAGGGCTTTAAAGAATGCTCCATTGTAGCCGTCGGGGCCAGGAGCTTTGCCCGGGTTCGTGTTTCTAATAGCATTCTCTATCTCTTCCACCGTGATAGGACTATTTAAATATTGTTTGTCCTCTTCTGTCACTTTTGGTAAGCTTATCAATTGTAACAAGTCAGGTTGCACAGGTGTGTCAGAGTCGGTATCTGAGTATAGAGATGTATAGAATTTCCCTAATGCCTGGCTAATGTCTTTAGGCGTGGTCCAGGTGTTGCCTCGTTTATCTATTATAGTTTGTATGGGGGAATAGATTTGTTTACCATGGGACAATCTTGCTAAATAAACGGCCAGCTTTATCGCCAAATTTATGGAGGTTAAGTTCCATTCTACTTTTATATATGTCTTCCCTTCTCTTTGCCCACATATCGAATTTTTCTTTAGCCTGCTGCCAGGATTCCTTATCGGGGTCAGCCATCGTGCACTTATATCGGGAGTATTGCTTTTCTTACCTCCAGGCTAGCCGCTACAAATTGTTCTTTTATTCTTTTTTTCATCCCCATGCTGTAAGCCATTACATGACCTCTTAACACCGCTTTTGCTGTTTCCCAAAATAAGGTTGGGTCAGAGCGGTGATTCTCGTTGTCTTTAGAGTAGGTTGACCACCATTCTCTAAGGAGGGAAAACGAAATTTTCATCTCTGGTGTAAGTGTCTGGAAATCTCCACAAATAATCCGTGCCTTTTTCGTAGGCGTCTTTGGTTTCTAACACCAATGGGCTATGAATCAGAGATCACCATATCTTCAATTTTGACTTCAGTCGATCTCTGTAGTATATTGGGAGATGTGAAAAAAAATGTCTATTCTAGACCAAGACCCATGGGGGTGGAAAAATGAGTGTATTCATGATCAAGAGGGTGCAACGTCCTCCATACATCTGTCATATTTACATCTCTGAAAAGGGTGTCGAGGAAGTCGTCAGTTTGTGTCATCTTTGTGCCTGACTTTTCCCTCCCAAAGTCGTTGAGTGTCTCCCATAGTCCTCTGCGTTTAGTACCATATTAAAATCGCCTCCCACTATCCTGTTGTGACCCACGGGCAGTCAGGAGTTTAGCTTGCAATCCTGGCAGAATGTTTTTGATTCGTGTTTGGTGCATAAATATTATAGATAGAGAAGACGTCCTTTTGAATTTGAATGATCATATGGATCAATCTACCTGCCCCGTCTGTTTGTGTGGAGGGACTTTATGTGGTAAATGAATCTGTGTTTCAAGATTAAAACCCCTGCTTTCCTCTCTATCGCACTCGATCCGTAGATTTCTCCTACCCACAACTTCTTGAGTCGAAAGAAATCCTCTGACGTCAGGTGGGGCTCCTGGAGCAAGGCCACATCTGTTCGTAATCTTTTGGAGGTGACGTAAAATCATCATGCGCTTTGCTGGAGAGCGCATTCCTTTACGTTCCAGGAGACCCACCTAACCATCTCTTCCACCCTTAACAATGTTTCTGACCAGTGGTGTCCTATATGTCCTCTGTGTAGTTTTTCTCCCTGACCTTTGCAAGATAGAATAGTTAAGATACATGAAATACATTGATATGAATTCGTACTGCTAAATACGTCTCTAGATACCCTCCCCCCTCCCATTGTCCCCCCATGAATCTGATATTCTTCTCCTTCTTTTCTGTCGTAGTAGCTGACTTCTCTTTTTCCCCACCAATAAAACCATAAATCAGCATCCCATCCCGCCACAGCAACCGGCAAATAATAAAAATAACGCATTTTTACTTTCCCTAATGCACCCTATCTTTCCCTTTCCTTCTATTACCATTATTTCACTTCTGTCCTTGTTTCTTTTTCCTCCCTTTCCCCTCCCCTCGACTCCCCTCCCCCCCCTCCGTCGACTGTTGTCTGTCTTCCTCTTGTTAGATTCTCTCCCTCTTCTTTTCCCCCCCTCCCATCCTATACCCGCCAAACCAACATTTGTCACTGCAACAACAGTGACATGGAATATGTCATCTTGGGAGAGATGATGATTACTGAAGAGTAAAATGGGAGCAAGTGGGTCTCCACTCAAAGTGACAGTAATGAACTTCCGGCTGCAATATGTAATCACTCTATCGTCCGTAATAATCACAATAGCCAAAATTTTCCCTCTCCTCCCCACTAAAGTCCCTTGGTTCATCGTTAGCCATAAAGTCTGTCTCAAAGGTGACCTGTAAAATGCGGAAACTCATCCATGTTCGTGTAAACGGCTTTTCGTTCGGTTCCTTCTCTCATCTCTCTCCGACTTTTATGATCCTTTCAGGGGGGGAAAGTGAAGAAGAGGGAAAGAGAGAAGAGAGAGAGAAAAAAAAAAAAATCCAGCAGCATACTCAGCAGGCAAACAACGTCAAGTTTGGTGGTGAGGCGGTGGGAAAGAGCGGGTCCAACAGGTGAGAGGTTAAGGATTGAGGTCAGTTGATTCAAAAGCCCATCCCGGATGTGCCGTACATTTAAGGGGATGAAATTAGTCTTAAGCTCTATTCATGGTGAGGTCAATTTGCATCTCCCTACATCAGTTTTTTAAAAGATTCCGAAATGGCACTCAGTCAGACAAGGTCGCCAGTTTTACTTCTTCCTTTGTCACCGAGACCCCGCTGGCGTTGCTGTCTAGGAGTCCCGCCTCTGGATGTTGAACCTTCATACGTCACATTGGATGTAGTCTGTATTTCTCTCACCGTTCTCGTTCTTCCTCTGGCTCTGTTTCTGGGGTTTGATAATGCTTGTGGGTGTATCCGCAACTTTCTTTTGGGGATACCCCTTTTTGGTGAGCGAGTATTATCTAAAATCGCAGCCATGGTATCTTCCGGGTCTGGTGAAAGTTAATAGGTCCCATCTCTAGCTAAATCTCCAAGGTGGGGAAATTCAGCTGGAAACGTATGTTTCTTTTATATATCGTCTGCAAGTCCCCCATCCCTCTATTATCTTCTGTGTGAGGTCTGGGTCTTTTATGTGTTTTTTCCACTTTGTGAAAAGAGTCACCTGTTTTGCAGGACGCAAATATGTTTGTAGGGTAGCATAAAGAGAGGTGATGGATATCTCATCCTCTTTCATGGCCGTCAGCTTAGACCACGTATTGTCGCTGACTTCTCCTGAGATATCTCTCAGCTGTGAGAGGAGGTAGTGGTGTAACTGGTGGTATTGCATGACTTGAAAACGAGGGAGATTATAAGTCTGTATGACCTCGTCTTCAGTCATCCACCTTTTCTCGTCTATGACCATAAGATCACTCAAGGTTCTGACGCCTCTCTACCTCCACGCCAAGAACAGGCTGTTTTCACGGCCTAGCGGGAAGGCTGGGCATTTCCACGGGTTGAGTGCTCTAGAAATTTTCCAGGACAAATTCAATTTTTTCCTTACCCCCTTCCAAGTTGCTATCGTGTCTCTGAATATTACCGTGTTCTTAAGAGTCTTAGGTAAATGGGGAGTGGTGAGTGTAACAGAGCCGATAGTTCCCAGGGGCTAGCAACTTCTCCCTCCAGGACTATGTCTGAGTGTCTGTTGGTGTTCCTGATCCAATCTAGGACATTACGTAAGATACATGACAAGTTATAGCCACGGACATCTGGGAGTTGAAGTCCACCCTCTTTTTTCGATCTCATTAACACGCCAAAAGTCAGTCTGGGTTTCTTTCCCCTCCACAGAAATCTCGAGAAGGCCTTATTCAATTTGGTTACGTCTGCATGTTTTAACAGCATGGGGACGTTTTGAAGCGGATACAGTAGTCTGGCAAAACTGACCATTTTGAGTAGGTGGCACCTTCCCATAAGTGTAAGTGGCAGATTGACCCAGCCCGCTAGCTCCTTCTCGATTTTTAAGAGAATTGGGATGAAATTCAGTTTATAAGTCTGGGTCGGATATCTGGCCAAGTGGATACCAAGGTATTTGATACTGTTTTTAGTGATTGGGATATCACAGAGGTGCGAGAGTTGTGAGAGTTTGCTCTTGGAGTTAATGAACATCATCTCGCATTTCTCCTTGTTTAGATAGAATCCTGATTGTTTGCCCAAGGTTTCAATGGTTTCAAGTATGTGGGGGAGGTCCCTTTCCGGGTTTTTTACATATAAGACAATATCATCAGCAAAAAGTAGTAATTTGACTTCTTTGGTTCCCACTCTAAAACCCTCATATGTGGAACTCTGTTCCAGGTATAGAGCGAGAGGCTCTATGGCCAAATTGAAGAGCAGAGGTGACAATGGGCACCCCTGTCTTGTTCCTTTCTGTAAAGAAAAAGAATCCGACAAGTAACCAGGTGTACTAATACATGCCTTTGGATTGTTATATAATGCTTGGAGGTATTGCCTAAAGGGTCCCACCACCCCAACAGAGTCTAAGACTTTTCCCAGCCATGACCACCTTACATTATCAAACGCTTTTTCTGCATCCAAGGTGATCACGGCTGGGTCCCCCCTCTCTATTCCCACCTTTTTTCCCATGACATCAATCAGGAGCATCGTTTTTCTAATATTAGTAGTTGTCGATTTCCCTTTAATAAACCCCGCTTGGTGTGGAGGTATTAGTTTAGGCATAATTGTCGCTAGTCTATCTGCCATTATTTTAGAGAGCATTTTTAGGTCCTGATTTATCAGGGAGATCGGTCTAAAGCTTGCAGGATCTGTTAGTACCTTTCCTGGTTTGGGGATAAGTTTGATATGGGCCAAGTTCATTCTATCAGGGATAGGAGATCCCTGAAGTATTGTATTAAATAAGTCTCTTAAGACTGGGGAAACCTGGTCTTTAAGGGCTTTAAAGAATGCTCCATTGTAGCCGTCGGGGCCAGGAGCTTTGCCCGGGTTCGTGTTTCTAATAGCATTCTCTATCTCTTCCACCGTGATAGGACTATTTAAATATTGTTTGTCCTCTTCTGTCACTTTTGGTAAGCTTATCAATTGTAACAAGTCAGGTTGCACAGGTGTGTCAGAGTCGGTATCTGAGTATAGAGATGTATAGAATTTCCCTAATGCCTGGCTAATGTCTTTAGGCGTGGTCCAGGTGTTGCCTCGTTTATCTATTATAGTTTGTATGGGGGAATAGATTTGTTTACCATGGGACAATCTTGCTAATAAACGGCCAGCTTTATCGCCAAATTTATGGAGGTTAAGTTCCATTCTACTTTTATATATGTCTTCCCTTCTCTTTGCCCACATATCGAATTTTTCTTTAGCCTGCTGCCAGGATTCCTTATCGGGGTCAGCCATCGTGCACTTATATCGGGAGTATGCTTTTCTTACCTCCAGGCTAGCCGCTACAAATTGTTCTTTTATTCTTTTTTTCATCCCCATGCTGTAAGCCATTACATGACCTCTTAACACCGCTTTTGCTGTTTCCCAAAATAAGGTTGGGTCAGAGCGGTGATTCTCGTTGTCTTTAGAGTAGGTTGACCACCATTCTCTAAGGAGGGAAACGAAATTTTCATCTCTGGTGTAAGTGTCTGGAAATCTCCACAAATAATCCGTGCCTTTTTCGTAGGCGTCTTTGGTTTCTAACACCAATGGGCTATGATCAGAGATCACCATATCTTCAATTTTGACTTCAGTCGATCTCTGTAGTATATTGGGAGATGTGAAAAACATGTCTATTCTAGACCAAGACCCATGGGGGTGGGAAAAATGAGTGTATTCTTGATCAAGAGGGTGCAACGTCCTCCATACATCTGTCATATTTACATCTCTGAAAAGGGTGTCGAGGAAGTCGTCAGTTTGTGTCATCTTTGGTGCCTGACTTTTCCCTCCCAAAGTCGTTGAGTGTCTCCTATAGTCCTCTGCGTTTAGTACCATATTAAAATCGCCTCCCACTATCCTGTTGTGACCCACGTCAGTCAGGAGTTTAGCTTGCAATCCCTGGCAGAATGTTTTTTGATTCGTGTTTGGTGCATAAATATTATAGATAGAGAAGACGTCCTTTTGAATTTGAATGATCATATGGATCAATCTACCTGCCCCGTCTGTTTGTGTGGAGAGGACTTTATGTGGTAAAGATCTGTGTTTCAAGATTAAAACCCCTGCTTTCCTCTCTATCGCACTCGATCCGTAGATTTCTCCTACCCACAACTTCTTGAGTCGAAAGAAATCCTCTGACGTCAGGTGGGTCTCCTGTAGCAAGGCCACATCTGTTCGTAATCTTTTGAGGTGACGTAAAATCATCATGCGCTTTGCTGGAGAGCGCATTCCCTTTACGTTCCAGGAGACCCACCTAACCATCTCTTCCACCCCTTAACAATGTTTCTGACCAGTGGTGTCCTATATGTCCTCTGTGTAGTTTTCTCCCTGACCTTTGCCAAGATAGAATAGTTAAGATACATGAAATACATTGATATGAATTCGTACTGCTAAATACGTCTCTAGATACCCTCCCCCCTCCCATTGTCCCCCCCATGAATCTGATATCTTCTCCTCTCCTTTTCTGTCGTAGTAGCTGACTTCTCTTCTTCCCACCAATACAACCCATAAATCAGCATCCCATCCCGCCACAGCAACCGGCAAATGAATAATAACGCATTTTTACTTTCCTAATGCACCCCTATCTTTCCCTTTCCTTTCATTTACCTATTTCACTTCTGTCCTTGTTTCTTTTCCTCCCTTCCCCTCCCCTCGACTCCCCTCCCCCCCTCCGTCGACTGTTGTCCTGTCTTCCTCTTGTTAGATCTCTCTCCCTCTTCTCTCCCCCCCTCCCCCCTCCTATACCCGCCAAACCAACATTATGATCACTGCAACAACAGTGACATGAGAATATGTCATCTTGGGAGAGACTGATGATTACTGAAGAGGTAAAATGGAGCAGTGGGTCTCCACTCAAAGTGACAGTAATGAACCTTCCGGCTGCAATATGTAATCACTCTATCGTCCGTAATAATCACAATAGCCAATTCTCCCTCTCCCTCCCACACCTAGTCCCTTGGTATCATCGTTAGCCATAAAGTCTGTCTCAAAGGTGACCTGTAAAAATGCGGAAACTCATCCATGTTCGTGTAAACGGCTTTTCGTTCGTTTCCTTCTCTCATCTCTCTCCGACTTTTATGATCCTGCAGGGGAGGAAGTGAAGAAGAGGGAAAGAGAGAAGAGAGAGAGAGAAAAAAAAAAACAATCCAGCAGCATACTCAGCAGGCAAACAAGTCAAGTTTGGTGGTGAGGCGGTGGGGAAAGAGACGGGTCCCAACAGGTGAGAGGTTAAGGATGAGGTCAGTTGATTCAAAAGCCCATCCCGGATAGTGCCGTACATGAAGGGGATGACTTAGTCTTAAGCTCTATATCATGGTGAGGTCAATTTGCAATCTCCCTACATCAGTTTTAACAGATTCCGAAATGACCACTCAGTCAGACAAGGTCGCCAGTTTTACTTCTTCCTTTGTCACCGAGACCCCGCCTGGCGTTGCTGTCTAGGAGTCCCGCCTCTGGATGTTGAACCTTCATACGTCACATTGGATCGTAGTCTGTATACTCTCACCGATTCTCGTTCTTCCTCTGGCTCTGTTTCTGGATTTGATAATGCTTGTGGTGTATCCGCAACTTTCTTTGGGGATACCCCTTCTTTTGGTGAGCGAGTATTATCTAAAATCGCAGCCATGGTATCTTCCGGGTCTGTGAAAGTTAATAGTGTCCCATCTCTAGACCTAAATCTCAAGG
This sequence comes from Allobates femoralis, assembly GCA_033576535.1. Classification (NCBI taxonomy): domain Eukaryota; kingdom Metazoa; phylum Chordata; class Amphibia; order Anura; family Aromobatidae; genus Allobates; species Allobates femoralis. Next base: position 404,007,087 of record JARQOC010000003.1, read on the forward strand.
TAGCGGGGAAATTCAGCTGGAAACGTATGTTTCTTTTATATAGTGTGGAGCACGCTTCACTTAGAGCTCTTCTGCGGCGGGATACCTCCACCGAGTAATCTGCAAAAACCAGCACTTTTTGGCCATGTAATGTCAGAGGGAGTTTTCTGTTCTTGTAAGCCCTTAGTATTTCTTCTTTATCTCTGTGATTTAAAAATTTTGCTATGGAGTGTCTTGGTTTGTTGTTAATGTTTCTAGATGTGACCGGACTCCCAGAAGCAATCGCTGTAGTGGACATATTGTCTCTGGGCGGCCCAAGTCTGTGTGTTCGCTCTGTTTTACATCTATGTTGCAGTCCTAGGGCTTTGGGAAGGTCCACCTCAAAGATTTCCACAAGCTGGTCTGGAGGGATAGATTCAGGTAGACCCACTATTTTGAGGTTACTCCGTCGTGACCTATTCTCCATATCTTCTAATTTTGAGAAGGCATACTCAGAACGTTTTTGTAGTGCCTCTACTTGGTCTTCAAGCTCAAGTATTCTATCTTCAGCCGACCCAATCCTTGCTTCTGTCTCTTTTAGCCTCTGATCGTGTGTCTCTAATGTTTTCTTAAGCACTTTGGTAGAGGCAGCTACCATGTCAGCTATTACTGCCTTAAATTCTTCAGCCATATGTGCGGCCAACTCCTTGGCCAGTACTTTATAGTCTATAATTTGTGATTGTTGCCATCCTATTGTATGTGGTCCCTGCATCTCATGTGCTGCTTTACTCAGCACTACCCCAGGCTGGTCATGGCTCCCGGTCTCCCTCTGCTGCTCCTCTTCCTGAACCACATCACTCGCCACACTCCCGGGGCTGTGTCTCCAAGCTGCTTCCCCTCAATGTACCTCATCTCCTCAGCTGTGTGTCCGGGTGGTCTGGTTTCCTCCCGATCGGGGCTCTTATCCCATCCTCCGCCGCAGCCTGCAGCGTGGGCGCCATCAGTTGCTGCCTCATGGTGCGGGTGAGAGCGGCCGCTCACCCCTATCTTCACCACGTAACGGTCCATCCTGATGTCAGCCGGATGTCCCGCGTCTCCTTTGCCGGCCTGATGTGAGATTAGCGTCGGGAGGTCAGAGGGCGCCTGGATGGGGCCGGATTGCCGTGGCGGGTCCCGGAGCCTCTCTAGAAGCGGGTGATCATGGCGGCGCCGGAACAGGAAGTCCAAATTCATTTTTAACCACCTAGAAGATTCTGAGATTCGTGACCGGCGCAACAATATTGGGGTACAGGGCCTCCCAGAGGCCACGGGCCCGCTTGAACTCAGCCCCACTCTACAGGGCATTTTCAATACCATACTTGAAAGGCCAGCTGACTCTACAATCGCCTTTGATAGGGTGCATAGGGCTCTGCGCCCACGATCAGCCGACCCAAACAACCCGAGAGATGTCATCTGTCGCCTCCACCTATATAGCCTCAAAGACGAAATAATGAGACGTGCGCAGACCAAGGGCCCCATAGACTTTGACGGGGCAGAAATCCATCTACTTGCTGACATATCTAGGGTTACCCTAACAAAGCGTAGAGCCCTGAGGCTGGTCCTAGATGCCCTCCGTGATAAAGGCCTAACATACTCGTAGGGATACCCCTTCCAGCTCCAAGTTAAGCATCAGAACGGATTGGTCTTCTTCAGGGACCCCCGAGACCTATCGTCATTCACGGAGAGCCTGGGTCTGCCGGAGATCGTCATTTTGGACTGGCCATTTAACCCGTTGGTGAATCCCCGAGGTGGAGAGGAGAGAGGACGGCGACCACTGCCTCGCAGACCTAGCCGTCGTGACTCCCTTCGTCCTTACCCAGCTGAGTCTTGAATAGTGATTTGATGTCCTAATCCATACACATCTCTCACGCCTTCCCCAGCCCCTTTTTTTCTCTTCTCCCTCCCCCTCCCCCCTCCCCACCTTCTTCCCCTCCCCCACTTCCTCCTCCCCACCCCCCTTCACCACCTACTTTTTGATTTACAGGACTTAGACTGAACTCCATCTACTGTTCTTACAATGCGATATGTATTTATACATTGACTCTATTTGATTTCAACTTTCTTACCGGTTCAAATTTTTGAGTATCCCTCCCTTCCTCTCCCCCACCGCTTCCACCGCTTCCCCCTCCCATTCCTGTGCTTCCCGCTCAGCCCTCTCCCTCCCCCTCTTACCTTACCTCCCCCCCCTGATATAACCTATCCTCAGATGTTGGGTATGTCTTGGAATATGTGCCTTTGATTATAGCATTTTTTTGTACTGCTCTGGAGTAGGCACCTGACGACATATCACAGTCTTATAACATGCGACGGGGTTTTGAGTTGATTAAGCTCCACTGTTCATATGCCAATACTCCTTCCACCACCTCCTGGCAACAGGTATATTCCCTTAGATTTACATGTGTAAAGGATTGTTTAAGGAATTATATAATCTTCCCAGTTACTTGCCTCCTATTACCTTTGGTTTGAGGTTGTTCGCTCTGTTAATTATTATTTCTTATAAACATTAAAATTATATTGTGTTGGGATCGGGCCGACCCCGGGATACCGTTTATCCTGTGATCGTTCGGTCACTTCTCCCGTTAGGACACCTGCATCACAGGTCTCAACTCGTCAGTTCTTACTGACGGGACTGTCAGAGTATTATCTGTCCTCGACCTAGGCTTGAGGACCTAGCCCTCCTGTTAGAGGGCTCTCTTCTTTCCTCCTCTCTTCTTCTTCTCTTTACTTACACTTCTTCATCTACTCCTCTCTCTCCTGCTACTCTCTAATACCCCCCTTCCCTCTCTCTTCCCCACCTAACAACCCCCCTGCGACTCGCCTCTCTTCGGTGTGATCAGAAAACTCCCTGGGGATTCCCCCTCTATTTCTGTGGACTGGGGGGTCATGCCGCCTTTTAAAATAGCCTCGCTAAACGTCAGGGGATTTAATATCCCACAGAAGAGGACACAGCTCCTCCACAGATTCCACAAGTTGGGTGTACATCTCTTGTTATTACAAGAAACCCACTTCAAAACGGGAAACTTTCCAGATGTGAGGAATCGATACTATACCTCATGGCACCACTCCCCAAATCCCGAAGCACGCTCAAAGGGTGTAAGCATAGCCATTCACAAATCTCTAGTGCATACGGTCCTTGGGGAGGAAACGGATACCAAGGGTAGATTCCAGACACTGACTCTTAAGATCTTTGAGCACATTTATACCATTGCTAACCTGTACTTACCCAACAGGGGACAAGCTGAGACCTGTACAAAATACCTGAAGAAGGTGGAGAAAATTGCTCAAGGCTCCATAATTGCTGGTGGAGACTTTAATGTAACTATGGATAAACATCTAGACTCCTCTTCTGGCAAATCTGTAATCTCTACCGCACAAATTCGTGCAATACAAGGTGCTATGTACGGTCTTAGACTGGTTGACTGTTGGCGCCTACTACACCCTGCAGAAAAGGACTATACGTACTATTCGTCAGTTCACTCGACTTACAGTCGGATTGACTACCTACTTGTGAGCCACAGATTATTGACTTTTGACCCTACTACCTCGATCGGACCTATGGTGTGGTCTGACCACGCTCCAATCTTCTTGACACTTAATCTCCCTGACTTTCCTTCTCGCCCATGGCAGTGGACTCTGAATCCTGACCTCCTCACGGACAAAGAAACCTCCAAGTCGGTAACTTCTACGATTTCTGAGTTCCTAAATAACCATGTAGGAGACCCCACGCCTCTCCCTCTTCAGTGGGAAGCATTAAAATGTGTGCTGAGGGGGGTTCTAATTCAGGAGGGTTCTAGACTGAAAAAGCTTAAAGCAAGTAACATCGAAAATTTATCTTTTGGAACAGGTCCACAAGACCTCCCCTATGCAAGATACCCTACTCCAACTAAACAAAACCAGAGAGGACCTTCAGAGCTGCCTGGATCGAGCTTACTTGAGGTACAGAGAACAGGCACACCATTTTTTTTAAGAGTTCGCGGACAAGAGCGGAGGACCATTAGCCAGATATTTAAGACCCAAAATGACAAGCTCCTTTATTCCGCTAATACGCTCACAAAGTAAAAAAGAATGTCATCCCAATAAGATAGCTGACACTTTTCAACAATATTACCATGACCTCTACAATATACGTGACGCCCAAACAGCTACTTCTGCGGGAGGTCCAGACGTTTTGCTAGAGGACTACATGGTTGACACTGCCTTGCTGAGGTTGCAGGGGAACACAGCTGAGGTGCTAGACGAGCCATTTACAAAAGCAGAGTTATTCCACATAATTGAATACACTCCGTCAAACCGAAGCCCAGGCCCGGATGGCTTCACGGTTAAATTCTACCGGAAGTTTTTGGCTCCTCTGATACCCTTCATGACCAAGGTTTTCAATGCAATCTCATCCGACAGCCCGTTTCCTAGACAAGCTTTAGAGGCCACGATCACTGTTATCCCGAAACCTGGCAAAAACCCGGAGGTATGTGCCAGCTACCGGCCTATTTCACTTATCAACGTGGATGTGAAATTTTTTGCCAAGTTGCTGGCTGTCAGAATTGGCCCATTTCTGCCTCGACTGATAAACGAAGATCAGGTGGGTTTTGTACCAGGTAGAGAAGCAAGAGACAATACTATCAAGTCCTTGCTCCTGTTCTCCCATGTTAAGAGTTTCAAGAAACCATCGTGTATTCTATCAGTCGACGCAGAAAAAGCTTTTGATAGAATGAATTGGAAATTTCTTGGGAGGGCTCTGGAGGGTGTTGGATTGGGCCCCTTATTCCGGGGCAAAGTAATGTCACTGTATTCAGATCCTTCTGCTAAAGTCAGATGTAATGGGGTCTTGTCGGAACCCTTCCGTATACGGAGCGGTACGAGACAAGGATGCCCTCTCTCTCCCTCCTGTATGCCTTGGTGATGGAGCAACTCGCAAACACGCTGCGCCTCAACCCTAATATACACGGGATCAAGGTTCAGGGACACACATATCAAGCTTGCTCTGTACGCCGTACGTTACAGATCCAGAGATATTGATTCCTAGCGTCCTTAGAGAGTTTGAGGTATACGGCAGACTTAGTAATTTCCGAGTCAACCTTACGAAGTCCGAAACTCATGAACGTCAACTTACCGCAGAACAAAGTTCAACAATTGAAGGATAATTTTCCTTTCAGATGGTGTGCCTCTTCTCTGTCTTACTTGGGTACACAACTTACGGGAGACACCCCTTTCTTGTTTGACTTGAATTATCAACCTTTGTTACTCAAGATCATTGCTGACTTAAACTCATTCGAATGTCGCTCTCTATCATGGTTTGGGCGTATCAACGTCCTGAAAATGGATGTTCTCCCCAAACTCCTATACCTATTCCAGGCAATACCGATAGCTCTCCCCAGTCCTTTTTTCTGCAATTACGACGTGTATGCACAAAATTCATATGGGAGACACACCAAGCTGAGACTATCATACAGAATTCTGACCAGACCAAAGAGGGATGGTGGGATGGGACTCCCAGATTTCCGACTCTATCATGCTGCGGCTCTCCTCACGAGATTGTCGGATTGGTTTCACGGACGCGAGGCAAAACAGTGGGTCCGATTAGAAGGTGCCATGGTGGAGTGGACCCTTACCTCTTTACCATGGATAAAATACTCTGACCGCCCTCAGCCCCTCTCTCTCTCTCGCTTGACCAGGAACTTGCTCGGGACCTAGGATACACTAAACCGCCAGTTCTCTATTTCGCCCTCATGGGGACCCATGACACCAATATTTGACAACCCAGACTTCCCACCAGGGGTTCATGCTGACCATTTTTTGTCTGGAACGCAACAGACAGACCTCGCCTGTCCCAGGCTTTAATGGGTTCTGAAACAATGCCCCCTCTCGCTTCTTTCACCTCAGCAGACTCTGACAGACCCGTGCACTGGTTTGAGTACTTTCAGGTCAGGTCCTTTGTCTCTTCCTCCGGGGGCCCATCGGCTCTTATTGACACTTGTTCCCCTTACGAATCGCTGCTTTTATCAAACTCAGCCCCCGCCCATATGATCTCTAAGGTATATGCGTACCTCACTACGGCTGAGACAACGAGATCACTGTGGTACATCTCGGAATGGGAGCAAGACTTGGGGTTTGGGGCGGAGGACCTGGACTGGAACAAGTTTTTCTTTAGTACACACAAACTTTCCTTGCCATGCAAAGTCCAGGAGACGAACTTCAAATTATTAACTAGATGGTACAGGTGCCCTCAGAGATTAAGAAAGTATTCCCAGACAAATCTGATTTGTGCTGGAGATGTGAGAGGGACGTGGGATCTATTCTGCACATCTGGTGGTACTGCCCATCTATTCTGGCTCTGTGGCAAAAGGTTTTTGGCCTATATAACCTCATCACGGGAGAGGAGGTGCCTTGCCTGCCACAGATTGGGTTACGGTCTATGATTCAAGACTCTTTAAAAAACTCAAAACAGGCCTCTTGCGGCATTTTCTCACGGCTACCAGATCTATAATTCCAAGGAAATGGCGCACACCTGTCTGTCCCTCCATCTTGACCTGGGTTGAGGAGATGGACTCCATATGCAGAATGGAGAAACTTTCTGCCCATTCTCACTCTCAGACTGATAGATACTTCCAGACATGGCAGGTCTGGCTATTGCATCGTGAGTCCCCCGGTTCGCGGAGATCCCGAGCTAATTGGGACCCAGGGACTCTCTCTCACTACCTACCCTGCTGCTCTCCTCCCCTTTCATTTTCCTCTTTTCCTATTTCGGCCTTTACTTTACCCCGCTTTCGCTTTACCTAATAAAAAGTTTGTTAATGTTACTTCGTAACTTTCAAATCTACATTACTCCATTGTTCATGTAATTGCACTGTTCCTTTAAATATCTATATAATTTTGCCAAGCTACATGGGAGACCGGTTTTACTTCTGAAGTATTACTTGAGTATGTGCATTCTTCTCCTATACTTACAACTTAAGAAAGCTTGGCGATCATTATTCTGTGTAGAATGAAGTCATTCTTGTCAAAGCTTGGAATGTATATTACCATGTATGCATGCTGATTTTCTGTGTGTGAAGTTAATAAAGATTTTGGAAAAAAAAAAGTATAGGCAAGGTTCCCTCTTGCTTTTAGGGGATTTTAATGTAATTCCAGACCCAAATGTGGATATTGGCAAGAAAAAAATAATTTGAATTTGAACCCTTGGATAGATAGAGAGGACCTCTTTGATGCTTTCAGGTGTATTAATTCATCCTCTAGAGAATACACCCATTACTCCAATACCCATTTTTCTTTGGCCAGACTTGATTTAGTCCTTTCTGATATCTTTACTTTACAGAGGATTAAGAAAATAGAAATTGTGAGCAGCATGTGGTCTGATCATTCTTTAGTTTTGTGTGAGTTATTTAATGGAAATTGCCCTCATCCATCCTCACCATGGAGGGCTAAGCCCTTTCTTTTCCTGCTTCCGTCTTATAAAAAAGAATTGGAAAATACATTAAATACATACTTTAAGGAAACCAATATTGGCGATATGAAGATTTCTACCTTGTGGGTTGCGCATAAAGCAGTGATAAGGGGTACACTGATACAAGTATTTTCTAGATATAAAAAAGAGAAGCACCATAAGATTGAAACAATTAATAATCAAATTAGACAGTTTGAGAATAATCAAATTTTGGCTCCTTCACAAGAAACCCATAATAAAATTCTGAAACTTAGAATGCAATTAAAATCTTTGTTATACCATGAAAATGATACAATGATACAAAATTCGAGATATAAATTCTATATTTGTATGAATAAGCCCACTAAAGTTTTTAGCAGTGGATAAGAAAAAAATGCGGCACTCACCGAGCAGGGCTTATTTCTTTTTTATTTCAGAGTCCTCTGTACATAGATTCTCTGCAATGGGGGAGGGAGTGAGAGAGACACACAGGTGACGGATTCCGTTTCGGAGCACCTGCCCCTTCTACGGACCTTGTAGAAGTTTTTGCAAATAGAGTTAAATTATAGAGAACCAGAACCAGATTACCCAGATTAAATCTAAAGATAATATCTAATATATAAAGCTGAATTGTGTGTGTATGTATGTATGTGTATGTATGTATGTGGTATGTATGTATGTCCGGGATTGGCATCTACACCGCCGCAACTACAGCCACAAATGTTTGCACAGTCACACGTCTGGACCCCGAGATTGTCATAGGCTATGTTGTGAGGCGAAATTTTAACCCGCGCGTTCCAGTTCACCAAACAATTTTGCCCCTATCTACATAATGGGGAAAAAGTTAATGGAAAAGTGTTGAGGAAAATCGACAGCTGTAGCGCCAAAGACTAACAGCACATACCAGCATATAGTCACTAAGGTGGGGCCCCAACATGAGATATTCACCACGCACAGGGACATGTATACACACCACACGCCCACAAAGAGTAACTGCAAGTGTATTGTCGCTAAGGTGCAGCCCCAATATTGGATACTCACCACGCACCCGAACAAACACACACACACCACAAAGAGACACACACAACACAGACAACACCCCCACCCCCACGGGGACACACACACACCCTATAGCGACACATGCACTCACCCCACAGGGACACACACACAACACAGACACCACACCACACAGACCCCCCCCACAGGGACACACACACATACACACCCTATAGGGACACATGCACTCACCCCACAGGGACACACACACACACACACACAAAGAGACACACACACACCACACAGACCCCCCCCACAGGGACACACACACATACACACCCTATAGGGACACATGCACTCACCCCACAGGGACCAACACACACACACCACAAAGAGAGACACACAACACAGAGACACACACACCCCACACAGACACCCCCCCACAGGGACACACACAACACACCCTATAGGGACACATGCACTCACCCCACATGGACACACACAAACACACACTCCAGGGACACACACACCACACAGACAGACACAGATGTGCACAAATCACCTCACACAACTCGCCTCATACGTGTGCTATCTTTAATTTCCAAATATAAACATCTGATTAAAAACAGCCAATGTGCAACTCATGTGCCATATAGGGAATTAAGGCAGATGTCAGTCACATGAGCTGTCTATTATGTGTATGTGTGAGGTAACATATACTGCTCGGCCGGGGGGAGGGTTTACTGTTGGCTGGAGATTTATTAGGCTGCCTATAGCAACGAATCACAGCTCAGCTTCTATTTTCTTACAGGTCATTAATATGACATATTCAAATTCTATTTTGTTATAGCTAACATCAGTTATTTATTAAACCGGGGTGTAGCCGGGTAGTACAGCTGTGGTGGGTGGTGTGTGGTGTGTGTTGTATGTATGTGTGTATATCCGGGATTGGCATCTACACCGTCGCAACTACAGCCACAAAAATTTGCACAGTCACACGTCTGGACCCTGAGAGCGTCATAGGCTATGTTGTGAGGCGAAATTTTAACCCTGCGCGTTCCAGTTCACCAAACAATTTTGCCCCTATCTACATAATGGGGAAAAAGTGAATGGAAAAGTGTTGGAGGAAAATCGACAGCTGTCAGCTATAGAGACAAAATTTTGCACAGTCACACGTCTGGACCCCGAGAGCGTCATAGGCTATGTTGTGAGGCAGAATTTTAACCCTGCGCGTTCCAGTTCACCAAACAATTTTGCCCCTATCTAAATAATGGGGAAAAAGTGAATGGAAAAGTGTTGGAGGAAAATTGACAGCTGTCAGCTATAGAGACAAAATTTTGCACAGTCACACGTCTGGACCCCGAGAGCATCATAGGCTATGTTGTGAGGCGAAATTTTAACCCTGCGCGTTCCAGTTCACCAAACAATTTTGGCCCTATCTACATAATGGGGAAAAAGGGAAAGGAAACGTGTGGGAGGAAAATTGACAGCTGTCAGCTACAGCTACAAAACTTTTGCACAGTCACACGTCTGGACCCCGAGAGCGTCATAGGCTATGTTGTGAGGCGAAATTTTAACCCCGCGCATTCCAATTCACCAAACAATTTTGCCCTTATCTACATAATGGGGAAAAAGTGACAGTTACCAGTTGACAGTTGTGAATGAGAGGGGCTTAATGATAGCGCCAAAGACTAACAGCATATACCAGCATATAGTCACTAAGGTGGGGCCCCAACATGACATATTCACCACACATGGGGACATGTATACACACCACACGCACACAAAGAGTAACAGCAAGTGTATAGTCGCTAAAGTGCAGCCCCAACATTGGATACTCACCACACACGAGCACACACACACACCACAAAGAGACACACACAACACAGAGATACACACACCACACAGAACCCCCCCACAGGGACACACACACAGCCACCCTATAGGGACACATGCACTCATCCCACAGGGACACACACACAAACACAGAGACACACAGACACCCCCAAGGGGACACACACACACTCTATAGCAACACATGCACTCACCCCACAGGGACACACACACCACAAAGAGACACATAACACAGACACACACACCACACAGACCCCCCCCCCCCACAGGGACACACACACATAGCCACACTATAGGGACACATGCACTCACCCCACAGGGACAGACACACCACAAAGAGACACACACACCCCACACAGACACCCCCCCACAGGGACACACACACACATACACACCCTATAGGGACACATGCACTCACCCCACAGGGACACACACACACCACAAAGAGACACACACAACACAGATACACACACACACATACCACACAGACCCCCCCACAGGGACACACACACATACACACCCTATAGGGACACATGCACTCACCCCACAGGGTCACACACACACCACAAAGAGACACACAACAGAGACACACACCACACAGACCCCTCCCCCACAGGGACACACACATACACACCCTATAGGAGCACATGCACTCACCCCATAGGGGCACACACAAACACACACCAAAGAGACACACACAACAGAGACCCCCCCCCACAGGGACACACACATACACACCCAGGGACACACACACACCACACAGACCCCCCCCACAGGGACATACACATACACACCCCAGGGACACACACACCACACAGACAGACACAGATGTGCACAAATCAGCTCATACAACCCGCCTCATACGTGTGCTATCTTTATTTTCCAAACATAAACATCTGATTAAAAACAGCCAATGTGCAACACATGTGCCATATAGGGAATTAAGGCAGATGTCAGTCACATGAGCGGTCTATTATGTGTATGTGTGAGGTAACATATACTGCCCGGCCAGGGGGAGGGTTTACTGTTGGCTGGAGATTTATTAGGCTGCCTATAGCAATCAATCACAGCTCAGCTTCTATTTTTCTACAGGTCATTAATATGACATATTCAAATTCTATTTTGCTATAGCTAACAGCAGTTATTTATTAACCCGGGCGTAGCCGGGTACTACAGCTAGTTGTTTATAAAAACCCAAAAGATATTTCTGCTCAATTCGGTAATTTTTTTAAGTCCTTATATAGTCTTAAGGATGACTCAGATGTTAAAGCTTCATCTGAGTCGGATATAATTACATTTTTGGATTCTATGGGACTCCCGTCTTTGTCGCAGATAGATGTTGATACATTAAATTTGCCTTTTACAGACTCTGAAGTATCACATGCTATAGCTTCCTTTAAATCTGGTAAATCACCAGGTCCGGACGGTTTGAATAATGACTATTTTAAGACCTTTTCAACTATTTTAGTTCCTTATTTGACTAAATTTATAAATAGTATATCTAAGATGGGAAAATTGCCGGATGAGATGCAAGCTGCGATTATTTCTGCTATTCCTAAGGAGGGAGGTGACTTACAAAGTGTTAAATCATATAGACCAATTTCTTTGTTAAATTTGGACTCTAAAATAATTTAAAAAGTTATTGTTAATAGGCTGCAAGAGCTTATTCCAAAATTGCTTCACTTGGACCAAACTGGCTTTACTTTACATAGAAGTACAGTTGATGCGACGACACGAGTATTGTCCATCATTGAGCATATAGAAAATAAAAAGATTCCTGCTCTAGCGATTGAGATCGATGCCGAGAAGGCTTTCGATCGTGTTAATTGGAAGTTTCTTTTTCGAGTACTTGAAAAGTTTGGTTTCTCGGGTAATATATACATGATTATTAAAGCATTGTATTCTAATCCTTCTGCCAGAATATTAGCTAATAATTATTTATCAGATAAATTCTATAGACAAATGGTACGCGTCAGGGTTGTCCCCTATCACTAATTGTATCTAGAACCCTTGATTGAAAAAATTAGAACAGAGATACATATTAGGGGAATCACACTGAATGCCAGACAGCACAAAACTTCGTTATTCGCTGACGATCTCTTGATTTTTCTAATGGATCCGTTAAACTCAATAATTATTGGGGAATTTTCTTTGATTTTTTTTATAAGAAGTCAATTTTCTTAAAACCCAAGTTTTGTATTATAATATAGATCCTCAGTTGCTGGCAATCTTGAAGGAGGAGTTTGCCCTTTCCTGGGATTCTGATAGTTTACGTTACTTGGGGGTTATCATTACTAACCCTTCAGTTGATATTATAGAAAAAAAATGTTAATCATATTTACAAGAAAATAGAGAATTTGTTGGTCTATCTTTCTAAGCTTGAAATCTCATGGACTGGAAGTATTACTTCAGATAAGATGTTTGCTTTACCGAAGTTGCTCTTTTTATTTAGATCCTTATCTCTTAATTTTCCAAAAAGATTTTTGAAGAGATTTCAGTCCAAAATAAACAAGTTTATATGGAATGGGAGGAAATCTCGACTTGCCAGGAAAATTTTAATGAAGCACAGAGATAGAGGAGGGACGTAGCCGGCAATGTAAGCGGTCGCAGCACAGAGCTCTGCCCGCTGAGACCCTGTGTTTGGGCTGTGACCGCCGCTCTGCCGGGAGTCTGTACCACACTGACAGACACCGGAGGAGGGTTTTCAGGAGGGAGAAGGGATCTAGACGGCAGGAAGGGGATATACACATGGAGGGGGAAACAGTGGATGTTATCGGCTACACAACGCTATGGCATCTTAGGGTTATTAGCTGGAATGTGAGAAACTTGGCAGAAAGGAGCAAAAGAGCCGTGGTGTTCAGACATTTTCTGTCATTTCAACTGTCAGTTTTGTGCCTGTTAGAGACACATATGGTCAAAGAAAGGGTCGGCACGTTGGCTCGGTCATGGGTTCGACATTCTTATCATGCCACGTTTTTGAGTTATGCAAGAACAGTGTCAGTTTTGGTGCATGCCTCGGTGCCGTATGAGGAGGTGGAGGTGAAGGTTGATAGGGATGGGCAGTATGTGTTTGTGGTGTGTAGAGTGTATGGGTGTTTGATATGTTTGGTGGCGGTGTACTTCCCCCCTCCGTTTCTGATGGGAAACTGCATGAGATTATGGATCTGGCGGGACACAGAGTGGGGATACCATTGTTAGTGGTTGGAGATATGAATAATGTCCTGAATTGGTATTTGGATAGAGAAGGTAGAGATCAGAGAGGGACCGGGAGGGTGGGGGACACGGCCTTTGCTAAACACATACGGGAGTTAGGCCTGGTGGACTTGTGGAGAGCGAGGAATCCGGAGGTGAAGTGTTTTTCATGTTTCTCAGCTTCGTATGGTTCGATGTCGCGAATTGATCTGGCGTGGGTAATGACCAATTGGACGCTTTGATGGGAAAAACTGAATACTTACCTAGGGTAGTCTCGGATCATAAGCCAGTGGAGGTCATCATTAATATGAGAGATGGGAATATGAGACACTCTAAAGAATGGAAGTTACATCCTGCCTGGCTGAAGTCTATCGATATGGAACAGCTGGGGAAGGAAATAGAGATGTTCTTTAGAGAAAATGAAGGGAGCGCCACCGTTGGGGTTGTGTGGGATGCCATGAAGGCTTTCCTGAGGGGCCTATTGATAAGGGACGTTTCTAGGTGCAAATCAGAATCGCGGAGGGAGGAGCAGGTGGCTATGGATGCACTGAGAAGGGCGGAATGTGAAGCAATGAGTCTGCCCACACTGGAGATGCAAAAAGTTCTGAAAGAAGCTCAGGAAGATGTGGATTGGGTCCATACACATTTGGCGAAAAAGAAGCAGGAGTTTGAGAGGGTTTCCTATTTTGAAGAAGGGGAAAAGGTGGGACATTTACTTTCTGTTGTTGCAGCGGCTCAGAGGGGGTTGTCCTATGTTTACGCAGTGGAGGATGAGGAGGGATGGCTGGTAGATGAGACTGTGGATTTCCTGGAGGTGTTCAGGGGGTTTTACGCTGATTTGTACACTTCCGGGCTTGCGGTCTCGAGAGATGATATCAGAAGGTACTTGACAGAAATTGAAATGTAGTGTAGGGATGGAAGATAGGAACTCTTTGGAAAATCCTCTATCGGTGGAAGAGTTGGAAGAGGCATTGGCAGATATGCCGAATAACAAAGCTGCTGGTGGGGATGGACTACCTGTAGAGGTATATAAACAACTGAAGGAGGTTTTGTTGCCCAGATTGTGTCGGGTATTTCAGGAAGCGCTTGGGGAGGGCAGATTGCCAAAATCCATGAGAGAGGCTACAATTGTAGTGATACCTAAATAGGATACGGATAGAACGAAAGCCTATTCGTATAGGCCCATTTCATTGCTGTCTGTGGATGCAAAACTGCTAGCTAAAGTTTTGGCGAATAGACTCTCGGGAGTGGTTACAGATGTGATTCATCCAGATCAGTCTGGGTTTATGCCGGGTAGATCGACTGCTATTAATCTGAGAAGATTGTATTTAAATATGCAATTACCAGCGGATAATGTTGAATGTAGGGCAGTGGTGTCATTAGACAAAGGCATTCGACAGCGTGGAGTGGAGACTATTTGTGGCTGGTGTTGGAAAGATTGGGATTTGGACAAGCGTTCATTAACTGGATCCGGCTGCTGTACTCTTCTCCAGTAGCTCGTATGAGGGTGAATGGAAGGAGGTCAGGATTGTTTGCTCTCACTAGGGGAACCCGTCAGGGCTGCCCCCTTTCTCCCTTGTTGTTTGCCCTTGCTATAGAGGCACTGGCAGTGCACATTAGGAGAGCAAAGGAGATGAATGGGTTCAAATTCGGTCC
Organism: Allobates femoralis; assembly: GCA_033576535.1. NCBI lineage: Eukaryota > Metazoa > Chordata > Amphibia > Anura > Aromobatidae > Allobates > Allobates femoralis. The sequence goes on from JARQOC010000003.1 coordinate 404,022,199, forward strand.
CATATAGGAAAAGATTGCACTCTATGCGGACAATGTCCTCCTTTTTCTGCAGGATCCATTGGATTCCTTGCGTTGGGCGGTTACCTTGATTGACAGGTTCGGAGATATGTCTGGGTTACGAATCAATTGGGATAAGTCCAACCTAATGTTGATTGACGATGTGAATCTGGGTGAGCTGGGACCATTTGGATGTACTAGGCTAAAGGTGGTTAAGTATTTGGGATTGCACATTGACTTGCCAGTTACAGATTTTGTTAAGATGAATGTGGACCCGTTGCTTGCCAAACTGAAGGAGAAGGCCAGGGCGTGGTGTAGATTGCGTCTGTCGGTGGTGGGCAGTGCGAACTTGACCAAAATGATTCTTATGGCCAAGCTCCTATATTTGCTCCATAATTCACCTGTGTGGCACCCTGGGGTGTTTTTTTCAGAAACTTAATTCATTGTTTAGAGATTTGGTTTTGGGGGGCGGTCATCCAGAATTAAATTGGAAATTTTAAACGGCCGAAGGTGGAGGGTGGGATCACTTTACCGAACCCCTGGGTATATTTCTTAGCATCGCAGAGCCAGCACCTGCGGGGATGGGCTTCCAGGGAGGTTAGTACCAAGGTGAAACAAATATTGGAATACCTGACCGACAAATTCCTGTTAATACAAGGCCTAGAGGCTGGAGACATGGGACAGCAGGGTGGGGGACTCCCCACTCTGTGTCTGGTGTAGAAGATGTGGGCCAGGCTAAAGAAGCTAAGAGGCCTTACCGGAGTGACGGAATACACACCCATTTGGATGAATAAAGACTTGATTGAGTTCTATAATTGGGGGAGCAAAAGGGTTGGATGCATGCTGGGATTGAATGTGTGGGGCAGCTTGTTGAGAATGGGGTATTGAAGTCCTCTGCAGCGTTGAGACGGGAGTACCGGATTCTGGTATCGGACAGCTATTGATATCTTAGAGTGCGACATGCCTTTAGATGCCAGATTAGAACAAGAGAGTTGAGAGTGCAAAATTATATAGTTGTGAGTTTTGTTTGTATGGAGGGAGGCATGCGGGAAGTCATATCGACGGTTTATAAAGACCTGTTGCACACCTGGCTGTTAAAACATCCTATAAGAGCAAGAAGTAAATGGGAAGAGGAAATTAGGGTAATGGACGATGACACATGGGAACTTATACTGGAGTATGAACCTAAACTATCACTGAGTGAGTCAGGTAGGCTGTCGCAGCTCTATCTGCTGCTTAGAGTCTATAGGACTCCAGAGTTCCTGTACAGGATTGGTGTGAGGAGCTTTTCTAAATGCCCGAGGTGTGGACAGGAGGGAACCGGGCTGTTGCACATGATGTGGGGCTGCCCGAGGTTGCAAGGCTTTTGGATAGTGGTAATAAATTTAATATAAGGACGATATGGGTGCAGGCTGCCGAGAAGCCCATTGGTGTGTGTGCTGGGATATGTGGAGGAAGTAAGTGTTCCTAACACACAAAAAATTGCGGTGGCCAGGTTGCTGTTCATTGCCCGGAAGGTGATAGCCAGGGGATGGATTAGGCCTACACCACCTAGCAGAATAGAATTTTTACAACATGTGAAGTATATTATACGCACTGAGGAAAACATATATAGAAGATGAGGGGCTACTAAGATCTTTGAAAAATTGTGGGATCCATGGTTGAAGGCGGAGTAACTAATGGGGTGGGGGAAGACCAGAAATGCTATGAGCTGTCTGTCGCCGGGTCTTTTGATTTTGGGCCATTCCATGTCGAGTGAACCAATGATTATTACCTCTATATTTTTAATTCTTTTGAGATTTTGTTATTTGATAATAGCATGTCAGACAATGCAAAATGTGAAGTGAAAATTAAAAAAAAAATTTTTTTTAAAATGATTTTCAAAGTTCGAAAAAAGTGTGAATTTCGGTGTTGCCTGCCTTTACATTTCTCCTCATAACTCAGGCTAAAAATAAGATAGAGAGACAAAATAAACACCATTCTACTCAGAACTGTCCAGGCTTTCACTAGATATGTCACAAGAGTATCTTTGTTAATTTTTTACCCATGCGAACGCAAAAGCTAAATTTTAAAGTGCATTTCCGAAAAATCGGCATAATTTAAATATTTAAAAAACTGCACATGTGTCTGCTATGCTCTTAGCCACAGCTGTACCAAATTTCAAGTTGGGATTGCGATGGGATCATATTTTAAAATATTTTACTATTAATAGCGTCAAAGGGTCATTCCATTTCAAGTGATCTAAATATGAATTTTTTTTTTTTACCTGATGTCTTTAGATTTTTCTTTCTATACGAAGTACTACTTTAGGTAATTACAAATAAAAAGTTTAGAATTTTTTTTCTTTATCAGTTAATTTTTTACAGATTTTTAAAGTTTTAAAGAAGCGCGAATTTTGGCATGGTATGGCTTTACATTTTCTATTATATCTCGGGCTAGAAATAAGATAGATAAACAAAATAAACACTGTTCTACTCAGAACTGACCAGGCTTTCACCAGATATGTCACAAGAGTATCTCTGTTAATTTTTTACCCATGCGAATGCAAAAGCTAAATTTTAAAACGCATTTCTGAAAAATCGGCATAATTGAAATATTTCAAAAACTGCACAGTTGTCTGCTGTGCTCTTAGCCACATCTGTACCAAATTTCAAGTTGGAATCGCGATGGGATCATATTTTAAAATATTTAACTATTATAGTGTCAATTCGAAAATCTTGAATTCAGATCTGTTCAGTCTGTGGTCTAAAAGTCTATATTTACCAAATAATCATTGATTTTTAGACATTACTGTATTATTTTGATATGTTACAGCTTAGAAGCAGGAGAGGACATATAGGTGAAAGCTTTATTAGGGCTCAACCTGAGAATGAACGATATTGTATGGAATATTGTACAAACCAGGACTACGAAGAGGAGGAGAGTTTGTTAAAACATCGGTTACAGGAAGCAGAACCCATCAAAGGGACTCATCAATCCCACACTTTCATTCCATGTAGTGAAACAGAAATAAAGACAAGGGTTGTTTCATTCAGCAAAGACAGTGAAGTCCATGAAGTGGTAGAAGGCAGCACAAGATTGGCAATTTATGACATAACTGGCTTTGTTACCTGTGAATATGATTAGGAAACAAATAGTTGCGGTTCTAATAGCGCTAAGGAAGGAGGGCAAGGGAAATTATTGTAGTGAACAGACCTTTATTACAAACACGGTCCCTCAAACTCCACTACGCGTTTCGACGTTACCGTCTTCATCTGATGAAGACGGTAACGTCGAAACGCGTAGTGGAGTTTGAGGGACCGTGTTTGTAATAAAGGTCGGTTCACTACAATAATTTCCCTTGCCCTCCTTCCTTAGCGCTATTAGAACCGCAACTATTTGTTTCCTGTGCACTTCTTTCCCTTCCGAGGGACCGTGCGGTTCAGCAGCTTTGTAAGAGAGGCATCACTCACTAAAGGATCTGATTATCCGAGTCTGGAGGACCACTAGGATCTCTCTGATGTCACCGTTTTGGATCACGTGACCGGTTGGAAGTGACGCTGCTCTCTCCCTGGCACGAGGATTGTCTCGGGGACGCCCTGCCGGTATTTCTCCATAGGAGGCTGTCACTGGAGTTGTACCCAGCCAGTACAACTCCGTAAGGTGAGTGGAAACCCCGCTTTCCTTGTAATACGGTTTAACCCGGAGGTGCTTCACATTTGCGCTCCTTTTTTCTTACATACTGTGAATATGATTGGCGCTAGTGGCTGGCTACTGTACTCTCCAAAGATTGTGAAAAAGTCAGATAACTCAGTGACAGACCGTACATACTCTGACACAAAAGGAAATGGCGATTGCTAGTAAGCGCTTATGGACAAGATTACATTTCACCCACTTAAAAGGGACAAATTGATGATAAAAAGCACTTTAAAAAACATACTATTAATTGTTTGATTAGTTCATATTTTTATAGAACGATGATTTAACTACTGTACTATTCTTATTAAACACGTCATAAATTACATGCTTATGGATATAATATTATTATTATAGCGTTAGGAGAGAAGGAAAGTAGCCGCACTCACCGGAGCAGGGTTTTTCATTCTTTATTTGCTGAATAAATCCTTGCGGTACAGCAACATAGCGGGGAGGGGGTGCAGGAAGGCGGACGACGGTTCACCGTTTCGCGGATTAAACCGCTTCTACGGGTCCTCTAGACCCGTAGAAGCGGTTTAATCCGCGAAACGGTGAACCGTCGTCCGCCTTCCTGCACCCCCTCCCCGCTATGTTGCTGTACCGCAAGGATTTATTCAGCAAATAAAGAATGAAAAACCCTGCTCCGGTGAGTGCGGCTACTTTCCTTCTCTCCTAACGCTACTATATGTGATTCTTATTAAAGCCAGCACCACCGGGCTGCCTGCAGTTGATAGCCACGAGAGTGGCGTATGCCTGTGCATAACCTGTTAGTGCCGGTAAATCCTTGCTAATGTGATAATATTATTATTATTATTAGGTATTTATATAGCGCTATTAGAATACATGGCGCTTTACATTTTCGAGGGTAGACAGAGACAAGTGGTCAGAGACGGCCACACACGAAGACAAACGACGACAAATCTACAGTTAATCATACGGGTACAATAGGGCCGCGGATCCTGTCCGCGAGGGCTCACAGTCTAGAGGGGGTGGGGAGGGAGACAGTAGGAGGGGGAGAGGTGAGGTGGTGCAGTGGATAGGGTCTCAGTGTGTGTTGTAGGCTTGTAGGAAGAAGTGGGTCTTCAGGTTTTTCTTGAAGGTTCCCAGGGTTGGGGAGTGTCTGATGTGGTGGGGGAGGGAGTTCCAGAGTCTGGCAGAGGCACGAGAGAAGTCTTGTTTGCGGTTGTGGGAGGTGGAGATGCGGGGGGTTGAGAGAAGTTCCTGAGAGGAGCGCAGGTTGCGTGAATTGAGGTAGCGGGAGACTAGGTCGGAGATGTAGGGAGGGGAAAGGTTGTGTATGGCCTTGTATGTCAGGGTTAGGGTTTTGAAGCGAGATCGCTGGGGGGAGGGGAGCCAGTGGAGGGCTCGGCGGAGAGGGGAGGCAGGGGAGTAACGGGGAGATAGGTGGATGAGTCGGGCAGCAGAGTTGAGGATGACGCGAAGAGGTGCGAGGGAGTAGGCAGGGAGGCCAGTGTACAGGAGGTTGCAATAGTCCAGGCGGGAGATGATGAGGGCGTGGACAAGTGTCTTGGTCGTGTTGTGGTCAAGGAAGGAGCGGATACGGGCAATGTTTTTTAGTTGGAGTCGGCAGGCGGTGGCGAGGGCTTGGATGTGGGGCTTGAAGGTGAGGGAGGAGTTGAGGATTACCCCTAGGCACTTGGTGTGGGGGAGGGGTGAGAGTGTGCAGTCATTGAGGGTGATTGATAGGTCAGGAAGCGGGGCGGGGTTGTTCGGGGGAAAGACGATGAACTCGGTCTTGTCCATGTTGAGTTTTAGGAAGCGGGTAGAAAAGAAGGATGCGATGGCGGATAGGCAGGGGGAATTTTGGATAAAAGGGAGGAAATATCAGGGCCATACAGGTAGAGTTGGGTGTCGTCGGCATATAGGTGGTATTGGAGTCCATGTGACTCGATGAGGTTGCCTAGGCCGAGGGTGTAAATGGAGAAGAGTAGTGGTCCCAGGACTGAGCCTTGGGGGACACCTACAGAGAGGGGGTGGGGCGAGGAGGTGGTGTGGGCGTGGGTGACGCTGAATGTCCTGTCCGTTACGTAAGAGGAGATCCAGGAGAGGGCAAGGTCAGTAATGCCAAGAGACTCAAGAATTTTGAGTAAGAGGGAGTGGTCAACAGTGTCGAAGGCAGCAGAGAGGTCGAGAAGGATGAGGACGGAATAGTGTCATTTGCTCTTGGCGATCAGAAGGTCGTTAGTGACTTTGGTTAGGGCTGTTTTGGTGGAGTGGTAAGGTCGGAAGCCGGATTGAAGGCGATCAAAGAGAGCACAGGAAGAGAGGTGGGAGGACAGTTCGGAATAGACGTGTTGTTCAAGAAGTTTTGAGGCAAATGGGAGGAGAGATATGGGGCGGTAGTTGGAGACTGTTGTAGGGTCAAGGGATGTTTTTTTTAGGATGAATGTGATTAGGGCGTGTTTGAAGGGTGAGGGGAATGTGCCAGATTTGAGTGAGATGTTGAAGAGGTGTGTTAGAGCAGGGATAAGGACTGAGGTGAGGTTAGGGATGAGGTGGGAGGGGAGTGGATCAAGGGCGCATGTGGTGAGGTGTGATCGTGCTAGGAGGGAGGAGAGGTGGTCCTCTGTCATGGGGGTGAAACTGCATTTGGGTGAGGGGGGGTGGGCTGGAGGTGGGATAGGGCGGGGGGAGTGAGGGTCGAAGCTTTAATAATAGAAAACAAATTTACATGTATAAATTAACATTTTGGTTCTTTTAATCTTGTTTAATCACACTTGAGGATATGATCACCTTTTTTCTTTTGGTTTGTTCAATGCATTCAGGTTGAAAATGCTGAGCGTTGTGTTCTGATGATTAAGGTATATTTATCCTGGCACTTACGGGATTTGTGTTTCTTTTTTGTTGCATATAAATGTTTTATTCATTAAGTTGTAATAACTCATACAACCATAGAATAAAAAATATATAAATTTGACAGGTCCCAAGTTGAATCTCTGCACAAATATAACCAAGAACACAAGTAACACACAGGCATTTTTTCACAATTTGCAAACTAACATTTATTTCACAATTGCGCATCAAAATTTGATTTTTCCCAAACAAAATATAAAAACCATACTGTTGTGACATATCAAATGAAAGCTGTTACTGTTCTGAGTAAAATAATGCCTCTCCCATTTCATTATCTTATTTCTAGCCCGAGATAAAAAAAATGTAAGCCATACCAGGCCAAAATTCACAGTTTTTTAAAACTTTAAATATCTGTAAAACGTACCGTATATACTCGTGTATAAGCCGAGTTTTTCAGCCCAAAAATTGGGCTGAAAAGTCCCCCCCTCGGCTTATACACGAGTCACTCGGTATGCTGTGGGGGGCTGCACCGGAGGCTGGAGGAGGCAGGAGGGGGCCGCAGTGACCGCAGGCGGTCACGTGGGGCCGCCTCATTAGTGCAATGAATATGCACGGCATCCCCCCGTCCATCAGCGGCGGGGGCATGCCGTGCATATTGCACTACACAGACCCCCACCAGTAACACACAGCCCCCCTCCTTAGTATGTCCTCCCCTCCTTAGTATGTCCCCCCCAGGCTGCGGCACCTGTTAAAATAACAAACTTTCATACATCACGTTCCGGCGCAGCTCCTCCGCTGCCGGCTTCTTCTTCTTGCTTCCGGTGTCATGTGACCGGGCGCAGGAGATGACGTCATTTCCTGTGCGCGGTCACAGAAGCCGGCACAAGAAGGAAGAAGAAGCCGGCGAGCGGAGGAGCGGAGGAGCTGCGCCGGAAGGTGATGTATGAAAGTTTGTTATTTTAACAGGTGCCGCAGCCTGGGGGGGACATACTAAGGAGGGGGGGCTGTGTGTTACTGGTGGGGGTCAGTATACCACCACTGGGGGGCCTGTATACTACCACTGGGGCTGTATATACCTCTGGGGCTGCTGTATACTACCACTAGGGCTGTATATACCTCTGGGGCTGCTGTATACTACCACTGGGGCTATATATACCTCTGGGGCTGCTGGATACTACCACTGGGGCTGTATATACCTCTGGGGCTGCTGTATACTACCACTGGGGCTGTATATACCTCTGGGGCTGCTGTATACTACCACTGGGGCTGTATATACCTCTGGGGCTGCTGTATACTACCTCTGGGGCTGTTATACTACCACTGGGGCTGCTGTATATACCTCTGGGGCTGCTGTATACTACCTCTGGGGCTGCTGTATACTACCACTGGGGCTGCTGTATATACCTCTGGGGCTGCTGTATATATACTGGAGCTGCTGCTGTATATACCACTGGGGCTGCCTGCTGTATTTCTACCACTGGACTGCTGCTGTATATACCTACTGGGGTGCTGCTGTATATACACTCTGGGACTGCTGTATACCTCTGGGTGCATGCCTGCTGTATACCTGTGCTGGGGTCCACTCGGTTATACACAGTCATGGTTTCGGTTTGGGGCAAAAGTAGGGGGGTCGGCTTATACATGGGTCGGCTTATACACGAGTATATACGGTAACTGATTAAGAAAAAAATTAAAAACTTTTCATTTGTAATTAACTAAAGTAGTACTTCAAATAGAAAAAAAATTTAATAAATCTAAACACGCAGGTAAAAAAAAAATATTCATATTTAGATCACTTAATATGGAATGACCCATTGACGCTATTAATAGTAAAAGATTTTAAAATATGATCCCATCGTGATCCCAACTTGAAATTTGGTACAGATGTGGCTAAGAGCACAGCAGACACATGTGCAGTTTTTTAAATATTTAAAATATGCCGATTTTTCGCAAATGCGTTTTAATATTTTGCGTTTGCGATCGCATGGGTAAAATATTAACAAAGATACTCTTGTGACATATCTGGTGAAAGCCTGTACAGTTCTGAGTAGAATGATGTTCATTTTGTTTCTCTATCTTCTTTCTAGCCCGAGATATGATAGAAAATGTAAAGTCATACCAGGCCACAATTCACACTTTTTTAAAACTTTAAAAATCTGTAAAAAATTAACTGATAAAGAAAAAAATTAAAAACTTTTTTTTGTAATTAACTAAAGTTGTACTTCATATAGAAAAAAAATTAAAAAAATCTGAAGACGTTAGGTAAAAAAAAATATTCATTTTTGGATCACTTGACCCTTGGAATGACCCTTTTCTTTTTCCTTTCATTGTTTATTTTTCTTATTGACTGAATTGAAAATGGGACATTTGGGTATGGGTAGTACAAGGAGACTTTATGGTGTTTGTCTTTCTCCTGAAAGTGAATGGTAGATGGAGCTGTCTAGCGGGATAAGGAGATGGGGGGAGGGAAGGGGATTACTAATGGTGTATTGTATACCTGAACAAAATATTGAAATGTTGATATGTGTTGTAATGTTATGATTGATTGGTTAATAAAAATATCTGATAAAAAAAAAAGCATAGAGATAGAGGAGGTATGAGTGTCCCTAATGTTCTGGCATACTATTGGGCATTTGTTATTAAAAACAGCTTAAGATGGTGGGATACAAAAGATAAACCAGCTTGGGTTACCATGGAAGAACATCACATGAATGATATTTCTCCGCATATCTATTTGTTATCTTATCTTTTGATTAGAAAGAAAAGACTCCACATTTCAAAAATAGTAAGGAATACTATTCAGGTGTGGAGAACACTTGTAAAAATTTCAAGGGAAATGTATGTGCCTATTAAGTCAGATTGGATTTCTATAGATATTTTTAAAGTTATAATGCCAAGACTTAATTTGGATTTATGGAAGCAAAAAGGGATTGAGGCTGTCTCTGACATATTTTGTAAAGAGCAATTAGTCATTTGGATCACTTAAGGTTAAATTTGATCTGCCTGATAGTGAGGAGATGAAGTGGTTGCTCATTAATAATTTTTTGCAGAGGAACAAAATAGACTTTTGCTTTCCTCATAATATCGCTGAAATGAGAACCCGAAAACAAATATGGAGTTTTGGAAGACAAATAAAATATATCAGATTCTGAATGCTGATGCTGAAATATTTGACAGACTGGGGCCAAACTATAAACATTGAAGATTAAGTTCTTTTAATTGAATATGCAGAGGTTTGTAGACAGGTTAATTTTACCATTCTGTGTACTGCTCTAATTGAAACTCAATACAACTTGTAACTAGGTGGTATTTCACTCCTGTAAAGCTTAATTTGATAGATTCAAGAAACTCAAACCTATGTTGGAGAGGCTGTGGATCTGAAGGATCATTAAAGCATATTTTTTGGGCATGCCCAAAGCTGACGTCCTATCGGTTGGATGTTCAAGCTTTGATTAATATAACGACTGGTCTTAATTTGTCATTAGATACTAATTTGGCTTTGTTTTTATTGGGAGTGAAGGATCTACTGCATGCTAAAAAACTACTTGTGCTACACATTTTAGTAGCAGCAAAAAATTTAATAGTGGCTTCTTCGAGAACTGATGTGATACCTACCATAGAAGATCTCATGGACAAAATAGCAGATCATAACCTATTTGAATATGTACCGTATAAGCATTGAGAAATGGTACACATAAGAAATATAGACAGAAATGGTATTATTGGATTTCAGCGTATTCTCCTTTAGATTTGGAATAGATTGTAGTAATATTATCTAATTGCGAAAGACTTCAATATTCATTTTGAGATGGCATCCCTGGAAACGGATGAGAGAAAGCCTGAGTCATTATGGACCCATGTAAAGAATAATATTAATGAAAAAGCCAGAAAGACCATAAACAAGAAATAGAAGAGCCTCCCGCGGCCATGGTTAACAGAGGAAACCCTAAAGATGGTTGAAGACGAATAGCAAAAGTAAAAATGCAACAAGCAGGACACAGACAACATAAGTAAAAGACTAAAGAGAGCCTTTCAAGTAGAAAACATTTTATCAACAAAACATGTACAGAGATAGAAATTGAACATTTGAAAGGCAAGACTGGGAAAAAATACCAAAAGATCAAAGAGATACAACGAAAGTTTCAACCAAAAGTGAGTATGTTGAAAGATGCTAGGGGGAACTAACTGAGCCAGAATAGAACAAGGTGGAAAAGATACACAAATCACCGTTACAATAATGAATCAGTGACACAAGAAGAAACAGATTGGAAATTATAGCAAAATGAACATCTTGAAAGACAAAAGTAATTGCGGTTATAAAATTCTGTTAAAAAGACAATGCACCTGGATGTGATAATATTTCATCTCATGCATGGTGTCAACAGATATGGACAGGACAATTGCTAAATGGCCCAAAGACTGAACAAGATCAGTGTTTATTCCTATTCAGAAGAAAGGACATGCTACTGATAGTGGAAACAATCAGAATATTGTGCTCATATCTCAAGCCAGCAAAATACTACTAAAGATCCTACAAATACAGCTAAAGCCCCACTTTGACAAAGAGCTGCCAGAGGAACAAGCAGGATTCAGAAAAGGCAGAGGAACAAAAGATGTAATTTTTAACATTAGATGAATAATGGAAAAGGCTGAGGAACACAACCAGGAGCTCTTTTGCTTCATCAAATACAGCAAAGCCATTAACTGTGGTGATCATCAGAAACTTTGGAAATCCATAAAGGATATGGGTGTGCCAAGCCATCTAATCAGCTTCAATGGTAACCTTTAAATCGACGAAGAAGCAACAGTCCAAATAGAACACGGTGATATGGCATGGTTCAAAGTAGATTGAGCAGTCACAAAAGGCTGCAACCAGTCATCATTTCTCTATTTTCTGGAAAGTTGGACTTGCTAAAAAAGGAAGAAGGAATCAAAATTGCTGGAAGTATCATCAACAATCTTAAATACACAGGTGTCACAACACTGATATAGCAACAAACGTAGATGGAACGAAGGACTTATACCGAGTGTCAAGATGGAAAGCTCAAACATGGGACTTCTACTCAATACAAAGAAGACAAAAGATATTGAATATTGACAGGTACAACCAGGACAAATTTAAGATGGACAGCGACAAACTGGCAATTGTTAAGGACTTCAACCTTTTCAGATCAATGATCTACTATATAATTGCCTAAGACGTTTTCGTGTCGGACCCCGACAACGTGCCGTGGATATGTCACACTCTGTGACGTCATCACGGCGAAGCATTGGCCGCGTAGCGGCCATTGCGAGCCGCTGACGTCACCACGCACGAGCAATGGCCGCGAAGCGGCCATTGCGAGTCGGTGGCCGAAAATAGAACCAGAGGCTCGGCCACAAATTTAGCGATGTACCGCTGAGGTAGCGCGAGCAATGGCCGCGAGGCCATTGCGAGTCGCTACCTCAGCCGCCCTGTGCCCCTGTGCCTCAGTGCCTCAGTGTGCCCCTCTGACTCCCGCTCCGAACCTGTGACCCTGTGCCCCAATGCCCCTGTGCCCAAGTGCCCCTGTGCCCCTGTCACCCCCGCCATCCCCTGTGCCTCAGTGCCCCTGTGCCTCCCGCTCCGAAGCAGCTGCTGTCAGCACATGCTGATACAGTGCTCCGGAGCCTGTGCCCCTGTGCCCCAATGCCCCTGTGCCCAAGTGCCCCTGTGCCCCTGTCACCCCCGCCATCCCCTGTGCCCCTGTGCCTCTGTGCCCCTGTGCCCCTGTGCCTCTGTGCCCCTGTGCCCCTGTGCCCCTGTGCCTCTGTGCCCCTGTGCCCCTGTGCCCCTGTGCCTCTGTGCCCCTGTGCCTCTGTGCCCCTGTGCCCCTGTGCCTCTGTGCCCCTGTGCCTCTGTGCCCCTGTGCCCCTGTGCCTCTGTGCCCCTGTGCCTCTGTGCCCCTGTGCCTCTGTGCCCCTGTGCCCCTGTGCCCCTGTGCCCCAGTGCCCCTGTGCCCCTGTGCCTCTGTGCCCCTGTGCCCCATTGCCCTGTGGATTACCGCAACCGCGCCGCATATTAACTCGCTGGCTCAGTGCGAGCACTTGCGGCGCGGTTGCGGTAAAACCCATAAGGATTACCGCAACCGCGCCGCATTGCGAGTCGCTGGCTGAGTGCGAGCACTTGCGGCGCGGTTGCGGTAAAACCCATAAGGATTACCGCAACCGCGCCGCATTGCGAGTCGCTGGCTGAGTGCGAGCACTTGCGGCGCGGTTGCGGTCAAACCCATAAGGATTACCGCAATTGCGCCGCAAGTGCCAGTTGCGGCGCGGTTGCGGTAATCCCCATAGAAAGTATAGGGGCACTTGCGGCAGGTGCGGCAAGTGCGGTTTTGCCGCACCTGCCGCAAGTCCCCCTATACTTTCTATGGGGATAACCGCACCGCAGATGCGGTTTTTTAATAAAATAACATAATTTTAATACAAAAAAAATACAAAATAATAAATAAATTTAATAATAATAATCGTAAAAAAAATAATAAAAATAAATAATAAAATAATAATACAAAAAAAAAAAAAATTACATTAAGATATTAATTACATTAATTTATTAAAATATAAGTATTGGACCCCCCCAAAAGTATTGGACCCCCCCAAAAAAATTATGTGACCCCCCCAAAAATCCCACAGAAAGTATAGGGGGACTTGCGGCAGGTGCGGCAAGTGCGGTTTTGCCGCACCTGCCGCAAGTCCCCCTATACTTTGTATGGGGATTACCGCAACCGCACCGCAGATGCGGTTTTTTTAATAAAATAACAATTTGAATACAAAAAAAGTCACTTAAAATACAAAATAATAAATAAATTTAATAATAATAATCGTAAAAAAAATAATATAAATAAATAATAAAATAAAAAATAATAATAAAAAAAAAAAAAAAAAAAATTACATTAAGATATTAATTACATTAATTTATTAAAATATAAGTATTGGACCCCCCCAAAAGTATTGGACCCCCCCAAAAAAATTATGTAACCCCCCCAAAAATCCCCATAGAAAGTATAGGGGGACTTGCGGCAGGTGCGGCAAGTGCGGTTTTGCCGCACCTGCCGCAAGTCCCCCTATACTTTGTATGGGGATTACCGCAAACGCACCGCAGATGCGGTTTTTTAATAAAATAACATAATTTTAATACAAAAAAAAACACTTAAAATACAAAATAATAAATAAATTTAATAATAATAATCGTAAAAAAAATTATAAAAATAAATAATAAAATAAAAAATAATAATTAAAAAAAAAAAAAAAAAAAATTACATTAAGATATTAATTACATTAATTTATTAAAATATAAGATTGGACCCCCCAAAAGTATTGGACCCCCCAAAAAAAGTATGTGACCCCCCAAAAAAAGTATCTGACACCCCCAAAAAAGTATGTGACCCCCCCAAAAAAATATGTCACCCCCAAAAAAATGATGTGACCCCCCAAAAAAATTATGTCACCCCCAAAAAAAATATTGGACCCCCCCAAAAAAGTATGTCACCCCCCCAAAAAAGTATGTGACCCACCCAAAAAAGTATGTGACCCCCCAAAAACTATTCACACCCCCCCGAAAAGTCCTCACACCAGCTATAACTACTATAATCAAATTAATGCACATTCTAGACACCCGATGCATTTGCATCGGGCTCACAGCTAGTCACTCAATATTTGTCAACAACACCAGAAGTAAATAGAAAAACAGTAATGGGCAAACGAACAATGAAGTCACTGGTCTTCAAATCAAGGAACACTTCGTTGGTGATGAAGACACTGCTCATGCATAGTCTGGTCTTTTCTGTAGTAATACATGGATGTGAATCCTGGACAATAAAGGAACAAGACAGAAGAAGAATTACTTCCATCTAAATGTGGTGCTGGTGAAGAATGTTGTCAATTCCGTGAATGGACAAGAAGAATAAACAAATTTTAGAACAAAATCAAGCCAGACATGTTGCTTTAAGTAAGGATCATTGAGATGGACATCATGGTTGCAAGACTAGAAGGAACAATGTTAAGAGGAAGAAGAGCAACCCAATGGCTTGATACTATCAGGAAAACAGCAGAAAAAACCCTGGCGAACCCATCTAGACTTGCACAAAAATGATCTTCCTCAAGAGCGTTAATCCATAAAGTCGCCATGGCTCAAGATAGAGCTGAAGGCCATTAAATAATAAGTAATATTACACACATATGTAAATATCTAGACTAATTATAAAAACAATGTATAGTAAAGAAAAGCAATGTAAGTTTCATACCTTTGTAAGCAAGGAAGAGTGAATTTTTTTCAGGACAAGGTCCATTTCATAAAGTTTAGGTCCAATCAAATGGCTGTGCGGACCAGTTAAATGACCAATGTGATCTAATCCCAGATAATGAAGTATCAACAATTCCCAGTCATTCCTCTTTAAAACATCATCTAAATGTCTGGTAACATTTTCATCAACCTGAAAAATATTGATATATAGAAACAACATACAGCACTCATTTTATAAAAGAAAAAGTAAGGAGTTGAAAAAAAAAATAAAATAAAAAAAATAAATAAACACTAACAACATACATGAAAATAGTTCATTTTCATCAGAGCAGCAAGTCATTTAAGAGGACGACAGCAGGAGCCAGATACTGGCCAGGTTATTGCAACCAGATAGGTCATACTCAGAAACAATGTAACTTTGAAAAGCCATTCCGATGTAACAGGACAGATTAACATACTGCCCAGGCTATACCCACGATTAACATGGCCTAGGCCAGATTTTAGCCTGGGCATATTATTGCCTAGGTCAAACTATACACACGGGGTGTAAAGTAGCCTAGGCTAGACTACACCCCCTCCAGGCCAGAATATTGGTGTGTTTTGCTGATTACTTCAGATTTTTCATACTTATGAGTATCATTGAGTGATATACTCAAGAATTACTTAATTTTTCAACATTTTATTGTGGGTTCAGCTTTGTCTGTAAACTGAGAAAGCTAAGTGACTTAAATCTTAAAACTCTAAACACACAGACTTTTATTACTTTAACCAGAAAAACTTGACTGTTCATAATATACAGTGCTTTGTGACAGTATTCGGCCCCCTTGAACTTTTCAACCCTTTGCCACATTTCAAGCTTCAAACATAAAGATAGAAAATTCTAATTTTTTTAATGAAGAATCAACAAATGGGACACAATCGGGAAGTTAAACAAAATTTATTGGACATTTTAAACTTCTTTTACAAATGAAAAACTGAAAAGTGGGGTGTGCAATATTATTCGGCCCCCTTGAGTTAATACTTTGTAGCACCACATTTTGCTGCGATTACAACTGCAATGCGCTTGGGGTATGTCTCTATCAGTGTGGCACATCGAGAGATTGAAAACTAGAAGAAAAGCAGAAGAGCGTATATAGATTCTTATCTGGGTGTAAACGGGGTGTTGTATTGTGTGCTGTTGCACTAACCTTATGTTGTTGTGAGAGTCACAACAGACAGCAGCGCACGAACTACCACCTTTTCATCTAATACTTACATCGAGAGATTGAAATTCTTGCCCATTCTTCCTTGCAAAACAGTTTCAGCTCAGCGAGGTTGGACGGAGAGCGTTTGTGAACAGCAGTTTTTTTTGTTTTTTTTTTAAATATTTTTTATTGAGTTTTCATTTTTAATAACAAGGAAAAGAAGAAAAACAGTCCAACCCCAATACCCCCCCAGCCATCAATAGTTACAGCGAAAATACATCCAACAATCTCCCAAGACATACAAGGTCGGACATTGATTATAATCGATATTCAATACCAAAAACTACACCATAGTCACATCTCCTAACAGTCATAAGAAATGAAATGGAAAAAGTGTTACACCTGCCCCGAGTCGCCTGGAGCAGGGGATACCCGTAGCCTTCCCAAGGACCCTTGTAACTCCTCCAGCAGATACCAGGATGATTGCACAAACGGTAGGACTACTGAGTGCAGTTCTGCTGACGATAGCTTGGTGGTTATGAACCCTCTCCAAGTCTCAAAAAACTTCCCCGTCAACGCGTCTTTATCCCTTGCCGCTTCCAGGCATTCCACGTGCATTACTGCCTTCAATTCGTTGAGTATACCAGTCATGCCAGGGTTGTGCCCAGATAGCCAGTCCCTCAGGATTAGCCTTTTAGTAACCATTGCCAGCATATGGAGTATTCTAGCAGGTTTGCCTTCCTACACTCCAGATACCGGGAAATGAAACAACCAGGCAAGCATATCCAATGTAACGGTTTTGCCGGTCACCTCCCTCGCTAAGGCTTCCACCCACTTCCATAGTTTTCTGCACCTCCCCACACAGCCATATACCATGCACCATATCTGTTTTTGGTTGTCCGCATCTCGGGCATTGTTGTCGTCTATTAGGGAACCTAGCATTCGGGGGTAGGGTGAATCCGTAGATTGCCCTGTGTATGATCCTATATTGTACATCCCTCCATTTTTCGCTGATTATATTTTTCCTCAGTACCTCCCAGCCCCTCAGAATCGTGTCCGCTATATCAGTCGAGGTATGTACTTTAGCCACCCGCGAAAGATGTTATCCTCCCTTAAGGCCAGAGTCGTGTCTTGTAAACTACCATAAAGGTAAGATACGTTGACAGTCAGAGGGTCCCTCACAACCAGGTATCCCAGATAGTCAATCTGCATTTCTGTGATACATTTTGAAGGTGTCGAAGGACGTGATGGTGTAGCTGCCTGTACTGGATTATATGGTACGGGCTCAATTGGAACTTTTCCAAGACTTCTGACTCCGTTAACCACCACGTTAACCAGGTTTGTGTAACAAATACCCAATGTGTGAATCCCCTTTTCTTGCCATGGTGCGAATAAGGCGTTCACACGCCCTAATCTGAATCCTGCGTGGGCCCAAGGATTAAGGTATTTGACGTTTTCCAGGTCATCATTAACTTCTTTCGAACCGCTTTCCAGCACATAGCCGTATCCCTATAGATGATCATGTTTTTCAGGTGTTTAGGCACGGCCGGCCATGGCGAGTGCAGTAAGCTGGCCGGTTCCCAGGGTCTGCATAGCGCCGCTTCCATGGTATAATTAGAGTATCTGTTGGACTTTTTGAGCCAATCTATAACGTGACGTAATAAGCACGCCAAATTATATCCCCTGATGTCGGGGAGATTTAGCCCCCTCCAAGTTTTGGGAGCATTAAGGTGCGACTGGCTATTCTGGCCTTCCGTCCCCTCCAAAGAAAGCTGGAGAAAGCTGTGTTGAGTCTATGCACATCCGCCCTTCGCAGTAGCATTAGTATGGTCTGCAGCGGATATAGTAACCTGGCGAAGCTAACCATCTTAAGTAGATGGCACCTCCCCAGAAGAGTCAGCGGCAGGTTCCTCCATCTCTCCAATTCCCGCGTGATTTTGGTAATTAAAGAGCCATAGTTCAGGGGGTAAATTTGGCTAGTGTCGCTGCTGAGTATGATGCCCAGGTATTTGATGTGGTGAGTTTTTACTTGTATGCCCTCCATCGCCGTCCCTCCCCTGGCCCCCCCTTCCCCAGGACAGCGACGAGGCTTTCCCAGTTGCAAGATCTCGCATTTAGCTTTATTGAGCTTAAAGCCCGAGAATGTGCCAAAAACCGTGAGTTGTTGAAGCAGTTCCCTTAAGTCATTTGAACTTCAGCCAAGGAAATCTCAGCGTTCAAGGTGGCCAAGCCGTCCTCAGCTATGGTAGGTAGTGAGACCTTCTCAAGCCAGTCCCCTCCCACCTCCCTTGCATTCTGCACTGTATCCTGTGTATATAGTTTTGCAAAGAATTTGCCTAAATGAGAGTTGATATCTTTTGGTGCATGAAGGATGTTACCCTCGGAGTCCACCAAAGAGGACAAACGTCGTGGGCTTAGTTTTATCCCTGGCCAAGTTCGCTAGGATCCTCCCCGCCTTGTCTCCATACTTATAGAGATCTACCTCCCATTGTTCCTTACTCCACAGTTCCCTTCGCTTAGCCCAGACGTCATACTCTCTCTTTGCTCCCACCCATTTCTCCTTTGTTAGCGGTGAAGGGTTGTTTTTAAATTCCTCATATGTGCTTCTTACCTTTGAACTAGCTAGATGGAACTGTTGAAATGTTTTCTTTTTTTGAGTGCTGGGTATGCCATTATTTTACCCCTCATGACCACCATACTGGTTTCCCAGTATAACCGAGAGTCCGTCTCATGGTCTGCATTGTGGAAGACGAAGTCAGACCACCACTCCCCCAGGAGTCTGTCAAAATTGGCGTCCCTTCTAAGATGTGATGGAAAGCGCCATATAAAGTCAGTGCCCCTAATGTGCACGTCTCTTAGTTCCAGGGCCACGGGGCTATGGTCGGAAATTACCATATTTTCAATACCCACTCTGACCACTCTAGCCAATAAGTGGTTGCTGAGTAGAAAGAAATCAATACGAGACCAGGACCCGTGGGCATGGGAGTAATGAGTGAATTCCCGGTCTAGGGGGTGGTGTATCTGCCACACATCATGCAATGCCAGTCCCCTCGTCAGCGTATGTAGCGGGCTCAAGGTCGGTCGTCAGGGGTGGAAGCAGTATGCAACTGGTCGCGTCGCCTATCTTCGCCCCCAAAGAAGACACTATTGAAGTCCCCTCCCACGATCCGGAGATGCTCTGTATCTCCTAGCAGCTCCTCCTGCAGGTGGGAGAAGAAGGCATCTTGCGACTGGTTAGGGGCATATATATTCGTGATACTAAGACGTCCCGCCGGGCTATCTAAAACCAGCCGCACATACCTTCCCTCATCATCTTTAGTTTCAGAAATAATTGTACAGGGGAAATTTTTATGGATAAGTATCAGTACCCCTGCCTTCCTCCCCACCGATCCAGAGCCGTGTACCGCCCCCACCCATAACCTGTGCATTCTAAAAAATTCCGTGTCTTGCAGATGCATCTCTTGTAGGAGAGCCACATCTGTTTTCAATCTCTTGAGATGTTTGAGTACCATCGAGCGTTTCTCGGGTGACCTGAGGCCCTTAACATTCCAGGACAACAGATTAACTATGATCAAGAAACAGTCGATGGGATATGTCAACCCCCGCTATGTCCAGGGATGTTTCGAGTAGATCGCTGAAAAATAAGCATACTGTACAAGATGGCTGTAACAACATAAATTCACGCCCCCCACTCCCCCTGTAACCCCTCAACAAGCAGTCTAGTGACCGCGTACCGAACAATCCAATAGAACAAAATCCCTCCCCCTCCCATTTTCTCCCCTCCCCAAAACTATTCAAATAAAGGATATGGACTTCCATATTCTGAAGGGTACACCTCTCCAACACTCCCGCCCTGCGGCCGTAGTGTAAGTCGAGATAGTCAGCACCGTGCACTGGAGTCAATCGATACCTATTAACAGTAGTATAACCGCATTGTTGTCATTATCAATAACATTAACACTTCCCAAAAGTCGGTTAAGGCATCTAGTGTGCAATTGCCCAGATAACGCAGACCAGGATACGAGATCCTTAAGACATGACTTCGCTCCCTCTTGGTGCAAAAAATAAGAAAAAACAAGAAAGGGAAAAGAGTCCCCATATGTTCCGTTCAAGTCCCGTCATGGACGTCCGCATCCCTCGGTCCAAGCTCAGAGTCCGTGCGACGTCTCCCTCCACTTCCGTCACGTCGCTTGGACCTCTGTTCGTTTGGCGAGCGGGGCGCAGTGCTAGTCTCCCTCTCAGACTCCCGAGGAGAGCCTTCTCGTGGCCCAGGGGTCTCCGGACATGAGTTCTCGCCCCCTCCTTGGGTTCCAATGTAGTGCTCCCGTTGTCCTCCATGGTGGCTCCCAGCCGGGTTCCGTTGGGTCAAGCTCCTAAGGGCCTCCTCAGGACTATGATGCACCTTGATGGAGCCATCCGGACCCCTATATTTCAGAATGGCCGGATACAGGAGTTGGAATCGTACATTGCGATTGTACAAAATACTGCACGCCTCCCCAATGGCTCTCCGCTTTCTCGCGACCTCAGGAGAGTAGTCTCCGAACAGTAGGACCTTGTGTCCTCTGATGGTTAGAGGGGTCCGCAAGCTCTTGTAGAAGCGTAGGAGATTCTCCTTGTCCCGATAATTTAGATAGCGAGCAATAGTTTGTCTGGGCTTCCCTCTCCCCTGGGATGGAGAGCCTGGTTTGATTATGTGGTCTGGCGGGGGGCCTATGCGGTGAGCTCTTTCTACCATGCAAGGGCCCCTGCTCCCCAAAATCCGCAGGAGGTCAGTCACAAATATGTCCAGCAATGCAGAGGGGGCAATGGTCTCGGGAAGCCCCACCAGGCGCAGATTGTTGCGTCGGGAACGATTTTCTAAGTCCTCCAGCTTATTGACTGTACGTTCCTCCCTCTCTTTTTTTTTTTTTTTTTTTAATCAGATAAATTTTTATTCAAAATTCAAAATGAAAATATTATATACACCACAATCAGCATATTCACAATATAAGGTATTTCCATCAGTTTATAACCCGCAGTCCCACCCCCTCCCAAACAGCGTACATTCCCACCCCTTTATAGCATTAAGCGCATAATTACATATGTGCATTTAAGAACATCTTTAACCAACATACCACTATAGGCGGAGAGAATCAACGTCATTCCCTTTATAACTATTCAATTTAGCCATACTGCAACCATGGTGACCATATCTTCTCAAAAAATTGAGTTCTCCCTCTCTTATTATAGACTCCTCTTTCCAGTCCGATCATTTGGTTAACACAAGATATATACTCCCCTCTAGTTGGTGGATCTTGCTGTATCCAGCGTCTGGCGATCAATTTACGCGCCACATATAATAATTTAGCCAAAGCAGTTTTAAATGTATTATCGATCACCACTTCCTCTACGTATCCCAATAAGCAAACCAGTGGTTCCCTGGGTATGACACATCTATAAGCGCCTTCTATCCTGTTAAGAACTGTGATCCAAAAGGCTGATAGTCTGGGGCAGGACCACATCATGTGAAAAATACCCGCCTCGTCTCCCATGCATCGTGGACACGCAGTGTCAGGTCGCAGACCCATCTTGAATAGCAGTATCGGGGATCTATACACCCTATGTATCACATACAGGTGAGACAACCTGGCCGGTTCGCTCACAGACAGCTGAGGCACTCCCTCCAACACGCTTTCCCAAACCTCATCAGTGATGTGCCCCACTTCTCTTTCCCACTTAGACTTAGTTCTAATCGGGTGTTTGAGTAAGAAGGAGTGCAGTAGATCCTTGTAGGTGCTGGAGATGACCCCCTTCGAGAGGCCACCACCACAGACGTAATCTAGAACTAAATCTGTCTGCAACGACAGGCTTTCCTTCGCGTTTTGCGCCAAAATGGCGTGTTTCAGTTGTCCGTAGTGGTACCACTCAGAGGGAGACAATCCAAACTCTTCTCTTAACTGTGTGAAGGGCTTCAGTTCCCGTCGAGTAAGGATCTGAGACATATATATGATACCTTTTCGTACCCATTCCACTAATGTACCTATTTTTTCGATCTCTGGCATGTTACTATTCTCCCATATTGGTGTAAATTTAGTCATCTTTGTAACTCCTCTCATCTGTTTAATCTTAGTCCAAACCCTATGTACAAGATCCAGGGTGGGATATAACCTCCCCAATCGGCGGAATGAACCATCCTCCAACCCCAGCACCAAAGGAGACCTATTCAATATGTACCCCATTACTCTCTGAATCGGAGCCACCATGTCCTGATCCACCCAGCCCCGCAAGTGTTGGCTCTGTGCCGCCAAGAAATATATGCCCGGATTTGGTAATGCTAGTCCACCGTCGTCCTTTGGTCTCTGTAAGATCTCCAGTCTAAGTCTCGGTTGTTTTTTCCCCCATATCAAGTCTCTGAATAAGGAGTTAACCCCTTTAAAATGACCCTGGGGGATCCATACTGGTGCGTTGTGAACCACATAGAGCACCTTCGGCATCAGCACCATTTTAATAAGATTGATCCTGCCCACCACCGAAAGGCGCAGCTTATTCCAAGCCGTTACTTTAGATTTTAGTTGTTTCAATAGTGGCGTTAAATTAAGTTTAAGATACTCCGTTATTGGGAGGGACACCTGTATGCCCAGGTATCTAAACTGGCTCACAACGCTCAGCCGACTGGCCCCCTCTCCACTGTCTGACCAATTCACCCCTTCATCTACCCCAAATAGATTTGATTTTGTCCAGTTAATAGAAAGACCAGAGAGTCTCCCAAATCTATCAATTATGCACATGGCACGGTCTAATGAGGGCCCCGGGTCCCTTAAAAACAATAAAATGTCATCCGCATAGAGTGCGATTTTTTCTTCCAAAGCCCCATACCGAAATCCCTGAACTTCCTTGTCTTGCCGGATAGTGGCCGCTAATGGCTCAACTGCCAGGGCAAAAAGAAGAGGCGAGAGCGGGCAACCCTGTCTAGTCCCCTGCGTAACTCCACAGTTGGCGACAACCTACCGTTAACTCTAATCTTAGCTGAAGGTTGAGCATATAATAGTTTCACCCATGATATAAATTGGGGGCCAAAGCCTAAGCATTGCAAAACAGCCCAGAGATACTCCCACTCCACACTATCAAACGCTTTATGCGCATCCAGCGAGGCAATCACCCTCTCTCCAGAGTTGTCCGCGGGCAGCTGCAGATTTAAATATAGACGTCTGATATTCGTAGCTGTGGACCTATTAGGCATAAAGCCCGACTGGTCTGAATGAATTAAATTAGAAATTACCTCTGTTAGCCGATTTGCAAGTACCTTGGCTAGAATCTTTACATCCGCTGTTAATAACGATATGGGTCTATACGAGTCAGGTAATGTTAAATCTTTATCCTCTTTGGGAATTACAGTTATTATTGCTTCTCTCATAGAAGCCGGTAGTATTCCCCGCTCTCTAGCCTCCTCAAAAACCCGCAATAGGTCAGGCAGCAATACCTCTTCTAGTTGTTTAAACAATTCTACCGGTAGACCATCCGCCCCCGGAGCCTTCCCATTAGCCATACCATGGAGTGCCCTACTCAATTCCTCCACTGTAACAGGGGCATCTAACTTATCTCTTTCCTCTATTGTAAGTCTGGGAAGCGTCACTGCCCCCAAGAAATTAGCCAGATCTTGCATCATTAACCCCCCTCTTGAAGAATATAGTTCTGTGTAAAAGTCAGCGAACGTTCTTAAGATTTCTTCACTCTCAGTGACCAGGGCCCCGGTATTAGCGCGAAGACTACGCACAAATGAGTTCTGTCTCTGAGCTGCTGCCACCACAGAGAGCAGATGTCCCACTTTTTCTCCTTCCTCAAAAAATTTCACTGTTTGAAAGGCCTGTCTCCTAGTCTCTTTCTCTAATAAGACACGGTTCATCTTTTCCTGAGCCAATCTCATATTCCGCTTAGTAGCTGGTGTGCATTGCAATACCAACTCCGATTCCGTCCGTCTCAGAGTTTCCAAACAATCCATTTCCTCCCTCTTATTGCGTGACTTGCATCTGCATATATCCCGGAATAGCAAACCTCTAAGATAGGCCTTCATAGCGTCCCAGACTATTAAAGCATCAGCGCTATTCGCATTGAAAGCAAAGTATTCCACTACTTCCCGGGAGATATGATCCATATCTATATTAAGCAACCATTCCGGGTGTAATTTCCACTCTCGTACCACACCCTCACGTGTAATTGTATCCCCAAATGAGACGAGAATTGGACTATGGTCTGAAAGTACTCTAGTTAAATATTCCACTTCTTTAACCCCTGCATCCATTAACTCGTTCCCCAAAGCCAGATCAATACGGGACAGGGCACCATGAGATGACGAGTAGCATGAAAAACACGCCCTCCCAGGGTTCCTCGTCCTCCACATGTCAATCAGCCCCAGTTCATGAACCAAAGAGCCAAACGGTGTTACAGTGCTGTCCTGCACCCCCTGTATTCTTTTTTGTCTATCCCAGTAAGTTTCCTCCCTCTCTTTACAGGAAGAGACTTGTTGTTCCAGCCAGACTACCTTATCTTCGGTGTCTGACAGTCTTTGCTCCAGAACTGTAAGCCTGGATTCCTGTGCAGCAGCATCTGCTTTAACGTCTCTGAGGGATTCCTGCAGCAGCTCCTTTATCATATTCTTGAACAGATGCCTCAGCTCCCCTGCTAGTTGAGAGGAGACCTCAGTGACCAGGAGCTTATAGTCTATAGAGGACCCAGGCCCGCGCCCCTCTGCTCCCTCCAGCGTCTCACCTCCCCCGCCGCTGCATCGTCCTGGGTGTCCTCCAGCTTCTCCCCCTTGTGATCGGGGCTGTAATTTGTTTGCTGCCTCCTTGCCTCTGTTGTTTGCCCCACTCGGCACCACCTTGGAGGAGGAGGGCCCGGTCTGCCTCGTCGCCATCTCCGCCGCACCCCGTCCACCGCCGGTGCTCCGGAGCCACCGGCGCATGCAGGGATGATGTAGTAACTGGTAAGTGTGCCTCCGGTACCGGTTGTCAGCGGTTTGCACGCCTTTTCAGCAGGTTAGCGGCCGCAGGCTTTGGGAGCTCATCCCCTTGCGTCCTCACCCATCAGGCCGGAAACTGGAAGTCAATGTTGTTTTAAATAGAGATCCAGAAGACAGATTATTTTGGTTTAAAGAGTATATCCCAATAGTTCATATGCTGAGTAAACTGATAGACCGGTGAGATGTATTAATCAGGTTCTTCAGAGATGCTTGTGCTAGGAGATTTTATAATTGTCAGGAGATTATATGAAGCAGAGCTTGTCTCCCTCAGTGCATCAGCACCATTCAACTCCAGAGCAGTCCCTCCTGATAGTTTCAGCAAGGCTCCTTAGATGACAATAGGGGCTCTTTTCCAAGCAGCTGCAGAGGTGAAGTCTGTATGCTGTGTCCCTCATTAATGGCTGCTTGGGCAGAAATGAGCTCCTCTCTCTGGTTCCCACACTTCCCTTATCTCTTCTCCCTGCTGATTTGATGGAGTCTCCTCACAGAGCCCCGATGATATCACAGTATGTATCAGGGATTTGCAGGCTGGCAGTGTTAGGTGTCCAGGAGCAGGGAGGAATTCAGACAGTCTGAAGCAGGGAGGAAGGGGAGTGCAGCATTCACCAACCTGAGGAGAGAGTTTAGAGGCTCTGCAGGCTTTAAGATCCAGATCCTCCGAGTCCTGGTGTTGTGGACTGCAGCTGGTGTATCTTTGATGGCAGATAATGTGTTCTCTGAGGCTGGATGGCTCGGATGGTGAAGTGTGGCAGGGAGCTGTGTCAGATGCAACCTCCCTGGTCAGCGGCCATCTTGGATCTCGAACAGCAGTTTTCAGCTCTTTCCACAGATTCTCGATTGGATTCAGGTCTGGACTTTGACTTGGCCATTCTAACACCTGGATACATTTATTTTTGAACCATTCCATTGTAGATTTTCCTTTGTTTGGGATCATTGTCTTGTTAGAAGATAAATCTCCGTCCCAGTCTTAGGTCTTTTGCAGGCTCCAACAAGTTTTCATCCAGAATGGTCCTGTATTTGGCTCAGTTCATCTTCCATCAATTTTAAACCATGTTCCCTGTCCCTGCTGAAGAAAAGTTGGCCCAAACCATGATGCTGCCACCACAATGTTTGACAGTGGGGATGGTGTTTTGAGGGTGATAAGCTGTGTTGCTTTTAGGCCAAACATATTGTTTTGCATTGAGGCCAAAAAGTTCAATTTTGGTTTCATCTGAGCAGAGCACCTTATTCCACATGTTTGGTGTCTCCCAGGGGGCTTGTGGCAAACTTCAAACAAGATTTTTTATGGATATCTTTGAGAAATGGCTTTCTTCTTCCACTCTTCCATAAAGGCCAGATTTGTGCAGTGTACGACTGATTGTTGTCCTATGGACAGACTCTCCCACCTCAGCTGTAGATCTCTGCAGTTCAGAGTGATCATGGGCCTTTTGGCTGCATCTCTGATCAGTCTTCTACTTGTTCGAGATGAAAATTTAGAGGGACGGCCGGGTCTTGGAGATTTGCAGTGGTCTGATCCTCCTTCCATTTCAATATGATCGCTTGCACAGTGCTCCTTGAGATGTTTAAAACTTGGGAAATCTTTTTTATCCAAATCCGGCTTTAAACTTCGCCACAACAGTATCTCGGACCTGCCTGGTGTGTTCCTTGGTCTTCATGATGCTCTCTGCACTTGAAACAGAACTCTGAGACTATCACAGAGCAGGTGCATTTATAAGGAGACTTGATTACACACAGGTGGATTCTATGTATCATTACCAGTCATTTAGGACAACATTGGATCATTCAGATATCCTCACTGAACTTCTGGAGTGAGTTTGCTGCACTGAAAGTAAAGGGGCCGAATAATATTGCACGCCCCAGTTTTCAGTTTTTTATTTGTTAAAAAAGTTTAAAATATGCAATAAATTTTGTTCCAATTCACAATTGTGTCCCACTTGTTGAGTCTTCACAAAAAAATGAAAATTTATATCTTTACTAGCTGAAGTACACGGCTACGCCCAGGTTAATAAATAACTGCTGTTAGCTATAACAAAACAGAATTTGAATATGTCATATTAATGACATGTAGGAAAATAGAAGCTGAGCTGTGATTGATTGCTATAGGCAGCCTAATAAATCTCCAGCCAACAGTAAACCCTCCCCCTGGCCGGGCAGTATATGTTACCTCACACATACACAATAGACAGCTCATGTGACTGACATCTGCCTTAATTCCCTATATGGCACATGTGTTGCACATTGGCTGTTTTTAATCAGATGTTTATGTTTGGAAACAAAGATAGCACACGTATGAGGCGAGTTGTGTGAGGTGATTTGTGCACATCTGTGTCTGTCTGTGTGGTGTGTGTGTCCCTGGGGTGTGTATGTGTGTGTCCCTGTGGATAGGGTCTGTGTGGTATGTGTCTCTGTTGTGTGTGTCTCTTTGTGGTGTGTGTGTCCCTGTGGGGTGAGTGCATGTGTCCCTATAGGGTGTGTATGTGTGTGTCCCTGTGGGGGGGTGTCTGTGTGGTGTGTGTGTCTGTGTTGTGTGTGTCCTTTGTGGTGTGTGTGTCCCTGGGGGTGAGTGCATGTGTCCCTATAGGGTGTGTATGTGTGTGTCCCTGTGGGAGGGTCTGTGTGGTGTGTGTGTCTCTTCGTGGTGTGTGTGTCCCTGTGGAGTGAGTGCATGTGTCCCTATAGGGTGGCTATGTGTGTGTGTCCCTGTGGGGGGGGGGGGGTCTGTGTGGCATGTGTCTGTGATATTGTGTCATATTAATGACCAGTAGGAAAATAGAAGCTGAGCTGTGATTGGTTGCTATAGGCAGCCTAATAAATCTCCAGC
Organism: Allobates femoralis; assembly: GCA_033576535.1. Lineage (NCBI taxonomy): Eukaryota > Metazoa > Chordata > Amphibia > Anura > Aromobatidae > Allobates > Allobates femoralis. Next base: position 404,049,948 of record JARQOC010000003.1, read on the forward strand.
CAACAGTAAACCCTCCCCCTGGCCGGGCAGTATATGTTACCTCACACATACACATAATAGACAGCTCATGTGACTGACATCTGCCTTAATTCCCTATATGGCACATGTGTTGCACATTGGCTGTTTGTAATCAGATGTTTATGTTTGGAAAATAAAGATAGCACACGTATGAGAAGAGTTGTGTGAGGTGATTTGTGCACATCTGTGTTTGTCTGTGTGGTGTGTGTGTCCCTATAGGGAGTGTATGTGTGTGTGTCCCTGTGGGGGGGTCTGTGTGGTGTGTGTATCTGTGTTGTGTGTGTCTCTTTGTGGTGTGTGTGTGTCCCTGTGGGGTGTGTGCATGTGCCCCTATAGGGTGTGTATGTGTGTGTCCCTGTGTGGGGGGGTCTGTGTGGTGTGTGTCTCTGTTGTGTGTGTCTCTTTGTGGTGTGTGTGTCCCTGTGGGGTGAGTGCATGTGTCCCTATAGGGAGTGTATGTGTGTGTGTCCCTGTGGGGGGGGCTGTGTGGTGTGTGTGTGTATCTGTGTTGTGTGTGTCTCTTTGTGGTGTGTGTCCCTGTGGGGTGAGTGCATGTGTCCCTATAGGGAGGCTATGTGTGTGTGTCCCTGTGGGGGGGTCTGTGTGGTGTGTGTGTCTGTTATGTGTGTCTCTTTAAGGTGTGTGTCCCTGTGGGGTGAGTGCATGTGTCGCTATAGAGTGTGTGTGTGTGTCCCCTTGGGGGAGGTGTGTGTCTCTGTGTTGTGTGTGTCTCTTTGAGGTATGTGTGTGTTTGTTCGGGTGCGTGGTGAGTATCCAATGTTGGGGCTGCACCTTAGCGACTATACACTTGCTGTTACTCTTTGTGTGCATGTGGAGTGTATACATGTCGCCGTGCGTGGTGAATATCTCATGTTGGGGCCCCATTTTAGTGACTATATGCTGGTATGTGCTGTTATTCTTTGGTGCTATCATTAAGCCCCTCTTATTGACAACTGTCATCTGGTAACTGTCACTTTTCCCCCATTATGTAGATAGGGGCAAAATTGTTTGGTGAATTGGAATGCGCGGGGTTAAAATTTCGCCTCACAATATAGCCTATGACGCTCACGGGGTCCAGACGTGTGACTGTGCAAAATTTTGTCTCTATAGCTGACAGCTGTCGATTTTCCTCCAACACTTTTCCATGCACCTTTTCCCCATTATATAGATAGGGGCAAAATTGTTTGGTCAACTGGAACGCGTAGGGTTAAAATCTCGCCTCACAACATAGCCTATGATGCTCCCGGGATCCAGATGTGTGACTGTGCAAAATTTTGTAGCTGTAGTTGCGACGGTGTAGATGCCAATCCCGGATATACATACACACATACGGTACACACATACACACATTCAGCTTTATATATTAGACTAGTAAAAAGGCCCGATGCTATCGCATCGGGAGTTCGGTGAAGTGAAGAGATGGCGTAAAAATAGGTGCTGAATAGTACAGTCCTCTCTCCAGAAAGTATGCTGTTGTTGTGGGATTTATATGGTGTATATGGAGGCTCAGTGGATAGTACTGTGTTCTGTGGCTGTGTCCTGTGCTGCAGTCCTCTGTCCTGTGCCCCAGTCCTCTGTCCTGTGCCCCAGTCCTCTGTCCTGTGCCCCAGTCCTCTGTCCTGTGCCCCAGTCCTCTGTCCTGTGCCGCATTCCTGTGTCCTGTGGCCCAGTCCTCTGTCCTGTGCTGCAGTCCTGTGTCCTGTGGCCCTGTCCTCTGTCCTGGGCCTGTGTGCTGTGGCCTGGGCCTGTGTGCTGTGGCCCAGTCCTCTGTGCTGTGCCGCAGTCCTCTGTCCTGTGCCCCAGTCCTCTGTCCTGTGCCCCAGTCCTCTGTCCTGTGCCCGAGTCCTCTGTCCTGTGCCCCAGTCCTCTGTCCTGTGCCCCAGTCCTCTGTCCTGTGCCCCAGTCCTCTGTCCTGTGCCCCAGTCCTCTGTCCTGTGCCCCAGTCCTCTGTCCTGTGCCCCAGTCCTCTGTCCTGTGCCGCATTCCTGTGTCCTGTGGCCCAGTCCTCTGTCCTGTGCTGCAGTCCTGTGTCCTGTGGCCCTGTCCTCTGTCCTGTGGCCTGGGCCTGTGTGCTGTGGCCCTGTCCTGTGTGCTGTGCCCAGTCCCTTCTGTGCCAGTCTCTGTCTGTGCCGCAGTCCTCTGTCCTGTGCCCCAGTCCTCTGTCCTGTGCCCCAGTCCTCTGTCCTGTGCCCCAGTCCTCTGTCCTGTGCCTCAGTCCTGCTGGTCCTGTCCCATGTTCCTCTGTCCTCTGTGCTGCAGCCTGTGGCCTGTCGTTTGTATTGTGCCCCAGTCCTCTGTCCTGGCCTGTGTCCTGTGCCCAGTCCTCTGTCCCTGTCTCTGTCTGGGCCCTTGTCCTGTGGCGTGCTCCTGTCCTGTGTCCTGAGCCCCTGTCCTGTGTGTTGTGCCTCTGTTCTGTGCCCCAGCCTTCAGGTGCCTTCTTCCTCCTGTGCTTTTGTGTCTCTGCCCCCCATTCCGTGTCTGTGCTGTCCCCTGTGTTACAGTGCCCCCTTCCCTGTGTCTGCTCCCTCCTTCTGTGTCTCTGCCCTCATTACCTCCTTCGGAGCTGTGACAGCTCCGTGTCATAGGTAGGAAGGAGTGAAAAGCACAGGAGGCGGAGTTGGAGTGATGTCCGGTCATGTGTGTGATCAGATGACTGTGACATCACCAAAGGTCCTGTAGAAGAGTGTATCCGAGGCTTACAGCTCATGCGTGCGCCTGGTGAAGCCGCGGCTGGTGGTGAGGATCTGCGGCGCTGGCATCAGGCCGCAATGCATGCTGGAATAGCAGCACAGTGACTGGATGCCAGAAACTGGTGATTATGTATAGAGATGTTTGAAGCCTGAAATGTGGCAAGAGGTTGAAAAGCTCAAGGGGGCCAAATGCTTTCACAAAGCACTGTAAGAAAGTCATAGCATTCTGAAACTGGATTATTGGCTCCAGAGAGCGTTTTTGGACGATATTCGTACACATGGCTGGTCACTGGACATCTATTATATAATTGCCGTAGCGACTTCCGTCGCGTCCAGCGCAACTTCCGTGGCTTTGTTCGCGTGGCTCGGCACTTTCTCTGGGGCTCTGTTCGTGGCCGCGTAGCGGCCCCGCGAAGCATTGCCCGCGAAGCGGGCATTGCGAGCCCTTGCCCCGCGAACAAAGCCACCAACATGCCCCCACCTCTACCCCACCATCCTGAGCATGGGGCTGTAGTGTACACCGCTATGGTATACTACAGCCCCATGCCCAGCCGCCTGTGTGCCCCGCACCCCTCGCCGCCGGCATGGGGCTATAGTGTACACCGCTATGGTATACTACAGCCCCATGCCCAGCCGCCTGTCCGCCCCGCTACCCTCGCCGCGCCCGCTACCTCGCTCTGCCCGCCTGAACCCCGCGGCGGCGAGGGGAGGCAAACGGGGCAGAAGAGAGGGGTTGCTCCGGAGCACTGTGTCACCAGGCGGTGACAGCAGCGGCTCTAGAGCAACCCCTCTCTTCTGCCCCGTCTGCCTCCCCTCGCCGCCCCGCCACCCCCACCGTACACTGCTCCGGAGCCACTGCTCCGAAGCCACCCCTACCCCCCCCCCGCCGCTACCAACCACCCCGCCACCTACTACCCTCCGCCATCCCCTAAGCCCCCACCGCCCCCTAAGCCCCCGCCGCCGTCGATCACTTACATGCCTTCTTCTTCATCTGATCATCCGTCCGATCCAGGAGTCCTCCGTCCGGCCCAGGCGTCCTCTTCGTCCAGTCCGGTCCAGAAGTCCTCCGTCCGGCCCAGGCGTCCTCTTCGTCCGGCCCCGGGGTCTTCTGTCCTCTTTCCGCCATCTGCAGGTCCTACGTCCTCTTCACTTCCCATAGAGATAGAATGGACGAAAAATCGTCCTTTCTATCTCTATGGGAAGTGAGGCGCTCTTCTGATTGGTCGCTGTGTGCTGACGGCGACCAATCAGAATAGCGCCTCACTTCCCATAGAGATAGAATGGACGACTTTGAGTTTCAAATTTATCGCTTAAAGTGAGGCGCTTTTCTGATTGGTCGCTGCCAGCACACAGCGACCAATCAGAATAGCGCCTCACTTCCCATAGAGATATAATGGACGAAAAATCGTCCATTCTATCTCTATGGGAAGTGAGGCGCTATTCTGATTGGTCGCCGTCAGCACACAGCGACCAATCAGAAGAGCGCCTCACTTCCCATAGAGAATAATAGCGGTGTTTCGGCAAATTTATGGCCGGGCCCCTGGTTCTATTTTCGGCCGCGGGGCTCGGCTCTGATCGGTCGTTCCACGGGGCCGGAGACTCGCTTCGCGGCCATTGCTCGCGCCTTAGCAATGGCTCGCAATCATTGCGAGCCGTTGCTGATGTGTGAGCAATCGCCGCGAAGCGCCCACTGCGAGTCTCCGGCCCCGTGGAACGACCGACCAGACCCGAGCCCCGTGGCCGAAAATAGAACCAGGGCCTGGCCATAAATTCGCCGAAACACCGCTATGTATCTCTATGGGGAGTGAGGCGCTCTTCTGATTGGTCGCTGTGTGCTGACGGCGACCAATCAGAATAGCGCCTCACTTCCCATAGAGATAGAATGGACGACTTTGAGTTTCAAATTTATCGCTTAAAGTGAGGCGCTTTTCTGATTGGTCGCTGCCAGCACACAGCGACCAATCAGAATAGCGCCTCACTTCCCATAGAGATATAATGGACGAAAAATCGTCCATTCTATCTCTATGGGAAGTGAGGCGCTATTCTGATTGGTCGCCGTCAGCACACAGCGACCAATCAGAAGAGCGCCTCACTTCCCATAGAGAATAATAGCGGTGTTTCGGCAAATTTATGGCCGGGCCCCTGGTTCTATTTTCGGCCGCGGGGCTCGGCTCTGATCGGTCGTTCCACGGGGCCGGAGACTCGCTTCGCGGCCATTGCTCGCGCCTTAGCAATGGCACGCAATCATTGCGAGCCGTTGCTGATGTGTGAGCAATCGCCGCGAAGCGCCCATTGCGAGTCTCCGGCCCCGTGGAACGACCGACCAGACCCGAGCCCCGTGGCCGAAAATAGAACCAGGGGCCCGGCCATAAATTCGCCGAAACACCGCTATGTATCTCTATGGGGAGTGAGGCGCTCTTCTGATTGGTCGCTGTGTGCTGACGGCGACCAATCAGAATAGCGCCTCACTTCCCATAGAGATAGAATGGACGACTTTGAGTTTCAAATTTATCGCTTAAAGTGAGGCGCTTTTCTGATTGGTCGCTGCCAGCACACAGCGACCAATCAGAATAGCGCCTCACTTCCCATAGAGATATAATGGACGAAAAATCGTCCATTCTATCTCTATGGGAAGTGAGGCGCTATTCTGATTGGTCGCCGTCAGCACACAGCGACCAAACAGAAGAGCGCCTCACTTCCCATAGAGAATAATAGCGGTGTTTCGGCAAATTTATGGCCGGGCCCCTGGTTCTATTTTCGGCCGCGGGGCTCGGCTCTGATCGGTCGTTCCACGGGGCCGGAGACTCGCTTCGCGGCCATTGCTCGCGCCTTAGCAATGGCACGCAATCATTGCGAGCCGTTGCTGATGTGTGAGCAATCGCCGCGAAGCGCCCATTGCGAGTCTCCGGCCCCGTGGAACGACCGACCAGACCCGAGCCCCGTGGCCGAAAATAGAACCAGGGGCCCGGCCATAAATTCGCCGAAACACCGCTATGTATCTCTATGGGGAGTGAGGCGCTCTTCTGATTGGTCGCTGTGTGCTGACGGCGACCAATCAGAATAGCGCCTCACTTCCCATAGAGATAGAATGGAGGAAAAATCGTCCATTCTATCTCTATGGGAAGTGAGGCGCTATTCTGATTGGTCGCCGCCAGCACACAGCGACCAATCAGAATAGCGCCTCACCAATCTCCCGCCCCGGCGACAATCGACGAAAGCCGAGACCCGTGGCCGAAAATAGAACCAAGGGCCCGGCTATACTTCGCTTGAAACACCGCTATTATTCTCTATGGGAAGTGAGGCGCTATTCTGATTGGTCGCTGTGTGCTGCCGGCGACCAATCAGAATAGCGCCTCACTTCCCATAGACAATAATAGCGGTGTTTCAAGCGAAGTATAGCCGGGCCCTTGGTTCTATTTTCGGCCACGGGTCTCGGCTTTCGACGGCTATCTATGTATCTATTTCTTTCTATCTATCTATCTATCTATGTATCTATTTCTATCTATCTATTTCTATCTATCTATCTATCTATATCTATCTATTTCTATCGATCTATCTATGTATCTATTTCTATCTATCTATCTATGTATCTATTTCTATCTATCTATCTATGTACTTTGGACACTGCTTGAGAAAGACCACAGAGTCGAAACGTTGCAGTCCTGGGAATAAAGCCCATATAACTGAACTGAAGGAAGTGCTGCCTCCATTTTTTCACTTGGATTTCTATCATCTGTATGGTAGGGGGGCTTTGCACCCGTCAAATAACAGTTGTGCTGTTTTGTTTTTCTTTTTTCTATCTATCTATGTATCTATATCTATCTATCTATTTCTATCTATCTATCTATGTATCTATTTCTATCTATCTATCTATCTATGTATCTATTTCTATCTATCTATCTATGTATCTATTTCTTTCTATCTATCTATCTATCTCTATCTATATCTATCTATATCCATCTATATCTATATCTATCTATCTATATCAATCTATATCTATCTATATCTATCTATGGCGAAGCGGCCATTGCGAGCCGTTGCAGGGGCTCCCGCCCCGGCGACGACCGACAAGCGCCGAGCACCGTGCCCAAAAATAGAACCAAGGGCCCGGCCATAAATTCCTCTAAACACCGCTATGCATCCCTATGGGAAGTGAGGCGCTATGCTGATTGGTCAGCGCACCACACAGCGACCAATCAGAATAGCGCCTCACTTTCAGTGGTAAATTTGAAACTCAAAGTTGTCATTATATCTCTATGGGAAGTGAGGCGCTATTCTCATTGGTCGCTGTGTGCTGCTGGCGACCAATCAGAATAGCGCCTCACTTTCAGAGGTAAATTTGAAACTCAAAGTCGTCCATTATATCTCTATGGCAAGTGAGGCGCTATTCTTATTGGTCGCTGTGTGCTGCCGGCGACCAATCAGAATAGCGCCTCACTTCCCATACAGATATAATGGACGACTTTGAGTTTCAAATTTACCACTGAAAGTCAGGCGCTATGCTGATTGGTCACCGTCAGCACACAGCGACCAATGAGAATAGCGCCTCACTTCCCATAGACATATAATGGACGACTTTGAGTTTCACATTTACCCATGAAAGTGAGGCACTATTCTCATTGGTCGCCGGCAGCACACAGCGACCAATGAGAATAGCGCCTCACTTACAGCGGTAAATGTGAAATTCAAAATATTCCATGTATTTGAAGTATGGCGCCATACAGCGCGGCGCTCTTCTGATTGGTCGCCGCCTTCAGCGCGCCAAACAATCGGAATAGCGGCGGCCGCTATTCTGCCATATTTGAAATATACTGAGTAAACTATACACAGATTCTAGAATCCCGATGCAATCGCATCGGGCTCACAGCTAGTTTTACTATAAACGTTCAAAAGTAAACATTGATAACAATATTAAAGGGAAGGTGCCATCAAAAACTATTTTTTTTCAACAATTGCAAAAATGTAAAGTATTTATGTTTTCATTTGTTTTTCCAATATTACATTTTTTTAACGCCTTAACGACAGCCGTACGTCTCTAGACGTCAGGCTGTCGTTACCCGGTGTTTGAAGTGAGCTCCGGCGTGGAGCTCACTTCAAACCTCCGACATCTCAGCTGATCTCACTAGCTGAGATGTCGGACTAACAGCACCAATCGGTCCCACCATCCGATCGGTGCTGTTAACCCCTTAGATCCTGCAATCAATCTCTGAAAGCGGGATCTAAGGGAGCCGGAGCGGGCGGCGCACGGTTACCGAGCTCCAGGGGAGATCTCACGATAACATTGCGAGATCTCCCGTGCTGACATGACAGGCTTGACCCCGGAGCCTGTCACAGAGCATTTCCTGGTTGTGGTTGGCAGCCCCTGCCAACCACAACAGGTCCGCGATTCTGACACATACAGAGGAGCTGTAGCTCATCTGTATGTGTCAGAAGCGATCGGACTGTGCAGCTGCATGCCTCTCACAGGGGCTGTGTAAAAGTAAGAAACAATAAGCAAATAAAATTTTTACAAAGTTTTACAAAAAAAAAAAACATAAAAGTTCAAATCACACCCCTTTTCTCCCATCCACAATAAAAGTATTAAAAAAAAAATAAAATACACATATTTGGTATCGCCGCGTTCAGAATCGCCCGATCTATCAATATAAAGAATCAAATAATGAGAGCCATAAACTGTGTAGCGCAAAAAATGGTTCAAACGCCAAAATTACGTTTTTTTAGTCGCTGCAACAATGCTAAAAAATGCAATAACGGGCGATCAAAACAGCGCATCCACACAAGTATGGTATCATTAAAAACGTCAGCTCGAGACGCAAAAAATAAGCCATCACCCAGCCCCAGATCCCGAAAAATGAGGACGCTACGGGTCGCAGAACATGGCGCAAAAAGTGCAATGTTTTTTTTTTTCATGCTTTTGAATTTTTTTTCACCACCTAGATACCAGTAAAGGTATACATGTTTGGTATCTACAAACTCGTACTGACCCGAGGCATCACACCATCAAGTCGGTTTTACCATATAGTGAACACGGCGACTAAAAAACCCAAAAAACAAACGTGTAATTGCACTTTTTTTGCAATTTCACTGCACTTGGAATTTTTTTGCAATTTCCCTGTACATTATATGTTAAAACAAATTATTGCATCTGAAAGTACAACTCGTCCCGCAAAAAACAAGCCGTCATATGTCTGTATCGACAGAAAAATAAAAAAGTTATGGCTCTTGGAAGCCGAGGAGCGAAAAAACGAAAATGAAAAATGACAAATGTCTTCGTCACTAAGGGGTTAATAGAGTAAAATATGAAATATAACTTTAAGTTTCACATACTCCACTAGGGGGAACAGCTGCTGAAATCCTAGTGTACTGCTATTATGCATTATGATATGCTGAAGATGTGGGCTGGATCTGCTCTGTGTGTGATACCTTCCCTACCCCCCTCCCTTTCTGGGTGTTTGCAAAAGGATAAGAAAGAATGCAAATTGGGATCACAGATTGCTGCCATTTTGCTGGAGATTACAAACTGATACTGATATTAAAGCAGTTTTGTCACAGAACTACATGCAGATCATTATGCAGCAAAACTCAATGAGAATTCTGAGGTTTTGTGCACATTGCTTTTTTTTTTTCTTGCAGATTTGGTACAGAAATAAATCTTCTCATGTCAATTATTGCAGTGTTTTTCCACCACAAATGCATGAAAAAAACACATCAAAAATACATTGTGTTTTTCTGGCAGCAAATGCAAATTTGGTGCATACATGTCTGCAACCAAAGGGTAAGAGTATATTCACACAGGGCGTTTCTTTCTTAAGCAAAACTGCAGCAAATCCTGATCTCTTGGCAGTAAAAAGCTGGGGATTGTTTTTGGTGCGTTTTGGAAGTAGAAACACTGATGTGCATTTTTTCACTCTTCATTGCTTTCAATGCTTGAAAAAGGCAGCAAAAATGTTGAAAGAATTGACATACTGCTTATTTTAAAAACACAAAAAAAACAAGCTGTTTTCCACTTCAGTCAGGAATAACAAAAAAGCCAGTGTGTCTGTGTGTGCAGATTTCTGGAATTTCATAGGCTTTGCTCACACTGTAAGGCTGTGCTTACGCAGTAAAATTAGTCAATCCGTTTTTGATAAAAAAGCACCAAGAATGCATTGCGTTTTTTTATTAGTTTTATATGTTGTGTTTTCGCAAGCATTGTACACTACAATCATTGTGAATAAAGATGGGTTAACCCCTTCACCCCCAAGCGATTTAACGTTTTTTTTCTCCCCTGCTTTCAAGAGCCATAACTTTTTTATTTTTCCGTCAATACAGCCATATGAGGGCTTGTTGTTTGCGGGACGAGTTGTACTTTTGAATCACATCATTCATTTCACCATATAGTGTACTGGAAAACAGAACAAAAATCCAAGTGTGGTGAAATTGCAAAAAAAAAGTGCTATTACACAGTTGTTTTTTGTTTTTTTCTATTCATCTTATTCAGTATATGGTAAAACTGACAATTCAGTAAGATGCCTCAGGTTGGCATCAGTTCGTAGATACCAAACATGTATACTTTTACTTTTATCTAAGTGTTGAAATAAAATTCGGAAGTTTTAAAGAAAACAAATTGCACTTTTTAGCCATTTTCCCATAGCGTTCTAATTTTTCAGGATCTGGGGCTGTGTGATGGCTTATTTTTTGACTCGAGCTAATGTTTTTGATGATACCATTTTTGGGGGAAAAAACGATGTTTTGGTCAGGGCTCTGGAGTCGGTAAGCCATACATCCGACTCCTCAATTTCCCTGGATCCAACTCAGACTTCACCACAATGGACTAACTCCACAGCCCTGGTTAAAGGCCAAAAAATGCCTTTTAATGGAAAACTGAAGGATTTAAGAATCACAGGGTAGAGTCAGAAAATAAAACTGAGTTATTTGAGATTCACAGGTTTCAGGCAGGACTGTGGAGTCGGTAAGCCAAACATCAGACTCCTCAATTTCTCTGAATCCGACTCAGACTCTGACTCCACAGCCCTGGTTTTTATCACCTGTCATTACATTTTATTGCAAAGTTGCGGCAACCAAACAAAGTAAATTTTGGCATTTGGACTTTTTATTCTGTTACGCAGTATATAGATCTGATTGACTGAATTTATATTTTGATAGATCAGGCATTTCTGGTATGTGTATTTTTGTAATAGTTTTATTTTCAATGTGGCAAAAGGGGGTTAATTTGAACTTTTATGGGTTTTTTTATCATGTTTTTTTAGGTTTACTTTTTCTTTATTTTACACTGCCCCCTAGGGGGCCTCAGCACTGCAGACTCTGATCTCTTGTACAGTGCAGAGAGATGCTTCAGCATCCCTTTGCACAGCATAAATTATTTCATTCTGCCAGTGATGCTGCTCGGGCATCACTGGGAGGAAATGTGTCATGACAGCATCCTGAGTCATCAGCTGACCTTGTGTTGTCATAGCAACGAATTGGAGCCCTGTGATTGCATCATGGGGCCTCCAATGCCGGCGGGGAACAGCGCGATCTCCGCCACGGTGCTTTGGCTTGAGCTGCCAGTGATCAACAGCTTGATGTAAAGGGGTAACAGTGCCGATCACATCACTGATACGATCGGCACTGTTAGCTATACTTCAGCTGATCAGATCAGCTGACATGTTGGGGGATGATGCGGGCTCAGCATGTATTTTAACTTACAAACCTGTTTCTGATTTTTTTTTTATTAATGGAAAGTGTTTAAAGGGATCCTGTCACCTCCAAAACCCTCTAAGCTCCCAAACATTCCTGCAGCATCCTATCACTAATCTCACATTTCTTTTGTCTCCTAAAAGCATCCTGTGAAATGCATAAAAACGTTTTAATACTCACTCATTAGTGATTATAATTAGCAGTGACTATATTCTTTAGTCACCAAGGCGGGCTGTTTTGCAGCTCCAGGATCCACCCTGTCTCTGTGTGTTCTGCTGTGATGTGCAGGCATTACCCTCCCCCCTCTCTTATCACTCACAGAATGCAAATCATTAGTCCTGCCTTCAGTTTCAGTTTCACAGCAGCACAGACAGAGAGAGGCTGGATCAATGGAGCTGCAAAATAACACCCCCTTGGTGACTATAGAATATAGCCCCTGCTAATTATAATCACTAATGAGTGAGTATTAAAACGTTTTTATGCACTTTCACAGGATACTTTTAGGAGACAAAAGGAGTGTGAGATTAGTGATGGGATGCTGCAGGGACATGTTTTGCTAGCTTAGGAGGCGTTTTGGAGGTGACAGGATCCCTTTAACTTGTGTGAAAAATTGTGTAGGGTTTCACTACATTTTCAATTGCCAGCACAGGTAAACCAGGCAGCTACTGGCTGCCAACCCATGCTGCCTTGTGTTACGTTGTCTGGCAATTAAAAATACAGGGGAGCACTTTTTAATAAAAATTATTTAAATAAATAATTTTTAAAAAATTGGGCCTGGGCTTGCCGTATTTTTGATTGCAAGCCAAGGTAACCTAGTAGCCAGGGGCTGGTATTCTGTGTGGCGAGATCCAAGCATTCCGGGCTCCCCACTATAAAAATTACAGCCAACAGCCACCCCAAAATTGTCACCTCTATGAGAGATGCCATAACAGGCAGTTACCACGATCTTCTAGCTGCCCTGGTGCCAGTGGCAGACTGGGTAATAAGGGGTTAATGTAAGCCTACTATTTGCAGATGACGCCAAGCCCTAGATTGATAATGTCAGGTCTATGTTAGACCCGGCCATTATCAATCTATAAGTAGTAAAAACACAACATAGACAAAGATCATTTATTTAGAATAACAGACTCAGACCTCCCTGTTTCCCCCCTTATTACCCCTCAATACATACTCTCCAACTGTAATCCACATCAAGGTACCTCGATTATATGCAGTGCTGCTACATCCCTGTGAGCAAATGCACCAGTAGAAGCAAACTCACACTAAGACCAGCCTGTGATGGGCATACCGTGATAAAGTTCACAGTCACCTTTGTCCTCACATGTATCCGACTCTGATGTCACCGTATTATACTCGTCAGTGAGTGCCTGAGTGGATCCCCCCTTGTGCGCGTCTCTCTCTCCCCATTCCGCCTGTGCACCGTCTCTCTTTCCCCATTTCCCCTGTGCGCCGTCTCTCTCTCCCCATTTCTCCTGTGCGCCATCTCTCTCCCCATTTCCCCTGTGCGCGTCTCTCTCTCCACATTTCCCCTGTGCGCCGTCTCTCTCTCTCCACATTTCCCCTGTGCGCCATCTCTCTCTCCCCATGTCCCCTGTGAGCCATCTCTCTCTCCCCATTCCCCAGTCTCTCTCCATTCCCCCTGTGCGCTGTCTCCCCCCTCTACATCCCCCCTGTGTGCTATCTTTCCATTCTCCATGTGTGCTCTCTCTCTCTCCACCCCCCTGTTATCTCTCCCCATCCCTCTGTTCTCTCTACCCATTCCCCTATGTGCTCCTGTGTGTACTCACCTCGTCCCGGAACGCAGATTTCCCTGTCAGACTGGTGTTTCAGTACCTCCGGTCACACCTCGGCTCGCGCTGAGCACAGAACACTGTCAGGAGAAACTGCTGGAAACGGAAGTCTGGGAGCTGCAGTCCAGGCTGAGTACACAAATTGGGAGCAGTGATTGCAACCTGATACGACTAGTACAATATCTACCTGCATTTTCATTGCATCCCCCTGCCGCCGCATTCATTTGGGGGAATGTGAAAGTGGAGCTCATAGCATACGCTATGGACTCCACAAAGATGGTGGGTATCTCCTCCCAGCCGTGATCTGGACAGCCCAGGGGGCATGTCCAGGTCACAGACGGGAGCAGCCACAGTGTGTAGGACATAGGGTCGGATGCCAACTATTATATCCTATGCACAGGGGTTACTGTATTTGTGGTGTGTAACTGTCATTACACACCTGCAAAAGCAAGTTGGCAGCCCCCAGTGTTTGAAAAAACAGAGAATTAATAAAAAACTATGAAGATAGTTAATTTAATTTTGTATTGAAGATACCTGATTATATAATCAGTAATTATTAATCCAAAAATTAGAAACACGGCACTTTCCCTTTACAATGATCATGCTTATTTTAAAGATAAAGTGCATGTTCTGTTGACTGCACACTGAACCTTGCAGCAGGGCCGGCGTCAGCACCCAGCATACCGGGCAAGTGTCGGGGCCCTGAGCAGCTGGGGGGCCCATTGGCCATCAGGGACAAGTAGCCCTGATGGCCAAAGGCCCATCAGGGAAGGCAGCCCTGACAAGGAGGGGCCCAGCAACCAAGACGCTCAGACAGTTGAGTGTTCCGGCAGCACTGCCAGTGCACATGACTAATTTGAATGCGATTCAAATTAGCCATGTGCCGGCTCCCACCTGAGCTCCCTCCTCAGCCAACTGCAGCAGAGTAATGAGTCATCACCCTACGGCCTCATCACTCTGCAGCAGCTGTGCTGGCAGTAACGAGGAGCATGGATGGGAGCCTGCTGCAATGAGGAGCAGGGACATCAACTGAGGAGAACACGGGCTCCAGGGTAGCGGAAAGAAGGTGAGCATAATCTTTTATTTTTCTTTTTTTTTTTTACTATGTGCAGCATGATGGGGGATTATAGAGGCTGTCACTGGGCTGCTTGGTGGAGGTTGTGCTAGGCTGTGGAGGCTACTGCTGGGATATGGAGGCTCTGTCATGAGGCTGCTGCTGGGTTATGGAGGCTGTGCTATGGAGTCTGCTGCTGAGGTATTTGGAGGCTGTGGTATGGAGGCTGCTGGGGTATATGGAGGCTGCTGCTGGGTTATGGAGGCTGTGCTATGGAGGCTACTGCTGGGTTATGGAGGCTGGGCTATGGAGCTGCTGCTGAGGTATATGGAGGCTGTGCTATGGTGGCTGCTTCTGGGGTATATGGAGGATGTGCTGTGGAGCTGCTGCTGAGGTATATGGAGGCTGTGCTATGGAGGCTGTGCTATTGAGGCTGTTGCTGGGGTATATGGAGGCTGTGCTATGGAGGCTGCTGCTGGGTTATTGAGGTTGTGGTATGGAGGCTGCTGCTGGGCTATGGAGGCTGAGCTATGGAGGCTGCTGCTGGGCCATAGAGGATGCTGGGTTATGGAGGCTGTGCTATTGAGGCTGCTGTTGGGCTATGGAGGCTGCTGCTGGGCTATGGAGGCTGAGCTATGGAGGCTGCTGCTGGGCCATAAAGGTTGTTGCTGGGTTATGGAAGCTGTGCTATGGAGGCTGGGCTATGAAGGCTGCTGCTGGATGCAATGGAGGCTGGGCTATGGAGGCTGCTGCTGGGCTATGGATGTTGTGGCTGGGCTATAGAGGCTGTGCTATAGAGGCAGTGCTATGGAGGCTGCTGCTGGGCTATATATATAAATATATATAATATGGAGGCTGTGCTGTATATATTTTTTGGAGGTTGTGTTGTATATAGAATTTGGAGTCTGTGCTGAGCTGTATATATTTTTGTAGGCTGAGCTGGTCTGTATATATTATGTGCAGGCTGTGCTGGGCTGTATATATAATATGGAGTGTGTGCTATGCTGTATATGTTATTTGGAGGCTGTAATGTACATATACAATGGAGGTTGTGCTGTATATATTATTTGGAGACTGTGCTGTGATGTATATATAATATGGAGACTGGTGCTGTGCTGTATATAGTATTTGGGGGCTGTGCTGTATATATAATATGGAGGCTGTGCTTGGCATTGGGCTGTATATATTGGAGGCTGCTGCTGGACTGCCACAGCAGCCAAATAACATATACAGCCCAACAAAGCCTCCAAATAATATATACAATAGAGCCTCCAAATAATATATACAGTCCAGCAGCAGTCTCTATACTATTTATACAGCTCCGCAGTCTCCATATTATATACAATTCACAGAGATGCGCAAATGTCTGGATAGAGCGTGGCCTATCCTACAGACAGATGCAACCCTCTCAAAGATCCTACCTACACGTCCTAAAATTGCCATTAGAAGGTCGAAAAACTTACGTGACCTTTTGGTGTCAAGCCACTATGATGCGTCCAACAATAAAAAAACATTTTTAGATCTACTCCCAAAAAGAGTGGGCTGTGTCCCTTGCGGGAGATGCATATCGTGTCCCAATATCGAGAGAGCAAATTCCTTTACAAATGCACTAGGTACAAAAACCTTTAGCATTCGTAAATTTATTACATGTAACACCATTGGGGCGATTTATTATGCTGTGTGCCCCTGTCCCAAAATTTACATTGGGCTAACTACACGTGCTCTAAAGGTTCGTATAAGGGAACATGTGCTGGCGATCAATGGAGCGTCAAACTGTGAAGACGTAAAATCATTGAAAACTCTGCCGAGACATTTCCACCAGTACCATCAGTGCAGGGGTGATCTCCTGATGGCACGTGGGATAGATGTTGTTGACTTGGGAATAAGGGGTGGTCCCCTCTCCAAAAGACTTTCGCAACTGGAGACAAGGTGGATTTGGCGCCTTGGCACTCTCCAACCTCTGGGACTTAATGAAAATTGGAACTTCGCATCCTTTTTGTAGACTACATTAAAATCTGGGCTGTATTTTCTATCAGTGACCTAATCAGGTTTCTTTTAATTTTATTTTTATCTAGGTCTGGCTCCAGCTAAATATATGGGATAGTCTTTGAACAACTGGTGGTTCGATATTGTTATCTCATGTACTCAACCATACCATTTCCGAAACAACACAATGGAATTTACTATCTGCGAAAATAACTGAAAAAGCGACTATATTCAGAGGATGCCATATCCTGAGTATACCTAAATGGAGGACATTATATATCCACTATAACTGTGGTTTACTATTTACAGGATTGTCTCTACATCTCTTGAAATAACTATATATTCATGTTTAATGTCCAATTCTGCACCTACTATTCATGCTCTATACTCTGTTGAATAATGGTTTTTCCTCTATCTATATACTCTTAATATCACAGGCAGATATCTACTTTATACATGTTATGGTAGTTTGTGCAGTATTTTAGAAATATATAGACCACAAGAAGCCAGATAGGCTTTTATTTCACTTGTGCCCGGTGACGAGACGCGTCCCCGCCGTCTCCATGGTGCCGTGACGTAGGGGGGCGTTGCCGCTCTCTGATTCGCTCCGGCCGGTCACGTGTTCCACGTGACCGCGGACGCGATGACGCGGCGCGTCTCCCTGCCTCGCAGCTTCCGGGTTGCGGCGTGCACGCGATGGTGCACACCGGAGCGCAATCCCCTTGGCTGGCCAGCCTTCTTAAACGTCTCCCTCCCGGATTCTGGTGACCCCCTGACGAAGGTCGCCCGAAACGGCTGTTGGGGTCGGCACCCCTTATCCGGACCAGGAACCACTTGGTGAGTGACATCAGGACATCTGCATGTCAGATGCCGGTGATTGTTGCCAATCAGTGTTAGACTCTGTGCTCTCTATTACTAGATAGTATCTGAATTCAGTTGGTTCAATTACATGTGTGTGATATATAACTGCACACATTTTAAGATATATGTACAAACAGGTGTATACAACTTTATATGTATAACAGATATATATATGGACCCAATACTTAATAGTTTATAGATATCCAGAGTGTAATTTGTCATACTTCAGAAATTTTTCTATACTATGTTGATGTCTAATTCTGGATAGGTGTGTGCCCACCACCTGTGGTTGTTACCCAGGTTCCTCTGTCCCCCATTCCAATTTATACTGGCTTTAACCTATTAATAAAACAACTTGCATAATACTGAGCTGTCGCGTTTAACTTTGTTTTATCTATGGTACCTTATGGTGCGATTCTCTCTATAGTGCTATGCTCCCCATTTATGGGGTAATAAATAAGCATTTTCTGATGAAGTTTGCTAATAATATTATATATAAAGCCCAGAGGCAGATATTATATATGCAGCCCTGCTGTTATGATCCAGTGACCTTGGAGCCGCATGAATATCTTTTACAGGAGTAAGTGGTACCTATACTGACCGCAGTTCCTGACCTAACACCGCAACTAGAAGTAGCCGTGGGATGTGACTAACCATACCCTAGACACCTCAACACGGCCGGAGAACTAGCTACCACTAAAGATGGCAACAGGACAGCAACAAGACACACTCAGGCAGAAAACAGAATTTAGCAAATGAGGTCACTCTAGCTAGATAGGTAAAGACAGGACAGAATACTATTGCAGTCAGTATAAAAATCCTTTAAAAAATGTCCACAGCAGATGATACAAAAATACCCCTGAGTCTGTAGACTCGGCGCTCTCTATATCTGCGGAACTCCTGTGAATCCAACTAGGCTAAATATATGCTAACACAATCAAATCTGAACAAGCCAACAACAAATGAATAGCACATAAATCCTAGGAAGAAAACTTCCTAACAGAGAGCAGGTTAAGACAGACATGCAAACTAAATATCAAACCACAACTCTGAGCAGAAATAGACAATTCCAAAACAAGCACACAGCATGTGTGCCACAAGAAAACAAAACCATTCACTTAGCTTGGAAGTTTGCAGCAAGGCAGGAAGAGACCAGGCAGAGGTGAAAAACCTCCAGGAACAATTGACAACTGACAAGGACTGAGGGAATCCTGCAAACCTAAATACCCCAGTCTGAATTTCAATTATCCAAGTCACCTGACCAAGACTGCAGAACAGGATCAACAGCATTATCAGCCACAACCAAAGGAGGGAGACCATAAACAGAATTCACAACACCCTGCACAGCCTCAATATTATATAAAATATTATCTATTGAGCGAACCCAGGAGCATCTATATTATATATACACAGCCGCAGCTTCTATATTATATTCATGAATTGTGGTATGTGTTAAAGGGGCCCACTGAGATTGTTTTGCTCGGGGCCCACAAAAACCTGGAGCCGACCCTGCCTTGCAGGATATGTCATTTGGAACAGCGCCATCCACTGTCAGTTCAATATAACACCTCCAACACATACTGCAAGTGTAGCCCTGCCTTTGGGTACATTTCATGCACCACAATTGCTGAGGATTTTCCACAAGGGAAAAATCAGAGCTAATGTGCACCAACATCCAAATTCCAATGATGTGGATTTTTTGTGCAGAATCACAGTGGAATTCACAGTGTCATGTGAAAGATTGGCAGCAGAATATAACAAAAGCTGCATGAAATGATGTGCATTTTGGTGTGGATTTGCAGAAAAATCCACCCAGTGTGAACGTACTCCAGATCTACTACTGTATGTCATAGCATATTTATCTATGTTACAAAAAGTAGCAGAGAGTAGCACTCCATATACACTGTATATGGTTTGTGTATGTGCAGCTACAGTGCTGTGCAAATTAATTGGGACAAAGCAAGTTTTTCTTGCATTAATTTTACTATTTCTGATAAGTGTTTATCAGTTTTTGGTGTCGTTTTCCTTTTTTTTCCACATTTCCCTTTTCGTTTTGGAGAAAACGATCCAGTTTCATTGTGTGCGCGAATTATTCTTGAAACGGTAGATTTTCCAATAGCAATGGTGGAAGCGATTTCTCTTACAGTCAGACTTGTATGTTCATTAAGAGTAATAATTCTAGACCTCTGTGGAGTAACATCCATTTTTACAGGCACGAATCACACTGAGAAAAAGTACCTAAACCACTCCTCCCAGAAACAAGCTCTCAACTGAAGCTGAGGGGGCAGTTAGCTGTTATTTTCTGACTAAAACTAGTCAAACCACATTTTGTTACTCAAGGTTATACACTCACACCTGTTCAAACCGTTAAAACTGGTTTGAATCACTGACTGGTAACCCCAACTTACGATTTTACTTAAAAAATGCTTTGTGCCAATTAATTTGCACAGCACTGTATATATACTATAGCACTACAACGGCAAAACACACCAATATTCTGCCCTGAAGGGGTACAGTCCCTGGGTATATTATGGCCTAGCCCAAACTATACCCTGGGGTATAAATTGTCTTAGGCCATAATATACCCTGGATTTTAATCTGGCCTAAACCAATTTATACCCTGGAGTGTAGTTTGGCCTAGGCCATAATATACCTGGGGCATAATCTGGCTAGCGAGTTAATCTGGCCACTTACACCGATGCCATTCATCTTGGATGATTAGTCGAGAGGCTGGTTTCCCTTTAGACACACATAGGGAAAAATCAAATTGTCAAAAGGACCTGGTGGGGGAGAAAATATCAAAGATCGTCTTTTTGGACTTGTTATGCGAGACACAGTTCTGAGTTGGGTTTCAAAGTATATTTTGTCTGAATCACCGCAAAGTAAAACGTAAAAAATTGCAATAACACAACCAGCAGGTGTTGCTATTCTCTTTAAACAGGGTGTGCTTTTATATACAGCCTATCACTATCAGCACTGACTGGACATTGTCCTGTCCAATGTGTTGTCAGCTGGAAGACATTTTTTCATAAATTCTTAGGAGGAATGACTGAGGGAAAAAAACACAACAGAGATTTCTAGGAAAGTATGGTCCAGAACATATTACAGGGAATACAAATATATTAAAATTGAGAAGTCAGTAAAGATAGAAGATACTCTTTAACATACCTCTGTGAAGTCTGAAACAAAGAATGATGTGGTCCCATCAAACTGACTAAAATGCTTTGGAAATAGTTTTATCCATGTGTCGTCACCATAAAACGCTATTCTTTTTCCTGCTTGCTTTGCCTGCCATATTAAGTTGTCTTCCAGTAGTTCAGGAGAGTTGAGATTCATTACAATATCAATAAATCCAGGTATACTACCAGTCATCAATGCCTGGAGACACAGAATAGGAAAGGTGAGACCAAACCCAATTGGAAATCAACAAATGATTAAAGAAATAATTCTTAGAGATACATATATTCAGTAGAAAATTTCAGCTGTTGTCTCCCAAACAATTCTCACACATTTTGCAAACAGCGGATTGTGGAAGTTATTATCAGCCATAATAACCCTTTAGGGTGCCATTTTCTCCAGACTATAAGAGTCGTTTTTAGCACACAAATGTATTAAAGGGGCCACTTTGTGTACAAATTTCTTCAAGGCCCTAAACAGTTTTGTATTGACTTTAACAGTCATAAATGCACCCAATGCATATTAATGGGAATGTTTCACCGGATATTTGCCACAATATGAAGTATATATTGTGAGGCACCGCCGGCATGATCCTCATGGCCGGGGCGCATCACATGCAGGATCAAGGTATGATCCTGTGCACACTGGCCGGTTTGACTGTGATAATGCTGTGTGAACCAACTGTGAACACAACGTTTAATGTGACTAATGAGTGGCTCATGAAATCGAGGAGTCCATGAGGAATAGGATGTAAGGAGTGATTGCTGACAGCCCAGGTGGGTGTGTCAGGTGGGTGTGTCCGGAGGAATAGCAGCCCAGCTGGGTGACTCAGTGTGGGTGTGGCCGGCACGATAAGAGTCAGCCAGCTGAGTGATTGAGAGATGAGATTCATTCTCAGCCAGACAGCAGCCTGAGAGGAGGCGGGCTGATTACCAGCCTGAGAGCTGAGCAGAGCCAGTCTGCGTGAGGGACTGGAGATCGTGCTGAGACCAGCCAAGTGCAGAGCTGTCCAGAGGCTCTGTGTGAATGAAGGGAGCATGCTAGCTCCATGCCGGTGCCGAGGTCAGAGGTTGTGATAGCACCTGGTGGGGAAGCCGTGGCTGAACCCGGTGGATACTGGTCCAGGCGTGGGGTGAACCACGTCCGGGAAAGGAGCCCTTGGGGGACGTTTGGTGGACCCATTACACAGGTAGCAAGACCCAGATCCGTGCCCGGTAAGACAGCGGTTCCCGTGTAACGGAGTGAGCTGTGTGTGAGTAATGCCAGGCGGGCATAACCGCTATTGGGTCCGACTAGGCAGTCGGTAAAGGACCCGTTGATGTATGTAGGGGCTTAGGCAATTGCCCTGAATGTAAGATGATGACTGTGATGAATATTGGTACGAAATATTCCCATATTACATCCAGGAAGCAAATTCAAGACACATCTCACTCACAAGGAGAGAAGCCCCCACCCTTGCACTGGCAAATGGTAGAGTAATTAGTATGTAGATGAAAGCTGACTGTCCACACAGCAGGACCCATCCTCAACTTTGATATGCAATCAGCTAGGAAGGTATTTTAGCCAGGTGTCTTGGACTTCTGAGGAGATGTAAAACTAGGTGACACTTTCCAAATGGCAGAAGAGAGGAAATTCCTTTTCAGGCGCAGACTGGAAGGCACCGTGACTATACTCTTAATATCTCATAAGCCGTCCACCCTGTGATGCTATCGAATAAAAAAATGAATTCCACACATCTAGATGGAAATAGAGCTGGTATTCACATGAATGTAGGGTGACTGGAAGCCATGTAAACAGGATATTGGCTGGTAGGCTGCTCTCAAGGCAGGCGTGTTTCATATCCAGACGAAGATAAAATCATAACTAAAAATATGAAAGTATTGTCTTCTGTCTGCGATGCCCATGGACCCGGCTAGGGAACATCATAGAATTCGGGTGTCCATATCTCCCCTCAGAGGGGTGGGAGTTGTGAGACATCCCAGAGGTGTGAGATGGGTGGAGACAGGGGCAACCCATAGTGTATAAAAATCATCTGCCCCATCTCCACCTTGTATTTCTTCTGAATGGGCATTTTTCCATCAAGGCCAGAGATTACCCAAGGAACAGATTGATGCCACGCCGCCCATGTGGTGCCATCAGCACTAAGGTAACTGCTCACATGTGTATGTAATTCTGTGTATTCCATTCTTCCTTTTATTGGCATATCTGACTGTAATATTTGTAACATCTGAATAATAACTGTAAATATTAATATCTAGTGTACCATTAGGGTGATTAAATATATAAATTTAATCTTGAGTTGCTCTTTTTATCTTGATCACGATTCCCCACGTCCGTGTGCTCATATAACGCTACCTGGGTTGGTTCCTGACCCAATATAAGCCCGACCACGGACCGGACTTATATTAAAGAGGAGCTGGTGGCAGCATTTGTGCTTGGGGTTATTCAGGGCCTCTGGCAGTGACGGGGTGGAAGAGATTATATGTGCTTCTGGCTGCGGGCTAGAAGACATATACCACACTCACTGAGAGGTGCCTTAATAAACCAGCACAGGCAAGGCAGCTGCGGCCCTTCTTTATCCTCAGGCAGTTCTCTGACTGACCTGGGTTTAACAGGAGGCGCTGTGGAGCTGCCAGGTTCAGGTCACGATTCACCACAAGTGGTGGCCGCGGTGGGATCAAGATAATAGTGTTGTGGACCCAACTCCCTAACACTAAGGGCTGCTGGCAGTAGCTTTTGCTGTCAGGGTCCTAAGATCAACTCAACACTAGACAGTCAGAGTGCAAATATAAGGTGTGTGGGTGCATCAGGTTGCAGCTGTGTGTCAGTGACCAGGAGGTGCTAAACTGGCCCAGGGTACCAGGAGCCAAGCGCTGCAGAGGGCACTTGCTGTGGCTGATATGGAAGAGGTGGTGGAGGACACTGTTGATCTAGGCGAGGAGGATACCATGCACAGGTCCTCAAGGAGCCAATCCCCAGTGGTCGACTCTGCCGTGGGGCAAATACCCCCTGTCCTCAGCCCCGCAGTGGGCAGATCACCACCTGCTGGTCGCTCCAGCCAGATGGGCTCGGATGCCCTTTTTCAAGCTGCCCTGGCTCGACTTGTAGCTGGAGACCAGAGCGCCTATGAGACCCTCATGGCAGCTGCAGAACGACGCGAGGCTGTGGAGCGTGAAGCTGCAGAACGACATGCAGAGCGTGCAGCTGCAGAGCGACGTGAGGCTGTAGAGCGTGAAGCTGCAGAACGACGTGAGGCTGCGGAGCGCGAAGCTGCAGAGCGACTTGCAGAGCGTGAAGCTGCAGAGCGACGTGAGGCTGCAGATCGCCAGCACCAGCTCCGCTTGGCTCAGCTCGGGATCTCGCAGCCCGTTCCAGCCAACCAGGAGCCCAAGCCACCGAAGGTCCGAGCTGAGAACTTTCCCCTTCTGGAGGCAGGCGGAGACCTGGATTCTTTTCTGCTGGCCTTTGAGCAGACCTGCAGGCAGTACAACCTGGACTCAGGCCAGTGGGCCCAGTACCTGACCCCCCGTCTGAGGGGTGACGCCATGAAAGCCTTGGGGGACTTCCCTGCCGGGGAGCCGCAAGACTATGCGAGCATCAAGAAGGCCCTGATCCGACAGTTCAACCTCACCCCGGAGTCCTACCGCAAGAAGTTCCGAAGCCTGCAGAGGGGTCCAAAGGAAACCTGGACCGACCACATGCGGGCCCTCCTGAGAGCAGCTGACCACTGGATCAAAGGTTTGGAGCGCAGCACAGCCCAGGAGATCCAGGAGTTGTTCGTGATGGAGCAATTCCTGTGGAACTGTCCCGAGGACCTTCAACAGTTCATCCGCGACCGGAAACCGAAGGGGGCCTGTGAGACAGCGGTCCTGGCAGACGAGTACACCAACAACCGAGTACCTGAGACCAGGAGGACCAGCAGCAGCACCTGGAGAGGGGGTAAGACCAACCCTGCACCCGTGACCCCAGCCCCCAGAATGCAGGGGGCAGCCCCTCTATTACCCCATGTTCCCCTCTCCAGGTTGGCAGCAGAACCCAGACGGTGTCACCTCTGCAACCAACCAGGACACTTCAAGGCCATGTGTCCTCAGCGCCATAAAACACCGTCCCCAAAAACGGCCACTGTTTTGTGTGTGGGTGGGGGTGGTGGTAGGTCCCTTGATAATTTCCAACCCGTCACCATAGGCTGCTCAGTGGCCATGGGACTGCGGGACACCGGCGCAGAGATGACTTTGGTGCGACCAGAGATGGTCTCCCCCCAGGACTTGATCCCCGGAAAGTCCCTCGCCGTCTCCGGAATTGGAGGCGTGGAACCCGCATTGCCTGTTGCCAGGGTTTATCTGGACTGGGGTGCGGGGAGGGGAGTGAGGGAGGTGGGGGTCTCGGCTAATATCCCTGCGAATGTATTGCTTGGGTCAGACTTGGGGCGGCTAGTGTCCAAGTATGTGGCCACTGACCTCCCCAGTTCTGATCCATCAGAATGTGTACAGTCCAATTTTGGGGGTGTTGATGGGGATGATGTTATTAATGATGATGTTATTAATGACGATGTTGATGATGTTTGCAGTGACACTCCACACAACACAGAACACAAAGGGCTGACAGTGACAGGGAGGGGGGAGGAACATAAAGAGAATTGTAGAATGGCCTTAGGCCAGGATCAGCCAGCACACCTTTTGTTCTCAGAGGGGAGACAGAGGGGGCTGAGGGGGCTGAGAGCTGCAGAAGGAGCAGACACAGATGGCTGTGACACTGCTCTCTGCTGTAATCAGCAAGGTATTGTAGCCAGGGAGTCAGCGGTCGAGGTCGGAGTACCCACAGGGAATGTGGTGCTGCCAGGTAAGGCCCAGACGCTGCGCTCTGAGGAGCTGCAAGGGGTGGAACATGTCGGGGAGTATGGGGCTGTCACAGGAGAAGTGAAGTCACCAGGTGAGATCCCAGGGCAGGAACCACCGACCACCGGGATGTCAGGAGGCCAGGATAGTCCGCCTGAACCGGCGACTTGGTCAGGAGCGGAGGGGAAGCAGGCACTGCCCATGGTTACAGCAGCCATAGCCGCTGTCACCAGGAGTGGGGGTGCTGGAGCCCAGGGAACCTCGCGGAGGTTCAGAGGCTTCTCCCCTTCAGACCAAGTGGCTGCCGAGTCAGACGGAGGCCAGGAGACAGGTCCCGGGGAACTGACAGAGGATGTGGCAGTTTCTTCTTCGCTGACCACGTCTTGTCAGGGGTGTCAGGTGGCGTCAGGGGCTGACGACCGCCTGGAAGCTCTCCAGGAGCAGGTGGCACAGCTTTTCTCGGAATCTGACCACGAGCAGGTGGTCCGGAACCAAGAACGGCTGTACCAGGTAACGGTCCAGCAGGGGTCACCGGAGGTGTGGCCAAGGGACCAACCGGTAATTGTACCCACTGGCTGCCAGGAGGATGGGGATGCGGTCCCCATAACCTGTCAGGGCAGTGGGGAAGGTCTACACGGAGGCCAGGAGACAGGCCCCGTGGAACTGACGGAGGACGTGGCAGTTGCTTCTACTCTGACCACGTCTCGTCAGGGGTGTCAGGTAGCGTCAAGAGTTGACGTCAGCCTGAAAGCGCTCGAGGAGCGGGTGGCACAGCCTCCCTTGGACTCAGGCCTTAAGCAGGTGGTCTGGGACCAAGGACAGCTGTGCAAGGTAACGGTCCAGCAGGAGTCACCGGAGGTGTGGCTCAGGGACCAACATGCAGTTGTGCTCACTCACTGCCACGGAGATGGGGAGGTGATCCCCATACCGTGTTGGGGCAGTGGGGCAGGTGTTCCTACAGCCAGTCAAGGGGATGGGTGGCTCAAGCCCATAACCTGTCTGGAGGATAGAAGAATGGTACCCCCAACCGGTCAGGACTATGGGAGAGTTGTACCCATACCCTGTCCGGGTGCCATAGGGGTACCCCCTGTCTGTCAGAGTGATGGGACCTCAGTGCCCAACACCTGTCAGAAGGGCGGGGACGCGTTTCCCGTGACCTGTCAAGATGAGAGGCAGGGGCTGCCCCTAACTTGTCAGGATGATGGGAAAGCTGTATCCCCGGCCTGTCAGGATGATGGGAAAGCTGTATCCCCGGCCTGTCAGGATGATGGGAAAGCTGTATCCCCGGCCTGTCAGGATGATGGGAAAGCTGTATCCCTGGCCTGTCAGCATGACAGGAAAGAGTTGTTACAGGCCAGTAGGGCCGATGGGAAGGTGACGTTATCCCCCGGGGAGACAGCTGTCCAAGTCGCTGTCGTCCCTGGACTGAGGAGCGAGAATGCAGGTCGTACACTGCTCTCTGGGCCCTCACTCTGTCGAGGGATAACTGAACCCATGTCTGACCCAGAACAGGTCCCAGAGGGTCCCTGTGGGAGTGAGGCATGTGCACCGCTTCTGGCTATGCCTAGCCAGGGGTTTGAGACTGCACTACCAGCGAGTGCCAGTCCTGAGGTGCCAAGCCACCTCGCGGAGACGGCTGTCTCCACCACCAAAGAGAGGGTACTGTGGGATCCAGGGAGGGAGGCGGCCTGCTCCCCGATGGAAAAGGGAGTTTCCGGCAATTGTGTGGGCCCTGCAGCGTCTGCAGCCACACTTGCGCGGACGCCACTCCATCGTGGGGACAAACCACAACCACCTCAGCGGTTACACACGGTCCCCGTGACGAACGGAAGGTTGTTACATGGGAGCCTTGCGCTCCAGGAACACAACTTCGCCATTAGCCACAAGAGTGACCAGGACCACGGTAACGCTGACAGGTTACACTGCCAAGGGGAGGTAGTGGACGGGCGCACGGGGAGACACAGGAATGTGCCATCCCCTAGCGCCGTCTAAAAGGGGGAGGTGTGATGAATATTGGTACGAAATATTCCCATATTACATCCAGGAAGCAAATTCAAGACACATCTCACTCACAAGGAGAGAAGCCCCCACCCTTGCACTGGCAAATGGTAGAGTAATTAGTATGTAGATGAAAGCTGACTGTCCACACAGCAGGACCCATCCTCAACTTTGATATGCAATCAGCTAGGAAGGTATTTTAGCCAGGTGTCTTGGACTTCTGAGGAGATGTAAAACTAGGTGACACTTTCCAAATGGCAGAAGAGAGGAAATTCCTTTTCAGGCGCAGACTGGAAGGCACCGTGACTATACTCTTAATATCTCATAAGCCGTCCACCCTGTGATGCTATCGAATAAAAAAATGAATTCCACACATCTAGATGGAAATAGAGCTGGTATTCACATGAATGTAGGGTGACTGGAAGCCATGTAAACAGGATATTGGCTGGTAGGCTGCTCTCAAGGCAGGCGTGTTTCATATCCAGACGAAGATAAAATCATAACTAAAAATATGAAAGTATTGTCTTCTGTCTGCGATGCCCATGGACCCGGCTAGGGAACATCATAGAATTCGGGTGTCCATATCTCCCCTCAGAGGGGTGGGAGTTGTGAGACATCCCAGAGGTGTGAGATGGGTGGAGACAGGGGCAACCCATAGTGTATAAAAATCATCTGCCCCATCTCCACCTTGTATTTCTTCTGAATGGGCATTTTTCCATCAAGGCCAGAGATTACCCAAGGAACAGATTGATGCCACGCCGCCCATGTGGTGCCATCAGCACTAAGGTAACTGCTCACATGTGTATGTAATTCTGTGTATTCCATTCTTCCTTTTATTGGCATATCTGACTGTAATATTTGTAACATCTGAATAATAACTGTAAATATTAATATCTAGTGTACCATTAGGGTGATTAAATATATAAATTTAATCTTGAGTTGCTCTTTTTATCTTGATCACGATTCCCCACGTCCGTGTGCTCATATAACGCTACCTGGGTTGGTTCCTGACCCAATATAAGCCCGACCACGGACCGGACTTATATTAAAGAGGAGCTGGTGGCAGCATTTGTGCTTGGGGTTATTCAGGGCCTCTGGCAGTGACGGGGTGGAAGAGATTATATGTGCTTCTGGCTGCGGGCTAGAAGACATATACCACACTCACTGAGAGGTGCCTTAATAAACCAGCACAGGCAAGGCAGCTGCGGCCCTTCTTTATCCTCAGGCAGTTCTCTGACTGACCTGGGTTTAACAGGAGGCGCTGTGGAGCTGCCAGGTTCAGGTCACGATTCACCACAATGACCTATGTAAGAACATTGTATAATAATGTGGGGAGAAAGTGACCCAGCCAGTATGGATGATGTTGGAGGCGTTCCGTCCCGGTGGGACGAGAGGGAGGCTTGCCCTGCTGCTTGCAGAGGGTACCCGTCCCTCAACCACGGCCTTTAATGGTGTGGGTGTGCCTGTGGTGCCAGACACAGGGGTAATAGGGCTCCTAGTAGGTAACGGATGAGGTTCCCGTGTACTATGGTTTGCCAGTCCCTGTAATGGGCCATGGAGGAGCCACTGTCCATGGATGATGGGCTGTGAGCGTGAGGAAGAAATGTATGTGATCCATGGACGTTTGAATGATGGATCACACATGGTATGTAAGGCCCGGTCAGGCAGGAATCCTGACTACGGGGTAACGTTAGGTCATCAAGCTGGGTGACTAAAGCCAGGCGGCAGGTACCGCCATTGGGACCCACAGGGCCCGTTGAGGCGTATGTAACAAAGGTCAGAAGCAGGGGTTAAAAAGGGCTCCTAGAGTGGGGACATCATGGTTGAACCAGGTGGACTCTGACCGGGACGTAGGCGGAGATACGTCCAGGAAGGAGCCCCTTGGGGATACATGACATACCCGGTACTCAGGTTGCTCAATCCCTGTTATGAACCCGGAGGGGTCATCGTCGAAATATAACACATGTATTTATTATAAATGTACTGTAAAATGTGTAAGTAGGCCGGAGGCCGTAGCTACCCCGGGAGCAGGTGTTAGAGCTCCAATGGGGACAGAGAGATGGTTACAGGTCCCGGGTTATTGTGAATGTATATGTGCAATGTTCTATGTAATGTATGATGTATTTATGTAAAGTGTTTATAAGCAATGTGATATGTGTCCAACATGCTACCCGGGTTATGTTATTATATGTGGAAAATAAACGGGTACACATTGGTTAAACTTATAATCACGTGTTTTGTCGTTATGCAAGCGGGTTCCCCGGTTGCTACCTCACAATATACAGTACAGACCAAAAGTTTGGACATACCTTATCATTCAAAGAGTTTTCTTTATTTTAATGAAAATTGTAGATTCACACTGAAGGCATCAAAACTATGAATTAACACATGTGGAGTTATTTACTTAACAAAAAAGTGTGAAACAACTGAAAATATGTCTTGTATTCTAGGTTCTTCAAAGTAGTCACCTTTTGCTTTGATTACTGCTTTGCACACTCTTGGCATTCTCTTGATGAGCTTCAAGAGGTAGTCACCGGAAATGGTCTTCCAACAGTCTTGAAGGAGTTCCCAGAGATGCTTAGCACTTGTTGGTCCTTTTGCCTTCACTCTGCAGTCCAGCTCACCCCAAACCATCTCGATTGGGTTCATGTCTGGCGACTGTGGAGGCCAGGTCATCTGGCGTAGCACCCCATCAGTCTCCTTCTTGGTCAAATAGCCCTTACACAGCCTGGAGGTGTGTTTGGGGTCATTGCCCTGTTGAAAAATAAAGATGATCCAACTAAACGCAATCTGGATGGAATAGCATGCCGCTGCAAGATGCTGTGGTAGCCATGCTGGTTCAGTATGCCTTCAATTCTGAATAAATCCCCAACAGCGTCATCAGCAAAGCACCCCCACACCATCACACCTCCTCCTCCATGCTTCATGGTGGGAACCAGGCATGTAGAGTCCATCCATTCACCTTTTCTGCGTCGCTCAAAGACACGGTGGTTAGAACCAAAGATCTCAAATTTGGATTCATCAGACCAAAGCACAGATGTCCACTGGTCTAATGTCCATTCCTTGTGTTCTTTAGCCCAACAAGTCTCTTCTGCTTGTTGCCTGTCCTTAGCAGTGGCTTCCTAGCAGCTATTTTACCATGAAGGCCTGCTGCACAAAGTCTCCTCTTAACACTTATTGTAGAGATGTGTCTGCTGCTAGAACTCTGTGTGGCATTGACCTGGTCTCTAATCTGAGCTGCTGTTGTGGCACCCCTGCGGGGGATTGCCACAGGATCCACTGATGCAAGGAGGGAATTACACCTTGGTTCGCACAGCACACCACACCTTCCACCCCAGACCTAAAGGGGGAGCTCTACTGGCTGCCTTAAGCCAGTTCCCCTTTAAAACCTCCAGGCCTGAGGGGAGGAGTTAGTCAGTCCCAGGAGTCAGTCCCAAGAGTGAGTCTAAGGAGAGAGTCGGGGGAGTGAGGAGCTGGTCGCTGGGAAGGATCCAGGCCCAGAACCAGGGACCACTGACCGCTGTGTTGCACCCTGGGGATAGTGTCGGAGGCAAGTGGAGAAAGCAGGGAATCAAGACAGGGAACCAGTTAAGGTCTCCCTATAGTACACCCGGACACCGGAGTCCGATGCTGCAAACATTTATTGTAACAGCCAAAGCCCGGAACACTTAGGAGGAGTTCATCTCTAAAGCAAGTTAAGTAAGAGATGCTAAAACTGACCAAGTACAGGACCAGGGGCCATAGGAGAAACAGGGACCCCGCAGAAAGACCTCATAGTCAGTTTTGAGCAAAGCCCTGGGAGGGAGAAGAAGTGGTGGGTTTGAGCACAGGCAGGACTCATCCCAAGTCACAGAGCACAGAGACAGAGGAGGCCTCACAACTTTCTAAGGTGGAAGTCCCAAGTTGCACTGGGGACCTGGTTAATTCTCTGGACTGTACCTGTTACCCTGTCACCAGTAAAAGGTACCGAAACAACAATCCCTGTGTGTGGGTGTGCCAGTCTAACCGCCGCAATTCACCGTCTTGTCTGCAGAGACGCAACTACTACTCCCCTCATCCATTCCCGCTGCCCTGAGGTCAAGCTCCACCTGTGGGGAGCTGTACCACACTCTGCTGCACCCACCATCACCTCAGCGGCCGGCTGCAGCGCTGGTATACCCGTTACCAGGTACCATAAGTGGCGTCATGTTAACAATTCCCTTATCCCCCCCCACCCACCATTCCCCGCCATTGAGGGTCCAGGGCACGGGACCGGGGATCGACCAGCCGTGATTCCCCATCAAAGCCGCCAACAGCCCCAGTACCCGAGTACCCCATCACCTGTCGACCGCCTCACTTTAACCTGCGATTTCTGAGGCTGGTGACTCGGATAATCTTATCCTCCGCAGCAGAGGTGACTGACTCTTGGTCTTCCTTTCCTGGGGCGGTCCTCATGTGAGCCAGTTTCTTTATAGCGCTTGATGGTTTTTGCAACTGCACTTGGGGACACTTTCAAAGTTTTCCCAATTTTTCAGACTGACTGACCTTCATTTCTTAAGGTAACGATGGTCATTCGTTTTTCTTTACTTAGAATTTGTATTATGGCAAGAAAAAAGTAGCTAACAGTCTATTCAGTAGGACTATCAGCTGTGTCTCCACCAGACTTCTGCACAACACAACTGATGGTCCCAACCCCATTTATACGGTAAGAAATCCCACTTATTAAACCTGACAGGGCACAGGTTTTGTTAAGTATATTGTTAAGTATATTATTCCACGTGTTAATTCATAGTTTTGATGCCTTTAGTGTGAATCTACTATTTTTAAAGTCATGAAAATACAGAAAACTCTTTGAATGACAAAGTGTGTCCAAATTTTTGGTCTGTACTGTACACTGCTCAAGAAAATAAAAGAGAACACTTAGGGTGCCTTCAGACTGCGGCAGCGTCCGGTCCGGGGCTGTCAGGAGTGACAGCCTGGACCGGAGTTTTGCAGCATAGAATCCTATCTGGCTGCACGGAGCTGGATCCCGGCGGGTGGTAATTAGCTGCTGTCCGGCTGCTGTGTCGCCGGATGAATCGTGCAGAAGTGGGGATTTTCTGCCGATTCCAAAAACGTTGCATGCACCGGTTTTGGAATCGGCAGAAAATCCCCACTTCTGCACGATTCATCCGGCGACACAGCAGCCGGACAGCAGCTAATTACCACCCGCCGGGATCCAGCTCCGTGCAGCCAGATAGGATTCTATGGAGGAAAACTCCGGTTCAGGCTGTCACTTCTGACAGCCCCGGACCGGACGCTGCCGCAGTCTGAAGGCAGCCTTAAACAACACATTGTATCTCAAATGGTGGGTTTACACACACCAATTTATCTGTTCAATCTCTGAACCAATCTCTGGTTGCAGTGAAATCATGGACACATTGCTCCATTTTGTGGCTGTGTACAACATGGAGCAATGTATCCATGATTTCACTGCAACCAGAGATTGGTTCAGAGATTGAACAGATAAATTGGTGTGTGTAAACCCACCAAAAGTCAATCGCGCATCTGTGAAATCAATCTGTCCACTTATGAAGCAACACTGATTGTGAATCAATTTCTCCTGTTTTTGTGCAAATGGAACAGACAACAGCTAATTGTTGGCAATTAGCAAGACATCTCCTATAAAGTAGTGGTTCTGCAGGTGGTGACCACAGAACATTTCTCACTTCTCATTCTTTTTGGCTGTTTTGTGCTCTCACCCCTAGAGATAGCATGATACGTTGTCTACAACCCACAGAGGTTTCTAAGGTAGTATAGCTCATCCAGGATGGCACATCAATGTAAGCTGTGGTAAGAAGGTTAGCTGTGTGTGTCAGCACAGTGTCCAGAGCATGAAGCAGATACCAGGACACAGGCCAGTACACCAGGAAATGTGAAGGGGGCCATAGGAGGGCAAAAACCAAGCAGCAGGACCGCTACCTCCTTTGTGCAAGGCGCAAAAGAAGGTGCAGTGCCAGATCCCTGCAAAATGACCTCCAGCAGGCCACTAACATCCATCTGTCTGCTAAAACTGACAGATACAGACTCCATGAGGGTGGTATAAGAGCCCAGCATCCACAAGTGAATATTGTGCTATTTGCCAAAGTACTTCAAAATTGGCAGATTCAATAATGGTGCCCGTGATCTTCACAGATGAGAGCAGGTTCACACTGTGCACATGTGACAGACGTGACAGAGTCTGGAGACGCCATGGAGAATGTCCTGATGCCTGCAATATTCTCCAGCATTTTCGGTTTGAAAGTGGGTCAGTAATGGTATGGGGAGGCATGTCTTTGGAGGGGCGCACAGCCCTTCATGTACTAGCCAAAGGTACCCTTACTGCCATTCGGTAACAGGATGAGATCCTCAGACTCATTGTGATACCATATGCAGGTGCAGTGGACCCTGGGTTCCTTCTGATGCCTTACAATGGTAGGCCTCATGTGGTTGAAGTGTGTCAGCACTTCCTGCATGATGAAAGCATTGATACAATGCACTAGCCTGCTCGTTCCCCAGACCTGAATTCAATCGAGCACGTCTGGGACATCATGTCTCCTTCCATCTACTAAAGACACATTGCATTACAAATTGTCCACGAGTTGACTGAGGTTTTAATCCAGGTCTAGGAGGAGATCCCTCAGGAGAAATTCCACCACCTCATCAAGAGGCATTGTAGGGAGGGCATAAAGGCATGTGGAGGCCACAAACTATAGAGCCTCATTTCCTTTGTTTTGCGGCATACCCACTGAAGTTAGATGAGCTTGTAATCAGATTTTCTACTTGGATTTTGTGAATAATTCCAAATCCATACCTTCATTGGATATTCATTTTGATTTATATTGATCATGTTTATTTCTCAACACATTCCACTATGTAATGAATAAAGACTTGCAGCTAAGATATTTAATTCGTTGAGATCTAGGAAGCAGTATTTTAGTGTTCCTTTTTTTTTTCGATAGAAAAAGTGCACGCACTAAGGAGTTGCTGTTTCATAAAAATAGCACTTTATTGAACATATATAAAGTAACAGACAATAGACCGTTTAAAATGAAGTACTTATGTGGATGAATCCAGACATAAACCACAAAGAGGTGGTAACACTCTCAGGATAACAAGATATTGCACATATAACACCATAATAGTTAGTATCATTACATAACATGAGAGAAATCAGTGGTGAAGCACAATCGCCCAATCACTTACTTACTCACCCATGGTACTTGTGCTGTTCCCTTGGTCCAGTTATAGTGCCCTCTACTGTGGCCCTCCCTACGACCGTTTCGCAAGGCTTTTTCCCCTTGAAAAAGCCTTGTGAAACGGTTGTAGGGGGGCCACAGTAGAGGGCAATATAACTGGACCAAGGGAACAGCACAAGTACCATGGGTGAGTAAGTAAGTGATTGGGCGATTGTGCTTCACCACTGATTTCTCCCATGTTATGTAATGATACTAACTATTATGGTGTTATATGTGCAATATCTTGTTATCCTGAGAGTGTTACCACCTCTTTGGCTGGTTTCACACTGCGGTCAGATCAGGTCAGGTTCCATCAGGTTTTGTGTTTCAAAACCAGGAGTGTCTCCAAAACCTAGAACAGGTGTCAGTCTTTCAATTATAGTTTTTCTCTGCAAGTTCCTCTCCTGGTTTTGGCACACAAACCTGATCGAACCTGATCAGTGAAAAACCGCAGTGTGAAACCAGCCTTTGTGGTTTATGTCTGGATTCATCCACATAAGTACTTCATTTTAAATGGTCTATTGTCTGTTACTTTATATATGTTCAATAAAGTGCTATTTTTATGAAACAGCAACTCCTTAGTGCGTGCACTTTTTCTATAAATTGATTGAGTGTTTCTAACATAGTCCAAAATAACGTGCCCTTATGTTAGACGTTCTGTAACCATGAAATTGGATAATTTGATGCGGCATGTTATGGTTCTGAAGTTTTTGCTCCTTTTTTTTTTTTTCGAGTAGCATGTATATGCAGTGGGTATGCAAAGTATTCAGACCCCTTTAAATTTTTACTCAGTTTCATTGCAGCCATTTGGTAAATTCAAAAAAGTTCATTTTTTTCATTAATGTAAACTCTGCACCCCATCTTGACTTAAAAAACATAAATGTAGAAATTTTTGAAAATTTATTAAAAAGAAAAACTGAAATATCACATGGTCATAAGTATTCAGACCCTTTGCTCAGTATTGAGTAGAAGCACCTTTTTAAGCTATTACAGCCATGAGTCTTCTTGGCAATGATGCAACAAGTTTTTCACACCGGGATTTGGGGAACCTCTGCCATTCTTCCTTGCAGATCCTTTCCAGTTTCATCAGGTTGGATGGTGAACGTTGGTGTACAGCCATTTTCAGGTCTCTCCAGAGATGCTCAATTGGGGTTAGGTCAGGGCTCTGCAGGGGCCAGTCAAGAATGGTCACAGAGTTGTTCTGAAGCCACTATTTTGTTATTTTAGCTGTGTGCTTAGGGTCATTGTCATGTTGGAAGGTGAGCATTGGCCAAGTCTGAGGTCCAGAGCACTCTGGAAGAGGTTTTTATCCAGGATCTCTCTATATTTTGCTGACTTCATGTTTAATTCAATTGCAACTAGTCATCCTATCTCTGCAGCTAAAAAACACCCCCATAGCATGATGCTGCCAACCACCATGTTTCACTGTTGGGATTGTATTGGCCAGGTGATGAGCAGTGCCTGGTTTTCTCCATATATACTGCTTAGATATATCGCCACAAAGTTCTAGCTTCAACTCGTCAGACCAGAGAATCTTATTTCTCACTAGCTGTGAGCCCGATGCAAATGCATCGGGATTCTAGAACGTGCATTAATTTGATTATAGTAGTTATAGCTACTTTTTGGGGGAGTCCAATACTTTTTTTGGGGGGTCCAATACTTTTTGGGGGGGGTCCAATACTTATTGGGGCGCGTTCAATGCTTTTTGGGGTGCGTTCAATACTTATTGGGGCGCGTTCAATGCTTTTTGGGGCGCGTTCAATACTTTTTGGGGCGTGTTCAATACTTTTTGGGGGGCGTTCAATACTTATTGGGGTGTGTTCAATACTTTTTGGTGCGCGTTCAATACTTTTTGGGGCGCGTTCAATACTTATTGGGGTGCGTTCAATACTTTTTTGGGCGCGTTCAATACTTATTGGGGTGTGTTCAATACTTATTGGGACGCGTTCAATACTTTTTGTGGCGCGTTCAATACTTTTTGGGGCGCGTTCAATACTTATTGGGGTGCGTTCAATACTTTTTGGGGCGCGTTCAATACTTATTGGGGTGTGTTCAATACTTATTGGGGTGTGTTCAATACTTATTGGGACGCGTTCAATACTTTTTGGGGCGCGTTCAATACTTATTGTGACGCGTTCAATACTTATTGGGGTGTGTTCAATACTTTTTGGGGCGTGTTCAATACTTTTTGGGGCGCGTTCAATACTTATTGGGGTGCGTTCAATACTTTTTGGGGCGCGTTCAATACTTATTGGGGTGTGTTCAATACTTTTTGGGGCGCGTTCAATACTTATTGTGACGTGTTCAATACTTTTTGGGGCGTGTTCAATACTTTTTGGGGCGCGTTCAATACTTATTGGGGTGCGTTCAATACTTTTTGGGGTGCGTTCAATACTTATTGGGGTGTGTTCAATACTTTTTGGGGCGCGTTCAATACTTATTGTGACGTGTTCAATACTTATTGGGGTGTGTTCAATACTTTTTGGGGCGCGTTCAATACTTTTTGGGGCGCGTTCAATACTTATTGGGGTGCGTTCAATACTTTTTGGGGCGCGTTCAATACTTATTGGGGTGCGTTCAATACTTTTTGGGGCGCGTTCAATACTTATTGGGTGTGTGTTCAATACTTTTTGGGGCGCGTTCAATACTTATTGGGGTGTGTTCAATACTTTTTGGAGTGCTTTGCTGGGCTAAACCTGAATGGTGCACAGGGGGTTAATCACATGTCAGGTCTGTGTGTGAGTGAAGATGTGCTGATTGACTCACTGGGTTGCAGCTGGGAGTGAGTAGGCTGGACAGGAACCTGCCAGGTGTCTGAGTGAGGAGAGGACGATTCAGAAGTTCAGAGCACTGCCATGTGAAGAGGTGCTGGAAGTGATCCGTCCTCAGTGGGTAAGTGATGGGAGCCTACCAGCTGATGTGTGCATGGCAGCCAGTGTCCAAGGGCCAGGCGGTCACAGCTGACTTTGGGACATTGAGGGGGGGGGGGCTGTGCGGCCATTGAGGGGGGAGGGGGGGGGGGGTCTGTGCGGCCATTGAGGGGGGGGGTCTGTGCGGCCATTGAGGGGGGGGGTCTGTGCGGCCATTGAGGGGGGGGGGTCTGTGCGGCCATTGGGGGGGGGGTCTGTGCGGCCATTGGGGGGGGGGGGTCTGTGCGGCCATTGGGGGGGGGTCTGTGCGGCCATTGGGGGGGGGTCTGTGCGGCCATTGGGGGGGGGTCTGTGCGGCCATTGGGGGGGGTCTGTGCGGCCATTGAGGGGGGGGGGGTCTGTGCGGCCATTGAGGGGGGGTCTGTGCGGCCATTGAGGGGGGGGGGGTCTGTGCGGCCATTGAGGGGGGGTCTGTGCGGCCATTGAGGGGTGGGGGGTTGGGTTCTGTGCGGCCATTGAGGGGGGGTTCTGTGCGGGGATGATGATGATGATGATGATGATGATGATGATGATCTGTCATAGTGACTCGCAATGCTTGCACTACCCAGCGACTCGCATGGATCCCCATTCAAAGTATAAGGGGACTTGCGGCGGCTGACGTAGCGACTCGCAATGGCCTCGCGGCCATTGCTCGCGCTACACAGCGAGTCGCAATGAATCCCCATTGAAAGTATAGTGGGACGTGCGGCAGCTGAGGTAGCGACTCGCAATGGCCTCGCGGCCATTGCTCGCGCTACCTCAGCGGTAAATCGATAAACTTTGTAGCCGACCCTCTGGTTCTATTTTCGGCCAGCGACTCGCAATGGCCGCTTCGCAGCCATTGCTCGCGCGTGGTGACGTCACAGCGTGACATAGCCACGGCGATTTCGGGGGCCGACACAAAAATGCCTACGGCAATTATAGAGTAGATAGTCTGGGAGCAGGGCCGGCCTCAGGCTAAATTGCGCCCTGTGCAAAATTCCCTTTGGTACCCCCAGACCATGTCACATGAGACATGCAGCCAATCAGTGGCAGCTTCACTCTTTCCTCACATAAAACTGACATCCCGAGGAAATCAGGGAACAACAGCAGCTCTCATTTATTCTGAAGCCGCCATCGGCGATCTGAGGCGGGCACGAAAACGTGACCGCGCATGTCAGATCGCCACATATCGCCAGGCGAGATTGCGGTGTGTGCCGGTACCATAAGAGATTACGCTTCAAGGAACCATTTAACAATAATGGGTTCATGTGAATATACTACTATGCATGTGTTTATACACACAACACACCTTGCATTAAAATGATGCCCCTCAGCTCCATGAACATAATCATACACCCTTGATGGTAACAATAGCACATATATGTTTATTAAAAAAAATAAACCTTTAGGACCTGTGCCCTTGAACAGGATTAGCAGCATTCTAGCACTGCATATATTCTGTTGCGTCCAAAATGCTGCATTGTACAGTGCCAGCGCAGTGGATGGATTAATGAATGCCGTTTCCACTGTGCTTCTATTTTACTCAGTGTAAACTGATATGTGGCAGTGGTGGCAGCTTCCTGAGCCGCAACATGTCAATTTATGCTTGCAAAGAAGGTAGTGTTCTGAGCGGGAGCATACAGCAAGAAGATGCTGCACCAAGAACCCTAATCATGACACGGACGCTACGTTCTCCCACTCAGAGGACTAGCATCTCTGCAGGAATAGATTAACATGCTGCAGCTCTGAAAACCATACCACAGGTCAGAATATGATGCGTAATGAAGAATCACAGTGGAAAGGTATTAATTAATCCATCCACTGTGCTGCTACTGTACAATACAGCATTTTGGATATCCAAAACGCTACTAATCCTAATTGTGGGCATGAATCGTTAGGGCCTGTACCCACAATCAGTGTTAGCAGCGTTTTGGATGTAGCATATTTTTGCTACATCCAAAACACTACGTAATTCATACTTAGGGGTCAGGGTTAGGATTAGGTTTTAAGGTCAGGGGTTATGATTAGGTGTTAGGGTCAGGGGTTAGGATTAGGTGTTAGGGTCAAGGATTAGGGTCAGGGGATAGGATTAGGTGTTAGGGTCAGGGGTTAGGGTTAGTTAGGGTTCTGTGGTTAGGATTAGATATTAGGGTCAGGGATTAGGGTCAGGGGATAGGATTAGATGTTAGGGTCAGGGATTAGGGTCAGGGGATAGGATTAGGTGTTAGGGTCAGGGATTAGGGTCAGGGGATAGGATTAGGTGTTTGGGTCAGGGATTAGGATTAGAGCCCGGGGTTAGGATTAAGTGTTAGGGTGAGGGATTAGGATTAGGGTCAGGGGATAGGATTATGTGTTAGGCTCAGGGGTAAGATTAGGTGTTAGGGTCATGGTTTAGGGTTAGGATTAGTTGTTAGGGATTAGGTGTTAGGGTCAGGGGGGTAGGATTAGGTGTTAGGGTCAGGGATTAGGATTAGGGTCAGGGGTTAGTTGTTAGGGTCAGTGGTTAGGATTAGATGTTAGGGTCAGTGATTAGGATTAGGGTCAATAGTTAGGATTAGGTGTTAGAAACTACACCTGTTCACTGACTGTGGTCACAGAGAGAGAGGGCCCAATCATCTTACTGGTATCGAGGTCTTGCCGTGTGTGACAGAAAATAGTCACTTCAGTGACTCCTTACAGCTGCAATACAAGGCGGGAACCAGGGTGATTAGACCGCTGTACAATGATTGGAGCAGGGGCAGCAGGTGTAACTTAACTTGCTCTCTCTGCTCCAATCAAACTGCTTGTGTTGCCATGGCGCCGGCAACAGGAGGAGGGCGGACAGGCACTTCAGGGAGGGCGGTACAAGCAACAAGGAGGACGGGACAGGTAACTCAAACGTGCGGACGGCGGGGGGGCGGGACGGGCACTTACAGGAGGGCGGGGGCACTGCAGGAAATAATAGTATTAACCCTTTAATCGGCGGAGCCGCAGAGAGACCATAAATATCCGTCTCTCTGGCGCCCCCTTTGAAGCATGGCAGGCGGCGCCCTGTGCGACCACACAACTTGCACAGCGGTAGGGCCGGCCCTGTCTGGGAGTCCTTTATGTGGTTTTTAGCAAACTATGCGGGTTTTCATATGTCTTGCTCTGAGGAGAGGCTTCCATCAGGCCACTCTGCCATAAAGGACGTCTGGTGGAGGGCTGAAGTGACAGTTGACTTTGTGGAACTTTCACCCATTTTCCTACTGCATCTCTGGAGCTCAGCCACAGTGATCTTGGGGTTCTTCTTTACTTCTCTCAACAAGGCTCTTCTCCCACGATTGCTCAGTTTGGCTGGATGGCCAGGTCTAGGAACACTTCTGGTGGTCCCAAACCTCTTCCATTTAAGGATTATGGAGGCCACTGTGCTTTTAGGAACCTTGAGTACTACAGAAATTATTTCGGAACCTTGGCTAGATCTATGTCTTGCCACAATTCTGTCTCGTGAGCTCCTTGGGCAATTCCTTTGACCTCATGATTCTCCGTTGGACTGACATGCACGATGAGCTGTGAGGTCTTATATAGACAGGTGTGTGCCTTTCCAAATCAAGTCCCATCAGTTTAATTAAAGACAGCTAGACTCCAATGAAGGAGTAGAACCATCTCAAGGAGGATCACGAGGAAATGGACAGCATGCGACTTAAATATTGGTGTCTGAGCAAAGGGTCTGAATATTTATGACCATGTGATATTTCAGTTTTTCTTTTTTAATACATTTTCAAAAAGTATTACATTTCTGTTTTTTCAGTCAAGATGGAGTGCAGAGCGTACAATAATGAGAAAAAAAATTTACTTTTTTGAATTTATTACCATCCATGCCATAGACAGAAACCAAATGCACTTACAGGACGCAGTCAGAGCCCAAATGTGAAGCAAGCCCAGCTGCAGGCTGATAAAATCACCTCTACCATCAAGATGTGGGAGGTGACCTGCCATGCATATACTAGGCCTGCATAGGACACCATTCACACTGATACATATGATGCAGAGTGTCTGAAAGCTACCCAACCGCTCCGCTGCCTGAGCATTGGGCCGCACAGAACGATGCTTCTACACCACTAGATGAATGGCGCCCCTATGGGCCCATAGGGGCGCCATTCATCTAGTGGTGTAGAAGCATCGTTCTGTGCGGCCCAATGCTCAGGCAGCGGAGCGGTTGGGTAGCTTTCAGACACTCTGCATCATATGTATCAGTGTGAATGGTGTCCTATGCAGGCCTAGTATATGCATGGCAGGTCACCTCCCACATCTTGATGGTAGAGGTGATTTTATCAGCCTGCAGCTGGGCTTGCTTCACATTTGGGCTCTGACTGCGTCCTGTAAGTGCATTTGGTTTCTGTCTATGGCATGGATGGTAAGAATTTTTGATGCTGCTTTTTTCTAGTAGTTTTTGTACAATTTTGTTAGGACTGGTGAGCATGGGATCCCTTGATCGTGGGTCATCAGCTTAAATGTCTTGGGCCAATACATGAACCAAAATCCCATCTATAAAGGTTTTTTATTTATCATATAAAAAACTTTTGCACTTTTTTATCCATCCAGGGTGCAGTTGGGCCCATAGGGGCGCCATTCATCTAGTGGTGTAGAAGCATCGTTCTGTGCGGCCCAATGCTCAGGCAGCGGAGCGGTTGGGTAGCTTTCAGACACTCTGCATCATATGTATCAGTGTGAATGGTGTCCTATGCAGGCCTAGTATATGCATGGCAGGTCACCTCCCACATCTTGATGGTAGAGGTGATTTTATCAGCCTGCAGCTGGGCTTGCTTCACATTTGGGCTCTGACTGCGTCCTGTAAGTGCATTTGGTTTCTGTCTATGGCATGGATGGTAAGAATTTTTGATGCTGCTTTTTTCTAGTAGTTTTTGTACTTTTTTGAATTTACCAAATGGCTGCAATGAAACAATGGGTGAAATAATTTTTTTTTCTAAATATATCTTTATTGAAAATTTTTCAATTGAAGGAAATACAATGTATAACAATAGGACATAAAACATATTTGTCCAGGAGAGAATAGTACAAGTAATATCGGAGGGACGCAAAACACAGATCAAGGTCACTGTGGCATAAACAAAACTCTCCTGAACATATGAGGAGGAGTCCGCTCCTCATGACAAAAGAGCCAAAGTAGGGGTCTCCATCTCTCAGTAAAAAAACATAGTATAAAAGGAACTTATTTACAGAGTCATAAACGAGTAATCTATGACCAGAGTCAGTCCAACAGGGGGATAGAAGGGGGGAATGTCAGGATGACCGTAGGAAGGGAGCTAGGGAAGGAGACATGAAAAAGGAGAGAAGGGATAGAGTATGAGGGGGGGGGAGGAAATAGAGGCGTGAGACATAGAACGAGAAAAGAATAAGAGGCAAAGATATGCAAGACGTTATTGAATGTTGGATAGAGGACGGTAGTAGATAGAGAGCGGCGCAGGTGTTCCGCCACTCAGGTAAAAAGGTCACTAAAATTAGGGGCATCCTTAAACAAGATCCAGTCTGTCCAGGTAT
This sequence comes from Allobates femoralis, assembly GCA_033576535.1. Lineage (NCBI taxonomy): Eukaryota > Metazoa > Chordata > Amphibia > Anura > Aromobatidae > Allobates > Allobates femoralis. The sequence continues at coordinate 404,092,682 of JARQOC010000003.1, forward strand.
TTGCATATTCTGCTTGGGTTTGAGAAAAATCGGCTGAAATCTCTTCAAATCGTCGGAGGGACTTCATCTTGGAATACCACTCCAAAGTAGAAGTAGGTGACTGTTCCCTCCAATGTCGGGGGTTTACATTGCGTGCTGCGCAAAGACAGAATCGGAGGATATCCTTCTTCTGTCTTTTCCAGGAGCCAGGGAGCAGAGAGAGCAGGGCCATCTCGGGGGAACCCTCCACTTGCCTACCTGTGACAAGATTGTAGTTACAATGCTTAGGGAAAAAAGGTGTGCTGTAGTCCGCGCTGCCAGGATCACTCACTCCAATAAATACGAGTAGAAAATCTTCATCAAAACCTCCTTTATTCTCCTACGCGTTTCAGTGCCCTCCTGGCACCTTCATCAGGGATAACCAAAACCAATCAGGTTATCCCTGATGAAGGTGCCAGGAGGGCACTGAAACGCGTAGGAGAATAAAGGAGGTTTTGATGAAGATTTTCTACTCGTATTTATTGGAGTGAGTGATCCTGGCAGCGCGGACTACAGCACACCTTTTTTCCCTAAGCATTGTTACAACCTACACGTGTGTGTGGCCGGTGGGAGTCCAGCAGCAGCCATCAGGACATTACCAATAAGCCTTCAAACCAGTTGTGGGTCTCACAACTGGACCAGGTGAGCAGATTTAATTACTCACCATTACACCCATCAGTGTCTAGTGATAAGGGCACTATTGCGCCTCTTGTCCCCCCCCCCTCTTTTTTCTTGTAAGATTGTAGTTACGGATTCCCTTCGTCCAAAAGTCTTCGATCAAAGGGCAAGTCCACCAGATATGAATCATTGTGCCAACTTCAAGACCGCATCTCCAACATAGGGGGGTGGTGGAAGGGGAAAACCGATGTAGCCTGTCTGCAGTGAGATACCATCTAAGGCGTATCTTGTAGCACTTTTTTAGCGCTTCATAAGATCCTGAGGTTTTTTGAGACATCATAAAACACCTTTCCCAGTCCCAAGCATCCATCGTCCTCTCCAGATCAGCCTCCCAGGCTCGTTGATAACCATGGGTTTCTGTTGCGGCTGCTCTAGACAGGATGGAATATATGACCGAGATTCCTCTAACGGGCCCCTGGTTGGAAGCGAATATCCTCTCAAGGGGGAACAGTGTGGCATCCGGGACTCGTCGGAGGGGCAAAGAACGTACGAAAGATCGAAGTTGTAGATACTCCCACCTCTTCAGCTTTGCGGCCGGCGAAGACGCCTGCAATTCAGCAAATGAAGGGAGCTCACCATTGCAAAGAATCTGGCCCACACGGGTATCATCCTCAGCACGCCATAAGAGGAGAGATTGTTGGGCCATACCCGGGGGGAAAGCTGGATTTTGGAAAATTGGGGTCAGAGAGCTAGCCAATTTTTTCCCGATCGAGTCTCCCCAAGCCACTCGCCATACATTCAGTAGTTCGACAGTCAGGTACGCTAATTGGTGGGAGGGAGACAGGACCTCTTTTGGAATCCACTGTAAATGGCATAGGGGAATTGCGCTAGTGGATTGTTCGATCTGAATCCATTGTTTCGAATCTACTTTGAAATGCCAATCAAGCAATCATACAAGAATGGCGACTAAGCAATAACGCCGCAGATCAGGTAGCCCCATACCTCCCGTTTCTTTCATGAATGACAGAACCCCAAAGCCCACTCGCGGTTTCATGCCGTTCCATATGAATCTAGAGATTAATTTACGAATGGTATGGAAGTACGCCCCGCGTGGCCAAATAGGCACCGCCTGAAAAACATATAGGAATCTCAGGAGAATATCCATTGTTACCACATGAATTCTCCCCAGCCAAGATATCCTCAAGGGTCTGTAGGATTTCAACAAGGTCCCCACTCGGTCCAAGAGAACCTTGTGGTTCAAGTGGAAGGCGCTGTGCAGATCAGCAGGCAAGTTAATACCAAGGTACGAGATGTGGCCCCGTCTCCAACGGAAGGAGAACCTCTTAGAAAGGGAGGACATCTAGACAAGGTAGACAAGGAGACATTCAGCGCCTCGGATTTGGAATAGTTCACCTTAAAATTGCTGAGATCTCCGAACCTATCAAATTCATGCAACAAGGCGGGGAAGGTCTCTGAGGGGCGAGTGACGTACAAAAGGACGTCATCAGCAAACAAAGCTGTTTTATGATGGGTGTCCCCCACTGAAATCCCGTGGATGCCTCCATTGTCTCTAAATGCTCCATGACAATGACATAGAGCAATGGGCAAAGTGGGCAACCTTGTCTCGTCCCATTCTTGACGAGGAATGAGCCAGACAGGCTACCGTTAATGCGCACCTTGGCAGAGGGACAGGTGTACAGTGAGGGAACCCCACTCATAAATTTACTAACCAGGCCAATGTGTTTCAACGCCTCCCACAAGAAACCCCAATGGACCCTATCAAAGGCCTTTTCTGCATCTATGGATAGCAGACAGAGGGGACTTCCACATCCTAGCCCTTTCAATCAAAAGAAAAGATCTAATGATGTTGTCCTGCGCCTCTCGGCCTTTAACAAAGCCCACTTGATCAAGGTGGACGATCGAGGGAAGCCTCAAAGATAGTCTGTCGGCTAGAATCTTGACGAATATCTTAACATCTATATTTAGCAAACAGATCGGTCGGTAACTCGCCGCCTCCGTATGATCCTTGTTTGGCTTGGGGATCACACAAATGTGTGCTTCCAAGGCTTGCGGCGGAAGAGTACCACCGTCTAATAGTGCTTTAAATGCTGAAAGCATATGAGGTAGCAAGTCCTCAATTAGGGTCTTATAGAAAATGGGAGTGTAGCCGTCTGGGCCAGAACTCCTAGATGTTGGGGATGATCTAACCACGTTCGTTACCTCCTCTTCTGTGATGTCCCCTTCCAAAAAAAGAATGTCGTCATCAGACAAGGATGGGATATTCACCCCAGAAATGTACGTCTGAATTTTAGCCCGTAGGGCGTCGGGGTGCATGTCAAAAAACTTCCCCTTCAGGGTGTACAAATCAGCATAAAAGTTTTGGAATACCCTTGCTATGTCTTCCATACTGTGAACCATCCTATCTGTGGGGGTCTTTATTTGGGGGATATACGCAGGGCCACTTCGGGGATGTAATAGCTTCCACAACTATTGGCTTTCTTGTAAAAAAGCACCCTTGATCTCTCCTTATATCTATCATATTTGCTGTCTAATAGATTTTTTAACTCTAATCGCTTAGATGTGAGTTCGACCAGCACCCCATGACTTCTAGAGGTCTTATGCGCCATTTCCAATTGGCCTATCTGGGAAAGCAATTCACTCAGCCGTTCAGATTGTTGTTTCTTTATCCTCGCCCCGTGTTTAATTAGCGTTCCCCTAAGGATACACTTTTTTTTTTAAAAATCATTTTTATTCACCATTTGCAGTATAACATAAAGAGAAGGAAACAGAAAAAAAAAAAAAAAACATACAGTTGTATGATAATACGATGTATATAGATGTAGTACATTGACGCCTGTTACCATCAGGTCGTAAACTTACAAAAACCAGAACAAAAACAAAGACAAAAACACAATAGGATATGAAAGTGCTGCATATCCCTGATAGAATTCCTCGCAACTGCCACATATATCCCTTCCTACCCCCTCCGACCATCTCCCTCCGTCTATCATATGCACCTCTCCTCGCCCTAAGCGAAGTGAGGGTTCCAGTATTTTCGCAGTAAAGACACTAAAAATACCCATGTATTGTTGTACAGTCATCCAGTCACTTCCCTATGACCTCTGCCGTTACCTGGCTTGTCCTTGTAAGGGTACATTCGGTGCCAGGCGCCCCAATGAATGACTCAAAGACTGCAACAAGTACCAGGGAGTGCCGTGAAAAGGTGTCATTACACTGGTAATGTCGTCATCCGACAGTTGTGATTCTATAAAACGTCTCCATTTTTTCATGAAAGAGACAATCAGGACATCTTTGTCCCTCAGAGCTCCATCTGTCCAGATCCATTGCCAACCTTAGACCCGCCAGTACGTCCATTTCAGTGGGTAGTTCCGTTCGTAACCAGAATGTCAGCAGTAGACGTTTAGCCAGTAGTATCAGGACATGTAGGAAACGAATGCTAGCTACCCCTCCCTTGGATAGAGTCACATTCTGAAAAATCCATATGCTCGGGTCAAGCTCAAACGTATGACCACAGAGTCTCCGCACCAGGTCTGATATCATGCCCCAGAAGGACTGCACCCTCGGGCAACTCCATAATCCATGCACCATATCTGTTCTGTTAAGATTGCATTTCGGACAGTGTAACAACCTACCAGGGTTAGATGCCGATGGTGGTATATTGAAGCCATATATGGTACCATGGATGACCCGAAAGTGTGAGTCCCTCCATCTCTCATCTAAAATGTAGCGCCTTATCTTACCCCAACCGTCCAGTATATCATCAGACACCGTCTCCTCGTCTATATATGCGCACCACTTTGAAAAAAGCTTCGGGCGCCGCCAGGAAGTAGCCACATCCTGAGTTCTCTATAGATGCCAGATATCCCTAATTGAGAGACGTCAAAGCCCACCAGTCTATCACACACATTTGTAAGAGTTTCTTTTGACGCATCTAAGAGATTATCCATGACATGATGTTTCAGCTGCAGGTACTGGAGGCTCTGGATCCCCCGAGACCAAACTTGTCCATTATCTCCTGTCCCAGCATCCAGCGGCGTTCAGATATCGTTATTAGGTCTCCCATGGTTTTAATGCCTTTTCGGGCCCATTCTCTAAACAGTATATTAGTTTGGCCCATCGGAAACTCCGGGTATGCCCAGGGGTTCAGATGTTTCGACACCTTCCAAGGGAGACTACATTTTTTCCTTACCGCTTTCCATGCTCCTATCGTATCCTTGAATATTATAGACGAACGGACTTGCGTCGGTAGCGACGCCACCCCGTATGAAGGAGAGAACAATGATCCCAAGGCTCGCAGAACGCCGCCTCCAACTTTCCATTAGAGAATTTATTGGTCCCTTTAACCCATTCTATCGCATGTCGCATCATGCATGCTAAATTGTACCCTCTAATGTCGGGCAAGTTAATGCCCCCTTTGTCTTTCGAGAGCATCAGCGTTCCCAGTCTTAACCGGGGTCTCCTGCCTCTCCAAATAAAGTCCGCAAATGCCCTGTTTAATCTGTTGATGTCCGTATGTTTCAGGAGTAAAGGCAGTGTCTGTAATGGATATAAGAGGCGTGCGAAGCTGATCATCTTTATAAGATGGCAGCGGCCTAGAAGTGATAAAGGCAATCCCGCCCAACGTTTTAACTCCTTTTCCATTCTGTCAATAAGGGGAGCATAATTTAGTGAATATACTTGATTCGATGTCCGTCCCAACATCAGGCCCAGATATTTGATATGTGTTGCCGCCGTCGGATACCCAATGAAAGCAGAGACTCCCCCGACGTGTTCCCCGGCTTAAGATACAGGATCTCACATTTTTTCCGATTAAGCCGGAATCCTGCAAATTCTCCAAATCTCTCTATATCTCTCAGCAGAGGAGGTAGATCCCGCGTAGGGTCTCCCATAAACAATACAATGTCATCAGCAAACAGTGCTGATTTTGTTTCCGCTCGTCCGATGCTCACCCCCTCAAAGGAACTGTGCCTGTTAATGTACCTGGCCAGTGGTTCCAAGGCCAGATTAAATAATAGCGGGGATAAAGGACACCCTTGCCTAGTCCCCTTCAAAAGAGGGAACACCGGAGAGAGAAAACCGGGGTATGTACCCTCGCTTTAGGTGTGGCATACAGTGCCCGTAGGCAATTTCTGAAATTACCCTGAAGCCCTATCCTGTCCAGCACCTGGCCCAGCCATGGCCACCTGACATTATCGAAGGCTTTTTCCGCGTCCAGGGTGACCATGGCTGGGTTTCTTCCCACATGAGGCGGCATATCCTTCACTGCGTCTAGAACCAGAAGGGCCCTGCGGACATTGGTGACTGCTGATCGGCCTTTTTTTTTAACCAATAAGTTTTTATTCAAATTTAGCATAGAGAAAAGAAACAACAATTGGCTCAGCCAGAACAAACTGGCGAGTCGGCCAAATAACAAATTCAAAGAGCAACAAACAAACTGTGAGACAGACGAAGAGAGAGAAGAAAGAATAATAAAAGTGAGAGATGGTAGACCAAAGAGGGGAAGGGCAATAGGTATCGAAGAGGATAGTGGTGGAGAGGAAAAGGGGAAAGGGGGGGTGGATAAGGACGGGGAGGGAGGAGTGAGGAGGGGGGGGGGGGTAGACGCGTTCCATTGCCTGCCCCGACCGGGACCAAAAATCCCACAATCTTCCAGGTCTGTTATAGGTTTTGCAATTCAGGCGGACATATGTGTGGGCAAGCAGAGATCACTTTGGATAACTTTTATAAATTGTCCGAGTCGTCAGCATGAGGTCCAACAGGGCAAGAAAGGTGAGAGGGACAGGGTCTGGGAAGGAGCCCAGAGGGGACCGGAGAGGCCTGCGGGTGGGAGGCCCAAACCTCCCATTTCTCCCGAGCATTCCGTCTGGCAGGTTTAGTCAAGGCTAAGAAATACTCTTGGTGAAAGATCCAGTTAATCTTTTGAATTAGCTCAGACAGGGTGGGAGGGGAGGGAGCCTTCCACTTCGCAGCCAGGCACAGCCGAGCAGCTATGAGTATGCATGCGACAGTGCCGCGCAGCGGCAAAGGGAAATCCTGCATGCCGATATTTAGCACTGCCAGTTGAGGCGTCATATCTTGTCGTAGTCCTGTAACAGAATGAATCAGACTTTGAACTAATGTCCAAAAGGGGCGTATGTGCGAGCAAGACCACCACATGTGCGCCAGATCGCCTCGCCCCCCACACAGCCTCCAACATAACGAGGACTGTCCTGTGGCGAAGCGAGTAACTCGAACCGGAGATAAATACCACCGGAGATGGATTTTTTTGATGTTCTCCAGGTGGTTCACACATCTGGTGGCCCTCCTCACCTCCGTAGTCGCCGAGTGCCAATCCTCTACTTCAGCGGAAAAGCCTAGGTCAGCCTCCCACCTCCTCATATATGGAAGCTTTGTCTCCCCTTCTCCCAGCACCAGGTCTCTATATATTCCGGACAGAGTTCGGGGTTTTGGAGGGTCTGCTGTAATCAAATTTAGTAGTGATGACGGGCGGGGGGGGGTGGGGGGGAAGCCAAGGGGATACATCCGGAACTGCGGAGCAAGTGGTCTAACTGGAAAAATTGCAGGAAGGCAGGGCGGCACTCCGGGAAGTGTTCACAGAAGGTCTCAAATGAGGGCCATCGTCCCTCCAGACAGAAGTCTCCCAAAAATTGTAATCCCGTGTCCTCCCAAATCCGAGTCTGCAGGGACGGAACAAGAAGGCGTAGCGCTTGGGTGGGGATGTCTTTTGGGGGGAGTCGGGTCCAGGCACGCAGGACAGACCTCCAATAATGTAGGAGGATCTGGGTTGTCTCAAGGCGATGAGCCTGACTCACCGGGCGAACAGACTCAGCCGCCAAGAGGTCCCGCAGTGTGCCACCACCCAGAAAGGAGGTCTCAATAGAGATCCACCTAAGGTGATCAGGGCTGCGCCACCAGGACCCTGCCTCCTCCAAAACAATAGCTTTGTGGTATGCCGACACGTCGGGCATGCCCATTCCTCCCGCCCCTATTGGTAGATACATAACCTCCCTTGCTACCCGAGGTGTTTTATGCGCCCAAATATATGCATTGATTACTCCTTGTAGTTTAGCCAGGAGGGTTCTGGGTATCTTAATAGGGAGACACCGAAAGATATAGATGATCTTTGGTAGAGTCATCATTTTGAAAGCATGTAAGCGTGCAATCCTTGATAGAGTTTTAGAATCAAAAGTGGCCACATCTGAGAGGACTTTGGAAAGCAAAGCCTCATAGTTTAATCGCATTATGAGACGAGATGGTGCTAAAATAACACCTAGGTAAGGGATGCCGTCTCTAGACCATTGAAATGGCAGATCTTTAGAAAGGTCTAAAATTTCCCGCTGTGTAATGTTAATCGGGAGAAGTACTGATTTATCCGCGTTAAGCTTATAGTAAGAGATTAACGAATAATCTCTAAGAATCTGCATGATCGCCGGGAGGGACCGAGCTACCTCTGTGCAAGTGATGATGATATCATCAGCGTACAGGCCAATGGTGTGGACTTCCCACCCACCCGGACCCCGGAAACGTCCCGGGTAGATCGGATTTTTTCCGCCAGGGGTTCCACCGCCAGAGTGAATATCACCGGGGAAAGCGGACATCCCTGTCGCGTTCCATTTGTGATTGGGAAGGCAGGCGAGAGAAAGCCAGATGTAAGGACTCTGGCATTAGGATGGGAGTAAAGAGACAGGACTGCCGAAAGAAAGGAGCCCGTGAAGCCAAATTTACGAAGGACAGCCTCTAGGTATCCCCAGTGCACCCTGTCAAACGCTTTTTCGGCATCAAGAGACAGGAATGCCCCAGGGGTTCCCTTCAGCTCCAGGGACCTAATAAGGTTCAACATCCTTCGTGTCCCGTCTTTCGCCTGCCTCCCAGCCACAAAGCCGACCTGATCCGGGTTTATTAGGCGGGGCACCACACCCCTCAACCTGTACGCAAGAACTGCGGCAAAGATCTTGAGATCACAGTTCAAAAGGGAGATAGGTCGGTAGCTCCCGGGGAGATCAGGGGCTTTGCCAGTTTTAGGGATTGTAACTATTGTAGCCTGGAGTTGCAGCGGGGTGATCGAGCCTGTGTCAGTCCAATATTGGAACGTTCGTTGAAGGAAAGGGGCCAGCGTCCCATCAAAGGCTCTCAGATATTCATTAGGCAGTTGTCACGGGTGGCACGGATGACAGGGTAGAGGCCACGCGCAGACGGTCCCAGCGTTTGGCCAATCAGCCATAAGGTTTGAGGACGGTCCGTCTTTCAGGGGCATTTACCTTCTGTGTAGATAAAGAGAAGGTATGATAAGATCTCCCTATCATGGGAGGACGGCTGGGAAGGTCTTGTGCTCGGTCTGGTTTCTACACCAGTATTCTGGGTCTCTAGGACCCAGCAGGTTCTTCCCTCCTTTATAAGGAGTTTCATTGCCCTCCCTCGGTGCAGGTGATATTTCCTTGTGGACTCATTATCCTTGCTCCAAGCAGAAGCTGAGATTGTGGAGGTTGCTGTGCTCTGCTGCAAGATAAGTGTTTTCTTTCCCCATTGTCTGTTTTCCTTGTGTTGTCTTTAGTTGTTAGTGGAGGGGTCTAGTGAACCTCCCCATCTGATCCTTAGATAAGGTAGTGCTAGGATCAGAGAGGGACGAGGTTCGTGGTCGGCGACAGTTGAGGAAACTGTATAGGGACGTCAGGGCAGACAGGGTCAGCCCCAGGAAGACTAGGGGTCACCCTCTCCCTCTTGTGCCCATAGCTTTAGGGACTCCTTATCCCCCCCCGTCATTGTCCTACGCTGGGTGTCTCTCCCGCTCCCAGCGTGACAGCAGTCCATCTGGGCCTGGGGCCGAGTGGGGCTTAGTATCCTTAATGGCTCGCAAGACTTCTCCTATATCAATAGGTCTGTTTAAGTGTTCTAGATCTGAGGCCGAGACAGAAGGCAGGCTCAGTTCCTCAAGGAAGGTCCCAATCAAATCGGGGGTGGGCTGGGGAGTCATGGCGTCATTTTTCAAGTTGTAAAGGTCAGAGTAGTATTGGCTGAACACTTCAGCTATATCAGCGGGGTTTCTCACTACCTGTCCCTGGTTGCTTTTAATGTGATCTATCATAGAGCGCGCAGACCTCTTTTTTAGTCGTTTTGCTAGGATAGTGCCCGCCTTATCCCCCGATTCATAGAATGCCGATTTTGAAAGGCGTAAGGCCCTTTCGTGACGTACAAGAAGCATAGTTCGCAGCTGCATTCTGGTTGCGGTTAGTCGGGACGACAGAGCCGAGTTAGGGTTATGTTTATTTTCAGCTTCCAGTCTGGAGAGCAGGGAGAGCAACTCAGTCTGTTCCTTCTCACGCGCCCTCTTGAGCTGCGAGGACTTCTGTAGGAATAGACCCCTAATATATGCCTCATGTGAGGCCCACAATGTCTCATCCGACACACAACCATTGTCGTTAAGGTGGAAATACTCCACCAGGTGGGTCTTAATGTCCTCCACGATTCCTGCATCAGACAAGAGAGCGCGGTTCAGTCTCCAGGAGCCCGGGGGAGAGGGGTGGGAGTGGAGAGTCAGGTCGAGGGACACTGGGGCGTGGTCCGACCAAGTGATCAGGCCCACTTCAGCTCTAGTACATGTTGTTAGAGTGTTATCGTCTACCAGGAAATAATCCAATCTGGAGTATGATTTGTGTCTATGTGAATAAAAGGAGTAGTCCCGTTTTGTAGTGTGCAGGTACCGCCACGGGTCGTGAAGGCGATACTCTCGGCACACGGGTCCTGACTCCCTACTAGACCCAGGTGCCCCTCGAGACCTGTCCAGGATCTTATCAGGGACCAGGTTAAAGTCTCCACAGAGAACCTTATAGCCGCCTCTGGGGGCAACAACTTTATCAAAGAGTGATCTGAGGAACTTCACCTGGCCCTCATTCGGGGCATATGCAGTCACCAGGGTCATGGGTATTCCAGAGATCGTGCACGAGAGTACAATAAATCTACCAGCCGGGTCAATGCAGAGGTCTATTAGGGTGAATTGCAGTGTATGTTTGACAAAAATACAGATCCCTGCCCTCTTGCCCGTTGCATTAGCATAATACGCTGTGGGGAACAGGCGGTGACACAGCCTGTGGTTATCTGCTTGTAGGAGGTGAGACTCCTGGACACACACAATATCCGCCCTTGCTCTCAAAACGTCTCTCCATAGGAGAGAGCGTTTAAAGGGGAATTCAGCCCCTTTACATTGAAGGAGACAATTCTCATGATATGTATGAATAACTATAGGAGCAGTAGTTGTTAGAGGGTCCAGACCTCAGGGGGCAGGAGCCAAACGCGCGTACAGGGGAGTAATGGTTGGGGAGGAAAGGAGGGGGGTACAAGCGAGGGGAGGGGGAGTCCAAGGAAAGGAAAGTAAGGGTGAGGAGGGAAAGAGAGGATTGTTAGAGAGAGAGAGAAGAGACGAAATTAAGTGTTATCAAAGAGGCCTAGAGCGGATGTGAGATCCAGAATAGGCAAAAAGAGACATAACATTAAGAACATAAGTAACATAGAGGTAGATATATCTTCAAGCACAGGCCCCTGGAGCGGCCCCTCCGTCTCAGTGGGGGAGTAGGGGCGGAGGTATCTACTTCCTCACAAAACACCCACGGCGACAATCTCGGTGGCCGTGGTCAAAATTTAAGAGTCTCTTTAACGGAGAAAAAGAGAGTCTTAGTCAATTAAGAAAGTCCCGGTCTGGGGTCCAGATCTTGCCCCAAGAGAAACTGTCATCTTCAACATCAACTGAACACATCAGTTCAGGCAATAGTGGGGGAGGAGTTCTCTTATCTAGTTGGTGAGCGACGAGGTAAGGGGGACAGAGGTTGGTCCCCTGGTGAGGGAGACGAGTGTTGAGGACGCGTCCTCTTATCTCCAGTGAGGTTCCATTGCTTGAGGGCCTTCCCCAGCTGGCTGGGGGACAAGAAAAGTTGCGTCGTTCCTTTATAGCGGAACTTGACTCTAACAGGAGTCCCCCAACTGTAAGCAATTCCTCTGTCTCTGAGTACTTTACAATGTGGGGCGAACTCTTTCCGCCGGGCCAAGGTCCCAGGAGAGAGGTCTGAGAATGCTTGGATAGCAGCATAAGGGGCTGCGGGGGCACCCAAGCGTCTCATTGTCTGCATTATCAGTTCCTTAGCTTTTATGGAGGTAAACGAGACCAGGGTGTCTCGTGGTAGTGCCTTATTAATATGGGGGGGTTTTGGAATGCGGTACACTCTGTCAATAAGCAATTCAGCTTTAGGAGTCTCTGGAAGGAGAGCCTGCAGAAAGTGCTCCACTGTCCGTCCCAAATCCTCCTCTGCTCCCCCCTCAGGGAATCCCCTGAGACGTAAGTTATTGGCTCTGTGTTTGTCTTCTAAGTCCCATAGTTTCAGTTTCATGAGTTTTATATCCCCCGCAACAACAGAGTAATCATCTGCTAGGTTATTATGAGCCATTGCATATTCCCCCATTTTCTCTTCTAGCTTTGTCGTCCGCTCCTCCAAAACCGCCATTTCACCTCTCAGTTCCTGTAGTATGGCCCTTGTGTCTTCCTGGATCGATTGGCGCAGCGAGCTGACTACCTCCATCAGGAAACTGCGGGTCACTGGGGCTTCGCCTCCGATGTTCAGTGTGCGCTCTTCTGGGCTGCGGGGAGCGCGTTGTCCAGCAGCTTGTGGGGAGGAGCGGGAGGGGGAGGGCGCCATGCTAGTGTTCAAAGCTTGGTGTCGTTCTGGCGGGAAAAAGTCTGTGAGCCTGGTGGGTTCCCCACGTCTCCGGGCGGACTGCCTAGGCATCCCTGCGGTCTCCAGCCTCTACCGATCTCGGGAATTTGGTCTCAGGTCGGATGATGTGCTATAATTTGTCGCTAAGTCTCGGGGCAAGGTCAGGAGCTCAGCACATTGTGGCTGGCGCCATCAGCTTCCAAGCCACGTCCCCCAGGTGAAGTGTTTTGAGATCCAGAAGATGAGGTGTTCTCAGGGTAAAAGCATGTGTAATTGTATGTAGAAGATAGTTGGTGTTATGTGTGTATACACACTTTTCCCTGTCAGCATAGTGGGAGGCTAGGTCACTGTGTGACACAGTCAAGAGTTAATTTCTTACAGAGGGCAAGATTTTGTGTTGTAATTCCACTCTGATGCAATAGATGGTGCTGTTGTCATACAGTAGGCTAGAGTAGAAGTGCTAAAGGCTCTATGCTCCTCAACTGTGCTGCTTGAAGGCACCGTTGTAACTCAGATGATATGGAAGGTACACACAACAGCAAAGCCGCAATAGGACCCTGTATAGAGCCACCCGGGACCACCTGCAGCCCTGTAGCCTGGGGCACAGGACCCAAGGCTTCCAGCCTCTGCCACACAGATGCGATCCACAGGGGCTCCGCGCCCAAGGCTTGCTATCCAGCAGCTTCTGCCTGTGTTAAGGGCTCAGCACAGAGTCCAGTCCCTGGTATCTTCCCTCCACATGTACTGGAGCTTTCCCTGCCGCTCCGGGGCCCCCTCGGGTGAGATCAGCACACCCTCCGTTCCCGGCTGGTCCCTGTGTCCTCCAGAGGGGCCCACACTACAGAGATCCTCACCAGAGGTCTGGCTCCCGATCTCAGCCCCTGCTGTGCCCCACTCACCACACCACGAACTGCAGCAGTCACTTCTCTGTATCTGCGGCTCCAGAGAAGCCCACCCTGTCCTCCTCGCTCCCAGCAGACCGGTCACAGCCAGGCGGGCTGGAGCTGTATGTGAGCTGCTTGAAGGTTAGTGTCCCATTCGTCTGCAGAGACAACCGCTTCTCCAGCGCCGGCGCTGCTTTCAGGGCTGTAGTGCTCACAGGTCCTGTGGTGTCTGGGATGTCTGGTGTCTGCTGACCGGCCTTTGACGAAACCCGTCTGATGATTGTCTATGAGCGTCGGGAGAATCTCCGCCAGCCGATCTGCCATAATTTTTGACAGAATTTTAAGGTCCACATTGATTAGGGAGATCGGCCTATAATTTGTAGGATCTTCCCCTCCCGTGGTTCCCTTGGGCAACAGTTTAATGTAGGCCATATCCATAGTTTCAGGTAGCTTCCGTTGGTCTATTATATTATTGAACAATCTCGTCAGTATCGGAGTCACCTCTGGCCGGAGTATCTTATAGAACTCCCCTGTAAACCCATCCGGTCCTGGGGATTTCCCGTTCCCTAAATGCCCGATGACCGCGTCTACCTCCTTCTCAGAGACCGGAGCATTGAGGAGCTCTAAGTCAGCTTCCGAGATAGGAGTAAGAGGCACCCCATCTAGCCATGTCATTCCCTCCTGGGACGAGACGTCATTTGAATGGTACAACTGTCTATAAAAATCCCCCAGTATATCATTAATAGCTTTGGGATCAGTGGTACGGAGACCCTCCCTCGTGTTGAGTGCCGCAATTGTCGTGGGTTTTCGTCTGCCCCTAGCGAGATTAGCAAGCAGTCGCCCCGTTTTGTCGCCATGTCTGTGAAGGTCGACGTCCAGTTGTCCCCGGATTAGTTTTTCCCTCAGGTCAGCCCACGAGTCGAAATCTCTTTTCGCTGCAAGCCACGCTGTCTTGTCTACCAGTGCCCGCGAGCGTTTAAACGTTTGATAAGTCTCGGAAACAAGTGTGCTTGCCTTCGTATAGTTCTCCTTGAGCTGTTTCGACTGTGTCCGAGTGTACGCTATCAAACGTCCTCTTATGACCGATTTCCCGGCTTCCCAGAACAGACAGTGGTCATTTTTATGTATCTCGTTGTCAAGGGCATAACCCTGCCACCATTCCTTTAATTGAGTCTTAAATCCTCCCATAGATGACAGATGTGAGGGAACCTCCTATTGTGTCCGTGCCTCGCGGGAAAGCGTCTAGAATATCTACCCGGACAGGACTATGATCCGAAATCACCAAATCACCAATTTCAGCTTCCTCAATTAGGCGTAATAGGTCACTGTTCGCTAGAAACAAGTCAATCCGCGACCAGGAGGAGTGAGGGTGTGAAAAATGGGTAAATTCGGTGTCCTGGGGATGGAAAATCCTCCACACATCTATCATATGTGCATTAATCAACATATCTGATAACTGTCCCTGTCTCCGGTGTGTCAACCCTTGTGCAGTTTCCTCGAGGTCATCCTCTGTCTATCAATGTCATCTGAAACAACCTCATTAAAGTCTCCCCCTACCATGACTAGCCGTTCCCTGTCCTGTAGGATGGCATCTCGCAGGTCACGAAAGAAGGCAGTACGCGTAGTGTTGGTGGCGTAAACATTATATATACTGATTTGCCGATCACCTAGTTGAAGCACTACCTGTATTTGCCTTCCATCCCGATCTCTGGTTATGGACACCAGGGTATGTGCAAGGTGTTTGTTGAGGAGAATCATTACCCCTGCCTTCCCGGCTCGCGAACCCGAAGCCCAGGCCTCCCCCACCCACAGCTTCTGCATACACGTCACCTCGTCATCTCTCAAATGCGTCTCCTGTAAGAGTGCAATATCAGTTTTCAGTCTCTTCAGGTGTCGAAGGACCATATACCTCTTATGCGGTGATCGCAGACCCTTGGTATTCCATGTCACAATTCGCACCATTGGAACCCAAGTATATGTGTAAAAGACATGATGGGCATCCCCCCCTCCAGCAACCTACGCCCCCCGGTACTTATTTCTATCTGACCCATATCGACTTTTCGTTGAATTACTTCCTTTTCAAAGGGTACCACCATCCCTGTTAGCAGTAGAGTTGGACTAGACAGACGCGGGCAGTGCAGGACACATGTGGCAGCGACAAAAACATATAATACAATAAAAAACATTGCAAACCCCAGAAACATCACAAACATCTTCCCCCCAGTCCCTCTCTTGAGGGTGAGTGTCACATCCTCCTCCGTCTCCATCTTCCCCAACCAATTATGGACTTCCTTTTTTTCTGCTCCCAAATTTAAATCTCCTTACCCCGGCCTATGCAAGGCGTATAAGTATAGCAAAGTAGACCCCGAGCCGGGTCAACATGGCCCTCGCTCAATTATGTACCATAAGCCAAAATCTAGAGCTCATCTCCCACATCACATGCCGTCAATACTGGTATATTCAGAATATCGTATATGTGTGACGAACTATGGCTAAAACCCCGAGGCCCCCCCCCTCCCCTCCCCTCCCACCCGAAGGCTATACAAACTGCGGTCCCAGTCAGACGTGCCACCTTTCAGCCTTTCAGGTAGAGTTCAGTAAGCATCAACAATCTTAAGTCTTCAGTGAAGAACATTGGAGCTGTATGGGTATCTTCAGCCACAGTCTGCTTCCTGGTTCACCTACAGCGGGCAAAAAGAAGGGAGAAAGAAAACAAAGGGGAGAGAGGCAAAAAAGAAAGAGAGTGTTGAAGTGTGGGGGGAGAGATAGCAGAAGAAGAGAAGAAGAATAAGAGAACAAGACAAGGCTCCATCTATTGCCAAAATTAGAATTAGTATCCAGACTCTGGATAAAAAGTCAAAAAGTAAAAAAAAACAAGAAAAACAGTTTAGTCTCTCAGCGTCTCTTCCCTCTGGTAGCAGTATAAGTTGGATTGGGCCTCCCAGTCGCACCATATTTGTCCGCCCGGTTTTTCCTGTTGCGCTGAGCAAGTGACCAGCCGGAGCCAGACCCTGCTCCACTCGGTGGTTCTTCTACTTGACCATCCATCAAGACCGCCACTTTATCAGCATAAGTCGGCCGTGTCCCAGCAGGTCGTGAAGAGGATGGGGATGGTGACGAGGTACCCCCAGCTGGTGATGTCTCTCGTACATGTTCCATAAAGTCAGAGCCCGGTTGTAGGAACCTAAGTGCTTCCTTGCTACTGATAAAAGATTGCATGTTGCCTTTAGAATCTCGGAACCGCAAGGTGGCGGGAAAGGCCAGTTGGAATCTTATGTTCTGCTTGAACAGCAAGGAGCACACCGGACTAAATAGTTTACGCTTTCGCGCCACTGTGGCAGAATAGTCCTCATAGATGCGCACCTTATGGCCCTGTATGGTGAGCGGTTGACGTTTCATCCTGTATTCTCTCAGCAGCATCACCTTATCCTTATAGTCAAGAAAGCGTGCAATGACTTGTCGGGGACTGGCAGACGTCTCCCTGGGTGGACCCACTCTGTGTGCCCGTTCCACTCTACAAGGATTGCGGAATCCCAGTGTCTTTGGGAGCGTCTCTTCCCACACAGTATCTAATTGTCCCCCTGTAAAAGTTTCAGGGAGACCGACCATACGTAAGTTATTGCGTCTTGAACGATTCTCAAGATCATCTACTTTCTCATCATTATAGGCAGTTTGTTTCTGTAAGGTGGCCACATGTCTCTCTAATGCTAAAATCCTGTCTTCAGCTTCCATCAGCCTCTTTTCTGTCTCCAGCAGCCTCTCACCCTGTTGGGATGTAACATGCTGTAGGCCCAGAATCGCCTCCCCAATAGCCTCCTTTATGATACTTTTCAAATCTGCTGTAATATATGGGGCAACCTCTCTGGCCAGGGCTTTCACATCCATGACGGCCTGCACAGGTGGGCTTCCCGCCATTTGTGGCCTCGTCTTCACCCCTGTACCTCCATCTGTGATTATCTCCCCACTGTCACATACCTCCGTCCCATCGGAGGCATCCACTGCCTGTGCGCTCTGAGTTTGGCTCCGATGTCTGGAGCTGTTGTTGCTGCGAGTCTGCCTGTCTCCGCCGAGATGCGAGTCCTCCGTCACAGTCTCCTCTGCACGTCCCGTCATCCTCCGCCATGTTTACTGTGCCTGCCACCTGTCCGGCCTGTCCTATCCCGCGATCCTCCTGCCCGGAACTCCGGAGCAGGTAGCGGTCCAGGGTCCTGGTGCCACGGGGGGTCGCCGCCAGCGTATTTGGGGGGCGGATGGCCCGGTCGTCGGGTAGATTGGGACGGATTGGCGGCCGGGTCTCAGGAGCGTCTTCAACACGCGGCCATCAGGAGCGGCGCAGGAACCAGAAGTCCTAAGGATACACTTAAGTGCTTCCCACTTAATCGCTGGAGAGGACGTGTCTGCATGAGTCTGAGAGAATGTCCTAATGTCAGATTTTAAGTCCTCCAGACAGACCACATCGGTTAAGAGGTGGCTATTTAACCTCCAAGACCATTCTTTCCTAGCCAGCCCGGGGACCTCAATAGACAAGAAAATGGGGCTATGGTCCCAATGGAAAATATTGCCTATAGATGCCTTAGGTGCCCATGAGAGGATCCCGTGGCTGACCAGGAACAGATCGATACGACTAGAAGAGCCGTGAACACTTAAATAAAAAGTATAGTCCTTAACAGAAGAATTAAGGACTCTCCAAACATCGACTAACTGGAGCCTACACAAAAGTCTTTGGAGTGCCACAACACGTCTACGTGGAGTCCCCCCCCCGATCAGACGTGGTGTCCATGGAAGGGTCAAGAGCAAAGTTGAAGTCCCCCCCAATGATGACCCGCCCCTCCGCAAAGTCACACAACTTCGTCAGGAGGGACTTACACACCCTCGTCTGCTCCCTGTTAGGAAGATACCAATTGACTAAAGTCAACGGGGTTCCAGAAACCAACAATTTGAAAAAAATATAGCGACCTCCTTTGTTGATCACCGAATCAAGAATTTTGTATGACAGATTCTTTTTTGTTCCAATAATTTTTATTGAGGTTATGCAAAGCAAATACAATGACATAAACATAGACAAGAATACATAAACAAGAAAACAAAACAGCCAAGGGAAGTAGAGGGGGAGGGAAGGGGGGGGGGAGGTTTGGATGAGACAAGGACCACCAGGGACCTAAACGCAGATACCACATACATTGTGAACAAAGGCAGAAATAGCAACATGAATAGCTCCGTGAACGGCCAGCATCAAAAGTCTAAGTCTCACACAATCGGAACTGCAGACGGGTGGGCCCGCCGTGGGCCCGCCCATCGTGCCCAGTCGTCTATCACCCTGTTTCTGGTGGCATTATCTAAAGCTAGGTGGTATTCATTGTGGAATATCACATTCAGACGATCAGTGACCTCTGCAATAGAAGGGGGGGTGCCCGCCCTCCATTTAGCTGCGATGCTCAACCTTGCAGCAGTTAAAACATTAGAAATCAGCGTTCTGGAGTCCCTGGGAAAGAGATCGATCCCTACATGTAAGATTGCCAGCTGCGGCGACACCTGGACACCCATGCCCGTTACCGACCCCATCAAGCCAGAGATGACTGCCCAAAAGGGGGCCAGTCTGGGGCAGGACCACCACATGTGGGCCAGTGTACCTCTTTCTCCACAGCCCCTCCAGCATAGAGGGGATCGATCCTGGGAGAAGCGTGCCAGGGTCACCGGAGGATAATACCACCTCATATGAATTTTCTTCAGGATTTCCAGGAGATTAACACACCTGGAAGCTGCCTGTAAGACCCTCAGTCCCCTATACCAGTCTTCCTCCGGGGCCGTGAACCCCAGGTCTTCCTCCTATCTCCTCATGTAGCTTGGTTTATTGGGGAACAAGGCCGCAGTCAAATGTCTATACACTCCCGACAAAGCTTTTTGTTTAGTGGGGGAAAAAAGGAACTTTTGAAAATGGGAGACCTCAGGGGGAGGGCGGGCCCCCCACTTCCCCCCAAGAGAGCTAAAGAAATGTGAGATCTGCGCATATTGGTAGAAAGTCCTCTCTATACCCGGAAATCTCGCACAAAGGCTCGAAAAGGGGCTGAGACAACCCGACTCAAGGAGGTCTGCACAGTTGCGGATCCCCGCCCGCGTCCAAGGACCAATGTTCAGGAAGGGGATATGAAAAGGCAAAGCCCTAATGTCTATATCCTTAGGGGATAATGAGATCTGCTTCCCCACCTCTTCCCTCCAGGTTCGCAAGAGTGAGACCATCGTGGGGAGCTGCAGGGACACTCTCGTAGGGGCCAAGCACTCCGCCTCCAAAAGATGGCGCAGAGAACCAGTCCCAAGGAGAGCAGACTCGAGACCCACCCAGCCCCCAGTGCCCCTCGCCATCCACCAAAGCTTGGCCTCTTGAAGCAGTGTAGCTCTGTAGTACGCCGACAAATTAGGAACTCCCATTCCCCCTTGACTGTAAGGCAGATACATGATATTCCCCGATACTCTGGCTCTTCGGCCTGCCCAGATGTATGCATGCACGACTCGTTGCAAACGCGTTAGTAGGTTGGAGGGAATAGACAGAGGCAGATTGCGAAAGAGATATAGCACTTTTGGGAAGAGGAACATTTTAAAAGAATGAATGCGCGCCACCCACGACAGGGCTGGCAGGGGGTGAGTGTTTGTTTCTCTGCGCAGGGAGGCCAGGAGAGCATCCACATTAACTGACACTATCCGGTGCTGTTTGTTAGGGTGATCCCGAGGTACGGAACACCCTCCTCCCTCCAAACGAAGGGAAACTTCTGACGCAGTCTGGCAGCAAGCGGGCCCGGGACACCGATGGGGAAAATCAACGATTTAGTCGCGTTCAATTTATAATATGATAATTTGGTGAACAGGGCCAGGGCGTCCATCACCGCCGACAGGGAGGTCTCTAAGTCAGTGCAAGCTATAATAATATCATCGGCGTAGAGCCCAATTTTATGGGATATCTCACCGACGGAAAACCCAGTTATAGCCGGGTTTGATCTAATAGATTCCGCCAGCGGTTCGATTATCAAGGAAAAGATAATAGGAGACAGGGGACAACCCTGGCGGGTACCATTGGTCAGAGAAAAGGCCGAGGAGAGAAATCCGGAGGAGAGCACTCTGGCGTTCGGTTGGAGTACAAGGCCAAAATGGCCGAGAGAACAGGGCCCCGAAACCCAAATTTCTCTAGGACAGAGGCCAGGTAACCCCAGTGCACCCTATCAAACGCCTTTTCAGCGTCAAGTGACAGGAGGGCACTGGGGATCCCAGCCCTTTCAGCTACACTAATCAAATCAATAAAGCGCCTCGTGCCGTCCTTCGTCTGCCTCCGCTCACAAAGCCCACCTGATCCACATGCAGCAGCGACGGGGTGACTCTCTGGAGTCGGCATGCCAGGAGTTTTGAGAACACCTTCACGTCGCAGTTGAGCAGTGAAATCGGACGGTAGCTACCAGGGTCGTCCGGGGGTTTCCCCTGCTTTGGAATAGTGACAATAGTCGCCGCGAGGGCACAGGGGGAGATGGTACCCGCTCCCTGCCAGAATTTGCACACCCTCGTGAGGAAGGGAGCCAACAAGCGGGCGAATGTACGGTAGTAATCGTTGGGGAGACCGTCCGGGCCCGGGGCGGAGTGGCGTTTAGTGGAAGAGATAACCCGTAAGATTTCAGCGTCCGTTATAGGGGAGTTCAGGTAGTCCAGTTGCTCCGGCGATAAGCGGGGAAGCCGTAAGTCGTCCAGGAACCTCTGGAAGTCCTCCGGGGTCGGGGACGGTGCCGAAGGGTCATCTTTAATGTTATAGAGTGAGAGAGTAGTAGTGTGCGAAAGCATCTGCGATCTCGATGGGGTTGGAGCGAAGCACACCGGAGTGGTCTTTCAAGGCCGAGATAGAGGATATAAGCTCCCGTTTCTTAATACGCTTGGCCAGAAGGGCCCCGGCCCGATCTCCTGCGAAGTAGGAGGACAGCTTGGACCTGCGGAGGCATTTCTCATGCTGCGACAGCAGAAATGCCCGCAACTGTGTCCTAACAGCATACAACTGCTGACTCACTCCGGGAGAGGGGGTCGTTTTGTGGATCTCCTCCAGGTCTTGGAGGCGGGCCAAGAGTTCCTCTCTGCGACTTTCTCTTTCCTATTTGAGACGGGAGGCCTGTTGGATAAACAGTCCTCTAACATACGCCTTATGGGCCAGCCACATCGTCTCGTCAGAGACCTCCCCGTTATCATTATGGAGAAAATAGTCAGAGAGTGCACGTTCTATATCTGTAACCATCTGCTGACATGATAAGAGGTCTGGGTTGAGCCTCCAGGAGTAGGGTGCCTGAGGTCTGCCAACAAGGGAGAGGGACAGGGAGGTAGGAGCGTGGTCGGACCACGTAATGAGTCCCACATCCGCTTTGGTACAGACAGGAAGGGTCCCACTATCCACCAAGAAAAAATCGATGCGCGAGTAGGACCTATGCCTGTTAGAGTAGAACGTATAGTCCCGCTCCCCGGCGTGCAGGTACCTCCAGATGTCATGCAGGTGTAGAGACCTGCATAGGCGACCCAATTCCCCCCTGGCAACAGCCCGACCCGCCGAGGAATCTGAGTGGCGGGACATTACAGCATTAAAATCCCCAGCCATTACCAGCATACCCCTAGAATGTTTCTCTACCAGTTTCATAAGAGAGCGGAAAAACTTGATCTGAAAAGCATTTGGCGCATATAGGGTCACTAGAGTAAACAGCATGTCATACATTTTACATACGAGGATTAGAAACCTTCCAGCAGGATCTGCCACAGACTCCAGAAGCTGAAAAGGAATGGATGATCTAATAAAGATCCCCACCCCCGCCTTCTTCCCATCGCTGTTAGCAAAGTAGGATTTGCCGTAGAGGCGGTGGTGGACTCTAAAGTTATCTGCCTGTAGCAGGTGAGTTTCTTGAACACATATAACGTCCGCTCCGCTCCTGCGGGCTTCAGACCAGAAGAAAGAACGTTTCACGGGAGAGTTCAGACCGTTCACGTTCACTGAAAATAGTTTAAGGCTCATGGTGGATTGTAGGGGGAGCCTAGTCTCGAATCTCACCAGGGAAAAGTCAAGGACAGGAAGAGGGAGACCCAAGGGGTCGAGACACGGGGTAATAACAACAAAACATCCATGTAAACTGTAGGGGCAGACCGAAGTCTGCTGTGGGGGAGGCAGAGGCCCCACGGATGAGCACCCGGGGGCTTCCATCTTGCCAGGGCAACCAACAGGATAACATTACTCACGAAACACAACAGGGCGGGGTGCGACATCCCAGTCACGTATACGACTCAAGTGTCACATCATGTGTCAGCGAGCAGTATCCCACTCCGGATCCATCCTTTGCTCAGCCGGGGAAGCAGGTTTCCTCTTGGCCTGGGAATCAGTGGAACCAGCAAGACCCCAGGCTTTCAGAGCTTTATCCAGCAGCTTGGGGGAAGTGAAGATATGGCGATCCCCCTTGTACGCAAATCGGACTCGCACTGGAGTGCCCCAGCTGTACGGGATCCCAGCAGCCCGCAGGGTCCTGCACATACGACCGAATTCCTTCCGTTTCGCCAGAGCGCCCACAGAGAGGTCAGGGTAGTCTGAGACGTTGGTTAAGGCGCCGGGCAGCTCTGGATTCCCTCGCAGAGCAAGCATGAGATCTTCTCTGAGTCTGACCGAGGGCAGGCACGCCAGGACATCTCTCGGCAGCGCAGGGTTCACATGGGATGGTTTGGGGATCCAGTGTATGCGATCCGGTTTCACCAGAGCAGCAGCAGTGCCAGGGAGGACATGCAGAATGAGCCTGGAGAGGAGATCAGGCAATGCAGAATCAGCCACATCCTCAGGAATCCCCCTCAGCTTAACGTTAGCCCTCCTGCTCCTGTCCTCCATCTCCCAGAGTTTAGCCTGCTGAGCCTCAAACTTCCTCTCCATAGAATCGAAGCTGTCAGCCAGGGAATTGTGGGCTGAGGCAAACTGAGCCATCTTCTTCTCCAGATGGCCAGTACGCTCCCCGAAGTCTGCTACCTCCTTCTTAATATCTCCTAGTATATTTTGGAGATCTTCATGCATTGTCACCCTAAATGAGGATAGAAGTCTCTGCATAGTTTGCTCTGTAAGTGGTGCATCTATGCCTGCTGCATGCTCCTGCTCCCCCCTCCCCCCTCCATTAGAACATGAGGAGGGAGAGCAGGGCCTCTGCTCTGGTGCCATCTTAGCCTGAGAGGGAAGGGGGCCCCTGTGGAAATAGTCCGTGACCCTGGGGGTACCTGGCTGTGATTTCGAGCTCCGAGGCATCCTGAGGTTCCAGGGGTGTTGCACCGTTCTCTGGGATCGATTGCAGGCCGGGTGAGAAGTGCTGGGAGCTGCTGTGAGTCTGTGACCAGGGAGCCCTGAAGTTATGCAGCTGCTTTCATGAAGGTCGAAGCCACGCCTCGTATGACAGATTCTTATGAAGGGCTATAGAGACCCCTTTGGTTCTGGACTCGGGGTTCACGCAATGTATCCATTCGGAGAACTGCCCCCCTCCAAAGGAAGGAACATGTCCCTCTTTGAAATGTGTTTCCTGAAGGAACAACACCTGCACCCCTCGCTTTTGCATGTCTGAGATGATATGCTGTCGCTTTTGGGGGGTATTAAAATCCCTGACATTAAGGGACCCTATCTTCAAGGACCCACCCGCTATACTGATCCCACTAAGCACTTGCTCTAGAAATTAAAGTAGGTTGTCCAAAACAACACCCCGCCTAAAAGAGAAAAGATCAAGGTTAAAGAGGGTAAAGTGGGAGAGGAAACCTGTTGGACTGACAAGGTATATGGATTTTAACCACGTGGGGAATTTTCTTTATAGAAGCGCCACACTCAGAGATATGTGACGTCCCCGCGGGAAGTGACCTTTACAGGTGAAAAGAAGCCTCAATCAGATGCAAACCCAGAGAACTATGCCCAGGAATTCAAGTGCTTCAGAACTAGAGAAAAATATACGAACTTCAGACGACCGAGAGAAACCATCTCCCCGGCCTGCATCATAACACAATAAAAAACTTAACAACATAACATCGATATAGCATCAATATTCCGGTAATTAGACAAACTAGTTATCTAGATAAAATTGGCATATTGTAAAGAGGAAGGAGGGAGACCCCCATCCAACAAGAGTATAGGAAGGGACCCTCCCCACCCCATAGGTCAAGTATCTTCGGCAAAACCATTAGGCGGTTAAGTGAGTATGAGGGTATGAGGAGTCACGAGATAGGAAGAGGACAAGGGAATGAGGCAAGTAGGAAATGTGCAAGAGGATTAGGGTGGGAAGGGGGAGACTGGGAAGGAAGGGAGGAAAAGGGGAGGAAGTAGGGGCCAGATACGGGCCTCTGTGATTGAGTAAAAACATTAATAAGCCATATATTTAAATCAAAAAGAGGTAAAGAAGGGGAAAAGGGGGAAGAGGGGAAGGAGAAGAGAGGGGGGAGGGTCAGAAAGGAAGGGGAGAGATATACCCTTAAGATAGAAGAGAGTTGACAATGTGGAACATCTCAACGCATTTCGATGGTACAATGAAAGCACAACATGACGATTATGGCGACAAAGAGGGATATTCTAGTAAACACTAGTACAAAGGTCTACCAAAAAGTCACCCATCTTCATGTCGACTCTCCTCACTGGGTCTGCGACGTCGACGGTTCCTGACTCTCCCGTTCCTTCTCCTACGGTTGCTCCATGACGGGCGAGGTCTCGGTTAGAATATACCATAGTAGGAAGAAGACGGCCAGTCCGGAAACAGAAGGCCCGGGTCCGGAATGTCCAGGGCTTGGAGAAAACCATGTACCTCCGAAGGGTGAGATAGGGATACCAATTGGTTACCACGTCGAACCTGTAGGCGGAAAGGATACCCCCAAGAGTACAACATCTGGTTCTGGCGCAGGAGCTCCAAAAGAGGCCTCAATGCACGCCTTTTCTGGAGGGTCCGTCTGGACAGGTCGGCTAATAGTTGTAGCTGGGAACCCTGGAAGCATATGTCCTCACGACGTCTTGCTTTGATAAGGACCTCCTCCTTGACCTGGTATCTATGGAACCTGCAGATAACGTCACGTGGCAGCGCTCCTTCTGGGGGAACAGGGCCCAGGGATCGGTGGGCTCTGTCGAATTCAATGACCGACTCCGCTGGGACACTCCGGATAGAATTGAATAAGTCCCGCAGGGTGGACCACAGCTCAGACGGGGTCACAGACTCCGGGAGGCCCCGAATCCGAATGTTCTGCCTCGCTCCCTATTTTCCAGGTCTTCCATAGAGTCCAGGAAGGCTTCCTGTTGAGACCTCTGGATCGAGACCACCTCCCCAAGTGCTTGGACTCGCTTAGTTAAGTCCTCAACTGAGGTATCAGTCTGGGATATCTTATCAGAGATCACCTCGACCTCGCCTCGGAGTGACGCTGTTGTAGACTTGAGGGAGGACTCCACTTTAGTAATGAAATCAGATAATTCTTCCCTCGTTGGGATGTTCAATATTCGTGCCCTAAAGGACTCCCACATATCATCCTCGGGGGTTGGAGTATCTCCAGCAGCCTCCGTCGGGTCAGCATGGGGCAACAGGGTGCCAGGGAATACGTCATCTCTTTTGGTCATAGAGGGGGATACCTTGTGGGTTAAAGCTTCAGATCTTGTGCTCAGGGTCTCAAGACAGGCATTGGTAAGAAGTGTGTGACCCTGGTGTAGCGCTCCCTCTCAATGTGGCCGGCCCTGGGATTGCACTTCCACATTTAAGCAGCTGGCTGAGTGGGCAGAGTCTATCAGAGGGGTATAATCCTCACAGAGGTCCTTGAAGCTCAAGCATCCTAACATATGGATGCTTCTGCTCCCCTCCATGCCCTTAGAAAGTGAACCCCTGCTACTGCTATAATCATCTCTATTTAACTCTGCATTTGGAGCTGCAGCCTCAGACCTGCACAGGGGAGACTGTGGTGTCTCTACTGTGCATCCACCGCCCTCCCGGCTCTTAGGCTCCTCTGACTCACCGGGCGGCGGGCCGTGAAGATCCTCCCGTCCAGGGGTGCTGGGCGGCGTGACCGCAGCTGATAACGGCCATGAAGGCAAGCCGGAGTGCGCACCTCCATTTCCTCTTTGCGCAGTGAGGGGATGTGTAGTTGCAGGCGCCGCCATCTTGAAGATAGCAGCGGGGACCTGGGGCCGGTGGAACTCCTCAAGTAGCGGGTTATAGAGCCCGGGTCGGGCTTGAAGGGTCCGGGGTTATAGCCGGTAGCCTGCTCCTCTGTTTCGCCGGCATGTGGTGCCAAAAGGACTAGGGATGGAGTAGTTATTTGATCATAAAAGCGGCCGGGGATACGGAGCTCAGGTTCTAGTGAACTGCTCCCTCCATGGCCAGGTCACGCCCCATGGGTGAAAAATTTAAAAGGGTCTGAATACTCACTGTATGTATATATTTCTTCCTTCACTACACTTCCTTGCTACAGTGACTTTCTCTGCCAGGCAGATACTTTTTGCATTTCTGGTTTATGTTTGTTTATCAGACTTGGCAAACACCTTTCTTCAGGTTGGTGGGAGATTATCCTTGTTTAGTTTAATAATTATCCCTGCCCCCTTTAAGTTTGTTTTAGGTTTCCTCACCTTGGGTCACTGTAAACTTCTGCACACTTCCCGTCTCCTGGTTAGTTGTATATAGCAAGCTCCCCTCTGCTTCCTCGGGAAGTGCAAGAAAGTGCAAGTGCACGTTAACAGCTTTATTTTAGGGTGCCAGGTTCAAAATGGTGTTTTGTTCTGGTTGTGCAGCTAGGGATTTTCTAGCCTGTAGTGGGATCAGTAGGGTGTAGGTGCGGCTGTCAGTGTCGTAGGGTTTACTATTTTCGTTACCTTTGTATGAGTCAGGTACGTGTGTCACTTAATAAGCTGCTTGCTTGAGTTTTGATCAAAATTAACATTTTATTATTAGGAGATCATAATTATAGGACTGGAAAACCTTCTGCAATGTAGTCATCCGTATTAATGAGCACTGTATAACCTCATTCCCAACTACTGATTGGCACATTTCTGCCTATGCACAATGTACATAGAAAGCTCCCAGTGGTTTGGGACAAAAACTGAAAGATATACCATATTTTTTAATTTATAAGGCGCACCCCAAATTTGATGAATGAAAAGAGAAAAAAAATTATGTTAAATGGGGTCCGTCTTATAATGTTAGTGTCCATATCAGAAATCTTATATATTTCCCTCATCCTGTTATCAATATAACCCCCATCCTGGCATATGGCCCCCCAGTGCTGGCACATGACCGCCCCCTGTGCTGGCACATGACCCTCCCGTGCTGCTGGCACATTGCCCCCCTGTGCTGCTGGCACATTGCCCCCTTAAGCTGCTGGCACACTGCCCCCCTATTCTGGATATGGCCCCCCCGTCATTCTATATGCCCCCCTTCTGGCACACACCTTGTAAAATAACAAACGCTTTTAACTCACCTTTCGCCACTGGCTCCGTCTCTCCCAGCTACTCTGTGTCCCTTCCTGCGTCGGAACTACTCATCACCTGCCCAATACAATTCCTACAGTAAAACATGGTGGTGGCAGCATCATGCTATGGGGGTGTTTTTCAGCTGCAGTGACAGGATGACTGGTTGCAATAGAAGGAAACATGAATGCAGCCAAGAACAGAGATATCCGGGATAAAAACCTCTTCCAGAGTGCTATGGACCTCAGACTTGGCCAGAGGTTCACCTTCCAACAAGACTATGACCCTAAGCACACAGCTAAAATAACAAAGTAATGGCTTCAGAACAACTCTGTAACCATTCTTGACTGAGCCCGCCAGAGCTCTGACCTAAACCCAATTGAGCATCTCTGGAGAGACCCGAAAATGCCTGTTTACCATTGTTCACCATCCAACCTGACAAAACTGGAGAGGATCTGCAAAAAAGAATGGCAGAGGATCCCCAAATCCAGATTGGAAAAACTTGTTGAATCATTCCAAAGAAGACTTATGGCTGTACTAGTTTAAGAGGATACTTCTACTCAATACTGAGCAAAGGGTCTGAATAATTAGGACCAATTGATATTTTCTTTAATAAATTTGCACAAATATCTACAATTCTGTTTTTTTTTTCAGTGAAGATGGGGTGCAGAGTGTACATTAATGAGAAAAAAAAGAACTTTTCTGAATTTACCAAATGTCTGCAATGAAGCAAAGAGTGAAAAATTTAAAGGGGTCTTAATACTTTCCATACCCACTGTAAATGGTCATTTAAACAAAGAGAGCTTAGAGAGACCATCCTTAATTAGTTTAGATTAGTGGTGGACTAAAGGTTTTTATTGTCACAATTTATATGCTAGTTTTTCAACCTGGTCCCCAAACCTTTTTTCCTTCTTGCTAAATGGAAGATACCAGATTGTACCAAACATCGCTGGAACTAAAAAATATTGTGAGGTAGCAAGGGGAATGGTGGTAGAGGGATGCTATGTTTCCCCAAGGATTGTGAGCTACTGCATGTATGGGACAGGAGATGCTCACATGAGCATAGGTGAGGTAGGTGTGGCCACAGTTATTTAGAACGGTGGCTGTTGGTAGAGCCTGTTATGGGACCTCATCTATGAGGAATGGGGGAAGGTTTTGGGCGGGCCTCCATACCTCATCTCCCGCCCCAGGCTTTGAAGTAGCTGGGAGGGAAAGACAGGTGGGAGAGATTAGGTCGGCGGAGACGCCTGCCGAGGAGGAGGAGAGAGAGGGGTTTTGCTTTTTGGGTGCCTGAGAAAAAGTAGCCTGTGAGCACACAGGGAGCGTGTACCGAACCCCAAGGTGGGGTAGGACCCCCAGACGAGCTCCAGGAGGAGCAGGTTTAGGGCCGAAGCTATTATCCTGATGAAAGGACTGTTTCTGTTGTTTTGCCATTGTGTGCAATAAAACACACTTGTTTTTGGACTGAGCCTGAGTGTCACTGCCTTGCTTGCAGCTGCTATAGAGACTGATCCCTACAATATTTTAAAAGAAACTGGCAAAATTGGATAGTGACATATTTTTAACCAAATGCAAGAAAGAACATTTACCGTATATACTCATGTATAAGCCGAGTTTTTCAGCACATAAAATGTGCTGAAAAGTCCCCCCTCGGCTTATACACGGGTATATACGGTACCTATGTATGTATAACAGCCTACCCCCCCCGTGGTCTCCCCCCCCCGCCGTATATACAGCCCCCCCGTGGTATCCAGGGCCCCCCTTGCTGCACCTGTAAAGGAAGATGTCCGTATACTTATCGCTGCTGCCGCCACCGCCGCTCCGCTTCTCGGTCACCGCGCTGCTCCGGCCGGGTCTTCATGCTTCCTGTTCCTTCTCCGGCGCTCAGGAAATGACGTCATTGTTCGAGCGTCGGAAAAGGTACAGGAAGCATGAAGACCCGGCCGGAGCAGCGCGGTGACCGAGAAGCGGAGCGGCGGCGGCGGCAGCAGCGATAAGTATACTGACATCTTCCTTTACAGGTGCAGCAAGGGGGGCCCTGGATACCACGAGGGGGCTGTATACAGCTGGGGCTGCTGTATACAGCTGGGGCCCCTGTATACTAATGGGGGGGTCTGTATACCCCTGGGGCTGCTGCTGTATATACCCCCTGGGGCTGCTGCTGTATACTACCACTGGGGCTGCTGCTGTATACTACTACTGGGGCTGCTGTATACTACTACTGGGGCTTCTGTATACTACTACTGGGGCTGCTGCTATATATACCCCTGGGGCTGCTGCTGTATACTACCACTGGGGCTGCTGCTGTATACTACAACTGGGGCTGCTGCTGTATACTACTACTGGGGCTGCTGTATACTACTACTGGGGCTGCTGCTGTATATACCACTGAGGCTGCTGTATACTACTACTGGGGCTGCTGTATACTACCTCTGGGGCTTCTGTATACTACCACTGGGGCTGCTGTATATATCTCTGGGGCTGCTGTATACTACCACTGGGGCTGCTGCTGTATATACCACTGGGGAGGCTGCTGTATATACCTCTGGGGCTGCTGTATACTACCACTGGGGCTGCTGTATATATCTCTGGGGCTGCTGTATACTACCACTGGGGCTGCTGCTGTATATACCACTGGGGAGGCTGCTGTAACACTGCTGGGGCCTGTATGTACCACTGGGGAGGCTGCTGTATACCACACTTCTGGGGGCTGTATACTACCACTGGGGAGGCCTGTATACCACTGCGCGGGCCTGTATACCACACTGCTGGGGGCTGTATACCTGTGCTGGGGTCCACTCTCGGCTTATACACGAGTCAATAGGTTTTCCCAGATTTTGGGGGCAAAAGTAGGGGGGTCGGCTTATACACGGGTCGGCTTATACACGAGTATATACGGTAATACCCAAAGGAATAAGCTTAAAGATTGCTATTCGGAATATCTACAATACTCATTATTCACAACACCTCTGCTACAGAACTTCAGAGAGACCATGAAATCACCTTATTCAGGTTTCCTACAGTACCAAGAAAAAGGTCTAAATGGGAATACAAACTTTAAGGAGTACACATCTGTGTGCAGGAGAGAAGGGAAACTGACAGCCTGAAGGACAACAGGGAGATAGATCACAATTAAGCCTGCAGATAAATGTGGTGCCACAGTTGCTGAATACAACAGACAGCTGATGGATATACAATACTTCACCAAACTGGATGAAGATCCAACTCTACAGTATATGAGGGAGTTGAAAAGAGTCATCAAATGTTTGAGTACAGATTCCACAAACCTGAGGATCCAAGGACGGGAGATTTCTATATGCTTCCATAGATTCATAAACCAATCATCTCAGGGAACACTCACTGAAAAAAATCTCAGGATGGGTAGAAAAGGTCCTAAACTGCTGGTAAGGAGGCAACCAACTATATACAAGACACTACAGACCTTTGAAAAAAAAAAAAAACTATCCTCAGTAGGTCCCCTCCCCAAGATTACCATCTTAGCCACCATGGATGGGAAACATAGATTTTTGTGTACTCACCGTAAAATCCTTTTCTCCGAGCTCATCATTGGGGGACACAGGACCATGGGTGTATGCTTTTCTGCCACTAGGAGGCGACACTAAGTAAGAATAAAACTTAAGCCCTCCTTCCTGCAGTATACACCCGTACGTAGGCATAGTCAGTTTAGAGCAAAGGCAGTAGGAGAGCACGTTCACGTAATAAGGTACAAAAGGCGTAAGCCAAGGTTTTGTACAGACTGTTGAAAATTGAGAGGGCGGGTGCTGTGTCCCCAATGATGAGCTTGGAGAAAAGGATTTTACGGTGAGTAGACAAAAATTCATGTTTCTTCTTCACATCATTGGGGGACACAGGACCATGGGACATCCTAAAGCAGTCCCTGGGTGGGAATTAGTTGAATATCAGTCAGGCATCATGCACCAGCTGGTTACAGATGCGTGACTGCCGCTAGCACAATCTTTCCACCTAGGCTTGCATCTGCAGAGGCCTGGGTGTGAAAGTTGTACTGTTTGGTGAAGGTATGCAGGCTGGACCAGGTTTCGGCCTTGCAAACCTGAGTTGCCGAGGCCTGGTGACGAATGGCCCATGGGGCGCCCACTAATCGAGTTGAGTGAGCCTTGATCCCTGCTGGGATTGGCATGCTTTTGACGCGGTAGGACTCTTGAATTGCTGAGCGGATCCATCTTGCCAATGTGGACTTAAACGCAGCTATCCCTTGCCTGGTTCCCTTGGGGATGACGAACAGCGCTTCAGTTTAACGGAATGAGGCTGTTCGGGAGATGTAGCGTTTGAGGGCCCTTAAAAGGTCCAGGGTATGAATCTGATTTTCGAAGCGGTGTATTGTAGCTGGGCAGAAGGATCTTTTATTCATTTTCTAGGCAGGCGCAATGCGGTGCTTGAAGCTGAACTAGCGGCGTGGGTGTACTGACGTCACCCGATCACGGAAATGACGCGATTCGTGTCAATGCCTTGCCAGTGTCGTGGAGAGAGCAGGGAGGGCCTGCCTAGAAAATGAATAAAAGATCACGCCCATTAGGCCACACGCCACAGGGCACCAGCAAACACACCCTGAGGGCTAAAGAATATAGCCCCTACTAATTATAATGCCTAATGAGTGAGTATTAAATCGTTTTTATGTACTTTGACAGGATGTTTTTACAAGGCAAAAGGAGTGTGAGAATGGTGATAGGATGTTGCAGGTACATGATTTTGTAGCTTTGGTGGCTTTTTGGAGATGACAGGATCCCTTTGAGTGAAACATCCAGGTATAAAAAAACGTTGATCAGAGCCTGAACTTCCAACCAGAAGGGTCTGAATTTCGTGCAAGACCAAATCATGTGCTTTAACGTACCTGTGAAATCACAATCTCTCCAACAGTATATAAAATTTTGTGGGTCGATTATATTTAATCTTAGAGGTGTATAGTACCACTTTGTGTAAATCTTATACTGAGTTTCTATTAAAGGGAACATGTCACCTGGATCTAAGCCCCTACACTATCACTACATGTCCCTGCACCTTCCTAGATGCTTCCTATCTATCCCTCTCTGAGCTAAATCCGCCCTACAAAACAGCAGAAAAATAACTTATAACTTACAGAAGTCCCTGAGGCTGGGGACTGAAAAAGCGGGCCCAGGCTCCACTCTGCCCTCCTCGATGCGCAGCACATGCCCCGCTGGGCGGCGTTATTCTTTCTTCATCGCCACCTCCTCCATTTGGAATCTCCCACCCACTTTACACTGTAAGGTAGCAGTTAGGATCGGCACGACAGAATGCAGTGACTCAGGTATTTGCTCACACAGCACACAGTTTAATGGCACAGTTCAGGTATTCACAGACCTCCAGGTTGCGGGGCGCAGCTGAGTACAACCTCATACAATCCCAACAGCTGATATAGAAGCTTTGTACCTTCCCTCGGGTAGGCAGTGTTAGGTTAGCACACAACTTTCTCTCCTCATCGTCCGCTCATTAGCCTCATGAACGTCCACTCAGAGAGCTCACAGGCTGTGTTAAATCTTCACACAGCTCTCTCTACACAGCAGCTCCTGCTGCTGTCCTGACACACTCCACCCTCTCCCCACAGCCCAGGGCAGCTCATATCATCTCTTATTCACCCACACACCTGAGTTTCAGTGCTTTCAATCAGCACTCAGCTCCAGTAGCAGCTAACCCTATGTGTGCTGCTACCGAGCAGAAGATACAATCTCCCATATGCTGTGTCCCGGTCAGTGGACACATTGAGGTCGCATCACCACAACATGATAGGTGTAAAGCAGGCGGGAGATTCCAAATGGAGTAGGTGGCGATGAAAAAAGAATAATGCTGCCCAGCGGGGCATGTGCTGCTGCATCAAAGGAGGGGAGAATGGAGCCTGGGGCCGCCTTTTCAGTCCCCAGCCTCAGGGACTTCTGTAAGTTATAAGTTATTTTTCTGCTGTTTTATAGGGCGGATTTAGCTTAGAGAGGGATAGATAGGGAGCAGCTAGGAAGGTGCAGGGACAGGTAGTGATAGTGTAGGGGCTTACATCCAGGTGACAGGTTCCCTTTAACGAAGTACATGACATAGAGGAGTGAAAAAATGATAAAATGGGCAAGAAGTGTCTACAGTCTATCTTGTCATCAAGTCTCAAGTCCCTCTCCCAGTTTAAAAAAAAAAATGAATTTACTTGTCATGGTGTCATTATTCAAAGTTTGGTAAACCCTGCCTGTCTTCCAGAGGGATTTATTTTGAGTTTGTCTTAACATATCTACGACATTACCTGGCAGGGAGAAATTATTTCTATCATTTTTCAATATTTTATCAATTACCGTATATACTCGTGTATAAGCCGAGTTTTTCAGCACATAAAATGTGCTGAAAAGTCCCCCCCTCGGCTTATACACGGGTATATACGGTAATAGCTTTACAGCGCCCCCCCCCCCCCCGTGGTATCCCG
Source organism: Allobates femoralis (assembly GCA_033576535.1). Taxonomy (NCBI): domain Eukaryota; kingdom Metazoa; phylum Chordata; class Amphibia; order Anura; family Aromobatidae; genus Allobates; species Allobates femoralis. Next base: position 404,126,819 of record JARQOC010000003.1, read on the forward strand.
CCCACCCCCCGTATATACAGCCCCCCCCCCGTGGTATCCCGCCCCCCCTGTATATACAGCCCCCCCCGTGGTATCCCGCCCCCCCCCCCGTATATACAGCCCCCCCGTGGTATCCCGCCCCCCCCGTATATACAGCCCCCCCGTGGTATCCAGGGTCCCCCTTGCTGCACCTGTAAAGGAAGATGTCGGTATACTTATCGCTGCTGCTGCCGCCGCCTCCGCTCCGCTTCTCGGTCACCGCGCTGCTCCGGCCGGGTCTTCATGTTTCCTGTTCCTTCTCCGGCGCTCAGGAAATGACGTCATTGTTCGAGCGTCGGAGAAGGAACAGGAAACATGAAGACCCGGAGCATCGCGGTGACCGAGAAGCGGAGCGGCGGCGGCGGCAGCGATAAGTATACTGACATCTTCCCTTACAGGTGCAGCAAGGGGGGCCCTGGATACCACGGGGGGGCTGTATACAGCTGGGGCTGCTGTATACAGCTGGGGCCCCTGTATACTAATGGGGGGGGGGTCTGTATACCCCTGGGGCTGCTGCTGTATATACCCCCTGGGGCTGCTGCTGTATATACCCCCCCTGGGGCTGCTGCTGTATATACCCCCTGGGGCTGCTGCTGTATATACCCCCTGGGGCTGCTGCTGTATACTACCACTGGGGCTGCTGCTGTATATACCCCCTGGGGCTGCTGCTGTATATACCCCCTGGGGCTGCTGCTGTATACTACCACTGGGGCTGCTGCTGTATATACCCCCTGGGGCTGCTGCTGTATATACCCCCTGGGGCTGCTGCTGTATATACCCCCTGGGGCTGCTGCTGTATACTACCACTGGGGCTGCTGCTGTATACTACTACTGGGGCTGCTGTATACTACTACTGGGGCTTCTGTATACTACCACTGGGGCTGCTGCTGTATATACCCCGTGGGGCTGCTGCTGTATATACCCCCTGGGGCTGCTGCTGTATACTACCACTGGGGCTGCTGCTGTATACTACTACTGGGGCTGCTGTATACTACTACTGGGGCTTCTGTATACTACTACTGGGGCTGCTGCTGTATATACCACTGAGGCTGCTGTATACTACTACTGGGGCTTCTGTATACTACCACTGGGGCTGCTGCTGTATATACCCCGTGGGGCTGCTGCTGTATATACCCCCTGGGGCTGCTGCTGTATACTACCACTGGGGCTGCTGCTGTATACTACTACTGGGGCTGCTGTATACTACTACTGGGGCTTCTGTATACTACTACTGGGGCTGCTGCTGTATATACCACTGAGGCTGCTGTATACTACTACTGGGGCTTCTGTATACTACCTCTGGGGCTTGTGTATACTACCACTGGGGCTGCTGTATATACCTCTGGGGCTGCTGTATACTACCACTGGGGCTGCTGTATATATCTCTGGGGCTGCTGTATACTACCACTGGGGCTGCTGCTGTATATACCACTGGGGAGGCTGCTGTATATACCTCTGGGGCTGCTGTATACTACCACTGGGGCTGCTGTATATATCTCTGGGGCTGCTGTATACTACCACTGGGGCTGCTGCTGTATATACCACTGGGGAGGCTGCTGTAACACTGCTGGGGCCTGTATGTACCACTGGGGAGGCTGCTGTATACCACACTTCTGGGGGCTGTATACTACCACTGGGGAGGCCTGTATACCACTGCGGGGGCCTGTATACCACACTGCTGGGGGCTGTATACCTGTGCTGGGGTCCACCCTCGGCTTATACACGAGTCAATAGGTTTTCCCAGATTTTGGGGGCAAAAGTAGGGGGGTCGGCTTATACACGGGTCGGCTTATACACGAGTATATACGGTAGTTTCCAATTCATTTCTTCAGAACCAGGTAAGCTGTGTTTCTGACTGAGTGATTTAAAAGGTTTCAGTTTCCCTCTAGATAGAATGTCTGTCACAACATTAATCCCATTATCTTTCCAGAGTTTAAGTTAGATTTTCGGTGAGATGGTACTAAAAGTATCTATTGGTATCGAATTGGGTTCTACTAATCGAAAGGCCATTTTTGAATGCTGTACCAAAGCTTTCCAGGCCTGAATGGCCGCCTTGATAGTTGTTATGGTAGGAAGTTGCGTTCGACCATTGGCTATGTAAGAGATTACCAAAAGACTAGGGGAGCTACCATTCATGTGGATGTGTTCTATGCCCAGGCAGGATGGCCTGTCCCGAGTTCCCCACCATTTCTGGCTAAGAAGTGTCTACAGTCTATCTTGTCATCAAGTCTCAAGTCCCTCTCCCAGTTTAAAAAAAAAAATGAATTTACTTGTCATGGTGTCATTATTCAAAGTTTGGTAAACCCTGCCTGTCTTCCAGAGGGATTTATTTTGAGTTTGTCTTAACATATCTACGACATTACCTGGCAGGGAGAAATTATTTCTATCATTTTTCAATATTTTATCAATTACCGTATATACTCGTGTATAAGCCGAGTTTTTCAGCACATAAAATGTGCTGAAAAGTCCCCCCCTCGGCTTATACACGGGTATATACGGTAATAGCTTTACAGCGCCCCCCCCCCCCCCCGTGGTATCCCGCCCACCCCCCGTATATACAGCCCCCCCCCCGTGGTATCCCGCCCCCCCTGTATATACAGCCCCCCCCGTGGTATCCCGCCCCCCCCCCCGTATATACAGCCCCCCCGTGGTATCCCGCCCCCCCCGTATATACAGCCCCCCCGTGGTATCCAGGGTCCCCCTTGCTGCACCTGTAAAGGAAGATGTCGGTATACTTATCGCTGCTGCTGCCGCCGCCTCCGCTCCGCTTCTCGGTCACCGCGCTGCTCCGGCCGGGTCTTCATGTTTCCTGTTCCTTCTCCGGCGCTCAGGAAATGACGTCATTGTTCGAGCGTCGGAGAAGGAACAGGAAACATGAAGACCCGGAGCATCGCGGTGACCGAGAAGCGGAGCGGCGGCGGCGGCAGCGATAAGTATACTGACATCTTCCCTTACAGGTGCAGCAAGGGGGGCCCTGGATACCACGGGGGGGCTGTATACAGCTGGGCTGCTGTATACAGCTGGGGCCCCTGTATACTAATGGGGGGGGGGTCTGTATACCCCTGGGGCTGCTGCTGTATATACCCCCTGGGGCTGCTGCTGTATATACCCCCCCTGGGGCTGCTGCTGTATATACCCCCTGGGGCTGCTGCTGTATATACCCCCTGGGGCTGCTGCTGTATACTACCACTGGGGCTGCTGCTGTATATACCCCCTGGGGCTGCTGCTGTATATACCCCCTGGGGCTGCTGCTGTATACTACCACTGGGGCTGCTGCTGTATATACCCCCTGGGGCTGCTGCTGTATATACCCCCTGGGGCTGCTGCTGTATATACCCCCTGGGGCTGCTGCTGTATACTACCACTGGGGCTGCTGCTGTATACTACTACTGGGGCTGCTGTATACTACTACTGGGGCTTCTGTATACTACCACTGGGGCTGCTGCTGTATATACCCCGTGGGGCTGCTGCTGTATATACCCCCTGGGGCTGCTGCTGTATACTACCACTGGGGCTGCTGCTGTATACTACTACTGGGGCTGCTGTATACTACTACTGGGGCTTCTGTATACTACTACTGGGGCTGCTGCTGTATATACCACTGAGGCTGCTGTATACTACTACTGGGGCTTCTGTATACTACCTCTGGGGCTTCTGTATACTACCACTGGGGCTGCTGTATATACCTCTGGGGCTGCTGTATACTACCACTGGGGCTGCTGTATATATCTCTGGGGCTGCTGTATACTACCACTGGGGCTGCTGCTGTATATACCACTGGGGAGGCTGCTGTATATACCTCTGGGGCTGCTGTATACTACCACTGGGGCTGCTGTATATATCTCTGGGGCTGCTGTATACTACCACTGGGGCTGCTGCTGTATATACCACTGGGGAGGCTGCTGTAACACTGCTGGGGCCTGTATGTACCACTGGGGAGGCTGCTGTATACCACACTTCTGGGGGCTGTATACTACCACTGGGGAGGCCTGTATACCACTGCGGGGGCCTGTATACCACACTGCTGGGGGCTGTATACCTGTGCTGGGGTCCACCCTCGGCTTATACACGAGTCAATAGGTTTTCCCAGATTTTGGGGGCAAAAGTAGGGGGGTCGGCTTATACACGGGTCGGCTTATACACGAGTATATACGGTAGTTTCCAATTCATTTCTTCAGAACCAGGTAAGCTGTGTTTCTGACTGAGTGATTTAAAAGGTTTCAGTTTCCCTCTAGATAGAATGTCTGTCACAACATTAATCCCATTATCTTTCCAGAGTTTAAGTTAGATTTTCGGTGAGATGGTACTAAAAGTATCTATTGGTATCGAATTGGGTTCTACTAATCGAAAGGCCATTTTTGAATGCTGTACCAAAGCTTTCCAGGCCTGAATGGCCGCCTTGATAGTTGTTATGGTAGGAAGTTGCGTTCGACCATTGGCTATGTAAGAGATTACCAAAAGACTAGGGGAGCTACCATTCATGTGGATGTGTTCTATGCCCAGGCAGGATGGCCTGTCCCGAGTTCCCCACCATTTCTGGCTACCCTTAATTAATGTCACATGGTAATAAGCTCTAATGTTAGGGATTCACATTCCCCCTCTTGTCTTAGTTTTTTCCAGAATAACTCTGGAGATTCTAGGACACTTTCCATTCCAAACGAATCTCATCAATTGAGTTTGAAATTTCTGAAGATATTTCTTAGGAATATGTAGTGGCAGGGACCTAAAAATATATAAAAGTCTTGGTAGAATAATCATTTTGCATGAGGTAACTCTACACATCCACGAAATTTCTAGTTTAGATAAAAATAGTAAATCATCTAGAATCATCCTGAAAATGTCCGTCAGATTTTTGTCTGTAGGATTGGATAGGGGGTTGGTAATTGATATTCCCAAACAAGATAGATGGGAACTCTCCCAAGAGAAATTAAACTCCCTTTTCAGAATTGTCATGAGGTCCACATCTATATTTAAATGTAAAACTTGAGTTTTGGCAAACTTTATTTTAAAGAAAGACACTTCAGAAAACTCTCTATTATTATCAAGTAACTGTCTTCATAGAGTCTAGGGGGTCAGTCAATACTACAAGAAGGTCATCCACAAATAATGAGGTTTTTTTTTTTTTTAAATATTTTTATTGAGTTTTCATTTTTAATAACAAGGAAAAGAAGAAAAACAATCCAACCCCCATACCAATAATGAGGTTTTATGTTGTCTATCGTTCAATGGAAGTCCTCTGATTCTCACATCGGTACGTATTCTCTCAATCAAGGGTTCAAGAAATAAATTAAACAATATTGGAGATAGGGGGCATCCTTGCCTGGCCCCATTAGTGAGGCCAAACGTCCCTGACAGATGATTATTTGTCAAGATCCTAGCCATGGGATTTGAGTGCAAAGTTTGTATGATACTAAAAATATTACCTGAAATACCAAACCGCTGTAAGGCACTGAAGAGAAACCCCCAGTTCACTCAAACACCTTTTCAGCATCTATCGCCACAGCTTACACTGGGGTACCTAATTTTTCCACGTATAAATAATATTTATTACTCGTCTTGTTGCATCAGTTGTCCCCCTGATAGGGATAAAACCCATTTGGTCTGAGTGTATTAATTTGGAAATATATTTAAGGAGTCTGTTTGCCAGTATTTTAGAAATAATTTTTATGTCGGTATTCTTTAGAGATATTAGTCTATAATGACTAACGTTTCGCAAATCACGCTTATCCTTTGGAATTACAGTAATATAAGCCTCTTGCATTTCAGATGGGAAGGGAGAGTTTGTGGATAATGCATTTATCAATTTCGTTAGATATGGCGCGAGGGAGATAGAGAAGGTCTTGTAGTAGTCGTTGGGAAAAGAGTCAGGTCCCAGCAATTTATTATTTTTCAATGCGTTTATCGTAGATGTTATTTTGTTGACTGTGAAAGGGGAGTTAAGAATAGAGAGGTCGTCTCCATTTAAATTTAGGTAGTTTTAATAGATCTAAAAAATTATTCATAGATAGGTTAGTAGGAGTCGGAACATCGGGTTCATCTTTTACATTACATAGTTGTTTATAAAACGTCACAATTCATTTGATATATCCTTGGGATTTCTATGAACAGTGCCCTTTTTATTCTTGACTTCTAGTATTCTTTTTTCGTTCTTTGGATCTTTAACTCATTTGCAAAGAATTTGTTCGGCTTGTCCATGTAATTGTAAGTTAGTCTTAGAATTTTGGATCATCTTTTCATATTCCATATACAAGAGTGAACAACATACTATTTTAAGTTTCAAGATTTTGTTATGTGTAGTCTCTGATGGAGATGAGATTTGACTACTTTCAAGTATACGAATTTGGCTAGTTAACTTTTCTAAACTCATCTGTTTTGATTTTGTAAATCTTGAGTTCAGTTGAATAATTGCCCCTCTAACTACTGCCTTGTGTGCTGTCCAAAGTGTGGAGGATGACATCTCCTGTGTCATTTTCCTTGAAATACGAGTCTATCAAGTTACTAAGTTCATCCATGTATTTTGGGAGCAAAAAAAAGAAGACTTATTTCTCCAAGGAATATGGGGAGAGGAGTTAGATCTATTAACCAGTTTAGATAGAACAGCCGAATGATCAGACCACGTTATAGACTTTATTTCAATCTTTCTTATTTTCTGCAAAGTGTATATATCTGTAAGAGCCAGGTCTATCCTAGCCTTAGAATAATGAGAGTTTGAATAGTGAGTGAACTCTAGCGAAGAAGAGTTCAAACATCGAAAGATGTCAAAGTTTTTCTTTATCTATCCATGTATTAAGGATTATATTTGACCCTCTAGTAACATTAGTAGTATCTAAAAAAGGATTTGGAATGGCGTTGAAATCACCCAGAAATATTACAGCCCCTTGGCGGTGTTCTTTAATCTGTTTCATAAGCCTATTCAAAAAAGTAACCTGGCCTTTGTTTCATGCGCACAGATTGACTAATGTATAGAGAATGCCCTCTATCCTACATATTAGTATGATATATCTACCTTCGCTATCTGCAATGTGTGTTATCTCTTCAAATTGTAATGAGTCACAAATAACAAAGGCAACCCCTGCTTTTTTTTTCTCACCAGAAGCCAAAATCATATGAGAATAATTTTTATTTTCAAACCTGCGGACATTGTGACGAGAAAATGTAGTTTCCTGTATGCCGGCGATATCAATTTTCAATTTAGTTAAATCCCTCCACAATAGATATCTTTTCTGGGGTGAGCTAAGTCCAATGACATAATATGAAAGAAGTCTGATGTTCATCTAGGATGGTATGTACTCTTTTACTTAGACTAGTGTAGATCCATAAAGCATATAGATCGTGAAATCAATATGTGAAAAGGAGAGGATGTTTGAGGTTCAACATGTCAAAAATAGACTAACAACTAAAACTGTACGAAACAAATAACAAATTTAACAACAACAACAAAAAGTATCCACTAAATTAAGTAGTTCAATGAACGGTTTGTAAAAACTCACAACGGCTCATTTATCTGCCTCCCACAACACCAAGACAATTGTGTCATTGTTTAAAAAAAAAAAAAGAATATCAAGAGAACTAAACTTCAGGTCATAGGAGCAAGGATATGTAGATCATTAAGAATCCTGAAACCCTCCTCCACTCCGCCAATCGAGTAAAATTTCTGTTTGAATGAAAAGCTTAGCTTTTTGGGAAGATTCCAACGATAGGATATATCTCTACCCAGGAGAATTTCCGTAATCGGCGTAAGAGCTTTATGTCTTTCAAGTGTATCTTTTGACAAGTCTTGGAAAATTTTAATCTTGTCATATGGGGCAGGTAATGCTGTATGTTTTCTCATATAATCCATCAATAGTACCTTGGTTCTATTGAAACTAAATGTAATCTCTAGAGATGTCATCTGATAAAGATTTAGATGCTCTACCCTGAGGAAGCTGTCATTTGGGCAGCGACACGCGTAGGTCCAGAGCCACGCTTTCTATGCCTCCTCGCCTGCAGATGTATCATGACTGGTGACTAACTTGCAATCTTTATTTCTATTTACAGATATGCGGTTTCCCATTGCATTGCTTTCATTTTTTGTGGTCTATTCTGGTCTTACTTTCAATAGGGCAACTTTAGAGGTTTTCATTTGCCTCTCATTTGTTTTTTATTGCCCTTTATTCCATTGTATTGAGCCTCAGATGTAGTTACTACCTTGTCTATTTGGCTCCAACATCTAGGTGACCTTACTGCGTATCTGTTTTTTGTATTATGGGAATTGGTGTTATTATTTATTTACCCCTGCGTTTTGCTACCAGGTCAGTTCTGCAGGATCAGTATTACTGCTATAAATCATAGGAGGCATGCATTTGTGATATATCTCGTGCGGTGTTGCACATGTTTTAGATGGTTTTAATGTTTTGTGCTTTTTTACCTTGTTCACATGGATTTGTCGTAATAAAATCTATTTTTCACTTTAACAAGTGTTATATACATTTCTTCCCCGATCCCGGTCATATATACACATTTCTTCTTCCTTTTTGTATCCGTTCTGTTTAAACGTGTGACTGGTGGATCCCGTGTCTCAGTGCCACTCTACTCCCCCCCCCTTTTCAAGTATTCTCAACAAGGCGAGGAATGTTTAATCGCTTGTATCCCGATAAAACCTTCAAAAGGTCTTACCTGACCTTCAGTCAAACCATTAACCTATCGCCGCCCAGGAGAGGAGACAGGAGGGTGTTAGAAAAGGGGAAAGAAAGAAAAGAGAAAAGAATGGAAAGTCAGAGCTCAGTGACGTAGCATTGAGAACAAATAAGTGGCGATTGTGGGGATTGGCAGGAACATTTGAGAAGGAAAAACCAATCTCCATTCAGAAGAATAACTCATTATAGTTAGTGGCGTCTTTAAATAAGATCCATTCAGATCAAGAGGAGGGCAGAGTCTGAAGAAATCCAGCCGATATGTCCTCCAATCTATACAAGGATTCCATCTCCGAGAACCATTTAAGAATGGTAGGCGGATTCCGGTCCTTCCAGTGGCGAGGAATCACCGCTCTGGCCGCAAAGAGACAAAATCTCAAAATGTCTCCCTTTTGGGCCCTCACCAAACCAGGTAACACAGAAAGCAAGGCCATCTCAGGAGTTCCCACTACGTGTTTACTTGTAACCAGCCTGTAGTTTTGGAATACTTTCTCCCAAAACTCTGTAATCAGGCAGCAGTCCCACCAAACATGCAGCAACGTACCCTCTTCAGAACCACACCTCCAACAAAGCTTGGAAGCCGTTAATGAGAATTTATGCAACCTGTCTGGAGTGATAAACCATCTAAATTGTAGTTTACAGCACTTCTCCTGTGCATCGCCTGAGTCGGGCAACTTATGAGCCATAAGAAAGTCATCTCTCCCAGTCTTCACTGGAGATGGGCCTCTTCAGTTCCTTCTCCCAGGTAATCTGGTATTTATGTTTGTCTTTGTTGTCTCTCGCTGATAAAATTTGATAAATGGTTGAAATTCCCCGGGATGGCGGAGCCTCATATGAAAAAAAAGAGTCTCCATGGGTGATAGTTGAAGCTCAGGGCCCCCTAACAGCTTTTACAGATTTTAGGAAAGATCGTAACTGTAAATACTCCCACCAGATTAATTTTGTGCCAATAGCATTATTTTGCAATACATTAAATGTGGGAAGCTCACCTTGTTGTAGGATATGTCTGATGCGGGTATCGTCCCTGAAATTCCAACCCAAAAAGTGCTGCCTGGAGGGAAAGATGGATTTCGAAATATAGGAGTCAAAGAGCTCACTATCTGAGGATCCAAAATCATGTCTAACGAGGCTTGCCATACTTTTAGAATTTCTAGGGTAAGGAACGCAAGGTTCCCATGGCCTTTGATGGTATGTCCGGGGGTCCATTGTAGGTAGTGAAGGGGTATGTCAATCCCCTCTTGTTCAATCTGGACCCATTTCTTGGAGGCTTCTTTATATTTCCAGTCCAGAAGTCTAACTAAGATGGCTGCCTGACAGTATTTTGTGAAGATTTGGGAGACCCACTCCCCCGCTTTGACGAGGCGCTGACAGGGTCATAAATCCCACCCTTGTTTTTTTCCCTTTTCATATGAAACGAGAGAGCATAGAGTGGACTCGGGTAAAAAAAGGATCTGTGTGGCCAGATGGGAACAGATTGAAATATATACAGAAACCTCAACAGGATGTCCATCTTAATGACGTGAATCCTACCCAGCCAAGATGTTTTAGAGGCCTATAGGAATCTAGAAGGGACACTACTTTGTCTAGGGTGGCTTGATGATTCAGGGGGAAACGTTTATGTAAATCATCTGGGAGGTTCACACCCAAATAGGAGATCTGTCCCTGCTTCCACCGAAAAGGAAAGTCTTTCGTTAGGGAGGCTACTACCACTGGGGACAGAGATATGTTCAGCGCCTCTGTTTTCGGGTATTGACCTTAAAATTACTCAATACCCCAAAAGTGTCAAACTCCTGTAGTAAAACTGGGAAGGAAATAACAGTTTGGGAGACGTATAGGAGCACGTTGTCTGCAAACAAGGCGGTCTTTGGGGTAGAATTACCCACCTGCAACCCACTGATATCGTCATGGTCTCTAATGGCTTTAGCCAAGTGTTCAATTACAATGACGTATAACAAAGGGGATAATGGACACCCCTGTCTAGTCCCATTTAGGATATAGAAATGGTCAGACAAGGACCCGTTAATTCGAACCCTAGCTGAGGGCCTCAAATACAGGGACATGACTCGTCTCAGAAATTTTTGGCACAGCCCAACGTGCTCCAAAGCTTCCCGTAAGAATCCCCAGTGGACATTGTCAAAGGCCTGACTGACAACTGACAGAAGACAAAGAGGGGACTTCCACATCCTAGCCCTGTCAATAAGAAGGGATCTAATGATGTTGTCCTGTGCCTCTCGGCCCTTGACAAAGCCCACCTGTTCCAAATCAATAATTGAGGGCAGTATTGGAGAGTCTGTCGGAGAAAATTTTTGCAGAAAGCTTAACGTCCACATTTATTAATGAAATCGGTCTATAGATTACCGCCACCAAAGGTCCTTATTGGGTTTTGAGATCACACATATATGTGCCTCCAGAGCCTGGGGAGTGAAACAATCTCCTTCCATAATTGCCTTGAACGTAAGAAGCATTTGGGGGGGGGCGTGGCCTGGCCATGGAAGTGTGAGGACGCTTCCTAGATGAGCTCAGCAGACCGGGGTTTTAAGACTGAGATTTAGCCCACCTCAACCTCCAAAATGTCCAGAAGAAAGCAGCAGGACGACACCGCAAGCAATACACTATCAGCTGAGAAAGCGGGGAGAGATGCCGGCATTGCAAAGCATTTCAGCGCGGCGCTCATCAGTAATGGTGCCAGGCGGTCTCCGTGCCCAGGAACAGACGCTGAAGACTCCTCTGCCGCTTCAACAGAGGTCCCCACGCAGACAGGACCTTAACAAGCTGGCACCTGTCCCGCTGCGGTCTCCGGTGCAGGGAGCGACACAGCAGAGGGAACCCCTGGCTGAGGGGATACTAGAGGGGACACAAGGCATTAATGAAAAAGGTGGTGAGTCCCTGGGAGATAATCCCTTTGGTGTAACAATAATGGCGTCAGCTCCAGCACAGACCTGCAGCCCTCATGTTGAGCTGCAGGCAATTAGGGATATGATAGCAGCTCTGCCCTCTAAAGAGGACATTGACAATATAGTGGAACGTATGGAGGCCTCATAGGCAAGGGCTCTGAGCACAATTAGAGAGCACATTGAAATTCTATATCTAAAACAACTACAACATCAGAAGCCATTGCTTCTATTGAGGACAGAGTTACAGCTCTGGAAAGAGATATGACACGCTCCAATTCATATACGGATGCCCTGATCTTGCAGTCAGACGAACAGGAAAATAGAGGCGAAATAATATACGCCTAAAGGGAATCCCTGAATCTGTCACAGCCAATGTGCTACTGGACAAGACTTTGGATATCTTTTATATGGTGACACAAAGATCATCAGGATCAACCTATACAATAGACAAATACATAGGGTTTCCAACCCTGGCCCTATAGATCCTGCAAACCCTAGAGATGTCTTGTGCAGGCTACATAATCTCACTGATAAGGACACCTTAGTACGAGCAGCCTGGTCATATGGAGACATATTATTTGAAGAAGTCAATATACGTCTCTTCCCTGATGTTTCCAGTCACACCCTGTTCATGCGATGACAGCTGCGCCCCTTGCTCTTGAAGATTAAAGAGCAGGGAGCCACGTACCGCTGGGGTCACCCCTTCCATCTAATTGTGAGGAAGGGTACTAAGATGTACTACCTATGGCATAAAGATGACCTCAACGGCCTCTTCTCCTTCCAGGACATTCCTCCCTTCCTGGTCCCGGACTGGCTATCTTTGGAGGAATTCAGGAGATCTCTTGCCATGGGTCGACCTCGCAGTGATGACACACGTAAGGGGAAGCAAGCAGGCAGAAGCAGCCCCTGTTCGTCCCTATCAACAGCCACCAGCCTAAGAGGAGGAAGAGGGGGGCCTATGCAGACATTCCAACCTGAACCTGAAGATACCAAGGGTTCATCCGCTATTTTTCTTTTTGGGTCAAGATTGGTCATGATTGAGAAGCCATGTCTGAGGAAGGGGTGGTAGATAAGTGACACCATTGGGGAAGCTGTCTTTGTTTGAGTATTTCTTTTCAGTTGTGTGGGGAAGTTTTTTCTCAGAGACCAAAATTTTTTCAGCTTTTTTCTGAAATTGAATAATTGGGGTCATAAGATGGGAGTTGGTAAGGAGAACGGTTAAGACTTATACTCCTATTAGTACATGGTGTTGATATTTCGTGGGATATTTAGTGGTTAAACATGTTGTTGATATATCCCGGGTTTGTGAGATGCTATCGCATGGTCAACTACAACCCCTGAGATCCTCTTGCCTTTCTTTTTCAAAGAGGATCTTGATTGCCGGCCAATCCAGTATAGACTTGTGAAGTCTCTTTCTTATTCCCTGACAGTTACGTAGGGTTTAAGTAGTACACTTATTTTCCCTTTCCACTTCTCTCTAACTTTTCTTTTCACTTGTTTTCCCCTTCCCTTCCCTCTATACTACTTCTTATTTTAGTGTCTCTGCCTCTAACATAAATACTAGAATGTAACACAACGACTTAATGGTCTTAAAAATAGGTACGCTGAACGTGCAAGGTCTACATGATGCAGGGAAGAGATCAAAACTGTATAATTATTTGAAAGCTAATAAAATACATGTTGCCTTTCTTCAGGAGACCCATCTATGTGCACTAAGCCGTACAAACTCACTAACTACTGGTATCCTTTGGTGTACCACAGTTACTCAACAGATTCTCACTCCTCTGGTACCAGCATCGCAATAACGAGAGCGCTACCCGGGAATTCTTGGACTCATGCAGTGATGTAGATGGAAGGCTGCTTATGGTTAAGGGTAAGATTGCCTCTCAGATGTATACTTTTGTCTCACTTTACCTCCCCAACACAGGCCAGATACTACTGCGGTTTCTGGAAAAGATTGGTGACTTCTCGGAGGGAACTCTGGTATTAGGGGGTGATTTTAATATAACACTGGATCCCGATCTTGATACTTCCAAGAGGTAGAGCTGTTCTATCCAAGATGGCACAGAGAAGGTTGAGACGTGCATTGCATGACCATCAATTACTTGACGCTTGGCGTCTGCTGTTCCCTGAATGTAAAGATTATACATTCTACTTTTTGATACACGACACTTACTCTAGGATTGACTTTTTTCTCCTGAGACATACTGACCTGACGAATTTAAAGGATCGCTGCAATAGAACCTATCACCTTCTCAGATCATGCATTGGTTTCGATTTCTCTGGCACTTGCCTCCCCGATTCCGAGGCAGTGGCAGTGGAAGCTGAATGCATCTTTGTTGGAAGATTTGATAGTACTATCAGACGTAACTAAAACGATAAAGGTACCTTTACACGCCGCTACAGAAGGGTAGAAACCACCGGGTGTCTCTGCACGTGCACGTTTCAACGGTTCCTAATGGTACCTGATACTGCATTTACACGCCGCTACAAGGTGCTACACAGTAGGTATTTTCTATCCCTGGAAGCACCGACGGGTGCCACAGGTTACCTTCTGTAGAGCACCTTCCCTCATTTACACGCCGCTACCACAAGGCAATATGGGAGGACCTGGGGCAGCAGGGACAACACATAGGCGTGCCAGAGTTGTGGATTACGAGACGCTCACACGGTGATTGGACAATGCAATAACATCATGATTGGCCAGCCAGCGCAGGAAGGCTGGCTAATACATGATGCTATTGCAATTGTGTAGTGTGACTGGTCATCTCCTTAAATATGCCGCCCTATGCAGGGACAACCAATCGTAACGCAGGATCTTCCACCAATGATGGCTGATGGGGCGAGGTATCCCAGAGGCTGTGTTACGCCCCAGGGAATTCACTAGGTGACGAAAATACCTTCCTGTTCCTCGATTACACGCCGCTACCATAGGGTTTAAACCTACCTGTTTTTGAGCATGGCTGAAAGACAGGTGTTGACAGTGACCGGTGGCAACAACCTGAATTACACGCCGCTACCTCGCGGTGTTTTGACGGTACAAGATACAATTGTCTCCGACACCCGGTGGTTTCTAACCTTCTGTAGCAGCGTGTAAAGGTACCTTTAGGGATTTTTTTGATCTTAACGTTTCTCCTGAGGTTTTGCCAGTGACAACATGGCAAGCACACAAATGTGTAGTGAGAGGTGCTTTGATACAACATGGCGCCAGACTGAAAAAAGGTAGAGATGCAGAGATTCGAGACCTTTTAGCAAAATTAAGGGACCTAAAAACACAACATAAAAGACAAGAATTGCCCACTTTAAAGAAAGACCTACTTGACGCTAGGGAGGCATTGCGTCTACCTTGCTCCATAAAGCAAAGGGAGTGCTCTCGCGATGCCGCCGTCACTTTTATGAACACAGAAACAAAGCGGGTAAATCCCTAGCTAAGGCCTCCCGACTACAGAGAGCAGCCACATTTGTGTGGGAAATAATTAATCCAAACACCTCATGGCGTTCAAGACTCAAGATATAGCAGAAGCGTTTAAGCACTACTACACTGCCCTATACAATCTGGCGACACACAGTCTGCTACTGCTACAGCTGCTCTCAAGGCTCGTATAAGGGACTATATTAGATCCTCGGGTCTACCAACATTACCAGACACGGCAATGCAATCTCTAGAAGCCCCAATTTCAGACCGTGAAATTGTGGACGCTAAATGTTCATCCAAATCTGGCAAAGCTCCGGGCCCTGACGGATTTACAGTTTGTTATTATAAAAAACTAAGAACGTCGCTACTCCCACACTTACAAGCTTTTTTCAATGCCATGACAATAGATGTACTGCCCCCGAAGGACACACTGCAGACTACTATTGCGGTAATCCACAAACCAGGGAAAGATTCTTCAGTATGCTCTAGCTACCGCCCAATATCCCTGCTGAATGTGGATACTAAACTTTTTGCCAAAATTATCGTGGACAGACTTTCCCCATTCATACCTGGAATAGTTCACCCGGATCAGGCGGGGTTCGTTGTGGGTCGGGAGGCCAGGGACAATACCACTAAAGCCATAAATTTAATATATAACGCAAAAATCTCCAATGCTCCACTGATGTTACTATCCACAGACGCGGAGAAAGTGTTCGACCGTGTTAATTGGTCTTTTATTGAGGAAACTCTGGTTCACATCGGGCTGGGGGCAAGGATGATTGGATGGGTGTTGTCCCTGTACTCTATTCCATCGGTGAGGGTACGGGTGAATGGGGTCTTATCTGAATCTTTTGACATCACAAATGGTACACGTCAGGGATGTCCACTATCCCCGCTAATTTTCATCCTGACGTTGGAGCCACTGCTGAGGCACATTAGGATGAATGGGGATATCTCTGGATTATGAATAAAATCAAGTATGCATAAAATTGCTGCATACGCTGACGACCTTTTGTATTTTGTGACACATCCTGAGGTGTCCCTCCCTAACCTGCTGAAGGAACTTGAGATTTATTGTAATCTTTCTAACTTTAAAATCAATAGATCTAAATCAGAGGCTTTGAATGTTTAACTCCCTGCCGGATTGGTTGATCGATTAAGTGACACTTTCACATTCCACTTGCCATCTAAAGCTATTGGTTATTTGGGGCTGCAAATTACACCGGATGTCCGAGATCTATATGGGGCCAATTTTCCCTCCCTTGTCAAGTCAATTAGAGCAGACTGTGAGAGCTGGCTGTTGTCTACATTTACATGGATGGGTAGGTGTCAACTTTTTAAAATGACTATTCTCCCAAAAATTTATATTATCTACAGACACTTCCCATTAAAATACCAGCATCGTTTTTTAAGATAATTTCTCAAATACAGACGAGATTATTTGGAATAATTCAAAACCACGACTAGCAAAATCAGTTCTACATAGACGAAAGAGGGACGGTGGAGTGAATTTACCAGATATTAAATTATACCACATAGCCAGCCACCTTAAGCGAATAATAGACTGGTGTAGACATAAAGAGAATAAAACATGGGTACAGATAGAACCGGGTTTTACTCCTTACAAACTCCATACACTACCATGGGTGACGATACGAAAAGGTGAGACCATATGTGACCATCTGACGATTGGGTCTACCCTCCTGATATGTAACCACAAATTAGTCACATCCTCAATAACACCTAATGCCTCGACTTTATTTCCAATCCAATTTATTTGAAAATTTATGTCTGAACAGATGACTGTAGACATGCCTTATCAAAAACGTATGCATTAGTGATCTCCCCTCCAGATTTACCAACTCCTCAATTTATGTTGCAATGGGAGGCTGATCTGGGATTGGAGTTATCGCTCGACCAGATGTAGGCTATTTATACACTAGCGCATTCTACCTCAATTAGTTCAAGACTACAGGAAGCTAACTATAAGCTATTGACAAGATGGTGCAGAGTTCCTTCTCAGTTGCACAAAATTTTCCCCTCTACAGACTCGAAGTGTTGAAGGTGTGGCGAGGCAGAAGGTACCTTGATTCATATATTCTGGGAGTGTGGAAAGCTGGAACCATTTTGGTCTAGAGTGAGGGAGACTATTAGGATTGTCACAGAGTATACCGGAGAGCTTGGTCCGGGCCTCTTCATACTCCATCACTGTGGGATTCCTATGCATAGCTATAAACACTCTCTATTGAGATTCCTAGTTATGGCGGCTAGAGCATAGTCATGGAAGAGAGAGACGTGTCTTAGTTACGGCGGCTAGAGCATAGTCTGGAAGAGAGAGACGTGTCCTTCGGTATCCATGTGGATAGAGAAAGCAAATGATCTTATGTATCTTGAAGATTTCACCTCCTCCATACATGACACGTATGTGAAATTTAGAAATACATGGTATAGTTGGATGATGTTTCAACAATCAGATTTATACAAGACCTATAGAGACCACTAGATGAGCTCTCCCGTCGTTGGTGTCACACTTGGCATATTTCTTATGAGGCTCATCCTTATTCTGACATGAGATTACCGTATATACTCGTGTATAAGCCGACCCGTGTATAAGCCGACACTGCCTACTTTTGCCCCCAAAACCTGGGAAAACCTATTGACTCGTGTATAAGCCGAGGTGGACCCCAGCACAGGTATACAGCCCCCAGCAGTGTGGTATACAGCAGCCTCCCCAGTGGTATATACAGGCCCCAGCAGTGTTACAGCAGCAGCCCCAGTGGTGTATACAGCAGCAGCCCCAGTGGTGTATACAGCAGCAGCCCCAGTGGTGTATACAGCAGCAGATCCAGTGGTATATACAGCAGCAGCCCCAGTGGTGTATACAGCAGCAGCCCCAGTGGTGTATACAGCAGCACCCAGTGTACACCAGCCAGTGGTTATACAGCAGCAGCCCCAGTGGTTATACAGCAGCAGCCCCAGTGGTGTATACAGCAGCAGCCCCAGTGGTGTATACAGCAGCAGCCCCAGTGGTATATACAGCAGCAGCCCCAGTGGTGTATACAGCAGAAGACCCAGTGGTATATACAGCAGCATGCCCAGTGGTGTATACAGCAGCAGCCCCAGTGGTATATACAGCAGCAGCCCCAGTGGTGTATACAGCAGCAGTCACACACCGTGGTGTATACAGCAGCAGCCCCAGTGGTATATACAGCAGCAGCCCCAGTGGTATATACAGCAGCAAGCCCCAGTGGTATACAGGGCCCCAGCTGTGTATACAGCAGCCCCAGCGTATTCAGCGGTACCCAGTGGTATACAGGGCCCCCCCCTTGCTTCTGGCAGACCTGTAAAGGAAGAGCTCATTATACTTATCGTGTCGCTGCCGCCGCCGCCGCTCTGTCACCGCCACCGCGCTATTCCGGGTCTTCATGCTTCCTTCTCCGGCGCACAGGAAATGACGTAATTTCCTGTGCGCCGGAGAAGGAAGCATGAGACCTGGAATAGCGCGGTGGCGGTGACAGAGCGGCGGCGGCGGCAGCAACACGATAAATATAATGATCTCTTCCTTTACAGGTCTGCCAGAAGCAAGGGGGGCCCTGTATACCACGGGGGGGGGGGGGGGGGGCTGTATACCACTGGGTACCTGTATGACTCGTGTATAAGCCGAGGGGGACTCGGCTTATACACGAGTATATACGGTAATTCTTTTATCGCTATTTGAGTTTTCCCTCCTGCTATGTTTCTTTCCCCTCTTTATCTTCTTTCTTTCTCTGATCTTCCTAGTTGTAGTTAAAATAGTCTTTGGCACATGTGAGTATATGACAAAATACTGTCCTATGCATTGTTGACCGTTTGATACTAGTGGAAAGTAAAATAACGATACATTATATGCTTTAGAACTATTCTGGAATAAGTATAAAAGCCAGTTGCAGAAGATTTGTTGTGTGTGTGTTAGAAGAAACAATAGCTATGTGAATTCACATGTACGGCTCTTGATTTGCAGTATTTGATTTGATGTTTGTACTTTATAAAAACTTCTTTTTTCAAAATAAAGAGTTATAAAAATAATAAATAAAAAAAAGAAGCACTTGGGGCAGCAGACGGTCTAATAAAATTTTGTAAAAGATGGGCGAGAAACCGTCTGGACCTGAGCATTAGATGTAGGGGTGGCCCTGATCACTTCGACAACTCATCTGCGGTTATGCCTTCCTCCAAAGTTATTAAATTGATTTCGGACAATGATGGGATCTTGACCTTTTTTATGTAGTTTCTAATTTTAGTTCTCAGCGTGGAAGGATCCATGTCTGAGAATTTCCCCTTTAAGTTATACAGGTCGTTATAGAATTTTTGAAAAACCCCTGAAATCTCCTTATTGTTGTGAACCATTTTTCCAGCCCCTGTCTTAATTGAAGAAATGAAAGTGTGATCCGTTCTTGGGTGTAGCAGTCTCGCCAAAGGACGGACGCAAACATTTGCCTTTTTGTAAAAGAATCCCACTGTCCGCTCTCTGTCCCTTAGAAATTGTCTATCTAATATGCTCTTCAGTTCAAGCCGTTTGGTAATAAGGTCTATCAACAGTTCGTGAGAGTTTGATGTTATATATGTCTAGTCTCCAAGATGTTAATTTGTGTCAGTAAATCATTGATATTTTCATTCTGAGCTCTTTTCAATCTGGCACCGTGTTTGATTAAGGTGCCTCTCATTATGCACTTTAGTGCCTTCCATTTAATAGCTTGGGACGTGTTATCTGCCTCATGCGTCTGAACAAAGGTGGCTATATCTGATTTTAAATCCTCCAGACAGGTTGCATCTTGTAGGAGGTTACTGTTTAATCTCCACAACCCCTTTCTCTCTGCCAGCCGGGGACCTCCATGGAGAGAGAAATAGGGCTGTGGTCCTACAGGAGAATATTTCCTATCGTGGCCTCAGGGAAAGGGAAAGAATGGGAAGGAGAGGGGTGGAGACACCGGATTCAGAGAGGGGGGAAAGAGTCGTGATATACTGGGGAATGAATGTCTTTAGGGCAAAAAGTCCCCACTTAGGGCCCTGCAGTAAAGTACATGGTGAACTATTGGTTACAGACAATGTGCTGACACCCAAAAAATCAAACGCAGACCAAATAACAGAGACTTGAAAAGTCAGCCATCTTCTGATCTGTCATCACGAGTATTTTTCCATCTCCACACCCGTCCGCCATCTCTTGCTCTTCTACATTGGGATCTTTGTGAGCGCGGCGGCATTGGAGGGTATCTGGAATTCTGAGGGCTCGGCCAGTATGGAAACTGAAGGCCTGGGTCTGAAAGGTCCAGTAGGGACAAAAACTCTCTCTGGGGTGGGAAAGAAAGGCCATCTGGTTTCTTCGCTGAACTTGCAGGCGGAACGGGTATCCCCAGGAATATGGTATCTGGCCCTGTCTTAGAAGATCCAGTAGCGGTCTCAAGGCACGTCTCTTTTGGAGGGTTCTTCTAGATAGAGTTTAGTATCTCCTCCTTAACTTGGTATCTATGAAGGCGACAGATAATGTCTCTTGGTCTCGCTCCGTCCGGTGGGGGCGGACCGAGCGATCTATGGGCCCTATCAAACTCTATGTCAGTCCCGGCAGGTGCATTCCTGATATCATTGAATATGTCTTGTAAAGTATAATTCAGCTCACCAGGTTGGACCAATTCAGGGAGGCCCCGGGCTCTAATATTCTGTCATCGTTCACGGTTTTCCAGGTCTTCCATGGAATCCCAAAAGGTGTCAAAATTGGATATCTGGGCTGCCAGCTGGTCCTTCAGAACCTGGACCCGTTATGATAGCTTTTCAACAGTGGGGTCGGTATGGGAGACCTTAGTAGAAAGAGCAGAAACTTCGCCCTTTAGCGCCCCTGTCTCTTTTTTAAATGAGGTCTCAAGCCTGGATACAAAGTCCTCTAGCTCTTTCTTGATGGGGATATTTAGGATACGAGCTCTAAAGAAATCCCACATTTCCCCTCCTGGGATATGGCAATCTCGTGGTCTGTGTGTGTGGGGAGAGCTCCACCCAGCTCCAGCGTTCCCTCTTTTAGTGCCTGTATGGCAGGATGCAATGGGCTCCATGATGTCAGTTAATATATTGTGGCCTTGTTGTGGTGCCACAGAGACCGGTGGCTGTGGCTGGACTTGTCTGCTCATATAAGGAGGTGCATTATGCTGGGCTGTGCTGGTACATTGTGGATCAGCCAGAGCCTTATCACACAGCATGATGATATTGCCTACCAACTCCTGAGAGCAACCATCATCACCTGGGGCAGTCAGGCTGTGTCTCTGGACTCCCGCCCGCTTCCCACCATTACCTCGGCTCCCTGAAGGAAGACGATTGTGGGCGGGCTCCTCCGACATATTGCCGCTCTATTCCGCCTCCGCCATCACTCCTGCAGTGCCGTTGCTGTGGCCGGGCATCTGCCTCTTTCGCCAGACAGGAGAAGCTGCGGGTCCAGCGCAGGTCTCAGTGCCAGCTCACCGGCTTCTTCTCCACTTCCTCCCACCATGTTCTTCAGGCAGTTGGGCTGGGGGGAGGGATCCGTCATCTTAAGTGCAGCTCTGTCTTGGGGCCTCTTGATAGAGCTCCTCAGAAACCGGGTTATACTTGCGGTAAACTGCACCGGGGGTCCTGTGGGGGTAGCAGGTTGGCTAGGCTTCTTTTTTGCCAA
Source organism: Allobates femoralis (assembly GCA_033576535.1). NCBI lineage: Eukaryota > Metazoa > Chordata > Amphibia > Anura > Aromobatidae > Allobates > Allobates femoralis. The sequence continues at coordinate 404,148,488 of JARQOC010000003.1, forward strand.
CATAAGGCGAAGTTAGATGAGGTTGTAACGATGATATAAGGCATTTTTGCCGGCCGGGGGGCAGGAGCTCAGGAATCAGCGTCTGTCAACTCTCATGGCCAGGCTATGCCCCCTCTAAATAGGTTTTTAACATTTTCCGTCGTATCCACTCTGGAGACAAGCATGGTAAGAGAATTTTTCATCTCTTCAAGTTCCGATTTTAAAGTTTTACATAAATTAGTAAAGAACCCTATTAGGAACTCTCCATCTACCGGTCTGTCTTCGTGGCAGTCCGAGATCAACGGCTCATCAGAATAATCTATCCTAGGTCTCTATTTTACAGGTAGCAGATTAGATGGAGGGGCCTCTCCTGAATCACCATCTTCTGGAAAGAGCGTTCCTGAGTTAGCGTCAGAAACAGTTTCCATTTCTTTTCTTTTTTGTTTTATTATTCTCTAGTCGCGTCTTCTACATTAGCGTGCGGCCTATGGCGATTAATTAACGGTCTTTTCGTTATTTCTTTCCCGCCCCTATTGCATCCACCCCTCTAGATGGGGCCGGAGTACAATCCATATGAGAACCTACATCCCTATCAGCAAGGTGCATTTTAGTCGTTGAGTAGGGTTTAGCCTTAGGAGGCATAGTAGTAACTGGTCTAGAGTGTTAGCTAAAGTAGCATTAGTGTAGGCAGTAAAGATGTCATGGTTGTTAAAATACACTAATCTTAAGTCCTACTTTAAATATTTGTTCTATGCCTGTGGGAGAGAAAACACAGTGTATATGGAGAGTCCGCCACCACAGTCAATCAACACAATAAGTGGGTATAAGAAAATTTAAAAATTGGAAACTTTCCTTTTAAGAACTAACAGATTACCAAAGAATATTTATGTAAAATAAGTATAAGCCTTCAAAAAATTAAAATTATAATTTGGTAATATCCCTTTAGAGCTTCGGAGATCCCCTATTAAATCCACTAAAAAGAGCTTATAATTAAAAGAGACAAAAGAGTTAATGTAAAAAATAGCTTAAGGCCCCATTCACACACTGCTTTTTTTTGCTGCATATTTTTACACACTAGCTGACAAAAAGCAAGGAGTGGAACAATCAAAATCGGGAGTGGCACACTCAGAGGAAAGGTCTAAGGCTGCCTTCACACTTGCAGATGCATCTGCAGCGTTTTGCAGATGCATCTGCAAGTATCAGCATGCAGACCGCGGCCCCTATGTTTATAATAGGGCGCACCGCGGTCTGAAAGCTCTCATTCATTCCTGTATGTGAAGCGTCCGCAGGCGGATGCCTGCTTACAGATCACACTCTCCCGCCCGCACCATGGACGCAAGATGAGTGTGATCTGTAAGCAGGCATCTGCCTGCGGACGCTTCACATACAGGAATGAATGAGAGCTTTCAGACCGCGGCCGCGGTCTGCATGCTGATACTTGCAGATGCATCTGCAAAACGCTGCAGATGCATCTGCAAGTGTGAAGCCAGCCTAAGGGCTTGGACACACTTTTCTAGTTACATCTGAGTTTGACTGAGGAGGCTCTGAAAGGGCTGGAGCAGTGACCCTGAACGGCCTCTCCCTCTCTGAACAGGGAGTCTGGAGCTGCACAAAAACAAAATCAGCTGATAGCCCCGTCCAGATAGGGAGAAGCTGTTCAGGGTCACTGCTCCAGCCCTTTCAGAGTCTCCTCAGTCAAACTCTGATGAGTGTGTCCGAGCCCTAATAGAAACAAGTGCTCCACTTATATGTTTAATCACCCACTTCTAGTTTGTGATGAGCTTGTGCTTAAAAATACGTAGCAAAAAAAGCAGTGTGTGAATGGGGCCTAAAAGTGAATTAAAATGGAGAACAGAGCATATTCCTATAAATACAATGTTATATTACGTCAATTACGTTATGCCGCTTCAAGAATAAAGTAGTGGCTACGCTTGCGTGCTGGCCAGTAACTAGGCAACAGAAAAACAAAGCTATCACGTTGTAGCTACGCAAACTATGCAGTGCCGTATAGAGAATAGCTCTAGGCACTAACGCTTGCGCGCCGGCCAGTAGCTAAGCAACCGTACAAACGATGGCTAGGAAAACTACGTAGTGGTATTCATAGACAGAATAACGTACATTCCATGATTGAAGACCGCTTACCGAGCGCAACCAGCTCTAGCTTTAGTCACAGAGCAAGCTACGTAGGTCAGCAACGCAAATGAATGTACGCAAATCTACCCGCACGGCTCAGAAGCTCCAAAAATGTGGTGAAGGAGAGAATACCGCCGGCTTCAAGCAGGCAGTGATTGGGACCACCAGCATAGCTGGGGCAGGTAGTATAAGTACCAGAGGGGCAACCACTAAGATGGTGGAGGGGGAGAACAAGGGGGAGACTATTTAGTAAAATAAACTGATAGGAACAACTTGCAGCCCTTGGGTGGATCACACAGCCCACAGTGAGGCCTACACTCCCAGCCTACAGCTATAGATATATTTAATTCTTCTTTTTCTACACCAAGCAGTCTGCGAAGCTCAGGGTCGTAGCAGGCACACCGGCCCTGCTTGATCATGTCGTCTCTCCTCTGGTCCTCTGTTCTAATCCAAGTTAGGATATGAAGAGGGGAGGAGATCCCTCTTTGTATTCAGACAGTCCAGTGGATATCCCTACGGCAGCATATACCGTAGCAGCAGTGTAAGATGTCAGCAACTAACACTCTCCTCATAAAGCACTGAGGACAGGAGTCACTAAATGGCCACCAATTTAAACATCCAGATTGCAATCACCTCAGCTTTTACATATTAAATGGCAGCCATTTTGTACATAACGCCATAGTTTGATAACTGAACCCAGGCAGGGCAAAGTCACTGGTTAAGAAACATAATAACAGTTCACAAATATAAAGGGACCAGCACAGATTGTTGAAGGAGGAGGATGATAATAAGACTCTTCCAGAAAACGCTGTTCTAAGGCCTGAGGGAGACCTCTCACAAGATGGCGGCAGTAAACAACCATATTATCCTCAGAAAGGACAGTGATCACAGGATCAAATAAAGAGCAGCCCAAGAGGGTGGCCCCCCGACATTAAATCTTCACAAATGTGTGTGGAAACACAGCCGACAGTTAATACCAGCAGTGGTCAAGAGAGCCCATGTGGAAAGATCAGTTTTTTACCACACAAAACCGTATCATCAGGGCTTGTCAGCTGAATCAGGTGCACTCCCACATGGCGCTGTGAGGTGAATTGTAGACCCAGAAAGGCCTACACAGTCTCAAATTAATCCATAAAACACAGGAAGCCACATAGCCATTTACATTTAGGAAATGAAGCCCTTAAAAGGAATCAAATCCCAGTAGCTTCGTCTGGTTGTAGAGCTCAGGGGAGATGCTACTCACTCCATCACTCTGCAGGCCACAACATTTTTAAACCACCCCACCTCCATCGAGGATCAGATAATTAGAGCTAGAAGGATCCCTAGAAATCAAGCACTTCAATACAAAGAAATAGAGGAAAATCATTGTGTACCTCTGGTGATGACCTTCAATCCACAGACTGAGGCTCTAATAAAAACTGATAATAAACTTCACCATATCCTAAACAGAGATGACCAACTAAAAATAATATTCAAAGACCCTCCCTTGTTGTACTACATACAAACTCCCATTTTAAGAAACATCATGATCTTCTAAAGTTCAATGCCATCAGATACACCAAGAGGAACTCATCCGTGCAATGGGAAGAGCTGCAACACCTGTGCTCATATACAGTTGTGCTCAAAAGTGTACATACCCTGGCAGTATTTTTTGCTTTTTTTCAAAGAATATAAAAGATAACACAAAAACTTTTTTCAACTCATGTTTAATGGTTTAGTAAAGACATTTATTGTCAAACTATTATGTTTTCTCTTTTTAAATCATAATGACAAATCAAAAATATCCAAATGACCCTGATCAAAAATTCACATATTCTGGTGAATTTGGCCTGATAACATGCACAGAAGTTGACACAAATGGGTTTGAATGGCTAATAAAGGTAACATCCTCACCTGTGATCGGTTTGCTTGTAATCAGTGTGTGTGCATAAAAGCTGAGTGAGTTTCTGGGATCCAGACAGACTCTTGCTTCTTTCATCCAGCCACTGACGTTTCTGGATTGTGAATCATAGGGAAAGCATAAGAATTGTCAATGGATCTACAGGAAAAGACAGTTGAACTGTATAAAACAGGAAAGTGATACAAGATATCCAATGAATTGATAATGCCAGTCAGCAGTGTTCAAACTGTGATTAACAAATGGAAAATCAGGGGCTCTGTAAAAACCAAACCACGATCAGGTAGCCAAAAAAAATTTCGGCCACAACTGTCAGGAAAATAGTTTGGGTTGCAAAGAAAAACCAAAAATAACAGCTGTAATATAGGACTTACTGAAAATCAGCGGTGTGGTTGTTTCAAGATGCACAATAAGGAGGTACTTGAGGGAAAATGGGCTGCATGATCGAGTCACCAGAAGAAAGTCATTACTGTATTACTACAAAATGCCACAAAGTATCTTGCCTACAATATGCCAAAAAGCATAGAGACAAGCCTCCAAACTTCTGGAACAAGGTAATTTGGAGTGACGAGACCAAAATTAAACTTTTTGGCCACAACCATGAACGTTACCTTTTTTGGAGAGGTATCAACAAGGCCTATGAAGAAAGGAACACCATTCCTATTGTAAAGCATGGAGGGGGATCGCTGTGTGAGCACAGGAAACTTGGTCAAAGTTGAAAGAAAAATTAATGCAGCATGTTATCAGCAAATATTGGAGGCAAATTTGCACTCATCAGCCCGGAAGCTGGGCATGGGACGTATTTGGATGTTCCAACATGACAACGATCCAAAACACAAGGCCAAGTCAATCTGTCATTGGCTACAGCAGAACAAAGTGAAGGTTCTGTAGTGGTCATCTCAGTCTCCTGACCTCAATATCATTCAGCCACTTTTGGGAGAACTCAAGCGCGCAGTTCATGCAAGAAAGCCCAGGAATTTACAGTAACTAGAGGCTTTTTGCCAAGAGGAATGGATTGCTTTACCATTTGAGAAAATAAAGAGCCTCATCGACAACTATGATAAAAGACTTCAAGCTGTCATTCATGTTAGAGGGGCAATGCACAGTAATAAAAACTGGGGTATGTAAACGTTTGATCAGGGTCATTTGATTATTTTTAGTTGTCATTATGATTTAAAAAAAGTTTGAATTCACCCAACCACTAACCAGGAGTGGAAAAAAGCTTGTGTTATCATTTATATTCTATGAAAAAAGGCCAAGAAAACAAAAAAATCTGCTGAGGTATGTAAACGTTTGAGCACAACTGTAGTGATCAAAGACGAGATCCAGATCCCAACACATAGCAGGATTATAAGATTCCTGGGATATTCACATGTTCCTCTTCCAATGCGGTGTATCTAATTCTGGGCACTATATGTCCTGTCGGGAGCTTCTATGTTGGAGAAACAGGTTAAAGTCTCAGGGCAAATAGGTCTTATCATCACCCAATTACAGACAAAAAAAAATCAATTTACAATATTGAGCAGACCACAGTTTTCAAGTAACATGGGAAAGAAAAAGGATCTCTCTGCTGCCGAAAAGAAACAAATAGTGTAATGTCTTGGAGAAGGGATGAAAGCATTAGATATTGCATGAAAACTTAAGAGTGATCATCGTACTGTGAAGAGATTTGTGGCTGATTCTGAGCAACAGACATGTTCGTGCAGATAAAGTTAGAATGAGGAAGGTTTCTGCCAGGCAAGTTCATCAGATTAAGAGAGAAGCTTTTAAAAAGGCCTTACAAACCAGCAAACAGATATTTGAAGCTGCTAGTGCCTCTGGAGTCCCTTGAACCTCAAGGTGTAGGAGCCTTCAAAAGGCTTGCTGTGGTGCATAAACCTACTATTCAGCCACCCCAAAACAGTGTTTACAAGCAAAAATGGTTGCAGTTGGCCCAGACATACATGAAGACTAATTTTCAAACACTCTTGTTTACTGATGAGTGCTGACCAATCCTGGATGGTCCAGATGAATGGAGTGGTGGATGGTTGGTGGATGGCCATCTTGTCCCAACAAGGCTGCGACGTCAGCAAGGAGATGGAGGAGTCATGTTTTGGTCCGGAATCATTGGGAAACAGCTGCTTCCTGAAGGTATGAAAATAACCTCTGCAAAGTATATAGAGTTTCTGACTGAGAACTTTCTTCCATGGTACAAAAAGCAAAACGTGCCCTCAGGAGCAAAATCATTTTTATGCATGACAATGCACCATCTCATGCTGCAAAGAATACCTCTGTGTCATTGGCTGCTACGGGCATAAAAGGAGATAAACACATGGTGTGGTCACTATCTTCACCTGATCTCAACCCTATAGAGAACCTTTGGAGTATAATCAAGCAAAAGATCTATGAGGGTTGGAGGCAGTTCACATCAAAACAGCAGCTCTGGGAGGCTATTCTGACATCATGCAAAGAAAGACAAGAAACTCTCCATAAACTCACAAGTTCAATGAATGCAAGAATTGTGAAGGTGAGATCAAAGAAGGGTTCCTATGTTAACATGTAACTTGGCCTGTTAGGATGTTTTGGAGTTAAATAGCTTTTTATTTCAGTGAATGTGACCTCCTAATGCTGCAAATTCAACAAATGAGCATTTTCAGTTCTTTCAAACATATCAAATGTTTAGAAACTCTACTGTGCCTAATAATTTGGAACAGAGCATTTAGAGGTTTTTTTTAATTTTGAAGATTATACTGTTATCATTGGGAGGTTTCTACAATAAAATTTGATGTATACTTTAACAGGTGATGACTTTTATTACACTGACTGTCATTTGCACCGACCATTTAGGAAAATCAGAGAAAAGGAACATTTGCATAATAATTTGGAACGTGGTGTATAACGCAGTTAACTCTCTGAGTACAGATAATTTAATGGATGTCACCTTAAGTCCTATTTAACATAATATTTATATATTTAACACACACACACATATATATATATATATATATATATATATATATATATATATATATATATATCAGTTAGGGCCGGAAATATTTGGACAGTGACACAAGTTTTGTTATTTTAGCTGTTTGCAAAAACATGTTCAGAAATACAATTATATATATAATATGGGCTGAAAGTGCACACTCCCAGCTGCAATATGAGAGTTTCCACATCCAAATCGGAGAAAGGGTTTAGGAATTATAGCTCTGTAATGCATAGCCTCCTCTTTTTCAAGGGACCAAAAGTAATTGGACAATGGACTCTAAGGGCTGCAATTAACTCTGAAGGCGTCTCCCTCGTTAACCTGTAATCAATGAAGTAGTTAAAAGGTCAGGGGTGGATTCCAGGTGTGTGGTTTTGCATTTGGAAGCTGTTGCTGTGACCAGAAAACATGCGGTCAAAGGAACTCTCAATTGAGGTGAAGCAGAACATCCTGAGGCTGAAAAAAAATAAAAAATCCATCAGAGAGATAGCAGACATGCTTGGAGTAGCAAAATCAACAGTTGGGTACATTCTGAGAAAAAAGGAATTGACTGGCGAGTTTGGGAACTCTAAAAGTCCTGGGCGTCCACGGATGACAACAGTGGTGGATGATCGCCGCATACTTTATTTGGTGAAGAAGAACCCGTTCACAACATCAACTGAAGTCCAGAACACTCTCAGTGAAGTAGGTGTATCTGTCTCTAAGTCAACAGTAAAGAGAAGACTCCATGACAGTAAATACAAAGGGTTCACATCTAGATGCAAACCATTCATCAGTTCCAAAAATAGACAGGCCAGAGTTAAATTTGCTGAAAAACACCTCAAGAAGCCAGCTCAGTTCTGGAAAAGTATTCTATAGACAGATGAGACAAAGATCAACCTGTACCAGAATGATGGGAAGAAAAAAGTTTGGAGAAGAAAGGGAATGTCACATGATCCAAAGCACACCACATCCTCTGTAAAACATGGTGGAGGCAACGTGATGGCATGGGCATGCATGGCTTTCAATGGCACTGGGTCACTTGTGTTTATTGATGACATAACAGCAGACAAGAGTAGCTGGATGAATTCTGAAGTGTAGCGGGATATACTTTCAGCCCAGATTCAGCCAAATGCTGCAAAGTTGATTGGACGGCGCTTCATAGTACAGATGGACAATGACCCCAAGCATACAGCCAAAGCTACCCAGGAGTTCATGAGTGCAAAAAAGTGGAACATTCTGCATTGGCCAAGTCAATCACCAGATCTTAACCCAATTGAGCATGCATTTCACTTGCTCAAATCCAGACTTAAGACGGAAAGACCCACAAACAAGCAAGACCTGAAGGCTGCGGCTGTAAAGGCCTGGCAAAGCATTAAGAAGGAGGAAACCCAGCGTTTGGTGATGTCCATGGGTTCCAGACTTAAGGCAGTGATTGCCTCCAAAGGATTCGCAACAAAATATTGAAAATAAAAATATTTTGTTTGGGTTATGTTTATTTGTCCAATTACTTTTGACCTCCTAAAATGTGGAGTGTTTGTAAAGAAATGTGTACAATTCCTACATTTTCTATCAGATATTTTTGTTCAACCCTTCAAATTAAACGTTACAATCTGCACTTGAATTCTGTTGTAGAGGTTTCATTTCAAATCCAATGTGGTGGCATGCAGAGCCCAACTCGCGAAAATTGTGTCACTGTCCAAATATTTCTGGCCCTAACTGTATATATATATATATATATATATATATATATATATATATATATATAATATATATATTTAACATAATATAACATATTGTTATGAAGAAAATTCTTGCAGCACACAGCTACTACCAATGATGTACAAATGCTAGCACCAGTTTGCTAGCACCAGTTCACATTAGTCTGTGAGTGCTGTGCATTTTTTTTTTGTTATTGTCACATATTGTTATGGATATAGACTAAGGACTATATGGACAGAATATATGAAATATCTGAAGACTTACCACAATGCTTATGTTGTCAATCATATACATAAATATTGCTATGGTCAGATCAATAACAGTATAGGAAAAGCTTGTATTTGCAGAGAATAATTTATATTGCGTACAACTTGCATAAGAACAGATATTTCACTTCCGGTTCCGGCGCCGACGTGGCTAGGTCGGAGTGAGGGAGCTCCGGTGTCGACTCGCCCATAGACCGGCTATACAGCACACCTGCAATAGCGGGAGGCCCCGGGAGTATCTCGGGAGTAGCCTGACAACCAGCGGCATCGGCGATCCCGAGAACGGAGGACTGCGGAAGTGCGCACGTGAAGCCAGGGGAAGAGGACTGGCCGCGCCGCTGCAGAGACAGGCGCGCGGCTGCAACCACCGCCGCTCTCCGGATAGGGGAGGAGAAGGAGGAAAGAGAAAGGGCTAAAAGGGACCCCACAGCCGCAAACCGAGACCGGGACCAGACGGTGAGTGCTTATACACTCACAAGGACCCCGTGAACACCGAGGGGGGGAGGCGCCTCTCACACACGCGGCATATTAAAACAATACTGCACCAGGACATACTGCACCGATAGACGCTGTACGGAGCTGTATCACCGGGACCGTATCCCGTAGCTCGGTGGAGTGGTGGCTGAGAAGCAAAAAGACAACAAATACATCAAAAGAGGGCCCCAGCCAGCCTGACGGTGGGAAAAAGATGGCGGCGACAGGGCAAGCACAGAAGAGAAGGGAAAAAAGTACACAGGAGCAGGCTCCTCAATCAAACAAAACATTAGTCTCTGACAGAGACAGAGGAAGAGACACTAAGACCGCAGGAGAGGGTAGCCCCGGGCAAAAACAACCGAGAAAGGAGGGCACAATGTCCACAGAAGAGAGAGCGTCCCTGGCAAGGGAGGTGGCAGGCTATCTTAAGTTGGACATAGCGACAGCAGTGAGGGAGGCTGTGAGAGAGGCACTGGAGGAGGTGAATGAGATATCGGCACAACACGACAGCAGATTAGAACAACTCGAACAAAGAGTCTCGGACTTGGAGGACAAGCTGAGCACTATGGAACAAGAGCTATCAGACTCCCATAAGTTGAATGTACAAATGCAGGACAAGATGGAAGATCTTGAAAATCGCTCAAGACGTAACAACCTCCGCATAGTGGGCCTGCCTGAATCCGTGTCCTTTCAACAGCTCGATGAGGTATTTGAAAAAGAACTACCCAAAGCACTGGGATTGCCAGAACCCTGCAGAGTAGAAAGAGCCCATAGAATTGGCCCCCCGGGTGGAAACAGGAGGGAGGCAACGAATAGAAGCAATGGACTGAATGGGTCTCAGGCTGCCCAAAAGAGTAGACAAGCCATAGCCAGGTACCTGGATTTTAAAGACAAGGATAAAATCTTGCGCGCCTTTAGAGCCAGGCGTCGCCCCCTAGAAATTCAGGGACATAAAGTGGTAATTTTCGAGGACTTTTCGGCGGAAGTAGCGAAAAGGAGAAGAGCTTTCAGCGAAGTCTGCAGCATGCTATTTAAGCGTGGGATCCAGTTCCAGATATTATACCCGGCTACACTCAAGACAAAAAATGACGATGGGACCTTCAAGTACTGGAAAGATGCCAGGGAAGCACTGAGAGCTTTCACGATGCCATCGCCTCGTCCTTCGCCGGATCGCCGGGACCCTGCCTCAACACCGCGGAGAAGCGACGACTGAACAATTTACATGAGATCCTCCTGATTGGCCGAACTGCTCGGATCTCCCTTCCCTTCCCCCTATTTTTTTTTTTTTTTCTTTCTTTCTTTTCTTTCTTCTGGCTAGGAGATACAAGGACCATGGATGGAGTGTCTGAGCGGAGCGGAGAGATGACGAGGTTGGGGAGGGAGGGTGAAACGGGGAGAACCCGGACTTTGGACTTGGAAAGGTAGGGCAGGTCCAGATACACCTGCAGAAGGGTGGAGTCGACATGAGAGGAGGAAACGGTCATGTCGGAAAAAATGGAAGTATATCGTGTTAGACATTGGGGGGAGGAAGGGTGGGGGGGGGGGGAAGGGTTGATGGGATGTTTTTAGTTTCAAATATTACTCAAAAAGTTACTTGGTTCTGCAGCAGTGGCTCTATAATGGGCCAGAGGTATTGGTTGTCTCATCACACTGCACACCCTATGAAGTGGCAAATGCAATGTAAAAGAGATTTGAGTGGCATAATAGAACAAGTTTATAGCCGGGATGGTAAAACTCACCTCATGGAATGTTAAGGGTCTGAGAACGCCACAGAAAAGGATGATGATACTTAGACATCTCAGGAGGCTGAGAACTGATATAGCCCTTCTCCAAGAAACACACTTGCCAACTCAGGACCTGACCAGGATGCACAAGTTGTGGGTGGGAGAGGTTTACGGATCCGGGGCACGGGGCAGACAGGCGGGGGTGATTATACTGTTAAGCAAATCATTGCAATATAAGGTGATCTCGTTCCAGCATGACGAACAGGGTAGACATGTCAGACTGGTACTGGACACACCGAGTGGAAGACTCGATATACATAACTTATATGCACCTAACATGGATAGATCCTCCTTTTTTCAAACATTTACCAGAAATACCTTGGGGACAAATTCTGACGAACTACTCATTGGGGGAGACATGAATGAAACGCTAAATGACCTAGAGGACAGAACAGGGAATCGAATGACAGAAAGACGCAGAGGGGGAGGGGAGAGTCTTACTCCCTTACAAGCAATGGTTAAAGACCTAGCACTCAGGGATGTATGGAGAATGTATCATCCGATGGAAAGACAGTACACCCACTATTCTCACCCGCATGCCACATGGTCGCGAATCGATCTAATACTTACAAGTAATGCCCTATTATCCAAGGTGGACTCGACTGACATTGAGGACTTAGTAATATCAGACCATAGCCCAATCACTTTATCACTGCGTGAAACTTTAAGAGAGGTACGGACATATTGTGGCGATTCCCCTACTACTTACAGAAAGACAAAGACTTTGCGCTAGTCCTGCGAGAATGGTGGACGGAATATATGTCCTATAATAGCCCGGACCAAATCAGTCCTACACTGTTCTGGGAAACGGCGAAAGCCGTGCTACGTGGTAAAATCATAGCTCATGTGTCAACGCAAAAAAGGAGAGCCAATGAGAAATATTTACAAACTAGCAGCAGGGTCAGAGATACTTACGTGCAATATCAACAAGATCCGACGGCGAACAACAAAAGAACATGGTTGGACGCAAAACGGGAATTTGATGCATGGGCGAGACAGAGAGAAATGCTAGGCAAAACATCCAGGGATGCAGAATTGTATAGATTTGGGGATAAAGCTGGGAAACTACTAGCTAATTTGGCCAGAGGTAAACACAAAGTAACACAAATAACATCCATGAAAACTAGACAGGGAACCCTGACGTCAGACCCAAGGGAAATAAACATTATTCTGGGGAAATTTTATGCTGATCTCTATGGGCCGCGTCATAGTGATCCAGAGACGAGATTAACCTGGTTGAGGCGTAACCCACTTCCCACGATATCGGAAGACTCCCTGGACATGTTGAATAGAGACATTTCAGAGGAAGAGATACGAGAAGCTATAAAAAGCACAAGTGTCCATAAGGCACCGGGACCAGATGGCTTCACGGCTAGCTTTTATAAGGCTTTGGTAGATCAGGTGGTGCCACCTCTGAAGTCTCTCTTCAATGACTACTTGCATGGGGGTTATGTCTCGGATCACATGAACGTAGCGTACATAAAACTTTTACCAAAAGGCGACAAACCGACAGATGACCCGTCTAACTTCCGACCAATATCATTGATAAACCAGGATCTAAAGTTGATATCAAAGATAATGGCAAACAGGTTAGCGGGGGTCTTACCGGACCTGTTGAGTAAGGAACAAGCGGGATTTGTAAGGAACCGATCTGCTGTCGGTAATGTGAGACGGGCAATGATGGTCCTAGAGTCAGTCAGGCTAGGGGATAAGGCAAGAATGAGGGTTCCAGCCATGGTCACGCTCGATGCTGAGAAAGCCTTTGATAGTGTGGGATGGCCATGGCTGGAACAAGTCTTAGACAACATTGGACTAACGGGAAGTTTCAGGCAATTTCTCACTGTGTTGTACGCGAACGCCAAAGCGCGGGTACATACACCAGGATTTCTGTCAGACATGATTCATTTGGGAAGGGGAACGCGTCAAGGGTGTCCGTTGTCGCCACTCTTGTTTGACCTCGCACTGGAGCCCCTATCCCGATACATCAACGGACCAGACAGTTTTACGGGAATAAAGGTAGGGAGTAAGGAGATAAAATCTAACTTATTCGCTGACGATATAATCCTGTACATGGCGGACGCATGCAAAGACCTACCAGGTATATTGACTGAGATACAGAAATTCGGGGACGCGTCGGGTTTCAGATTAAACGTGGCTAAGTGCGAGATCCTGCCGTTGACAAAAGACGCAAAGGACCGCTTAAATGTGACCACACAAGGAGACAATGGGTCCTTTCAGGGAATACCAGTAGCGAAAGGATCGATCAAATATTTGGGCATACACCTAGCACAAAATACAGCTGATATGTACAGACTCAATTTTTACCCGATTATTCTCAAAATAGAGGGCGAGCTTACTAGATGGCGAGACCTACCACTATCTCTACTGGGAAGGGCACATTTGATCAAGATGGTAAGCTTTTCCCGACTCCTGTACCCGATGCAAACCATGCCGCTCTTGCTCAGGCACGTGGATGTTAATAAAATTAATAGAGCTTTTACCACATTTTTGTGGAGGGGAAGGAGATCGAGGATTAGGCTGCGCACCTTGATGTTCCCCAAGGAGGAAGGGGGCTTATCATTTCCAAATGTGAGAGGATACAATTTAGCCTGTGTAATGAGGCATATATTGGATTGGATAAGGGGTACGAGTATCCATTCTGACTACTCTCTTGAGTCCGAATGGTGTGCTCCTTGGGATCTAACGGCAGTCTTGCATGCCTCGGGAAAAGCATTAGATCCGAAAATAAAGACTTCCGTGCTATTCAGAGACACGAGAGCGGCATGGAAAGCGATTAGATGTAGATTAGGAATGTCATGGAAAATCTCTAAATACTTGCCATTATGGGGACACCCGGACTTCAAACAGGGCAGGGAAAATGCTCTATTTACTGAATGGAAGTTGGCGGGGATAAAGACACTACAAGACGTATTACATAAGGGAGACGTAAGATGGATGACGGCTACTGAGGTCTATGATAAGTGGAGCCTTCCCCCGACACATGCTCTACAATATGCTCAGGTACATGGACACTTACTATCACACCTCCGAGATGTACAAAAGGAATGCCAACAGACGCTACTTGATAACTTGGTGACCAGCTCAACAACGGGGTCGACAACATCCTCTATACACTCTATGCTGAGACACTCGCTGATACCGAAGGGCCCCATGCAGTTGTTTAAGGGTTGGGTAGAGAGGTTACAAGATGAAGAGGCGGGAGAGGTAATCATATCGGGATGGAATGCCCTATACAAGCATATCTGCAACGAACGTTGGAGGGATACTCAATTTAGAATAATTCACAGGGCTATAATGGGTTTTAATATCCCCCCAACACAGGCCAACATTTCTAGAAAGATGGCGTGCCCCAATTGTGACAAGGCGAATACGGACATGTACCACGGATTGTGGGAGTGTGAGAAAGTTCAAGAACAATGGAAGAGAATACAAACATGGGTTAAGGATGTACTGAAGGTTTATTTGCCGCTTAGAGGGGAAATTTGGGTCTTCCATAGGCTTAATGTGACCAACGAAGGGAAAGAAAGGATGGGTTTCTTGCATACGATACTGATCGTGTACAAGAGACTCCTGCTGAAGTATTGGTTGGAGTTCACAGTGCCTGGAATCCATAGTCTAGAGCTGGAATTGAGAGGTACATTGCTACTAGAAAAAACAGAGGCGAAACAGATAAAGAAAGGAAGGCACAACCCTTTTTCACGAAATGGAGGGATTTCATCCTTTATCACCTCACTAGGGAAGACATTGACCAACTGGTCGCGCCCTTCCGTAACACCACCTGGTATTGCTGGTCAGACCTCCAGGACTCGCTGGGAGACTTACGTATAGGAGGAGGGAGTGGTTGAAGGGGACAAATACCGAAACGAGAAATACGGACAAATGATTGTTTATGGGATTATTAAGAAGGGGTTATTGCTGCAAGGTTGGGTTAAGGGAAAGGGGGGTGGAGGGAGGGACATATGAGAGGGGGTGGAAGGGGGTGATGGCGAACTGTATATTACAATGTTATTGCCTGTCTGTTATCATAATGCAAATCAATAAACTGTTTTGGAAAAAAAAAAAAAAAAAAAAAAAAAAAAAAAAAAAGAACAGATATTTCTCAAGTTTGGACATAAGAGGAAATGGCTAAGCCATGAACTGTACAGGACATTGTGATACAGTCTTGAGCATATGTTCCTAAGGCTAGGGTCACACCAGCGTTTGCCGATACGTTAAGGGGTGTTCCGTTTAAAACTTAGAATTTTGGGAGCATTAGCGCAGTGTTACTGGAATGGTAAGACTGTGTTAATGCTGTTAATTCATTGCTACGGATGACAGAACTGCGAGCGCATTTCAAACGCTGGCATGAAAGTGCCGAAATTTGAAATCTCGCGCTATTTCCAAGCGCATCACATGATGCACGCTTCCGCGTCACGGGCGTCATGTGATGCACTTGGAAATAGCACGAGATTTCATACTCCGGCACTTACATGCCGGCGTTTGAAATGCGCTCAGGATTCCATCATCTATAGCTTTAAAGCGGCGATACGCGTGGGATTCGGGCGCCCCTGCTTTCTATTCACACTAGCCCTTGGCGCTGGACTCCCTAACACCATTCCAGGTATAGACCTGTTAGCTGGAACATTGCCACAGATCTTGGGCACGTAGCACCAGGGACAAACAGGCTTAGGTGAGAGTGGCTTTATTTCTGATCCCATTTTGGGATACTACTGCTCTTTATCATGACTGTGCCTGCGATTTTTGTCCACCTAGCTGGGTGTCTACTTTGATATTGCCATATATATATGGTGTCAGTTGTTCTGTCCTGCTGCCAAGGTGTTTACATACAAGTCTGTTTTGTACTTACAGCTATGCACTTTTTCTGACCTCATGGACCATCAGATAACATTTAATGTCAGTTCCTTTTTTATGTGAACTTATTCAAATTCCCTATGGAATGGCTTTGAGTGTTTTGTACTATGGATAATGTGCATCTTATCTATGTATTGGAGGAAGACTTGATATGTGTATTTATTTCTGATATATGCAGGGTCCCATCTCCTTATGGACTGTGGTCTGATGATGTTTTTAACTGTTTTTAGATTTTTGCTGTTTTGTCCTTAAATAAAAGCTTTATTCATTTTCATATATTCTGTGGTGGTGTGCTGCTATTTGATTTGTCAATTCTTTCTCTATGATCATGCTCTATAGCAATGAATTGACAGCGTTAACGCAGTCTTGCCATTTCGGTAACATTGTGCTAATGCTGCCAAATTCTAAGTTTTAAACAGAACCCCCCTGAACGCTCTGATAAACGGTGGTGTGACCCTAGCCTAAGACATCTAAATCACCAACTGACATTGTGATACCGTCTTGAGCAAATATCCCTGAATTTGCAATATGTATTTTATGACAAAAACAATATAATGATATTACTGAGATGATGTTGCTATGTGTGATGCTTATCCAATCATAAGTGACCCTGGGACAGGAAATACCTGCCCTAATGATGGGGATAAAAACCAATGTAACAGAAAAATAAACTCAGAATTTCTGCTTTGATCTCATTTTGACTCTGAGTGATGATTCCCGTGAGCACGTAATTCCTAATTTAACAAAGAGGCAGGTAAGAGCAGGCAGACTTGATCTGCCACCTAAATTGATTATTTTAACAATATAAAACAGTGATAACTCTCTGAGTACAGGTAATGTTGTAGATATCACCTGCAGTCCTCCAGTTCCAACATGTGCATCCCTTCTCCATTCAAGACAGGTCTCTGCAGAGCCTGGTTTCTTGATTACAGAGTCGGGGCATCGATGGGGTTCTCAGTCACTAGACTCTTAATGATCAATAACTTATCTCTTATTCAAAGGGAATAAATTACTGTCTCAGGAATAAGTATTTAAAAGAGGAGAAGACTGCAGCCAGATATATTTTCTCTGAAACATTCTGAAGTTTTAGAGGGAATATAGATACCGTGTTTCCCCGAAAATTAGATGTGCTAAGGTAGTTTGGTGTAGGCACCCCTGAAAATAAGGCATACCTTTTTTTTTTTTGTAAGAACAGCATACCACTAATGAGAAGACCGGGAAATGCAGCTGCGACTCATCCCCTGCTTGCCGCTGTTGTCCAGTGCCCGCGGCGGTATTCAGGGTGCAGCTCTGCCTCAGCTGCCATACTGTAGATGTACGGTACGGAAAACCTGGGGCCAATCAGAGCCCAGCATCCAAGCCCCAATAAAAGCCCGATATCCGCGGCCATCAGAGCCCAGCACATGCACTCCAACCAGAGCTTAGCACATGACGTCGGTGCATAGCTTCTGATTGGCGCATGGATGCTGGGCTCTGATTGGGCTACCATACATCTATAAAAGCAGAAAATACAGTGCGGACCCCGGAAGACCGGACGGTAAAAAAAAGGTGTGTGCGCATGTGGTTTTCCCTTGTGCCCTTGGTGTTCCCTTGTCATATCTCTAATCTTGCAATAGAGCTGGATATTGACTGAAAGGGCCACTTAGTATAGTGGTTATGGTGCTCTCCGCAAGGAGCCACCCCTTGGCTGGGTCCTTCCCTGCAGGGATATCTGGCTAGTCCTGTGTTTGAGACTCCTAACCGAGGCTCCACAAACTCTATTTGCATATTCTATGCTTGCACAGGCGCAATGTGCTTGGCCCTACTGCGGGCAGCGCCTAAATCTCATCTTCCCATGCGCTCACCGCAGGGGTCTCTGCGAATGGTACCCGACTCTCAGTCTTCTGTGGTGTGATGTTCAGTGACATCAAACAGGCCACTAAAGTATGAACACACGGGATAGCCCCTGTGTGACTTCACAAGTTTGAACTCTAGTAACTTTTTTGATGTTAGCGCAAGTCACCGCAGTGAGTCGGGCAGTTCCTGCTCTCACAGCGTTGACAGACTTTTGACTTTCATAAAAATATAAAAGTTAGGGTTTTTAAACCGCGCTGCCAATCATTCCAATAATATTCAAAGAGTTAATATGAAGGTGATTTTTATTCTATGCGTTTCAAGGTTCACAGACCTCTTCATCAGGAAACCACCGATTTTTGACTTTGAGGGACATCCATGGGATTGTGATGGACATAATTTTTTTGTCAGTATGATTGCAGACTCTAGAGGGAGAGGAATTTGTTTCTGTCCCTGCAGACTCTGGATGAAGGATCAATAAGGGGTACGTGGGAGTAATAAAGATGGAGTTGAGATGTGGGTGTGTTTTTTGCTCTAATAAAATTATTTTTCTCTGTGTGTTGTTCATTTTTTATTATTTACTAGAGATTCATAATGGCCGAGTCTAACATTGGCCCGACATTATGAATCTCAGGCTTAGTGTCAGCTGCCAATACAAAGCTGGCATTAACTTCTTTATTATCAAGTTTGCCCATGGCATCAGGGCAGCTGGAAGAGTTGAGTACAGTGCCAGGAAAATAGCGCTTCTACTGAATGCACCATTTTCTGTGGTAGTTGTGGGCTGCAATTCGCAGCGAGGGAGGTCAGAATGCTTGGGCTTCCGCACTCTGAGGATTCCAACCCCCAGCTGCCTAGTTGTACCTCGCTGGCAACCAATAATATGGCGAACCCCATGTCTTTTTTTTTTTTTCCATTATTTCTTGAAATATTTACAAAAAAATATAATGCGGAGCTTCGTCGTATTATTGGTTGCCAGTCAGGTACAACTAGGCAGCTGGGGGTGGTTGGTAGTCCATAGCTGCCTATTTCTACCTGGGTAGCAATCAAAAATATAGTGAAGCCCAAGGCTGTTTTGTTTTAAAATTGTTTAAAATAATTTTTTGTAAAAATGACATGCAGCTTCACTGTATTTTTGGTTTCCAGCCAGGTACCACTAAGCAGCTGGGGGCTGTAACTGTCAGTGTGGGGAGGCCAAAGCGTTCTACCCCTCCACTGCGTATTGCAGCCCGCACAGCCCCAGGAAATGTCGCATTCATAGAAGCATCAAGAAGCATCATTTTCTGGCATCGTAACTGACTCTTCCCACTGCCATGGTGCATTGGCAAACAGCGTAAATTTTGGGGGGTTGATTCCAGCTGGGCAATGTCCGCTGGCACCAAGCTCAGACGTTAGAAACATTGAGGCGTTAATCATATACCCATTACTAACCAAGTCAATGAGGACACAAATAACCACACCAATAAGTATGTAATTTGAAAAAAAACTACCCAAAACAGTCCTCTTTCAACAATTTTTTTATAAAAACATTTTTAAAATATTACCATTCCACGAAAAAAAAAAAATTATCGTCACAGTCCCATAGGTGTCCCTTGAAGTCAAGTTTGAACTTGACGTCACACAGAAGACTGGGAGCCGGGAGCCATGCGCAGAGACCCATGCAAGGCAAGCATGGGTAGATGAGTTTTAGGCTATGCCTGCAGTAGGGCAAAGCACAGTGCGCCTGCGCAAGCCAGAGAAGCATCGCAACAGGTAAAAGGTAAGATGGAACGTGGATAACGCAGGAGGCGTTATCCATATCATTCGGAGGAAAAGGCGGTCGGATGACGAGGAGAGGCAGGATGGACTGATCTGCATGCAAGCCCATCGGTCGGGTAACAGGTAATTATCATACAGGGCGGGAGATTTTTATAAGTTACTTATTTGGTGTACAGGGGGAGTCAGGGAATAATAGCCACCTTCTTAAAAATGCAGCATAGATGCTGCTGAAGGTGGCGCTTTTGGTTTAGTTTAAAGGGAACCTGTCACCTGATTTTAAGTCCCTACACTATCTCTAGCTGTCCATGCACCTTCCTAGCAGCTCCCTATCTATCCCTTTCTTATCTAAAGTGTCCCTATTAAACATGGGTAAAAGAAGTATAAACTTACTGCAGTCCCCGTGGTTGGGGGACTGGGTAGGCGTGGCCACACTGCCTTCATCACTCCTCCGTGCAGTAATGCACGCCCCGCTGGGCGGCATTATTCTGGGTCCTCTCTGCCCGCTGTATTTGGAATCTCCTGCCCTCTGTGTAGTTCTATGCACCGGCCAGACGTTACATCCGGCGCGGTGCATTATGGGCCGGTCACGTGATCGGCCTTAGTGCATTATGGGGCCAATCACGTGATCGGCCCCAGTGCATTATGGGCTTGATCACGTGATCGGCCCGCTCCGCGCATGCTGCAATGCGCATATTGAAGTCGGGCCGATCACGTGATCAAGCCCATAATGCACTAATAGCCCGCAATCACGTGACCGGCCCATAATGCACCGCGCCAGATGTGACGTCCGGCCGGTGCATAGAACTACACAGAGGGTGGGAGATTCCAAATACAGGGGGCAGAGAGGACCCAGAATAATGCCGCCCAGCGGGGCATGCATTACAGCCTGGAGGAGTGATGAAGGCAGTGTGGCCACGCCTACCCAGTCCCCCAACTACGGGGACTGCAGTAAGTTTATACTTCTTTTACACATGTTTAATAGGGACAGTTTAGATAAGAAAGGGATAGATAGGGAGCTGCTAGGAAGGTGTAGGGACAGCTAGAGATAATGTAGGGAACTTAAAATCAGGTGACAGGTTCCCTTTAAGTAGGTGAATAAACTGCAAAGAGAATAGCAGAATAAGACGCTATCTGGGAAGCAAACTTGTTAAATATAAAGGAATATGCTGAACAGACAACCACTTATTGAACTTAGAAAAAGGCTGCTGCAGACCCACAGGCCAAAGGATCAATCCAGAATGGAACCGAAAGGGTTAATTCCTGTGCTGCTTGGACAAAGAGACTGCTGACAGATCGATCAGAAACCCTGAAGATTTAATGCAGTTTGTCAACTTATTTTTAAAGTGTCAGGGTGACACTTTAAAACACGTTGAGAAATAAACCACATTTAATCTTCACTCCATTTTCCATCCTTTCCAGGCAGCACAAAAATTATCCCCTTCATCTCCATTCCTGAAGGTACATTGTAAGGCTTGCTCACACCATCGTGTAAATCGGACGAGTGCAAACTGATAAAAAAAAATAAAAAAAAAAGACTGCGCTTGGACCAGTTATTCAATGAAGCAGTGATGATGCGTGTTATCTCTTACGTGAGAAAAAAATTGCAACATGCTGCAGATTAACCCTGAAATTGGAGGAGACTCACTCATTCAAGTCTATGGGTACGAGAAAAATAATTGGAAGCCACATGGTGCCACAGTATAGCATCCGAATTTTACTGGTAAATTGCAATTCTGTAACATAGGAAATTGTAAATGGTCCTGCAAATGATTAATAACAACTGAGTAAAGAAAACAGGGATTTTTGTGTACTCACCGTAAAATCGTTTTCTCCTAGCTCATCATTGGGGGACACAGGACCATGGGTGTATGCTTTCCTGCCACTAGGAGGTGACACTAAGTAGAGATTAAAATTAAGCCCTCCTTCCTGCAGTATACACCCGTGCGTGGGCGTAGACCTTCAGTTTAGTACAAAAGCAGTAGTAGAGCACGTAAAGTAATAACGTACAAATAGCATAAGGTAAGGTACTGATCGGCTAGGCACGATTAGCGTATGACAATGTGCTGTACAGACTATTGAAGAATTAGAGGGTGGTTACGGTGTCCCCCAATGATGAGCTAGG
Organism: Allobates femoralis; assembly: GCA_033576535.1. Taxonomy (NCBI): domain Eukaryota; kingdom Metazoa; phylum Chordata; class Amphibia; order Anura; family Aromobatidae; genus Allobates; species Allobates femoralis. The sequence goes on from JARQOC010000003.1 coordinate 404,170,272, forward strand.
AGAAAAGGATTTTACGGTGAGTACACAAAATCCCTGTTTTTCCTTCGCATCATTGGGGGACACAGGACCATGGGATGACCTAAAGCAGTCCCTGGGTGGGAATTAGTTGAGTAGTAGTCGAGCATCATGCGCCAGCTGCTTACAGATGCTCAACCGCTGCCTGCAAGATTTTTCTACCTAGGCTTGCGCCTGCAGAGGCCTGGGTGTGAATGTTGTAGTGTTTGGTGAAGGTATGTAGGCTGGACCAGGTTTCGGTCTTGCAAACCCGAGTTGCCGAGGCTTGGTGATGAATTGCCCATGAGGTGCCCACTTATCGAGTTGAGTGCGCTTTGATTCCTTCTGGAGTTGGCATGCCTTTGATGCGGTAGGACTCTTGGATTGCGTAGCGGATCTATCCTGCCAATGTGGACTTGGACGCAGCCATCCCTTTTCTAGGTCCCTCGGTGGATGACAAACAGCGTTTCGGAATGTAGCTGTTTAGGAGATGTAGTGTCTGAGGGCCCTTACCAGGTCCAGGGTATGGACCTACTTTTCGACGCGGTGTACTGGAGTTGGGCGGGGGAGGACGATGTGTCGTTTAGGTGGAAGTGGGATACCCCCTTGGGCAAGAAGGACTGAGAAAGCCAGAGGACTACCTTATCCTTGTGGAAGGACAGGTAGGGGGGCCAACAGGATATGGTGGCCAGCTCAGACATGCGCCTAATTGACGTGATTGAGACTAAGAAGGCGACTTTAAATGAGAGATGGTCATAGTGGTACTTCTTTCAGAGGTTCAAACGGGGGTTATTGGAGAGCGCCTAGAACTAGGATTAGGTCCCAGACAGCCACGGGTGTCCTGTAGGGAGGCCATGTGTGGGAAACCCCCTGGATGAATGTCTTGACCTGTGGTTAGCACGCAGTCCTGCGTTGGAGAAGGACACTTAAGGCTGAGATTTGTCCTTTGATGGAGTTCGGTGCTAGGTCGGAGTCAAGGCCGTTTTGAAGTAACTCTAGAATTGTGGGAATGGAAAAAAGGAGTGGGGTTACAGTTGCAGTCCCCGCACCACTGGAAAAAGGTTTTCCAGGTGTGGTGGTAGATGCGTGAGGACTTTTGCTTTTGGGCAATAACCATGGTGGTTATGACCTATGGTGTAAACCCTGCTTGGGTCAGGATTCAATCGCCACACCATTAAAGACATAACTCCTGAGTTCTGGTGATAAAAGGGGCCCTGGGATAGGAGGTCCGGTCAGCTTGGGAGTGGCCAGGGCACGTCGGCAAGGAGCTGTACAAGCTCTGCGTACCATGCTCGTCATGGCCAGTTTGGGGCGATGAGGATTACATGAGCCCTTTCCGCTTTGATCTTTCTGATCACTCGAGGGATTAACAGAAGTGGAGGAAAGATGTACGGGAGTTGGAATTGGTGCCAGGACCAGCGAATCCACTCTTAGGGCAAGCGGGTCCCGGGACCTGGCTATTAAGGCCAGGACTTTTGCATTCATTCTTTATGCCATGAGGTCCACGTCGGGGGTTCCCCAGCATTGACAGATTTGTAGAAAGACTTCCGGATGCAGGGACTATTCTCCTGAGGCCAGTCCCTGCCGGCTTAGGAAGTCCGCTGCCCAGTTGTCCACCCCCGGGATGTGGATTGCTGATATGATTGACTGGGTCTTTTCAGTCCAATGTAGGATGTGTTCCACTTCGCACATTGCCAATTTGCTGCGTGTGCCGCCCTGATGATTGATGTACGTCACCGCGTGCTAAGTGAATTGCTTGCAGCTCCAGGAGTGACTGTCGATAGACTGCCCCCCAGCCGAGTAGGCTGGCATCTGTGGTTATGACCAGCCACTGGAATGGAAGGATTTTCCTTGCGAGAGTGATAATGGCTGTGTCCACCATCTGAGTGCCTTTTTGACTTGGACGGGTATGCAGTGCTTGCGGTCGAGGCTGAAGGGACTTTTGTGCCAGGCCGAGAGGAGGGAGAGCTGTAGGGGTCGGAGTGTAGTTGAGCGAAGGGGACTGCTTTTATTGTGGCCACCATCTTTCCTAGGACCCCCATGCCGAAGCGGATGGACTGGGGCGAGCGGCTGCGAAGAGTGTGCACGCCTTTGCGTATTGCTGTGGCCTTGTCCTGAGAGAGTATGACTAGTTCTCTTGCGGTGTCTAGGGTAATTCCTAGGAAGTTTATTGCCTGAGCCGGCATTAGGGATGACTTCTCTAGGTTTATGAGCCATCCTAGGAAGGAAAACCGTGTACGTTGTTATTCGGACGCTGTCAAGGCATGCTTGGAAGGATGGCCCTTTGATTAGCAGGTCGTCTAGGTACGGCAAGACGACCACTGCCCCGAGTGGAGGGTGGTCATGACGGCTGTCATGACTTTTGTGAAGACTGTGGGTGCAGTTGCCAAGCCGAAGGGCTGGGTGACAAATTGGAAGTGACGTTTTTGTACCGTGAACTGCAGGTATTTTTGGTGGGGAGGGAAAATGGGGATGTGTAGGTATGCGTCCTGTATGTCGATGGTTGCTAGGAATTCTCATTTCCATCCTGAGCTGTCGGACCTTTACAAACTTGTTGAGAAGTTTGAGGTCTAGGATGGGACGTACTGTTCCGTCTTCTTTTGGAACGACGAACAGGTTTGAGTAGTAACCCATGAACTGTTCGGTTTCTGGTACTGGTTTTATGACACCGGTTTTGAGTAGTGATTTGATGGTCTCGAAGAACGGTTGAGCGTGTGTTTTCGGGGGTCACGCGAGGAAAAAGCGATTGGGGGGCCGGGATGCGAATTCTATTTTGTAGCCTGACGACACCAGTTCTCTGACCTAATTGCCATGCACGACAGTGAGCCATGAGTTGCGGAAGAGCTAGAGATGTCCGCCTGTTATGTTGGTGTCGGGCAGTTGGGGAAGGAAGGGGGGGGCGGGGGGAGTCATGCGTTGAACCTTTGTGGTGTTGCGCCCTTAGAGTGGGTTTATTTAGGGCGGCTTTTCCAGGTTTGGTTGGTCTTGAAAGAGAACGGGGAGTTGTTGGTAGGTGGGTAGGCCGAACAGTGCTTGTGTTAGCGGTTGAGGTGGGTCACCCTGATGTTCTGTGGAGGGCTTGAGGACGTGAATGTGACTGTGGTCAGTGAAAAGGCCGCTTGAACCTTTGTTGGGGGAGAAATTTGCTTTTTCCCCCTGTGGTTTCAGAGATCAGTTGGTTGATCTTTTCGCCGAATAGGCGACCTCCTTGGTAGGGGAGATTTATTAGGGATCTTTTTGATGTGGAATCTGCGTGCCAGCCCCTGAGCCAGAGGATTCGGCGTTTGGAGATGGCATTTTCTGCTGCCAGTGCGGAACAGTTGGCTGCGTCTATGGACGCAAGCAGGAAGTACTACTGTGCTCTTGTTAAAAAGTTTGAGCAGGTCGGCTGGGTCCTGGTCGGGTCTTGCAGTGTTTCGCGTAACGACTGGATCCAGGACACCACTGCTTTGGCTACCCATGCCATAGCGAACGAGGAGAGAGGGCTGCTCCTGAGGCCTCAAAAATGGAGCGCGCTAGATTGTCTAGTTGACGGTCGTTGGAGTCTTTGATAGACAAACTATCGGAGATAGTAAGTAAGGATTTGTTAGCAAGCCGCGACAATGGGGGGGTCAAAGGCTGGTGACTCAGCCCATCTCTTGTGATGGTCCTGCACAAAGGGGTATTTGGCCTCAATGGCCTTGCGGACTGTGAAGCGCTTGTCTGGCCAGTCCCAGTGTAGCTGGATTATGTTATTAAACTCCTCGTGGTTAGAGAAGACTCGACGAGGACGTTTAGCCTTTATGAACAAAAAGCTGCACTCTGGGGTGGTGACATGATCGTCCTTAATGTTTATCGTCTTGTTAACAGCCTCAATGAGGCTGTCAACCACTGCCTGGGTGTCCGTGGTCTCACTCTCATGAGATGCATCCGGTTCTGAGGTGAAGGGGAGCGGGACCTGGCACTTAGGGGTGAAGCGTCGGGAGATTGTCCCTGGCACGGGCTGGTATAGTCCGTCTTCTGGAGGGCAGGGGGGCCGAAGGCTGGGAATGTTCTCTACTGGAGTGGGAGCGGTGACGTTTGTGGTCACTTGCTGTGTGAGGATCAGGACAGGACTGCAAAATTTGGACTATGGAGTCTAGCTGTTGCGACAGTTGCGACCAAAGTGAAAGTGAGGACCCGGCACCCGGCAGAGAACTGGTGCTTTCTACCTCTCTCCTCCGTGCCGGGTCCTCACTTTCACTTTGGATTTGAGGACCTGGCTTTTTGCGGTGGTGAGGAGAGAGACAGTGGGAGGTGGGGACAGGACAAGCCATGATAATTGCGCACGCGCTGGATTGGCTGCCCCGCAATGTGAATACTGAATAACACAAACACAGGGCAGGCACAGCACGCAGGCGCAGGATTTGAACAGAAAAAGACGAGGAGGCGGCGCAGAATGTAGCAAGGAGGGGTGACTGACAACAGAGGGGCTGGAGGGACACGCTGGAAAAGCCCGCCTCCCGGTCTTACTTCAGGTTTGTCACAGATTTCATCTAAGTGTTTATTTCATACAATAAAGGGAGCATATATACTATAGCCACATTATCAGAATGCAGCCTTAGTGCTGCACAAGGTGGATATTTTAGGTTTACATGCCTGGGGGGGGGGGGTGACAGGTTCGCTTTAAGAGCTATCTTTCGTGTAAATAAGGAGTTTTGGATGTGATGATGCGGCTCCCACATAGCCCTAATCCCAACATCATCAGTTTGCCTGGGATTGCACAAAGACAGAAAGATTTGCACAAGCCTACATTCACACATAATAATCTGTGGTTAGTTCTGCAAGATGTGTGAAGCAACCTACCTGCAGAGTTTTTCCAAAAACTGTGTGCAAATGTATTTAGATGAATTACTGCTGATTTGAAGACAAAACATAGGCACACCAGATATTGATTTCATTCAGTTTTCTCTTTTGCATTTTCTCAATTGACAAAAATATATTAACACTTTCATTTTTAATAGTGTTCCTAGGGTATGCGCACACATTAAGTATTTGGATGCACAAATCTCTTTACCAAATCCACCTTGTGGCAGAAAAATGCAGTAGATATTTTATGCGCACTACCATGTGTATTTTGTGCATTTTCTTGCCTTTTTTTCCGTTATTATAAAGTTAAGAATTCATAAGAGAGAAAGAGTAAAAGAGAGAAACAGATAAAGAGATGATCTTCGTATGATCAAGTGACCCCAACATATTACCAAGTCCAAACATCTATACTAACCTTAATGCGAGGCATTGTCACAGTGGGAGCTGCAGCTTTTGCGATAAAGCTGAGGCTCGGCCCCTTTTCTATCAGCTGTGTTGTATAAGGCATGTGTTCTTTGCCTGTGACACCAAATACAAAGTCCTGTCTCAGCGCATCTATGAGTAGAATTACTACTCTTTTAAACAGCGGATTGGGAAATTGTGTCCAGTTTGATGTTTTATCTGAAAAGAAAGCAGGGAGAAAGGGGTGAAAAAAAACACCTGTAAAATGTTTATCACCTGCTATCAAATTCTTGTCATGAATCATTCAAATGGTTGGCACTCTCAAATAAGAAGGCAATATTCCATACATACATCATGTAACAAAAACTCAGTCAAATTTGAGGGATGGTCTTCCCAAATAGGTTGATTTTTGGGAGGTTTTGTTATATTTTCTTATAAACAAAAATTTTAAAAACAAGAAAAACTTTTAGTACTTGTTTAGGCCGATGCCAACATCTTACACATTCTGCAGTCATTTGAAACTACCATATTTTTCGAACAATAAGACTTACGCCTTAGGCTACGTTCACACGTTGCGTATTTGCTTCTTTTTTTTACACGTGCGTATTTTTATGCAGGTATGAAAAACGCGCTTCATTCACACACTGCGTTTTTGCTGCATTTTTTTACACATGCTTTTCTTTCTGCATAGTAAACTACAACAGTGAAAGTTAGGTGAAAAAAAAAAAAGGTCATTGATGTCATTTCCTGTTTTCTCATTACTGAGAAGAGAGTATACACAGGAGTATACAGCATGGATAATCTGGCAGCTGCAATGCCCTTGAGTGAAAGACTTCACTTAAGAGAAAATTTTGGCATGGGCTTTGAAAGATTTTCCATGTCTAGCAAAGGTAACCCAGGTAGCTGAGGGCTGCTAACCCCCACTGCTTATTGCTGCCTTCACTGGCAATGGAAAATCCATTGATGCCCCATTTTTTTTAAGGTTTTATTTTGGAAAAAAAAAACTAAAAAAAAATTTTGCCTGGACTTCGCCATTTAATACCAGAAAGGTGATCAGGAGCGGACGATCCTCACGTGGTAAGGCCAAGCTCTGGCCCCAGCTAAGAACCAACAGCCAGCAGCCGCAACAGAATTGGCGCCTCTATTAGAGACTCCAAACCTGGGGGCTACCCCCGCTTTTCCAGCTTCCCTGTGTGGTGGCAGACTGGGTAATAACGGGGTTGGTGACAGCTTTTTTTTCAAGGTCTCACCAAGCCCCTTATTGCTAATGTCAGCCGTCAATAAGATAGCTGGCCATTAGCAATAAAAAAAATAGTGTGAGAAATAAATTACTCATGATAAAAAAATACTTTATTATAACAAAAAAAAAAACAGACACCTCATTCTCCAATTTATTAAATTGTCCAAAAAAAACCCAAAGCAGTCCTGGGTCATGTGTCCCGCGATGTCCAAAACAAATCCACTATCAGCTGATCGGTTTACCACCCGGCAAACTGATCAGCTGATGTCACAGCCACTAAACCGATCAGCAGAGTAGTTTGCTGACTAGCCAATAACATGATGTACCTGAGGTAATAACCTCATGTACCTCAGTTATTGTACCTCAGGTACATCAGATTATTGGCTGGTCAGCAAACTAGTCTGCTGTCCAGCCAATAACCTGATATGAAATCAAATGTCCAATAACTTTCGCTTCACACTATATCAATATATCCCCAAAATCATCCGTGTTGCCTCACCTACACTGTACACTGATGACACATGAAACTGAACCACTTTTTCATATAAATTCATTTTTACTTTTAACTCCATATAATTTATTCAGGTACCAATCACAAGCAATATGGTTAAAATATTTGTGCGTTCCTGGTGCGGAGGGGAGTGTGTGATTTGCGCGCGGGCATCCGCCTGCGTACAAATCACATATTTCAGTGAATGGGAGCGCACGGTCATGAGCAGACCTGCGCATGACCGTGCGTTCCCATTATAAAGATAGGGGCTGCGGTCAGCTTGCAGATCTCCTCCGCATGACGCTGCGGAGCGTCTGCAAGTCTGAAGCCAGCCAAAGTAGACAGGATGAAGGGTCTGAGAGATAAAATATTACCTAAATAGGTATCAGAGAGTAACAACCATGATAAAAGCATAGCACAGCTGCTTGCTGTTCCAAGCATGGTACCTATAGAGTAGGGAGGAAGAAGGGTTAAAAACCACGATGCTGTGTTCACGAGACAAGGGATGAATATAATATAGATTTATTATTTAACGCGTTTCAGGGCTCCCTGGCCCATTTTACAGGACATAACATATTGCCAGGTTTCTAGGCACTTCAGGGAGCCCTGAAACGTGTACACTAATAAATCAATATTATATTTACCCCTTGATGTCTCATGGAATATGGCAGCACTCTTTTTAACCCTTCATCCTACCTACTTTAATTTTCTGAGAAACCTTTGGGTTTTCATTGGCTATAAGCAATAATCGCAATTTACAGAGATAAACACTTGAAATATATTACTCTTTTTGTAATGATTATATAATATTTGTGCTTCACTTTTTGTATTAAATTACTGAAAAAAAATTAACAGTTTGATGATATTCTAATTCACTGAGATGCATCTGTATGGGTTGGCCCTTATTGGTGCCATGTCTGGGAATTAGGAAGGTGGTGAACAACCCTGTATTAATTTTAAGAGTAGCAGTAATGATTTCATATCTCTTGTCGCTGGTGAAACTGAGCGTTCATGTGGTATTTACTTGCCTCCCCACCCAGTAGTGCTAATTAATTGTTTGAGTCCTCTTTAATCACCTTATCAAATGTGTCGCTTTGTAGTAGGAGAAGTAGTCCATGAGTCCCAGACTCCCTGCTGGTTTGGGAAGTATGAGTATTTTATTAGGCAGGCAGGCTTTCTTGTATTTTCATACAAACTTTGGAATGCCCTGTTTCAGGAAGAGGAAGAATGATGAGGGGAGATTTATAGGAACCATGTTCATCAAATATGTAATCACCAATAATATGTGTCACAGACTTCTGGAGCTTATGTCGCTATCCCACAATGCACCGCGGCACCATTGTGGGATAGCGACACAGGTGACAGAAGTCTAAGTGACACAAGCTACCGTCGGGAGATCAGCGGCGCACGTTCAAGTTCCGATATGGCGGCCGGAATTCAAATCCACCGCCAAAGTGTGTCACATGCCAACAGCGCTGACTGGTCGCCGCCGACCAATCAGCGCTCTTGGTGTGTGCTTTAAATCACGCTCCACCTGGCGATGGCGGGGAGCAGAAGCTGAATTTAGAGCTCCTGTCCCCTATCTACCTACGGGCTAATATAGCCGGTGCCAGACCTTGTAAAACCACCCCATATGCCGACTAAACGAAGGAGTACCCGACCCCAACACACCAGGGAACCATCGGTACCTCCAGCTGCGAGGATCTTCCACTACCTCCGGAGCAGCTACCAGGACTGTGTAATGGCCGGAGGGAAGATGGCGGCGGGAGCCTCCTGGAACGCAGCAAATAAGGAATCACACGAGGCTGTAGAAGACAGCGGAGATGCAGTGTCAGCCCCCACACAGACCGGAGAAGCTCAGGGACCTGAAGGAGACTGTCGGCTGAATCCGGTAATGTGAGCCCCCTCACCCCCTTCCCCACCACCAGCTGCTCAAGTGCTAGATGGTGCCTCAGATACCATGAAGGTCCCCAAGGAGGACAAGCAGTTCAAACAGGCACAAGAGGCGACTAATAATACTAGGGCTACATAGCCTAACATCTTGATGACCCCCCTGAGTGGCAGAGATGGGCCCCTGATATGCGATAGTGGCACAGACATGAATCATAGCCACCTCCAGGATGATGTGGGAAGTGGAGTAGATGAGGGGGGCCGCAGCAAACATGGAGCGCCAGATGCCTGGACAGAAGTGGGGGGAGGAAGGAGCCAGACCCCCGCACAATCACAACAGGGAGGAGAAATGGAGGTGAGGGTGATGAGAAAACCCGCAGAAACGGAGTCTCCAGTATGGGAGCAAGAGAGGGACGCTCAATCCTCATCCAGAGAGCTGGCACAGACTGTTCCATCTGCCAGAGACATCTTGCCCCCCAGTCACCTGACAATGCCCACAGCACCAGGGAGTCAGGGGGTTTGGGATGACCTCAGGTTGAGTATACAGACTATCCCCACCAAGGAAGAAATGGAGGGCTTTATTACACGGATGGAGGCCTCCTTTAAAGCTGAGTCCTTGGAACTTAAAGGGGAGGTCACTAAACTCAGTCTAAGAGTGGCCTCTAATGAATAGTCCTCCCAAAGCATGGATAAGAGATTGAAAATTCTAGAAGACACTGTATATACACAAGTCTCACATATGGAAAGGATGTTAGACTCCATGCAAGATCTGGAGAATCAAGAGAGGAGGAACAACATCAGAATTAGAGGGCTCCCCGAGAGGGTTGGACCCAGGGAGCTAGATAACGCCCTCAAAATCATCTTCAACTCTATCAGAGAAGTACCGTCGGACACGATTTTAGAGTTCGACAGGGCGCACAGATCCCTGGGGCCCCCACCCTTGGCAGGAGATAGGCCCAGAGATGTGTGCAGGATCCATAAATATAGAATAAAAGAGGCCATTTTTACCAAAGTACGGGCCAAGGGACAGGTTCGGTTCCAGGACTACTCTCTCCAACTATTGGCAGACTTATCGAGACGTACTTTGCAAAAACGAAGAGCGTTTCGCCCTCTCCTAGAAGCCCTGAGAGAGCGGGACATATCCTACACTTGGGGCTTTCCGTTCCGCCTCCAGGTGCTGAGAGACGGTGTAAGGTTTTCAGTCTTTTTTGCTATATCCGTTGTTATCTTTGCATTTAGTGTATTTTGTCGGCCATCTTGTTTCCTGTCATGTGCATTGACTTTTGCCCTCAAACAATATGGAGTCTTCAGCTTGTCGTCGGCCATCTTGTTTCCTTTCCTGTGCATTGACTTTTGCCCTCAAACAATATGGAGTCCTCAGCTTTGATGTCCCTGCCCTGTTCCTTGCCAATTGCCCTTTTAATCAGTTTCAGCTGATTTACCTGTGCTCCTGAATCAGGTCTGCAACCAGTTTGTGACTTGCTCTCTGAAGCCTGGATTCACTGTTTCATTATTTGTGGACACAGAATCCTCCTGTTTGCCAGCAACATCTGACAGGAAAGTAATAGACTCTGAATGACTTGTGCTATGCTTTAATGCTCTGATGTCCTTGGTTGTTTGCCTTGCACTCTGCAACTACATTTACTTTATCCTGTTGATGCACTAACTTGTATGAAGCAATACAAGAGCTGCTTAAGAAGCGTATGTCTCATGTGTCTCATTTTACCCATGCATTAGACTCTATATAGACTGTATCATATATGACAGATTCAGGAGCCATAATAGAGTCTGCTGGGTCTGGGACAGTGCTGCATCTGCTGCCACCTGCATAGAGATTTCTGGATTTTTGCCATTGGGGAGCCGCTGCAGGCCGTGGATCCGAGATATCGATATATGTGATGATAGTGGTTGTGGCTTCTCACAACCTTTCCAGGTGAGCACATTCCCTTCTTTTAAGTCAGGAGTGTTACCACAGGTAAACACTATTGTGCTCCTTTTCTTCCTTTCCAGCCTCTCTGCCGTACAGCTTCTATAAATATGGAGGACCCCGTTAAACATTTGTGCGAAGTGACGGATTCAATCCTTGCTGACCTACAGGCATTGAAGGCTAGCTTTACAAGCCTGCGGGATCGCGGTGATCATAATCTGCAGGTGTTCGGACAAACCACGTAGGACTTACGAACCCGGATTGAGGTTCTGGAGGGACGAGTCCACACCCCAACTTCAACCCCGGTTATTGGAATCCCCAAGCTACCACCATTCCGCTTTGGCGGTGAACGGGAAAAATTCAGGGGATTCATTAATTAATGCAAACTGTTCTTTGCGGCTCATGCGCCACAGTTCCTTACTGAGCGATCTAAATTATTAACAATAATTATGCTGCTCTCCAACAAAGCTCTCACATGGGCAAACCCCCTAATTGAGACTGACGATGACTGTCTAAATAATCTTGATGCTTTCATTTCAGCTACGGGGCAGGTATTCGATGATCCAAACCGCGGTGCTACAGCGGAATCAGCCATGTTAACTTTAAGCCAAGGTAAGGGCTCGGTAGCGGAGTATGCTTTGGATTTCCGGAGATGGGCCCTCGACACCACTTGGGATAGCTCCGCTAAAAAGTCGGTTTTCCGGAAAGGATTATCCTCTGTGATTAAAGGGATCCTGTCACCCCCAAAACACCTTTAAACCTATTAAAACCTGTCCCTAGAGCATATTAACACTTTCCCTACACTCCTTTTAGCTCCTATATGCACATAATCAAAGTGTATAAAAACGTTTTATAAGTACCTCATTAGTGATGATAATGAGTGACTATGCTATTCATAGTCACTCATTCAGGCTGCCCCTCTTCATACTCTGACGCCGTCTCTGTAAAGAGTCCACCTGCATAGGCTCAGGTTCTGGTTCTCATATAATCCTGATCAAGGGCTCCTTAGCTGGAGAGGGAGGAAATAAATGATTAGTGCGCTTTATCTCCGACCATCTCTCCTGTCTGCGTTCAGTAAGCCGAGCATCGATCCGAATACAGTAGTTGATAAAATCTCCTAATGCTGTAGGTGGGTCGGCACGAGCGAGTTCGTCCTTAAAGGGATCCTGTCACCCCCAAAACACCTTTAAACCTATTAAAACCTGTCCCTAGAGCATATTAACACTTTCCCTACACTCCTTTTAGCTCCTATATGCACATAATTAAAGTGCATAAAAACGTTTTATAAGTACCTCATTAGTGATGATAATGAGTGACTATGCTATTCATAGTCACTCATTCAGGCTGCCCCTCTTCATACTATGATGCCTCCATAGGCGTGATCTTCATGATAGATTCAAATTGCAGCCTCCCTGCGCGCCTCCCCGCTGTGGCTTGTGTCGGCCGGGCTTCAGCGTGGGGCTGTATGACGCGATCCGCGTCATTTCCGGCGCCGGGTGACGTATACAGCCGCGCCGCTCTGTCAGCTTGAAAATGCGCACTGCGCATGCGCATGCGCAGTGCGGGACTTGAAGCCAACAGCGGCGCCGGTGTAAATACGTCACCCGGCGCCGGAAATGACGCGGATCGCGTCATACAGCCCCACGCTGAAGCCCGGCCGACACAAGCCACAGCGGGGAGGCGTGCAGGGAGGCTGCAATTTGAATCTATCATGAAGATCACGCCTATGGAGGCATCATAGTATGAAGAGGGGCAGCCTGAATGAGTGACTATGAATAGCATAGTCACTCATTATCATCACTAATGAGGTACTTATAAAACGTTTTTATGCACTTTAATTATGTGCATATAGGAGCTAAAAGGAGTGTAGGGAAAGTGTTAATATGCTCTAGGGACAGGTTTTAATAGGTTTAAAGGTGTTTTGGGGGTGACAGGATCCCTTTAAGGACGAACTCGCTCGTGCCGACCCACCTACAGCATTAGGAGATTTTATCAACTACTGTATTCGGATCGATGCTCGGCTTACTGAACGCAGACAGGAGAGATGGTCGGAGATAAAGCGCACTAATCATTTATTTCCTCCCTCTCCAGCTAAGGAGCCCTTGATCAGGATTATATGAGAACCAGAACCTGAGCCTATGCAGGTGGACTCTTTACAGAGACGGGTCAGTGATGCACGTAAGGAACATCGAGTAAAGGAAAATCTGTGTTTCTATTGCGGTAAGTCAGGACATTTCATTATAAACTGCCCCAGTTGTTCTCGAAAAACAACTGCAGCCATCATACACTGCGAGTGCTGTGAGAGGGGTTCTGTCAGGTCCGAACCACAGACCCCAGAGAGAGTAGAGGATACAGACATTTATTACTCAGACTTCAACTCCGTTATTTCTGAGCCTGATGCACGTGTTACTGCAGCAGTTTTCAGTTTTTTTCAGCAGTTTCCCAGCTGAGCTGTAAGAACAACAATTCTCATTGCTTTATTCCCCTCAAGCTCAGGGTTCACTCTGTCTGGGTATCTACCTCCGCTATTGATTCAGGGGCAAGCAGCAATTTTATGCACATCTCCTTCGCTGAGAAACTTGGAGTATGTTCAGTAAAGAAGGCTACTCCTGTACAGATGGAGACCGTGGATGGCTCACTGTTAAACTCTGGACCAGTGGATCAGGAGACGGAGCCCTTGAAGGTCCTCATGGGTAATGACCATCAAGAGAGTCTGTCATTTATGCTCATCTCTTCTCTTCATTTCCCTATTATTCTAGGACTGCCGTGGCTGCAGGCTCAGAATCCTAAGATTAACTGGTAAACTAAAGAACTACACTTTCCGGAGAAACAGATAAGTCCAGAAGCTTCAGTCTGCTCCATTCCTAAAGGACCAACATCAGTCTCAGAGCTACCAGCAATATACCGTGAGTATGCTGACGTGTGTGACAAAAGGAACGCAAACCTGCTACCCCCTCATCGTCCATATGACTGTCCAATAGACCTATTACCAGGTGCAGGAATACCTTTTGGCAAGATTTACCCTTTGGCAGGGCCTGAGCTTAAGGCTCTAAAAGACCATATAGACGAACATCTAGCCAAGGGCTTCATACGCCACTCTTCATCTCCTGCTGGTGCACCAATCTTCTTGGTGAAGAAGAAAGATGGATCTCTTAAGCCCTGTATAGACTATCGGGAGCTCAATAAAATCACAATCAGAAACCGTTACCCACTACCGTTGATCTCTGAATTATTGGAGAGAGTATGGCATGCAAAACTCTTTACTAAGTTGGATCTCCGTGGGGCCTATAACTTGGTCCGCATTAGACCTGGGGATGAATGGAAGACAGCTTTCAGGTCACGCTACGGACACTTTGAACACCTAGTAATGCCATTCGGTTTATGTAATGCTCCAGCAACTTTTCAACATTTGGTGAATGACATTTTTAGGGACCTCCTGGATACATTCATTGTCATTTATTTGGATGATATTTTTTCTAATTCCACAGAGGAGCATCACAGATATGTGAATATGGTCTTAGAACGCCTTCGACAAAACCATCTGTATATCAAACTGGAAAAGTGCGAATTCCATCAGACGGAGATCCAATTTCTGGGGTATGTAATGTCGTCATGAGGAATTAGTATGGATGAGAGTAAGATCCAAGCCATTAAAGACTGGCCAATCCCCAAGAATGTGAAGGAGGTCCAGCGCTTTATGGGGTTTGCTAATTTCTACAGGCGTTTTATCAGGAACATTTCTGAGGTAGTGTCTCCCATCACGCGGCTTACCCGCAAGAACTCTCCTTTTACCTGGACCCCCCAGGCTCAAGAAGCATTTTCCCGTTTCAAAAAGAAATTCACCACGGCACCTATTCTGGTGCATCCTAACCCTGAAGTTAGGAAGCAATACAAAAGAAGAAGGGAACGTATTCCCAACAAAAATACCCCGTTAAAAAAATTCCGGGGGAATGCCTACACCCTACTATAGTGGGGTAAGCACAGGATAACAAATCCTGCTTGTGGGGATGTGGAAAACCGTAAGACAGCCGTCTCATGCATCCAAAGAAAAAGGAAAAAAATACATAACGTTAATGGTTCAGAGCTACAGCAGCCACTCCAAGGCAAACCAGGACAAACCGTTTATATATTTAGAAACTGTCTCGGCAGGTATTGCCTTCTGACCAGTTCGCAGGGGAGCGGGGAGGTCAGGAAGCTGTTATGCCTACCAAAGGGAAAACAAGCAAGAAAGAGGAGAACAAAAGTCAAGTGGGGTCATTTCTCCGGCCCCTGTCAGCGTTAGGGCATTCTTTTGGGCTGGCTCTCCTCCCAGCTCCCTCACGTCGAGAGGCACGTCTCTTCCGGTTTTCTGAGGATCGCCGTGCGGTCTGCAGGTCCACAGCCAGTCAGTTAGGAATATCCATAAGGGATGTGTCCAGAAACTGAAATAGATCTGTAAGCTCCTCGGGTCTTTTAAGAAAAAATTGGGTATCCTCTTTTCTGACGATGAGGTGGAAGGGGTGTCCCCACCTATATGTGGCCCCCGCTTCTCTGATGCGTTGGAGGAGCGGGGAAAGCATTCGCCTCATGGCGAGAGTGCGCACTGAAATATCAGGGAATAGGTGAACTTCGACATCTTTTAAGAATAGCCTCCCGTGGGACCATGCGTGCTGAAGTATAGTTTCCCTGTCAGTGTAGTAATGCAGTCTATACAGGATGTCTCGTGGGGCAGATGTTTGGAAGTTTGGTTGTCGCGTCACCCTGTGCACTCTGTCAATCGTGAAAGTGGAATCCAGGGGTTGGTGCATTACAATATTAAAGATCTCTGAGACCTTACGAGAAGGGCTCGTGCAGGGACATCCTCTGGGACCCCATTTAGGTGAATGTTGTTTCGCCGACGCTGATTTTCTTGGTCGTCTAAAAGTAGTGTCAGATTTTGCATATGCTCTTGTGTTGCAGAGAGGTGTTTCTCCAGTTTAGCGACTTTCGCAGTCAGGGCGGCAGTGGAGGACTCAAACGTGGTGGTACGAGAGTCCAAAGTTTCCAAATCTCCCCGAAACAGGGAGAGGGCCCTTTCCTGGGACGCCTCAAATCTGGCTACCATAGAGTCTAGGTCGCTTTTAGTTGGGAGGGCTTTGATCAGATCATATATGTTAGGGCGATAGACAGAAGCCTGTAGATGGTTATTTTGGTCGCCCCCAATAGGATCCATGATGGTGCTCCTAGTTCCATCCCAGGCAGGCATTAATTCAGTCTCAAATCTGTCAGGTCGAGGGCACAGAGGTAAGGCTGGGTGTGGGATCTGCTCTGTGCCAGTCAACAGTGGGTTAACAGCAGTCTCTCTCCCCACATTAACCATTTGTGAGGCAGGATCAGAGGGCTTCTGTGTTGGAGCCTGAGAGATCGTATTATTATTGTGTTGGGAGCTGACAGCGTGGGGAGATTGTGCAAGGTGAGGAGTACACTCTGTGCTGGTCATCATAGGGTTAATCACAGTCCCTCTCCCCGCAGCCACAAGCTCTGCAGCGGTATTATGGCACTTCTGGGCTGAGGCTAGAGGGAATCCCTCATCATTGTGCTGGGGACTGGCAGCGGGGGAAGACCCTGCACTCCTGTAATCTCCATGATTTTGTTTCCCTCTCACCTTCTCCGTCGCCATTGTTTGTTTTTCTGCAGCTGCAGCTGCAGGAACAGCCTCAGGCGCCATCTTGTGAGGGACCTCTGAGCAGATCTCCGGCTGTTTTCCTGTGAAATATCGCTCCAGCACTACTGCATGTCTCCCTGAGGAACCTGGTGGGTGGCAGGAGGAGGCTCGCCGTCCTTTAAGGCATCTTTCTGCAGGAATGGGCGCCCGTAGCTCTGTGTAATGAGGCTGGATGCAGAGGAGCTTTGGAGAAAGGCTTCCTCACGGCGCCAGAGTTAGGCCACGCCCCGGAGACCGTCCTTTTTGGGCACGATGAATAGATTTGAATAGAACCCCTGAAAACGCTCGTCAGAGGCACTGGTACAATGACTCCTGCCCGCCTGAGAGACACGACAGCCTGGGAAAAGGCGCGTGCCTTTTCTCGCATTCACGATGCGTGGGAGAGAACAAATCGTCTGGGAGGGCGAGTATGAAACGCTATGTTGTATCCGGAAGACACCAATTCCCGAACCCACTGATCCGTCTGTAGCAGCGAGCCAGGCATGCCGAAAGCGGGAAAGGCAGCCGCCCACTTGGGAGGTGTCTTCCGGATGTGACGAGTCATGAGGAGGGGAATCCTTGGATTTAGGATGCTTATTCCGGGACTGCCAAGAAGAACCCGATTTATTGGGAGTGTAGAAATCCCTGTCCGTGCGTGACGACCGATTCGGGGGAGTCAGACGGGAAACAGACCACCCAGACGAATTCCGAAATGACCGGAAACTCGTCTGCTGACTTTTGGTGAACCTACGCTTCACTGTCTGCTGAGGAAGCGAGGTGCTCTTACCACCTGTGGCGTCTGAGATCATCTTATCCGGCTTTTCCCCGAATAAGCGATCCCCTACATATGGCATGCCCGTGAGGGACTTTTTGGAGGCCAAATCTGCCTTCCACTCCCGAAGCCAGAGGGCCCGGCGTATCGCGATAGAATTAGAGGTGGCCACTGCAGTGGAATTGGCTGCATCGCGGGAGGAGTGAATCAGAAACTCCCCAGCCACAGAAATCTGAGCCGCCAGATCCAGTAACTCAGGATCAGCCTCATGACGACTTAAGGCGGAATGTAAATCCCCAGCCCAGGTCACAATAGCCTTCACCACCCACATAAGGGCGAAGCAAGGAGACAAAGATGCTCCTGAGGCCTCAAACACCGACTTGGACAGTTGTTCTAACTGGCGGTCGGCCGCATCCTTGATGGAAGCACCATCAGGAAGGGACATCAAGGTCTTAGATTGGTCATTCCATGTCAAGTGATCCAAAAATGATTATTTTTGTTCCCTGACGTCTTCAGATTTTTTAAAATTTTTTTTTCTATATGAAGTACAACTTTAGTTACCGTAATTACAAAAAAAAAGTTTTTAATTTTTTTCTTCATCAGTTAATTTTTTACAGATTTTTAAAGTTTTAAAGAAGTGCGAATTTTGGCCTGGTATGACTTTACATTTTCTATCATATCTCGGGCTAGAAAGAAGAAAGAGAAACAAAATAAACACCATTCTGCTCAGAACTGTCCAGGCTTTCACCAGATATGTCACAAGAGTATCTTTGTTAATATTTTACCAATGCGAAAGCAAACGCAAAATTTTAAAACGCATCTCCGAAAAATCAGCATAATTTAAAAATGTCAAAAACTGCCCATATGTCTGCTGTGCTCTTAGCCACATCTGTACCAAATTTCAAGTTGGGATCGCGATGGGATCATATTTTAAAATATTTTACTATTAATAGCGTCAATGGGTCATTCCATATCAAGTGATCTAAACATGATTTTTTTTTTTACCTGGCGTCTTTAGATTTTTTATTTTTTTCTATATGAAGTACAACTTTAGTTAATTACAAATAAAAAGTTTTGAATTTTTTTCTTTATCAGTTAATTTTTTACAGATTTTTAAAGTTTTAAAAACGCAAATTTTGGCCTGGTATGGCTTTACATCTGGTGAAAATCTGGTGAAAGCCTGTACTGTTCTGAGTAGAATGGTGTTTATTTTGTCTCTCTATCTTATTTCCAGCCTGAGTTATCAATCATTTAAAAAAACAAAAAATTAATTAAAAAAAAAAATTTCTCTTCACATTTTGCATTGTCTGACATGCTAATATCAAATAACAAAATCTCAAAAGAATTAAAAATATAGAGGTAATAATCATTGGTTCACTTGACATGGAATGGCCCAGATGCCAAACGGGACACCGGAGGGTCCACTGTCGGGGACTCAAGCCACGCTCTTGCCACTGTCGGCAGAAAGGGGTAACGGGCTGCAATCGCATTCTGATTACCAAACCTCTTATCTGGATGAGCCCAGTGCTTTTGAAGGACTTCTTGGATCTCAGCATGATCCGAAAACACCTTCTGAGGTCGCTTAGGTCTCTTAAATGAAATGACATGATCCGAGACGGACACCGGGGCTGGATCTGCCACCGACAGGGCCCAACGGCCAACACCAGGTCGTCCACCATGGCCAGGGTATCAGAAGATGTGGAGTCAAAGGATTCACCCTGATCCAAATCCACTTCAGATTCCTGAAGTTCTCCCGAAGAGTGGGAATCATGAGTCCTACTCCGTGTATGGGAGATCACAGAGCCCTGAGATAGGGCTGAGGAAGAGCCCGTCCGGGGTCTCTTCCTACCACCTGACCAAGGAGAAGGGAGGTACTCGACTGAGACCCCTCATGGTCAGAACCCCCTCTAATTGGACCTGCAGGTCCGGGGACACTGGATGAGGTTGCACAACCCGGAGCAGTGTGTCTGAGAGCTGCTGAATAGCTTGGCTCACGGATTGCGACAGAGTAACTGCCCATTCGGGATAGCAGGACTGGCAACAGCCACCTCTACTTCAGTGGGTGCCTGACCGGAGTCAGAGACACTAGACTGAGGGAGGTCAGAGGCACAGGCCTGGCAGAGTGGGGTCGAGCACTCACAGGGCAGCTCAGCTTTGCAAGCAGTGCAAAAAGCATAGTAAACAGTAAAGGCCTTAGGTGCCTTCTTGCCCTTGCTGCCTCCTAAGACACTAAGCAAAAAACTGTCTAGACTGTGCCAGTCAGGGGGTTATATACTGCAGGGAGGAGCCACTGTGCTTGTTTTGATTGCTTAGTGTTGCCTCCTAGTGGCAGAATAGCATAACCCATCGTCCTGTGTCCCCCAATGAGGCGAAGGAGAAACCGTATACAAAACATGCAAAAATACCCTACCAGTCCCACTCATCCTCCTGCATTCATTGAGGTCAGTTGACACATGAATAGGTTTTAAATTATATAGAGTAGGTATTATCCTGAAGTGATACACCTTGACGTTAGTGGGTTGGCTTTTTACGTTTTTGCAAAAACATACATACTAAGTACCTGTTTTTTTACTATCATCTGCTTTTTACTTACTTATCATGGCAAGGTATTTTTTGCACACTTAGTATACTGTTTTTCCTTAGGTTTAACCACCATATTAAGTGGCCCTTTCAGTCAATATCCAACTATTTACGAGTTTAAAGATGACAAGGGAATTACCAAAGCCAGGTATCCATCCACAGACAGCTGTTTTGGGGTTTTGTCCCTCATCAGTGTGGAGTAGGATTCTGGCTAGGTAGGAGCAATGCCTGGTAGACCAACATCACAAAGCACTCACTGATCTCAGGAAGACCAGTCGAGGAAAACACTGCGGGCAGCCGTCTGAGTCTGTGGAGCCTCATTTAGGAGTCTCAAACACGGAACCCCAGGACTAGGTCCTTCCCTGGAGAGATATCTGGCTAGTTCCATGTTTGAGACTCCTAAACGAGGCTCCACGGACTTTATTTGCATATTCGTATTTCCCAGGGGGTAATGCACCTAGGATTTCACTGTGTTTGAGCGCTTTTGCCAGCTGCTCGCAATGTTTTCCTTGACTGGTCTTCCTGAGATCAGTGAGTGCTTTGTGATGTTAAAATAAATTATTGGAAGCCCATCAGGCCTTGGTGCTTTCCCATTAGGAATGGTGTTCAGTGAGTTAATGACCTCTCGGGTGGTGATTTTAGATGTTAGCTTTGCCTGGTCTGACGTGAAAAAAGATAGTGATGTGAGAAATGTGCCGATTTCATTAAAGGCCTCTGTGCTCTCTTTCATGGAGCAGTTGGGTTCTATGTTGTAGAGTGTCTGATAATATTGTCTAAAGGGTACCGTCACACACCGCAATCTCGCCGGGCGATATGAAGCGATCTAACGTATGTGTGCACGTTTTTCATGGTCGCCTCAGATCGCCGATGGCGGCATCACACGCCGAAATTGCGCCCTGAAAGTAAGGTGGTGCTCGCTCCAGAAATGGCCTCACCTACAGCGAAGCAATTCTGCCCAATTCCATCGCTGCAAGCTCAAAGGCAATGTGGGTGTAGATGTTCAGTGCGGCGAAGAGATAGGCATGCCACAGTGGTTTACACTGCGCCCCATACGCGCTCATTAGTCAACACAATAGCGTTACGATTGGTCAGCCTGCTCTGGAAGGCTGGCTAATACATGACGCCATTGTCGGTCGGAATTTGGCACAAATACACGCTCGAGTCGTCAATTGTGGCTCCTCCAACACATTTTGGAGCCGCAAAAGTGTCGCACAGGAGCGGTCTTGTGCATTACAGTGGATTACAGTAACAATGGCTAGGTGTGCGTCTGTAGGCGAATGCGGGTAACCTACAAACGACACTATGGACATTTTAACCTGCATTGGTGCACGCCATGGCAGAGCTGCACCCATCTACGATGTATAGGTCAACATCTGAGCTGGCATGTGGCACTATTCTTGACACAGTGCAGATTAATACACGCGGACGACATAGCTTGCGCTCTTCAATGGCACGCATACATGCACTGTGCTTGCGTACGGTTGTGTAGCAGAAGAGGTGTGTGGTGCTGAACGGACAGCTCTTCAAATATGGCGTGGTGTCAAGTGACTGCCAATGGGAACACAGTAGTCCACACCAATCAATTCTGACGGGGCGCGGACTACAACACGCTATGGCACGCCTACGGGAAATCATAGGCGACGCTCTTTCCATCATTATCGCCCTGTCACATGTCACAACATGGAAATATCACCTTGACGATTACGGCAGATTACTGAGCACTGTTCAGAAATCAGGCAACAGGCGAGAGGCGATTTATCGCCGCGAAATTCCCCAATCACACGCCACCACCGTGAGGCAATTTCACGGCACTGCTCCGAAGGCGACATATCGCCTTATAGATTGCCAGGCGAGATTGCGGCGTGTGACGGTATCCTAAGGCTCCTGCTATGTCGTCTGATCTACCTTTTGATTTTTATTCATGTAAATTTATTTTATAAAATGTTTGTCTGTTTTTTTTAACAATAGTGAAGTTTATAAACTTTATTACCATGCATACAAAACTTTTCTTTGCATCGTTGATAAAGTTCAACAAATTTCACATTCAATATATCTTTGAGTTTGAAGCGAAGGTTAGCCAGGTCAGTTTGAGTAGATGGAATTTTTATGAAGGCATTCTAGTGTATTACTTTGATGTAGAATTGAGTTTATTTCTTTTTCTCTTTCCTTCTTTAGGTGTGACCTTAATGCTATCAGTTTGCCTCTAATTACCGCTTTATGGGTTTCCCATATAATTGGGTTGATTTGTCCTGATAAGATATTCTCTTTAAAGATTTGGGATAGCGTTACACTCAGTTTTCATTCTGTTTAATGTCTTCTATTATGGATTCATTTTGATGCCAAGCTGAGATAGAGCGGGCTAATGAGTCTATGGAGATGTCTAGAAAAATCGTGGCATGATCTGAGATTGTGATTGATCCAATTTGTGTGGATCTAAAGGTACCGTCACATGCGGCAATGGACACATTGTTCTATTTTGTTGCTGTGAACAAATAGAACAATGTGTCCATGATTTCACTGCAACCAGCAAATTGCCAGTGAAATTTCCTAGCAATATTGCCGTGTGTGATGGTACCTTAACAGATTGCCTGTTTCTCCAATCACAGAGTGTACAATCTAACCTATGATAGTGTCATCTTTTGTGGTGGGTGAAAGTCTCCAGAGATCCATATCCCGGTTGCTACAGACGAGACAGAAAAATATTAGAATCTGAGAGTCCTCAGTGGTTGATACCTTTTAATGGCCAACTGAAAAGATGGTAAAAAATAGCGAGCTTTCGAGACTCAATGGCCTCTTCATCAGGCTTAATAAATGACAACTTCTGAACACACACATATATATATATATACAAATGCCAGGTTTGATAAAGCTGTAAATAACACTGGTGACATGAAGAACAATATACTGGTCGGTCTTTAGACTGACGAGACAGTCCAACTAGTGTACTTAGTTATAATGTTTGCAAACAATTGAAGAAAAAAGGTAACAAAAAAAGTAGAATCGCTCTCAAAATTTGGTGTAGACAGACCATAAAGGTACCGTTACACGCTTCAATTTTGAAACGATATCACTAACGATCTCGTTGGAGCGCGGTCGTTAAGGCATCATTTAGAGATAATTGGTGAGATGTCACACGCCTACATATTGTGCACAACGCACCAACGATCCAGCGAGCAGCTATCGTTCGCACAACCCAGCGAACGATACTTGTTCACTGTTGTTAATATGGGAAGTCGTGAATGATATCGTTATTGCGGTGTCATACAACGATGCAGCAGGTTGGCTGATCGTAGATCGTTTGATTTGAGAACATGTTCTCAAATCTGCGATCAACGATTTATCGTAATTGAAAATCGGTGTCACACGCAACGAAGTAGTAACGATGTCGCTAGAATTGACTCCAAATCCGTGACGTTTCAGCGATGTCGTTCACGATATCTTGACATGTAACAGAGCCTTCACCTTCAGGTCAGCATCTCCCATGAGTATGAGAAGATCAAAAATATAGGGAGGGGAGGGGAACATGGGCATTAAGGTTATGTATCGCTAGGATTTCCTGTGACCAAAAAGATATGAAGTGGGGGGGGGGGGGACTCTCCCCAGGTGTAGAAATTTCATCTTCGGTAGTATCTCAGCTCCATACTAATGGATCAACGACAGAGTCCATGTTGTCTCATTTTCGCCCTTTAAGTTGGTTGGCGCCTTGACCCGTGCTTCCTGGCCTTTGGGGAAGTGGTCGTTCTTCGTACAGACCAATGCTCTGGTCTAAGCAGTTGCAGAATTCCCATCCGGTATTGAAAGGCATCCAGAACAGAATTTTAATGGGTGGTATTTGTAGGACAGTCCACTCTTTGTCTAAATCTTCCAGAGTCCGAATGGCAATTGGTTTTCCATCTTTAATTATCCCCAGGATTAAGGGGAATAACCATTTGTAATTGTAGTATTTAGCTTTTGGCACCTCCAGGAGCGGCTTCAGGATCCGTCTTTTGACTAGGGTGTTAGAATATATATATCCTGAAACAATTGGATAGGGGAATCCCCATAAGGTAAGGGTGATTTTTTCTTTTTCCCCCTATCAGAATCGATGAGGTGTCCACATAAGTCAAGAGGCTGCAGATTATGTCTCTGGGAGGGACCCTTTGGTCTGGGTCTCAGGGCTCTATGAACACTTTCAATAATGGTAGAGTTTGTGCTCTCCTGGCCTAGTAAAGCAGAGATTTCCTTAGAGACGTTTTCAAGAGATTCTGATGCATATGACTCCGGTATATCTTTCATCCTTACGTATTTCCTCCTGCTTCTATTTTTTTGGTCCTCTAGTGCCAGGAGGGCTATGTTGCTTTGTTGTTGGTGATTCATGACAAGCTCACATAAGTTGTTAGAGGCATCAACAATGTCTAGTTGTGACACCTCTAGTGTTTCCACCCTCTGCCCTATATTGTGGAGGTCTGTTCTGAGGCCTGATATTTCTTGAATGGGGACTTCATGCTTCAGGCAAGAATTTTTTTAAGAATGATCTGGATATAGGGGCTGAGCCCTGTATGGTGGATTCACATTCCGACTCTTCCTGGCGCAAATCAGATTCCTCCCATTTGGTTTGAGGAGATGGATTGGGCAGATGGAGGGAGTTTGAGGAGCTTCTGTCTTTTTCTTTAGATACTTGTCTAGTTCTCCTTCGGTATGAGACTTTGGTTTTCTGAAAGATTTTTTGTGAAGCTTTTTCTAAGGCTTTTAGCACGCTATTGGATCTCACCATTATTTTGTTTTACTGACAGCGTGCAATCATAGAAAACTACTTGTGCATTTGGAAGCTTATGGGTTCATTTTATCAAATGAAGTGGTGGCATAGTGAATAGTGTGGATTTCAATTATTTGGTAGCTATGTTTTCAGACCAACACAAGGTGGCAGTGTTGTAGCCAAATTTGCTTAAGATAGGAGAGTACTGTCAGCTTGAAGCTTTGAACTGGTCTGACACGAGCTGTAAATATACAAATGTAATGTTGTCACTCTGTCTGCAGGTGGCGGTGTTTTATAGGATATGTAAATTATAGGGCAATCTGTGAGTCAGCAGTGGTTGATACATTTTAATAGCTAACTGAAAAGATGGAAAACAGCAAGCTTTCGGGACACTGTGGCCCCTTCGTCAGGCTGGTGAAGGGGCCACAGTGTCCTGAAAGCTTGCTATGTTTACCATCTTTTTAGTTAGCCATTAAAAGGTATCAACCACTGAGGACTCTCAGATTGCAATATATTTTGTCTATCTACTGGCTAACACGGTATAAATATTCTTTACCTTATAGGATATGTGTTGCTCAGTCCAAGAATCAGTCCTATAGAGTGTATTTATGTGCTTTGTCCCTCTCGTATCCAGCCCTCATGAATTGTAAGGGTATGTGCCCACAGAGATGTGAGCATCGAGTGCCAGAGGGCAAGTAATCAGTTGTTTATTATTTTATCGGGTGCACGCCAGCATGGAGACATAATGAGTGACAGGGTCATGGAGGGGGTGAGTTCACTACAGGGGCCATATCTAAGGAGTGAGTGCAGGACGGAGGGCCATATCCAAGATAGGGTGGCTACGTACCATCACTGGAGGCCATAGCCAGGATGAGGGGGGCCTGTGTGTACCATCACTGGGGGCCATATGCAGGATGGGGCTGCTATGTGTGTCATCACTAAAGGCCAAGTCCACGATGGGGGGCTATGTGTGCTATCACTGTGGGCCATATTCAGGATGGGGGCTGTGTACCATCACTGTGGGCCATATACCATCACTGGAGGCTACATGCATGATGGGGTCCATGTACGAATCACTGAGGACCAAATCCTGTATGGAGGGCTATGTGTACCATCACTGGGGGCCATATGCAGGATGGAGGGCTATGTACCATCACTGGGGGCCATATCCAGCATGGGTGGACCTTGTACCAGTATAGAGAATAAATATACCAGGATGGGGTGCCATGTACCAGGATGGGGGACATATATACAGATTGTAAGACGGACACTGGCATTATAAGATGGAACCCATTTAGTATAAATAAAAAAAAAATCTCTTTCCCTTCACCAAATTTTGGGGTGTGTCTTATAAATCAGGTGCGTATTATAAAGCAAAAAATACGGTAGGTCATTGTCAAGATGAAACCAGTCTATGTTGTTAGATGCAGTGATGTACAGCCAATAGCGGCAAGCCATGCAGGCACTATGGGGCCCATGAGCCAAGAGGGCCCTGTGCCAGCGCAGGCACTGTGGCTCCCCCCACAACTCATCATTGCACTTGATTTTATCAGCATTGCAGATGCCGATACAAATGAGAGCAATGAGGAAAGACGGAGGTGGAGCACAGCAGGGTGCGATGACGTCACTACTGCACACCGCTGTACTGAAATGTGCAGAGTGCAGGACGCAAGTGGGCAGACTGGAGCACCAGGGAACCAGTGAGTACATGGTGACCGGAGGGCTATGTGGATGCAATATGCTATATGGATGATTATAGAGACTGCATTATATATATGGAGGATTATAGAAGATGCAATAGAAAATATGGAGGATTATACAGGCTGCATTATGCTACATGGAGGATTATAGAGACTGCATTATGCTATATGGAGGATTATAGAGGCTACATTATGCTATATGTAGGATTATAGAGGCTGTATCATGCTATGTAGAGAATTATAGAGGCTGTATTACAATATACAGAGGATTATAGAGGCTGTGTCATACTATATTGAGATTTATAGACTGCATTATGCTATATGGAGGCTATAGAAGACTATGGAGGCTGCATTTTATTATATGGAGAATGCATTACATTATATGGAGGACTATGGGGGATGCATTAAAGAGGACCTGTCACCCCCCTGCTGCATGGCAATCTAAATGCAGCACTGAATGTAGCATGTCTACTGCATTCAGGGAAGGGGACCCCATGTGTCTGTGTGCTGTGTATTCCGAGATATAGCCTTAGGCAAACTCACTGTTAAAAGTCAGGAGGACATTCCTGGTGCAGGAGTCAGCTTGATTCACGGGGGGAAATTCCATCCCCCTCTGCCTCTCTGTGCCGCCTCCTGCTGTGCTGTTTATGCTTTGGGCAGGGATCTGGAGCTGACGTCAGGACAAATAATTTGCATGCTGTGTGCGGCAGAATGAGTGACAGAGAGGAGGAGGGCAGAGCCAGCACAGCAGAAGCAGCACAGAGAGGCACTGGGAGGGAGTGGCCCCTGTGAATCAAACGGACTCCTAACTTTTAACAGTGAGTTTTCTTAAAGCTATATCTCGGGGTACACAGCACACAGACACATGGGGGACCCCTTCCCTGAATGCAGTAGACATGCTACATTCAGTGCTGCATTTAGATTGCCATGCAGCAGGTGGGTGACAGGTCCTCTTTAAAATATATAGAGGACTATGGGGAAGGATTATTCTGTATGTAAGGCAATGTGGGGACTATTATGCTATATGGAGGACTATGGGGGGTGCATTATACCATTGGAGGACTATGTGGGGCCAGTAACTATATGGAAGCTATGTGGGGGCCATTTTAATATTTTAGTGGTTTTGCAGAGGGCATTATAATATTTGGAAGGCTATGAGGGAGCCTTTATACTTTATGGAGGTCTATTTGAGGGCTATTGTACAGTATGCAAGTAATTATACAGTGTGAAGGTTTTGTAGGGGCCATTATACGGTATGTAGGCCCACTGTACTGCATGAATGGCTTTAAGGGGGGGTCACAGTTAGGGAGTATACTGTGTCGGGTCACCATTCATTGCAGGGTAGTTGTGGGGGTACAGCAGGGTCATCATACTGTGTGTGGAGGGTATTGTGGAGGAATTCATTGTGGGGGCATCATACAGTGTTTGTTGGGCACTTTTGTTTGCATCATACACTATGGCTGCAATGAAAAGGGAATCCAGGGTCTTCAACAGGAGGAAAATTACTGTGACCCAGTCGAATATTATTATTATTTTTATGCAGGTGGAGGGGGTAATTAGAAATTCTGCCCCATGATTTCTCTGTATACCCCTGCTAGATGGACAGAATAACAAATCCCTAGACCACTCCGTCAAAGAGACAAAAGATATATTCACCACAAGTTTCTATGAACCCATTGGTTCTTTTTCGGCAAGATTGTCTTCATCATGGATTGTGTGCCCATCTGATTTCCTCTATACCTGCTATGTTTCTTTCCATCCCTGTACCCGTACCGGTGGCTTTGGGATTGGTTCTCTGTGGCTTGTCTAAAAAAACAAGCAGAGCCAGAGGGTCCACTATCACCTTCGTCTGAGAAATCAGATTCACTAGCTGTGTAGCCAAAGGGTGCACGAGGCTTTACAGGTTGCTTTCTACGCTGTTTCAGTTGATTAAATCTAGATTTTGAGCCTTATGTAATACGTTCCTTAAATTGCCAACTGAAAACACAGCCATTATTTTAGTCCCCTAAATCTCTGAACCATTTTGATCTTTTGATCTGCTTGAGTTCGGACCGATATTTAAAATGAAGGTGGCTTGTAATTCCTGAGAAGGAGTTTGTTCCACAAGTAATGATTCAGAGTTGGCAATTTTCTTTGTAAGGGCCTCCATCTCCATTTTCAGAAACTCAATATTCAAAACTACAATATCAAAGGAAGGTTTGTTAAAAATAGATTCAAATTTCGCACAGAATTGAGAATTATTAGGCAACAGAGTTAGTCTCAGATGTGGTCTGAGACCTCTCAGTATCCTCAATGAATTGTAATATTCCACAAACAAGCCAACATGTAACTCAAGTGAGACATACGTCTATGCTCATTTACCCACCGATTCTTAATCATATCCATATTGGGTTACCGAGAAATAGACTGTCTATTCTTGCATCTGATATAATTCTGGTGGCATCCTCATCTGTATATGAAAATAAACAAGCAGAGTATGACTCACCAATATCCAGACCAGACCGATTCTCCATTTTTAAAAAGGGTCTCCAGATGCATTCCAACCAGAACTCTCACATAGAAGTAAATGTGTAACAAATACCTCTTCTTAGGGGCCATTCCATGTCAAGTGAACCAATGATTATTACCTCTATATTTTTAATTCTTTTGAGATTTTGTTATTTGATAATAGTATGTCAGGCAATGCAAAATGTGAAGAGAAAATTACAAAAAAATTTATTATTTTTTTTAAAATTATTTTCAAAGTTCGAAAAAAGTGTGAATGTCGGTGTTGCCTGCCTTTACATTTCTCCTCATAAATCGGGCTAGAAATAAGATAGAGAGACAAAATAAACACCATTTTACTCAGAACTGTACAGGCTTTCACTAGATATGTCACAAGAGGATCTTTGTCAATATTTTACCCATGCGATCGCAAACGCAAAATTTTAAAACGCATTTACGAAAAATCGGCATAATTTAAATATTTCAAAAACTGCCCATATGTCTGCTGTGCTCTTAACCTCATCTGTACCAAATTTCAAGTTGGGATCGCGATGGGATATTTTAAAATATTTTACTATTAATAGCGTCAATGGGTCATTCCATATCAAGTGATCTAAATATGAATATTTTTTTATATTTTTTACCTGATGTCTTTAGATTTTTTTAATTTTTTTTTCTATTTGAAGTACTACTTTAGTTAATTGCAAATTAAAAGTTTTTAATTTTTTTCTTAATCAGTTAATTTTTTACAGATATTTAAAGTTTTAAAAAAGTGCGAATTTTGGCCTGGTATGGCTTTACATTTTTTTATCTCGGGCTAGAAATAAGATGATGAAGCGGGAGAGGCATCATTTTACTCAGAACGGTAACAGCTTTCATTTGATATGTCAGACTATATTTTTTTATATTTTGTTTGGGAAAAATCAAATTCAAAATTTTGGGATGCGCAATTGTGAAATAAATGTTAGTTTTGAAAATTGTGAAAAAATGCCTGTGTGTTACTTGTGTTCTTGGTTATATTTGTGTAGAGATTCAACTTGGGACCTGTCAAATTTATATATTTTTTATTTTATGGTTGTATAAGTTATTACAACTTATTGAATAAAACATTTATATGCAACAAAAAAGAAACACAAAACACAAATCCCGTAAATGCCAGGATAAATATATCTCAATCATCAGAACACAACGCTCAGCATTTTCAACCTGAATGCATTGAACAAACCAAAAGAAAAAAGGTGATCATATCCTCAAGTGTGATTAAACAAGATTAAAAGAGCCAAAAATGTTAACCCCTATTTATACATGTAAATTTGTTTTCTATTATATCACTAAACATGACATTTATGAAGTGTTCTATATGAAGTACAACTTTAGTTAATTACAAATAAAAAGTTTTGAATTTTTTTCTTTATCAGTTAATTTTTTACAGATTTTTAAAGGTTTAAAAAAGAGTGAATTTTGGCCTGGTATGGCTTTACATTTTCTATCACTTCTCGGGCTAGAAATAAGATAGAGAAACAAAATAAACACCATTCTACTATTCAGAACTGTCCAGGCTTTCACCAGATATGTCACAAGAGAATCTTTGTTAATTTTTTACCCAAGTGATCATAAACTCAAAATCTTAAAACACATTTCCTAAAAATCAGCATAATTTAAAATTTTCAAAAACTGTCCATGTGTCTGCTATGCTCTTAGCCACATATGTACCAAAATTCAAGTTTGGAACGCGAATGGGATCATATTTTAAAATATTTAACTATTGTAGTGTCAATTCGAAAATCTTGAATTCAGATCTGTTCAGCCTGTGGTCTAAAAGTGTGAGGTCTATATTCACCAAATAATCCATGATTTTTAGACATTACTGTATTATTTTGATATGTTGCAGCTTTAGAAGCAGGAGAGGACATATAGGAGAAAGCTTTGTTAGGGCTGAACCTGAGAATGATCAATATTGTATTGAATATTGTACAAACCAGGACTACGAAGAGGAGGAGAGTTTGTTAAAACACCGGTTACAGGAAGCAGAACCCATCAAAGGGACTCAGCAATACCACACTTTCATTCCATGTAGTGAAACAGAAATAAAAACAAGGATTTTTTCATTCAGTAAAGACAGTGAAGTCCAGGGAGTGGTAGAAGGCGGCACAAGATTGGCAATGGATGACATAACTGGCTATGTGACCTGTGAATATGGTTGGCGCTGGTGGCTGGCTACTGTACTCTCCAAAGATTGTGAAAATGAAGAAGTAGAATTTACTTTATTGCATCCTTCTGGTCCAGCGCCATTCTTTGTGTATCCAAGAAATCCAGACATTTTAAAAGTGCACAAAAGTCAGATAATAACTCAGTGACAGGCCGTACATACTCTGACACAAAAGGAAATGGCGATTGCTAGTAAGCGCTTATGGACAAGATTAGATTTCACCCACTGGAAGGGACAAATTGACGATAAAAAGCCACTTTAAAAATGTACTATTAATTGTTTGATTAGTTCATGTTTTATAGAATGATGATTTAACTACTGTACTATTCTTATTAAACACTTAATAAATGACATGTTAAGTGATATAATACAAAACAAATTTACAAGTATACGGTAAATAGGGGTTAACATTTTTGGTTCTTTTAATCTTGTTTAATCACACTGGAGGATATGATCACCTTTTTTCTTTTGGTTTGTTCAATGCATTCAGGTTGAAAATGCTGAGCGTTGTGTTTTGATGATTAAGATGTATTTATCCTGGCACTTATGGGATTTATTTTTTGTGTTTCTTTTTTGTTGCATGTAAATGTATATTTGTGCAGAGATTCAACTTGGGACCTGTCAAATTTATATATTTTTTATTTTATGGTTGTATGAGTTATTACAACTTATTGAGTAAAAATTCAATAAGTTGTAATAACTCATACAACCATAAAATAAAAAAATATATAAATTTGACAGGTCCCAAGTTGAATGTCTGCACAAATATAACAAAGAACACAAGTAACACACAGGCATTCTTTCACAATTTTCAAAACTAACATTTATTTCACAATTGCGCATCAAAATTTAAATTAATTTTTCCCAAACAAAATATAAAGAAACATAGTCTTGTGACATATCAAATGAAAGCTGTTACTGTTATTAGTAAAATGATGCCTCTCCCGCTTCATTATCTTATTTCTAGCCCGAGATTAAAAAAAATGTATAGCCATACCAGGCCAAAATTCACACTTTTTTAAAACTTTAAATATCTGTAAAAAATTAACTGATTAAGAAAAAAATTCAAAACTTTTAATTTGTAATTAACTAAAGTAGTACTTCAAATAGAAAAAAAATTTAAAAAAATCTAAAGACGTCAGGTAAAAAAAAATATTCATATTTAGATCACTTGATATAGAATGACCCATTGACGCTATTAATAGTAAAATATTTTAAAATATGATCCCACGCGATCCCAACTTGAAATTTGGTACAGATGTGGCTAAGAGCACAGCAGACATATGGGCAGTTTTTGAAATATTAAAATTATGCCGATTTTTCGTAAATGCGTTTTAAAATTTTGCGTTTGTGATCGCATGGGTAAAATATTAACAAAGATCCTCTTGTGACATATCTGATGAAATCCTGTACAATTCTGAGTAGAACGGTGTTTATTTTGTTTCTCTATCTTATTTTTAGCCCGAGATATGATAGAAAATGTAAAGTCATACCAGGCCAAAATTCACACTTTTTGAAAACTTTAAAAATCTGTAAAAAATTAACTGATGAAGAAAAAAAATCAAAACTTTTTTTTTTTTAATATTTTTATTGAGTTTTCATTTTTACTAACAAGGAAAAGAAGAAAAACAATCCAACCCCCATAACCCCCCAGCAATCAATAGTTACAGCGAAAATACATCCAACAGTCTCCCAAGACATACAAGGTCGGACATTGATTATAATCGATATTCAATACCAAAAACTACACCATAGTCACATCTCCTAACAGTCATAAGAAATGAAATGGAAAAAGTGTTATGCCTGCCCCGAGTCGCCTGGAGCAGGGGATATCCGTAGCCTTTCCAAGGACCCTTGTAACTCCTCCAGCAGATACCAGGACGATTGCACAAACGGTAGGACTACTGAGTGCAGTTCTGCTGACGATAGCTTGGTGGTTATGAACCCTCTCCAAGTCTCAACAAACTTCCCCGTCAACGCGTCTTTATCCCTTGCCGTTTCCAGGCATTCCACGTGCATTACTGCCTTCAATTCGTTGAGTATACCAGTCATGCCAGGGTTGTACCCAGATAGCCAGTCCCTCAGGATTAGCCTTTTAGAAACCATTGCCAGCATATGGAGTATTCTAGCAGGTTTGCCTTCCCACACTCCAGATACTGGGAAATGAAACAACCAGGCAAGCATATCCAATGTAACGGTTTTGCCGGTCATCTCCCTCGCTAAGGCTTCCACCCGCTTCCATAGTTTCTGCACCTCCCCACACAGCCATATACCATGCCCATATCTGTTTTTGGTTGTCCGCATTTGGGCATTGTTGTCGTCTATTAGGGAACCTAGCATTCGGGGGTAGGGTGGTGAATCCGTAGATTGCCCTGTGTATGATCCTATATTGTGCATCCCTCCATTTTTCGCTGATTATATTTTTCCTCAGTACCTCCCAGCCCCTCAGAATCGTGTCCGCTATATCAGTCCGAGGTATGTACTTTAGCCACCCGGGAAAGATGTTATCTTCCCTTAAGGCCAGAGTCGTGTCTTGTAAACTACCATAAAGGTAAGATACGTTGACAGTCAGAGGGTCCGCTCCCAACCAGGTATCCCAGATAGTCAATCTGCATTCCTGTGATACATTTTGAAGGTGTCGAAGGACGTGATGGTGTAGCTGCCTGTACTGGATGATATGGTACGGGCTCAATTGGAACTTTTCCAAGACTTCTGACTCCGTTAACCACCTTCTGTCAGGTTTGTGTAACAAATCCTCCAATGTGTGAATCCCCTTTTCTTGCCATGGTGCGAATAAGGCGTTCTCACGCCCTAATCTGAATCCTGCGTGGGCCCAAGGATTAAGGTATTTCGACGTTTTCTAGGTCATCATTAACTTCTTTCGAACCGCTTTCCAGCACATAGCCGTATTCCTATAGATGATCATGTTTTTCAGGTGTTTAGGCACGGCTGGCCATGGCGAGTGCAATAAGCTGGCCGGTTCCCAGGGTCTGCATAGCGCCGCTTCCACGGTATAATTAGAGTATCTGTTGGACTTTTTGAGCCAGTCTATAACGTGACGTAATAAGCACGCCAAATTATATCCCCTGATGTCGGGGAGATTTAGCCCCCTCCAAGTTTTGGGAGCATTAAGGTGCGACTGGCTATTCTGGCCTTCCGTCCCCTCCAAAGAAAGCTGGAGAAAGCTGTGTTGAGTCTATGCACATCCGCCCTTCGCAGTAGCAGTGGTATGGTCTGCAGCGGATATAGTAACCTGGCGAAGCTAACCATCTTAAGTAGATGGCACCTCCCCAGAAGAGTCAGCGGCAGGTCCCTCCATCTCTCCAATTCCCGCGTGATTTTGGTAATTAAAGGGCCATAGTTCAGGGGGTAAATTTGGCTAGTGTCGCTGCTGACTATGATGCCCAGGTATTTGATGTGGTGAGTTTTTACTTGTATGCCCTCCATCTCCGCCCCTCCCCTGGCCCCCCCTTCCCCAGGACGGCGACGAGGCTTTCCCAGTTGCAAGATCTCGCATTTAGCTTTATTGAGCTTAAAGCCTGAGAATGTGCCAAAAACCGTGAGTTGCTGAAGCAGTTCCCTTAAGTCCCTCTCCGGTCTATTCATATAGATGATGACATCATCAGCAAATAGCGCTGACTTCACCGTCACCCCTCCAATGTTGATGCCCTCGTGTGAATCATTGCTGTTCAAATATCTGGCAAGAGGTTCGATGGCCAGATTGAAGAGCAATGGCGAGAGAGGGCAGCCTTGCCGCGTTCCCTTTTCCAGAGAGAAAAGGGCGGACAGAAAACCGGGGGTGCATATTCTAGCGCTCGGGTTCTCGTATAATGTTTTTAGGAATGTCCTGAACGGGCCTTGTAGGCCTATCTTGTCCAATACTAAGTTCAACCAGGACAGATTGACATTGTCGAACGCCTTTTCGGCGTCCAACAAGACCAATGCCGGACGATCATCACGTAGATTCTCTCGATGCCCCACTGAATCCAGCACTAACATAGTTTGTCTGATATAACCCACCGCCGATCTACCCCTAACAAATCCCGCCTGTTGTGGGCCCACAAGAGATGGCAGTAGCCCCACCAAACGGTCCGCCATAATCTTGGCCAGAATTTTCAGGTCTTGATTTATCAGTGAGATGGGGCGATATCTGGCCGGGTCAGTGGAGCTCACATTCCCCTTTGGCAACAATTTAATGTGTGCCGTTTTAGTGTGGTTCGAGATCTTGCCCCCCCGCTAGAATTTCATTGAAAAGAGAGACTAAGCAAAGAGCCACCTTGTCGCATAAAGACTTGTAATAGTCGCCGGTAAAACCATCTGGACCCGAGCTTTATGGGCACTCAGGTTTTTGATAGTCATTTGAACTTCAGCCAAGGAAATCTCAGCGTTCAAGGTGGCCAAGCCGTCCTCAGCTATGGTAGGTAGTGAGACCTTCTCAAGCCAGTCCCCTCCCACCTCCCTTGCATTCTGCACTGTATCCTGTGTATATAGTTTTGCAAAGAATTTGCCTAAATGAGAGTTGATATCTTTTGGTGCATGAAGGATGTTACCCTCGGAGTCCACCAAAGAGGCAAAAGAGGCAAACGTCGTGGGCTTAGTTTTACCCCTGGCCAAGTTCGCTAGGATCCTCCCCGCCTTGTCTCCATACTTATAGAGATCTACCTCCCATTGTTCCTTACTCCACTGTTCCCTTCGTTTAGCCCAGACGTCATACTCTCTCTTTGCTCCCACCCATTTCTCCTTTGTTAGCGGTGAAGGGTTGTTTTTAAATTCCTCATATGTGCTTCTTACCTTTGAACTAGCTAGATGGAACTGTTGAAATGTTTTCTTTTTTTGAGTGCTGGTGTATGCCATTATTTTACCCCTCATGACCACCTTACTCGTTTCCCAGTATAACCGAGAGTCCGTCTCATGGTCTGCATTGTAGAAGACGAAGTCAGACCACCACTCCCCCAGGAGTCTGTCAAAATTGGCGTCCCTTCTAAGATGTGATGGAAAGCGCCATATAAAGTCAGTGCCCCTAATGTGCACGTCTCTTACTTCCAGGCCACGGGGCTATGGTCGGAAATTACCATATTTTCAATACCCACTCTGACCACTCTAGCCAATAAGTGGTTGCTGAGTAGAAAGAAATCAATACGAGACCAGGACCCGTGGGCATGGGAGTAATGAGTGAATTCCCGGTCTAGGGGGTGGTGTATCCGCCACACATCATGCAATGCCAGTCCCCTCGTCAGCGTATGTAGCGGGCTCAACGGTTGGTCGTCAGGGGTGGAAGCAGTATTCAACTGGTCGCGCCGCCTGTCTTCGCCCCCAAAGAAGACACTATTGAAGTCCCCTCCCACGATCCGGAGATGCTCTGTATCTCCTAGCAGCTCCTCCTGCAGGTGGGAGAAGAAGGCATCTTGCGACTGGTTAGGGGCATATATATTCGTGATACTAAGACGTCCCGCCGGGCTATCTAAAACCAGCCGCACATACCTTCCCTCATCATCTTTAGTTTCAGAAATAATTGTACAGGGGAAATTTTTATGGATAAATATCAGTACCCCTGCCTTTCTCCCCACCAATCCAGAGCCGTGTACCGCCCCCACCCATAACCTGTGCATTCTAAAAAATTCCGTGTCTTGCAGATGCGTCTCTTGTAGGAGAGCCACATCTGTTTTCAATCTCTTGAGATGTTTGAGTACCATCGAGCGTTTCTCGGGTGACCTGAGGCCCTTAACATTCCAGGACAACAGATTAACCATGATCAAGAAACAGTCGATGGGATATGTCAACCCCCGCTATGTCCAGGGATGTTTCGAGTAGATCGCTGAAAAATAAGCATACTGTACAAGATGGCTGTAACAACATAAATTCACGCCCCCCCACTCCCCTTGTAACCCCTCAACAAGCAGTCTAGTGACCGCGTACCGAACAATCCAATAGAACAAAATCCCTCCCCCTCCCATCTTCTCCCCTCTCCAAAACTATTCAAATAAAGGATATGGACTTCCATATTCTGAAGGGTACACCTCTCCAACACTCCCGCCCTGCGGCCGTAGTGTAAGTCGAGATAGTCAGCACCGTGCACTGGAGTCAATCGATACCTATTAACAGTAGTATAACCGCATTGTTGTCATTATCAATAACATTAACACTTCCCAAAAGTCGGTTAAGGCATCTAGTGTGCAATTGCCCAGATAACGCAGACCAGGATACGAGATCCGTAAGACATGACTTCGCTCCCTCCTGGTGCAAAAAATAAGGAAAAACAAGAAAGGGAAAAGAGTCCCCATATGTTCCGTTCAAGTCCCGTCATGGACCGTCCGCATCCCTCGGTCCAAGCTCAGAGCCGTACGACGTCTCCCTCCACTTCCGTCACGTCGCTTGGACCTCTGTTCGTTTGGCGAGCGGGGCCCAGTGCTAGTCTCCCTCTCAGACCCCCGAGGAGAGCCTTCTCGTGGCCCAGGGGTCTCCGGACATGAGTTCTCGCCCCCTCCTTGGGTTCCAATGTGGTGCTCCCGTTGTCCTCCATGGTGGCTCCCAGCCGGGTTCCGTTGGGTCAAGGGCCTCCTCAGGACTATGATGCACCTTGATGGAGCCATCCGGACCCCTATATTTCAGAATGGCCGGATACAGGAGTTGGAATCGTACATTGCGATTGTACAAAATACTGCACGCCTCCCCAAAGGCTCTCCGCTTTCTCGCGACCTCAGGAGAGTAGTCTCTGAACAGTAGGACCTTGTGTCCTCTGATGGTTAGAGGGGTCCGCAAGCTCTTGTAGGAGCGTAGGAGATTCTCCTTGTCCCGATAATTTAGATAGCGAGCAATAGTTTGTCTGGGCTTCCCTCTCTCCTGGGATGGAGCCTGGTTTGATTATGTGGTCTGGCGGGGGGCCTATGCGGTGAGCTCTTTCTACCATGCAAGGGCCCCTGCTCCTCAAAATCCGCGGGAGGTCAGTCTCAAATATGTCCAGCAATGCAGAGGGGGCAATGGTCTCGGGAAGCCCCACCAGGCGCAGATTGTTGCGGCGGGAACGATTTTCTAAGTCCTCCAGCTTATTGACTGTACGTTCCTCTCTCTCTTTATAGGAAGAGACTTGTTGTTCCAGCCACACTACCTTATCTTCGGTGTCTGACAGTCTTTGCTCCAGAACTGTAAGCCTGGATTCCTGTGCAGCAGCATCTGCTTTAACGTTTCTGAGGGATTCCTGCAGCAGCTCCTTTATCATATTCTTGAACAGATGCCTCAGCTCCCCTGCTAGTTGAGAGGAGACCTCAGTGGCCAGGAGCTTATAGTCTATAGAGGACCCAGGCCCGCGCCCCTCCGCTCCCTCCAGCGTCTCACCTCCCCGGCCGCTGCATCGTCCTGGGTGTCCTCCAGCTTTTCTCCCTTGTGATCGGGGCTGTAATTTGTTTGCTGCCTCCTTGCCTCTGTTGTTTGCCCCACTCGGCGCCACCTTGGAGGAGGAGGGCCCGGTCTGCCTCGTCGCCATCTCCGCCGCACCCCGTCCGCCGCCGATGCTCCGGAGCCACTGGCGCATGCAGGGATGATGTAGTGACTGGTAAGTGTGCCTCCGGTACCGGTTGTCAGCGTTTGCATGCCTTTTTAGCAGGTTAGCGGCCGCAGGCTTTGGGAGCTCATCCCCTTGCGTCCTCACCCATCAGGCCGGAAACCGGAAGTCGATGTTGTTTTAAATAGAGATCCAGAAGACAGATTATTTGGTTTAAAGAGTATATCCCAATAGTTCATATGCTGAGTAAACTGATAGACCGGTGAGATGTATTAATCAGGTTCTTCAGAGATGCTTGTGCTAGGAGATTTTATAATTGTCAGGAGATTATATGAAGCAGAGCTTGTCTCCCTCAGTGCATCAGCACCATTCAACTCCAGAGCAGTCCCTCCTGATAGTTTCAGCAAGGCTCCTTAGATGACAATAGGGGCTCTTTTCCAAGCAGTTGCAGAGGTGAAGTCTGTATTCTGTGTCCCTCATTAATGGCTGCTTGGGCAGAAATGAGCTCCTCTCTCTGGTTCCCCCACTTCCCTTATCTCTTCTCCATGCTGATTTAATGGAGTCTCCTCACAGAGCCCCAATGATATCACAGTATGTATCAGGGATTTGCAGGCTGGCAGTGTTAGGTGTCCAGGAGCAGGGAGGAATTCAGACAGTCTGAAGCAGGGAGGAAGGGGAGTGCAGCATTCACCAACCTGAGGAGTTTAGAGGCTCTGCAGGCTTTAAGATCCAGATCCTCCGAGTCCCTGGTGTTGTGGACTGCAGCTGGTGTATCTTTGATGGCAGATTATGTGTTCTCTGAGGCTGGATGGCTCGGATGGTGAAGTGTGGCAGGGAGCTGTGTCAGATGCAACCTCCCTGGTCAGCGGCCATCTTGGATCTCAAAACTTTTTTTTTTGTAATTAACTAAAGTTGTACTTCATATAGAAAAAAAATTTAAAAAAATCTGAAGACGTCAGGGAAAAAAAATATTCATTTTTGGATCACTTGACATGGAATGACCCTTAGAGGATATTTGAACGGTGACTTGAAGTACAAAAAAGAAGGCATTTGAGGTGACATATGAGGTCCTTATAAAAGTAAGGACTAAAGAGTGGGTGAACAAATGTATTCCCTTTATTTCCACTTATTTCAACTTCAGCCTTTGTTGAGTAGGGGCCATTGTGACATTCAGAAGTTCTGGAAATCTCCCTATTTTCATTAAGACGGGGTTACAATTTTAAGGACAGGCTGGTAAAATCCAACATTGGGTCATCTAGAAAGAATCTACAACTCACTTCAAGCTGTCCGAGAAAGGGTAATGTAATATCTATTGATTAGTGAGTAGTAATATATTCGGGTTTGGACAGGTCTAACCAATGAATACTTTGAACTGTTTCAGTATTGGGATCCAAGTAAGTCCCTATTGACTTGCATTGGATTCATTACTAGTTCAAAGTATTTGGTTTGAGCTATCCAAACCCGATTATCTTACTACTCGCTCATTACTAGTAATTTCCCATACTTGGGATGTGCTTGCTGTGGGAACCTTCTTAAGGACCAACATTTTTTTTATCCCCATTCTGGAAAGAAGTACACCACCAACAGGAGATACACACAGGGCTGGGGAGTTGGAGTTGTGGAGTCAGTGCCCATTTTGGCAAAGTTGGTAGAAAATGGAATGACTCCTAATATATATAATATATTGGGTACAGTAGTTCAATGCTATATGGGCTGAATATTATTATGACTTATTCTGTTCTACCTCAATAGCTTGATTATTGTATCACTAGATGGCGGCCCAATTCTAAAGAATCGGGTAGTCTAGAATCCATTTATAGTTTATTTACTAATAGTTAGGGGAGTGCGCTGAAATGAATTGTGTGTATACAGGTGGCTCAGTGGGTAGCAGAGTATACGGTGGCTCAGTGGTTAGCACTGCGCGGTGGCTCAGTGGTTAGCAGTGAGTGCGGTGGCTCAGTGGTTAGCAGTGAGTGCGGTGGCTCAGTGGTTAGCAGTGAGTGCGGTGGCTCAGTGGTTAGCAGTGAGTGCGGTGGCTCAGTGGTTAGCAGTGAGTGCGGTGGCTCAGTGGTTAGCAGTGAGTGCAGTGGATTGGTCAGCGCAGCGCCGTGGGCAGAGTGGTCAGCGCAGCGCCGTGGGCAGAGTGGTCAGCGCAGCGCTGTGGGCAGAATGGTCAGCGCAGCGCCGTGGGCAGAGTGGTCAGCGCAGCGCCGTGGGCAGAGTGGTCAGCGCAGCGCCGTGGGCAGAGTGGTCAGTGCAGCGCCGTGGGCAGAGTGGTCAGCGCAGCGTCATGGGCAGAGTGGTCAGCACACACATACATACATACACACACTCCGCTATACTTACCACCGACCCTGCGTCTTCCCCGCCGCCTGGATCCTGAGTCAACATGTCGCCGCCCCCGGACAACTGGATCCAATATGGCGTCGGGGAAGTTTGGCAAGACTTCTTGGACGCTATATTGGATCCAGTAGTTCGGGGGCGGCGACATGTCGACTGAGGATCCAGGCGGCGGACGCAGGGCCGGTGGTAAGTATAGCGGAGTGTGTGTGTGTGTGTTGTGTGTGTATGTGTGCGGACAAAGTGAGAGAAGTGCCTACATACACACATATATACACATACTGTACATTGCATATGGAGGGGTGAGGAGAGTGGAGGCTGGAGGGGTGAGGAGAGTGGAGGCTGGAGGGCAGAGGACAGGGGAGACTGGAGGGCAGAGGACAGGGGAGGCTGGAGGGCAGAGGACAGGGGAGGCTGGAGGGCAGAGGACAGGGGAGGCTGGAGGGCAGAGGACAGGGAGGCTGGAGGCAGAGGACAGGGGAGGCTGGAGGGCAGAGGACAGGGGAGGCTGGAGTACAGGGGAGACTGGAGGGCAGAGGACAGGGGAAGCTGGAGGGCAGAAGACAGGGGAGGCTGGAGGGCAGAAGACAGGGGAGGCTGGAGGGGAGAGGCTAGAGGGGGGAGGCTGGAGGGGTGGGGAGAGCGGAGGCTGGAGGGCAGAGGCTGGAGGGCAGAGGCTGGAGGGTGGGGAGAGCAGAGGCTGGAGGGCAGAGGCTGGAGGGCAGAGGCTGGAGGGCAGAGGCTGGAGGGGAGAGGCTGGAGAGGAGAGGCTGGAGGGCAGAGGCTGGAGGGCAGACGGAACTTCCGAGAGCGGAACATTCCTCCGACGGTCCCTGTGTCTTCCCTGAAGGAAGGAAAGTCCTGAATTACACGCAGCCACATCGTGGTCTTTTGAAGGCAACAGGCACGATTGTGTCCGATGCCTGCCTGTTCCTACCTCCCTGTGGCCGCGTGTAAATGTACCATAACATGTTTTTCTGGAGTCCATGACAGCACCCACAAGAAAGGCTTTAAAAGGAGGCAGATCCTCTCCCCATGTCAATTGGTTACAGAGTCTGTAAAACGGCCGTCCGGAATATCGTTGGTCCTCCACATCCCGAACACTACATGTAAAACAAAAAAACACCAAGAGGAGAAGAAGAAAAAAAAGTGACGAATCCTCAACAATGGGAGGGAATAAAACACGCATTACCGGAGCGGTAAGTAATTATGTGTTCATCTGTTGTCCATAACAGCACCCATGAGATTACAGAGAAGCATGAGGATTAAGGAGGGACCACAGCCTGCAAAACCCTACTCCTAAAGGTCATATCAGAAGCGGATCAATCCAGCCTATAGTGTCTATAGAAGGTGGAAGGCGAAGGCCACGTTGCCGCGCTACAGATTTTTCAATAGACACGCCTTACCTTTCTGCCCAAGTAGTAGCCATGGCCCTTGTGGTATGAGCTCCACTTCTTTGCCACTTGCGGAATTGGTCAAACTAATAGCCTCCCTCACCCATTTAGCTAGCATGGCTTTGGAGGCCCTACATCCCTTTATCTGTCCCTGAAAGCAAATAAAAAGGGATCTATCCTTTCTCCAAGAACTAGTGGATTCTAGGTACCTCTCTAGACAGCACTTCATATCTAAGGAATGTTATTTTACTTCCTTATTGTTATTAGCGCTACTACAGGAAGTGGACAGGACAATTTCTTGTGATAGGTGGAATTTAGAAACTATCTTAGGGAGGTATGCTGGGTCAAGTCTCAAGATTACCCTAACTTCCTGGAACAGAATAAAGGGAGGGTCTGTTGGAAGGACCTGTATGTCCTCTATTTGTAGAGCAGAGATCAAGGCTACTAAGAGGACTGTCTTAAGAGAAAGGACCTTAAAACGAACATCCAGTAAGGATTCAAAGGGAGGTTCCGTTAAAGCAGAGAGTACCAGGTTAAGATTCCAAGGGGCTGAGCTAATGGACCAAACAGGCTTAGATCTAGCACATGCTTTTATGAAACATGAAAGCCAAGGGTCCGGTTAAGTTAAAATTATAAAGATCTCTCCAAGGGCCGACAATTGTACCTTTAAGGTGATTACTGAGCCCCATCTTCTCCCCCTTCTGCAGAAATTCCAAAACTGAATTGGGACCTCTCCCTTTGGATCCGCTCCAGAAACTGATTGAAATTTTCTCTAAGGGCTATGATAAATCCTGGAAGTCACTGGCTTTCTAGATTTGAGGAGAGTCGAGGATACCCCAACCGAATGTGGCCCTAGATAACTTTTTGCAGCCCTCGGGCAGATTCCTGGGGACCGCAGTGCTTAGGCTGGCAGACACGTTTTGCCGACTGCCCTTTAAATCCAGCTCACCAGTGACCTCTATGCCCCAGCCTCCCCAGTGAGGTATATGCTCCCACCTTCTCCTGTGATGTCTAGGGCTCTAGCAAACCTGGAAAAGCAGTTGAGAAGCAACATGATGAATATCACCTAACATCACAGGCACGCCAAAGAGAGGCCACCCCAGCCACCACAGTAGGGGCAAGTTGATTGTTTAACCAAATATAGCGGGTAATTTCCAAGTTGATAATTTTGTACGGCCCCTGATGGATTGCAGAAATTTCCAAATGGCCCTCGGCAGAAAAATGGTTCCCCACCCCTGATGTATAGACAGATGAAATAAAGCTGTAAGAATCTACTATATAATCGTCTAATTCTGTCTGTCTATCTGTAACGGAAATCCCGCGTCGCCGATTGGCCGCGACCAATCAACGATAGGCGCAGTGCAACCGCAAATTGGCGCGGAATTTGAACCACGCATGCCACCGCTACCGTCGGGAGATCTGTGGCGCTAGCAGCTGATCTCCTGACGGTAGCCGCGGGTCGTCTCTTTGATGTACACAGGGCGAGGGGTACCGGACAGTGGGATGAATTTGATGGCTGTGACGGGGAATTCACGGGTGGTCGGGTTCCCGATTCCGTGCCCTGGCTGTCATTTATTTGGTGGGGGAAATATTTACAAGGATTAGGAGTATGTGACGCCACCTGTGGATCCCGTTAAATTGGATACCGACGCTGCAGGCCGGCCGCTGAGGTGATGATGGGTGCAGCTCAGTGTGGTACAGCTCCCCACAGGTGGAGCTTTACCTCAGGGCAGCAGTGATGGAGGATGAGGGGAGTTGTTGTTCTTACCCCTCTGAAGAGATGATGAGGCCCTCCGGGTATCGGCGGGAAGGAAGACACCGACTCAACTTCAACTCCACTTTACTGGTATTGGCAGATGTTATAGACAACACGGTACAGTCTGGTTTAACGGGTACTAGTTGTCGGTTCAGGGTACCCCTATGGAGTCTCTAGATGTTCCTTCCTTATTATCTTTCGGGGTCTCAATTCTACCTTCCTCTCTGTCTTTCACCACCTTTGCAGAGCTCTCTCGCCAGTTCCCTGGTCTTGTACGGTGGGGCACGGGTTATCCTTGACCGGTACGGACGGGAGCAGCAGGAATGCACTCTCTCTTCCGCCACCGGAATCCAGACCATTACCCTCGTACTCTTGGACCGATTATAGGCCTGAGGAGTGAGGTACCTCTTGTGGTGCCTACAGCTACACGGTTTTAGAGGGCCCGCGGCTCGTCGGTTTGCGGTCAGAGATGAACTGCTGACCGCCTCGGCATCCGTGTCGCCAGTTTTACCCCAGATGTTACCAGCCGGCTCCAACCGGTGCTGGTCCATCTCCTTCTGTCACGGGTCACCCTCCTGAAGATGGGTGATCCTCCTGTCAGAGGGTTGTCAGGCCCGTCCTGACCGACTGCCTTTCCAGCACTGCTCGGACGCTGACTGATTTCAAAGCTCGCTCACTGTCACTTAAGTCTCCAGCTCCAACCCAGGCTCCACCCCCTTTTGAACCTACTAAATAATCAGTCCTTTACTCTAAGGTGGCCTAGTGTTGAGTGCTAACTTAGACTCTATAGGTTAAACCCAAACCCACAGCTACAGAGGCACTACATATACTTGCAAGTTGTAATACCTCCCTGTGGCGCCTAGCCACAGGCGCGCCACATCTTGCCGCACAGAGGTCATCTCCAGGCTGCTCGCAGCGGAAGTAACCTGACCTGCACTTGCGATCTCGCTCAGTGTGACACGCAGCAGTGACCAGGCCCCCGCTGTGAGAATGCTGATCCTGTCAGAATGGCCTGG
This sequence comes from Allobates femoralis, assembly GCA_033576535.1. Lineage (NCBI taxonomy): Eukaryota > Metazoa > Chordata > Amphibia > Anura > Aromobatidae > Allobates > Allobates femoralis. The sequence continues at coordinate 404,215,188 of JARQOC010000003.1, forward strand.
ACCATTTATTGATTGTTGGGACCCAGCTGGGCAGCATGCATCGGTGCGTTTCACAGGGATAATGACCAACGACTTCAATACTATGCCCTAGAATGACAGGGTCCCAACAACCACCATATCGTTACTGCATCGCTGGTGAGATATGACTGTTTAACATTTCACCAGCAACCATGTAGTGACGCTCCAGCGATCCCTACCAGCTCATATCGTTGTCAGGATCGCTGGAGCATCGCCAAGTGTGGCGTACACCTTACTGATCGCTGGTGAGGTGTCACACGTGCAGATAAATTGACGAAGACGCGTCGCTGATTGGGGAAAATCCTGTGTATGCATTGCCTTATTTGTAAATTTTCATAAATAAACTACATACATATTCTAGAATACCCAATGCATCAGAATTGGGCCACAATCTAGTGGATAAATAACTCACTGCATGTACAGGCAACTTCAGACGCTATTGTTATCAATTCAGCTAGCATCATAATGTAAATGTTTACATTACATACCGATATATTTATGCTGGTATATATAATTAATGGTGTCTGAGGATGCTTGCACTAAGATATGTGTATGTAAACAGTTATAAGTCATATCTCGGATCAAATTACATTAATATATAAGATGAAACAGTATTTTTCTGCCTAAAGTGACCATACAATAATAGTCAAGAGTAATTGATAATAAGTAGAAATATTATTAACTTCACTAACCTTAACATCAATGACATCTATAATAGGACATCTATGGTATGATGCCTCTTTTATTTATTGATAATTAATATCCCCTTAGAAATCCAAGACTTATATATTGCATGCATAGTTTAGTCTCCGGCATGTCCATAGGCCATTATTTTGTATCCCAGTATTTAGCGCTATACAGCCCATGCCCGGCTAAGTCTCCGAAATGTGCACCTGGCTTAGTTCACTGTCATCATGTTGGCGGGTGCAAACATTGGATGATAGTGTGTGGTTAACGCAGGTGCATAGGAGAGCAGACATCTTCCAATGAGGTTACAACTGGACAGACGGATGAGCATGAGAAGCCAGGGCATGTGCAATGGATCAAGCGCCGATTGGGCTTTGAGGCCATGGAGATCGATAGGTCAGTGAATTGGCTGGAAATCCCCTTGACAACGAGCCTGATTCATTGGTATTGGTGGAGATAATCCCATACATTGAAATAAAACACTCAAGCTGTTAGTGGATATGTTAAATGTTTTTGCAGATCTCACTATTTTTACACAAGATCAACAACAGCGGTTTGAAATTTGGGAATGCTCTTTACAAGTGGACTAGATTAATGCCCGATGCTATCACATCGGGAGGATGGTGATGTGATGTTGAGGATGCTTTGTGTGACAGTAAGAGCAGCACACCTTGAGATGGAGATGTGGTGAACAGCTATCCCGCCCATCTCTTTAGCTGTTCACAAAAACCCGTCCCTGTTGTAAAAGAAAATAATATTTCTCAGCAGCTATGCTGCTGGACCTTAACATCCGGGTTCATATCGTATGTTCATCATTAGTGAATGCTTTAGCATGTAGTGGAAGAGCAGGTCCTAACAGTGCAGTAGGGCTCTTGTGCAGACCGATGTCGTATGTGTGGTGGTGAGTGTGATAAAAATGTAGACGTCGAAGGTGTAGGTTGTCGGCGTTGACGGCGAGCAGAGGCTGCTTGTGCTAATCTAATGGATTTAGACTTGGGGGACTTGTGTGTGAGGCGTTGTCGTTTATAAACCTTCATGGTGGCAAGGTGATGTTCTTTTTCTTCAGGAGTCTCATTAGCACGGCGTTTTCTTTGACGTAGTGACAAAGTATTTTTCTGCTGTGTGTCAGTGGCATACTTTTGGGAGGAGTCATGTTGAGACTGGTAAGGGAGTATAAGAGCAGATAGTAGAGAGTGAGAGTGTTGGGGCTTATAAGGCGTTAGAGAAGGGGTCCTGTAGTTATGAAGACAGAAAGGATGTGTATGTACATATGTACAGGTGGCGTAAATCAGAAGGGTAAGTTGTAAAGCAGTGCTACAGGATAGAGCTTATAGATGTGGGCTAGTTCACTGTGTCTTAATTATAGAAAGGTATACTCAGAAGGAGTGATGGCACTGAAGAGGTTAACTGACAAGAATATAGAGCAATACGGTACAGAGTTAAATGTTCACAGCGTCTTAGGTATACTCAGCAGGAGTGAGGGCACTGAAGAGGTTAACTGAGGAGAATATAGAAGCAATACGGCGCAGACGGAGTTAAATGTTCACAGCGTCTGATATACTCAGCAGGAGTGACGGCACTGAAGAGGTTAACTGAGGAGAATATAGAAGCAATACGGTACAGACGGCGTTAAATGTTCACAGCGTCTTAGATATACTGAGAAGGTGTAAGGGCACTGAAGAGCTTAACTGAGGAGACGGAGTAAGTGAAGAGAGCAGGAGGAGTTATAACGCAGCAGCAGGAGACGTTGGCGAATGGCGGGCTGAAGTAAATTTTGAAAAAGCGCAGCATTTAAGATAGTGTCCGGGAGGTCTCGCGAGACTTCCTGGACACCATATTGGATCCAGTCCTCTGTGGAGGCGACATATTTTGGCCAAGATGGAGTCCGGGAAGTCTCGTGAGACTTTTCGGACGGCATCTGGGATCTTGCAAGAGTTCCCGCACGCCATTTTGGAGGAAACATGTCGCCGGGATGGAGGAGTGGAGCCAACATGGTGGGGTCGGCGCAGGAGCGAAGATCATCGGCTGGAGGTGGCGGGGAAGACGATGGGCCGGTGGTAAGTATGGCAGGCAGAGTGCATGGGGGTATGAGTGGGGGTATGAGTGTGGAGGTGTGGAGCGAGGAGGGGGGTGCAAGGACAGTGGAAGGGGGGGGGGGGGAGATGTATGTGTGTGGTTGTGGCAACTGAGGGGGGGGGGGGTGTGATGAGAAGTGTAGTGTCGGAGGGTGTGTGCAAGAGTGGGGAGTGTGACTGGAGTGTGTGTGTGGGGCCGCAGCTTGAACCGATGGCGGGAGTAGGGCTTTGGAAGCCCCCGCTCCCGGCAATGGGCAACCATATTGGAGCACCCAGGGCGGGTGTACAGGCAACTTCAGTCAGGATGTGACGTACCATACTGTTACATCGTGACTGCTGTTGCCTTAGGGTTTTATTAGAATAGATACCTACAGCAGTACCAATGTGCAGCGGTGCAAGTGTGCAGCGGTGCCAGAGTCCAGGAGGGGACAACAGGCGGGTGCGGTCAGGAGGGGGCCGGGGAACGGCGGCCGGGTGCGGGCAGGAGGGGGCTGGGGAACGGCGGCCGGGTGCGGGCAGAAGGGGGCTGGGGAACGGCGTCCGGGTGCAGGCAGAAGGGGGCTGGGCAACGCCGTCCGGGTGCGGGCAGAAGGGGGCCGGGGAACGGCGGCCGGGTTCGGGCAGGTGGGGGGCCGGGGTAGTGGAGAACAATACAGGTCAACTACCCTGACACTGGTAATCTCCTGTTGATAAATCATTTAAGTGAACCAGCACACAGCCTGATAATGAACACATCTCTGAAATCTTTGGTAAGCCCCTATTTCCTGCTGTCAGCTCATATAGCTGACGGATTTCCTTTCAGTGCTGGCGCCAATATGATTCTTTAGATCCATATGATTAATGCGACACCAAACCGGTATTTTTCTAGTGCCCAGCCGCTGAAGCAATCACAGCCAGGAGTTACCTGCCCACGGTTCTGCTGGGATCTCGGTGACGCTGCTTTTCCTAGCCTGAGATCGGACAGGGACAGGGAAGAAGCCGCGCAAGAAGAGGGCCAGACCAAGCACCTGAATAACCAGGCAGCAGCAAGCCAAGCCCGAGGAGCCGACCTTCATGGCTGACAGAGAGCAGAGTAGTAATCTCCAGGAAACAGCTGGAGAGAACACAGCAGACAGCGACACTGCTGTATTCACTTCCGCTGTACGGAGCAATGGAAGGGACATTACAATAAACAGCTCGTTGACACTGTTCTGTACGCTACACTGAGAGACCATGTGACTACTAGCAGCTGCACGGGCAGCCAATGAGAAGCGAGTCCGCTTTGTACTGCTCAGGTGGGGGAAGTTCGTGTGTCCATGCTTCAGTAGTGAGGACTGCTGGACTGCAAGTAGCGTGAAGTGGACACGAGCTGCTGTGGAAGTAAGAAGGCGGGAAGCTCTGAGGGGTGGACACAGCCTGCTGTGCCAGTCACCTCTGTGGGGTATGGACAGTATTAGAATCTGAGAGTCCATAGTCGTGATCTGTGCGGAGGAGCCAGCTCTGTGTAATGGACGCCTTCTATATGATCTACTGGATCTACCACAGATGAGCTAGGTCTATAATGGGCGCCTACTGTAGGCAACTTCCTTATATGTTCTAGTGGATCTGCTACAGATGTGCTAGGTCTATAATGGACGCCTACTGGAGGAGCTGCCCTATATGTTCTAGTGGACCCCACAGACGAGCTAGCTCTGTGTAATGAGCACCTACTGTAGGCAGCTTCGTTATATGTTCTAGTGGATCTGCCACAGATGAGCTAGCTGTGTAATTGACGCCTACTAGAGGAGATGCCCTATATGTTCTAGTGGATCTGCTACAGATGTGCTAGGTCTATAATGGACGCCTACAGGAGGAGCTGCCCTATATGTTCTAGTCACTCCCCACAGATAAGCTAGGTCTATAATGGACACCTACTGGAGGAGCTGCCCTATATGTTCTAGTCACTCCCCACAGATGAGCTAGGTCTATAATGGACACCTACTGGAGGAGCTGCCCTATATGTTCTAGTCACTCCCCACAAATGAGCTAGGTCTATAATGGATGCCTACTGGAGGAGCTGCTCTATATGTTCTAGTGGATCCCCACAGATGAGCTAGCTCTGTGTAATGAGCACCTACTGTAGGCAGCTTCGTTATATGTTCTAGTGGATCTGCCACAGACGAGCTAGCTGTGTAATTGACGCCTACTAGAGGAGATGCCCTATATGTTCTAGTGGATCTGCTACAGATGTGCTAGGTCTATAATGGACGCCTACAGGAGGAGCTGCCCTATAAGTTCTAGTCACTCCCCACAGATGAGCTAGGTCTATAATGGACACCTACTGGAGGAGCTGCCCTATATGTTCTAGTCACTCCCCACAGATGAGCTAGGTCTATAATGGACACCTACTGGAGGAGCTGCCCTATATGTTCTAGTCACTCCCCACAAATGAGCTAGGTCTATAATGGATGCCTACTGGAGGAGCTGCTCTATATGTTCTAGTGGATCCCCACAGATGAGCTAGCTCTGTGTAATGAGCACCTACTGTAGGCAGCTTTGTTATATGTTCTAGCGGATCTACCACAAATGAGCTAGGTCTATAATGGGCGCCTATTGGAGGAGCTGTTCTTTATGGTCTAGTGGATTCCCCACAGATGACCTAGCTCTGTGTAATGGATGCCTACTATATGTTCTAGTGGATCTACCACAGATGAGCTAGGTCTATAATGGGCGCCTATTGGAGGAGCTGCCCTATATGTTTTAGTGGGTTCCTAACAGATGAGCTGGCTCTATAATAGGCGCCTACTGAAGGAGCCGCCCTATTTGTTCTAGTGGATTCCTCACAGTCTGATGAGCTATCTCTATAATGGGCACGTACTAGAGGAGTTGCCCTATATGTTCTAGTGGATTTCCCACAGATGAACCAGCTCTATAATGGACACCTACTAGAGGAGCTGCCCTATATGTTCTAGTGGATCTGCTACAGATGAACTAGCTCTGTGTAATGGGTGCCTACTGGAGGAGCTTCCTTATATGTTCTAATGGATCTTCCACAGATGAGCTAGCTCTGTAATGGGTACCTTCTAGAGGCAGCTGCCCTATATGTTCTAATGGATCTTCCACAGATGAGCTAGCTCTGTAATGGGTACCTTCTAGAGGCAGCTGCCCTATATGTTCTAGTGCAGAGGTCCCCAACTCCAGGCTTCAAGGCCCACCAACAGTGCAGGTTTTCAGGATCTCCTTAGTATTGCACAGGGCTTGGAATCATTACCTGTGCAGATGATCACATTAGCACCTGTGCAATACTAAGGAAATCCTGAAAACCTGCACTGTTGGCGGGCCTTGAGGCCTGGAGTTGGGGACCTCTGTTCTAGTGGATCCCCACAGAAAAGCTAGCTCTGTGTAATGGGCACCTACTGGAGGAGATGCCCTATATGTTCTAGTGCACCTGACACATAAGCTAGCTCTTTAATGGGCATCTACTTGAGGCAGCTGCCATATATGTTCTAGCTAAGAAAAAAGACAAGTGCACAATTGGGTCTTAGGGTCCTTTCACATCAGCGGTTTTCGCTGATCGCGGCAACTGCCAAGATTACCGCATAACGGCTGCACTTGCGGCAAGCCCCATAGAGTGTAGTGCAGTATCGCAAGTGCAGTATCGGCAGGTGCGGCCACGAAAAAAACGCGGTCAGCCGTGTTTTTTTCGCTGCCACAAGTGCCGAAACCGCACCTGCCGCAACACTTACCGCAAGCCCCATAGACATTGTATGGGGCTTGCCGCAAGTGAACTTCAAGTGCAGCAATGCGCTTATTGAAGCTGGGGCCGATCACGTGATCAAGCCCATAATGCACTGGGGCCGATCACGTGACGGCCCATAATGCACCGCGCCGGATGTGACGCCCCGGCCGGTGCAAAGAGGTGTACAGGGCGGGAGATTACAAATAATGGGGCTGAGTGGACCCAGAATAATGCCGCCCAGCGGGGCGTGCATTACAAGACGGAGGTGTGAGGAAGAACAGAGGCCACGCCTACCCAGTCCCCTAACTACGGGGACTGCAGTAAGTTTATTCTTATTTTACACTTCTTTCATAGGGACACTTTAGATAAGAAAGGGATAGATAGGGAGCTGCTAGCAAGCTGTAGGGACAGCTAGAGATAGTGTAGGAGCTTAAAATCGGGTGACAGGTTCCCTTTAAGTGACTTCCACCAGTTTACTGGTGTGACCTTCCTTAAAATATCTTCAGCAAACATATATTTCTTGAATGGTTCCCCCTTAGCTCTGAAGTTTATTATAGTTGGCATTAAAGATGGATGATTGCTGGATACCCATGTCATAGCTAACTCCTCTTCCTCAGCACTTAGGTTTTGACCCTGATATTGGATATTGACAATATTTGCCAAAAAATGAGCTGGAGTCAGTGCTTGTCCCATTCGTTTGTTTACTGCTTGTAATTTAATTCTGTCCATGTGTAGTTCTGTTTTTAAGTGTTCACTCAGTTCCTTCCAAATTTCAACAGCATCCGCAATAAAACAGCTATTTTTCTGTATTTTGTTTAAAGCTTGAGAGATGGGTTTCAGGAAGCTCAGCATATGTTCAACATTTCTCTTAAGCCCAATGTTGAAAATTTTGGCTGTGACAGTGCCATCTATTTTGTCTCGATTTTCTTCACAAAGTGTCATCAGAATAGGCCAGTTTTTGATATACTGCTCAAAACAGTCCACCACAGAGTTCCATCCAACATCTTGTGGGAGCGTTAGCTTGGTTCCACCCATCCTATTCAGAGCTGCTGCAGCAAAATGATTATTACGGAAGTATTTAGCAATTTCAACAACATTAGCCTTTATTTCTGGAACACTTAAGTCTTTGGCTAAGAGGTGCAGCAAATGAGCACTGCAACCATATGTTATTAGCAGCTTTGTATTCCCTCCCTGCTCTTCTAAATCTCTTCTCATCTTGGATACGTTTGCAGCATTGTCAGTGACCAAACTGCGTACTAGACATTTGAATTTTTGTTCACATGTCGTTATAGCTTTTACTGCCACTTCTTGTAAGTATTCTGCTGTGTGTACATTTCCTGACGTATCAGTTGTTTGTGCAAGGAAGACTTTACCTTCTTCTGTTGTTATACAAGCACATACAATAGAATCATTGTGGACATTACTCCACCCATCAATACTTAGGTTAACAATTTTACCCTCCAGAGCTGTTGCACATTGCTCCATTTCTCTGTCATACACTTGATCCAGCAGTTTCCCTGCAACATCAGCTCTGCTGGGTGGACTGTATCCTGGTCTCAGTGACTGAACCATATTAATGAAATGTGGGTTCTCAGTCAGACAGAAAGAAGAGTTCGTTGCATAAATAAACTGGGCAATTTTTTTCAATCAACTCTTTTTCTAATCTGCTAGTTCTTATCACAAACCTATCTATGGTGGTTCCAGGAGGTAAAGGTTTTTCTTCCTTTTGGGTGATGGTGATATGTGGCTGTGGGTGTCTGATGATGATGATGATGCTACTAATGAAGCACTATCCTGGATGGATAACTCTGAAACTGTAGAACAGGATGATGGTGATCTTGGAGGTGGATAGTTTCCAGAATCCATGAATTCCCCTAAACAAAAAAAGTTAATGCTGTTATTTTATTGTTTATTATACAATTTCTGCTTATTGTACACAACACATCACTGCCCCTGCCCCAAAAGGAATATTTGTTTTTCTTCATAACTGTACCAAATGACAGTAACATGCAGTAATAATAAGAAATATAATTTTTCTCACACATGACAGTTCAGTCTTTAGAAATAGGATTAATAAAAATGTTTACCAACCTGAAGATCCTGCCTGTTCAGAAGTGTTTCTTTGGTCATCTTCATCACCGCACTTCTCATGATGTTGCCTCATTCGCGCCACCAGGCCTTGCATCTCTTTGTTGCATCGTTTGCATTTTGCACGCATGCCTGCCTTACAGATAGGTGAAGGAGCTTCATTAAAATATTCCCAAACTGGGTCTCTGTTACGGCCTGCTGCCATTATAAGGAAAAAATGTAATAAACCTCAGATCGTACACCCAAACAGATCCAGACTTGTCTGTCTGTGGCTATGCTGCAGTATTGTGCTCAAAATTTCACTTTCATTTTCTTGTCTGCTTGCCCTTCCTCCTCCTAACACTTAGATTCACATTCTTCTTGTGTTGTGCAGATCTATTCCACTCCAAACAATCAGAAACATATTGTCTAACTTCTTGGACTTGGCACTGAAGGGGTTGATTCTGTATTCATAGGTTTGTAGAACAATAGGATTAAGGTCTTTTTCTCAAGTCTGTTCATGTTGTAACATTTTTGCCATGAAGAAGAGGCTGGGACCTCTGCGGAGTCAAATTCAGTTTTGAGAACTGCGTAAGTAAAGCGAGCGTCTGTGATAATATAGGAGAGAAACTGCCCACTAATCCTACAGAAACCTCTGGAAGAGCATGGCATTGTGAATGTTACACATATACAGCCTTTATTCTACTGAGTTAAACAACTCAGCTTTATCTCATGATGGAAGAACCTTTGGATGGTAAAATATTTTCCTCAAAAAGCAGTTTATTTAAAAAAAATCCGATTTAAATCAAAAAAATCCGATTTAAATAAAAAAAATCCGATTTAAATAAAAAAAATCCGATTTAAATAAAAAAATCCGATTTTTTTTTTTTTTTATTTTTTTTTAAAAAAAACATTGATTTTTATCCACCCTGGTCCGATGTTTTGTACGAAGCATCGGACAGAACCTGACAGCCCGGACAGAACAGAAGCAAAGAGCAAATATGCTTTCCAGCCCTGTTTTCTGCCATAATTGGCAGATCGCAGCTTCAGGTACTGTCCTCTGCTGAAATTACAAAATCGCGGCTAGCTCCCGCTTCCTGAAATCTCAGTGGGGAGCTCTCCACAGTGCCGAGCCTCAGCACCCGGGGTCTGGCAGTCGGATCTGATTTTCTGTCGGATCTAGCTCCATAGACTCCCATGTTAGGGGGCGCCGAATCTGGGAGGATCCGATTTCAATTTTTTTTTTTTTTTTTTTTTTCTGATTTTTGCCCCAGACACAAAATCGCAGTAAGCTGCGATTTTGTGCCCAGGACAAAACCTGAATTCTGCCGGATCCTCCCAGACAGATGGAAACCGGATGGCAAAACAATGCCATCTGGCCCCATAGGAATACTATGGGGCCGAAATCAGATCCAGGGCTGTCTGGTTCACACCAGACGGCCCCGGATCATGAAGACTGTATTGTGAAGCCGTACTAACACAACTACTGAAAAGCCAAATGTCGGTATGGGTGGGTGCGAACTCCCCAAGGAAACGTTGTATGACAAGAGAAGGAAACTGGGTATATGCTTGAGCTGCCTCGTGCAATCAAAACAAAGGATGAGCTGCAAATCGTTATAATAACCCATGGATTCTTTTATTGGGAAAGGACCTCGACACGTTTCATATGCTGCTGCACACTTTTTCAGGAGTAAGAATCCCATTACAGTTAGAAAACAAACACAACTTATAAAAAATTGTCTGGATATGAGGAAACAGATCACGTCATCAAATTGGTCTGAGTAATTTCCTAAAGCCAATTAAAACATAACTCAAAAATTAGGTATATCACGCACCATAAAATACAAAACCCATGAAAATAATACACATGCAGATAAAACAGTATACAGATAAAACACGATATGTTAGTCACAAAAATAGAACTCAAAAAATAAATATATCTCACCATAGAAAACAAAAACCATGCAAATAGAACACATGCTGATAAAACAGTATACAGATAAAACAATACAGGATATGTTAGTCACAACAGTTACCCTCCCAACATGCCTGATTGCTGTAAATTCTTGTCAACAAGATAAACCCGAGAAATAACTCATCTTATTATTCGAGTTTGGTTTAAGGGTGGTGGACCCAGCGCTAATTGATATAACTACACTAGGATTATTGGGAAAAAAGGGGGAAAAAGGCAAGCCATGAACTGAAAAGCTAAAAACAAAGTTTTATTCAAGTTCACAATGGTTTTAAAATACAAAGCTTATTAAAAATTCCATAATTAGAAATCAAGGTTAAAAATTTGAGGGTTGAAGGCCTCAACTGTGCTATTCCTATTTTTTAAAAAAGTATACAGACTTTGGCAAACACAAGATTGCTCACTATCTTGAGACATCAAACATTATACTTCATAATTCTTCTGTCACTTCCTTCTGTAGTCCATACGAAGGTGCTGCACTGAATACCCTTTTCTTTATACTGCCGTTTTTCTGATGGTTAGCTCCTGGATTTTGAGTGCTGCTAACTGAAGTTTTGCGGTCCGAGGTCCTCTTAGGGTGATGCGCCGTGGCCAGTGGCGCTCACCCGGTCTCCTCGCGTGTCCGCGTCCGCGTTCGCGTCTCCGGATGTTGACACCGGTGTCAACATCCGGAGACGCGAACGCGGACGCGGACACGCGAGGAGACCGGGTGAGCGCCACTGGCCACGGCGCATCACCCTAAGAGGACCTCGGACCGCAAAACTTCAGTTAGCAGCACTCAAACTCCAGGAGCTAACCATCAGAAAAACGGCAGTATAAAGAAAAGGGTATTCAGTGCAGCACCTTCGTATGGACTACAGAAGGAAGTGACAGAAGAATTATGAAGTATAATGTTTGATGTCTCAAGATAGTGAGCAATCTTGTGTTTGCCAAAGTCTGTATACTTTTTTAAAAAATAGGAATAGCACAGTTGAGGCCTTCAACCCTCAAATTTTTAACCTTGATTTCTAATTATGGAATTTTTAATAAGCTTTGTATTTTAAAACCATTGTGAACTTGAATAAAACTTTGTTTTTAGCTTTTCAGTTCATGGCTTGCCTTTTTCCCCCTTTTTTCCCAATAATCCTAGTGTAGTTATATCAATTAGCGCTGGGTCCACCACCCTTAAACCAAACTCTAGTAATATCAAGACACCAGAGCACAGGTGTACTTAGGACCTCCTAGCTGCAAAATTAATTTGGGTACCCCCATCTCAACCCTGAGTAGGGAAACCAGCTTGCTCCATTGTAAAAAACTATATACAACTAGTAAAAAATATCATCTTATTATTCAAGAGCAATAAAATCATTTGAAATTATCTGCACCATGAAAAAAAAGGGTTTTTTATATATCTGACTCATAGAATTCTAATTAATTGAACAGTACACAGTGATATGCGAACCTACAACTAAAACTGCACCCAGAACACAATTGTACCTCGATGTCGGTATCAGAAACCTCTATACCACGCGAGCCTGTGGAATACTATCAAGATATATGGATAGAACGGAGAGGATGGGGATATATCCTCCGCTCCAATGTCCTAAGTGGGTGAAAGGACAAGAGAGGTGGACAATGGAAATATGCTAGGGATATACCCACGGAGGCTAAAAAAAATTTTTCTCTACTTTCCCCCTTGTTAGGAAAGATATTTTTATATATATATATATAACTCCTAAATCATAGTTCTTGAATGGTGCATCATTGCTATGGGAACCTACAGTTGCAACTGCACACAGAGTGCATATAAACCTTGCAATCAATGCTGGAGACCTCTATACCTCGCACAGCCTGTGGACGTAATCACAGGACATCTAAATAGAACTGAGTCTAGGATTATAAATGCTCTGCTCTATATCCTGGTTTGTTACTCACAGGGAAAAAAAGAAGTGATGAAAATTGGACATACACACAGGGATAACCCTGCGGACACCCATTACAGGCAGTATCCTGATCTCCCAGATTACCTTAACCCCTTTACGACCAATGACGAGTATAGCCATCGTGGAAAGGTGTCAGCTCCCGCACCATGACGACTAAACTCGTCATGGCTTTGAACTGTCACTGCTTGTAAACAAACAGTGACAGTTCAATTCTAACAGCTGTCAGTGACAGCTACAGGTCAAGGGCAGAGGTGTGGGTACCCTTTTTAGTGGCCTCCACATTTAGGGTGGCTTCACACTTGCGTTGGCCGCCGCTGCGTATTGCAGCGGTCGATCGCAAGCCAAGCGCATACACCGCCCATCTCTATGTTTAACATGGGGACACACTGTGGATGCGCATGGCTGTGCACACCCATTGCCCGCCATGTGTGATTTGTACACATACAGAGGATTGCGTACGAATCATACATTCCCATCCGCACCGAATACGCAACATGTTGCAGATTCGGTCCGAACGGGAATGTATGGTTTGTACGCAAGCCTCTGCATGCGTACAAATCACACATGCTGTGGGCAAGGGGTGCGCATCCAAGCACCATACACCGTGCGTCCCCATGTTAAACATAGGATGGGCGGTGCTTGCGCTTGACTTTCGTTCGCCCACTGCAATACGCAGAAGCGGCCAACGCAAGTGTGAAGCCACCCTTAGAACGATGTGATCAGTCAGTCAATCTGACTGACCGATCACATCATGATCGCACAGTTAAGTGCTGAATATCAGCACTTCCCTTCATGATCTCTGCAGGAGCCGGACTGTCAGCTGTGCCCGACTCCTGCAGTCAACCGCTGCCTGTGCCCGCTCCCCGGTGTTATCCCTCCGCTCTACTCCCTCCTCTTCCCGATCTCCTACCTCTTCTCCTGCCTCCCTTACTGTGCCCCGCTCTGGTGCCTGCTCTCCTCCTTCTGCAGCCGATCCAGTGCCCGCTCTCCTCCTCCGGTGCCTGCTCACCTCCTCCTGCTTCCCGATCTCCTTCTGCAGCCCCTGCGGTGCCCGCTCTCCTCCTCCGGTGCCCGCTCTCCTAGCTCTCCTCCTTCTGCAGCCCCTCCTCCGTCTTCTCCGGTGCTGCTGCCTGTCGGCGGCTCTGCCCCGCTCCTCTCAGCCTCCTCCACTGAATGGAGGAGATGAGGTTGAGAGGAGTGATCTAACAGCCCGGGGCAGAGATCACTATGTGGTCGCTTTCCCTGGCTCTGTGTTGCCCCCTAAGTGCTGTGATCTTACGATCTTGCAGGGTCACTCCCCTCTCCCCATGGTGATCGGCCCATCATAATGTAATTGTGATGGGACGATCACCATGGTAAGCTGAGGTTGCCATCGTGACATCTGGTAACCTGACCCAAGCCTCAGAGATCATGTGATCTCTGGGACTTGGGTTTGCAGCACTGACAGCTGCACTGTATGGCAGATTATTGCCATACAGTGCAGCATCAGTGTGACCCCCGAGAGACTGCAGCTAAAGGACCCTTGATCCTTTGCTGCAGTCTCTGGAGGCAACTGACCATCATGGGACCATTGTTGCGGACTACGTTGGAGGGCATGGGAGGTAATAAAGATGGAGTCCAAATATGTGCTTGTGTTTTTTGTTATAATAAAATAATTTTTTCACGGTGTGTTGTCTTATTTACCATTGATTATAACACAGATGAGTCCTGCACACAGAGAACAGGTCTGTAGGAACCTGTTCACACCGCCAGCATAATTGGAAACAAAAAGCTATTGCGACAAAAAACAACAGTACACTGCAGTAAAAATATTAAAATGCAAGTGCAGTATAAAAATGGTATAACAAATACAGGGTACTTAGTTAATCCGTTTTTTTGCGCAGAAAAAGTTATTTTAAGCCACGTCACTATCTTCAAAGTGTACCCATCTCAGACGCAGTCCTAACTGTTGTATTAAAAACCTGACTGGTGTGAATACTTACCAGTAAGCAGGAGCCAGTATGACCAGTGTCTGAAGTGGAATGAAGGCGACGGGCTATGTGTGTGCAGGGCCCAGAGAGGGGCGGGAACTCCATCTCTTGCATGGCAAGAGGCAATTAATTATAACACAGATGAGTCCTGCACACAGAGAACAGGTCTGTAGGAACCTGTTCACACCGCCAGCATAATTGGAAACAAAAAGCTATTGCGACAAAAAACAACAGTACACTGCAGTAAAAATATTAAAATGCAAGTGCAGTATAAAAATGGTATAACAAATACAGGGTACTTGCAAGAGATGGAGTTCCCGCCCCTCTCTGGGCCCTGCACACACATAGCCCCGTCGCCTTCATTCCACTTCAGACACTGGTCATACTGGCTCCTGCTTACTGGTAAGTATTCACACCAGTCAGGTTTTTAATACAACAGTTAGGACTGCGTCTGAGATGGGTACACTTTGAAGATAGTGACGTGGCTTAAAATAACTTTTTCTGCGCAAAAAAACGGATTAACTAAGTACCCTGTATTTGTTATACCATTTTTATACTGCACTTGCATTTTAATATTTTTACTGCAGTGTACTGTTATTTACCATTGAGTTACAGGTTCCTAATGGCCGGGTGAAACATTGGCCTGACATTATGAACCTCGGACTTAGTGCCAGCTGCCAATACAAAGCTAGTGTTAACCCCTTTATTACCCAGTTTGCCACTGGCACCAGGGCAACTGGAAGAGTCTGGGTAATGAATGCGCCATTTCCCGGGGCGGCTGATGACTGCAATTTGCAGCGTGGGGGGCACAGAATGCTTGGACCTCTCCTCGCTGTGGATTCCAGGTCCCAGCTGCCTAGTTGTACCTGGCTGGAAGCTAAAAATACGGCAAGGCCCATGTGTTGTTTTTTTTTTGTTTGTTTTTGTTTTTTTAATTTTCAATAAATATTTTTTTTTAGAAAAAAGGGCTCTGTTGTATTTCGGTTACCAGCCAGGTATAACTAAGCAGCTGGGGGTGGGTGGCAGCCCATAGCTGCCTAGTTGTACCTGGCCAGAAAATAAAAATATGGCAAAGCCCACGTGGGTTTTTTTTTGTTTTTCTTTAATTAGTTCAAGAATTCAAAATACAGCGGAGCCCTTTTTTTTTTTTTTTTTTTTTTTTTTTTTTTTTTTTTTTTTTTTTTTTTTTAAAAACACAGTGAACCCCCATATCCTCAGTGTAAAATCTTCCTTTTGGGGAAGCTCCATTGTTTAGGCACATCAGGGAATCTCCAAGTACAACATGGCATCTGAACAGGGATGTGTAATTCCAACGGGTATAATGGGTACAATATGGGAGAAAGTGCGGGCGCAGCTGCGCAAAGAATTGACAAGTCAATTCTTTTTACACCTGTGCTTCCTCCCATAAAAGCACAACGTGTTTTTATGCACTGTCTGTACGGCAAAGTGAATTTCACATTAAGGGTAAGTGCACACTGGCCGGGTTTTCGGCGGTTTACCAGTGTAAACCGCCGTTTTGTTTACATTAGTTTTATGTTAATTTATGTTAATCCAAACCGGCGTTTGGATTAACATTAAAACTAATGTAAACAGCCCAAGGCTGTGCAGACACCGGCGGTTACCCAGCGTCATCCGTTGCTAACCCGCAGGTTTCCCAGCGGGTTAGCAAAGAATGACCATGTTCTAAAAACCGGCGGTTCTGCAGCGGCTGCAAGCAGAATCATGTGCTGCTTCCAGCCGCTGCAGAATCGCTGCCGAGAACCCGCTGGGCAGCCGCCGGATACCGCCCGCACATACCCGCCAGGAAGCCGGTGCACGGCGCCGGAGCTTCCTGGCGGGTCCCGCCCAGCCGCCGACGACCAACCCGCCGGGTAATGTGAACTTACCCTAATGCTGCCTATTTCTTTATGTATTCACATTAATTTGCCGACAGACACAAGGCACATTGCACATTTTTGAAAAGTGCACGCAAAAAAGCGCTCAAAAATGCGCAATGTGTGAAGCAACATTTTTGTTGGAAAAAGTAAAATGTTAATTTTTTTCTTCCACATTGCTGTAGTTCCTGTGAAGCACCTGAAGAGTTAATACTCTTCATGAATTTGATTTTAAGTAGTCTGAGAGGTGCAGTTTTTGGAATGGTGTCATTTTTGGGTGTTTTCTGTCATGTATGCCCCTCAAAGTGCCTTCAAATGTGATGTGGTCGCGAAGAAAAGTGGCTTTGTAAATTTTGAAACTTTGAACTCTTCTAACTTCCTAAGGCTGGCTTCACATTGCGTTTTTGGGCTGTCCGTGGGGATCCGTCTGTCAGGATCCCCACGGACAGCCACGGATCCACATGGATCCCTGCAATCGGATGGCAAACAGCCATCCGATCCGATTCTATGCAGGATCCGTTTGGATCCTGTTCTCCCTGCCTGTCCCTGCTTCTCTATCTGTCCCCTGTCTTCTATCTCTGCTCTTCCTCTCCTCTATCTTCCCCCCCTGTCCTCTCCCCCTCCAGTATGTAAAAAAATAAAAAAAATCCTCCATGAGGATACATTACCTTCCAACGGTTTCATGCGACAGTCACCATCTGGTGGCTGAAGGACCTGTGATGATGTCACAGAGCCGGTCACCTGACACGTCAACTGATCGGCTCTCTGACATCACCACAGGCCCTTCTGCACAGATGGTGACCGTCCCTGGAGGCACCTCAAGGTAATGTATCCTCATGGAGGGATTTTTTTTATTTTTGAACAGAGGGAATAGAATAGGGAATAAGACAGGGAAGAGATTAGAATAGCAGGGGGACAGCATAGAATAGCGGGGGACAGGATAGAGAAGTGGAGGGGAGGAAGATGCAGGGAGGCAGGAGCAGGGAGGACGGACCACGGAGCCGACATTGGATCCGAAGTCAAATCGGATCCGATGTCCATAGGCTCCCATGTCATCGGGGCTCGGATCGGCTCACATCCGATGCTGTCCAATTTCATTCTCTGACACAAAATCGCAGTAGGCTACGATTTTGTGTCCATGCTTAAATCGGACAGGATCGGATGGTGCCAAAATCGGATGGCAAAAGGCACACATCCGATCCAATCAGAGCCCCATAGAGATACATGGTATCCGATTTAGGATCCGAGTGTATCTGTTTTGAAACGGTTACACTTGGATGCCTCAAAAACGCAATGTGAAGCCAGCCTAACAAAGGAATATATTGTTTCCAAAATTGTGCTGATGCAAAGTAGACATGTGGCAAATGTTATTTATTAACTACTAGATGGCGGCCCGATTCTAAAGAATCGGGTATATAGCCTATGGTTATTAGGTATACGGGGGCTCAGTGGTTAGCAGACTATACAGCGGCTGAGTGGTTAGCAGAGTATACGGAGGCTCAGTGGCTCATAGTCTGCTTTAGGGCAGAGTGCAGTGGTCAGGGGCAGAGTGCAGTGGTCAGGGGCAGAGTGCATTGGTCAGGGGCAGAGTCTAGTGGTTAGGGGCAGAGTCTAGTGGTGGGGTAGAGTGCAGTGGTCGGGGCCCGATGCAATTGCATCGGGAGCGCGGTGAAATGAATTGTGTGTATACAGGCCGGTCAGTAGGTAGCAGAGTATACAGGGGGCTCTGAGGGTAGCAGATTATACAGGCAGCTCTGTGGGTAGCAGAGTATACAGGCGGCTCTGTGGATAGCAGAGTATGATGTGCTGGAGCTAGGTGAGGAGGGCTGGAGGGGTGAGGAGAGGTGGCGCTGGAGGGGTGAGGAGAGGTGGAGGTAGGAGAGGGTGAGGAGAGAGGAGGCTGGAGCGGCGTCATGACCGTTCGGCACACCTCTGCTCCTCCAGGCTGCACACATCACGGCTGTCGTCTCCCCCCTTGATGTGTGTTTTAGGCAGTTTAGGGGCGGCCGTAAGCGTGGCGGGGCTGCCTGAGTCCTGCTCCGCTTAGGGCCGGCATGTTGGTCCACCCTGGACGGGTGTAGCGCTGTGGTGACGTCACTTTGACGATGACAAAGTGACGGAAGTGCTGGCTAAATGACGGAAGTGAGCCTTGGGGTTTTATATATTAGATATAGCAGCACTATGGTATATGGCAGTACAGTATAGCAGATGTATAGCAGCACTATAGCATATGGCAATATATAACAGTATATGTACAGATGCACTATAGTATATGGGGGTATTTTATAGCACATATATAGCAGTGCTATGGTATATGGCGGTACATTACAGTACATGTATAGCAGCGCTATAGTATATGGCGATACATTGCAGCACATGTATAGCAGCACTATAGTATACGACAGTATATTACAGTATATGTAGCGTTTCACTATAGTATATGGTGATTATGAATTATACTATATATAGGCAACATGGTAAGTAGCAGCACTATGGTATATGGCCATACTCAGCTCCCCCCCGCCCCTCCCTCCAAAAAATAAAAAAGTCCTCAGTGAGGATACTCACCTGTCCGCCGGCTCGCTCCACCTTCGTCTTCTAGGTCCTACAGGGGTTTAGGACCCGTCGTTGCCTGGGAACCGTTCAGCTGATCGGTCACATGAGGCGGCGGGGCAGGCGGGAGGATGGCCCGGGGCAGGATGGAAGCGGCGGGGCAGAATGGTGCGAGCGGGGCAGGATGGAGCGAGCAGGGCAGGACGGTGGTGGGGGGACAGGATGGAGGCGGCAAGGCAGGATGGAGCCGGCGGGGGCAGGATGGAGCGAGCAGGGCAGGATGGAGGGAGCGGGACAGGATGGTGGCGGGGGGGGGGGGGGCAGGTGGAGCGGCGTGGGGGGCAGGATGGAGCCGGTGTGGGGGGGGCAGGATGGAGCCGGTGGGGGGGGCAGGATGGAGCCGATGGGGGGGCAGGATGGAGCTGGTGTGGGGGGGGCAGGATGAGCTGGTGGGGGGGCAGGATGAGCCGAGGGGGGGTGGGGCCGGATGGTGGGGGGTGGGGCAGGATGGAGCGGGGGGGGGGAGCAGGATGGAGCCGGCGGGGGGAGCAGGATGGAGCCGGCGGGGGGGCAGGATGGAGCTGGTGTGGGGGGGGCAGGATGGAGCCGGCGGGGGGGGCAGGATGGAGCTGGTGGGGCAGGGGCAGGATGGAGCGGGCAGGGGGCAGGATGGAGCCGGCGGGGGGGGGCAGGATGGAGCCGGTGGGGGGGCAGGATGGAGGTGGTGTGGGGGGAAGGATGGAGCCTGCGGGGGGGGGGGCAGGATGCAGCCGGCAGGGGGGGGCAGGATGGAGCGGGCGGGGAGGCAGATGGAGCTGGTGTGGGGGGGGAAGGATGGAGCCGGAGGGGGGGGTAGGATGGATTGGATGGAGCGGGGGGGGCAAGATGGAGTCGGGGGGGGCAGGAGGAACTGGTGTGGGGGGGGGCAGGATGGAGCGGGGGGGCAAGGATGAGGCGGCGAGGGTGGGGCACGGATGCAGCGGGGGGGGGGGAGGTGGGCAGATGGAGCTGGGGGGGGGGGAATGGAGTGGGGAGGGGGCAGGATGGAGCTGGTGTGGGGGGGGCAGGATGGAGCATGGCAGGGGGGGGGCGGATGGAGCCGGTGGGGGGGCAGGAATGGAGATGGCGGGGGGCAGGATGGAGCTGGTGTGGGGGGGGCAGGATGGAGGCAGCGGGGGGGGGTGGTAGGATGGAGCCGGGGGGGCAGATGAGTGGCGGGGGGGCAGATGGAGCTGGTGTGGGGGGGCAAGGATGGAGCTGGGGTGGGGGGGATGAGCGGCAGGTGGGCGAGACTGGTGGGGGGGAGATGGAGCGGGGGGGGGGCAGGATGGAGCTGGCGGGGGGGGGCAGGATGGATGAGGGGGGGAGGATGGGAGCGGGCAGGGGGGGCAGGATGGAGCGGCGGGGGGGCAGGATGGAGTCAGCGGGGGGTAAGGAGGAGGGGGGGAGGATGGAGCCGGCGGGGGGGCAGGATGGACGTTCGGGGGGCGGGGTAGGATGGAGCGGGGGGGGCGGAGGCGTGGGGGCGCAGGATGGAGCCGGAGGAGGTCAGGATGGAGCCGGGGGGGGAGGCAGGATGGAGCGGAGGGGTGGCCAGGATGGAGTCGGGGGGGGGGTTGTGTGCTATGGAGCGGAGTGGGGGCAGGTTGGAGCCGATGGGGGGAGGGGCAGGATGGTGGTGGCAGGGGGAGGGGCAGATGGATGGGAGGATACTCACCCATGTGCCGGCTCGCAGGACCTGTGGTTGCCTGGGAAACCGATCAGCTGATCGGATTCCCAGGCAACCACAGGTCCTCAAACCATGGAGCTAGAGGACGTAGATGGAGCGTGCCTGTGGACGGGTGAGTATCCTCTATGAGGCTTTTTTTATTTGTAGTATAAGCAAACAGGGGGGGGCGCAGGAGTCGCGGGGCAGACGACCGCTGGGGGCAGGAGCAGCCACGGGGGGCCCCAGGAGCCGCAGGGGGGCAGGAGCAGCCTGCGGGGGGGCAGGAGGAACCGCGGGGGGGCCAGCAGGAGCGGGGGAGCCGCGGGGGCAGGAAAAGGCGCGGGGGGGCCGCATGTGTGGCGGGCAGGAGACAACCGGCTCATGCCGGTCGTCTGCGGGCGGCGCCGGGAGAACCGCATGTCCTCCGCTCTGAGCTCCAACACTGGGGAGGATGAGAACCGAGCGGCGGGAGGAGGAGAAGGAGGAGCGGGAGGACGGGGCCAGAGAGGCGGAGAGAGGAGCGGGAGGACTGGGCCGAAGGAGAGAGGAGGGCGCTGGGACACAGGGGAACGTTCCTGGCCGGAACTTCTGAAAATGGGTCTGGTGGGCGCTAAAGCGCCCACTTCCAGCTCCGGTCTGATTACACAGGTCCAGAGTCAATCACGGAAGTTGGCCGGATTGGCCTGAAGTGGCCTTCGGGTTTTATATTATAGATGTTGTGTCACATAACTCTGGTTTAACAGAATAAAAATGAAAAAATTGAAAATTGCAAGATTTTCAAAATTTTTGCCGAATTTCCAATTTTTTTTTTCACAAATAAACGCAAAAATTATCGCCCTAAATTTACCACTAAAGTAAAGCCCAATATGTCACGAAAAAACAGTCTCAGAATCGCTAGGATCCGTTGAAGTGTTCCAGAGTTATTACCTCATAAAGGGACACTGGTCAGAATTGCAAAAAATGGTCTGGTCATTTAAGCTGCAAAGTGACTCGGTCTTTAAGGTTCCAATAGGTGGCATGTATGTAGGGGAGACAGGACAAAAATTCAGAACAAGAATGAATTCTCATCGCCATTCAATAAATGAAGAGTGTATGGATCTACCTGTAGCAAAACATTTTTCCAGCCTTACCACAGTGAAACCGATATTAGGCTGCTCATTTTAAAAAGCAACTTCAAACCTCAGAAAAATAATAATTTTGGAACACAAATTAACGACCTTTGAAGCATTCAAAACAGGATTAAATGCCTCACATGGATTCATGCATTTTCATATAAAATGAATGGGCATTTGGGGACATCACATCTCCAACAGACTCCATTTACAATGAACTTTTGACACTTCTTATGTAAACTCTCTCTCTTTGATTTATTGCTTTCCACAGTATTTTCAGGTCTCCACAGACCACTAACCAAATGACAATAATACTATCTGTTCCTCTGTTACCAAACATAAAAAAGGGAGTGGACAAAAGTATTGGCACTGTTAGAAAAATCATGTGATGCTTCTCTAATTTGTGTATAACAGCACCTGTAAATTACCTGTGGCACCTAACAGGTGTTGGCAATAACTAAATCACACTTGCAGCCAGTTGACATGGATTAAAGTTGACTCAACCTCTGTCCTGTTCCTTTTGTGTACCACATTGAGCATGGAGAAAAGAAAGAAGACCAAAGAACTGTCTGAGGACTTGAGAAACCAAATTGTGAGGAAGCATGAGCAATCTCAAGGCTACAAGTCCATCTCCAAAGACCTGAATGTTCCTGTGTCTACCGTGCGCAGTGTCATCCAGAAGTTTAAAGCCATGGCACTGTGGCTAACCTCCCTAGATGTGGACGGAAAAGAAAAATTGACGAGAGATTTCAACGCAAGATTGTGCAGATGCTGGATAAAGAAACTCGACTAACATCCAAACAAGTTCAAGCTGCCCTGCAGTCCGAGGGTACTGCAGTGTCAACCCGTACTATCAGTTGGCGTCTATGAAAAGGGACTGTATGGCAGGATACCCAGGAAGACCCCACTTCTTACCCCAGACATAAAAAAGCCAGGCTGGAGTTTGCCAAAACTTACCTGAGAAAGCCTAAAACGTTTTGGAAGAATGTTCTCTGGTCAGATGAGACAAAAGTAGAGCTTTTTGGGCAAAGGCATCAACATAGAGTTTACAGGAGAAAAAAAGAGGCATTCAAAGAAAAGAACACGGTCCCTTCAGTCAAACATGGCGGACGTTCCCTGATGTTTTGGTGTTGCTTTGCTGCCTCTGGCTCTGGACTGCTTGACCGTGTGCATGGCATTATGAAGTCTGAAGACTACCAACAAGTTTTGCAGTATAATGTAGGGCCCAGTGTGAGAAAGCTGGGTCTCCCTCAAAGGTCATGGGTCTTCCAGCAGGACAATGACCCCAAACACACTTCAAAAAGCACTAGAAAATGGTTTGAGAGAAAGCACTGGAGACTTCTAAGGTGGCCAGCAATGAGTCCAGACCTGAATCCCATAGAACACCTGTGGAGAGATCTAAACATGGCAGTTTGGAGAAGGCACCCTTCAAATATCAGGGACCTGGAGCAGTTTGCCAAAGAAGAATGGTCTAAAATTCCAGCAGAGCATTGTAAGAAACTCATTGATGGTTACCGGAAGAGGTTGATCACAGTTATTTTGGCTAAAGGTTGTGCAACCAAGTATTAGGCTGAGGGTGCCAATACTTTTTTCTAGCCCATTTTTGGAGTTTTGTGTGACATGATCAATGTTTTGCTTTTTGCTTCATTCTCTTTTGTGTTTTTTCATTGAAGACAAATTAAATGTAGATAATAATACCAAAGAATTTGTGATTGCAGTCATTTTCAGGAAGAAACTGAGTATTATCTGACAGAATTGCAGGGGTGTCAATACTTTTGGCCACAACTGTATAATGGGTGCCTACTGGAGGAGCTGCTCTATATTCTGTAACAGATCTGCCACAAATAAGCTAGCTCTGTATAATGGAAGCCTGCTGGAGGTGCTACCCTATATGTTCTAGTGGATCTGCCAGCTCTGTGTAATGGGTGTCTACTAAAGAGGCAGCTGCCCTATGTGTTCTAGCGGATCTGCCAGAGATGAGCTAGGTCTGTGCAATGGGCCCCTACTGGAGGCAGCTGCCATATATGTTCTAGCAACAGATCAGCTAGCTCTATAATGGGCGCCTACTGGAGTCAGCTGCCTTGTATGTTCTAGTGCAGGGTCACAAACTCCAGGCCTCGAGGGCTGCACACAGTCCAGGTTCTCAGAATTTTCTAAAGGTACCATCACACGCAGCAATATTGCTAGGCAATTTCACTGGCAATTTGCCGGTTGCAGTGAAATCATGGACCCATTGTTCTACTTTGTTGCTGTGTACAAATGGAACAATGTGTCCATGATTTCACTGCAACCAGCAAATTGCCAGTGAAATTGCCTAGCAATATTGCCGCGTGTGACGGTACCTTTAGAGTTTGACAGTTGGTAATTTGATTGCCAACTGTCAAAGAGAATGGAAATCCTGAAAACCTGGACTGGAGTTTGAGACCCCTGTCCTAGTGGATCTGCATAGATGAGCCAGCTCTGTGTAATGGACGCCTACTATAGGCAGCTGCTCTATATGTTCCAGCAGATTTGCAGCAGATGAGCTAACTCTGTGTAATGGGCGCCTACTGGAGTCAGTTGCCCTATATGTTCTAGTGGAATTGCCACACATGAACTAGCACTGTGCAATGGGAGCCTACTTGAGGCAGCTGCCCTGTATGTTGTAGCGGCATGGAGGATTGCTTCAGGAGATTACGCCTAAGGGAATATTTCAGTGACAAAGAGGATTCCGAACCCAACTGGGCCGAAGGAACAAGGATCCTGACAATCAAGAAGAAAAGGTCAGACTGGACTTTTGATCCTAAGCGTAACTCCCATTTGAACAAATATATAGACACTTTCAGACATTTGGTAAAATCCACTATTTTAGATACACACGAGTCAACCATCCAACGTCAATGCCCAGGAGAGAAGGGCCATACGGTCCTTGAAAACCAACAAAGAAATCATCATTAAACCTCCATACAAGGGTGGTGCAATAGTCATGATGAACAAATCTGACTACCTGAAGGAAGCAAACAGACAACTGATGGACACACGTTACTACAAGAAATTGCAGTCTGACCCCACACAGGACTATCACAAGGAGTTAAAAAGGCTGGTTTCTTGTCTACCTGACATATCCGTAAGAGCTGATGACCTAATACCAGTAAGTCCAAGAACAGGCACATTCTACATGCTTCCCATAATTCACAAATCAGGAAATCCAGGGAGAGCAATCATTTCATGTGTTGGCACCCTCACCGAACACATTTCTGGGTGGGTAGAGGGTGTTCTCAAAGCCCGGGTAAAAGAGACACCCAGCTACATTCAGGACACAACTGACCTATTGAATAAACTGTCAGCAATAGGTCCTCTACCAGAAGGAACCATCCTCGCCACCATGGATGTGGAATCTCTGTACAGCAACATCCCACACCAGGATGGATTAAATTCCTGCAAAACCTTCCTGGAAAACACAGGGATTGACGCTGACTCTGTGGTAGAACTCACAAAATTCATCCTCACGCACAACTACTTTACATTTTATGACAACGTATATTTACAGGAGACTGGCACAGCAATGGGAAGCAAAATGGCACCGCAATATGCAAACCTTTTCATGGCCAAGCTTGAAGGTGACCTTTTATCCTCTTGCCTTATCAGGCCTCTGGCCTACTACCATTATATTGATGACATTTTGATCATCTGGACGGAGTCAGAGCAACAGCTGAAGACGTTCCATGAACACTTTAATCAATTTCACCCCACCATTAACTCAACACTCAACTACTTCTGCACTAAAATCAGCTTTCTGGACACTATCATTAAGCTGCAGAACAATGAAATGGAGACATCCTAGTACCAGAAGCCAATTTACCGTCCAACATATTTCCGATGGGACAGTTTTCATGCAAAGCACATAACAAACTCTATTGTGTACAGCCAGGCCATCAGATACAACCGATTATGTTCCAACCCTATGGACAGAGACAATCACTTTGAGGACCTCAGAAAGACCTTTTTGATCCAGGGCTACCATCCAAGAACAATTGAGAACCAGATTACAAGAACCACCAGAATGTCAATGAATCATCTCCTACATTACAAAACAACAGAGTTCCTCTCATAGTCACCTACAATCCAAGTCTGGAGGTGCTAAGAGGAGCCACACGGGAACTGCAACCACTCCTACAAAAAAATGCCCGACTAAAATCAATATTTTCTCATCGCCACGACAGCACCCACAGAGAGACAGAGAGAGGGGATCCACCCCCAGGGACAGGAAACCTACAGATAAAAAGGGGCGGTCCCCCTCGCCTCCTCAGTTGGTTTCCTGTCCCTGAAGGGAACCTACAGATAGCATGTTCTGTGCTTACCTGGGTCCAATCAGCCTCTGTGCGGTGTCTGTGGGAACGACAGGGCCTGGGGCTTCAGAGGCAGCGTTGGGAAGTCCGGTTTCAGGCTCTCCCTTCGTCTGGAAGATTCCATGCTGTCAGGACCGTCCTGTCACATGGGGAGCGCAGGAGCGCGGTCGTTGGGCGGGCTCCT
The DNA here is from genome assembly GCA_033576535.1 of Allobates femoralis. Taxonomy (NCBI): domain Eukaryota; kingdom Metazoa; phylum Chordata; class Amphibia; order Anura; family Aromobatidae; genus Allobates; species Allobates femoralis. Next base: position 404,241,355 of record JARQOC010000003.1, read on the forward strand.
CCGGTGGTGTGGTGCCTGCTCCGCCTCTGGGGCTTCTTTGGGGTCCTGTGCACCTCCTTGGGCTCTGATGGGGCGCGGTGATGGGCGCGGGTGCGGTGCCTGCCGCTCCAATGGCGCCTCTTGCGGCTCCTTCGGGGGCACGCTGGGGCGCTGTGGGCAGGTGGGCACTGGTCCCGGCGCCGCCAGTCCCGCAGGCGCCTCAGGCAGGTCGGCATGGAGGGAGCGGTGCATGGCGCGCGCTTCCGGATGGGGCGGGGCGCATGCGCGGTGGCTCCTGGCGCTCCGACCCGGAAGTGAGGTCCTTTCCACTTCCGGGGTTGCCGGGGAGGTGTGCCGGCGGGAGAGGAAGTGAGAGCAGCGTGCGGGCGCTGTCGGGTGGCAACCGGGTCCTCTCCTACGGTTTCAGAGGGGCGCCCTCTAGGTGAAAGAGGTGCACGCCAGCAGCATCCAGTGGTCGCTCCAGGGATGGGAGCTCCGCTGTCAGGAGTGACAAATCCAGGACGGACCCTTCTGCCACTCGGGCTGGACCTCCACCTCCGGGACCGGTTCCTGCATTGCAGGGTGAGTACAGGCTCGACCTGTTTTCTGATGTCCTCCTTCTCTGTCTCCCTCTCTTTGGCTAAGTAAGTTGTGACGGTGAGACACTGGCACTGCGCCTTGCTGTTTATTCCAACTGCTTGTTCCCATCTTGTTTGCCAGGACCTTGTTGGAGGAGTCACCTGTGCCTGAGATCTGTGCCTTGTTACGGAAGACTTGCAGGCCTTTTTTCAGCGGCTATAGGAGCCGTGGTGTAGTGGTAAACCCTACTGCCTACCAATGCAAAGGTGCCCGGTTCGAGCCCTGCTGCAAAACCCTTTTAAACTGCATTTTATGGGTCATGGGACTCCCTCTCTCTCGGCCTTGTCCGTGGTGTATATGAGTCACGGTCCTGTTTTCCGTGGATAGTCTGCATATATTCATCCGCTCGGTCGCGAGTGCTCTGCAGTTTTTCTGACTCTATGAAGGATGTCGTCTCGGTTGACTGGCCTTTCCCTGCAGTAGCGCGTTCCTTTGCAGTCGGCTCTACCCTGCTGACTGTCCTTCCGCGGGGGTGGGACATGCTTGTGCGCCGAGTTGTGTTGACGCAGCAGTCCCTTTGGCTTCTCAGCCGTCGTCCATTCCTGTGGATGTGTCAGGCTTGCCCTAAGGATCCGCTGGATCTTGGGTGGTTTTGCTCCTCAGTCAGTCTTGGGCATCCTGCGTGGGGGCTGTTACACCGGCCGTCTTGGCCCCATGTACAGCCTGGTAGGGCTGGCGTTGCTTGCTCAGTGGTAGTTCGCCCTCCCAGTGGGCGTTTCCAGTGGCAATTGACTTTCCTCTCTTCCGCTGATAAGCGGCACGGGGCTAGCGGACGGGTCGGCGGGCCTCTCTAGATTAGCTCAGCACGCCTTTTGGCTTAATGGCGGGACAGGGGCTGCACGGGCGAAGTCCCGTTTATATACTTTCCTTGTCTGGGGGAGCGCCTGTGGACATCGGCTTGGTTGTTCCCCTTGCCATGGCAGCTGAACAGAAGTCGAGTTCCCTATTGCTTTTCTTCCGTCCTCCAGGAGGGCGGTTTCCCGCAGGTCTTTCGGTCGGTAGACTCCCAAGGCGGTCCCACACAGTTGAGGTGCCTCTGGGACGTGGGACACTCGGTTCCGTTAGTCTGGCTCCACCGGTTGGGGGCCGGTTGCGTGTTTTGTCCACACAGTGGCAGGCTGTTGTATCTAGCTTGTGGTTCCTTGATATTGTGTCTTCAGGTCTGAGTGGGCACTTTGAGGTTTTCCTGGGCTTCCTCTCCGTCTCCTTCGCCGCAGTTGGTAATGGAGGTTCGGAATTGGTTAGTGCCTCGGGTCTGGTTGCAGGTCCGGAGGGCCAGGAGGGACGGGGCGTTTTACTCCCCGTTTATTCCCGATCCCTATGCCTCATGGGCCTTTCCTCACGCTCTTTTCCCTTACACGCTTTATGGCGGTTCTCTAGGCCATGTAGGTTTGTTCCTAGTGGTTTTTTGCCGGTTGGTTTGCAGGTGCATATGGCCATATGGTGATTTTCCTGCTCCTCAGCATTTCCTCCATGTGGCGCTCGTGTTCGACGGCCGTCTCCGGCATTCGGGTTGCAGCATTTCTGTTGGCCTCGCTAGGGCCCGGCGTCTCTTCCCCACCGTGATGTCAGATGGGAGGGCTTTTTTTTTTTTTTTTTTTTGGCGTCAACTCGATATTCTTTATGTGCCGTATCTGGCTGATTTCCTCGTTGTGACACTTCTGCTTCTCGGGGCAGAGATCGCCTGTTCTGGTCCATTTCTCTTTTGCTCCTGGTTTCTTTCAGCGGCTGTGCTATTTTCTTTTTTGCCGGAGGACGAGACGCGGGTTGTACTCGCCACGGTTGGCTTGGGTTGGCCATCCTTGTATGTCCTTGTGCTCTGCTCTGTCCTGGTGGGGGTCCTTGACCTCTGGTATTCAGGGTGTGTTATGGGCTCGGTTCCGCACCAGATGTCTTTCGCAGGGAATTCTCTGCGGTGAGGATGGTTGCAGGGGTTCTTACAGGGCCCCCTTTCCCTTCCTTCGGCGGTCATTACTTCCCTTTCCTGGTGGTGTTTTCCAGGTCCCCCTCTAGGGGTGTTCTGTGGGTGGGTTCCCCATCTGCGGTGGTGGTTGCCGAGCCTCGTCCGCATTGTAGGGTGCCCCTCTGGGGTCGCTGTGTGCCTCGGGCAGTGGTCTGTCGGAGGCTGGTTCTTTTCAGGTCCGGGCACTTAAGGCGATGCTTCCGGCTTGGCTTCACTTTCTCCCACCGTTGATTCCCCAGCAAGTCAGCCTCTTGCCGGTCGGGGTGCCTTGTGTCTCGTATATCGATCGTCCAGCCGGTTCACGTTCACTGCCTCTGATGTTTTCTGCATCGCCGATTCTCCATCTGATCGCCCGTCCTCTACTGTCCCTCACCGCCCTTCAGCTCAACGGAACGGACATCTCCGCAGCAGTTTCTCTGCATCAGCTTCCTCTGCGTCAGGGCGAATGGACTTTGGCCGGAGGGTGTTCCAGCCGATGGTACGCCTGTGGGATCTCCTGGTCGGCGCTCTTCGCCGCCTGGGCGACTCAAGTCAGGACGTTTGCCTCACTCACTATCTGGGACCGTCCAGATGTGGTGGACTCTCTTCAGGGCTCTGGGGCTTTCCTTCTCAAATATGCCTTCCCTCAGCTGTCCGCTCTTCCATTGGTGATTAGGCCTTGTCCTGTCGGATCCGTGCTTTCTTCTGTCAACCCTGGCTCTGCTGTTTCAGGGTCCATTTCGTCACCCTCAGGTACGCGGTTTCCAGTTGATGGCAGGGACTTCGTACGGCGGTTCTTAACTGCATGGGGTTTTTTCGTATGGTCTGGGTTCTACCTTTCTCCTGCGTCTGACGCCCTGTACTACTCCTATCTAGGTAGGGTATGGCGTAGTTTTTTGTCTTTTTCATTGCCCCTTTTTTCTGCGGTTGTCCCCACCCAGCCTATTCTGGCGTATCTCCCAACAGTGTTGGGATTTGGGGTTGTCTGTTGGTCCTCTCAGGGTTCGGCGTGTTGCCTTGGGTGCCTTGTAGGGGCCTCCTATTGCGGGAGATGACTGGATTGCTCGTTTTTTTCTGCTTGTGAACGCTGTGCTCCGGTTCAGATTGCAAGTGTGTCTCCTTGGGTCCTGCTCCTTGGTTCTGGTGGTGCTTTCTAGTGCTCCGTTGCTTCTTTAGCCTCTTCTTCTCTGACCGTTCTTTCCCTTACGGCAGCCTTGTTTATGCTCTTCCCTCGGCGCGCCGGGTTTGGACGTTCGGGCTCTCTCCCATGCCCTCTGTTCTTCTCGGGCTTTCCTGATGGGTTGTGCTGAATCCTGTTCCTTCTTGCCTCCCAACGGTGGTTTCTGGGTTCGCCGCAGTTGGGGGTCCTTTCGGTCCGCCTTTTATCCTGGCCCTATTGCCCCTGCCGTACATAAGTTCCTACGCTCGCTGTTAGTCGAGTCGTCCTCTCCTACATTGTTGGACCCCTGGCAGGCAGGGGAAGTGGGGGGGCTCTGTTTGTCTCCTTCCAGGGTCGGATGAAGGGTCTGGAGTCTGAGTGTACCTTGTCCTGTGGGATCGGAGAAGCTATCTGCTTGGCGTCTCGGCTACCGGTGTGCCTCCTCCGGACAGTGTTGGGCCCTTTCCGCATGGGCAATGGCTTCTTCCTCGGCGGACCATGCTGGCTCGTCCGTTGACTTGTCATGTAAGGCGGCATCCTGGTCCTCACCTTCTTCTTTTTCTGACCACTTTCGCCTTGACCTCTCCTATGCTTCTGAGTGGCGTTTGGGAGGATTGTCCTCCACACGGTGGTCCCACCCTGAGCTTTAGATCTCTGTAAGTCTCTCTGTGGGTGCTGTCGTGGCGATGAGAAAAGACCAGATTACTTACCGGTAATCTTGTTTTATGGAGCCACGACAGCACCCACTCACTTCCCTCCCCTTGTTTTCTGCACGGTTCTTTGCCCTTCTATTGGTCACGTGTGTGGGGATGTTATTTTTAATGGAGTTGTCTGCTTTGTACTTATACTAATTAGCGGTTCCTCTCGGTCTCTGTAACACAACTGAGGAGGCGAGGGGGACCGCCCCTTTTTATCTGTAGGTTTCCTGTCCCTGGGGGCGGATCCCCTCTCTCTGTCTCTCTGTGGGTGCTGTCGTGGCTCCATAAAACAAGATTACCAGTAAGTAATCTGGTCTTTCCAGATCCCCCACTCTTGTGTTTTAGACATCCTCCGAATCTAAAAAACATCATTGTCAGCAGTGCCCTGTCCTCTCCAGGAGCAACAGGAACCTTTCCCTGCAACCAGAACAGGTGCAAAACCTGTCCATCTATAATGACAACTGACAAGATAAGGATTCCTGGGACAGATCAGGACTACAAGATCCCAGGTAACTTCAGTTGCACCACAAGCAATGTGATGTATTTAATTATATGTACCAAATGTCCAACAGGCAGCATGTACATAGGGGAGACCGGATTACAATTCAGAACAAGAATGAATTCTCATCGCCACTCAATAAAAGAAAAGCGTATGGATCTACCTGTAGCGAACCATTTTTGCAGCTCTGACCACAGGGTAACAGACATGAGGCTGCTTATTTTAAAAAGTAACTTCAGATCTCAGAGAGAGAGAGAAGAATTTGGGAATACAAATTGATAACAACCTTTGACACATTCAAAACAGGGTTAAATGCTTCACATGGATTCATGGTATTTTATGTGAAATGAACGGACATTTGGGGATAGCAGATTCATGCATTTTTATATAAAATAGAAGTGCATTTGGAGACATCTTGCAACACACTCAAATTATAGGACTAGTAACTCTTGACTCTTCTGTGAACTGTCTCATTTAGAACTCTGCTCTCCACAACTTAACTAAGTATTTTCAGATCTCCATGGGTTGGTAACCGTTTACCTAATACAATTTGCTCCGCTCATCTTAAAAATCTGGTTTCTCTGTCCCTGCTCCTCCACCCCACCCTAACCCTACTCTGCTTTGCGCCACCTGTCATATCCACCAGAGCATATAACACTGTTTTGCTTTTTTTTTTTTTCTTTCATTTGCTTATGTATGTGTCTTCAGAATTTGTGTCATTACCAGCCTGATGAAGGCTGCTTTGCTATGTTTACCATCTTTTCAGTTAGCCATTAAAAGGTATGAACCACTGAGGACTCAGATTGGAATATATTTTTCTATTTACTGGCTAAGGGCCCTTTCACATCAGCATTTTTTGAAATTTGCGGCAGATGCGGTGAAAAAACCGCATCTGCCGCGATTACCTCATACCGGCTGCACTTGCGGCACCGTTGTGGCGCGGTTGCGGTAAAGGCCATACAAGGTATAGGCGGACTTGCGGCAGGTGCGGCAAGTGCGGTTTTGGCACTTGCGGCAGGTGCATCCGCGAAAAAAAATGCTGTCAGCCGCGGTTTTTTTCGCGGACGCACCTGCCGCAAGTGCAAAAACCGCACCTGCCGCAAGTCCGCCTATACCTTGTATGGCGTTTACCGCAACCGCGCCGTAACCGTGCCGCAAGTGCAGCCGGTATGCGGTAATCGCGGCAGATGCGTTTTTTTCACTGCATCTGCCGCGAATTTCAAAAAACACTGATGTGAAAGGGCCCTAACACGGTATAAATATTCTTTACCTTATAAAAGACTCTTAACTCGCTGATTGACTGCAGTGCTGTCGATGTGATGTCAGCTGTGCAGATAATAACAGACACTGAGTACCACAGCAGGGACTCCGCACTGGACCCGGAGAGGGTCAGAAAAGTCAGTTTGTTTTCATAACACAAATAACGCCTGATTTCAGTTCTAGAACTGGAAAATCTCTTTAAGCCATGTTCACGTGCACACTTTAAATATTTGGTGAGTATTTTACGTCAGTATTTGTAGGCCACAACCAGGAATGGGTAATAAAGCAGAAATGGTGACATGTTTCTATTCTATACATTTTTACTCTAATTGTTCCACTCCTTAGGGCCCTTTCACATCAGCGTTTTTTTAAATTTGCGGCAGATGCGGTGAAAAAACCGCATCTGCCGCAACTGCCGCATAACGGTTCCACTTGCGGCACGGTTGCGGTTTTTTCCATAGGAAGTATAGGGGGACTTGCGGCAGATGCGGCAAGTGTGGTATTGCACTTGCGGCAGGTGCGGCAGAGAAAAAAACCGCGGCTTACTGCGGTTTTTTTCTCTGCCGCACCTGCCGCAAGTGCAATACCGCACTTGCCGCATCTGCGCAAGTCCCCCTATACTTCCTATGGAAAAAACCGCAACCGTGCCGCAAGTGGAACCGTTATGCGGCAGTTGCGGCAGATGCGGTTTTTTCACCGCATCTGCCGCAAATTTAAAAAAACGCTGATGTGAAAGGGCCCTTACAAATACTGAGATAGAAAATGCATAAAATACTCAACATGTACACGTGGTCTAATTATATGAGCACATGGTGTCCTCTAGAAAGTAGCATATCCTGTGACTTTTTCCTGTAAAAGATACTTCTGGATAAACGCACTCAGTGTAGTTCCTCACACCAATTTTTATTGATCATTTTGCTTTCCTACCGCTGCATTGTATTAGTGAGCAGCTTCCAAGCAGAAGCTGTGAGAAGACTGGTCATTTCTTTTAACCACTTTGTGGGTTTGAAAGCCTCATGCGAATACACTTTACAAAAGACAGAACATATGCACAGGGAGTTGTTTCCACATCCATGTTCATACAGTTAGGGCCAGAAATATTTGGACAGTGACACAAGTTTTGTTATTTTAGCTGTTTACAAAAACGTTCAGAAATACAATTATATATATAATATGGGCTGAAAGTGCACACTCCCAGCTGCAATATGAGGTTTCCACATCCAAATCGGAGAAAGGGTTTAGGAATCATAGCTCTGTAATGCATAGCCTCCTCTTTTTCAAGGGACCAAAAGTAATTGGACAATGGACTCTGATGGTGGGTTTACACGCCGCGATATCGGCGTCCAACTCCGACCCAACTCCGACAAAAAGTCACGTGGGTCGCGAGTTGGAGCCGATATCGTGTGCGCGTTGTATTGTTTTAGCATCCAACGCGATGCTGGAACGATGCCAAAACGATATCGGAGTTGAATAGCAAAGCTATTCAACTCGCCGATATCGCAAGGCCGTTGTACCAGCATCGCTGCGTGTGACAGCCCAACTCCGATGTCTACGCTCACGTCACCCATTCACTCCCATGTTAACTGGTCGTTCCTGGGTTGGTGGGCGTAGACATCGGAGGGACGTTGCATCCCGATATCGCGGCGTGTAAACTGGCGATGCGATGCAGGGAGAAACGTGCACTAAATGCGCGCTCCCGCGTCGTTGCCTCCGATATCGCCGCGATATCGGGACGTGTAACCCCACCATAAGGGCTGCAATTAACTCTGAAGGCGTCTCCCTCGTTAACCTGTAATCAATAAAGTAGTTAAAAGGTCAGGGGTGGATTCCAGGTGTGTGCTTTTGCATTTGGAAGCTGTTGCTGTGACCAGACAACATGCGGTCAAAGGAACTCTCAATTGAGGTGAAGCAGAACATCCTGAGGCTGAAAAAAAAGAAAAAATCCATCAGAGAGATAGCAGACATGCTTGGAGTAGCAAAATCAACAGTTGGGTACATTCTGAGAAAAAAGGAATTGACTGGTGAGCTTGGGAACTCTAAAAGGCCTGGGTGTCCACGGATGACAACAGTGGTGGATGATCGCCGCATACTTTATTTGGTGAAGAAGAACCCGTTCACAACATCAACTGAAGTCCAGAACACTCTCAGTGAAGTAGGTGTATCTGTCTCTAAGTCAACAGTAAAGAGAAGATTCCATGACAGTAAATACAAAGGGTTCACATCTAGATGCAAACCATTCATCAATTCCAAAAATAGACAGGCCAGAGTTAAATTTGCTGAAAAACACCTCAAGAAGCCAGCTCAGTTCTGGAAAAGTATTTCATGGACAGATGAGACAAAGATCAACCTGTACCAGAATGATGGGAAGAAAAAAGTTTGGAGAAGAAAGGGAACGGCACATGATCCAAGGCACACCACATCCTCTGTAAAACATGGTGAAGGCAACGTGATGGCATGGGCATGCATGGCTTTCAATGGCACTGGGTCACTTGTGTTTATTGATGACATAACAGCAGACAAGAGTAGCCGGATGAATTCTGAAGTGTACCGGGATATACTTTCAGCCCAGATTCAGCCAAATGCTGCAAAGTTGATTGGACGGCGCTTCATAGTACAGATGGACAATGACCCCAAGCATACAGCCAAAGCTACCCAGGAGTTCATGAGTGCAAAAAAGTGGAACATTCTGCAATGGCCAAGTCAATCACCAGATCTTAACCCAATTGAGCATGCATTTCACTTGCTGAAATCCAGACTTAAGACGGAAAGACCCACAAACAAGCAAGACCTGAAGGCTGCGGCTATAAAGGCCTGGCAAAGCATTAAGAAGGAGGAAACCCAGCGTTTGGTGATGTCCATGGGTTCCAGACTTAAGGCAGTGATTGCCTCCAAAGGATTCGCAACAAAATATTGAAAATAAAAATATTTTGTTTGGGTTATGTTTATTTGTCCAATTACTTTTGACCTCCTAAAATGTGGAGTGTTTGTAAAGAAATGTGTACAATTCCTACATTTTCTATCAGATATTTTTGTTCAACCCTTCAAATTAAACGTTACAATCTGCACTTGAATTCTGTTGTAGAGGTTTCATTTCAAATCCAATGTGGTGGCATGCAGAGCCCAACTCGCGAAAATTGTGTCACTGTCCAAATATTTCTGGCCCTAACTGTATGTTCATTCTTCTAAGGCTGGCTTCACACTGCAGTTTTTCACTGATCAGTGTCCATCAGTGTTTGGGTGCCAAAACCAGGAGAGGAACCAGGAGAGGAACTTGCAGAGAAAAACTATAATTGAAAGATTGACCCCTGTTCTGAGTTTTGGAGACACTCCTGGTTTTGGCACCCAAACACTGATGGACACTGATCAGTGAAAAACTGCAGTGTTGTAATGACCGGAGGTCCTATTAAGATCCAGTGAGTCACAGACTGAGACAGAGGCAGAAATAAACAACATTATTTTTACTGATATGGGGATCAAGGTATGGTTCAGAAAGGAATGTAAAAGTCTCAAAATCCCCTTAAAATATTACCAATAACAGTTTAACACCCTCAGCGTTAGCCGACATCAATGCACCGATTTCAGAGTTCCCAGGGTATGTAAATCACACTCAGAACCAGGAACAAATTTACCTACACGTTAGACTTATCAAGGATTTAACTTAACTAAAGGCTATGTACATCAACTGTGGGCGGTCTGATGGGACCTCTGAGATGGCACACTGAGTATAACTTATCACAACTAATAACAATACATTACACTATATCAATGCTGGCTATACACTTAGCACAGGGATACCCGGTGTAGGGATCAGTCTCTATAGCAGCAGCAAGTAAGGCAGTGACACTCAGGCTCAGTCCAAAACAAGTGTGTTTTATTTCACACAATGGCAAAACAAACAAAAAAACAGTCCTTACATCAGGATAATAGCGTCGGCCCTAAACCTGCTCCTCCTGGAGCTCGCCTAGGGGTCCTTCCCCACCTTGGGGTCCGGTACACGCTCCCTGTGTGCTCACAGGCTACTTTCCCACCGACTGAACTCCTCCAGTCTGATCTCATCTCACAACACCTTGACAGCCGTCTCTTCCGGCCTAACCTTTCTCACCTGTCTTTCCCTCCCAGCTACTTCAAAAGCCTGGGGCGGGAGATGAGGAATGGAGGCCCGCCCAATAACCTTCCCCCATTCCTCATAGATGAGGTCCCATAACAGGCTTTACCAACAGCCACCGTTCTCAGTAACGGTGGCCACACCTACCTCACCTATGGTCATGTAAGCATCTCCCGTCCCATACATGCAGTAGCTCACCATCCTTGGGGAAACATAGCGTCCCTCTACCACCATTCCCCTTGCTACCTCACACCGGGTAGCTCAAAACTATGGTACCATCAACCTCAAATGTAGCTTTACACCGGTGTATATTCCACGTGGGCTGCAGCAAGTCCAGATAAAGAAAAGAAAAACCTTTGGCGCCAAAAAAAACGTATTGTAAAAAAACAGCAAAATTTGGCAGCTTACCAGCCAATGCCAGATTCACATGTCCAGTACTTTAGTTCTGTAAGCTTGGGGTGCAATCTGTGGAGCACTCTTTTCCAGGGCTTGTCAGGACCTTGTCAGGATCCTCCCAATGTGGATGGCACCGGACGCCGGCTCTCCTTTCGCAGTCACTCACGGCCTTTTTGGACGCCAATCACTCGCTCTATCAGGGGGAACATCTCCTCAGCCTCCTTGTCAGGATCCTCCCAATGTGGATGGCACCGGACGCCGGCTCTCCTTTCGCAGTCACTCACGGCCTTTTTGGACGCCAATCACTCGCTCCATCAGGGGAACATCTCCTCAGCCTCTCCTCGGATGCTGGACACTTGCTCAGTTCAAGATAAAGTCTTTAGTCCACACAACAGGGCTTGCAAACAACTTTAAAGGCCCATATAGCTTGCACTGGCTCTGCTGTAATCCTTACACTAGTAATGGCCACCGCAGAGAGCGATCAACAACAACAGGAGCAACTGACAGAGCCGTCACCAAGGCAACCGGAGATTGTGATTTCACTTTCCTAGACACAGAGCAGTCACCATGGCAACCAGAGATTGTGTTTTTCACTTTCCTGGGCCACTACAAAATGGCAGTCTGCTTGGTTTTAGCAGCTTATTAGTTTACTCTCTTACAGTGGAAGCCAGCCTAAGATGTATTTTTAGTGGGGTTTTCAGGTAGGTTCTAGGAAGTAGCAGCACTAAGGAGATGCCATTTCTCAATATGTGATTTCATTACATGTGTAGACCTGACAAGACCTGAAGAAGAATAATGCTTTCCTAGCGCCACTGGCAGTTCATTTTGTGCTCTCTGGGTGTCACAGCAGTCAAACCACCAACAATTGCCACGTAGCAGTATGCTTTCATTGTTCAGAGTGAGCTAACCCATGTAAGCCACTACTGACAGTGATGCTTACTTGTCATTCATTTTATTCAAAGGTGGTTCTTTTAGATCTTCATGTCTTGAGCATATCTTCAATGTCTTACATCCATACTAAGTGATTGTCAGTGGTGTTTGTGTATGAAAAGAACATGATTTGTCTTTTTCTTCTTCAACAAGTTTGTGTGATCCAAGATTTACTGGAATGGAATGTGAAAATTCATTCAGCTATGGTGTATGTACCTCAAGCCAGTCTACATGGAGCAATGATATACAGTCTAACGGCACAGCTCAGAAAAGGAAAAGATATGAGAATGGCTCCAAGGAAGATGGGCGACCCTTCAAGTCAAGAGGTATGACAGTTCTGTATAAATTATCATTCTATGTTGTCATTTACACTACGATCAGGTTGTCACTGAAATTCACACTTTATAAGATGCTCATACGCCTCTGATCTTTACTTGCTAAAGAGCATTCAGCTGAGAGCTATTCCGTCTCCTCCATATACACAAACTTAACCCCTTTATGTACATGTGGGAGGTGCGTTCCCACATCTGCCATACCTGTATGGAGTTACGATCATGGCTGCTCACATGCAGAGCCGGCAGAATCGTCAGCAGGTGTCAGCTATGTATTATAGTTGACACCCTGCTTTATCGCTCACGATTAGAGCTATCACTGATCATTGGCGTTTAACTCCTCTGATACCTCTGAGAATTACGACAGCGTAATCAATTTGCTTATAGCGGGAGGGTGATCCATCTTCCCTTTTATTGGCAGAAAGCGATTGTGACTGCTTTCAACTGATGCCTTCCATTGTGACCCTGGGCAGAATTATGACCACGGGTGACCCAGGTATGGTGGCCTTTGTGGTCCTGCCTTGAGCAGGAATTCACACACCTTTTGCCTGTGTCTGATTAAGAGATCTAATGTCTAGCACTGCAAAAGCAGATCATATCAGGAAAGAGGATGATGCACCATCTTGGGAGTAGATAAAAAAAGAAATAAAAATGTAACACTATTTAAAAAAATTACAACCTAAAGAACAAAAAAAATGCCAATCTAATATATAATTCCCCTAACGCACTTCCGTAAGTTTCGGCACTGTTTCCGTCGTCGTGTCCGCGGGCGCGCGACGCGCACGCGACTGACTCGCAAAGCCTAACTCGCAAAGCCTAACTCGCAATGGCCGCGAATAGGCGCCACTGACTCTCAAAGCCTCACTCGCAATGGTTTTTGGTCATTTGGTGAAAAAGTCCAAAAACGTTTCACACACACAATGGACATTTTTTGGCACTTTTAAAAAAACGCATGTGTTTTTTTTACTGCTAAAAAAAAAAGCAAATTGTGTGTGAACAATGCCTGTATTATATATGTGATTATATAGGAATTATCAGTATCTAATATATAATTCCCCTAACGCACTTCCGTAAGTTTCGGCGCTACTTCCGTCGTTGTGGCCGTGGGCAGAGGCCATTGCGAGTCTCTCCGCCCCGGCGACGACCGACGAGAGCCGAGCGCCGTGGCCGAAAATAGAACCAAGGGCCTGGCCATGCACAGCTCTAAAGACCGCTATGTATCTCAATGGGAAGTGAGGCGCTATGCTCATTGGTCGGCGCCAGCACTCAGCGACCAGTGAGCATAGCGCCTCACTTACAGCGGTAAATTTGAAACTCAAAGTCCTCCGTGTATCTCAATGGGAAGTGAGGCGCTATTCTCATTGGTCGCTGTGTGCTGGCGCCGACCAATGAGCTTCACGCCTCACTTATAGCGCTAAATTTGAAACTCAAAGTCCTCCATCTATCTCAATGGGAAGTGAGGCGCTATTTCATTGGTCGGCGCCCAGCACACAGCGACCAATGAGCTTCGCGCCTCACTTCCTATGGCGATACATGGAGGACTTTCAGTTTCACATTTAGCGCTGTAAGTGAGGCGCTATTCTCATTGGTCGGCGCCAGCACACAGCGACCAATGAGAATAGCGCCTCACTTCCCATTGAGATACATGGAGGACTTTGAGTTTCAAATTTACTCAAAGTCAAACTCAAAGTCCTCCATGTATCTCAATGGCAAGTGAGGCGCTTCTCTCATTGTACTCATGACAGTAGCAACATTAACTCCTTACATTCCGTTTTATCTGTAATTTCTATAACACAGTGTGTAGTTGTACTGCCACTGCGAAGTTAAGCCCTTATATGCCATTTCTGCCTTAACTCCATACTTTGTAGTCTCTATTACTACTGCCAGTAGGAACATTAACCCCTTATATTCCATTATTGTTGTTATTTCTATTACACAGTGTATAGTTGTAATGATACTGCGAAATTAACCCATTATATACCAGTTCAGCATTAACTGCATATTTGGTAGTGTTTATAACTACTGCCACTGGTACATTAACCCCTTGAACACCATTTTGGATATAATTTACAGCGCTGAGTCTGTTGTGGGAGTGCCTGTGGGACATTAACTTCTTCAGTAACATTTTTGATATCATTATAAGTTCCTACTCTGTTATAGTCCTGTTAGTCGGACATTAACTCTTTCTACACCTCCACTATATTGCTACCCTCACAGTTCTGCCTACATCGCCTACTTAGTCATATATCTGGTGTTTAAGTCTATTATTTAAAACTCTTAAAAAAATTATATACAGATTCTAGACTCCCGATTCTTTAGAATCGGGCTCACAGCTAGTAGATAAATATATTTATCTAGCAAAAAATAAAGAAGGTGCACATATTTGGTATTGCTGAGGCCAGAACGACCGGATCTATAAAATTATAGAAATGGTTTGCAGCACCTCGGTAAATTCGGGTTATCTCAAGCTACCCCTTGGTTGGGGTGCTAGTCAGCCCAGGCAGTCTGTCCTGGACAGCGTGCAGACATCAATATATAGAAAGACAGCGCCTCACAAGTCGGTGGTGATTTTCAAATCCACATCTTCATTCTGTCTCCCATGCAACATTTCTAACCACACAAGTTAACCACACAAGTTCTTTAACCTTCCTAGCGGTATTCCCGAGTGTAACTCGGGGTTAACTTTCACTGCTAGAAGCGGTAACCCCGAGTCACACTCGGGAATACCCGCGACTCCTGCCGCTGCTCACTGTGAGGCCGCGGGGGGGCTGTCAGAGCCCAGCACTGCTGCCCCTGCTTCAGCCGCGGGAGAGTCCAGGGGGGGGAAAGCTGTCAGTGCCCCGTCACCCCTGGCACAGCCGCGGGTGAGTTCCGGCGGGGGGGGCTGTCAGTGCCCCGCCGCCCCTGCTACAGACAGCCGCGGGTGAGTTTCGGCGGGGGGGGGGGGCTGTTAGTGCCCCACCGCCCCTGCTACAGCCGCGGGAGAGTCCAGGGGGGGAGCTGTCAGTGCCCCGCCGCCCCTGGCACAGCCGCTGGTGAGTTCCGGCGGGGGGGGCTGTCAGTGCCCCGCCGCCCCTGGCACAGCCGCTGGTGAGTTCCGGCGGGGGGGGCTGTTAGTGCCCCGCCGCCCCTGGCACAGCCGCGGGTGAGTTCCGGCAGGGGGGGGTGGGCTCTGCTGTCAGAGCCCTGCTGCAGGTCTTACCTGCCCCTTGCCGCCGGCGCCATGACAGGGATATGATGCCGCCCCCTTCTCCTAGGGTTAGGGCTAGGGTTAGGGCTAGGGTTAGGGTTAGGGCTAGAGCCTGGGCTGCAGACGAAAGGAGGGGCGGGAACACCCAAGGGAAGCAGGATGCTTCCCTCAGTTACCCTCCTCTCCTCTGTCACGGGGGCCCCCTACTGATGGTTGAGGGGCCCCCTACCCAGTCGGGGCCCTGGTGCAGCTGAACCAGCTGCACCATGGTAGATCCGCCCCTGACGCTCGGGGTAAATGGCAGCGGAGTCTCTTTCCCTTCTCTTGGTGATCCACCGGTGTGATCGCCGGTGAGAGCCCCTTTGGATGCCTCCATATGACTTCCTGGTTCCGTCTCTGTGAGCCGCAGTGGCTCATTGGAGGCGGAACTGGGTGGGAAAAAAAAAGTATAAAATTTCGGCCCATAAAAGAAATTTTTTATGAAAAAAAATGGTACCGCATTTAGGCTGCTTTCACATCAGCGTTTTTTTTAAATCGCAGCAGATGCGGTGAAAAAACCGAATCTGCCGCGATTACCGCATAACCGCGACACCTGCGGCACAGTTGCGGCAAGCCCCATAGAATGTCTATGGGGGCTTGCGGCAGATGCGGCAAGTGCGGTATCGGCACTTGCGGCAGGTGCGGGCGCAAAAAATCCCTGGCTGACCGCGTTTTTTTTCGCAGCCGCACCTGCCGCAAGTGCTGAAACCGCACTTGCCGCACCTGCCGCACCCTTACCGCAAGCCCCATAGACATTGTATGGGGCTTGCCGCAACTGTGCCGCAGGTGTCGCGGTTATGCGGTAATCGCGGCAGATTCGTTTTTTTCACCGCATCTGCCGCGATTTAAAAAAAAAACGCTAGTGTGAAGGTACCCTTAGTACAAAATTCCTGACATAATCATACCGCCAGGTATAAGATTATTGATTATTGAATAAAATTATATTATTTATTTAATTATAATTCATGATTTTATGTTTCAAACTTTATCACATCTGAGAGGTCTACTAGAGTCTTCTTTGATCAGGTAATTACTAAGAATTGCAGGCCGACAGTACATAACACCAAATTTCCATGCAAAAAAATGGTACCGCTTTTAGCACAAAATTCCTGACATAATCATACCGCCAGGGAGGTTAACAAGCACATTATACAGTGTACAAAAATGCCTTAAATAATGCAAAACCCACCCTTTTGTTAATCTCAATCCAATCCACATTAAGTATTGGCAATAACATAAATCAAACTTGCATACAATTAAAATGCCCCAGTGGACTCGTATGTTAATATACCATCATTCCCAATCCTGTATGTATAAACAGATTGCTCATCAGAAATATACTTATGGAGTATTACCCCAAAATCATCCGTAATCCAGCTAAACTGAATATCAAATGATGCACAAACATCCAATAAAAAACCCAAAATTTTATTTGAAGTATTAAAACACAGACATTTTTGACAGACATAAATATAGAACCTTCAATGAGGAGGTTGTGGGGAAAAGAGATTTCAAGGGGGACCTAAATACACAAAGTATTTCCTAGCAAAAAATGAATGAACAATAGCTGACAGTGTGGAACCCTTTCATGAAAACTCCTCCTCTGCACACAGACAAGGGGATATAAGACCAGCACAATATACAAAAATTATACACAAAACTAGTTACCGTATATACTCGTGTATAAGCCGACCCGTGTATAAGCCGACCCCCCTACTTTTGCCCCCAAAAACTGGGAAAACGTATTGACTCGCGTATAAGCCGCTTGTGGACTCCAGCACAGGTATACAACCCCCAGCAGTGAGGTATACAGCAGCCTCCCCAGTGGTAGTTGTGAGGCACCGCCGGCATGATCCTCATGGCCGGGGTACATCACATGTAGGATCAGAGGATGATCCTGTGCACACTGGCCGGTTTTCCTGTGATGATAATACTGTGTGAACCAACCTGAACACAATGAGGTTTCATGAGCCTAATGAGCGGCAGTGAGAGTGGGATGAGATCGAGGAGTCCATGAGGAATAGGATGTAATAAGTGAGTGCTGACAACCCGGAACACAGGGAGTTAACCTGAGCTGTGTGACAGGCTGATTACCAGCAGCTGAGGGGGTGTGTCCATGTGGGAGTGGCTGGCACGATAAGAGTCGGCCACCTGAGTGATTGTGAGATTGATTCTGGAGGCTGGGATTGATCCTGGAAGCTGAGATTGATTCAGATGGAAGCTGAGACCAGCCAAGTGCAGAGCAGTCTGGAGGCTCTGAGTACATGATGGGAGCATGCTAGCTCCATGCCGGTGACGAGGTCCGTGGTCGTGTCCGCACCTGGAGGGGGAAGCCGTGGCTGAACCTGGTGGATACTGGTCCGGGCGTGGGGTGAAACACGCCCGGGAAAGGAGCCTGTGGGGATGCCTGGTGGAACCTGTGACACAGGTAGCGAGACCCGGATCCGTGCCCGGTAAGAAAGCAGTTCCCGAGCGATAGTGTGAACTGTGCACCTAGTGTGTAAATCATGTTAGGCGAGTATAGACCGCCCTTGGGACCGACTCAGTGGAGTCCGTTAAAGGTCCTGATGAACCGGAATGTATGTAGCCCTTGGAGGCAATTGTATGTAGTGTGCCAGGCGGGCATAGACCGCCTTTGGGTCCGAGTCAGAGTACTCAGTTAAGGGACCCGATGAACTATGTGTATGAGGGCTTAGGTAATGGCCCTGAATGAGAGATGATGACCTATGTAAGACCCATGTATAATCATGTGGAGAGACAGTGACCCAGCTGGTATGGATGATGTTGGAGGCGTTCCGTCCTTGGGACGAGAGGGAGGCTTGCCCTGCTGCATGCAGAGGGTACCTGATCCCTCAACCATGACCTCTAATGGTGTGGGTGTGCCTGTGGTGCCAGAGACAGGGGTAATAGGGCTCCTAGTAGGTAACGGATGTAGAGGTTCCCGTGCACTATGGTTTGCCAGTCCCTGTAATGGGCCATGGAGGGGCCACAGTCCATGGATGTGGGCTGTGAGCAGGTGTGTGATCCATGGACGTTTGAATGATGGATCACATACGGTGTGTAAGGTCCCGGTCAGGCAGGATTCCTGACTACGGGTGAATGTATATCATCATGCTGGGGTGACTAAAGCCAGGCGGCAGGTACCGCCATTGGGACCCACAGGGCCCGTTGAGGCGTATGTAACGAAGGTCAGAAGCAGGGGTTAGAAGGGCTCCCGTACTGGGTAACGCGTGGTTAGGCCGGAGGCCGCAGCCACGGGTTACTAGGGTTTGCCAATCCCTGTTATGAACCCGGAAGGGTCATCATCGTACTGTAACTTATGTATAGTGTAAGTAGGCCGGAGGCCGTAGCCACCATGGGAGCTGTTAGTAGAGCTCCAATGGGGACAGAGATGGTTACAGGTCCCGGGTTACTATAAAACGTTATGTGCAATATAAGTGTTATGTGATGTTAAATGTAAATGTATGGTGTATTTATGTAAAGTGTTGTTAATCAATGTGATATGTGTCAAACATGCTACCCGGGTTATGTGATTAATATGTGAAAATAAACGGGTAGACATTGGTTAACCTTATAAACACGTGTTCTTGTCGTTTTGCAAGCGGGTTCCCCGGTGGCTACCTCACATAGTATACAGCAGCAGCCCCAGTGGTATATACAGCAGCAGCCCCAGTGGTGGTATACAGCAGCCCCAGAGGTATATGCAGCCGTATATGCAGCCCCATATGCAGCCCCAGAGGTATATGCAGCCCCAGAGGTATATGCAGCCCCAGAGGTATATGCAGCCCCAGAGGTATATGCAGCCCCAGAGGTATATGCAGCCCCAGAGGTATATACAGCCCCAGAGGTATATGCAGGCCCAGAGGTATATAAAGTAGCCCCCCCCCATATCAGTATACAGGCCCCCCTTGGGTAGTAATCCTGTAAAGGAAGAGATTAGTATACTTATCCTTCCGCTGTCCCACTGCCGCTGTCCCGCTGCCGCCATCACGCTCCTCCATCTTCATCCAGCGTCTTCTGTCTTCTTTCGGCTTCCTCCTCTGTCGCGCAGGCAATGACGTCATTGCCTGCGACCATTGGAGGAAGCCGGAAGAAGACAGAAGACGCTGGATGAAGACGGAAGAGCGCGATGGCGGCGGCGGGACAGCGGCAGTGGGACAGCGGAAGGATAAGTATACTAATCTCTTCCTTTACAGGATTACTACCCAAGGGGGGCCTGTATACTGATATGGGGGGGCACTGTATACTGTATACATTGTATACAGTATACAGTGACTCGCGTATAAGCCGAGGGGGGGACTTTTCAGCCCAATTTTTGGGCTGAAAAACTCGGCTTATACGCGAGTATATACGGTAGTCTATGTCTAAAAGAGACAAACATTAGAATGCGCTGAGCTCAAAGTTGTAGAGTAATTTAAATATCTGGGCATGAAGATATCGTTACCGGTTACAGATTTTGTCCGATTGAATGTAGACCCGTTGTTGATCAAAGTAAAAGATAAGGCACAAGCATAGTCCAAATTGCGTCTCTCAGTGGTGGGCAGGGCGAACCTGGCCAAAATGATCCTTATGCCTAAGATTCTTTTTTTTTTTTTTTTTAAATCAGATATATTTTTTATTAAGCAAATTCAAACATTACAAAGATCCACAAATATGCATCAAAGTTTTATATGTTAATGCACCCCTACCAATCCCCCCCTCCCCCCTCCCTTCAACATCCCCTCCCTCCCCAACCCTTTCCGTAGACAGCTGTTAGTTATCTATAGTGATTATTTAAATGGACAATATCTACCAACAATATCACAGTTCGAGTAACAGCAACTTATAGATATAAGGAATAAACCACTCTCCTAACCCTTGGACTTCCCTGTCCAACCTTCCTTAACTCTACCCATCACCGATTAAGCCAGGGTTCCCACAATTGATCAAATAGTTTCTCCGCACTCCGTCTCCTGTATATCTTCCCCTCCAGTTTAATAATATATTCTACACCCTTAATATATTCCGTCCTCAAGGGTGGCTCGGCCCTGATCCAATGCCTTGCTATTAGCTTACGGGCAATGAACAGCAGTCTAGCCACAGCCACTTTACGCACATTCAGAACCTTAATAAGCTCTACGTAGCCCAACACACATACAAGGGGTTCTATGGGTATCACGAATTCATACCTGCCCTTTATCAGGGTCAACACTGTCAACCAAAATGCTTGTAAACTGGGGCAATTCCACATCATATGTATAAGTCCGGCATTCTCACTATGACATCTCGGACACTCTGATGATCCCCGTACTCCAATTTTGAACAAAAAAGCAGGTGTTCTGTATGATCTGTGGACCAGGTATAACTGCGACAGTCTCCCCGGTTCGCTCAGTGACAACTTGGACCCATATTCCAGAATTGATTCCCAGGCTTCATTTTCTATCTCCCCTATGTCCTCCTCCCACTTATCCCGTGCCTTTATGGGGTATCGCAGCAGAACTGTATGCATAAGGTCTCTATAAAGTGTAGATATGACCCCTTTCGTGACACCTGCCATACATATGTTGTCTAATACCACATCCACCTGCAACCGAAGATCAGTCAGTTTAGCCTGCTGCCTGAAGGCATGTCGGACCCTGTAATATAGAAATTTGTCAGACTCTCTCAAATGAAATTCGTTCCTCAGGTCCTCAAATGCCTTCAATCTTCCTCCTGATAGAATCTGAGTCACCCAAGTTATGCCCCTGTGCCTCCACACCTTCTGCTCCCCCAATTTATAAAATTCCCGCAGATTCATATTTAACCATAGAGGGGTATACTTCAAAACACCTGTAATCCCTCTCACCGCCCTAACCTTGCTCCAGACCTTATGGACCAGGCACAGGGTGGGAAACCGACCCCCAATCCTACCGAAGTCTTCAGCCTTCAGCACCCCCACCAATGGTTTCTGAGAAATAAAATGTTCAAGAATTAATTGAGTAGAAGAACCCAGACCCCATTCTGCCCATCCTCTAAAGTGTTGGCTCTGTGCAGCCAGAAAATAAATCCATGGATCTGGCATAGCCAGCCCTCCTTCATCTTTTGGCCTCTGTAATGTTTCCAGCTTTAGTCTTGGCTGACCCGTACCCCATGCTAGTTTCCGTAATAATGATCTCAGTTTCTGAAACAGTCCCCTCTGAATCCAGACAGGCGAGTTATGGAGCACATAGAGGAGTTTTGGCATGAGAACCATCTTTGCCAAGTTGATTCTACCTACCACCGAGAGGCGCAGACCACACCAAGCCCGTATCTTATCTCTCAGGAACTCAATCAAGGGCAAAACATTCCAATTAACGTAGTACAGGGCAGGCAAGGAAATCTGGATCCCCAGGTATTTAAACTTATCGACCAATTTCAAATCAGCACACCCCCCGTCTACCAGTCCCACCTCTCCATCCTCATCCACCTTCATGATGCTAGATTTTTCCCAATTGATCCTAAGGCCAGACATGTCCCCAAATTCCTTAACCACCCCTACCGCCTGAGCAAGAGAGTCCCCGAGTCTCATAGGAATAACAGAACATCATCTGCATATAGAGCCACTTTCTTTTCAACCGAACCGAATCTAAACCCCTGCACCCCAGCCGTTTGCCTGATATATGTAGCTAAGGGTTCTATGGCTATAGCAAAAAGCAAGGGCGACAGCGGGCAACCCTGGCGAGTGCCCCTAAACAATCGAAACGTACTCGACCGCCAACCATTCACCCTCACACTAGCCACAGGATCCCGATACAGTATCTTCACCCACGAGACAAACCGCTGGTGGAAACCCATCCTCTCCAATACCAACCACAAGTAGTCCCATTCCACACTATCGAAGGCTTTATGGGCGTCGAGAGAGACCACCACTCTACTTCCTCCATTATCCGCAGGAAGCTGAATGTTCAAGAAGAGGCGTCGCAGATTGACAGCTGTGGATTTATGAGGCATAAATCCAGTTTGGTCAGTGTGAATCACATCAGTAATCACCTCTCCTAGCCTACGTGCCAGGACCTTGGCCAGCAGCTTCACATCTACGGATAGTAATGAAATGGGCCTATATGATTCTGGTTTGCTCCTATCCTTGCCTTCTTTAATATGACAACCACAACCTCTTCCCTCATGGACTCAGGCAGACAACCCGTCTGCAAAGCCTCCTGAAAGACTATCAGCAGTCTGGGTAACAGAATCTCTTTAAGTTGTTTATAAACCTCAGCTGGGAAGCCGTCTGCCCCAGGGGCCCTATCATTCGACATTGAGGCCAATGCATCCTCCAGTTCATCTATTGTCAATGGCGCCCCCAGCCTTTCACCACACTCCTCTCCCACCCGTGTTAACCCAGCTCGTTCAACATAAGGAGCTAGCTCATCTCTCGAGATTGTTAGACCAGAGGAGTACAGTTTTTCATAAAAGCATTTAAAGACATCTAGTATACCCTCCGTGTCATCAACTATCCCGCCCTCATCATTCGCAATAGAATATAATGAAGATTCCCTCTGGGCAGCCGCTACTACAGACAAAAGGTGGCCAATCTTCTCCCCGTCTTCAAAAAAGGATGCCTTGTAGAACTCCTGCCTCCTCTCCGTTGCCCTGATATATAGATCATCCACAACCTTTTGGGTCTCCCTGAGGTGGGCCTGCGCCTCCATCGACGGTCTGTCAATGGCAGCAGCCTCCGCCATTCTCAGTGCATCCATCGCCCTCTATTCTTCAGCCCTAGTTTCAGATTTACACCTAGAGATCTCTCTAATAAACAAACCTCTTAGGAACGCTTTCATGGTATCCCACACCACTCCCTTGGGGGCGCTACCCTCGTTATCCAAAAAAAACCCTTCAAGTTCTGTACCAATTTTTTGCATATCCAATGTCCGCAACTACGAGGGGTGAACCTTCCACTCCCACCTGCATCCCCCCCTCCCCATCCCAGTTCCAAGAGTTATCATAATTGGTTTGTGATCTGACACCACCCTCGGCAAGTATTCTACCTTGTTGACCATATTATCCAGGTGACGATTACCCAGCGCCATATCAATCCTGGACATTGAGCCGTGTGAAGTGGAGAAACATGAGTAGCAGCGGCACCCCTCATTTCTCACTCTCCACAAGTCAATCATTCCCAGTTCCCTAATGTATCTTGCAAATGGAGTTAACCCATGCCCTCCAACAGACCTCTGACCTCTCCCCTCCCGGTCCAAGCCCTGCTCCAACACCGTATTAAAGTCTCCCACAAGTAGTAGAGGTATTCCCACCCTGTACCTGGTGTGGTCCATAATCTCATTTAGCATGACCTCGGAAAACGGCGGTGGAAATAAAACGGCCACGAAGCAAAACATACATCCATACACACGACATACCACCATGACATACCGACCATCCTTATCTAAGCGCACTTCCATCTTTTCATATGGCACCGAGGCATGGACCAGGACCGAGTCCCCCCTCGCATAGTTTGAGTATGCGGCGTGGTACGCATGACTTTGCCATCTCCTGGCCAAACCATTTTTCTTCTCATTGGTCAGATGCGTCTCCAGCAAGCATATGATGGCTGGCCTGAAGGAGAGAGCATGCCGCAACACCGTTGCCCTCTTAGTCCTATCAGCTAGCCCCCGTATATTCCAGCATAGTAATCTTATTTGATTCGCCATATTATCCCTTTAATAACAGTCCTAACAGAGATCCTCCAGTTTACTTTCATAGACAGCCATCCACGGTTCCCACCCAAAACCCTTCGCCCCCTCCCTCCACCCCCCCCCAATCCAACCCCAACTCAAGCCCACCTCTCGCTCCTCTAACCTTCCCATAAGTAGTTTTCTCCCATCTGGGAGTGGGTAACAGTGTCAAGCTGAGCCTCAACACCTCTCCAATCACTTACCAGCACAGAACGTGTGCTCTCACCTCCCACCACCCCGAACCTCTCCCGCCTTCAGTAGTCATTTAATTAGACAGTAAATGTACTTTAGGCTCTATAAACCTCACCGCAGCCCCAATCACTCAGGAGCCCCCAACATTGGTAACATAACAGTCCCTCCAAAAATGGAGATATAAACAGAGGGAAAAGATAAAAATTAGAAAAAATATAAAAATATAAAAAAGAAAAACTGGGATCCAACCATGGAAAGGGACAGTTACGCCTCTGGTACCGTCCTGCATTCAGCGAAGATTCCAAGAGAAACTAGACATATCCACCTTCTCAGGGTCAATCAGTTCAGCCCTTTCCTGAAGCCTGCTGGCCTCGCAAGCTCTTGTTATTGCGTTCCAGCCAGTCCGTCGCCTCCTCCGGAGAAAGGGAAGAAATGCACTTTTTCCAGCGCCACCACACGCAACTTGGCCGGATACAACATAGAATATTCAATGTGTAGATCTCTTAATTTCCTCTTGATGTCCCCAAATCTAATCCTCATTTTCTGGACTGTTGGGGAATAGTCAGTATAAATCGACACATTCTGTCCATCAAAGGTTATGTTTTCAGCCATCCTCGCCTTCCTTAAGATGGCATCCCTATCCCTGTAGTTTAGTATTCTTGCAAGGATGGGACGAGGGGGTGCACCAGGGGGAAGCGGCCTCAATGGGATCCTGTGGGCTCTTTCAACAGGGAACACCTAGAAAAGGCGTCTGCGCCAAACTTCTGGAGCAGCCATGTCTCTATGAATTCAGAAGGCCTGGAACCCTCAGCCTTCTCAGGGATCCCCACAATTTTAATGTTGTTCCACCTGGAGCGGTTTTCAAGATCGTCATTTTTTATTTCTACTTCTCTCAGCCGCGTTTCACATATCTTTTGGCTTTTAGTTATCTTATCTATAACATCCTCCAGCATACTGACCCTCTCTTCCACCTCCCCTGTCCTGACATCAGCTTTTTTCATATCCACTTTTATATTAGATATCTCAGAATCTGCAGCTTGCTGTGTCAATTTGGACAGTTTAAGATCACAAGAAGTCACTGCTGCAAAAATGTCTCTCAGAATGGGTTCAGGCATATCATCCTCTCTTCCAGCACCATCTCCAGCCTCCTCCTGCACAATGTCACATTCTGCTCCAGCCATTTGTACCTGGGAACCCTGCTCCAAGTCCTCCACCCCCTGCTCCTGGTCTGAATCTTCAACCCTGTTGTTGTGCTCCCCCAGCTCCGACTTAGCTGGTGAGGCTCCCCATGCAAACCTTTGCAGCTTCTCCACTGCCGCCATCCTCCGTGCACATGCTGCATTCAGCTTCTCCGCCTCCTCTGCAGCCTCAGCGCCATCTTGGGCTGTGCAGCTCCCGGCGGCCCCCGCATCTTTCTGTCTCCGGCGGGTCATAGCAGCCTGATCCGCCGCTCAAAATGTTTCCCCAGGGCCTAGGGACTTTCCGGATCATGTTCCGGTGTTTATTGTGCCCGGTGGCCGCGCGTACTCAGCCCTGAGCTGTATCACGGCGGAGAGGTTCAGACCCGCGACCGCTCACAGCTCCAGCTTAGCCACGCCCCCCATGCCTAAGGTTCTTTACGTGCTTCATAACTTTCCTGTGTGGCTCCTGTGGGGGTTGTTCCAGAGGTTACACTCTATATTTAGGGATTTGGTATGGGGCAGGGGGCAACCCAGAATTAAACTTGAAATCTTGCAACATCCAAAGTCGGAAGGGGGAATTGCTTTACCAAATCCTTGGATTTATTTTTTAGCGTCCCAGAGCCAGCATTTTAGAGGGTGGATATTGAGAGGGCAGGGAGACTCAGTAAAAACGGTTTTGGAACTTATGACTGGCAGGTCCCCACTGGTACAGAGCTTGGAGGCGGGAGATCTGGGACAGTTTGGAGGAAGGTTTCCCACCATGTGCTTGGTACAGAGGGTGTGGTCTCGAGTGAAGAAACTGAGGGGCATAAGTGGCTTCACGAAATATACTCCTGTGTGGATGAATAGAAACTTAGGTGAACTCTGTAAGTTGGGAGGTCAGAGAGCATGGACACGTGGTGGTCTTGAGTATCTATGCAGCTTGAAGAGAAGGGGAGGTTGAAGTCCTTTGAGTCATTAAAGCAAGACTTTGGGATCCCGGACACAGATGGGTTCTTGTATCACAGGGTGGCACATGCCTATAACAGACAAAGGAGACTGAGTAATCTCAAGATTCACAAGGACATAGTGTTGGACTATATTTGTATGGATGGTGACTCTAAAGAAGTGATTTCGACTATATATGGCGATCTGTTGCATACATTCTTGCTGCGGCATCCTATATGGGCTCGGGATAAGTGGGAAGAAGAACTAGGGGAAATAAATGATGAGGTGTGGGACACTAAACTGGAATATGGTCCGAAGTTGTCTTTGAGTGAGCCGGTTAGGATGTCGCAGCTCTATTTGGTGCACAGAGTTTATAGATCACCTGAGTTTTTACATAGGATTGGGGTTAGGAGTACATCAGAATGTGCACGATGCATGCATGAGGGTGCGGGAGTGCTACATATCATGTGGGAATGTCCGAGACTGCAAGCTTTTTGGATGGTTGTGATAAATTTGATTGAGGGAAGGTATGGATGCGTGATTCCGACAATACCAATTGTGTGTGTTAGGTTATGTGGAAGAAATAAATGTGACGAGTGTGCAGAAGATTACGGTGGCAAGATTGTTATTCATGGCGAGGAAGTTGATTGCGAGGGCGTTGGATCAGGGCCGAGCCTCCCTCCAGGATGGAATACTTACGACAAGTGGCGTATATCATACGAACAGAGGAGAATATATATAAGAAAAGGAATGCCTTTACAATGTTTGAAAAATTGTGGGATCCATGGTTGCAGGTGGAGGATAATGTGTCAGGAGGTGTATGAGCGACGACTGTGATGAATGTTTTCTTTTATACGCTGGACCTGTGGCTAAAGAAGAAGATGGAGCATGCTATATACGAGGATTCTAGATCTAAGTGCTATTGTTTGTATAGAAATGCATACAGGGAATCTGTTCATGAGTATGGAGGGTGGGGGGTGGGATCCATAGTTGGGTTTATATCATATAAAGGTAAAATAATGTGATATTGTCCTTCTGATGTGTGTTGCAATATTATGCTGAGTTTAATAAAAAAACATCTGAACAAAAAAGAAATAAGAGACAAACATAGCTCACTATATGTACAAAGTAACTCATCAACTATTCTCGAGGGATAGGTCAAATCTCTTATTTGTATCTCAAAAAACCTTATAGCAGCTTAACAAATGAATATTGCACACTGGCCCGTTCTTTCTAACACTTGAGCAGAGTCAAAAATACACTGGATCCCATACTAATCTATCAGCCATTGACACACTGACAGGTGAAATCAAGTGGGTGACAGCTCCCTGGGGTCTCAGCATTGTAAACAGGTCAGTACTAATCCTGCATAGCTGCTACTAAATGTGGCGGTATTTATTCTTTTTTCCTAGGTTTATGCTGGTTTAGTACTGAAGTGGGGTTTGAATGCCCCAACAAGCTGTAATCCTTTAAACTCTGTGTCACTAACTTTAGTGCAGATATTTAGGTAGGAGTGTTCTACTTACTTTCACCTGTCAGTGTGTCAATTGCTATAGACGCGCACCTCTGGCAAGTTCAGGGCACGCGGCCACAGCAAGGAGCCTAGACACTGAACGGCCACCCCATAGCAGGAACTCCAGGCCCCGGTTTGGGCCCTCACCCCAGGACCCAGGGCTGTGATCCCACGACCATTGGGGCATCTCCCCCAAGTGCATCCCTGGGGCCTGATCTACTCCAGGCCCCTGTCTGGGCCCTCGCTCCAACTCCGAAGGCCGCAATTGACAGCCTCAGCATTCAATCGCGGCGAGCCACGGGCTGCCACGTCCTTGCGCCCGCCTCCAGATGACGCGGACGGGTCAGTGACACGCAGCCAATCATGGCCGCATCACCACCCACCTGCAATTGGCAGTTTAGACGGCGAATCCTGTGCCGCCGCATAATCGCGCCCGCCCATATTGACGTGACCACACCATGGGATGTGTGCCCAATCAGGCCTTGTCACACATAACAAGCCACGCCCACAGCAAAGCCCTTTGAATGACGAGGCGGCGGCGCCCAATCACAGCACGGCCTACGCTCCAGCATCACGCCTCCCAAAACGGCGCGAAGCTTCAGAACAAAGGGACTGCACATGGCCCAGCACAGGTAAAAAGGCTCAGCCTACCTAGCCCTCCCCGTCCCCCCCTTCCTCCACCAAGGGGG
Source organism: Allobates femoralis (assembly GCA_033576535.1). Classification (NCBI taxonomy): domain Eukaryota; kingdom Metazoa; phylum Chordata; class Amphibia; order Anura; family Aromobatidae; genus Allobates; species Allobates femoralis. The sequence continues at coordinate 404,269,691 of JARQOC010000003.1, forward strand.
GCTATATTATCCCACGGGGAGAGGGGGCCGAGCCCTCAACCTGCATTGGCAGCACATACGCTGAAGTTGATAACTCCAGCTCATCCCCAGTTGCCATCAGCTAGCATATCCAGACATCACGGGCCAAACATAGACAGCTTTAACCTTGCGAGTAGAGCCTATAGTATGGTGGAGTAATGCAATTAAATGCTGTAGGAAGACTTTTGAGTCCTCACATCACATGCATCATGCACTGTGAGGATTCTCCGGAGCAGGCAGTCAATACACCACAAGTATACGGTTTACATGCATATGGTCACATGCCAACTAGACATGCGCCACCTCAATACAAGGTAATTGAACAAGGCCGGACATGCCTTCTCGAATGTGGACGGAATATGCAAAGCACATACTTGCCGTCTCATGACTTCCTGCTATAGTCACCCGAAATTTTCACAGCATGTCGTGAGTGTCGCCTGAAGATTGAAAAGTCTGAAGTCACATGAATATGGTGAAATAGACTGTTTTAATGCTGTAATCCACTATTATTATTATTATTTATTTATATAGCACCATTAATTACATGGTGCTGTTCATGAGAAGGGGTTACATAAAATTATAGATATAGTTTACAGTAAACAAATTAACAATGACAGACTAGTACAGAGGGGAGAGGACCCTGCCCTTGCAGGCTTACATTCTACAGGATAATGGGGAGGAGCCAGTAGGTCAGGGGTGCAGCAGATCTGGTGGTGGAGAGGCAGCAGCTCCGGTGGCGTTTGGGCAGCAGCTTCGGTGGCGGTGGCTCGGTCATTGCAGGCGCCTTGTAAGCTTTCCTCAAGAGAGAGGTTTTTAGATTCCGTCTGAAGGATCCGAGCGTGGTGGATAATCTGACTTGTTGGGGCGCAGAATTCCAGAGGATGGGGGAAATTCAGGAGAAATCTTGGAGGCGGTTGTGTGAGGAACGGATAATTGTGGAGGAGAGGAGGAGGTCTTGAGAGGATCGAAGCTTACGTGAGGGAAGATAGAGGGAGATTAGTTCAGAGATATAGGGAAGAGACAGTTTAAGGATTGCTTTGTAGGTCAGTGATAGTAGCTTGAATTGGATTCGTTGGGGAATTGGAAGCCAGTGGAGGGATTTGCAGAAGGGTGATACAGGGGAGTAGTGAGAGGAGGAGGATATGGCTGACAGACAATCCAGGATTCTGGACAGCAGGGTAGTTGACATCTGGGCCAGAGAGGTAGATATGAGTGTCGTGAGTGTACAGGTGGTACCTGAAGCCATGGGACTGTATGAGTTGTCCTAGGCCAAGGGTATAGATGGAGCAAAGTAGGGGCCCCAGGACACAGCCTTGTGGGTCTCACAACAGAGAGAGGGCGGGATGAGGAGGTGGTGTGGGAGTGGGAAACACTAAATGTGTGGTTGGAAAGATATGAGGCAACTCAGGACAGGGCAAGGTCTTTGATGCCAATGGAAGAAAGAATCTGAAGTAGGATGGAATGGTCGAACAGTGTCAAAGGCAGAGGACAGGTCTACAAGGAGGAGGATGGAGAATTGTCTGTTAGCTTTGGCTATGAGTAAGTCGTTGGTAATTTTGGTTAGGGCAGTTTCGGTGGAGTGGTGGGGCCAGAAACCGGATTGTAGATTGTCAAGGAGAGCGTTAGATGAGAAGTGGGAGGAAAGTTGAGCATGGACGTGTTGCTCAAGGAGTTTAGAAGCAAACGGGAGCAGCGATATGGGGCGTTAGCTAGTCCTAGCAGTCGGGTCAAGGTTTGGCTTTTTGAGAATGGGCGTGATGGTGGCATATTTGAAAGCCGAGAGGAAGGTCCCGGAAGATAGTGATAGGTTGAAGAGGTGGGTTAGGGCTGGGATGAACGTATTAGTGAGGTTGGGGAAGGAGGTGGGAAGGGATGGGGTCAAGTGCACAGGTGGTGAGGTGTGATTTGGATAGGAGACGAGTAAGTTCTCACTATACAGTGTATGTATAATATGTGACATTTCAGTTTAACACTACACACTGTGTATGTGAACTAGCATAATGGCTAACAATGAATGGCAGAGCTCTATGCACAGCTAATAAAGATATGAGGAAAAGGACATGGCAGAAACTGCTTGAGAATATAAAGAAACTTGAGAAAAATTACCCCTGCCTGTAGCCAAGCTAGGTCATCCATCTTATTGTAGCCAGGTCCAAGACAAGCCCTCAATGCTGGTTTTATTTGCATATAGAGGCATATAACCCCACACATGCATCATTATACCACTAGAGAAGCACACTGTTAGGACTCCATAAGATGATAAATACCTTGGCGAGGTTAGTTATTGGGGACTTGTGCATAGAGCCCTGCCATTCATTGTTAGCCATTATGCTAGTTCACATACTCATACTCATAGTGTGTAGTATTGCAGCAGATTTTCACTTTAATTTTCAAGGTTTTTATTGCTACCACCTACACATAAGGTGATGCCAGTCATTTCTTAATTACTAGTTTCAGTCATTATAGACCTTTATTAAACTTAAACAAGTGTATGCGGCCACGAAGCTTTAACCTTTCCCGACCCATGACGTAATACAATGTCATGGGTCAGGTCCCAAGAAAAAGACCAGAGCGAGATCGTGCTTTAGTGATCCGCGCTGTCGTCCTACCGTATCTGAATAAATGCCAGGGAAGCCAAGAGTATGCAAGCTGCTTCTTTATTGCATTAGTATTTATTATTAGTAAGAAAGAAAGGTTCTCTTCGGTAGTACTTCCAATGAACCAATCTTTCTTTCTTTGAATGAATATATATAGAATACCACTGTAAAACGACCATTCAGTGAAGTCATATCGTAATAATGAATTAAAATGAGCCTCAAAAATACAGATAATGTTTTTTAAATAATTTATTTTAATAATATGTTCAGCATTTTTTATTTATTTTTACATTTTATTATCCAAATAAAGATTTTTTATAATATTAATAATAATTTTTGTAGATGACTGCTTCTGATCCAGAATGATTTTATTTAGCGTTTTAATCAGTGTCTTCACAGTGTCTATTCATTTCCTCAGTCCCAATCAAGCCTCTATTCCATGCCTTTTAATTCCTAAAATAAGAACAATTAGACAATAAAAAGTCAGAATTGGTAGTGCAGTCACATTTTATTTTTATTTTTTTATCTATTTCAGCTATTTATAAATGCCACAAATCTGTGTCTATGCACAAAGAATTCCCATAACAAAATAATAGAAATATAATTTATCTAGATTGTTTCATTTTTCCATAATCCAAATTAAGATTACATCAATATGAGATTGCATTTCATAACTGGGGTAACACATATGTTCCCAATTTGCTGACAAAAATACACAATAAAGCACAATAGCACAGCAGGTTAGATCACTGAATATCATATCTCGATTGGATAATTTTTCTTGTCACCAGGTTGTAATACATATAGTGAAACATTGTTTTATACTATTTTATTTCTGCAGATATTACAATTTTTAATAATTGGTTATGCTGGATAATTATGGATATATATGGGTTGTTGAATTGTGTATTCACACAGTGATTGTACTACAATTTCCACATGATAGTGTTTTTTTCCCCCAATTGTTTACTTAGTATGTCAAGTGGGCACTCCCCACTCTGACATCATCATGAAACATGTGGTTGTTTTTGGGAGGGGAAACCTGATTCAGATAGTATATAAGGCTGTGAGTTGTTCAGTCATGCAGCATATCCCTGAGGAAGGTACAAGGTCTGTACCGAAATGCGTTGGCTGGAATAAAGAAGCAGCTTGCATTTATTCCGGTACGGTGGGACGGCAGCGTGGATCACTAAAGCACGATCTCTCTCTGGTCTTTTTCTTGGATACATCACCACTGTTACGTGGGAGTATGGATCCAACAGCAGCTGTCTGAGCAAATTTACCAGTTGTGGGGAAACACAACTGGATCAGGTGAGCACATACACCTATGACGGTACTACCTTATCCGTTAAAACGATAAGACCCATTTGCGCCTCTTTGTCTCCCCTTTTTTCTTTTTATGGGTCAGGTCCGGTGAGGCGCTCGCATCAAACAACTGACATCTCAGCTGATCTCATCAGCTGATATGTCGAGCTTCCAGAACCGATCGGATCTGAGATTCGATTGGTGTTGTTAATCCCTTGGATCCTGCTGTCATTCACTGACAGCGGGATCCAAAACCGCAGCAGCGGGGATCGCGCTGTTTCCCGCCTGCAACGGGGATCTCACGATAATTTTGCGAGATCTCCGGTGCTCACGTTATAGCCTGGGGTCTGGCCAAAACCTTGGAAGCAATCACTGATCGCTTTCTGTGAGTGGTTGGCAAGCGCAGGCAACCACTCACATTGCGCATTTGTGACCGGTCCCGATGTGCTGCAGCTCATTGGGACCTGTCAAAGCAATCAGACGTGCAGCATTGTGCCTCCCTATGGGGCTGTGTAAAATAAAAAATGAATTTAAAGAATAAAGTTTTTACAAACCTGAAAAAAAAAAAACACAAAAGTTCAAATCACCCCCTTTTCCCCCATTCAAAATAAAAGTATTAAAAAAATACACATTTGGTATCGCCGTGTTCAGAAACGCCCGATCTATCAAGATATAAAATCAATTAATGAGAGCCGTAAACTGCATAACGGAAGAAAAAGGTCCAAACACCAAAATTATGTTTTTTTTTTGGTTGCTGCAACATTGCTATGAAATGCAATAATGGACGATCAAAACAGTGCATCCACCCAAAAAATGGTATCATTAGAAATGTCAGCTCAAGCCGCAAAAAATAAGCCTTCACACCACCCCATATCCTGAAAAATGAGGACGGTACGGGTCGCAGAACATGGTGCAAAAAGTGTGATTCTTATTTCAAACTTCAGAATTTTTGTTCACCACTTAGATTCCAGTAAAAGTATACATGTTTGGTATCTACGTACTGACAACTGAGGCATAATTGTGTACATTGCACTTTTTTTGCAATTTCACTGCACTTGGATTTTTCTTCCATTTCCCTGTACACTATATGATAAAATAAATTATTACATCTGAAAGTACAACTTGTCCTGCAAAAAAACAAGCCGTCATATGTCTATATTGAAGGAAAAGTAAAAAAGTTATGGTTCTTGGAAGCAGGGGAGCAAAAACGAAAATGAGAAAAAAAAATCGCCGGGTGGTGAAGAAATTAAGTGAGAAAGGAACTGCGTTTGGAGAGGTGCAACAACTTTCACTTGTATGAGAAGTGCTCGTCATACAAGTGACATTTGTGGCACGTCTCCAAACGTAGCTCCTTTCTCACTTTAAGCCTTGTGGCCACATACGCTTGTGATAAGTTTGATAGAGGTCTATAACAACCAAAACTTCACATATTATTTACACACTGTATACCAAAAGAAAAAGCAAAAGCTTGAATGAACTTTATTTTTTTAGTAGCTCCAGTGTTGGTTGTATTTTCCTTTTACATAGTAACATAGTTTTTAAGGTTGAAGGAAGACTAAGTCATCTAGTTCAACCATAGCCTAACATGTTGATCCAGAGGAAGGCAAAAAAAAAAAACATGTGGCAACACTAAGCTCCACATTGGGGAAAAAATTCCTTCCTGACTCAAGATATGGCAATCAGACTAATTCCCTGGATCAACGCCCTATCAAAGAATCTAGTATAATATACCAGGTAATATTATAGTTTTCAAGAAAGGCATCCAGGCCCTTCTTAAATGTTAGTAGTGAGTCACTCATTACACATCATGTGGCAGAGAGTTCCATAGTCTCACTGCTCTTACAGTAAAGAATCCCGTCTGTGATTATGATTAAACATTTTTTCCTCCAGACGTAGAGGATGCCCCCTTGTCCCCGTTCTCTAAGATCATTAAAAAGGTCTCTGTACTGTCCCCTCATATATTTATAATTATTATAAGATCACCCTAAGCTTTCGTTTTTCCAAACTAAATAACCCCAAGTTTAATAACCTGTCTTGGTATTGCATACCCCTCAGTCCTCTAATAACCTTGGTTGCTCTTCTCTGCACCTGCTCTAGTTCAGCTATGTCTTTCTTATACACACAGAATTGTACACAGTATTCTAAGTGTGGTCGCACTAGTGACTTGAATAAAGGTAAAATTATGTTTTCCTCGTGAGCATCTATGCCTCTTTTAATACATCCCATTGTTTTATTTGCCTTTGCAGCAGCTGCCTGACACTGGCCACTAAATGTGAGTTTGTCATCTACCCATACACCCAGGTCTTTTTAGTGACCGTTTTGACCGGTCTTTTTTTCTGCTTAGACACTGTATAGTGGACCACAGTATAAAAATAATTTTTTTTTCATCATACCTTTGTGTGCCAGATTTTTTTCTCATCTGTTGCATATAGTGAACTCACACATGCAGTAAGCTGTATGGTTGAGTGGTGTGGGCGTCACAGTACATGTACCTTTTATACAGAATGCAAAATTGCATTTCAGTAAGGAAGTGGATGAACTCCAGCGCCACCTTTAAGTAGCTCCTCAAAGTCATAATCGCTTTCCAACAAGCTTTTTAATATGACTAGGGGATTTGTGCCAGATCAGAACCCCAAACCACAGATGCTGCATTTCGGGGTAACTGCCCCTCATCAGTGTAGTGTGTGGGATATTCTGATCTGGCTGTGTGAGTGGGCTAAGACGAGGTCTGGGAACTTGCTATCTACCTTATGGAGAGGAGTTTTCCTGCAACCATAAGAAGACAGTTAAGTAGGTAAAGAGATTTAAAGCCACATCCCTACTCTAGGAAATATGCAAATTTGCTCTTCAGTAAGGAAGTGTATGAACTCCAGCGCCACCTTTAGGGTGTGTGCCCACATAGTGGTTTTACGTCGGTTTAGCAGCGAAAACCGCCGGCGGTTTAGCATAGGTTTTATTTAAATTTATGTAAATCCTAAGCAGCATTAGGACTTACAAGTAACCCTATGTAATTTAGAAACCGCTGTGCACACATAGTCGGTTTATGTGAGCGGATCTGCCCGCGGTTGGGCGGTTTCCCAGCGGTTTAGCAGCATACAGCATGTCAATTCTTTCAGCGGTTTTTTGATCGGTTCCATGAACAAAATCCTCCATAGAAAACCCGAAACGCTGGAAAAACCGACTGAAAACCGCTGTGCACACGCTGAAAAAAACCGCCGGAAAACAGCTGGAGACTTCAGAGCTCAGAACTGATAATTTCCAGCGGTTTACTGACGATTTGAACGTCACTAAACCACTATGTGGGCACACAGCCTTAAGTAGCTCCTCAAAGTCATAGTCGCTTTCTAGCAAGCTTTTTAATATGACTAGAATGTGGCTTTAAATCTCCTTACCTACTTAACTGTCTTCTTATGGTTGCAGGAAAACTCCCCTTTATACAGAATGTGATGTTTGGTCAAGGACATGTTAAACCCTAACTGTTCACACTATGGCATTATATGTAACATTTTGTCCTTTCTTTTCAGCAACCTGCTTTGTACAGATGCTTCCTAACAAAGGAATCTTCCAGTCAGAGAAGTGGAAAGCCAATGGGAGCACATTGTACTACCCGGTCACATCACATCTCCTAGTAAATTTTGAAAAATATGATCAGATCAGTTTTGATGAAGGATTGTTTTTTATAGGTGATGAATCTGGAGGATGTTTGCTGAAAGAACAAGGTATTTTGTACTGTGATCCTTATTAATTTAATTGTCAGCTTGAACTTATGCATTATTTTACTTATGCATAAATGTCGCATTTATTCCATTGTTCTGTGACAATTGCTAATTAGCCAGGCCAAATTACTAGAGATACGCAAAAATAAGCCAACTATACTGCTCTTGTGTCCAGTTTTGTTTTCCATGGCAGCTAGACTAGGGACACTGTTCACTTTTGAGTTGGAAATTATCTGCCTGGTAACCTGGGTTCCTTTGGTACTTATTAAACTTTATGTGATGACTTTGTCAGATGCACCCAGGATGCCGAGTGGTGAATTTCTGACACAGAAGTGAAAATTGCCCTGGCCAAAAGGCCATGAAGGATCGAACTGGATGCTGGACCTATGAAGTTCACATCTCAGGGAAATGTCAATATCCGATCCAATAACTAGCACTCCAAACAATCAACTGTTTGCAACCCTCTTTGCAGTCAGAAATACACAATGTATAGAGCTTCTGTGAAGAGCTTTAACAGCACAGGACAGCACCATATCCAGAATAAGGGTCGGCATCAATACCCGGGCAAGTGCCGGGGCCCTAGACAAATGGAGGGCCCACTTGCTGTCGGGGACACCATCTGTACCGCTTGTTGTTACTGATGAGATTAAATGTAGATAGGAAAAGGGGGTGGGGGTGGAGCTCTAGCTCCTCCTTTCCATCATCATTAAATTTTATCAGTAATTGCCATCTCCTATCTCCGTAAGGCCTCTTTCACACATTCATGCCTCCTGCACATATGCGGTCCGTGCCGACACATGCCGGAGGCACTGACATACCGGGACACATGATCCCACTATGGCCCCCTTCACATGTTTGTTATTCCGCACAGATGCATGTCCGTGTGCTCCACACAGTGACTTGTCCGTTTCTTTTGCGGACGCACGGACCGCTTTTGCTCTAAAATGTCCTGCACACGGTGTTCACTGTGTGACATCCATGTGCACGGACCACAGACAAAAGCGGAAAGTCTCAAAATAAAGCATTTTGTACTCCCCTCCCTCCAGTGCTGACAGTTTCTTTCACTTCCGGTGCCACTCATTAGGCTCATGAGTATTCATTTCACTGAGCCCAACAGCGGACCGGAAGTGAGAGGAGCAGCGGCGCTGGAAGGAGGTGAGTATGCAGTGACAGGCTGTCTGTGTGCTATCCACAGATAGCACACGGAGCACACATGTGTCACATGATCCGTGACACATGGATCCATGCCCCGCCCATAAACAGTCTTGTCTCACATGTCGATGGTTTGAAGGATGTGTGAAACTGGCCTAATGGGGAAGTCTTCACTGAATACAGATTTTATGAAAGAAAAATTAAAACTACGGCTACACTTTGACCCCTTGATGGAGCCAATTTTCACCTTCCTCACCAGGTCATTATTTTTAATTGTGACCAGTGTCACTTTATGAGGTTATAATTATATAACTATGGAATACTTCATCAGATAACAATGATTCTAAGACATATTGGACTTTGTTAGTGATAAGTTTAGAACAATATTTTTCTGTTCATTTGTTAAAAATATAATACATTTTGCAAAAATGTTGAAAATTTAGCAATTCTCAAACTTTTAATTTCTCCCTCGCCTCATTGGGGGACACAGGACTGTGGGTGTTATGCTGCTGTCCACTAGGAGGCGACACTAGGCAGAATCTGCAAAAGAGTAAAGTGGCTCCTCCTCTGCAGACCCCTGGAACAGGCATTGCCTCACCAGTTTTTGCTTAGTGTCTTAGGAGAGCACACACAAATTTCCTCTCTTCGTTCGATCTCTTGGATACGAAGAAAAGTGGGCCCGGAGCGGCCCCTGGCATACTCCCTCCTCTCACCACCTTGTGGGCTGCAGAGCTGAGGTTGACTTCATTTTCATTTTTTAACTTTTATATGCCTCTCTTCCTTTACCATTCCCCTGGGGTTTGGACTAAGGAGAGATACCCACGGACTTACATGAATCCTCATGCGTCCATCCTCCTTCTCTAGCCCCTGTGGGTACCTGGCTAGAAGTAGAATACCCCATTCATCCTGAGGTCGAGAATAGACCCGGACCTCCCTCAGGATAGGGGCTACAGATCCATCCATGATGTCGAGAACAGCATCCTGCTGCCCAGGACCTCCATCTGGATGTGGATAGCAGGATTCCTCCCTAATGATATTAGGTGGAGGCAGCACCAGGTACAGGCCCCATCTGGGCTACAGTCCCTACACCTACAGAGCCACAGCTAGTACTGCGGACTCTGGGACCTCTGGGGAAAAATGGGGTGTAATATGGGTCCCCCCCAACCTCCCCTGGCATTATAGCAGATGGGAAATGGACAACGGCAGTACCATCGGACTGCCTCTCTGGCCCCCCTTACTATGTACATGGGCCAATTACTGGGGTAATATATGACGGCCGTTATGTGTCTCCCAGAATGTGCTCCATATACCTATAAGAGATCCCCTCTACTCTTTGAGGATCCCCATGTCCAGCCATGTGTTTAAACCTGAACTGCAACACAGGGTGTGGTCTTAGTTGAAGCCAAGGCAGAGCAGCAGGAGCTGTGAGACAGGGGCTGTGTGCAGGAAAACACAGTCCAGCCGTGTGGTCTTGGCTTTTGGACTTATACAAGTGTGTACAGGACTGTACCGGCTACTTCCCAGAACCCTGAGGTCTGTAATTTCCAGGACTGTGTGGTTATGAATAAGAGCCTGGGTCACCCCTTCACATTTTTCACTCTTTGTTTCATTGCAGCCATTTGGTAAATTCAAAAAAGTTCTTTTTTTTTTCTCATTAATGTACACTCTGCACCACATCTTGACTGAAAAAAACAGAAATGTAGATATTTGTGCAAATTTATTAACAAAAAAAAACTGAAATATCACATTGTCAAACTATCTGCAGCCGCTCCACAAGCAGTCGAGCCTTTTATGGCAGAGTGGTTCTGACGGAAAGCAACAATTTTGAAAGCCCCACATGTTTATAAAACAAAACACAGTGAAGACTCTGAGAATCATGAGGAAATAAGATTCTCTGGTCTGATAAGACGAGAAGAGAATTCTTGGTGATAATATAAGCGGTATATGTGGAGAAAGACCAGGAATGCTCATAGACCTGCCCAATAAAATCCAATAGTGAACATGGTGGTGGAGCACTGCTATAGAGGTATATGGGGGTGTTATTCAGCTGCAGGGACAGGACGAATGGTTGCAATTGAAGGAAACATGAATGTGGCCAAGTACAGAGATTTCCTGGATGAAAACCTCTTCCAGAGTGCTATGGACCTCAGACTTGGCCGAAAGGTCACCTTCCAACAAGACAATGACCCTAAGCACACAACTAAAATAACAAAGGAGTGGCTTCAGAACCCCTCTGTGACCATTCTTGACTGGCCCCAGCCAGAGTCCTGACCTAACCCCAATTGAGCATCTCTGGAGAGACCTGAAAATGGCTGTCCACCAACATTCACCATCCAACCTGACAGATCTGGAGAGGATCTGCAAAGAGGAATGGAAGAGGATCCCCAAATCCAGGTGTGATAAACTTGTTCCCAAGAAAAGCATGGCTGTACTAGCTCAAAAGGGTGCTTCTATTCTACACTGAGCAAAGGGTCTGAATACTTATGACTATGTGATATTTCAGTTTTTCTTTTTTAATAAAATTTCTACATTTCTGTTTTTTTTTTTTTGTTTTTTAAGGCAAGATGGGGTGCTGAGTGTACATTAATGAGAAAAAAAATGAACTTTTTTAAATATACCAAATGGCTGCAATGAAACAAAGAGTGAAAAATTTAAAGGGGTCAGAATACTTTCAGTACCGTCTGTATATATAAAACCACAGTCCCACAAAGATTGTCAGACTCTTAAAATGGTGGAAAGTCCATGAAGTCCATTAAGAGCCTTGAGTTCTAGCCCAAAGGCTGCCTGCATGCGTTCCATATAAGATGGAGTGCTGGTGTCACGTCGGCGCTGTGTATGAATAATCACAAGGGCAGTATTCTCTTATTCTCTCTCTAGCGTTTCAGCGCACACCGCGCCTCCGTCCTGAGGAAGCGGTGTGCGTGAAAGCGTGAGGGGGAAAAGGATGGATATGCTTCTCTTGTGGTTTCTCGCAGGAGTGACACACCACACTTTAAACTGGATAAACACTATCAGTGGTCGTGGAGTCCTGCGCTGACATGATTCAAAGCTTCACAGTGTGGGATCACAACTGACAGTAGCAGTTCACACACACACTACAAATGTACAGTGATAGGGATATTGGCCTTCCCTCTATTTTTCACAGCTATCCAATGGAAGAACGGCAAACTGGAGTGGATAGAACATACAAAAACACAGGCCTGGCAGAAAAATGAAAAACTAAAAAAAAAAGTCTTTGGACAATGCCAAGAGGATGGGTCATCGACCAAACATTTTACTTGCTGTTAAAACTGAGTGCCAGCATTTTTAGCACTGTCTGGGTCGAACGTCGCTGTTGATGATGGTGCTCTGCTGCTGGACTATCTTGGGGAGTCGCAGGGGCTCCAATCACAGATGTCAGCAGAAGGTAGGCAGGGCTAAGTGTGTCTTTAACCAATCAGGTGAAGGTGAATATGAGGTTCATAAGCGGGCACGGAAGCATGATGACAGCAGCACTGAAGCTTGCTAAGTAACAGTGTAGGAAGCAAAATGTCTGTGCCAAAAAACAGTGGGGCTCCATTGTAAAATGGTTTCAGCGGTTTGTGGCAGCCTTTGGGCCCCTTTGAAGGTGTTTTTGAGGCCCTTGATTTTTCCTACAAATTATTTGAATGGGGTTTTGAAGTTCAGCTAACTGTTCGCTGATCTATTTGAAGAACATATGCCCGTTCGGCGAACTGAAACAAAACCAAATTTCAAAAGGTTTGCTCTTCTCTACTTTTGAGTAGTTTGAGATGTGAAGTTTTTATAATGGTGTCACTTTTAGGTATTTTCTCTCACATAGGTCTCTCAAAGTCACTGTAAATGTGGTGTGGTCCATAGATAAAAAATCAAAAGATATAGTTTTGTAAATTTTGTTGTAAAAATAAGAAATTGCTAATAAACTTTTAACCCAACTTCCTGGAAAAAAAAAAGTTTAAAAAACGATGCTGATGTATACTGGCTAATATTCTATATTGACTATTTTGTGTGACATAACTCTCTGGTTTAATTGTATAAAAAAAGGAGATTTTTGTGTACTCACCGTAAAATCCTTTTCTCTTAGCCTCTAATTGGGGAACACAGGACCGTGGGTGTTATGCTGCTGTCCACTAGGAGGCAACACTAGGCAGAATCTGCAAAAGAGTAAAGTGGCTCCTCCTCTGCAGTATACACCCCTGGAACAGGCATTGCCTCACCAGTTTTGTGCTAAAGCAGTAGGAGATTAACCTATAATAATAGTAAAAATAGAGCCTGTAATCCCACAGGAAACCTGTGTAAACAGATATAGCTAACAAGTCAATTACGGATTAACACATCCTGAATTAAACAGACACGTGTGTAAACAAGTAAGAGTTAGCAAAGTAATACTACTACAACGAGGCCTGTGACTAAACAGGCTCTTGCGTAACCTGTGACGAATCAAAGAAACAATAATTGTATAACAAGACATGTACTAAACAGGCTCACAGTACTACAAGGCCTGTAACGAAAAAACAGGCACAAGTTCATTCAGTCAACAATTAAAAGCGTGAGCAAATGCAAACATGAATCGACATGTTAACCATATAATAGCTGAAAAGCTGTGGAAGAAAACCCACAAGAAATAATATGGTGGGTGCTGTGTCCCCCAATTAGAGGCTAAGAGAAAATGATTTTATGGTGAGTACGGTGAGTACACAAAAATCTCCTTTTCTCCTTCACCTCATTGGGGGACACAGGACCGTGGGATATCCTAAAGCAGTCCCTGGGTGGGGAAAAAACAATAGAACTAATTGCACTGAATATGATCAGTGAGGAACTATGCAACTACAGGCGTGCTGCTGTCGCCTGGAGGACACGTCTACCCAGACCTGCGATTGTCGGGGACTAAGTGCAAGCCCTGTAGCGGCTTTAGCATGTGTGAAGGCTGTCTCCTTTGGCTGTCTAAACACTCGTTATGCTGACACCTGGTGCCGAACGGACCAGGGGACCCACACGGCCGTAGTCGAATGTGCTGTAACACTGCCTGAAGGGATGAAATTTCGATGGTATAAGCGCCTTGGCTGGTTAGGCGAATCCAGGGCCGACATGTGATTTTTTATTTTTTTTTCTTCTTCTGGAAAAGGAAAAAGAAAGGAGGATCTGACCTCTTCAAAAGGCACTGGTCTTGAATGCTTAGATGCGTAGGGACTTGACAATGTCTTGCATATGTATGTCCTTCACGACCAGACTGACTGAAGTCGGGCGCAGGATGACAGAAAAACACCCTCATTGAGGTGGAAGGAATAGACCGCCTAAGAAGAAAGATGTACCAACTGTAGGACCGTCTTGTTCATGTAGAGGACCAGAAAAGATGGTTTACGTGACAGCGCTGAAGTACCGATACCTCCGTAGAGAAAAATAAATTTCCACCAAGACATATCGCTGTCTGGATGAAAATGCTAAGGGTAATATCTCGTAGAAGCTCAAAAGGTGGCTCTTGTAGAGCCGTGAGGACGAAAATCGGCTTCCGCAGGAGACGTCCTGTTGTATGGATACCTAAAGTGTGAGACCCTCTGAAAGAAGGGCCTTCATAGCGCCCTGGTGGCAAGAAGTTTTTTGAAAGAAGTTGAAACAGGCTGAAGCCTGTTGTGTGAGAGATTTCAAGGGCAGACCTGAGTCTAGGTCTGTGTGGAAGAAAACGGAACGTTCTTGGTATGAAATAGGGCCAAGAGAAAAGACCCGTATAGGAGCTTGGATCTAAAGATAAACAAAAAACGATCACCGTCATGGTATATCGTCGAGAAGGCTGGTATACTTGCTGTGACTATGGGTCACTACAATATTCAGGGCAAAAAACCCTTGAGTTAAATTCCAGGTCTCAAGGTTTTGCTACTTACTACATAGTTGAGCAATTCCGAGGGAGAACTGGCCCTGAGAGAGCAGATCTGGACTGTCTGTTAGTCATCCTAGTACTGCCGGTATGAGTTGGACAAAATTCGTGTCCAAAAGCATCTGGGTCAGTCTGAAAACACAGGGATGATCAAATGACCTTCTTATTTAGCCTTCCGCACTATCCTGGTAGTTGTAGAGAATATAGGGAAGATGAAGATATGTACAATCTTGGACTAGTATATCTGTCCTAATGCTGCGGAACCTAGGACCTGCTAGAAAGGATGGAACCTTAGCATGGGGCCGTCAGGAGCACATTTGTAGATTTCCGGCGTTGTCAGTCTTGACGGAAGCCTCTGGATGCAGGGACCGCTTCCCTGAGACCGTCCATTGGCTGGCTAGCCTGGTATGAGCATCGTTGACAGTACAGCATTGAAGGATTGTACTCTGTGAGATGTGGCGAATGCTTGTCATCACTTGGAAACTGTGGTTTTCATCCTGGTGGTTGACCTATGCTACGGCTGTGGCATAGTCTGACTCTATCCAAACAAGCCCGACTGTCAGACGGTAGCTGAATTATTTCCGAACTTGAGATACCGGCCGAATCTTTGTAGATTGAAGGGCATCTACTGGCGTGTTCATAGTGATGGGAGTACATCCGACCATGTTTCGTTCCTGGGCCATGTGTAAGCATGGATAGTTGAAAAGGCCGTAGGTGCAGCTGAACCTGTGGAACTGTTTCCCATGCTGTCACTATCCTGTGTAGGACTTCCGGACAAAAAATCAGTGACTTGTCAGGGAAAATCCCATATGGCTGAGACTGCATATGGGATGCTGCAAAATGTGGTCGTCAGGAATACGCCGCGGAGCTGGGACTCCTGGAGTGTGTGTGCTGTGCTGTAACCTATGCCTTGCAAATGGTTTAGCCTAATGAAGGTAATCTATAAATTGATTCTTCTTAACTTGCCCAGTGAACATGAAAGTGTACGCAGACTCCTAAAATAATGCATTGATAAATAATTCGTTCCTAGATTTCATGAGACCTCTGACACTATTTGAACAACTGTGTTCACAACTACTTGATCCCAAAAAGGTACTATCATTACTATATAAACAACTAACGTTAGATACGGCCCATATTAAAAGAGACTTTTTGGGCCTCTGGGAACGTGATCTTCAAATAGAATTTTCAAAACAACAAATAAGACAAATATACAGAGGATCCCATGGCCCTTCCCCTTGTGTAAAAATTCAGGAAAATTCATATAAAGTAGTAACAAGGTGGTACCGTACCCCCTCACAAATACATAGATGGTGCCCACAGACGTCGGAATCCTGCTGGAGGTGCAACTCCGATATAGGAACATACTTCCATATGTGGTGGCAATGCCCCCTTATCCAAGCTTATTGGTCGTTGGTGTCAACATTACTCACAGATGTTCTGCAAAGGGAAGTGGTTCTTACACCCCTCACAACCCTTCTTAATTTTTTCCTATGGCCAAAAGAACTGCACATATCTAAACTAGCTTCTAACATCATAGCTGTATGTAGACTTCTGATATCTACCCTTTGGAAGTCTGACCTGACTCCGACGAAAACCCAAATAATGCGGGAAATCGACATGGTGTATCGTGCAGCAGAACTAGCAGCCCTCTCATTCAGTTCACAAGAGACCTTTGAGAAAGTTTGGACACCTTGGATGTGGTATCGCTCAACTACCGAATTCATGTCAACACATGGCCCTGAGTGAATTAAATACCAGGATCTCTCTCGCATACCCTCCCCCCCCCCCCTCCCATTTATCCCCACTCTACCCTTTATTCTCCCCTTTGTTGAATTATTCCCACCTTCCCATTTCTTACTCTTGATATAGAGTATTTAATCAAACTTTTACTGTTATAATAATCCCTGTTGAACGAAATAGACTGCAGTATTAGTAACACGAACATACTTCTGAATATTGATGTCATGTCTGTCGACTGTTACACTTTCTTCCTTATGTTTGGGAATGACAAATGTTGAATGTTTGATTGTATCTTTTAACTTTTCAATAAAAAGACCATTAAAAGAAAGATAAATAATTCGTTCAGCTATGGAAGACCCCAGGAACGAACTATAGGCATTTCCACTTCGGACCGTATTTATGAACTATAGGACTCACGGTAATTCACTCTCGACTACTAAGTCGAGAAGCCCTGACTGCGCTAAGTCTAGAAAGGCCTGACTGCGTATAAGAAGTTTTGGGTCACAGCCACACGGAGGGCCAGGGCCCGAACAATTGAGTTAGTGCAGCCGCGGGACTGCAAGGTCCAGCCTCGGAGCGGGCTGAGTAGAAGGCGTGCACATGTTATCTCAACCCAAGTACCTAATTTAGGTATAGTCATGGAATTGGCAGCTTCGTTTTAGAGATATGGGGATGGAGTCCGGGTAGACCTTGTGCGGACGCATTTTTAACCCTAGTCCCCAACCGTGGGGAATTGAGGGTGGTATGGTTCCTAGATTCCAGATACTGGTAGTTGAATTACCCGTGTCATTGCGAATCAGTGTTTTAGCCAGCGTCTTGTGAGACTTGGTTGTCGTCACTGTTAACCAGAGCTCCAGCTGCAGGGTCTGGAGAGGATTGGCAAACATTCGTGGAAAACTTTACAGTTGTCAGATAACTGTAGGTTATATGAGCTTCAACTGAGCTCTCCAGTAGTGGGGACCCTAGGAAGAACTTGTTAGTTAAACCTATATTAAGTCTACCACAAAAGAGGTCCCTGCGTGATGACCGATCCCTTGGGATAATGAGAGTATCTCTAATCATTCCTAACGATTCCGAGTGACCGGAACTCGTTATGTCGGCGGTGATAATGGAGATGGGGAACGCTTTAGCCTCCTTAGTGCCTGAGGTTAATCTTGACCCGTACTTCTCTGCACCGACGTCTACGGGGGCATGTAAGAGCGTGGTGGCCTCTATACTAGGACCTCCACCTCCCATTCACGTAACCAGGTGCCAAATCTACTAGCGATGGCAGTGGACGCTTTTATTGCAGAGCAATTGGCAGCGTCCATGGATTATGATCAGATGGTCCTGAGGAGACAACTGGTGCTGCCTGGATCACCAGAGTAGGATTGGCGGACAGGAAGTGATCTGCAAGAAACATATGTAAATGTAGCATGCAGCTGCGTACCTAATGGCAGACCATTAAATGTAGAATTAGGTGGAGCGACAGGAACCTGCATCTGAGTAGCCCAGCTACCGTGCTGAATACCGATAAATTTTTGTTTCCAAATCACGACATGGTATTGCACTGCCTCCCGTAGCATATTGCTCCATGCATGGCGGATCTAGGTGGACAAGGTGCAGCGGGATATAGTACTGCTGGACGTCCCGCAGTTGCTACTGGCGACTGGGACACATCATGGCTGCGCTGAATGTATGTTCCAGAGTCCCTGTGTTCAGCCTTAGACTTTTAAATGTAGGCTGCTAGGGAGCACTTTTAGGGCACTTGACTCCAGGCTGCGGCTGCACAACCTGAAGGCCACCGCAGAAGAGCTGCAAAACCCTAACGCCTGATAAAATTATGCAGAGTGTGCCCGAGGACTGAAGCAGGGGTTCAACCATGCTGAGTTCCTTAGGCTACTAAGCAATAATGCACTAGCTGTGCAAATTTTGCTCTTAACAGCTCAGCTGCAGCAGGGAAGAAGCCCTGTTAGGGTCAGAGCCTCTATCCTATCAGCTGCAGCAGGGAAGAAGCCCTACCATGTCAGGGTCCCCATCCTACCAGCTGCAGCAGGGAAGAAGCCCTATTAATGTCAGAGCTTCTATCCTATCGGCTGCAGCAGGGAGAAGCCCCATTAATGTCAGAGCTCCAATCCTATCAGCTGCAGCAGGGAAGAAACCCTATTGTCATGCTGCTGGAGCTTATAGGGAGCCCTGCTAAATCCCCCTTAGCACTGTATCTAACTGTGCCCCCATGATAATGGCCACCACTGCTTATAGGAGGGGTGGTCCAACTATGAAAAACGGCACGCAGGAACTCTCGCAGTGAGCGAGAGGTGCCAGAAACATGTGTCCCGCCCTGTGGCTGCTGTCGGGCACTAGGCCGAAGCCGCGGCCTAAATTAGAAATCCCGAGCCGAAAATGGCTCCAGACCGGCGCGAAGGTCCGGGAAGGGGTCAGGAAAGACCCGGACCCCGCCGAAACGCCTGGGCACTGCTGCGCCAGCACCCTGATGTGTCCCGCAGGAGGTCCAGAAGGCTGGATCTCCTGCGATTTGCTGCATACAAGTGCCTGCTGTCCCAGGAGCCCCAGGATTCCCGGCGTGCTGACTGGCAGGCTGGATCCTGTGTATAGGTATGCAATGTGTTCCATGTGAGAACTTGGGACAAATACAGCCAGACTACACCATTGCATAATTGCAGGGGACCCAGCTGCCTCTTGCCTGGGGTCTTGTGTAGGGGTCATGGCTGCCTCCTGGGGGCTTTTAGCGCAGGGGGATTCTATATATATATATGCTAGATTAAGGCCCGATTCTATCGCATCGGGAGTGCGGTGAAATGAACAGGTGCCCTAGAAATAGCCGCTGAATAGTACAGTCCTCTCTCCAGAAAGAACGCTGTTCTTGCGGGATTTACATGGTGTATTCTAAAGAATCGGGTAGTCTAGAATCCAAATATAGTTTATTTATTAAGAGTTAACAATAATGCAATTAATACATGATATCTATCCATCAACTACCTATCTTTGTATGGTGTATGTAATTTTTGGAAATTTAATTGTTATATGCTAAGGTGCTTGGTACACATACTGTCCAATACTTGTGTGCCCATCAAGTAGCTCCATTTAAGAAATCAATGTTCATAGTCTACGTATTCGCCAGTCTGTGTTTGCCCATCAAACATGTCACGGTAGCCTTAGATCTCATGGGTCCCTAATCTACCTTATTACTATTGATTAACACTTAGACCCCTTTCACATCAGCGGTTTTCTGCTATTTGCAGAAGGTGGGGATGAAAAAAATACAATTTGTGCACTTGCTACCTAAGGGCCTACCTGCGGCACACTTGCAGCAAGTCCCATGCAATGTATATAGGACTTGCAGTTAACTTGGTGTAGATGCGGCAAACGCGGCTTCGGCAGTTGCAGCAAATGCGACCGCTAAAAAAATGCTGGTAAGCACGGTATTCGTGGCCGAAACTGCCGAAACCACGTTTGCTGCACCTGCCGCAAGTGAACCGCAAATCCTATATACATTGCATGCGACTTGCAGCAAGTGTGGCGTAGGTCAGTCCTTAGGCAGCAAGTGCGGAAAATGTTTTTTTTTTCACCACAACTTCCGCAAATAGCAGAAAAGCGCTGATGTGAAAGCTAAATCTCTATTTTTCATATCTATCTATTTACCTATCTATGTGTACAGAACACACCTTGAGATGGAGATGTGTGAGAACAGCCATCCCGCCCATCTCTTAGCTGTTCACAAAAACCCCTCCCTGTTTAAAAAGAGAAGCAAATTTCTCAGCAGCTCTACTGCTGGAGCTTAACATGCGGGTTCATATCACCAAATAAAGGAATTTGGATGATACACATCTATCGTCTTCTATTTAATGTGTTCCAGTAATATAGATAATTATGTTTAAATGTAAGACACTTATGTTTCAATGTGGATAGGATGTTTACATACTGAGCCTCCACACGGACAGTATTACTGATGTATGTAAAGTGCTATTGAAATAATAGAACTCTATAAATAAATGAAAAAATAACTTTAATTATGACTAAAGTTATGAAGGTATGTGTTACCTATGCAGTTGAAATCTACCTATGTGTGCCTAATTTTTTTTGTGTTTTTTTTTTTTTTGTTAAATCTATATATACCTATTGTGAGGTAGCAACCGGGGAACCCGCTTGCAAAACGACAAGAACACGTGTTTATAAGTTAACCAATGTCTACCCGTTTATTTTCACATATTAACAACATAACCCGGGTAGCATGTTTGACACATATCACATTGATTAACAACACTTTACATAAATACACCATACATTTACATTTAACATCACAACACTTATATTGCACATAACGATTTATAGTAACCCGGGACCTGTAACCATCTCTGTCCCCATTGGAGCTCTACCAACAGCTCCCGGGGCTACGGCCTCCGGCCTACTTACACTATACATAAGTTACATTACGATGATGACCCTTCCGGGTTCATAACAGGGATTGGCAAACCCTAGTAACCCGTGGCTGCGGCCTCCGGCCTAACCACGCGTTACCCAGTACGGGAGCCCTTCTAACCCCTGCTTCTGACCTTCGTTACATACGCCTCAACGGGCCCTGTGGGTCCCAATGGCGGTACCTGCCGCCTGGCTTTAGTCACCCCAGCATGATGATATACATTCTCCCGTAGTCAGGAATCCTGCCTGACCGGGTCCTTACATACCGTATGTGATCCATCATTCAAACGTCCATGGATCACACACCTGCTCACAGCCCACATCCATGGACTGTGGCCCCTCCATGGCCCATTACAGGGATTGGCAAACCATAGGTCACGGGAACCTCTACATCCGTTACCTACTGGAGCCCTCTTACCCCTGTCTCTGGCACCACCGGCACACTCACCCCATTAGAGGTCGTGGTTGAGGGACGGGTACCCTCTGCAAGCAGCAGGGCAAGCCTCCCTCTCGTCCCAAGGACGGAACGCCTCCAACATCATCCATACCCGCTGGGTCACTCTCTCCCCACATCTTTATACATGGGTCTTACATATAGGCCATCATCTCTCATTCAGGGCCATTACTTAAGCCCTCATACACATAGTTCATCGGGTCCCTTAACTGAGTACTCTGACTCGGACCCAAAGGCGGTCTATGCCCGCCTGGCACACTACATACAATTGCCTCCACGGGCTACATACATTCCGGTTCATCAGGACCTTTAACGGACTCCACTGAGTCGGTCCCAAGGGCGGTCTATACTCGCCTAACATGATTTACGCACACCAGGTGCACAGTTCACACTATCGCTCGGGAACTGCTTTCTTACCGGGCACGGATCCGGGTCTCGCTACCTGGGTCACAGGTTCCACCAGGCATCCCCACAGGCTCCTTTCCCGGGCGTGTTTCACCCCACGCCCGGTCTAGCCTCCACGGGTCAACCACGGCTTCCCCCTCTAGGTGCGGACACGACCACGGACCTCGGCACCGGCATGGAGCTAGCATGCTCCCATCATGTCATGCACACAGAGCCTTGGACTGCTCTGCACTCAGGCTGGTCTCAGCTTCCAGACTCTATCTCTGCTTCCAGCATCAATCTGAGCTTCCAGCCTTCATCCCAGCTTCCAGAATCTCTCTCACTCAGGTGGCCGGCTCTTATCGTGCCAGCCACTCCCACATGGACACACCCCCTCAGCTGCTGTTAATCAGCCTGTCACACAGCTCAGGTTACCTCCCTGTGTTCCGGGTTGTCAGCACTCACTCATTACATCCTATTCCTCATGGACTCCTCGATCTCATCCCACTCTCACTGCCGCTCATTAGGCTCATGAAACCTCATTGTGTTCAGGTTGGTTCACACAGTATTATCATCACAGGAAAACCGGCCAGTGTGCACAGGATCATCCTCTGATCCTACATGTGATGTACCCCGGCCATGCGGATCATGCCGGCGGTGCCTCACACTATACCAATGTACCGTATATACTCGTGTGTAAGCCGACCCGTGTATAAGCCGACCCCCCTACTTTTGCCCCAAAACCTGGGAAAATCTATTGACTCGTGTATAAGCCGAGGGTGGACCCCAGCACAGGTATACAGCCCCCAGCAGTGTGGTATACAGCAGCCCCAGAGGTATATACAGCAGCCCCAGTGGTAGTATACAGCAGCAGCCCCAGTGGTATATACAGCAGCAGCCCCAGTGGTATATACAGCCCCAGTAGTAGTATACACGCAGCCCCAGTAGTATATACAGCCCCAGTGGTATATACAGCCCCAGTGGTAGTATACACGCAGCCCCAGTAGTATATACAGCCCCAGTGGTATATACAGCCCCAGTGGTAGTATACACGCAGCCCCAGTAGTATATACAGCCCCAGTGGTATATACAGCCCCAGTGGTAGTATACACGCAGCCCCAGTAGTATATACAGCCCCAGTGGTAGTATACAGGGCCCCAGCAGGGCCCCCCTCATAGTTTGGCACCCCCACCTCACATGATGGCCCCCCCGCATGCAGCGCTGCGCATATACATTACCAGGATATCAGCTGTCGCCCTCCGGTGGCGGATCGCGGCTCCTGGGCTCCGGGCTCCATCTTCCTCCTGTGTCTTCCTGCTTTGTGGCCGCCGGGCTCATCGCGATGACGTCATCGCGACGCCGGCCGGTCACGTGACAAGCATTCCTCTGCCTCACCAGCATCGACAGAATTATCACTTGTATATACTGTATAATCACCACTGATGCGATCCATTACTTTCGAGTTGAGAAAATCTACGTCCTCATTTTTTGGACATAGAATGGAAAGTGATGCTGCAGTGTTGATGCTTTGTCATTTACATCAATGCAAATATGGTCTCCAAATATCTCGGTTACTATAGAGCCAATGCAAAGCATGTCTGGAGGAATTTCAATTACATCCTCTCCAAGGTTATGTTCATTAGACAGCTCACCATTTCCAAGTTTAAGCAACCAAGTGCTGTATTCAGGATCAGTGGAGCGCATGTTGTTGATTAGAGGTAGTCTGGTAAAATGTTGCCAATGGTGTGAATATTTAATGCAGGAATCTACAATGTCGGTTCTGGTTGCATGAGCAATAACAGGAAGGCATTGTCTGAAGTCTCCTCCAAGAACAATAACTTTACCTCCAAATGGTGTTTTATTTTTGTTAGCAACATTTGTTGTCATGATATCACGTAGCAGTCTATCTATGACATTCAAGGCATGTTTTTGAAGCATTGTACACTCATCAATAATGAGAAGTTTTGTACTCTGTATATGTTTGGCTGCATTAGTATCATTTTTAATCCTGGACACGGATGTTTCGTTGATGGGAATAGGAATTCCATATAGAGAGTGGATAGTTCGGCCTCCTTGTATCAAATTAGCAGCTATTCCTGTAGTCGCTGCAGGTGACACAATGTCTCCTTGTCCTCTCAAATAATGAGTCAATAGATGGTATAGATATACGTCTTTCCACTGCCACCAGGTCCATCAAGAAAAAAGCAGTTTGGTGTTAAAGTGGTATTGAGTAAAGCTTGAGTAATGAGATCATAAGCCAAAGTTTGCTCGTGATTAAGAGTTCCTTTCATGTCTGCAGCTTTTGTTAACTCATAATCTTTATCATATTGTTGAAGGAGATGTTTACGATTTTTGGCTGGGCGTGGTAAATTGAAATCAGCAAATGTTTTTCCATGGACTATGAGGATATCTTGGACATCTTGCATAGCATATCCTTCACAATGTATACACTCTTCAGTGTCGCTGTGGTATGCATGACAGTAGTCTTGTACAAAATGGTCCTTAAATTCATTCCACAATTCAAGTGGATTACAGGGGGGGCCAAAAACATAGATGTAAGCAAACATGTTTCTAAGTTGGGAAGGCATGTTAAGAATGCAAGTGTCACATCGCCATCAGATTCGGTGGCTGGTGTTCCTGCCTCGGCCGCTGGGAGCAGCCGGATTCCTTCAGCTGATGGCGCCGGTGATAGGAGGGCCTTGTCCTCATATGGACCTGCTCCTGCGACGTCTGCCTCTGTCGCTGAGCGCCGCCGTGTTTCTCCTTTGGGCGGTGTTGGTCGCAGAGGAGCGGGCCCTGCGGAGGTGTCTGTTAGGCGCAGCCGTCGTTCTTCTGTCAGAAGTGGGGTGGGTGGAGCCAATCGTGCATCACCATTTGGCCTAGTTCTAGGGGCGGTCCGGATGAGATCATCAGGCTGTGAGCACCAGCCTATGGGAGGTAACCGCGCCCCTTAAAATGCATTGGAGCCTGTCTTGCAGGCCGCCAGATATAGTTTTGGTTCCCCAGTGATAGTGTGTGTGTTTAGTTTTGACTCTGACCTTTGCCTGGATTTTTGACTCTGCTTCAGCCTATCGATTTTGTACCTCAGCTGCCCTCTTGGTTTTGCCCTTGACCCTTGCCTGGATTTTTGACTCTGCTACTGCCTGATGATTTTGTACCTTCGCTGCCCTCTCGGTTTTGACTCGGACTTCTGACCTCGTTTTTCGGGTCTTGATTTTTTCCCCTGGTGACCTTCCCTGCTCTGTTGCTCATAATAGGCAGCTACCCCCTGGGCTCCGCTATAATTCCAGATCCCTGTATAGGGGTTAAGGGTCTCGGGGTTTCTCGGGGTGCTGCCTTACCAGCAGCTCAGCCTCACAGCGGATGGTTGTCACAGCAAGCATCTATTGTTTCCAGATATTATCATCCAATAATAATCCGAGTGCTAAAGCAGCATCCTTAAAGGTTTCATGCGTAACTCCATTGACGGTTTTAATGTTGTCAAAACTGGTAGCAGCTTTTACATGGAGTAACAACAAACGTAAAAAATAGCGTTCTTGGTCTTTGAGACTAACAGTATACATTCTTCCAATAACTGAGAGGCCGCCTTGTTTTCTTGGTTCCCATGTGCCTTGTTTCCAAACGTAGTATTCAGGAATATCGCGGTAGAAATAGTTATGTGCATTGTGGTCGATCTTATTAAGATTGAAATATGCCATAAGTGTAGAAGTGGAATGGAGCTTTTGATGCATTGTGTCTGCACAGTCATCCTCCTGAAAATAGATTGGTTGAGAATTAGGCAGATGTACCGCTAGGCGAATGATTGCATGCGATTGTTTATGCATAGGGAAAGCAAAAATGCGCCAGGCAGCCTCTGGTGCACTAACATATCTGGAATCCACGAATTGGTGTGTTTCATCATGTTGGATGTTATTTTGGGCAATTTCAAGGTTGGCTTTGTCATGTCCTTTGTAGACGTATTTAAATAAGTATTTTACACTTTGAATGGAAGCATATACTTCGACATTAATATGGCACTTATATTTGGTTAGTAAAAAGGGTTATATGGCACTACCCACAAATTGTCTATTGTCTTAGAATGGTGGTGATATGTTTTGCCAATGGGTCTGCGGTAAGTGGGATAGCCGTCATTTTCTTTGATGGTATATAGTTGATATTGTTTAGGAAAACCTTTTGTACACTTTCCAAGATCCATACAGGGAGAATTAGGATTGTGTTCTCCACAGGGACCATGAATCATGTGTTGAAGAACAGTGTTATGGAGCTGAGGATAGATGGTTTCATCAGGTATGTCAGCCCAGACTATATTGTCTATGTTGGCCTCCGTGTGTAATTTAGACAGGCTATCAAGAATAATTAAGATATGAGCATGTGGTAGTCCACGCTTTTGAAATTCAATGACATGGACCATTGCGGTAACGTTGCCAAAGAATCCATTGTGAATGTCTTTTAAGAGGGCTTCGAGTATAATTTTAAAGACACGTGCAACCAAATCAGGTCTATGTTCAACACGCTGCCATGGTTCTAAGTTAGTAGTAATCTCCATTTAGGATTACAGGTCATGGTGATAAAAAGATCAGGTCGACCATACTTAGTAACAATCACCATAGCATCCTGGTAACGCTGTTGCATGTTTCTCGGACTGCCTTCAAAAGAAGATCGTAATACAACAGCTTTGCCAATGGGGATACCCTTTTTTATGGATTGTTTGAGTAGATGTTCTTGGAGTAGGCAGTAATCCTCCACTTTTAAATCCTTTTGGTGTTTGCGGATATAATGTAGGCGATTAGCCTCGATTTTCACATAAGCATCTGCTAAGTATTGCTGAGTTAGCTTCCCACCATTGAGGAGTGGATTAAAGTAATTTCGAACCGATAACATATAGCAATAATATTGGAGTTGTGTGATCCTGCATGTAGTCTTGCCTTGTTGTTTGAGGCCATCATGTCTTCCTTGGTCTCCATAAGGGAAAAATATTGGATAGAGAAGGGCATCCAAATTGCTATGGAGAATGCTAATTTGTTGTGTTTTTTAGCTAAAAGGTTGTGAGGATCAGGTTTTAAATGTATTAAGATGTCTCTATTAAAGGGTGGCTCTCCATTGTCATTTTGAAAGACAACGGCGACTTCACTGACAGTGCGATTATTGTACCGTCGTGGATCTTGAGTGTGATCTTGTTTAATAGCCATTGTGATGTTAGGCATGACAGTTCCGTTTTGTACAGCTTTAATTTATTCTTGTTCTTCGACATCACGTAACATCTGATAAGCTGCCACAAAAGGATTGATAGTTTGTATTTAAAGGGCAATAATGTTCATTAAGGTAGGATGACATTTTTTATTTTCCTTACATTGTAAGCGTTTTTGATTAGCGCTATCTGGATCGAGAATGTAAAGTTGTGCGAAAGCTGGTATTTGGTTGTCAGAGGGATGTAGTGTTCCTGTTCAATGATATATCTGGATATGTATGCGGAAACAGTATGAGCCATATCCAGGCGGTGGTGAAATATTGGCACCCATGGAGACAAAAGCAAATGAGCTGTTAATGCTTCTAATATTGTCCATGAAATTTTTGCTAAATTCACTTTGTCCTTTGAGCAAACGTGCAAAGACATCTGGATATTGAAGTGTAGGTACATGAACTTTTCCTTTATGACAGCAGAGGGTAAAAGTGTTATCAGTAGGTGTCTCTGCGAGAAAATGCAAAGCTTGGCAATGTTGACATACATGTTGCATTGCACCACAGGAGTGTTCAGTAATAGTGCGTTCGTCAAGAGTAAAAGCTTTAGCATGTAGTGGAAGAGCAGGTTGTAACGGTGCAGTAGGGCTCTTTGGCAGACCGATGTATATGAGTCGTGTTTGTAGTGGAGAGCCTTGAATGTGGCGTACTGGAAGAGCTTGAGTGTGAAGCAACTGGAAGTCTTTATTGAGGGAAAGTGGTATGGCAAGGGGGGAAAGAGAGTGTTCTGGATAGATGTAGGATAAGGGCACAGACGTGGAAGTGTGGCAGGAAGTAGTGGCACCTTGCGAAGTGGAAGGATCCAGTGGTGAGTGTGGTACGAATGTAGAGGGTGATGGTGTATGTTGTCATCGTCATCATCGATGACGTGCAGAGGCTTCTTGTGCTAACCTAAAGCATTTGGATTTAGGGGACTCGTGTGTGAAGCGTCGTAGTTTATAAGCCTTCATGGTGTCAAGGCGATGCTGGTTTGCCTGTGGTGTCTTATTAGCACGGCGTTTCCTGTCACGTAGTGCTCTGGCTGCTTTCTTCTCGTTGTCATTGTGATACTTCTTGGGAGGACTCATAGTAGCACTGGTAAGTGAGTGTAAGAAAAGATAGTAGAGAGGGAATGAGTTTAGAGTTATGAGTTGTTTGAGAAGGGGTAGTGGCGTAATGAAGAGACAAAAGATGGCTATATACGTATGTAGTGGAGGCGGAAATCAGAAGGGTATGTTGCAAAGCAGTGCTGTTGTTGGCAATGTTGTGCTGCAACGGTTAATAGCAATGGTGTCCTGCAACGGTTAATTCCAATGCTCTCCTGTCAGGGTTTATATCAATGTTCTCCTGCAAGGGTTAATACCAATGCTCTCCTGTCAGAATTTATATCAATGTTCTCAATGCTCTCCTGTCAGGGTTTATATCAATGCTATCCAGCAAGGGTTAAATCCAATGCTCTCCTGTCCGGAGTTATATCAAGGTTCTCCTGCAAGGGTTAATACCAATGCTCTCCTGTCAGGGTTTATATCAATGTTCTCCAGCAAGGGTTAATACCAATGCTCTCCTGTCAGGCTTTATATCTTTCTTTTAATTATCTTTTTATTGAACAATAAAGAGTTACAATCAAACAGTCAAACAGTTTTTCCTTGATATAAGGGAAAATTTGTAGCAGTTAACGTACATAATATCGCTTTCCATAAGTATGTTCGTATTTACAAGGATAATGTAGCATTTCCCTCATTAGAGTTAGTTGTAAAGAAAAGGTTTAAGTAGGGTAAGTATTCTATATAAAGAGTAAAAAGTGTAGAGGGGTTTGAAGTCAACAAAGGGAAGAATGAAGGATAAGATAGGGGTGGTTGGAAGGGGGGGGGGGAGACGGGTATGCGAGAGAGGTCGTGTTACTT
Source organism: Allobates femoralis (assembly GCA_033576535.1). Lineage (NCBI taxonomy): Eukaryota > Metazoa > Chordata > Amphibia > Anura > Aromobatidae > Allobates > Allobates femoralis. Next base: position 404,298,469 of record JARQOC010000003.1, read on the forward strand.
AAGTCACTCAGCGATATATTGTTTTCATGAAGTCAGTGGTCGACCGGTAACACATCCAAGGTGACCATATTTTCTCAAAGGTCTCATATGAACTGAATGAGAGAGCTGCTAATTCTGCTGCACGGTACACCATATCTATTTCACGTATAATTTGGGTCTTTGTTGGAGTCAGGTTGGATTTCCACAGGGCAGAGACAAGAAGCCTACATGCAGCTATGATATTAGATGCTAGTTTAGAGATATACATCTCTTTCGGCCATTGGAAAAAATTTAGAAGAACTGTGAGAGGTGTAAGAGCCACCTCCCGTTGTAGAACATCTGCAAGTAGCGTTGACACCAGCCTCCAGTAATCTTGAATCAGGGGGCATTGCCACCATATATGAAAATATGTTCCTATGTCGGAGTTACACCTCCAGTAAGAGTCCGATGTCGGGTGGTGCCATCTGTGTACTTGTGAGGGGGTACGATACCACCTTGTTACTACTTTGTATGAGTTTTCTTGTATTTTTACACAAGGAGAAGGACCATGGGATCCCCTGTATGTTTGTCTTATTTGTTGCTCCGAAAACTCTATTTGAAGGTCTCGTTCCCATAGGCCTAAGAAGTCTCTTTTAATGTGGGCAATATTTATAGTTAGTTGTTTGTATAGCAATGATAACACCTTGGTGGGATCAAGCAGCTGTGTACACAGTTGCTCAAAACAATGTCAGAGGTCTCATAATGTTTAGATTTTTCAGGTGTTTGTGGATGTATGTTTTTAATTTGCCGTATTGGAGAAAGGATATATCTGGCAGGGAGTTAGATTGTTGTATTTTTCTATGTGTAAGCAGAGCTCCATCTATTAGTAGACGATCAATTGGAATGGGATCGACTGGCCTCCTCCCCGGGCCCATTGGATCGTTCGCTTGAGACCTCACCGGGAGATGGCCGACAAGGTCCCGCATATCCAGGATTGGGGTCAATGGAGGAAGCAGCCGGCCGCATTCTTTTTTCCAAATAGCGACGGTGGCTTTTGTGAAGGTGTTGCTAATGAGTTTTGGGTCGTTATAGAGATCTGGAAGTAATGCTAGAGACCTCAGGGGTATTTGCGACATAGTTTCTTCAATTGAGAGCCATAATTTATGTGGCGGTCTCCTGATCCAGTCTATAATTCTTGTTAACATAGCTGCTGCATAGTATTTGCGTATGTCCGGTGCCCCCATACCCCCTTTGTCTCTTGGTAGTGCAAGTGTCTGATATTTAATGCGTGGTTTCTTATTATTCCAAATAAAATTTAAAAAGAAGGCATGGATTTTGTTTAAAGTATGGTCCGGGATGTGAATTGGGAGCATTTGGAATAAATATATAAATTTTGGTAGAATTATGCTTTTAAGTAGATTTTTTCTGCCTACCCATGATAGAAAAGGCGCTCTCCACGATTTGACTGTTTCTTTTGCTTTTTCCAATGTGGGTATTACGTTAAGGGAAAGAAGGTCCCTATCCGTGTGCCCTATCTTTATGCCTAGGTATGTGATGTGGTTTTCTGGCCATTTGAAGGGATAAATATTTTTATATTTGTCTATGGTAGGCTTGGGAATGTTAAGGCCTAGGGCTTCTGACTTAGACAAGTTAATTTTATAATTGGAAAGTCGGCCATAGTTCTCCAAGGTTTGTATAAAGGCAGGGATGCCCCTATCCGGTTCAGACAGAATCGACAGCAGGTCATCCGCAAATGCGGCTGACTTGTGGTGTACATTGTTCAATTGGAATCCTTTAATTTCCTCGTTCATTTGGATGCTTCTTAACAGTGGTTCCATAACTAGAACGAATAGTAAGGGGGACAAGGGGCATCCCTGTCTCGTGCCGTTTTTTATTAAAAAAGGGTCTGAAAGCATGTTATTGATTTTCAATTTAGCTGATGGAGAGGTATACATTTTAAATATAGCTTCTATTAGAAGGGAGGGTACATGGAAAGCCATTAGAGTACTACGGAGGAATGTCCAGTCCACCCTGTCAAAGACCTTCTCGGCATCTGTGCTCAATAGGACCATCCGTTTATGGTGTATTTTAGCATGTTGCATTAAGTGTAATATTCTGCCTGCATTGTCTCTTCCTTCCCGCCCTCGCACAAATCCTGTCTATTCCAACGTAATCAGTTGTGGGATCAGACCCGTCAGGCGTCTTGCTATTAAGCTAGCGTATATTTTTAGGTCAACATTAAGCAAGGAGTTGGGTCTGTAGCTCCCACACTGTGCCGGATTCTTTCCATCTTTATGTAAAAGCGTGACGTGCTTCTAAGGACTGGGGGGGGAAGAGTGCTGCCATGGAGAACTGCGTCACACATGTTCAACAAGTGTTTGTTCAGTTCTGGAGAAAATGTCTTATAATAGAGTAGTGAAAAACCATCTGGTCCCGGAGATTTGCCTGATGGGCCCTCAGACAGGATGGACTGGAATTCCTCTAATTCAAAAGGTCTTGCCAACCAATTCTGTTGATGTTCATCTATTTTTGGTAAAGATAGAGATGAGAGGAATGATTCTATTTCATGCTTTCTCTGGTTTAGGTTTACTTCAGGTTCGTGTGGTCTTATCTGGTATAAATTTTTATAGAATGTTAAAAATTCTGCGATAATCTGTTCATAGTTTTGTGTTATCAGGCCCGATTCTGTTTTAATCTTGTGAATGAAGGTTCGAGACTGTCTTTTTTTAATCAATGATATCATTAACTTAGAGTAAAAAAATCCCTGGTCTGTGGAGCGCTAGGGCTAGAGATAAATGGCACTGGGGTTATTTTAGAAAAGGTTTCTTTATTAACCTCTTACAGGCCACTACGCGTTTCTGCAGCAGAGCGCTGCCTTCATCAGGTGATGCCATCAGGCATCACCTGATGAAGGCAGCGCTCTGCTGCAGAAACGCGTAGTGGCCTGTAAGAGGTTAATAAAGAAACCTTTTCTAAAATAACCCCAGTGCCATTTATCTCTAGCCCTAGCGCTCCACAGACCAGGGATTTTTTTACTCTTAGCTTCTTGCACTTGTGCACACCTGGCAAGAGCAGCTCTGGACAAGAGATACCATTAATCCTAGATCCTGAGTTCCATGACCTAGCAATACAACACGGTCACCGTTGTAGGACCTGTGGTGACATCATTCCGGTCATTGATCGCGACAGGAGCTGGAGCTCCCGGAGCAACTTTCGGTGCCTCCACTATACCTCCAGGCGGAGGTGGATTCACAGGCGTAAGACCGCAGTTATGCAGGGTTGCACAACCACCTCTGGTGAGTGGCTACACAGCCCTGGGCCTAAATCCACTTCAAAAACTTTCTTCACATGCGCTCCCACCCCCCCCCCCTTTTTGTCTATCATTAACTTAGAGGCCTTATCACCATGTACCATTAAGCGATTTCTCCAATTAGTAAAATATTTAGCTGCTTTTTTATTGAGGAGGTCTTTAAGGCGTTGTCTACACTCTGCGAGTTTTATCATAGTGGGTTGGGTCAACGTCATTTGATGTTGTTTCTCTAGGTGAATAATATATTTATACAACCTCTCTATGTCAGCTTTCCTCTGCTTATTTTGAAACGATGCTATTGATATTATAACGCCTCTAAGTGTTGCCTTATGTGCCTCCCAGATAATTGTAGGGTCTACGTCTGGAGTGTTATTGTGTTGGAAATAGTCTTTAATGGCCGATTGAATTTTAAGTTTAATGTCTTTAGTGCTTAATAGGGATTCATTTAACCTCCATGTCCTGGTAGGAGGGACAGGTCCTCCGCATTCCAATTTTAAAGTCACCATTGCGTGATCCGAGTATAGTGCCGGGAGGATTTCAGTTTCTACAACTGCTGGAAGGAGGGTTTTGGACATGAATAGATAGTCTAGTCGATGATAGTTGTTATGAGGGTGAGAGAAGTATGTGTAGGCTCTGTCGTGGGGGTGATAATATCGCCATACATCTATCAAACTTGCTGTGTGGAAAGAGGACCTTATTTGAGCTAGGTCTCGCCTGGAGATGTTGCTTTTCCCTGTTGAGGTATCTAATAGAGGCTCTAGCATTATGTTTAAATCTCCGCCAATCAAAACTCAACCTTCAGAAAATAATGAGAGCTTGTTTTGAACCCTTTGTATCCAGGAAAAATGTTTTTTATTTGGGGCGTATAAACTCCCCAGTGTAATTAAGGAACCTTCCGGTAAACCCTTTACAAAGATGTATCGGCCGTCATTGTCGACCAATTTGTCTATAGGAAGGAAGGGGACATTTTTTGCTATAGCTATAGCTACTCCTCTGGCCCTCTTTTGGGGTGAATATGCATGGTACCAGGTATTATAGTAATTCTTTTCAAAGTTAGGTGTTTTAGATTCTATAAAATGTGTTTCTTGTAATAGTAAGATGTCATGACCTGCTTTCTTGAGGAAGTGTAATGTTTGTGACCTAGGAATAGGAGAATTGAAACTGTGTAGATTGTGCGATACCACTTGGTATGACTTACGGTTGGTGGTCATGGTGGGTGTTCGTATTCATTCAGACGTTGTAGCAGAGACTCTCTCGCGGGGTTTTGGGACGGGGGTGGTTGGGGAGAAACAGAGAGGATAGAAGGGAACAGTAGAGATAGTTTTCCTGAGGATGCAAAACAAGTTGAAGTTAACGCATATACACACATCTTAAATTTAAACCTTTGTGTGCGATGAATCTGAACAGACAGACTCTTCTCTATCGCGACCATCCCGCCGCTGCGTAAGAGTCGCAAGCGAGAGGGGTAGACTGACAGAGGAGGTTTTACCTTTTAACACTAAGTGTAACTATTAGGCTATTGTGCCTTAAACTTGGTAACAGGGTAGTCTGAAACTTATAACAGGATAGTCTCTCGTAGGCTAGCCTATGTGTAATTAAAACCTAATACAGGAACCAGAAGAGGTTTGTTAAACTATTAATAGGTGAATATGGGGGAGTAGAACATCCCCCAAGACGCCCGTGTGAGCTAACGAAATATTGTACGGCCGTCACAACGATTGCCAAGAAGTTTTGATTATAATTCTTAACATTTATAGCATGGTTTCCATGCAAAAATTAGGACTATTATCCATTCTCAAGGTGGATAAGAAGAGGCGAAAGGAATATCGACCTTCCAGGTTGACTATAATAGCTGGGGATCTTAAGTATATTAATGTCCCAGTCATGAGTCTCATGGAGAAAAAGAGAGACGCAGTAGATCTTTAACTATCCATCATCCATTCGGACTGTCTTCTCCTCGGGACTCGGTTAGCTTGGAGTTTTTGCATTTTGATCTTTGGGACTTTGGTGTGAGGTGTGTTTGCCACGGTGGTGGATGTTGTAGAGGTGTCATCTGGTATGCAGCTCCCACCTCCTCTAGATTGGGGTAATGTTCCAGTTCAATATTTAGCTCCTGGCACATCCATTTGATGTCAGCTGATGTTCGACCTTGGATCCTTTTGTCTCCAGCTGTGACGGATATGCCGAAGGGGAACAGCCATCTGTATGGGTAATTCCTTTGGTGAAAGATTGTAGTCAGCGGTTTCAAGAGGCGCCGTTTAGCTAGGGTTATCCAAGAGAGATCCTGGTATATTTGGATTGGGGAGCCATTGCATGTAACGGTGGTTTTCTCCCTGGCCCTCCTCATGACCAGCTCCTTTGTCCTGTAGTCCAGGAAACGGCAGATTACATCTCTTGGAGATTCGTCTGATGGTGGTTTCGGGCGTAATGCTCTATGTACTCTCACCAATTCCATGTCTGATGGGTCATCCGGCTGTAATAATGAACGGAATGTGTCTATGATGGATGGAGTCAAGGCATCTTGTGTTATTGTTTCAGGAACTCCAAGCGCAGATTATCTCGCCTGTCCCTATTCTCATGATCTTCCAGCATCGTATAGATCTTATTTTTTTTTGAACAAGTGTTTTTATTAAAGATTTTCACAAAAAATACAGAAAGAACAAACAATAAACCGCGTCACGGTCAGCATGGCCTGACACAAGACACCAAGTATCCTAACTTGGAGGGGAAGGGGTAGGAGGGGGAGAAGGGAAAGCAGAGGGAGAGATGGGATAGGGGAAGGGGGTTACAGGTCGGACCCAGCATAAACAATAAGAACCAGTACAGGCAGAAAGTTCTAATGCATTTGAACATTATTGTAGCGAGATGCGATCCAAGAGTCCCACCAGCACATAACCTTAGATCTCCTCTTAACGTCATGTGCCAAAAAAAGCTCGTGCTGGAAATGTAGGTTAACCGAATTCAGCAGGTCCTCAGACGTAGGGACAGTAGGTTGTTTCCAGAAACGGGCAATGCAGGTACGCGCAGAGATCAATACATTCGTAACCAGAGGTCTCAAGCCTGGGGGGAAGGTTTCCAAACCCAAACCCAGTACGGCCAGCTCAGGTTTCAAGTCCACTGGAAGGCCAGTGAGTTCAGTAAGCAGAGAGCCGACAAAGGACCAGAAACGGTGTAGTTTCGGGCAGAACCACCATTGATGTTGGATAGAACCCCGTTGATTACATTCCTTCCAGCAGAGGTGAGATGTAACATTTAGGCCCTTTGAGAAGCGAGCTAAACGGGCAGGGGAGAGGTACCAGTCCATCTGAGTTTTTTTAATTTGTTCCAGATGATTGATGCATTTAGAAAAAGCAGACACATGGGTAGCAGCCCTTTGCCACAGATAAATGTCAGATGAAAAGTTTAGACGCTTCTCCCATCTCACCATATATGGAAGTTTCCTGTTACCTCTTTCCACTGCCATCGCCCCGTATAGGGTGGCCACACCACAGTCTTTGATGGAAGGGGATTTAAAATATCTCTGTAGACGTTGGTCCACATCAGGGAGATTCACCACTGGTAATTTAATGGAGTCTAGAAAATGACGAAGTTGGAGGTATCGGAAAAAGGAGGACCGAGGGACTTCATATCTATCAGTTAGTTCCGAGAAGGCTTTGACTCTATCCCCGTCCCGCACCTGTCTAAGCCACTCCACCCCGAGTGCTCTCCACCCAGAAAGAGAGAGATCCCCCACAGCCACCTCCACAGCTTGGATAGATATATAATGATGGAGGAAGGCTAGAAGACCCCTATTATGGCGTGTCCAAATATCAGTGAGTGTGGCCATTGATGTCAGGGGAGTGGCATGTTTCTTGGCTGTGAGAAGCAACACTTCTAATAATAGTTTTGTAGATTGTTTAGGGGCAAAGTGACGTTCTATTTGCAACCAGAGGCATTGGGAGTCCTCCCCCCACCAAACTTTGGCTGCCGCTAAGTGAATGGCATTATAATAAGAGGTAATGTCGGGCAGACCTAGGCCGCCCAGACGGGTTGGGAGTGTTAGGGTTGTGGTGCGCACACGATGTGTCTTGGATTCCCATATAAAATTACCCAGCAGGGCCTGTAGAGACTGTAAAAACCGTCGGGGGAATGCAAACGGTAGGCACCGTAAAACGTACAGTATTTTGGGGAGGTATGTCATCTTAACAATTTGGGATCTGGCAATCCAAGATAAATTCAAGGAGGAGTGAGAGGATAAGCCCAGTTTAATTACCTCATACAGCTTATCAAAATTGTTGCGTACTAGATCAGGGGTACGTGTGATCTGAATGCCCAAATATGGGAAGCCCTGTGGGGACCAGACGAATGACAAGTCAGAGCGAAGTCGGGAGGCCAGGTCGAGAGGAATATTAATGGGGAACAGCAGGGACTTGGAGGAATTCAGTTTGTAGTATGAAACTTCCGAAAATTCGGAAAGTACATTCATAACCCGTGGGATGGACCTCGCGACGTCTGTGCAAATAAAAACAACGTCATCGCGTAGAGGCCAATTTTGTGTTCTCTGGTTCCGACAAGAAGGCCCCTAATCTCAGTGTCCTGCCTCACTCTCTCAGCAAGGGGCTCCATTGCTAAAGCAAAGATGAGTGGCGAGAGGGGACATCCCTGCCTTGTTCCGTTAGCAATGGGGAAACCAGAGGAGACAAAGCCCGAGGTTTTCACCCTCGCGTTAGGAAAGGAGTAGAGGGCCATCACCGAGGCCTGGAAATCCCCCGCTATTCCAAATCTAGACAGCACCTCCTTTAGGTACCCCCAGTGTACCCTGTCAAAAGCTTTCTCAGCATCCAAAGACAAGAGGGCACTGGGGGTACGGTCTTTCTCCAGTAGTTCAAGCAGGTCAATCAACCGCCTGGTACCATCCGAGGCCTGTCTGGCTGGGATGAACCCCACCTGGTCCGGGTTTATCAGATATGGTAAAACTTGCATTAGACGTAAGGCAAGCACTTTTGCATAAATTTTTAAGTCGCTGTTAAGGAGTGCGATGGGTCTGAAATTACCCGGAGAGGTGGTGGGCTTTCCCTGTTTCGGTATTGTGGATATCAGGGCTTCCAAACCCTCTGAAGCTATTCGACCCTCAGACCGCCAGAAGTTAAACAGTTTCAGGAGGTGAGGGGAGAGAGGTTGGAGGAAAGAGTGGTAATACGAGTACGTATAGCCATCAGGCCCTGGGGCTGACCCTTTCTTCATAGCTCTGGTTACTTCCTGAATCTCCCTAAGAGAAAAGGGGGCGTTTAGATGATCTAGTTGGGTGCGAGAAACTCTAGGGAGGCAGATTTTATCAAGAAAGCCCTTAATAAGCTCCGGGGAAGGTTGGGGAGTCGCTTCGTCTTCACGTAGATTATAGAGTGAGAAATAATATTTCCGAAATTCCTCTGCAATTGCAATGGGATTTCTAATGACAGATTTATTGTGGGCCACTAAATGGTCAATTTTGTTACGTTCTTGCTTTTTCTTGATACGGCGGGCCAAGAGGGTACCTGCTCGGTCACCCATTCCATAATACTCTGCTTTGGATCTCTTCAAGTTATACTCAACTTTGGCCAAAAGTAGACCACGCAGCTCAAAGCGAGCAGCGGAGAGATCCGCCAGCAATGATGGAAGGGGCGTCTGTTTGTGTAATGTTTCCAGTGAGGCGATTTTGGAAGTGAGGGACGTCATACGTTCCTCCCTTAATTTTTTCATTCTCGATGCCAATTGAATAAGTATACCTCGCATGTATGCCTTGTGAGCTAGCCATAGAGTTTCTGGGTTAGTGTCTCCCGTATCATTCTGAGCGAAGTATTCGCTGATATGTCCCAAGATGTGTCGCATGTTGTCAGGGTTGGACAGAAGGTAATCATTGAGCTTCCAAGATTTGTGAGGGGAAATCTGTGTTGGGTCAGAAATTGATAATGATACTGGGGCATGGTCTGACCATGTGATATGACCAATATCTGCTCGTAGACAGCACTCCAAGAGTGAGTCATTCACTAAAATGAAATCTATCCTGCTGTATGTACCGTGCCTTGGGGACATGTAGGAGTAATCTCTCTCCTCCCCGTGCAGGTAGCGCCAGATATCGTGGAGTCGGTGAGCTGAGAGCAGGTTACCCATATCTGAACGGCAGTGCGCGGAAGAGGAGGAGTCAAGCCTTCTGTTGGGAGGAATATTAAAGTCCCCAGCAATGATCGTCGGTCCCCTTGTAAGCCCCTCGAATTTAGAAAATAAGGAACGGTGAAATTTGATCTGACCTGAGTTGGGGCCGTACACAGAGACCAGCGAATATGCCTTATTATTAAGTAGGGCTCGGATCACCAAAAATCTCCCCTGAGGGTCAGCAATTTCCTCCAACAACTGAACTGAAACATCTCTGTGTATAAATATGCCCACCCCCCCTTTTTTAGCTCCTGATGATGCGAAAAATCTATGGGGAAACAAGCCATTGGCCATTCTAGAGTTGTCTTGGGGAAGAAGGTGGGTTTCCTGCAAGAAAATTACCTCACTTCGCATTTTTTTGATCTGGTTCCATACGAGGGATCGCTTCCCAGGGGAGTTGAGTCCATTAACATTGATCGTGGAGAACTTCAGAGCCATACTGTCTGCCGCAATTGCTGGAGTGGAAAAGAGGCAACAGGAATTACAAGACTATCAAGCTTAGTACGATACCAAGGTTCAGCATACAATATGTTGAGTAGTGCTAGGTCCGCCTGGAAAAAATAGGGAAGGGAAACCCAGGAAAGGAGGAGGAAGGGGAGGAGAGGGACGGGAAAAACTATGTACAAGTCTTACTTCTGGCTTAAAGGGTAGTTATACCCAAAACAGACATTAATACCTCAGTTGGAATAGAGGCAATAAACCAGAGGGAAGGAAAAAAGAAGTCTGAGAAGGTACCAAGAACGTACCCTAGGGGGCAGTCAAATCCCACCAGTGAAATTAGGAGAGGAGAAAGATCTCAGAGAAAGAGTAGATGAGTAGTAGACAAAGAACTGTGTTTGTGAGCAGACTATGGGGGAAGAAGAGGATTGAAAATAGAAAAAGAGGGGGGTTAGAGTAATAACGGGAGGTGTGTATGCAGCAGGGACGAGAAAAGAGTAAACAGGGAGGGTTAAAGCTGTGTAATGGGTAAGCTGAGGTGAAAGTGCAAGGAGTTTGCAAAGTGGGAGGAAGGAGGTAAGAGCTGCAAGGGTGAAGGGATAAAACGATAAAACGCAGGGGACGGGTATGAAAGAGAAGAGGAGAGGAAAAATTAGATATTATGATAGAAAAATAAGAAGAGAAGAGAAAAGGCAGGAATAGAGGCCCCAAAGACACACAGGCAAGAGTGAGTTAACCGGTAAACAAATAATACTATGCCCGATCAGACAGGGTCCAAATGGCGACCAGACAATCCATCTTGAGGGCTTGTAGAATCTCTGAGCGGAGAGGATCGATTCTTAGGAGGCAGGAGATCCCACCGCCTTAGATGTTCTTCAGCCTGCAGCGGAGTTAGACAAACATGTATCGCGTTGTCCCTTTTAATCAGAAGCTTCATGGGATATCCCCATCGGTATTCAATCTGGCGGTTACGTAGAATCGCTGTGATTTCTTGGAAAGCTCTCCTTCTGGCCAGCGTGCCCGCTGACAGGTCCGGGAACACAGAAATGTGGTTGAATTCCTCAATTGAGCCAGATCCATTTCTAAGAGCTCGTAAAAAGTCCTCCTTTACTTCAAAAAAGTGGATTCTTGCCAAAACATCACGAGGTAATGCAGGATCAATTGTGGAGGGCTTGGGGAGCCTGTGGATTCTGTCTATAACTACTTCTCCGGGTTGTAAGGCAGGGAGCACAGCGGCGACAAATTTCTGTAACAGAGCCCTCAGGTCCCCAGCGTGCACACTTTCAGGGATCCCCCTCAATTTAACGTTGTTTCGCCGGGAACGGTCCTCGAGATCCATATGTTTCAGGGATTGCTTGTCTACCTTCTCCTGCAGCTCAGCATAAGCATCCAGTAGGGTGTTATGGGACCGTACAAGCTCCCCCATTTTGGCCTCAAGGTGGTCTGTGCGGTTAGACAGGGAGTTAACTTCCCCTCTTACCCCGGCCAGCATGTTCTGCATATCTTCTTGCAGAGAGGATCTTAGCCCTGCCAGCAGTTCCCTCATGGCTCCGTGAGTCAGCGGGATGTCAGCTCTGTGCCCCGGGGCTGATGAGAGGGAGGAGGCCAGGGAAGCAGCAGAGTCTCTCCTTGAAGCGCGCGTGGAACGCTGAGGGGAGGAAGGCGGGAACGCCATATTGTCTGCAGGTGATGAGAGGCTGGGGGGCAGGGTGGGGGCAAAGAAATCTGTAACCCGGCGTGGAGGAGCTTTTTTAGGGTTTCTTACCCGGCCCATCGGGTGCACCCTTGGATCAGCAGTCCAGCGGTGTATCTGGTGTCCAGCTAGTGCCAGTTTATGCGGCGGAGAGTCGCGTTGTTGTCTGTGCGGCCTCAGAGCTCCCGGTCTATGCGGCCATTCCTGAGCAGCTCCAAGCCACGCCCCCCGTATAGATCTTATTGAGGTGGTCTTCATGGTGTTGGAGACCAGAGAGAGTAGCGTTAGTTTGTTTGACCACCTCTGTGTTGGCTGATTCCAAAGTTTCGACTCTGCGCCCCGTCTGTGCCAGGTCCTGTTTGATAGCCGCCATCTCTTTGGCCAGGGGTTCTAGAGCCTTATGCAATATCCTTTTGAGGTATGATCTGGTGATCGGGAGCTCCTCGTCGTCATCTGTTCCCTCGCATTCACTATCATGGTCTGGCTCCATGGTTTCTTCGACTAAGTCGTCTCGATGTTTTGGACAAGGATGACAGACCAGCTTGCTTTTTTAGGTATTTATCTAGATCCACTTGCGTGGTGTTAGTGGTTGCCTTGGTGGAAGATTTAGTGGATTTTGTATTTGATTTAACCATTGTGACGTATTGAAGAAGTTAGAGTCTATCTGGTTTCTGTTCTCTGCCAGCCCCCCCAGGGCGTCGCGAGGCTCTCACATTATGGGGTCTGGCGTTGTATAGAGAGAATCTGTTATTATAAATTCAAGTGGAGATCCAGAAGATGGGCGTTCTTGGTAGAAAGATAATTCTTTATAAGTTTTCCACTGAGCAAGTTGGGTGAGGGAGGGTTTGTCAATATGTTACAGTCAAAAGTTGTAGAAGAGTGCATAAGATGTTGTTTTATGACACTTTGAATTCTGAAGATTTCCGTATAAAACCACTGTAGTTGATACTTTGGGTAGGCTTCCAGCGCCCTCTGCTGGCAGTTGGTGGTATGGGCCAGTGAGTGATATAGGGGCAGTGAAAGAGTTAACCCAGTATTCAATGTTCTAGAAGGTGTAGATTTGAGGTGGGGTGGTTTAGGATATTTCTGTAGACAGTGCCCCTTTCTGTGTACTGTCTTCTGAACTTTATCAAGGTGGCAGTGCTTTGTTTAAAAGACAGATTACACTGTGTTCCACAACTTTGCCTGTTAGGTCTGCTGTGCCAGGGTCAAGGTGGGCTCCCAGTTCCACAGGGGGGGGGTGGATGGAGTAAATCAAGGCCCCAGCAGCTGCAGTATAGGGACCCCTGTTACAATGCTTCCCCTCCGTCACTTCACCTGTCAGCTCCCGTTTTTCCCCACACCTCACCTCGGGTAGTAAGTCCAGTATGCTCTCCTGCACTCTCCGTCCAGGCCGCTCTGTGACTAAGGCGGTGATAGGAGCAAGTGTTCCGACCTCTATGGCTGCTGGTCGGGTGTGTGTGCAAGCCCGCAGGCTTCCCGCTCTCCTCTGGCAGCTCCCGGGGTCAACCGCTGCTCCCTCCTAGCCTCGCAGCAGTGAGGAGCTGATTCAGCAGCCGCTGGTATCTCCCGGACGAGGGCCCGCGCTAATGGCGGCCGGCGGGAAAACGCTTCCCCCTTGCACAGCTCCTCTCCCTCGCTTCTCCCCTGGCTCTTCTTCTAGGCGAGGGGTCAGCAATGGGGTCTCCAGCGGCAGGGTCCCTCGATAGGGTGGCACACTCACCACAGATCAGGTCCGTTTCAGGCCAGAGGGACAGTCAGGCACCATGTGCAGGGGGGGGGACGGGCAGGCTCCTTCAAAGTGCTCCTTTTGGATCCTGAGCTCCAAAATACTGGGATCTCGGCAATCCTTGGTGTCTGGGGTATACCACCAGGTGTAATCCAGGCTGTTTCCCCGACCTCCAGGAGTAGGATGCCACGGATTCAGCAGATTCTTGTGGAGCTCACAGGAGTACGTCCTGCTCAGTCGGCGGCCATCTTGGATCGTCGTCAGGCTTTATATCAATGTTGTCCTGCAAGGGTTAATTCCAATGCTCTCCTGGCAGGGTTTATATCAATGTTCTCCAGCAAGGGTAAATACCAATGCTCTACTGTCAGACTTTATATCAATGTTGTCCTGCAAGGGTTAATACCAATGCTCTCCTGTCAAGCTTTATATCAATGTTCTCCAGCAAGGGTTAATACCAATGCTCTCCTGTCAGGCTTTATCTCAATGGTCTCCTGCAAGGGTTAATACCAATGCTCTCCTGTCCGGCTTTATATCAATGTTCTCCAGCAAGGGTTAAATCCAATGCTCTCCTAGCAGGGTTTATATCAAAGTTGTCCTGCAAGGGTTAATACCAATGCTCTCCTGTCAGGGTTTATATTAATGTTGTCCTGCAAGGGTTAATACCAATGCTCTCCTATCAGGCTTTATCTCAATGTTCTCCTGCAAGGGTTAATACCAATGCTCTCCTGTCAGGCTTTATATTAATGTTGTCCTGCAAGGGTTAATACCAATGCTCTCCTGTCCGGCTTTATATCAATGTTCTCCAGCAAGGGTTAATTCCAATGCTCTCCTGGCAGGGTTTATATCAATGTTCTCCTGCAAGGGTTAATACCAATGCTCTCCTGTCAGACTTTATATCAATGTTGTCCTGCAAGGGTTAATACCAATGCTCTCCTGTCAAGCTTTATATCAATGTTCTCCAGCAAGGGTTAATTCCAATGCTCTCCTGGCAGGGTTTATATCAATGTTCTCCTGCAAGGGTTAATACCAATGCTCTCCTGTCAGACTTGATATCAATGTTGTCCTGCAAGGGTTAATACCAATGCTCTCCTGTCAAGCTTTATATCAATGTTCTCCAGCAAGGGTTAATACCAATGCTCTCCTGTCAGGCTTTATCTCAATGGTCTCCTGCAAGGGTTAATACCAATGCTCTCCTGTCAGGCTTTATATCAATGTTCTCCAGCAAGGGTTAATACCAATGCTCCCCTGTCAGGCTTTATCTCAATGTTCTCCAGCAAGGGTTAAATCCAATGCTCTCCTGGCAGGGTTTATATCAATGTTCTCCAGCAAGGGTTAATACCAATGCTCTCCTGTCAGGCTTTATATCAATGTTGTCCTGCAAGGGTTAATACCAATGCTCTCCTGTCAGGCTTTATATCAATGTTCTCCAACAAGGGTTAATACCAATGCTCTCCTGTCAGGCTTTATATCAATGTTGTCCTGCAAGGGTTAATACCAATGCTCTCCTGTCAGGATTTATATCAATGTTCTCCAACAAGGGTTAATACCAATGCTCTCCTGTCAGGATTTATATCAATGTTCTCCAACAAGGGTTAATACCAATGCTCTCCTGTCAGGGTTTATATCAATGTTCTCCAGCAAGGGTTAATACCAATGCTCTCCTGTCAGGATTTATATCAATGTTCTCCAACAAGGGTTAATACCAATGCTCTCCTGTCAGGCTTTATCCAGCAAGAGTTAATACCAATGCTCTCCTCTCAGGCTTTATCCAGCAAGGGTTAATACCAATGCTCTCCTGTCAGGCTTTATCTCAATCTTCTCCTGCAAGGGTTAATGTGAGGAGGCTTAGTGAATGAGACGTGGAGGAGTGCTGAGGGAGAGGCTGGAGGCGGAGTAATGGCGGACTGACAGGCAACAAAATCTTATTCAAACAATGTTAAAGGGAACCAACCACCCCAAATAACCCCCCCGGACTGTTAATATGTGTCTCTACACCCAGCACACACATTTGGGGCAATCGTTTTTGCTAAAAAAAACTGTTTAGTAGAAGCTAAGATATAGCTTTATGAAGTTTAATAAATTCAGCCTAATGGGTGTTACCTAGCTTTGTCCTCGTGCATTTCTTCGTGCCTGTCAGCCTCCTCTCCCCTCCTCCCTTCAGTGAAGCCCTTCTGTGCAAGCCGAAAATGCCCCGCCTGTCTACTGCTGCCTGATAAATTATACACGCCCATCTCTGCTGCTAAGAGACTGGCCGCGTCATGAAAGGGGCGGGGCTAAATTGGCGGCATGCCGGAGCCCCGCCCCCTTTCATGACGCGGCCAGTCTCTTAGCAGCAGAGATGGGCATGCATAATTTATCAGGCAGCAGTAGACAGGCGGGGCATTTTCGGCTTGCACAGAAGGGCTTCACTGAAGGGAGGAGGGGAGAGGAGGCTGACAGGCACGAAGAAATGCACGAGGACAAAGCTAGGTAACACCCATTCGGCTGAATTTATTAAACTTTATAAACATATATCTTAGCTTCTACTAAACAGTTTTTTTAGCAAAAACGATTGCCCAAATGTGTGTGCTGGGTGTAGGGACACATATTAACAGTCCGGGGGGGTCATTTGGGGTGGTTGGTTCCCTTTTAGTCTTATCTGGTGCGGAGTTCGTGAGGCGGGGAGGAGGCGGTCCGGAGGAGCGCTGAGGGAGCTGCTTGAGGCGGAGAAATTGTGCGCAGATCGTAAGTGGGCGGCTTTTAAAATGGCGTCATGAATCTCACGAGAGTTCCATAACGCTCTCGTAGTTTTTTTTTTTTTTTGTTCAGATGTTTTTTTATTAAACTCAGCATAATATTGCAACACACATCAGAAAGACAATATCACAGGGGCGGACCGTCACCCCCGGGGGCCCTGGTGCAGGAGAGGACCGGGGGGGGCGGGGCTACTGGCCGTCGGCGCGGCCCGGTGGGGAGGGGTGCTGCTGGCCGTCGGCTCGGCCCGGAAAGGAAGGGGGGGTGCCGCTAGGAGCCGCTGGGAGCCGCAGGCGCGATGCTCTCCTACCTGAGAGCCGCGCCGGATGTCTGCTAGGGGCCGGAGGAGCAGAGGAGAGGAGGGGCGGGATCAGGCAGGGGAAGCAGGAAGCTCTCTGCTTCCCTTGCCTGACCCTCCTCTCCTCTGGCGGCGGCTTGCGGGGGTCGGCTGGGGGCCCCTCTCCAGGCTTGAAGGGGCCCCTTAACCGGTTGGGGCCCTGGTGCGGCTGCACCAGCCGCACCAGTGTAGTTCCGCCCCTGCAATATCACATTATTTTACCTGTAATATGATATAAACCCAACTATGGATCCCACCCCCCCACCCTCCATACTCATGAACAGATTCCCTGTATGCATTTCTATACAAACAATAGCACTTATATCTAGAATCCTCGTATATGCATCCTCCATCTTCTTCTTTAGCCACAGGTCCAGCAGTATAAAAGAAAACATTCGTCATAATCGTCGCTCATACACCTCCTGACACATTATCCTCCACCCGCAACCATGGATCCCACAATTTTTCAAACATTGTAAAGGCATTCCTTTTCTTATATATATTCTCCTCTGTTCGTATGATATACGCCACTTGTCGTAAGTATTCCATCCTGGAGGGAAGTTCGGCCCTGATCCAAGCCCTCGCAATCAACTTCCTCGCCATGAATAACAATCTTGCCACCGCAATCTTCTGCACACTCGTCACATTTATTTCTTCCACATAACCTAACACACACACAATTGGTATTCTCGGAATCACGCATCCATACCTTCCCTCAATCAAATTTATCACAACCATCCAAAAAGCTTGCAGTCTAGGACATTCCCACATGATATGTAGCACTCCCGTACCCTCATGCATGCATCGCGGACATTCTGATGTACTCCTAACCCCAGCCCTCGTAGTTATGGCCACCAGCAAGATGGCGTCCGTAAAGTGTCGCCAAATGTGACGGTCGCCATCTTATTGGTGGGCATAATGACGCTGGGGTCCGGGAGCTGTTGGCGGCGAGAAGGCAGACGTGGTGGGCGGTGGTGGAAGATGTCGGCGGCCGCACGGTTAAGGAAGAAGACCGGCTCCGGTGCGGTAACTATAATGTGGGGACCGGGTGGGATCCGGTGCAGGGCGGGGTAGTGTGTCCGGTGCAGCGCGGGTAGTGTTATCTGAGGGACAGGGATGCAGCCGAGGGTACGGAGGGGCTCCGATGCAGGGCGGGTAGTTGAATGTGCGGGATATGGACGCTGGCGACGGTACCGATGCCGGTAGTGAGGCCCATATTGGATCACCCCGATCGGGTGTATACATGCAGCTTCTGTCCAGATGTGACGTAGGGATACGGGTGAATCCGGATGGAGGCTGCATTATTGCTTTTATACTAATATATATATACTAGATTAAGGCCCGATGCTATCGCATCGGGAGTGCGGTGAAATGAACAGGTGCCCTAGAAATAGCCGCTGAATAGTACAGTCCTCTCTCCAGAAAGATCGCTGTTGTTGCGGGACTTACATGGTGTATTCAAAAGAATCAGGTAGTCCAGAATCCAAATATAGTTTATTTATTAAGAGTTAACAATAATGCAATTAATACATGATATCTATCCATCAACTACCCATGTTTGTATGGTGTAGGTAATTTTTGGAAATTTAATTGTTATATGCTAAGGCACTTGGTACACATACTGGCCAATACTTGTGAGCCTATCAAGTCGCTCCATTTAAAAAATCAATGTTCATAGTCTACGTATTTGCCAGTCTGTGTTTGCCCATGAACCTTGGTAAAAAATGTATTTTATGGGCAGAAATGTTATACATTTGTATTTCCCGCCCAGTTCCGCCTCTAATGAGCCGCTGCGGCTCACAGAGACGGAACCAGGAAGTCATATGGAGGCATCCGAAGGGGGCTCTCACCGGCGATCACAGCGGTGACATCTCTGGATCACCAGGAGAAGGTAAGGAGACTCCACTGCTCCGAGCGTCAGGGGCGGACCTACCGTGGTGCAGCTGGTTCAGCTGCGCCAGGGCCCCGACTGGGTTGGGGGCCCCTCAAGCATCAGTAGGGGGCCTCCGTGACCCTGTGACAGAGGAGAGGAGGGTAACTGAGGGAAGCATCCTCCGCCGCTCCTCTCGTCTGCAGCCCAGGCTCTAACCCTAGCCCAACCCCTAACCCTAGCCCTAACCTTACCCCTAGCCCTAGCCCTAGGAGAAGGGGGCGGCGGCACATCGCTGTCATGGCGACGGCGGCAAGGGGCAGGTAAGACCTCATGCACAGGCGCCCTTCCCCCCGGTCCTCACCCGCGGCTGCAGCAGGGGGCGGCAGTGCCCTGACAGCATTCTTCCCCCTTCCCCGCTCCCGGACTCCTCACCCGCGCCCTGACAGCACCCCCCCCCCCCCGGAATAGGGACGCTGGCGACAGTACCGATGCCGGTAGTGAGGCTCTAGGAGCCCCGCTAGCGGCAAAGGTCGGCCATATTGGTTCACCCCGAGCGGGTGTATACATGCAGCTTCTGTCCGGATGTGACGTAGGACACGGGTGAATCCGGACGGAAGCTGCATTCATGAGAAGGAAAAATAGTATGGAAGTGAGCGCTAGAAAAGACCAGGGAACTGAAAATTAAGAGAATTACCTCTAGGTTTATTAAAAAGTGGGTATAGCGAGCCTCAGCCACAGGCTGAGGGCTCGCTATACCCACTTTTTAATAAACCTAGAGGTAATTCTCTTAATTTTCAGTTCCCTGGTCTTTTCTAGTGCTCACTTCCATACTATTTTTCCTTCTCATTATTACCCTCCTCCCTTCGGGGTGTGGTATGAGAGCTGCTGGAGGAGAGACCTTGCTGAACATGCAATAGAGCTGCCTCCCTTGGGATTAAGTGTCCAGGCCCGGTGGACACGGTCGCCCTGACCTCGGAGCCTTATTACACGGAGCCAAGTGGAAGGCCGCCTCAAGAACAACTGACCGAATTTACACTCACCTTGTATTCCATTCCCTGTTGTGCGGTGCACAACAGTGCCAGGTGAGTGTTTCCCTGATTAACCCTTATTTTATGTGTGGGATCAGCGTGGCGCAACCTTTTGTTTTTTTCCTTTCATATATCTGCCATCACTTCTGGAAGCTGCATTCAGGCTTTTATACTAATATATATATATGTATATATATATATATTTATATGTTTGTATATATACAGTTGTGGCCAAAAGTATTGACACCCCTGCAATTCTGTCAGATAATACTCAGTTTCTTCCTGAAAATGATAATGATTGCAATCACAAATTCTTTGGTATTATTATCTTCATTTAATTTGTCTTCAATGAAAAAACACAAAAGAGAATGAAGCAAAAAGCAAAACATTGATTATTTCACACAAAACTCCAAAAATGGGCCAGACAAAAGTATTGGCACCCTCAGCCTTAGTTGCACAACCTTCAGCCAAAATAACTGCGATCAACCGCTTCCGGTAACCATCAATGAGTTTCTTACAATGCTCTGCTGGAATTTTAGACCATTCTTCTTTGGCAAACTGCTCCAGGTCCCTGATATTTGAAGGGTGCCTTCTCCAAACTGCCATTTTTAGATCTCTCCACAGGTGTCCTATGGGATTCAGGTCTGGACTCATTGCTGGCCACCTTAGAAGTCTCCAGTGCTTTCTCTCGAACCATTTTCTAGTGCTTTTTGAAGTGTGTTTTGAGTCATTGTCCTGCTGGAAGACCCATGACCTCTGAGGGAGACCCAGCTTTCTCACACTGGGCCCTACATTATGCTGCAAAATCTGTTGGTACTCTTCAGACTTCATAATGCCATGCACACAGTCAAGCAGTCCAGTGCCAGAGGCAGCAAAGCAACCCCAAAACATCAGGGAACCTCTGCCATGTTTGACTGTAGGGACCGTGTTCTTTTCTTGAATGCCTCTTTTTTTTCTCCTGTAAACTCTATGTTGATGCCTTTTCCCAAAAAGCTCTACTTTTGTCTCATCTGACCGAAGAACATTCTTCCAAAACGTTGTAGGCTTTCTCAGGTAAGTTTTGGCAAACTCCAGCCTGGCTTTTTTTTTTGTTAAATCAGATTTTATTCAGGTAAACTAAGGAATAATGACAGAATAAAATGCACTGTGTCATACAGAAATAGGTAGAAAGCACAGGTTAAGCAAGACACTTATGGTTCAAATGTAGAAACTGAAAGTCATAGCAGCAAGTCCAATGTTCATATTAACGAAATTAACAAGATTAAGTACGACCAAGGGTCCAAGAACAGAGGGTGATTAAATAAAATGGACTGTAGTGAAAAAATGTCATAAATCAGTGTCACAAACAAATAAGGGGGGGGTGCCCACGTCCCCCTCGAAGATCTCCAGTCCAAGAAGAACATATACATAAGGAGGCACCGTATGGTCTAGTCCAGGGGTCTCAAACACGCGGCCCGAGGGCCGCATGCGGCCCTGGCGCTTCACTATGCGGCCCGCGGCACCTTCAACAACTTAATGATTCATCACCCCAGTGCAGGGGGCCGCTGCAGTCCCCACTGTGTGAGGACTTCCGTCCGCAGAACTAACAAGCTTAGCCACTCAGCAAGTCAATGAGTGGCCCGCAGCTGACGGTGGAATATGGTGTTACTTGTGGGCCTCTGGTTGGCAGATTACATTGATCTTGCTGAGCAATAGAGCTTGTCTGAGCGGCGGCTGGTGGAAATCATAGCACAGCAGAGGCCGAAGTCAGCACAGCGGGGACTGCGCTGGCCCCCTGCACTGGAGCAATGCATCATTAAAGTAAGAAAACTGTGAGTGAGTGTGTATGAGGGTGAGTGTGTGTGTATGTGGGTGATGGTGTGTGTGTTTCAGTGTGTGTATGAGTGTGTGTGAACGTGAGAGTGTGTATGAGCATGTGTGGATATGTGTGTATGAGAGTGTGTGTGTGTGTGGTGGGTTTGTGTGTGAGGGTGTGAGTGTGAATAAGTGTGTATGTGAGTGTGTAAAAAAAAATTAAAACAGGATGGGGGGGCATCACTATAAAAGTAGATCAGGATGGGGGACATACTAGAAAAGGGGATCAGTATGGGGGACATCACTACAAAAGGGGATCAGGATGGGGGACATCACTACAAAAGGGGATCAGGATGGGGGACATCATTACAAAAGGAGATCAGGATGGGGACATCACTACAAAAAGGGGTCCAGGATGGGGGACATCACTACTAATTGGGATCAGGATGGGGGACATCACTACAAAAGGGAACCGGGAAGAGGGACGTCACTACTAAGGGGAATCGGGATGGGGGACATCACTAGAAAAGGGGATCAGGATGGGGGACATCACTAGAAAAAGGGATCAGGATGGGGGACATCACTAGAAAAAGGGATCAGGATGGGGGACATCACTAGAAAAGGGGATCAGGATGGGGCACATCAGTAGAAAAGGGAACCAGGAAGAGGGACATCATTACTAAGGGGGATCGGGATGGGGATATCACTAGAAAAGGGGTTTGGGATTGGGGACATCACTAGAAAAAGGGATCAGGATGGGGGACATCACTAGAAATAGGGATCAGGATGGGGAACATCACTAGAAAAGGGGATCAGGATGGGGGACATCAGTAGAAAAGGGAAAGGGACGAGGGACATCACTACTAAGGGGTTTGGGATGGGGGACATCTCTAGAAAAGGACATCACTACAGAATGGGGTCATTACTACAAGAAGAGGATCAGGATTTTTACTTTACTACATTGAGCTAAAAGTACTGGTATTACTAAAAATATCACTTAGTACTACAAGGGATGCGGCCCCCCGCTATAAATGTTTTTCTATGTGTGGCCCACCAACCCATCTGAGTTTGAGACCCCTGGTCTAGTCTAACACAGTAAGCAAATAGTTTTACTAAACAATAAGGAAAGGGGGGTAGGAAGGGGAAAATACATTAGGGAAAGGTGAGGGGGGGGGAAGGGTACTTAGGTTCTATGCTTTAGAGGTTTGGGGATTCAAAGAACATAAAGGCGCGAACAGGTGTTATCGTGCATGCGTGCTTGAGGCCATCCACTCACACTGCCGATCATGGGGGTTATTGGGATGTCCGAGCACGTGCGGAGTGGGCTAAGGTAGTAAGGGAGAGACGCTCAGCCAGCTATCCAAATCGCTGGACTCCCTGAACATGATCCATGGGGCCCACAATCTACAGTGCCGTTCTGAACTATTAGGGTCAAGAGAGCTGAAGCTCGTCAGTTCTTCTAGTCTGCACGTGCCGTTTAATTCCGCGACAAACTCTTTGCGCTCAGGGGACTCCGGTTGTTTCCAGCGCCTAGCAATTAGACGTCTGGCAGCTGTCAGAAAAAAGCGCAACAGGCTCTTTTGTATTTCGAAATGGATACCTCCGAGAGATGTAACAGGGCTAATTCAGCCGTGAGGGTCGTGCTTTCAGAGGTGACTCTATGGTATAAGTCCTCCACCTCTCTCCAAAATAGAAAGATGGGTCTGCACGACCACCACACGTGAATATAGGAGCCACAGTGTTCGCTGCATCTCCAGCACCTGTCCGAGACCCCCGGGAAGATTCTACTGACTCCAGCCGGGCACCTGTACCATCTAACCACCACCTTGTAATTGCGTTCCTGGGAGACCGCTGATGATGCCGCTCTGTATGTAAAACGAAATATCTTCACCCAATCCTCCGGAGTAAGCTGTTTTTTAGGTCCGTGTCTCATCTGCTCATAAAACCAGGATTATCTCCGGACGATACCAGCCAGTTTCTTCTGAAAATCCGGTATAATATGGAAATGACATGGGCTATGGGCCTTCTCCCTACACCCATCTGCTCAAACCCGGTCAGAGAACGGAAAATGTTTGACGGAGGCAGAGAGCTAATATAACTCTTAACTCTGTGGTACAGGAGCCATGAGTCAGGGGATGTCAAGGTGCTAGAGTATCCAGCCTGGCTTTTTTATGTCTCGGAGTAAGAATTGGGGTCTTCCTGGGTCTCCTACCATACAGTCCCTTTTCATTCAGACGCCGACAGATAGTACGGGTTGACACTGTGGTACCCTCGGAGTGCAGGGCAGCTTGAACTTGATGGGATGTTAGTCGAGGTTCTTTATCCACCATCCGCACAATTTTGCGTTGAAATCTCTCGTCAATTTTTCTTTTCCGTCCACATCTAGGGAGGTTAGCCACAGTGCCATGGGCTTTAAACTTCTTGATGACACTGCGCACGGTAGACACAGGAACATTCAGGTCTTTGGAGATGGACTTGTAACCTTGAAATTGCTCATGCTTCCTCACAATTTGGTTTCTCAAATCCTCAGACAGTTCTTTGGTCTTCTTTCTTTTCTCCATGCTCAATGTGGTACACACAATGGACACAGGACAGAGGTTGAGTCAACTTTAATCCCATGTCAACTGGCTGCAAGTGTGATTTGGTTATTGCCAACACCTGTTAGGTGCCACAGGTAAGTTACAGGTGCTGTTAATTACACAAATTAGAGAAGCATCACATGATTTTTCTAACAGTGCCAATACTTTTGTCCACCCCCTTTGTTATGTTTAGTGTGGAATTATATCCAATTTGGCTTTAGGACAATTCTTTTTGTGTTTTTCATTGAAGACAAATTTAATGAAGATAATACCAAAGAATTTGTGATTGCAATCATTTTCAGGAAGAAACTGAGTATTATCTGACAGAATTGCAGGGGTGTCAATACTTTTGGCCACAACTGTATATTCTATATGTGCCACAACTGTAGCTCTCCATTGACCATCTTAGGCCCTGTAACCACGGTACAATTGTTTGCTGCTTTTTATGACGCAGATTTTGAGAATCTGCATCAAAATCTGCAAGTCTATCCTGAGACCAGCAAAGTCTATGAAAAGTCTGAAGTGTTGTATCCACGTTGCTTTTTTTACCTTGAACATGTGGTTCAGACGTCTTTTTTTCTGCCCAAAAATATGCATTAAATCTGCAAGGAAAAAAAAACACATTGGCACAGCACGAGATATCGCAGATTCGCAGGTCTCACGAGCTAGCTAGTGTTGCGAGCGCTGATGCCACTGAGGTTATTTCGGATAACACAGTTGGATTCCCTACTGCGTTATACCCACTGTGTAATCTGAGACAACCTCGGAAATCATGAGGATGTCTGAGGTTCATGAATCATGAGCAGGCTCCGAAGGATGGAGAGCATGACAGCAGTGCTGAAGCTAGTGTAGGAAGCTAATAAGCTAATGTCTGTGCCAAAACAGCGGAGCTCCACTGTGAAACGGTTTGAGCTGTGTTTGGCAACTTTTGTTCCCCACTGAAGGTGTTTTCTAGGCCCTTGTTTTTGCCTCCCATTAATTTCAATGGGGTTCGAATGTTCAGCGAACCGAACTGAATCCAAACTTCAAAAGATTCGCTCAATACTAGTCTTAACATCACATTGGTTCTTTATACAGAGCAAGCGGTATTGCTGGAATTCAGTGACATATCTGTTAACTTTTATAACTGCTCGACTGTTTGCCCAGTTAGCTAGTGAAAATATCTAAGGGCCCTTTCACATCAGCGTTTTTTTCAAATCGCGGCAGATGCGGTGAAAAAACCTCATCTGCCGCGATTACCGCATACCGGCTGCACTTGCGGCACGGTTGCGGTAAACGCCATACAAGGTATAGGCGGACTTGCGGCAGGTGCGGCAAGTGCGGTTTTGGCACTTGCGGCAGGTGCGGCCGCGAAAAAAAATGCTGTCAGCCGCGGTTTTTTTCACGGCCGCACCTCCGCAAGTGCCAAAACCGCACTTGCCGCACCTGCCGCAAGTCCGCCTATACCTTGTATGGCGTTTACCGCAACCGCGCCGCAACCGTGCCGCAAGTGCAGCCAGTATGCGGTAATCGCGGCAGATGCGGTTTTTTTCACCGCATCTGCCGCGATTTGAAAAAAACGCTGATGTGAAAGGGCCCTAAGTGTCTAAAATACTTTCTTGGGATAAATACAACGATATAAAACTTGGGGAAAAAAAGGTTACTAATGAACATTACATGATATAAATAACATTATAGGTTCGTTAAATAACAAAAAAGGACATGACAGGTTCCCTTTAAGTGTTGCAGAGTTTAACCCCTTCACCTTGATATACCGGTTGCTTATAGGTCGGCACTACTTTCCAACTTGGCCGTGCCAGTCCGCCATGGCAGAATTGTGGGACCGTAATCATGATCATGGTAAAGTTGCTGAAGACTCTGAATGGAGGGGACATCAGCGTGACCTCGGGGATGGGTGTGGGGTGTCAACCCGCAACTACGATCGCTGTGATTGGCTGTTCACTTCTAAACAGCCAATCATAGCGATTGTAATGTTTCAGCCAATGAAATTAACTACAACAATAGCACCGATAATTGGCTGGAGTTAAGTGACCTCTGTGTAACCCCGTCCCCCGTCCCGCAGCTCAGATTGGAGCTAGCATCCTTATGATACAATCTCTCCAATCAGCTGCAGAGGGGCAGTGTGTCCGGTCACTTACTGCTCCCAACAGCCTCATCCCATCTGTGGAGGCTGAAGAAGGAGGTTCCTGTGCAGGTCTACTGCCCTGTATTGTGCCCTATAATCTGCTGCCGCCCTCCTGACTGCTACTGACTTGGTAATCTCTCTGCCTCGGGTGATTTCCACGCCCCCACCCCGCTTTGCTGGCCTCCTGCCCCAGCGAACCCCCTGCATCGATGAACCTTCCTGCTGCCCCTGCAATCCCTTCTACTGCCTATGCAATCTGCTGCTGCCTGTCACACTGCTCCCTGTAATCCTGCTGCTGTGCCTATGATTGTTGTTTTAATCCTGTAAATAAAATTGTGCTCTCTTCCAGCTCACCCCTCCATTCCCTCCCCCTCCCCTTCCTTTTTTTTTTTTAATCTAGTGTTTTTTATTGTAAATTCAAATATGTAACATCTGATATATCTCTTTACATACACAATACCTTTTTATCCCTAACTCACCCGTCACATATAAAACTGTTATAACAAGTCGCATAGCGTTTCCCAGCATAGCTCTATGTATATTTTCACTTCTCGGTATCTCCACTGCAACAGAGCTTGCTCACTGTGGCTCATTCCGTAACTATCCTTTCCTGCAACAGGTCTGCAGATGCCAATCCCGGATAGTCCAACCAGCCTTCCCACGCAGTTTTCAAATTGTGTCTTTTTGTCCCTCTTAATATATATGTTCCTTTCCAAGAGGATGGTGAAATTAACTCTATTTATAAACTCTTTTTTGACTGGTGGTTTTTCCTCTAACCAATATAGTGCTATAATTTCCTTGCTGTATACAATAATCATGATATTTCTAGCTTCCTCCATTCGTCAGTGTGAATATCCTCTATACACCCCAGAGCACAGGTTGGATGGGGAGAAGGTACCTGGATGGATGGAGGAGAAGGTACATGGATGGGGGAGTAGCTATAAGGATGGATGAAGGGAGAGAAGATACATGGATGGATGGGGGAGAAGCTACATGGATGTAGAGGTGGAGGGAGAAGGTACATGGATGGATGGGGTGGAGAAGCTACATGGAACATGGGGGGTAAGCTGCAAGGATTGTGGGGAGAAGCTACATGGAATATGGTGGGGTAAAGCTACATGGATGAGGGATGGGGAGAGGCTGCATGGAACATGGAATGGAGAGGCTGCGCGGAATATGGGAGGGGGATGGGGGAGGATGAGACATACGGTGGGGAGGATAAGCAACATGGGATTGAGGGGAATGGGGGTGAGGATGAGCTGCATGGAACATATGGAGAATGAGCTGCATGGGACATATGAGGGGTGAACAGTATGGGACGTGTGGGAGGAGGATGAGCAGTATGGGACATGTGGAAGGAGGATGAACAGTATGGGACATTTAATCTGCATACACATTTATATAGGGAACGTACTGTTTTGGTGATGTATTGACGTTGGTTCTGAATATGTATTATTGTATTGCTGGTGGTTCTGGTGATGTACTGACAGGGGTTATAGTGATGTATTATTGTATTGATGGGTGTTCTTGTGATGTATTGGCTGGTTTTGGTGATGTATTACTGTATTGACAATGGTTCTGGTGATGTACTAACAGTGGTTTTGGTGACGTATTATTGTATTGACAGGGGTTCTAGTAATGTGTTATTGTATCGCCGGTGGTTCTGGTGATGTAGTCATGTGGATGTTGTAATCTTTAACTTAACAGACTTGATCCTAAAACATAGGGCAAGTGTGGTTGACTAAAAATACAGCTGAATGTCAGCCAAAAAATTGACTAAAGTCCCCAAGCACTATAGATAGGTGTCTGATCGCTCAGCCGGCAGCGAGCTTGCTCGGTTCTCCCATATACAGGAGCACTCATTCTTCCCAGTATTCCTGTATACTGTATGGAAGCTGCTGCTAGACATCTCTGGCTGCAGCTTATCACTTAGAGGACAAAAGGATTTACATCCTGTAATCGGACACACTGGATCCTTATTTCCGTCAACCAATCATCAGTTAGAGCTCCCATACACATTAGACTGTCCTTGCAGGTTTAGCCAATTTTAGTCTCATGTGTACGGAGGTCTCGTAACTACTATCTGAAGGCTATGAGCACTGACATCTGTGAACCCCCTGAGTATTGGAATTCAGATAAAAGGACACACAGTTAAAAAGAAAAATGTCAAAAGACTGAACATATGAACAGCATGTCACTTCTACATTGACGTGCATGAGTTAATTCCTTTTAGCATTTTTTTTTTTACTTTTTCAGATGGAATACTGAGCGGATCTGCCTGAAAAATAAAATATGTGCACATATGCTTAGTCTGACTGAGCATTGATGGGGAGAAGACGTGACCACTGAAAGTGCCTAGGGTGGCAGGTACTCAAATTACGGCTCTGGTCGCTTATGCACATTGATGAGCAGAAGCTCCCAGAGTGGGCAGTGTTTAGGTTCTCCTTCAGAGGAAGAAGTGAAAAAAAACATCAGCTGTTATATAAGGTAGATAGGGAATTAATAAAGAGACTATGAGAAAATAGCTTAGCTTAGTGAAATATATTAGATAGGAAGCTAAGAAGAAAATTGCTGGGCTCGGACTACCGCTTTAAGGATACACAGCACTTCCTCATTAACACTTTGGTATTTTTCATCAGTATTTGTAGGCCCAAACCAGAACACTGCACAGGGTTTTGACCTACAACTACTGATCAATCACTGATGACAAATATTCACGTGTGAATGAGGCCTGAGGAATAGACATTGTAGGGACAGTGTGAATATACTCACAATCAGATGAGCAGCAGCAGAAGGATCCAGCAAGGACAACCAAGGAGAGTTGTGTAGGACAGGCATGTTGTTCAACTGAGTGTAAAAACAAAGTACATTAGGGATACACAGTGATTTTTCATCAGAGTTTCATCAGTATTTGTGAGCCAAAACCAGAACAGCACAGGGTTTGGGCCTACAACTACCAATAAACACTGATGACATATGCTCACGTGTGGATGAGGCCTGAGGGATACACGTTGCAGGTACAGCGTGAATATACTCACAATCAGATAAGTAGCTGCAGATGGATCTAGTAAGGACAACCAAGGAGAGTTGTGTAGGACAGGGATGTGGTTCAACTGTGAGTGTAAAAAAGAAAAGAAAGACATAGGACACACGGTGAGCCCTCATTCAGACATCAGGATTTTTCAACAGTTTCAGCAGTATTTGTATACCAAAACCATAACCCTATGTATACCAGACCACTCCCCTCCCCCACTAACAATCCTCCCCTCCATCACTGAAGGAGAACTCGACAAACCTACTCTCCAGATCACACCTCACCACTTGTGCACTGGACCCCATCCCATCTCACTTCCTCCCCAACTTCACCACCACACTCATCCCAGACCTAATCCACCTCTTCAACCTATCACTAAGTTCTGGAACCTTTCCTTCTGCTTTCAAAGACGCAAGAATTACACCTATCTTAAAGAAACCATCCCTCGACCCCACTTCTATATCCAGCTACTGGCCTATATCCCTGCTCCTGTTCACCTCCAAACTTCTTGAAAAGCATGTCCACACTGTTATCTCATCCCACCTCTCATCTAACTCTCTCTTTGACAACCTTCAATCTGGCTTCCGCCCCCACCACTCCACTGAAACTGCCCTGACCAAAATTACTAATGACTTACTCATAGCCAAAGCTAACAGACAGTTCTCCATCCTCCTCCTTCTTGACTTGTCCTCTGCATTTGACACAGTCAACCACTGCCTCCTATTACAGATCCTCTCTTCCATTGGAATCATTGGCCTTACCCTCTCCTGGATCTCCTCCTACCTTTCCAACCGCACATTTAGTTTCTCCCACTCCCACATGACCTCCTCGCCCCATCCCCTCTTTGTTGGGGTCCCTGAAGGCTCAGTCCTGGGACCCCTCCTTTTTTCCATCTATACCCTTGGTCTGGGACAACTCAAAAAGTCCCATGGCTTCCAGTACCACTTGTACGCTGACAACACTCAGATCTACCTCTCTGGCTCTGACATCACCTCTCTGCTGTCCAGAATCCCAGAGTGTGTATCAGCTGTAATCTCCTTCTCCTGTCGTTTCCTAAAACTCAATGTAGACAAAACTGAACTCATCATCTTTCCTCCATCTCACACACCTTCCTTACCTGATCTATCTATCACAATAAATGACATCACACTTTGCCCTGTACCTGAAGTCTGCTGCCTTGGAGTTATCCTTGACTCTGCCTTACCTTCAGACCACACATTCAAGCTCCCGCCACCTCCTGCCGCTTCCAACTCAAAAATATTTCCATAATTCGTCCCTTCTTCAACCCTCAATCTACTAAACTACTAGTGCATGCCCTCATCATCTCCCGTCTCGACTACTGCAACTTCCTCCTCTTTGGCCTTTCTGCTTATCACTCTTGCACCCCTCAACTCTGTCCTTAACTCTGCTGCCTGATTAATCCACCTCTCTCCTCGCTGCTCCTCAACTTCTACCCTCTGCAAATCCCCCCACTGGCTCCCAATTCCCCAGTATATCCAATTTAAACTACTAACATTGACTTACAAAGCCGTCCACAATCTGCTTCCCCCCATATATCCCTGAACTAATCTCCCGATATCATCTAACCCGTAATCTTCGATCCTCCCAAGACCACCTCCATTTTCCTCCACGCTTGTACATTCCTCATCTAACCGCCTGCAAGACTTCGCCCGAGCATCACCGATCCTCTGGAACTCTGCACCCCAAAACGTCCGACTGTCCCCCACACTCGGAACCTTCAAGCAGAACCTGAAAACCCATCTCTTCAGAACAGCCTACAGCCTACAATGACCACAGTCCCACCTCACCACCACTGAACCTGGCGCTCCACCACTAATAGACCCAGCGCTCCACCACCATTAGACCTGGTGCTCCACCACCCCCCGAGCAGTCCCAACCTGCTGTTACCTTTCCCATTGCCCTGTAGAATGTAAGTCCGCAAGGGCAGGGTTCTCTCTCCCCGCTGTACCAGTCTGTCACTGTTGGTTTGTTCATTGTATTTTTAACTCGTTTGTATGTAACCCCTTCTCATGTACAGCACCATGGATTCAATGGTGCTCTATAAATAAATAGTAATAATAATAATAGGATTTTGCCATACATTTACTGCTGAAAGACTGATGCAAAATACTGACATGAATGTGGCAGAAACATTGCAAGGACTGTGGGAAATAACCACAATCATATAAAACAGCAGGAGCTCACTAGCCTTCCAACTGTCAGTGTAAGGCTGGAAACATACTGGAGAGTGAAAAAAGATTGACATATCTGAGAGTCGGACGAGTGTCATCCGATTTTTGGTCCGTTTTGCATTGAACTGCTATGCGAGTGTCCGACATTTTTCTCAGATCACATCCGAGTGCTGTCCGAGTGCAATCCGTTTTTTCCCACAGCAGTTATTACTGTATAATCATTTACAGGAACATTTTTTACAGTTGTCTGAGCTACAGAATGATAATGTATCAATTAAAAATCTGATTCGACTCGGATGGTCCGACTGCGGTCCATCTTTTTTGTCGGACCCATAGACTTGCATTGGCGAGTCTCGTCCATGACTTGCATACTATCGCAGCATGTTGCAACTGACTCGTCATCTGTGAATCGGATGAGAAAAAAACGTCCGACACTCAGAAATGTGCTCTTGGACATTGAATAACATTCATCCGACTGCAATGCGATTTTTACTCGTATTGCAGTCGTCCAAGTTTCACTCCAGTGTGTCCGTACTCTAAAACCAAAATACATTAAAAATGCACAATGAGGGCCTCATTCACACGTCAGGATTTTTCATCAGTGTCTCAGCAATATTTGTACACCAAAACCAGAACTTTGCACAAGGGTCCAACGATTGCCACTGAAACACTGATGAAAAATAATGATGTGTGAATGAGGTCTGAGGGATACACATTGCAAACACAGTATGAATATACTCACAATTTTTAGATGAGCAGCAGAGAGATCCACCTACAGATACACGGTTCCAACAGCTCACTGTGGTCAAGGTCTCCAGCCAAATGGGGTGTAGTAAACGATATCAATACACGCCCCATCCTTATATATACCTTGATTGGTTGGGAAATGGTTTTTGCAGTATTCTGGGTATGCTCAGTAGGCGTTCCGGATCCGTGGCTAACGGATCCAGAAAGATTAGGCAAAAAATAGATCCGGCCACCCATTGACTATAAAAAAAAAAGTAAAAAAGTGATCAAAATGTGTATAGAAAAATATGGTATTTCTAAAAATGTAATTTAGTTCTACTAAGAATGCAGCCACCCAAATTAAATTTTCTTCTTTGTGCAGCCCACATACCCAGCTGAATTTGAGACCCCTGCTGCAGGGCACATGCTCCTTGTGTTTCTTTGGGGGGTTTGTCTGTGGGATGGCACATAATGTGTTACGGTGCTCTTACGATTTCAAATAAATCAACTTAAGACCTAGTTACACACACATAATTGTGCAGAGATTGTGGTTGCAGTGTTACATTTGTACACGGCCACAAAATGGAACAACGTGTCCATGATTTCACTGCAACCAGAGATCTGCAAACAATCTCTGCACAATTATCTGTGTGTGTAACTGGGCCTTTAGGCTCTGGCTCTTTTTTTTGGGTTAAACCACTTCATATGAATACAGCTTGGTGTCAACACATATCACAAGTGTGATTCTGTTTGCAGTGACTTTGCACATAAGGCTAAGCGCATCCACCTTTTTTGAGACAGGCAAAATGCCAAGTTTTTTAGTTGAAACTGCTTCAGTTAGCCCTCTTTCTTTGGGGTATTATTGTTCTCCCAGAAATCTGCATACTTCCAACATGTCATCTGGTGGCTTTATCATTGGAGTGTCTGTGTATGGTAGAGTCAGCTGAGATGGCTGTTTTGTGGAAGCATCATTTGGTCGGCTACCATCTAATGTGTCTGAGGCCATCACTGTGCAGCTGGAGTAATCGTATTTATTATAACTCAGGAAGCATTAAAAGTGTTGTACGAAATTTACCTATCCACAGAATAGGGGATAACTTTCATATTGCTTGAAGGTTAACCAACGGAGCCCCATCAATCCTGAGGAGATGTTTTTGTAGGGCCCTGTGTGAAGGGAGCAAAGGTCATACATGTGCACTTCCACTCCATTTATTCTTAAAAGTGCTAAAAAGAGGTGAGTGCATCAAAGTGTTATCTTTGGCACCCTCCATTGGACATGGATAATGCACATGTGCTCATGTTCAACCGCAGCTTCATTCACACGGGTCTCCTCAGAGTCCCATTCTCAGGATTAGCGGGAGCCTCAGTGGTCAAACACCCAACAATCAACAAGTTATTTTGCATTCTATAGGGGATATATATCCAGCTTGGTAAAACCCCTTTAGTTCCTCCAACAATAAATGTACCGCTGACCAATAAGATTGTTTGGCCAATCATCACCATGTTCTCTATGAGACAGCCAGTGTCAGATTCCTCAGCCCCATGAGGATTTGGACTAAATCCCCAATGGAACCATTCACTATAATGAGGCAGATGGAGACACTTTGGACTCCATTTTGGCTTCTCTACCATCTCCGTCTTTTCAGGTGTGCACAAATCTTTGGTCGAACGCACTTGTAACTAAATAGATGCCTAAAATGAAGGGACATTGCAAACATAGACAAGACAAAGGCCAAACTGTCTCCATCTGCCTCATTATAGTGAATGGTTCAGTCAGGGGTTTGTCTGAATCACATTTTATGGAATTTACATGGAAACACAACAAAAGCTCTCTTCATAGACCACAGCATCATTGTGACCCGAGCCTTATTCCGATATTTGGGAGGTAGAATGAAGAAACACTAGTACAAGAATATTTTTTACTTTGACGCTGTTTACTGTGCAGTATTACTGATGGGACAGATTTATTCTGCTCTTTGTTACAATTACAGAGATACCAGATTTATATCACATTTTTTTAAAGTTTTGCTTCCATCACAGAGTAATGGCCACTTTACACGTCCCGATATCGGTGTCCAACTCCGATAAAAAGTCACGTGGTTCGTGCGTTGACCCCGATATCGTTCATGCGTTGTATGGTGTAAAAGTCCAATTCGATGCAAGAACGATGCCAAAACGATATCGGGGAAGAAATGAGCAGGCTCTCCAACTGCCTGATATTGGATGGATGATGTGGTCAGATCGTGCTGTTTGAAAGCCCATCAACGATGTGGAGTACAACTTCCCCTATTCTCTCCCATGTTAAATGGTCGTTCCTGGGTCGCCCGTACAAGGGGGCGTACACATCGCAGTTGCGTTGCCTGCCGATATCGCGCTGTGTAACATCTCCTATGCGATCTTGGAATTCTGCCCAGAAAAAGGGCGCTCCCGCGTCGTTGTATCCAACATCGGACCGATGTTGGGACGTGTAAAGTGGCCATAAGAATGCTTTTCTTATGAAAATAAAAGGTTTTTGTCGCTATATTCTGACAGCTGTAACTTTTTTATTTTTGTCAAACAGCTTTTGGGGGCTTATTTTTCGCAATAACTTGAAGTTTTCTTGGTAGCATTTTGGTGAACATAAAATTATTTTATCACTCTTTATTAAGATTTTATAGATTCAGAATGAACAAAAACCAGCAATTCACTTATTGTTTTCATAATTATTTTTTGCACAGTTCACTGAGTGGTAAAAGTGATAAAACCAAAGTTTTTTTTGGGGGTCAGTATGGTTAAAGCGATACCAGATTTACCGTATTTTGTGGACTATATGACACACCCAACCATAAGACCATAGAGGAGGAAAATAGGAAAAAATTTGAATGTGGTCGTAATGCACTGCTGACACTGTTATGGGGGTAATATCTCCAAATTCTGTACTAATGTCCCCCATCCTGGGCCCATTTCAGGTATATATGGCCCCAATCCTGGTATATGATTCCCATTCTGGCATATGAACCCCCATCCAGATATATATGTTCCTCATTAAGGTGTATATGATCCCCATCCTAGAATATTGCCCCTGTCCTACTTTATATAGCTTCCATCCTGGTATATATGACCCACCATCCTGGAATATGGCCCTCTTCCTGGTATATATGACACTCCCCCCGTCCTGGTGTATGATCCTCCATCCTTGAATATATGATCTCTCATCCTGGTATATATGACCCCACCATCCTGGTATATATGATCCTCCATTCTGGTATATGGCCCCATCATGAGGAATAGAGTGCCAACAGCAAGTGTATCAGCATCGAACTCGTGCTGAAATCACTGCCACAAAGATGACATGACAGCAGCAGAAGCACATGTACCTTATCACAATGCGCTGCAAATTCCCTGTGTTCATGGTAACAATGTCAGCCTGGCACCGCTACCGCATTAGTAACAGAAAGTGGATGTACTCCCATCCAGCTCAGGTGCAGCAATGACATAATGAAGAGTCAGAGCCAGGGACACTTATGTGCTGTTTTATGAAGCACCGGACTTGTCTCTTCATTCACCGCAGCGCTTGTGCTGGACCATCCAGTTCCTGATTTCTAACGCGGTGGCTGGAACAGACTCACATCATTACAGTCAGCCCAGGGACATCATGGGACGCTGTGTTAAGGTACACATGCTTCTGAAGCTGTCATGTCATCTTCGCAGCAATGATTTCAGCACGAGTCCGGTGCTGATGCACTTGCTGCCTCCAGCACCCTGCTCCTCTGTTCTTCAATAGTCGCACAATTACTGTAGCAGCTGCAGAAGGCTGGTGGCTGGGGAGCAACCATGTGTGCTAGCTATTTAAGAAACTCACTATAACCTGTTCCCCATGCTAATCTGTGCTGTCTTCAATCCCACGAGATGGATGTGGGAAAGCAGTGAATATTCATGTTCTTAATTAGCTGGCACACATAATTGCCACAGGCCTTTACTGCCTATTGTGACCCCACTCCAGCACCCCCCCACATCCCCCTTAATGCAAGTCAGGTTGATATATTCGGACTGGTTCCCTGAAAAATGCCCACAAGGAAAAAAGTATACTATACACGTAATCCTTGACGCCATGAAAAAGCGGCACTGAGAATTAAAGGTAACCTGTCACCAGCTTTTTTACTTATCAGTCATGCCCATTACCTTTAACATCATGTGAATGGCTTTCCTTTAACCCCTTTATATCCCCAGACGTGACCCTTATACCTCAGAAAAAGACTTTAATTCTTGTCACGCACTTGTTACGCACTGTATGCTTAAAGAACACTTTTGTAGAAAAAAGTATCTTTTTATCTTCACAGCTCATCGTACAAAGCACCTGGGGCTTAAATGTGCTCACCAAACATCTAGTCAAATTTCTTGGGGTGTCTAGTTTCCAAAATGGGGTCAATTGTGAGGGGTTTACACTATTTAGATCAGGCGCTCTTCAAACACAACATGGTATCAGGTAACAATTACATCTAATTTTCCATTCAAAAAGTGTAATGATGCTCCTTCACCGTTTTTGAGCACATATGGGTATCGGTGTTCTCCTGTTACGCTTGTGAAAATGCAATATTTGAGGCTAAAGTAACATTTTTGTTGGAAAAAGTAACATTTTTATTTTTTTCTTCCATATTGTTTTAGCTCCTGTGAAGCACCTAAAGGGTTAATAAACTTCTTGAATGTGGTTTTGAGTAGTTTGAGGGGTGTAGGTTTTGGAATGGTGTCACTTTTGGGTGTTTTCTGTCATGTAGGCCCTTCAAAGTTACTTCAAATGTGATGTGGTCTCAAAAAAAAGTATCTTTGTAAATTTTGTTGGAAAAATTAGGTATTGCTTTATAATCTTTGAACCCTACTAAAGTAACACAA
Organism: Allobates femoralis; assembly: GCA_033576535.1. NCBI lineage: Eukaryota > Metazoa > Chordata > Amphibia > Anura > Aromobatidae > Allobates > Allobates femoralis. The sequence goes on from JARQOC010000003.1 coordinate 404,335,058, forward strand.
AAAATTTGTCTCCAAAAATTGTGCTGATGTAAAGTAGACTTGTGCAAATTGTTATATATTAACTATTATGCGTGACATTACTATGATTTAACAATATAAAAATGTAAAATTTGAAAATTGCTAAATTTTCACAAAACTTCCGATTTTTTTCTCACAAACGCAAAAGTTATCATCCTGAATTTACCACTAACATGAATATTTCACGAAAAAACTTTCTCATAATCATTGGGATCCATTGAAGCATTCCAGAGTTTTTACCTCATGAAGTACCACTGATCAGAATTGCAAAAAATAACCTGGTCATTAGGGTCAAAACAGGCTAGGGGGTGAAGGGGTTAAAATGGTATCACTTTGGGGCAATTTCCAACATATAGTCCATTTTTAAAGCCATTTAGATCTACCTAGGTCTCTAAAGAAACAAGTTTTGTAACTTCCTTGAAAAAAATTATAAATTGCTGCTAAACCTTTAACCCTTTTAACATCCTAACAAAATAAAATGAAGTTTGAAAAGTGATGCAGATGAAAAGTAGATATGTGGGAAATGTTATTTATTGATTTATTTTGTAAAGCATGACTTGTCTTACTCGTTTATGTATATAAAAATTGAAAGTTTAACAAATTGTGACAATTTTGCCAAACTTCTGATATTTTTACAAATAATTGCTAAAATTATCAACCTAAATTTACTACTAATATAAAGTATGATGTGACACAGAAAAACATTCTCAGAATAACTGGGATTCGTAGAAGCATTTCAGAGTTATTACTACATAAAGTCACACTGGTGAGATTTAAAAAATTTAGTTTGGTCATTAAAGTGAGCCTGTCACCAGATTTTTGGGTTGTAAACTAAATGCACCACCTTCAGCAGCACCTATGCTTCAGTCTATGAAGGTGCCCTGACTCCCCCCTGTACACGAATAAATAGCTTCTAAAAATTTCCCATCTTGTATTATAATTACCGTGTTTTGGTCCGCTGGGCCTGATTGCAGCGTAGTCCATCCGCCTCTCTGCGCCATCCAATCTTCTCTTCTTATGATGTGGATAACGCATCTTGCATTATCCACATCGTGCTTTGAAATCTCACAACTGCACATAGACTTTTCTAGCTCGTGCAGATGCACTGTGCTCTGCCATACTGCAGGCAGAGCAGAGCTGTGAATTCTGTCTCCATTTTGGTGGAGTCAGAGTATAAAATGGACCGACTTTGAATCCTAAAGTTTATAATGAATTGGGTTCAATGCAGTATGTGCTGTATATTATTATTATCAATTATACTGTTCTATCTAAATAGCTTGATTATTATATCATAATAGTGACTAGAAGTCTGATGTTACCATTATACTATAATAAATTTATCACTTAAACATGAGCCAGGTAAGAGGGAGTCGGAGTTGTAAAGTTGGATTCAGTGAAATTGAGAAGTAGGAGTCACAGGATTGGTGTTACCAACTCAACAGCCCCAAGGGCAGAGCCTAAAACAGCTATATTTATGCATGAACCATCATGGTCTTTGTGCAGGTGCAGACCTCAGCAGTCCTTACGGTCAGAATTGTCTCCGTCACCAAGGAATTAATGGTGCGGTACCATATACATAGTGTAAGAGGTTATGCTAAAATAGCTTAATACTTAAAAATATCTAGTATCTTTTGAATTACATGTCTTTGCCGTGGATTGTCTGACTCCTTTGCCATTTTTTCTTTGTCAGGTCATGTGATTCATTGTTGGAGATTCAATGATAAGGAGAAGACACTTTTTATAGCAATGTCTTATTTGTTTACAAACTTTTCTGTAAGTAAAAATTGGTACATGTTAGTAAAATGTTCTTTTTATTTCCACTACAATTTAGTCTCCTTATTTGTTTGCAGACATTTCAAGAAGTTGCCAGTGATTTGAATTGAGCATTATTGGTGGCCTTACATGAAAGAAAAATGGATCTTCAGTTTCCTTCCAAACAGCGTTGATATGCTATAAACATATACTGTGTAACATTTTTATAATTAATCAGATGTTATTAAACTTTTAAACATAACAATATATGAATGTATCTAGTGAGAGAAACAAAGCATGAACCATGCAGGGTCCACAATCAAGTGGTGTGTTAAGGAGTTGATTTAAACATTTCTACATATTCATACCAAATTGGGTTGCACAACATTTTTGACGTGGTGTAAACTGATCTACAACATTCTTATAGCTAATCAAACTATCTGATCAGAAAAATCAACATACATTCGACAAGTCTCTTATAAAGTGAGCATCATTTTAAAAACCAGAAAACATTGAGTATCTAGATGCCCATAAGTTCATAGTGACACCATTTGAGTCTACACCAGTGTTTTGATGCAATAAAACATTTATTGCATGTGAGCTACAAGTGTTACAGTAGTATCAAACAGTAGCAGATAAGTCACTTTTTTGACAAAGGAGAAGGTATTGAGGAGGGAAAACAGAAGACAAGTACTTGGGAAAAGGGGGGAAAAAAGTAGAATGGTAACCATGGGTGACTCTGGAGTAATTGTATAAGGTGCCTACAGTCAGTTTAGGTGTGGAAGATACACCAAGGGACCTGCCCTTGTGGTGGCCACTACCCAAGTAAGGTGCAAATAGCTGTTACAATTCTGTGAAGGCTTACCCATGAGCCGTGAGAACCCTTCTCTCCCTTAGCTAGCCATGTACATGTAACTCACTATTATCTTCTGTGTCTAAAGGACCTATATGAAGTAACAATCATGTGACCACAGTGGGCGGAGCTCCACCTCTTGTCACATGATTGTGACATTACACAGGTCCCGCAACATGTTCTGACATTCAGCTGACATGTAAACTATTAACCTGCCAGAGAGACTACATCCTGCAATGTGTAGTCTGACTGTTTCATTTACATAAGAAAATGTAAGTGTATAAATGCTTTTTTTTCACCTTTAGCATTACACTATTAGCTCAGATAGGGATGATTAGAAAAGTATTATGAAGCTGTAGCGACAGACAGTGATAGCGGGGGTGCATAAACTAGCTGACAGGTTCCTATCTCTCGCCATTCTGGCATTTGGCAAATATTAATAATTATGGTAATCCTAATTGACATAAATTAGGAAAGGTTTATTCCAATTTCAACTCAGATAGTGAGACATGCATATGTGGCTTTTTGTATAGTATATGTGAACTTCTGATTTCAACTGTACGTATATACAGTTGAAACCAGTAATTTACATACACTTTATGAAAAGACACATTGTTAGGACTTGGGATTTTCTATTAGCATTCTGTGCATCTTGCCCATTTTTCAAGATGGTGTCCGCTTCTTCTCTCTGGTACATGTGAGCTTCCTCTCTGCCTTTATAAACCTCAGCCTACTGTCTAGCCAATTCTTGAGTATTCAGTTGAATTCTTGACTTCCTGCTTCAAGTGGACCTTCTCTGGCAAATCCACTCCAGCTTTTCTTGTGTCTGTAGTCCTTCTGCAGCTTCCACACCTGCTCAGTCCTTCTCCTGCAAACCTGCTTCTGTGCCATATGTTTCAGACTTAAATTCAGCCTGCCTGCTCTGTGAAATGTAAGCGCTGTGTGCTTGTAAGCTTTACAGCTTGCCTTCTGTGTAGTTGTAGTCTCTGGATTTTGCGGGACTTTTCTTAACACTGCACAGTTTCAAGTTCAGGACTTGTTCTTGTGACTCCCTTTCCTGGGAAATACTAAACTCATAGACTGTTTCTGATGTGAATTGCTTCTGAAGAGACTTTCCTGTTTGTTGCCTGTTTCATGAACTTGCTCACTTGCTGCATCTCATGTTTATTAACTGCTAGTGATGGGCGAACCCGCCGATGCTTGGGATTGGCAGACTCGCTAAGACCTTTTTGTAAAGACCAAGTTCGGGGCAAACTTGCATCCGATCCCCGAGCTTGGACTTTACAGTTATGGTATGGGGCGGGTGGGGAAGGAGGGGTTGCAGAATAAAGCATAAAATTAATGAACATTAACATTGTACTTATCAGGTCCTACAATGCGCGTCCTGCCTTCCCCCTGTCCTAGCCGCATCTACTTTCGGGGCTGCTCATTAACTTCCAGGGATATTCACTGCACTGCTGAGAACTGCTTCACTTCTTGGCAGTGTTCGTGGTGATGTAAGGGGTTACCTGCGTTCTGGCTCAGCTACAGTGGAGGAAATAATATTTGATCCCTTGCTGATTTTGTAAGTTTGTTCACTGACAAGGACATAAACAATGTATAATTTTAAGGGTAGGTTAATTTAACAATAAGAGATAGAATATCAAAAATATATATTCTTGTATATATAATGTATTGATACACAATATCTACATCGCTAGTTAATGTTAGTTAATGTAACCTAGCCTAGTATATTCATTATAGTCTGAAGTATGTAGAACAAGGAGTCATTGTCATCTGCAGGTGTCTGGCCTTTTGTGCATCTTTGTTCTGGGCCAAACACCTTTCTCATCAGATTGTGTCTTCTATTCATGCAGTCTGAGAAAGACTCTCCCACTTACTCCTACTTACTATTCCAACGCTTTTTAATCTCTTATGTTGTTAACTTCTGTGCCTTCACTCTGAAGACCTTTGTATTCTACTACTGTCTAACTATTCAACCTCATATCTTACTTGTATAACGTTTGTGTGTATAATCTAACTAACCCATGAGAATCTATCCTCCCTATGAGAATTCATGTCTCTCTCACACCTGGTGGATGCTTACTATGTGACACCATTGTCTCTGTATGATTATAAAGAATAGCTGTGTGAATTCTAAGGCAGATACTCTTTGGCTTTCATGAGGTGATGACCTCGAGTGTCTCTTATTATTTTTATATATAAGAATAAACGTCAAGCTTTTTAATTGATCTTAGCCGTCTTTGGTCATCTAATCATTGATTAATATATGGATTATTATAACAGATCCCTGTGGCAAACAAGACAATACTTGGTGGCAAAACCCTTTTTGGCAAGCACAGCAGTCAGACATTTCTCCGTCGTATCAGTGGGGGACACAGGACCGTGGGTGTATTCTTTTCTGCCACTAGGAGGCGACACTAAGTAGAGACAAAAGTTAAGCCCTCCTTCCTGCAGTATATACCCATACGTAGGCGTACATAGTCAGTTTTTGCTTAGTGTTGCAAGGAGGCACATGTGATCATCTGTATTTCAGACCACATCAACCTAATTTTTTTTTTTTTTTTAAAATCTTTTCATTTTTACCAGTTTATTATTAAGTTTTACTTTTTACTCAAGCCGCTCTACTTAGAGCGCAGGGGACCCCAAGGCAGCGCACGCCGCCCTCAGAGACCTCCACAAAGGACTCCGCTTCCCCTACTCCAGACCACGCAGGCGGACACTGTGCATACCCTCTGCATCCCCCTGCAGGACAGGAGTATGCAGGATGCACATGTGCAACACTTTCACCTTCTCCAACAAAGGAGCAGGTGATTTAGACCTCTAGCTGCCCAGCCACCGCGCACTGATCCATCCCCAAGGGATCCAGTGCAGCAGCAGCAGACCCCACAGCCTTGAGCACCATCCCTCCTTTCAGCCGCGGCGGCTTCTTGCCGGGACGTGCACCGCCGGTAAGTCCGGGACCGCTTCCAGGGCATGGGGCCAAAGCACCTAAGGGACCACCGCATGCTCGCCCCGCCGCTGGCCGTGCGCCTACCCCATGCCACTCCCGGGAATATCCTCTAATCGAGGCCCCGGTCTTGGCCTACACCTTCGTCCCGCCCACCGCGGCCGTGATTGGCCGAGTATCTGCGTCACTCCCCGCATCATAGGGGAATGCGCTGTGACGCGGCCGGCATGCTCAGCATGGCGGCTGAGCATGTCTACCGGGGCACGCTCCTGCTATGACGTGGGCAATGGGGTGGATCAAATATTCGCCCCCCCCTGTGGCCTGACAAATCACAGGGCAGCTCACACAGCATGGGCATGACCAAAAAACATGCCCCCATACTGGCGCGAAATTTCTAACCAAGGTTCTGTACCTGCAGCACTGCTGCAGACACTATCTACCTGGCCCTCCCCTGGCTCCCCCCTCCTTTGTCACAAAGAGGGGGCCACACAGTGCCCACGTACTAAGAAAAAGCACATTCCCTCCTCAGCCCTTTCCTCAGCTGCCTCTGAAGCAAGAGCACTTTCCTCAGCCCTTTCCTCAGCTGCCTCCGAAACAAGAGCACCTCATCTGACTACACACCAGAAGGGACACAGGATCTGGGTAAGCTCCAATAGGAGAACCCCCTCCCTGCAAGCTATCACCCCCTGGTCGGTGTCGGCTCTGGTGCCTTCATAGCATTCAGCCTAGTACACTGCAGTACCACCTTTACCCGTTACTTGGTACAATATGACGGATCCCAAGCCCAAAGATAAAAACAAAAATAACGCAGGGAGCAAGGCATCATGCACCATCTGGCAGACCGTGCTCCCAAGCAAACACAGTTCACAATTTAGCAAAAATTGCGAACCTGAATGTCTCACTGAGACTACCACTGACGCAGCACTCAGTATGTCTGACATCCCTCCATGGGGCCTGGCACTGTCGCACCGGCTAGATTCAATAGTCGAAATGCTGCAGTCATGGCCTGGCTCTCAAACAGGCAGTGACAACAAACATCACTGTTCCCAATCCAGCAGAGAACATCCCCAACCCACAGCCCCCCGGGTAACCAGAAGACGGACTCATACCAGCCCATTCCAGGGACGCTCTCCCGCTACGTCACCTATAAGAAATGCTTCTCGCTCCTAGTCACCCAATGACCAGTCTGACTCACTCTCTGAGGAGGAACTAACAGAGCCAGATTTGTCCCACGAAAGTGAGGCCACGGACACCCAAGTAATGGTTGACAGTCTCATTGAGGAGGTAAACACAACACTAAATGTGAACGATGAATCCGACACCACCCCGGAGCTCACTGTCTCTTTTACAAAGACAAAACGCTCTTGTCCACGATGACTTTAAGAGTATAGTTCAACGGCATTGGGACCGGCCAGTCAAGCGCTTCACAGGGTGCACGGCCATTGAAGTCATATACCCTTTCTCCCCAGACTATCAGAAACAATGGGCTGAGTCGCCGACCGTCGACTCCCCCCAGCATCTCACCTAGCTAACAAAACCTTACTGACACTCTCCAAGAGCTCGTCTATCAAAGACTCCAATGACTGCCAATTAGATAATCTGGCGCGCTACATCATTGAAGCCTCAGGAGCAGCCCTCTCCCCTTTGTGTGCCGCAGCGTGGGTCGCAAAAGCAGCAGTATCCTGGACGCATTCCTTATGCAGAATATTACAGGATCCCTCCCAGAATCCAACCGATCTGCTGGTACAAATCACAATGGCGCTGGAGTACTCCTTGCTTGTGACCATAGACACGGCCAACTGTGGCACATTGTCAGCAGCAAAAGCCTTCTCCATGCGCCGAATTCTATGGCTCAGAGCCTGGCACGCTGACTCCACATCAAAAACATCCCTAATAAACATCCCCTACCAAAGAGGTCACCTTTTTCGGGGAAAAGCTCGACCAGCTCATCTCCGAAACGGCGAGAGGAAAAAGCTAATTTCTCCCCCCAACAGAGGTTCAAGCACAATTTTCGCCGCCCACTGTCACAATCTCAATCCCACGCCTCCCATGGGACATCGAAATGGGCCACCTCATCCACCAACACAAGCATAAAGCGGACTAACTGTGGAGCCATCACCAACACCTCGCTCTCATTCAAAACCAAGGCCACCTGGAAAAGCCACCTCAAACAAACCCACCCTACAGGTGCGAGACCCCAAAGGTTCAATGCATGACTCCCTCCCCCAACCGCCCAACATCAACATAATAGGCAGACGCCTCCAGTTTTTCCGCCACTCGTGACTCACTGTCGTTCACGACAATTGGGTCAGAGAACTGGTGTTGTCGGGCTACAAAATAGAATTCTCATCCCGGCCCCCAAATAGTTTTTTCCTCTTGCGACCCCAACATAACAAACACTCAACAGTTTTTTCAATTCACTACTAAGGAACGGGTCATAACACCGGTACCAGAGGCCGAACAGTTCAAGGGGTACTACTCAAACCTGTTCATTGTCCAAAAAAAAGACGGAACAGTACACCCCATCCTAGACCTCAAACTACTCAACAAGTTTGTAAAGGTCCGACTGTTCAGGATGGAATCTCTTCGCTCTGTAATCGCGTCTATGGAAAAAGGAGAGTTCCTAGCAACCATCGACATACAAGACGCATACCTCCACATTCCCATTCCCCCACCCCTACCAGAAGTACCTGCGGTTCACCGTTCAAAAACGCCAATTCCAATTTGTCGCCCGGCCGTTCGGCTTAACAATCGCACCCAAAGTCTTCACAAAGGTCATGGCGGCTGTCATGACCATCCTACACTCGTGGGCAGTGGTCGTTCTCCCCTACTCAGACGATCTACTAATCAAGGGACCATCCTTGCAAGCATGGCTCGACTGTCCAAATTACTACGGACATACTCTCCCGCCTAGGGTGGCTCATAAACCTAAAAGAATCATCCCCAACACCAGCATGGATGATAAACTTCCTAGCCTTCATCCCACACTATTTTTTTCTAATTATTTTTACACTGCATTTCAGGACCAGTCAGCTAATAATATAATAATAATAATACGGCAACCAATCACAGGCATCGGCAGAGAGGGTGGACGGGGCTAAGTCTGACGTTAACCAGTTACGGGGAGTGGGGCAAACCCGAACACTAAAAGGTTCGCTTATCACTAGACACCTGTAGAAGTTCCCACCTCAGTTTTGTGGGGTAATCGTCCTGTGGCCCTGATGATGTTGAAGGGCTTCGGATTCACGGAGAGTGCTCTGTCAGCGCTCAAGAGAGGAAAAACTCCCAATAGCGGAAACCTTCCCTTGGACTTTGCTGGATAATGGTGGCACTATGTTAGATGATTGTGCTGTCACAGTGACACCCCCACTCTGGAGCAGTGATCTGTAGAAAGAGATAACAGAATTTGGTTATGGAGCTGCCAAATATTGCATATCAAAGACGAGCAGACGATTTACTCCCGGTCCCTACTGTATTATACTTCTCTTACCAGGTTTTATATAAAGTTCCAAGATCACCAGGTTATATCCACAACTTTGCGGTTGTTCTTTTTCTGTTTTGCACCCCTGTGTATAAAATAACAGAAAACACTTTATAATCCACCGCTAATTAATTTATTATCATAGTATATTTTTATAGGGACTGGAATAGGTCCAAATCCTCTGCTATCTGGCATTAGTTAATTAGTTATCAATGTGTGTACCACTAGGGGGAGGAGCATTGAAGCCTGTACATTGTGCAGGATGGGAGCTCCCACTAGGGGTGGCTTCAGGCAGTCAGTATGTCACCACTGTTGTGTGCAGGGGATTTAGACTGTTTCACAGCAATGGTCACTTCTGCTCTTATCTTCCTGGAGAATCTCACCTGTAAACTGTTAGGGTACCATTACACGTTGCAACATTGCATTTGCAATTTGCTGGTTGCTGGACGGGGCTACGTCTGACGTTAACCAGTTACGGGGAGTGGTGCAAACCTGAACACTAAAAGGTTTGCTTATCACTAGACACCTGTAGAAGTTCCCACCTCAGTTTTGTGGGGTAATCGTCATGAGGCCCTGATGATGTTGAAGGGCTTCGGATTCACAGAGAGTGGTCCGTCAGCGCTCAGGAGAGGAAAAACTCCCAATAGCGGAAACCTCTATGGAACGATGGCTGACGGACTGCTCTTCCCTTGGACTTTGCTGGATAATGGTGGCACTGCGTTAGATGATTGTGCTGTCACAGCGACATCCCCGCTCTGGAGCAGTGATCTGTAGAAAGAGATAACAGAACTTGGTTATGGAGCCGCCAAATATTACATATCAAAGACGAGCAGATGATTTACTCCCGGTCCCTACTGTATTATACTTCTTTTACCTGGTTTTATATAAAGTTCCAAGGTCACCAGGTTATAACCACAACTTGGCGGTTGTTCTTTTTCTGTTTTGCACCCCTGTGTATAAAATAACAGAAAACACTTTATAATCCACCGCTAATTAATTTATTATCATAGTATATTTTTATAGGAACTGGAATAGGTCCAAATCCTCTGCTGTCTGTCATTAGTTATCAATGTGAGTACCACTAGGGGGAGGAGCATTGAAGCCTGTACATTGTGCAGGATGGGAGCTCCCCTAGTGGTGGCTGTAGGCAGTCAGTATGTCACCACTGTTGTGTGCAGGGGATTTAGACTATTTCACAGCAATGGTCACTTCTGCTCTTGTCTTCCTGGAGAATCTCACCTGTAAACTGTTAGGGTACCGTTACACGTTGCAACATTACATTTGCAATTTGCTGGTTGCAGTGAAATCATGGACACATTGTTCTATTTTGTTGCCGTGTACAAATGGAACAATATGTCCATGATTTCACTGCAACCAGCAAATTGCAAATGAAATGTTGTGACTTGTAACGGAACCCTTATTATCAGCTCCAGTCATTAATCACAGTCTGCACTCGTTCCTGTTTTATAAGGATCTTGTGTAAGTTTAATGGTCGCACAATGTGACCAGTATCTGGTGGGGGGGTCACCGGTCACATCAGGAGAGGGGCGAACTCTGCACCTCGCTTTGTGAAGGAAGCACTTATAACAACTGAAGAATCCCATATACTAGAAAGTAAAACAAAAGGGTCGAGGAATCCCTAAGGACCAACAGCTACCTGACAGCGGGATAAGCGCCCTAAATATACGTAGTGATGCCCCCTACTACTACTACTACTATAGCATATCAAACAGATGTGGCTTAAAGTGGACATGCAACATATAGTGCATATTGTGCAGCTAAAGTACAGTTTCAAGCCACATTCATACTATAGAGGGCAATTAAACATTGGAGAAATACCAACCCTAAAACCTTAATGCAAACGGATCCTTAGTGCTTGTTCACATAGTGCCTCGACACGTGCTCCAATAAGTTCATCAGGAGGCTGATACAGTATATGCGCCATTAGCTTATGATGCAAGTTGATAGAGAAATGATACAACAGGGGATCCTAGGAAATATATGGTCCCCTTATCTATACAGTGCTTGATCATATTATCTCCATCTCTCCAAATCCAACCTCTTCAGGGTACAATCCTTCACCACCCAGTCTTTATCCTAATTCAAATTTACATGGTGTTCAAATCCGATTTACCTCGTCACTCAATTATTAATCATGTCCGTTTAGGAGAAATTAGAAGGTCCTGCAGTGTGATACCGCTGTGGATCGCACGCCGATTATGGAAATGTCGTCTGCATGGAACGATTCTTCAACCCGGAAGCGCCCAACAATGAAGACTTCATCTAGTCTTAATCTAGAAAAGCGCACAGGACCTACAGTCACATATGGGGGAGGTCAGAGAAACGTGCACAAGACCTACTGTACAGTCACATATGGGGGAGAGCAGAGAAAAGTGCATAGAATCTAAAGTCACATATGGGGGAGGGCAGAGAAAAGAGGATCGAAACTACAGTTACATATGGGGAGGTCAGAGAAAAGAGCACAGGACCTATAGTCACATATGGGGAGGGCAGAGAAAAGAGCACAGGACCTACAGTCACATATGGGGAAGGTCAGAGAAAAGAGCACAGGACCTACAGTCACATTTGGGGAGGGCAAGAAAAGCGCAAAGGCCTACAGTCACATATGGGGGAGGGCAGAGAAAAGAGCACAGGACCTACAGTCACATATGGGGAAGGTCAGAGAAAAGTGCACAAGACCTACAGTTACATATGGGGGAGAGCAAAGAAAAGAGCACAGAATCTAAAGTCACACATGGGGGAGGGCAGAGAAAAGAGCACAGGACCTACAGTCACATAAAGGGAAGGTGTAGCCGCCCCGCTGTCCGGGGTCCCCACTTCACACCCTGTTTCCCCTCTTCCCGATCTGTTACCTGTCCTTTCCGGGGTCGGGGTTCCAGGGTGCTGGTCATCCGCAGGCGGCTCTGGAGTTCCAGGGTGCCCTGACTTCTGCCGGCAGCTCTGAATGTGCTTCCTGTTTCCTCTCTGGGATCTCACTAGGAGGCGGGGCCGCTCTCTCAGCTCCTTTTATGAGTCCGGCTGCTGATCAGTCTGCCCCGCTCCCTGGCCAATCATTGCTGTGCTGCAGGGTTATAAACCCTGCATTCACTGCCAGACCTCGCTGGGGCAACTTCATTCCTTGTGAAGCTGCCAGTCCTGGTCCTGCTAGTCTGTTTATTGGCTTGCTAATCTATTACCTGTCTTTTGTTCCTTTTGCAGTTGTGCTGTTCCATTGCTTCTCCCGGATCTTCCTCGTGCTGCTTCTCTGTTGTCTCACGTCTGACCTTGCATTGGTCCCCCTGCTGTTTCTGGTCCGATCTTCATTGTGCAACCTCGGGTCCTGACGCGGACGGCTCCTCTTACTTCTGGGTCCCGTCTCTGTGTTCTTTGATTTTGCATTTTATGTTTTCCTCCTTGGGTTGGTGTTTTACAAGTAACGCTCCACCGGGCACCTCGGTTAGCGGGTCCAGGTGATATCCCTGTCCTAGGGGGTCCCTTTCCTGGGCACCTTACTGAGGGGTACTTGTGTTGTATCCTTGCGGCCTTCCCTTGGGGCCACCTTGCTTTTGCCTTTGGTTTTAATAAAACCTTTAAAGTATTCAGTTGTCCGGTTCTGTGTCATCCTGGTATCGGCATCCGCAATTGCTGCGGTCCAGTGGGCCACACCTCAGGGTACGCCCTAGGGCGTGACAGATTGTCAGAGAAAAGTGCACAAGACCCACAGTCACATATGGGGAGAGCAGATAAAAGAGCACAGAATCTAAAGTCACACATGGGGGAGAGCAGAGAAAGAGGACCGAAACTACAGTTACATATGGGGAGGTCAGAGAAAAGAGCACAGGACCTATAGTCACATATGAGGAGGGCAGAGAAAAGAGCACAGCCTACAGTCCATATGGGGAGGTCAGAGAAAAGAGCGACACAGAAAGACTAACAGTCTACATATGGGAGAGAAAGAGTCAGGAAAGTAAAGAAAGGCAAAAGGTGACCTACAGTCACATATGAGGAGGGCAGAGAAAAGAGCAAAGGCCTACAGTCCCATATGGGGAGGGCAGAGAAAAGAGCACAGGACCTACAGTCACATATGGGGAAGGTCAGAGAAAAGAGCACAGGACCTACAGTCACATATGGGGAAGGTCAGAGAAAAGAGCTCAGGACCTACAGTCACATATGAGGAGGGCAGATAAAAGAGCACAGAATCTAAAGTCACATATGGGGAGGGCAGAGAAAAGAGCACAGGACCTACAGTCACATATGGGGAAGGTCAGAGAAAAGAGCACAGGACCTACAGTCACATATGGGGAAGGTCAGAGAAAAGAGCTCAGGACCTACAGTCACATATGAGGAGGGCAGATAAAAGAGCACAGAATCTAAAGTCACATATGGGGAGGGCAGAGAAAAGAGCACAGGACCTACAGTCACATATGGGGAAGGTCAGAGAAAAGAGCTCAGGACCTACAGTCACATATGAGGAGGGCAGAGAAAAGAGCAAAGGCTACAGTCCATATGGGGAGGGCAGAGAAAAGAGCACAGGACCTACAGTCACATATGGGGAGGGCAGAGAAAAGAGGACCGAAACTACAGTCACATATGGGAGGTCAGAGAAAAGAGCACAGGACCTACAGTCACATATGGGGAGGGCAGAGAAAAGAGCACAGGACCTACAGTCACATATGGGGAGGGCAGAGAAAAGAGCACAGGACCTACAGTCACATATGGGGAAGGTCAGAGAAAAGAGCACAGGACCTACAGTCACATATGGGGAGGGAAGAGAAAAGAGCAAAGGCCTACAGTCACATATGGGGAAGGTCAGAGAAAAGAGCACAGGACCTACAGTCACATATGAGGAGGGCAGAGAAAAGAGCAAAGGCCCACAGTCACATATGGGGAGGGCAGAAAAAGAGCACAGGACCTACAGTCACATATGGGGAGGTCAGAGAAAAGAGCACAGGACCTACAGTCACATACAGTTAGGGCCAGAAATATTTGGACAGTGACACAATTTTCGCGAGTTGGGCTCTGCATGCCACCACATTGGATTTGAAATGAAAACCTCTACAACAGAATTCAAGTGCAGATTGTAATGTTTAATTTGAAGGTTGAACAAAAATATCTGATAGAAAATGTAGGAATTGTACACATTTCTTTACAAACACTCCACATTTTAGGAGGTCAAAAGTAATTGGACAAAATAACATAACCCAAACTTAAATATTTTTTATTGTCAATATTTTGTTGCAAATCCTTTGGAGGCAATCACTGCCTTAAGTCTGGAACCCATGGACATCACCAAACGCTGGTTTCCTCCTTCTTAATGCTTTGCCAGGCCTTTACAGCCGCAGCCTTCAGGTCTTGCTTGTTTGTGGGTCTTTCCGTCTTAAGTCTGGATTTGAGCAAGTGAAATGCATGCTCAATTGGGTTAAGATCTGGTGATTGACTTGGCCATTGCAGAATGTTCCACTTTTTTGCACTCATGAACTCCTGGGCAGCTTTGGCTGTATGCTTGGGGTCATTGTCCATCTGTACTATGAAGCGCCGTCCAATCAACTTTGCAGCATTTGGCTGAATCTGGGCTGAAAGTATATCCCGGTACACTTCAGAATTCATCCGGCTACTCTTGTCTGCTGTTATGTCATCAATAAACACAAGTGACCCAGTGCCATTGAAAGCCATGCATGCCCATGCCATCACGTTGCCTCCACCATGTTTTACAGAGGATGTGGTGTGCCTTGGATCATGTGCCGTTCCCTTTCTTCTCAAACTTTTTTCTTCCCATCATTCTGGTACAGGTTGATCTTTGTCTCATCTGTCCATAGAATACTTTTCCAGAACTGAGCTGGCTTCTTGAGGTGTTTTTCAGCAAATTTAACTCTGGCCTGTCTATTTTTGGAATTGATGAATGGTTTGCATCTAGATGTGAACCCTTTGTATTTACTGTCATGGAGTCTTCTCTTTACTGTTGACTTAGAGACAGATACACCTACTTCACTGAGAGTGTTCTGGACTTCAGTTGATGTTGTGAACGGGTTCTTCTTCACCAAATAAAGTATGCGCGATCATCCACCACTGTTGTCATCCGTGGACGCCCAGGCCTTTTTGAGTTCCCAAGCTCACCAGTCAATTCCTTTTTTCTCAGAATGTACCCAACTGTTGATTTTGCTACTCCAAGCATGTCTGCTATCTCTCTGATGGATTTTTTCTTTTTTTTCAGCCTCAGGATGTTCTGCTTCACCTCAATTGAGAGTTCCTTTGAACGCATGTTGTCTGGTCACAGCAACAGCTTCCAAATGCAAAACCACACACCTGGAATCCACCCCTGACCTTTTAACTACTTCATTGATTACAGGTTAACGAGGGAGACGCCTTCAGAGTTAATTGCAGCCCTTCGAGTCCATTGTCCAATTACTTTTGGTCCCTTGAAAAAGAGGAGGCTATGCATTACAGAGCTATGATTCCTAAACCCTTTCTCCGATTTGGATGTGGAAACTCTCATATTGCAGCTGGGAGTGTGCACTTTCAGACCATATTATATATATAATTGACTTTCTTTCTGAACATGTTTTTGTAAACAGCTAAAATAACAAAACTTGTGTCACTGTCCAAATATTTCTGGCCCTAACTGTATGGGGAGGGCAGAGAAAAGAGCACAGGACCTACAGTCACATATGGGGAGGACAGAGAAAAGAGCACAGGACCTACATTCACATATGGGGATTTATTCCAAAGGGCAAAGCCAAATATTAACCTGAGGGGAACAACAATTTTATGTGGTCCATTTTTGGGGGTTTTGTGTAAAATGATGTCCAATTTACCTTTTATTCTTTTTTTTATATAAATAAACTTGTAATTGCAATAATTTTCAGGAAGAAAAACGTCATTTTCTGGAACAATTTCAAGGTTCCAACACTTTCCTCTTTGTCTGTAGCAACCAATCAGGGAATATTTAATTATTTCAGCATTGTTATAAGGTTGGCTAGCTGAGCTCTGATTGGTTGCTATGGTTATTAAGGACAGTTATTGATAAATGTGGCCCCTGTCTTCTCATGGACGGGGCCCCGCTTGTCTACTGATTGTCCCACACGTGTACCCAGCAAAGGAATCTGGGACTGATAAAAGGGATTTTCCTTCATTATCTTCTGTTGGAAAGTTTTATATAATGAGAAGATGAGAGAGACATTAACCCTGTAAGAATGAACTTACCTGATTTAGGGTTTGCTGAGGGAGTCCATTGTGATCCACCGTGACGGCTGGATTTACTGGCTTCGTTCATTTTCTGAAACAAGAAGGGAAAACAATTTAGATCAGCCGCCCCCGTCATCATATTGACTTGCATGATGAGACAGCCTTCATCAGCAGCCGCTGGCCATAAGGTGCATGTCTATATAGTCTCAAGACAGCTTGGCTTTCTCCTTCGTGTACCTGTAGGTTTGTGCCTCCAACAGGTAGTCACTGAAATGACAAGTCTGGCTGTGTGTACATTCTTCATCTAGACTTGTGATGTCATCGAGTTCTGTGTAGACGATGACATCACCATGTGATCATCAGCTCCAGCTGCTATTGGTCACCAGTAAGATTCAAATTTCTCCACAAGAGGAGTAAGGAGCGTCTGTGTATGGCCACATCTCTATTGAGGTATATGGAGGATGGGGGGAACTGATGGCCACCATTCCCCGATAAGTGAGGACACCAGAGGGGACGTTTATGGAATTTACAGTAAAGGGGCAAGTGCCCAAAGTGGCCAAATCATTGCAGTCAGTGGTTGGTCCTGAAATCTTATAGAGAATAAGAACAACGTGATCATTTTCATATTGAACATTTTTATTCCAAATCATTTTTGGAAACTGCGGCTTATACATTATTTTTAATGAAAATTTTATGAAATATACAAAAATGACATTAAATGTTCTTAATCAAACTCTACAACTCCCAAGAAGATATGTATTTTATATAAGACTTTGGGAGAACTCCAGCTTTTTATGTGATTTGCATAATAAAGCCTTAGGCTATGTTAACACAGTGCATTTTTTATAGCGTTTTTGCTGCGATTTTGTGACACATTTTTACCATGGTTTCATGTTAATGTCTGCAAATATAACACTGCGTTTTGTTTCCCTGTAAAATCAATGTGAAACAGGAAACTCTGTCCACACACATTGGTTTATTTGTTGTGCAGAAAATGAAACCTGCGCAGGTTTTCCTGCATTTTGAAAAAAATTTGCATGTTAGTTCTTTTCAAAACGCAGTTTTACCATAGGATTAGTATTGTCTATGGGAGAGTGTGGACACAGTCTGAGGTGTGAGGGGGATGGCTGTGGCACAGTATGTGGAGTGAGGGGGGAGGATCGGTGTAGACACAGTATGTAGAGTGAGGGGGATGGCTGCGGCACAGTATGTGGAGTGAGGGGGGGATCAGTGTAGACACAGTATGTAGAGTGAGGGGGATGGCTGCGGCACAGAATAGAGTGTCAGTAGTGTGGGGTTGTATGGAGAGGGGGCAGCATGCGGGGACAGTATGTTGAGGATGGGGAGTTTGATGAGATGGAACAGTATAAACAGTGGGCAGTATAGAGGGATACAGTATAGAGGACAGTGTGACCAGGGGGCCCAGTATAGAGGGAGGAGAGGGCAGTGTGGAGGGCATGTGCCATGAGAGGGACAGTGTGTAAGGCTAGGGTCCCATTTGGCCAGGCAATTGCGTTCACTGCATCCAGATCCGGATGCGGTGAACGCAATTGCCTTTACACACATTTTTAAGGGAAAAATGTGTGAAGAAAACCGCAAAACAGTAACCGGATTGCTCAGAATGTGTAATCCTGAGCAATCCGGTTACTGGATAGTTTGCTCATCCCTGCTGCTGCAGGGATGAGCAAACTGTTCTCTGTCTATTAAATCGATAAATTTAATAAATAAATGATTGATTAATGTCTCTAAGGGGGGCTTAGTCCTCCTAGAGACCGTACACCCACTCAGGTGGGCTTATCCTGCAATGTACAAATGCACCGTGCTCCTCATAGCTCCGCGCATGACCCCCCAAACTGACCCCCCCACCCCGTATCTATATACCTGTCCCTGCACCCCTCTTTTCTAGCTATCCCTTTTGCTGAATAAAACAAAGTATTAAAGTAGAGAATCCAGCTTATATTTACGTGTTGTGCCAGTTTCAGTTTGTAGCCATAGGCGGGGCTGTGTGCTGCTGCCTCTGCCCGCTTATTAATTATGCACGCCCCCTTTGGCCTTGCTTCAGTGTTGAGAGGCAGGCCGCGTCATGAAAGGGGCGGGGCTAAAATTGCACCAAACATGTAGGATAATGACTAATTCTCATAAGTACTGTGATTCCTGTACACTTTTATTGACAGCTGGTAACAACAACTCCCAGTAACTCCTTACCATTGCTAATGATGTAGTAGAAGTTGTAGGTTCATGCAGTACAAATGTGTATGGGTCTGACCTGACATTACAATTGTTTTACCAAGTACTGATGGTGGTTCTGATGATGATTTGTGTTACTGATGAAGGTTCTATTTATGTATTTCTGTACCTCTGGTGGGTCTGGTGATGTATTGATGACGGTTTTGACATAGTGCTTCTGCATTGATGGGGGTTATATGGATGTCTTTCTGCACTGATGAGGGTTCTGGTAATGTATTTCTGTACTGAGAGTTTTGACATCGTGTTTCTGCACTAAAGGGGGGTATATGGATGTATTTCTGTACCTCTGGTGGGTCTGGTGATGTAGTTTTGTTCTCGCGAAACTTGGTCACAGGTGCGCTTGTATTGAGCACGGAGACCCGCGCCATTGTGCAGGCGCGAGAGCAATGTGACGTACACAGAATGGGTGGCGTTTTCACAGGAAGGAGGCATGCATTTCAACCAGCAGGGCAGCGAGGACCAGATTGAGCAGATCCTCCTGGACGATTTTCAGCTTATTTCCATACCGCGCAGGAGATATTAAACATTTTCATTTTTGAGGTATGCAGGGGGCCTGCTGGGCATATAGAGTGGTCACAGGAGCCCCAAACACATCATGTATAAGGTGGTAGGCAGGGGTTAGAACGACCAAAGGGGGTGACAGGTTCCCTTTAAAGGGAACCTGTCAGCTCTTTTTGAAATTCCAGCCTCCTGTGGAACTCTGATGCGCCGGCCGGAACTTCATATCCGGCCCGGTGCATTAAGGGGTCTGATCATGTGTTCGGCCCGGCTTCAATATACACACTGCACATGTGCCGGAGCCCGGCCGAACACGTGATCAACCCCCATAATGCACCAGGCTGGATATGACCTTCCGAACGACCATGGCTCTTCCCCCCTAGTTTTGATCCTGGGTACGCCCATGTATCACAGGGTGTATAATGAGGAGATCACTGTACAGGGGAGGGTCTGTATTAATTACAGGGTGTATAATGAGGAGATCACTGTACAGGGAAGGGTCTGTATTCATCACAGGGTGTATAATGAGGAGATCACTGTACAGGGGGGTCTGTATTCATCAGAGGGTGTATAATGAGGAGATCACTGTACAGGGGGGGAGTCTGTATTCATCACAGGGTGTATAATGAGTTCTCACTGTACAGGGGGTTTTGTATTCATCACAGGGTGTATAATGAGGAGATCACGGTACAGGGGAAGGTCTGTATTCATTACAGGGTGTATAATGAGGAGATCACTGCACAGGGGAGGGTCTGTATTCATCACAGGGTGTATAATGAGGAGATCACTGCACAGGGGAGGGTCTGTATTTATCACAGGGTGTATAATGAGGAGATCACTGCACAGGGGAGGGTCTGTATTCATCACAGGGTGTAGCATAGGATTATTTTAAAAAAGCCGTTTTTTGAGCTGAATGAGCCGGACTGCCCATTACTAAGCTGAAGAGTATGATGAGGTTCTGCAGCATCTTTGGTGTATGATGAGGTTATGCGGCAGCTAAGGTGTATGATGAGGTTCTGCAACAGCTGAAGTGTATAATGAGGTTCTGCAGCAGCTGATGGTTCAAAAAAAAAAAAGCTGACCTTCCTTTGAGCTAGTTGAGAATCTGAAGCATTACATTTGTTTGTTCTATGAAACTCTCAAAATGGCCAGAAAAAAGAGAACTTTCATGTGAAACTCGACAGTTTATTCTTGTTCTTAGAAATGAAGGCTATTCCATGTGAGACATTGCCAAGAAACTGAAGATTTTCTAAAACGGTGTGTACTACTCCCTTCAGAGGAGAGCACAAACAGACTCTAACCTGAGTAGAAAGAGAAGTGGGAGGCCCCGCTGCACAGCTGAGCAAAAAGACAAGTACATTCGAGTCTCTAGTGTGAGAAATTGATGCCTCACAGCTCCTCATTTGGCAGCTTCATTAAATAGTACCTGCAAAACGCCATTGTCAATGTCTATAGTGAAGAGGCGAATCCATTATGCTGGCCTTCAGGGCAGAGTGGCAAAGAAAAAGCCATATCTGAAATTGGCTAATAAAAGAAAAAGATTAATATGGGCAGAAGAACACAGACATTGGACAGAGGAAGATTGGAACAAAGTTTTATGGACAAATCAAAGTTTGAGGTGTTTGGATAACACAGAAGAACATTTGTGAGACGCAGAACAACTGAAAAGATGCTGGTCTGAGGTTGCTTTGGTGCTGTCAAAGTGGGAGATTTGTACAAGGTCAAAGAGATTTTGAATAAGGAAGGCTATCACTCCATTTTGCAACACCATGCCATACTCTGTGGACAGCGCTTGATTGGAGACAATTTCATCCTGCATCAGGATAATGACCCAAAAGCACAGCTCCAAATTATGCAGGAACTATTTAGGGAAGAAGCAGGCAGCTTACATTCTATCTGTAATGGGGTGGCCATAAAATTGTCTGGGTGAACCCAAACGTTTGTACGGTAGTGTGTGTGTGTGTATATATATATTTATTTATAATCTGATTTTTATTTTTTCCCTGCTGTTTGTCAGCAGCTTCAGTACAATCTGCATGGAATTAAATGGATTCTTCAATTTTTCATAGAAAAGTGTTTGTTGTATAATGAAATCTACTTTATTGTAGCAATTGCTGCTTTAGATCTCTGCTTGCTGTCATTTATCAGATTCCTTATTGCTTTGTCCTTGGTCATACAA
This sequence comes from Allobates femoralis, assembly GCA_033576535.1. Lineage (NCBI taxonomy): Eukaryota > Metazoa > Chordata > Amphibia > Anura > Aromobatidae > Allobates > Allobates femoralis. The sequence continues at coordinate 404,356,218 of JARQOC010000003.1, forward strand.
TGGTCACACAGGGGTGAAGCTCATTACACAGCAGATCTCTGATTACAGCACTGTCACCTGTGTGACCATAACATGACCAGGACAGATTACAGGAGTCTTCTTAGTAATGTTCTCCATTCTCAGGAACAGAGGGATCTTTAGTTTTCTAGTTTCACTGCTCATTGCCTTGTCTACCGGCCCCCTCTGCTATATAGCAGAGGTGGCCAATTACCAGTGGAATAACTACAATAGGTGCAGGGGTTGTAATTGCATCGGGGCCTTGGAGCCTAGAGGGCCCCAAAAGTACCTTTGGCCTATAGAAAAAAGACTATTTGTCAGGAAAATATGAGAATACATATTCCATTTTCTTTTAAGCAGTGCAGCCACCTGACACCCTTTCCACCCAATTTTGATTTAGAGAAGCACACTAAGTTTCTCCCCTCACTCTCTCTGTTTCCCCTCCCTTATCAGGAATTTACAACCCAGCTGAGTCATAAAACAGCTAGTGGATTCTGACTTTTTCCCTCCAACATCCACATGATAACCTTTTGTGTTCAGCTACAAACAATCAACGTCAAATCTAATAATGCACATTAATGCCACAAATACATAAATCATATTTTTGGGGTGCTATCATTTTTGGGGATCACACAGTACTTCTTACTTTTCTGGAAAAGGGTCCGAAACCTGGTAAATAAATTCTGACCATCCACACATCACAGACATGTCATATTTGGACACAATAGGCCCCTAAAATCACAAGGGAAACATGATTTCCATATCGTTGACCTGGGAGCGTCCAAGCCAAAGATATGGAAAAATGGAGTTCTTGATAACCGTGGAGATGGGCGTCTCTCCAAGAAAACAGCCCATACGTGAGGTTAGCTAAGTGGGAGTACCTAGCTTTATGGCCTAAAACATAAAACCAAAGCGTCCATTTTTGGTGCTCCATTCCAGCTTAGACGAAGGACATGGCAACACTCTATCGCTGTGAGGTGAAATCATAATGCATTTCCAGGGTGCCTTCCCCCACTAGATCTGCAACTATCACCGCGTGGCACAGGTTTAACATTCTTTCTTATTTTAATCCCTTTTATTTTCAACTGTTTTATGCATATATGTAAATTGTCTCTTGTAATATCTTGTATATCTTTTTGTAAACATTGCCATCTTTTTAGAGTAAAACATTATAAATTTGCTAGTTTCAATCTTCATGTTCTGTGAGTGAACCGCCACGTCCTCTCCCGCAAATTCACGTTACCAAACAAGTTTCCAATACACCTTTTAAGAGATCGGTGGTGGCTGCATAATTTTTGTATTTATTTGATATATTGTGTACCTGGGGTGACTGGATCAAGGTATATGTATGTTCCTGGCAGGAACTGGTGGTATATATACATCGTCACATCACTTGCCACAATAGTCAACATAAACTAGAGCAGCTGCGTTCCTTTTCTTATGCTGTGTCAATACCGTGTTTGGCCAGCAGGATTAGAGGGCGCCAGAGCGCTGCAGGTCCTAACTAAGTTTGTGACACTATTGCTATTAAAGAATTACAATAATTGGGTGCCCGGTTGGAGCTTTCACATCAGTGCCCATGAGCTTCACGTTATGCCACTGCCAGGATGGATTACGAGGATTTTAATAATAATGATCTCCATTCTCAAGAACAGAGGGATCTTTAGTTTTCCAGTTCACTGCTCATTGCCCCATTTACCAGCCCCTTCTGCTATATAGCAGAGGTGGCTGCTTACCTAAGCAGGGGGACCGCGCACTTGCAGAATGTAGAACTTCTAATCTCTTCTTTGTTTTCTAATAATTTGTATTAAATTAAACATTTCAAGAATTAAAGGGATAAATGATAATAACAAACTGAGAGTGAGGGACGGTCTAGGAAATATAGTTTAACAAAAATTTTAGATAACTAAAATATTTTTTTTAAAGAGATAAGAGGAAAATGAAAAGGTAAAGCTGGAACAGATTAGGGTATGTGCAGACCATCTGGGACAATACAGTTTGAACTAAAACCGGGTTCTATGTAAACCAGATCAGATGGAAACCAGATTCCGCTGGATCCAGATCCTGTATTTTGTCTGCGCATGCCCAGAACTCAGTTCTAAATGACACAACCCCTAGGTCATTTGCCCCCAGATCCAGGAAAAAAAGGTAGGCAGCCGGAAGCAGCTGTATGCTCCCTCACCATTATTATCACATATCTGTGAGCCCGGATACTGGTGCAGGTGCATATGTGGCACCAGACTCCAGTTGCCACGATGGCATCACTTCCCCCATCACCCGCCCAGGGGACTATGCTGTGCTTGATAGCAAGAGAAGGTACCCACACCAGGTAAGCCAACACACACAACACCTTCCCAATGGTGGACTGGAGCAGTGTAAGGCTCGTCCCAGGACAGAGACTAGCCAGCCTGAGGGACCCGTAGGAGAGGGTCTGAGGAAGTGGAGGAGATGGTCTGGGAAGTGGAGCCAGTTGCCAGGCTCACCCCAGCGCAGAGAGCCAGAAGCGAACCCCGGAGTCCAAGGTTGTGAGGGACTCTAGGCCCAGCAGCCAACACCGGAGGGCGGGAGATTCCAAGTCTCTCGTCCACCACGAATCCCAAGAGACACAGCAGCACCAGAGAGCTCAGAGAGAAGCAGCCAGAGGAGGGTAACTCAAGAAGGGCTCAAACCGCCTGTCATACGGGCAAGAGACAGAACATAGGAGAGAGGGTCGCAGCTCAGCTACAGGCAGCCAGGACCCATCAAGAGTAGCGCAACAGGGAGGCCTCAGAACTCGCCGGGTGAGGAGATCCCCAACTTGCTTCCAGGCCTCGGACTCCCAACATCTCTTGTGGACAGTACCCTGTACGAACCTGCTACTTCTACCAGTAAAGATAACGGAGACTTCAACCCTTGTGTCTGTTGGTCATTCCGCGCCCTTAGTCCTGCACCTCCAATGGCCAACCATTGCCATAGACTATACCGGTTGCCCTGGGGAAATGCTCCACCCGTGGGGAGCGAAACCATCACAGCTGCCAGCCCATCATTCCCAGAGGTCCCGCATTGTAGTAGCGGCCACTAATAGCTGCATACCACGGGTGGCGTCACAACAACCATTCCTAAACTACTAGGTCAGAAACCTTCCTTTTTAATCCCATCCCCAGGGTCACAAGACCGGGCCTCGACCACCCGTGACTCCCCCGTGCCAGCAGCAGGCCCGGCCTCGACTAAACCCCACAGCCTCGAGGCTCGACACATACAGTTGCATCATTACAGGGGAATCTGGGATTCAAAAACCCGCTAGTGTGAAACCAGCCTTAGGGTATGTGCACATGCCACGGGTGAACACAGGGAGATCACAGCCGCCCTGTGCCCATGATCTGCATTGGGTGCAGGGCAGCTTCTCCTTGCATTCACCCGCTGGGGCTCGGCACCGGCTCCACAGATGCGGAAGTGCAGCAATTCGCACTGCAGCTGAAAGCATGCTGCGGCGGGGAGGAGCATAGTGAGTATGGGATTTCTAGAAATCCATCCACTATGCTGCCAGTGCATAACACAGCGTTTTGGATGCAACGGTAGTACGATGCATCCAAAACACTGCCATTCTGGATTGTGTGCACGCAGCCTTAAAGGGGAAAGGAAGTGTGGCGCCCCTGCAACCAGGGTGGCCACATAGGGAACTGCAGTCAGGTAGGAGGAAAAGAAAAAAAAAGTTTTGCGCCACCTGTGGATTTATCCTGCTATTATAAGGTAGCACTTAGGAATTAACTAACCTTTTGTGGTTGTGCCACTTCCGCACAACCAGAATGTGAGTGTGTGTTATGGCTCGGGCTGCCAGCCTCAGACCTGTATTTCCTTCGTGTCCTAGATCCTCTCAGCTCCCGATCAAGTGCCGATCAAGTGCTCACTCCAAGGCCAGGCCGGACGACGTCAATCAGGTCCTTTCCCTCTGCAGCTCTGTTAGACCGCTTTCCCCGAAGGGAGATGTATATGAGTAGAAATGGTTTAAGCGGTTCTTTGGTAGAGCGCTGAGATTACATGAACACAATTATCTCCAATCTCTATCTTTATTCTTTAAAAGATGATGCTCTAAACTCCAACCCACAACATGTTTCGACGTGGCAAACATGTCTTCCTCAAGCGGATGAGTCGCCACGTCGTGTTTGCCACGTCGAAACATGTTGTGGGTTGGAGTTTGGAGCATCATCTTTTAAAGAATAAAGATAGAGATTGGAGATAATTGTGTTCGTGTAATCTCAGCGCTCTACCAAAGAACCGCTTAAACCATTTCTACTCGCAGGTAGGAGGAAAAGACAGTTTTTATACTAAACACCCTGACAGACATCCCACACACCACTAGAAGGCAGCACCCAACCCGGAGCCTGGAACTCTAGGCGGGCAAGGGGTGGTGGGTTTAGAGGACAGTGGGTGGGAACACATGTAGGTCAGGTGACAGAAGGTAGAAATAGAGGAAGAGGAGGAGGAAGGGGTGAGTAGGCCAGAGGGTGCCGAGCAGGAAAGACAGAAGCACACGTTCTGGAGGAGTGGGGCTGATGGAGATGCAGAATCCACAGAGTCAGAGAAACCATGGAGAGAAAGCTCGTCCATAGCCAGCACCCCAGGAGAGTGTGAGGAGAGAGACGGACCAGTAGCACTGGGTCCTAGGAATACAGCAGCACTGGTCAACTACCGGCAGAGTAGACTTCCCTACTGAAGCCAGAATCACACGGGTCAGAGGGAGCCTGATAGTGCCTTGCAGGAGAGGACTATTGGAGGCTAGGCAGATTGCAGAGTGTCGGCTCTGACGGGGAAACGAAGATTTACCCGGTATCCCCAGATTCACCGACGGGGAGCTCCGATTCTAAGTTGGGGTTCCTGCACCAAGGACAGACAGCACAGTGGCAACCACGAGGACCCACAAGGGTCCGAGCTACCGCTACACTGTCCGGAGACACACAGAGAGAGAGGCCACAGCCTGGAAAGGACACTAGAGAGAGTGAGGGGTCGCAGCGTGACAACCTGGCTGCAGGGAGTTTAATGGAAACGGGAGTAGAATACCTGTAACTCGTGTTAAGAAGTGCACTGTACTGAGGAATACTGTGAACTGCTTACAGAGAACTGACAAGTAAACCCGGTGAACTCTGCCTGTGCGTCCGTGTTTAATTCCAGGGATAAAGAACTGTCTTATTACCTTTCATTCCTGTCAGGAGCAGCCCGACCCGCGGCGGGCTCATCCATCTGGTTGCAGCCCATCCATCCTTCCCCCATCCTTCCCATCATTGACCACAACCGTGGGTGGCGTCACGACGAACTGTAACCTCTGTATATAGCCCCTTTTACTTGTGAGAACCCGGGACACGGTCCGGACCAGGCCCTCCGTGACATCCCCAGCAGCGACCCGGTCCGGTACCGAGTACCCCGTCCCAGTGGGCTCCACAGAAGGACAAGATAATGCAGGAGAGAGAGAGAGGTTTAAGGAAACTTAAGAAATAAAATTTAAAGGGAAAGTAGGAAAATTAAAAATAATATATCTGGGGAGGGAAGAGAAGGAAAGGAGGAGTGTGTAGGGAGATGTGACCGGCAGTGCCATCCTGCAGTGGGCAGAGGAGCACTGCGCTCATTAACACAGAAGACTGGACAAACACGGTCAGGTTCCTATTGAATGACAGCAAGCGGAGATCCTAAACTTCAAAAACCAATACAGAAAGTATATTGCAAAAATATGTCATTTTATTTTTCTAATGAACTATTTGGTAAATTCAGATAGCCCCTTACGATGCCGTCCATGCTGTTGGGCCCTGGTTTTCAGCTGCATTGCACAGATGCTCTTTTATGCCCCTTACTGCACTTTTTCTATACTGTTCTCCATTTCTAGGTGTTTCCCTACAATTAATATTATGATATGGAATGGATGCTTAATAGGAATGTCTGCTCCCCATCTCCATGTGCCACATGAGGTAATATGGACGTCATAAAGTGATGGAGATTGGGGTCCCCCCATGAGAAGCTTATATACTCCCCAACATTTATATCCTAACCCCTGGAAGCTATACGAGGATGCAGTGTTATTGGTCACAGGTGGACTTTTTTTTGGATCATAGGCTTTGGAGAAGCTCATACATTTTGTTCGATGCCCTGGAGCCTGGTGGGGGGGCCCCAAAAGTCCCTTTGGCCTATGGAAAAAGACTAACGCTATTAAAGATTTGTGCTAATTGTGGGCCCTGTTTGGAGCTTTCACATCGGGGACCATGAGCTTCAATCTTTCTAAATAACATCAAAAATTCTAATATAGGCAAAAAAATTTTTGAAGTGACAAAGATATTTGTAACAAAAAATACATGAGTTATGTCAAGGGTTTAAGGAAAAAAATAGGGAATGAAAAGGGTAATACCAAATGAGTGGCAGTTCCAGTTTTGTCCACCAGAGGGCAGTGGTGCTATACCATTTCTATTCCTTTCATAAGCCCAAAGCTAAAAAAGCTAAAAAGTTCAGTTTTTAAAGGGTTAACTGAAATCTCCAAAATCTTATTTCACCAAGAGAAATGGACAGATTATGTGTCTGGCCGCAATCCTTAATGGTGGGTTTACACGGTCGAACGTCGGTCCGATATTGGATCCAACGGTGCGGGAGCGCGCTTTTTCTGGGCACAATTCCAACATCGCATAGGAGCTGTCACACAGCGCGATATCGGTATATAACGTCTCTACGATGTCTACGCCCCCCTTGTACGGCTGACCCAGGAACGACCATTTAACATGGGAGTGAATAGGGGACGTTGTACTGCACATCGGAGTTGGGTGTTTACACAGCACGATCCGGCTCCAACCGGCATCCAATATCGGCCCGTTGAATAGCACACTAATTAGATCCCCGATATCAGTTTGACATTGTTCGTGCATCGTATTGGTCATTTACACCATACAACGCACGAATGATATCAGGTCCAACGCACGAACCACGTGACTTTTGGTCGGAGTTGGATGCCGATATCGGGACGTGTAAACCCACCATTATTCAGAGTTTTCCTTGTAGTTTACTCTCAGCGTCAGTAGGCAGATATTGGCATATTATTGTATTCAGACCAGGAGACCTTCTAATAATAATAATCTTTATTTATATAGCTCCAACATATTCCGCAGCGCTTTAAAATTCAATGGTTCATATACAGTAGCGGAATATAATGAGGTCAATCTGGGTGGGAGTCCAAGGCTCTGTGGGGGAGCCCAGCGGCCCAGGTTAAATTGCACTAATTATAATCCGCCACTGTCCACACTCTGCAGGCACAGGCATTGGCGCCGCTGATGTCAAATTTGCAGTGAGGTTGCCGCTGTGCTCCCACCCCCCTCCTTCCTCTCGCACGTCATAACGTGCAGGAGGACGTAGCAAAAAGACTGCGGGTATTGAAGGAGGCACACACACAGCCCGCCCATCTCACTGTCGTGGAGGAGCTTCTTGTTCTGCTGACACCTACAGGGCTCAATGAAGTGAATAGTTTTGTCTCATATCTAGAACTGGCTGCGGCGTTTTTCTGGAACCTCTTTGAAGTGATAACTGTCTGGCTGAGATATGTGACAGCTTGAAAGAACTATGTCGACACACTGGACCACAACTACCCCCTATTCATCTGAAAAAGTGGAACATTATCTGTAATGAATATAAGACTGGCTCTTAGCATAATGGGGCATGAGATGTATAGGATTTGCGCATATATGATGTTATTACCGCTTTGGTAATTGTGAGATCTTAACTCTGTATAATGGGGGATGATGTATATAGAAACACTATGTGCAAATGTGTATTATGCCCTATAAACTATAGCTAAGTCTAACTATGTCCTTTTTGGGTACATCGAAATGTTACCTATGGAATGGGGTATAGATGTGGGTCCAGGATGTATAATATATAACTGTAGCTGCCGTTGCTAGCAGTGTTCTACCTTCTTCCAATCAGGGGTTAAGTGCGCACGGCCCATCTACCCGCTGGCTCCCATCCCGCCCACTCCCGTCACTATGGCTGCAGTTTAAACAAGTATGTGCGCGGCCATGACGGGGCTGGGAAGAGGATGCGAGCCGTAGCGGGGAGATGCGCATGCGCCACACAGGGCTCCGGGATTGGTTGAAGGTAACCATGTGCATAGTCACATGATATAAAGGGGGAAGGAATGATGCCGTAGCCACGCCCCCTGATGAAGCTTACCAGCGAAACGGCGTAGGGGCTGGCACATGCACGGAGGGACCCTCCAACAGCATATGGTATGACCTTAGACCTTGACACATGGCTTGTGGCTCTAGACAGCCGATCTGAGACCGATGGTATCTAGACAGCACAGGAGGGGGGAGTACCGACTAACCTGGTAACATGGTGCATGGTGAGGTATAGATGCTTGGTGGTGTAGGTGATGGTGTGCTCCATCTTAGGTTGTGTTGGTATTACTATACATAAGATCCGCTCGCTAGCCAACCTGAGATAGTGCTTGCACACTTGTCTGACCTAGTAAGACTCTGTTATCTAAGCTAAGCTTTATGTATGCATTATGTATGTTACTAAACTGTAAAACCCCTGTGAACTGCATATATCTCTGTAAGAACCACATAACCAAATTGTCAGCTGAGTCCTATATTGCTGAGGAGGCAACTCTTTGCATGTTATCGTTTGTCTCATCACTGTGCACTTTATTTTTACCTTGAAACCTTACTCATTATAACTTTTCTAACTATGTGGATTGTTCTTAATAAATAGAATCCCTATTTTGCTAAATCAACTATGGTCCTCTTGTTTGATTGATATCAGCAGTTGTAGCAATTGATTAAAAATCCAGACTCGATGTACGGGTCTTTCTAGTGGTAATGCAATTTCCTGTGTTTTTCACAGTTATCAGTCTACTTATGGATTTCAAGGTCAGAGAACGGGCTTGGCAGTCCCAAATTAACGAGGTGTTCAGTGGAGAGCCGAACGTAGTTGTATCCGAGGCACCAAGCGAGTCAAAAAGTGACATCACCCAACTTAAGGTTCTTCTACATAAACGCACTAGGATATGGTGGAACCGCGCTTTTCTTAATAAATATCTCCAGAAAGAACTCATCCCTAGAGGTCTAAGGATACAGGTGTTCCTTCATTTGAGGTTTCAGATCAAGGGTTCCGCAAGAAATGGGAGGAGCTAGCAGGAATTTGCTCAATGGGCTTTATTAAACTGTTAGAGCAACAGAACACTGAGACATTGAAAGATCTTGATGGGGAAATTGAACGTATACAGTGTAGATTACGTGATAGTTTGAATAAGGAGGCCCTGAGCAAACTAAATGCTGATCTGGAGGAATCATTTAAAAAGTGGGAAAAAGAAATCAGGGATACAAAAACAAAGAAGTATCAAAGAGACATAAATGATGTTATAACTGGGAATGTTTATTGTTGGAATAAGAAGCGAAGACCCGAAAACCTAGTACCACCCCCTCAGGGGTGTCGCAGACATCTACAGAGGGTAGCCAAACTGGGGAACTAAACTCAGGTAGCGGAAGGCTTCTTAGATCGGGCCAGAAACCAGCTAACCCTAAACCGGATAAAAAGGGCGAAAAACCTAAGGATAGATTGGAGGTAATTAATTTATCGGGACATGAATTATCGAAATACCTGATTGAGGTGTTGGAAAAAGGTTTAACCTTTTCCCCTACTAATTCCTTTAATCTATTCACAGCCATAAAGGATATACAGCTATTCGCAAGGAAGCTGGTGCTTAAAAAGCTATTTGATAAGAACTCTCCACTACCCAATCCAAATACAGATAAGGAAAGGATGGCACTCGATGATCTTGATGAGCTGATGGAGGAACAGGGGGCAAGTACTATGGGTAAGTTTCCTGACTATTTGGCACCTAGGTCCACCAAGTTTCCCCCTTTGTCCATATGTCCGGCGGTGGAGATCTTTACTGACCTGGTCATCAGGGATTTCAGACGGATCTCCCCCGGTAAACAACGGGACAATCTAACCAGAAATCAAAGACGGGCATTGATGGAATTGGCGAATCTTGATGATCTCGTTGTTAAACCTGCGGACAAAACTTTATATGAAAAAGAGGCCAATAGACAGTTACGTAATAAGGAGACTTACCATAGACTCCCTGCATCACCTCTAAAAGCTTTTTCTGGTGAACTCGATTCCATCCTATATGATGCTTTTACACAGGGAATAAGCCCTAAAAAAATGTATGAAGGATTAATGGTAAAGGAGGCTAGGATCCCCACTTTGTATTTTATCCCTAAAATTCATAAAAATCTAATGGAACCCCCAGGACGTCCAATAGTCTCTGGCCTGGGCGGACTGTGTGACCCTGTCTGCAAGTTCATCGACTACTACTTGAAGCCCTTGGTACATCTGTTACCATCATACGTCCAAGATACAACAGATGTATTGAAAAGGATTGATGGGATTGTATTGGAGCCCGGCATGTTATTGGTAACAGCGGATGTCGAGGCTCTATATACCTCAATCGATCATAACCAGGGATTAGGAGCGGCCCGCTTTTTTCTGGGATGAGCAACTGGGACGGCCGGATCGTTGAGCTGCTCCTGGAACTCCTCGAGTTCGTCCTCACTCACAACTTTTTTGTGTTTAAGGACATCTTCTATGTACAGAAGAGAGGCACAGCGATGGGTGCGGCCTGCGCTCCGTCCTACGCAAATCTCTTTCTCGGTTACTGGAGAGGGAGTTGTTTGGTGGGGGCGGGGCGCCGGCCGTATCCCAAGTGCAAATTTGGTTAAGGTACATAGATGATGTCCTTTTCATTTGGCAGGGTGGTGAGGCCGAGCTCGGGGACTTCATGGACCAGCTCAATCATAATGATTTGAATTTGAGGCTGACGTATGTATGCAGCGCGGATTCAGTGGACTTCCTGGACATCAAAATACGGCGAGATCATGTTGGTTTATTACAGACGGAGGTGTTCAGGAAGCCCACTTCAACTAATTCGCTGCTCCATGCATCGTCGGGCCATCATCATTCAACCATCAAAGCCGTTCCAGTTGGTCAGTTCCTAAGAGTGAGGAGGATTTGCTCATCTAGTGTGGATTTTGAACGACAGGCAGGGGAACTCAGGTCGCGGTTCCAGGCCAGGGGCTATAGTAACCGTTCTATCAAAAGGGCCTATCATAGAGCGAAATATATGTCACGTGATAAACTGCTCCAACCCTCCCCGAGAACAAATAAGGACGCAGGGATTAGGTTTATCTCCACCTTCAATGATAAATGGGGGGAGATGAGGGAAATCCTGTGTAGACATTGGGACATCTTACAAAACGACCCAGTTCTGATAAAACATGTGTTGCATTATCCACAGATGACATGTAAAAGAAGCAGAAACCTCAAAGACATCCTAGTAGAGAGTCATTACATCCCTGAGGTAGTGACACCATTTGGGAGGCGGCCAAAAATTCAAGGCTGCTTCTCATGTGGTGACTGTGTTTCGTGTAAAAACACATTGCGATGTAGTAATTTCCAATCTGCGGACGGAAAATTACAATTCCCAATCCGTAGCTACATTTCATGTACAACTAGCCAAGTAACATAGTAACATAGTTTTTAAGGTTGAAGGAAGACTTTAAGTCCATCTAGTTCAACCCATAGCCTAACATGTTGATCCAGAGGAAGGCAAAAAAACCCCATGTGGCAACACTAAGCTCCACATTGGGGGAAAAAATTCCTTCCTGACTCCAGATACGGCAATCAGACTAATTCCTGGATCAACGCCCTATCAAAGAATCTAGTATATATAACCGGTAATATTATAGTTTTCAAGAAAGGCATCCAGGCCCTTCTTAAATGTTAGTAGTGAGTCACTCATTACAACATCATGTGGCAGAGAGTTCCATAGTCTCACTGCTCTTACAGTAAAGAATCCACGTCTGTGATTATGATTAAACCTTCTTCCCTCCAGACGTAGAGGATGCCCCCTTGTCCCAGTCTCAGGCCTAAGAGTAAAGAGATCATTAGAAAGGTCTCTGTACTGCCCCCTCATATATTTGTACATTATTATAAGATCACCCCTAAGCCTTCGTTTTTCCAAGCTAAATAACCCCAAGTTTAATAACCTGTCTTGGTATTGCAGACCCCTTAGTCCTCTAATAACTTTTGTCGCTCTTCTCTGGACCCGCTCTAGTTCAGCTATGTCTTTCTTATACACCGGAGACCAGAATTGTACACAGTATTCTAAGTGTGGTCGCACTAGTGACTTGTATAGAGGTAAAATTATGTTCTCCTCATGAGCATCTATGCCTCTTTTAATACATCCCATTATTTTATTTGCCTTTACAGCGGCTGCCTGACACTGGCCACTAAATGTGAGTTTGTCATCTACCCATACACCCAGGTCTTTTTCAGTGGTAGTTTTGCCCAGTGTTTTATAATTAAGCACATAATTATACCCTTTGTTTCCTCTGCCCAAGTGCATGACTTTACATTTATCCCCATTAAAGCGCATTTGCCATTTAGCAGCCCAAGCTTCTAGTTTACATAAATCCTCCTGTAATATAAAATTGTCCTCCTCTGTATTGATTACCCTGCAGAGTTTAGTGTCATCTGCAAATATTGAGATTCTACTCTGTATGCCCCCTACAAGGTCATTAATAAATATATTAAATAGGAGCGGGCCCAACACTGACCCCTGTGGTACCCCACTGTTAACTGTGACCCATTCTGAGTGTGTTCCATTAATAACCACCCTTTGTTTCCTATCACTAAGCCAGTTCTTAACCCACTTACACATATTTTCCCCTATCCCCATTGCCCTCATTTTATGTATCAACCTTTTGTGTGGCACCGTATCAAAAGCTTTTGAAAAGTCCATATACACCACATCCACTGCATTTCCTTGGTCCAGTCCAGAACTTACTTCTTCATAGAAGCTTATTAGATTAGTTTGACAGGAACGGTCCTTCGTAAAACCATGTTGATAATGGGTCATGAGGTTATTTTTGTTCAGATACTCCAGTATAGCATCTCTTAGAAAACCCTCTAGGATTTTACCCACAGTAGAGGTTAAGCTTACTGGCCTATAATTTCCAAGTTCAGTTTTTGTCCCCTTTTTGAATATTGGCACCACATTTGCTATACGCCAGTCCTGTGGTACAGACCCTGATATTATGGAATCTTTAAATATTAAAAATAATGGTCTATCTATGACAGTACTTAATTCCTGCAGCACTCTGGGGTGTATCCCATCTGGGCCCGGGGATTTGTCAATTTTAGTGATTTTTAGACGATACCGTACTTCCTCTTGGGTTAAGCAGGTGACGTTTAATTGAGAATTTTTGTTATCACTGATCATATTGTCTGTCATGGGATTTTCTTGTGTAAATACTGTTGAAAAAAAGTCATTTAGCATATTTGCTTTTTCCTCATCCTCATCCACCATTTCACCCAGACTATTTTTAAAGGGGCCAACACCATCATTTTTTAGTTTCTTACTATTTATGTAGTTAAAAAATATTTTGGGATTCTTTTTACTTTCTCTGGCAATGAGTCTCTCTGTCTCAATCTTTGCTGCCTTGATTTGCTTTTTACAAATGTTATTTAATTTTCTGTATTTATTTAATGCTTCATCACTACCTACTTGCTTTAATTCCCTAAATGCTTTCTTTTTGTCACATATTGCACTTCTTACCGCTTTATTTAGCCATAGTGGTTTCCTCCTATTTCTAGCATGCTTATTCCCATAGGGTATATATTGTGCACAGGTCCTATTCAGGATGCTAATAAACATCTCCCATTTGTGTTGTGTACTTTTATGTCTCAGGACATCGTCCCAGTTTATTGCACTAAGATCATCTCTCAACCGTTGGAAATTTGCCTTCCTGAAGTTTAGTGTCCTTGTGGCCCCTCTACTACACGTCTTAGTAAAGGATACTTGAAAGCTTATTAAGTTATGATCACTATTACCCAAGTGACCTCCAACCCGTATATTTGATATGCGGTCTGGCCTGTTGGTTAATATTAGGTCCAGCAGTGCCCCCCTTCTTGTTGGGTCCTGAACCAGTTGTGAAAGGTAATTGTCTCTTATAGTTTTCAAAAACTTATTACCTTTGCTAGAACTGCAGGTTTCTGATCCCCAATGTATTTCAGGGTAGTTGAAGTCCCCCATAATAATGACTTCTCCCTGAGTCGCTGCTTCATCTATTTGCTTTATGAGGATATTCTCCTCCACTTCCATTATTGTTGGGGACTTATAACAAACCCCTATCAGTAATTTATTATTTTTTCCCCCTCCCCTTATCTCCACCCACAGAGACTCTACATTTCCATTAGATTCACCTATATTATCACGCAGGATGGGTTTTAAGGATGATTTTACGTATAAACATACACCTCCTCCTCGCCTATTTGTACGGTCATTTCTGAACAGACAATAGCCCTAATAGTCATCTATTATGCCACATGTGGATGTCCCAAGGTCTACATAGGCCTTACCTCCAGACAGATGAAGGTGCGAGTACGCGAATATGTTCGTGATATCATCGCAGCCAAAGAGGTTGAGGATGTAACAACTTTAAAAACCATCCCGCGTCACTTTAAAGAACATCATAGTTCAAATCCAAAGACCTTTATGGTCAGAGGAATCGAACATGTTAGTCTAGGGTCAAGGGGAGGCGATATAGTGAAGAAATTGCAGCAGCGGGAATGCCACTGGATCACGGTCCTGGGCACGTTGACACCTACAGGGCTCAATTAAGTGAATAGTTTTGTCTCATATCTAGGTTAATCCAGTGCGTATATGTATATCTTTTAATTAAACCTTGATATGGGTGATGTTTTTGGCTTGCAGGTGCTGATTTTAATCTTATACAATTTTTAATTTCACATTTTTCACTTTTTCGGATAGAACTGGCTGCGGCGTTTTTCTGGAACCTCTTTGAAGTGATAACTGTCTGGCTGAGATATGTGACAGCTTGAAAGAACTATGTCGACACACTGGACCACAACTACCCCCTATTCATCGGAAAAAGTGGAACATTATCTGTAATGAATATAAGACTGGCTCTTAGCATAATGGGGCATGAGATGTATAGGATTTGCGCATATATGATGTTATTACCGCTTTGGTAATTGTGAGATCTTAACTCTGTATAATGGGGGATGATGTATATAGAAACACTATGTGCAAATGTGTATTATGCCCTATAAACTATAGCTAAGTCTAACTATGTCCTTTTTGGGTACATCGAAATGTTACCTATGGAATGGGGTATAGATGTGGGTCCAGGATGTATAATATATAACTGTAGCTGCCGTTGCTAGCAGTGTTCTACCTTCTTCCAATCAGGGGTTAAGTGCGCACGGCCCATCTACCCGCTGGCTCCTGTCCCGCCCACTCCCGTCACTATGGCTGCAGTTTAAACAAGTATGTGCGCGGCCATGACGGGGCTGGGAAGAGGATGCGAGCCGTAGCGGGGAGATGCGCATGCGCCACACAGGGCTCTGGGATTGGTTGAAGGTTACCATGTGCATAGTCACATGATATAAAGGGGGAAGGAACGATGCCATAGCCACGCCCCCTGACGAAGCTTACCAGCGAAACGGTGTAGGGGCTGGCAAATGCACGGAGGGACCCTCCAACAGCATATGGTATGACCTTAGACCTTGACACATGGCTTGTGGCTCTAGACAGCCGATCTGAGACCGATGGTATCTAGACAGCACAGGAGGGGGGAGTACCGACTAACCTGGTAACATGGTGCATGGTGAGGTATAGATGCTTGGTGGTGTAGGTGATGGTGTGCTCCATCTTAGGTTGTGTTGGTATTACTATACATAAGATCCGCTCGCTAGCCAACCTGAGATACTGCTTGCACACTTGTCTGACCTAGTAAGACTGTTATCTAAGCTTTATGTATGCATTATGTATGTTACTAAACTGTAAAACCCCTGTGAACTGCATATATCTCTGTAAGAACCACATAACCAAATTGTCAACTGAGTCCTATATTGCTGAGGAGGCAACTCTTTGCATGTTATCGTTTGTCTCATCACTGTGCACTTTATTTTTACCTTGAAACCTTACTCATTATAACTTTTCTAACTATGTGGATTGTTCTTAATAAATAGAATCCCTATTTTGCTAAATCAACTATGGTCCTCTTGTTTGATTGTTCTGCTGGCCGGCCTGCTCAGCGGAGCCTCCTCCATTATGTGCTCTCCTGACCTGCTCCAGCCCGGCTGCTCTTCTCCAGGGATGGCCACATTCACTGCAGGCTGAGGTGGCGGTGGGCACTGTACACAGGCTCCATGTTTGGTCTGCAGCCAAGCTGGAGCTGATGAGAGCTGCTGATTTGAGGTAACGTTTCGCTTTTCGGTTTTGGATTTGCTCTATGATCGCACCTCCCTCCTACCAGGATCTGCTGGAGATCCACAGATATTCAGCTGTGGGCAGTATGGACTGGGGCAGGTAATCATCACACAGGATCATCTAACATTGTATCCTGGAGTCCTCTGTGTGACATTCTAAGGGCACTACTGTGTATCCTCACTGAGGACTATCAGTGCTGGGCATATTACTGCTTTGTGGGTAGAAGGGCAGCAGTGCCGTGTGATCAGGCATGCTTGGCAGTAGTGAGGGGCAGTCAGGCTCTTTTTGATGATTCGGCTCAAAAGACGGCTCTTTCTTAAAATAATCCTGTGCTCCACCCTGTGATGAATACAGACCCTCCTCTGTACAGTGATCTCCTCATTATACACCCTGTGATGAATACAGACCCTCCCCTTTACAGTGATCTCCTCATTATACACCCTGTGATAAATACAGACCCTCCCCTGTACAGTGATCTCCTCATTATACACCCTGTGATGAATACAGACCCTCCCCTGTGCAGTGATCTCCTCATTATACACCCTGTGATGAATACAGACCCTCCCCTGTACAGTGATCTCCTCATTATACACCCTGTGATGAATACAGACCCTCCCCTGTACAGTGAGAACCTCATTATACACCCTGTGATGAATACAGACCCTCCCCTTTACAGTGATCTCCTCATTATACACCCTGTGATGAATACAGAACCTCCAATGTACAGTGATCTCCTCATTATACACCCTGTGATTAATACAGAATCTCCCCTGTACAGTGAGAACCTCATTATACACCCTGTGATGAATACAGACCCTCCCTTTACAGTGATCTAATCATTATACACCCTGTGATGGATACAGTCCCTCCCCTGTACAGTGATCTCCTCATTATACACCCTGTGATGAATACAGTCCTTCCCCTGTACAGTGAGAACCTCATTCTACACCTTTGTATGTATCTAGTGAAGCAGTAAAGACTGTTTTTAGCATTCTTGTTTCCTCAGATTGTCAGCTCTTCTGGACTGGGCCCTTGCTCCTCTTTTGATTGTTGACAGTGAGACACCTGGTACCTTAACGATCAGCTCTTCTCATTGCTGACAGAAGCCGAATCTCCTCTGTTAGGACTCGGACACACTCTCCTACTTACATGCGAGTCTCTCGGACGAGACTCGGATGAGGCTGGAGCAGTGACCCTTTACAGCCTCTCCCTGTCAGGTAGGGAGTTTCAGCTCCTTCTGTTTTTGTGCGGCTCCACACTCCCGGTCCAGACAGGGAGAGGCCATTCAGGGTCACTGCTCCAGCTTCATCCGAGTGTCGTCCGAGAAACTCGCATGTCTGTCGGACAGTGTGTCCCTGCCCTTAACCAGTTGCTCTGTCTACTGTAGTGGCTGCAGACCAAACTGCACATGTGACTTTTACGGATTTGAATAGGGGGACAAATGTGCAGTAGATGGCCATGGCCACTAAATAGTAGACAGAGCAGCTCCAGTTGACACCTAGAACAGTTGACTGTCACTGGTTCTAGGTGTCGCACTCCTACTGATCAGACATTGCTGACCTAATCCCAAATCCCCATGTCCGCTTCACTGCACGGCACCACAGTGCGTTAAGGAGCCTCCTACTGCTGCAGCCCCCTCCTCTGCACCGCCCCTCGCTTCCTCTTTCCACGGTGGAACGCATTTATCAGCCTGGTGCTGCCGTCTCCTCCACAATAGGAGTAGGCGGCACTTCCTGCTTTATGCGTTCCACAGTGGAACACAGGCGGTCACTACTTCCTCCCGTATCTCAGTTATGGCAAGCAGAACGGAGCTGTGGGGGAACCAGGAAAGGTAAGTACAGATTTATTTTTTAATGAGTGCACGCTGACCAGAGGATTATGGGGGAGGAGGGGGCTGTATGGCGAGTTGTGAGGCTGCACTATGATATATGGAAGTCTGTGAGGTTGCATTATACTATATGGAGGGCTGTGAGGCAGTATTATACTATGTGGAGCACTATGGGGTGCATTATGGTATTTGGAGGACTGTGGGGGTCCATTATACTATATGGAGGACTATGAGGGTGCATTATGCTATACAGAGGACTATGGGGGTGGAAATATGCTATACGGAGGACTATGGGGTGCATTATACTATATGGAGGGCTATGGGGATGCATTATACTATATAGAGGGATATGAACCTGTATTATACTATATAGAGGGATATGAAGCTGCATTATACTATATGAAGGACTATAGAGGGTGCATTGTACTATGTGAAGGGCTGTTAAGCTGTATTATACTATATGGAGGGCTATGGGGGTGCATTATGCTATATGAAGAACTATGAGGCTGCATTATACTGTATGGAGGACTATGGGAGTGCATTATACTATATAGAGGACTGTGAGGTGCATTATAATATACTAGCTGGGTGCCCGATGCACATGCATCGGGATTCTAGCAGAGCGAGTCTCTGACTCGCAATGGCCGCTTCGCGGCCAATGCTTCGCGCTGCTAAGGCGACTCGCCATGCCCGCTGCGCGGGCATAGCGAGTCGCCTTAGAACTGCTCGCAATGGCCGCTGCGCGGCCAATGCTTCGGGCGTATCCACATGACGACATTGACTCGCAGCGTGAGCGGACTCAAAAGGGGCAAAAATCCCATTCGTGATTATATAATAGATGGAGGGCTATGAGGGGTTGCATTATGCTATATGGAGAACCATAAGGCTGCATTATACTATATGGAGGAATATGAGGCTGCATTATGCTGTATGGAGGGCTTTGAGGAAGCATTATACTATATAGAGGATAATGGGGGTGCATTATAATATTTTGATTACTATGGGGGACTATGGGATGCCTCATAATACATAGATTACTATGAGAGTACATTGTCATATATGTTTCAGTGATTTTTATTGGTTTAAAATGGCACATAAATAAAGCATGTAATCGTGTTATTCATGAACAAATATGAGTACATTAAGTTACAACCATTTGACATAAGATCGTCTGGACAGGCTCTTCTACAATCGGATCAGATAATAGATGTTAAATATTATATAACTAGATTGCCTTCTAGCAAATGACTACAATGAAAATAGGTTATAAATTATAAATGTAAATATATAGATCACAGGATAACAAATTATCTAAGATATAAGCCATGAATCTTATAACTCTGGTACCAGCTCGGGTATAACTCAATAATAGCTGAGTTAAAAAGGGAATCCGACTGGTACCCTAGGTGTGCTACGGTTAATAAAAGGTACAGTAGTTTACTAACGATATAGTGAATCATTAACAAATACTAAAGATTATAATTATAATTACAATTAAATTCTAATAACAACTGTTTAATTCTGATGGAAACTCAAATTGTTGCTCGATTTTATAGTGAGTGGGGGGGGGAAGATGGGGTAAGGATCCTAGATACCTCTTATAAATGATGTATTAATGCCAGAAATATGATCCCTTGGATGCTTGTCTCAAAATGTATCTACTCTACTGGATTTTATATGCTATTGTCTTTTAACTATGTATATAATTCCATTACGTTCCGGTCTCTCTCACCAATGGAAAAAGAGGGTATAGTTGGTTCCAGTCCTTCCATTTCGATTGGTACTTATTCAAAAGACTGTTCCGAAGAGAGAAAGGGAATTCAAATGCATTATGGCCAGCTATTGTATCTATTGTTTCCTCGATTTTTGGGGGAAGGTCATGTCTCCAATTGGCTGCAATTTTGATTTTGGCTGCAAGTATGATGTGTATTATTATGGCTCTATACTTGGTTGGTAATAGCTCTACACCTACTAATAATAGTACTAATTCTTCTGTTGGATGTAAGCTTATTCTGGTGATGCTATTTATTAGAAGTTGAATTTTAGACCAGTATGTTTTAAGTTTCTTGCAGCTCCTGAAAATATGCGAAAGTGTACCTATTTCAGAGCATTCTCTCCAGCATAGAGGAGAATTATGGGGATAAATTTGGTGGAGTCTGTGTGGTGTAAGGTACCATCTGGTATAAGTCTTATAATGTGTTTCAATCAGCTGAGAATTTCTGATGTGCGTATAGATGTTTTGATAAATGGTTTGCATTCGGTTGATATCAATTTCCACTTGAATCTCCTTCTCCCAAGCTGTTATGCTCATGGATTTAATGAAAGAAAGATCCTGGTTTAGAGTTTGGTAAATTATTTTAGTCTTCCAGTGTAACGTATTTTGGGGGTTCTTAATGATTTGAGTTATATTTTGTGGTAGAAAAAAAATAATTGAATGCGATTCCATTAATGTATGAATTTTGGACCATGTAGTTGCTTCAGTCTGACTCAGTGGGAATTTTCTTTTGAGGTGTTCGAAGGGGAGGAGACCTCCTGAGTTATCTAAAATGTCAGAGAAGGTATCAATTCCTGCTTCTTTCCACGTGTTTATCTTTATTTTTGGAGCAATTATTGCTAAGATTTCAATGTTTATCCAGTTCGGAGGTGCTGGTGCAAAATGTGTAGAGGATAGGTTAAGTAAGGCTCTCCATGTTTTAATTGCCGCTTTGACTAATATATTTTTTGGTAGGGTTTTCTTCTTGTCACAGAGGTACGCAATTAAAAGCAAATTCATTTTATTTCTTACATTTTTTGGTTCTTCCAATCCTAACCATGCTGGTCTTTCATTGACCATCCACCAATTATAGCTAAGTTTAATAATTGTCGCTTGCAGATAGGCACTAATATTGGGGATGGCCAGACCTCCATTGTTTCTGCTTTTGGAGAGCGTTGATTTCGCTACTCTGGGTTTTAGTTTATTCCATATAAAGTTGAGTAACTGTGTTTGAAATTTCCGCAGCCACTTTACCGGTATAGAGAGGGGAATAGATCTAAATTTATAAAGAAGCTTGGGAAGGAGATACATTTTATATGCATTAACTCGGCCTAACCATGAGATCTCTAATTTAGTCAAATGTTGTATATCAGATTGAATGGTTTTATAAATATCTTCCAAATTTACGTGAGTAATTAAGGATGAGGGTTTAGTTAGATATATACCTAGGTGACTTATATTTTCTTTCTCCCAGTCCAGAGTCGTTTCAGACTTGAGTATTTCCAATAACTGTGGCGTTAAGTTGAAACTCAAAACTTGGGTTTTTGTTAAGTTTATTTTATACAGAGATATGTTAGAGAATAGCTGGATAGTATTTAGGAGGTTTCTTATAGAGTTTAGGGGATCAGTGAGTGTAATGAAGATGTCGTCCGCAAATAAGGAGATTTTGAATTGCCTTTGGTATATATGAATTCCCTTAATTAAAGGGTTCATGCGTATTGATTCCGCGAGGGGTTCAATAAAAAAATCAAAAAGAATGGGAGAGAGAGGGCACCCCTGCCTAGTCCCATTGGTCAAAGGAATCTCCTCGGAGAGACAGTTGTTGGTAAACACTCTGGCTGAGGGGGAAGAGTACAAGGAACTGATTGCATTGATAATTTCTCCCTTGAAACCAAACCTGTTTAAGGTCTGAAAGAGGAAGTCCCAATGGACTCTGTCGAATGCTTTTTCAGCATCGACAGCAACTACCAGGGCTGTGATACCCTCTCTCTCCACGTGTGAAATTAGATTTATGGCTCGCCTTGTTGAGTCTGTAGTACCTCTACCTGAGACAAAACCTACTTGGTCCTTGTGCAAAAAGAGGGGGGCTACTTTTTGTATTCTAGTTGTAATTGTTTTGGTTATAATTTTTAGGTCCGAATTAAGGAGGGAAATTGGCCGATAGTTACAAACATCATCTTTATCTCCTTTACCTTTGTAAATAACAGAAATTAATGCTTGTTGCATTTCATCTGGTAGTCTACTATGAGCTGAGGTGAGGTAATTTGCGAGTTTGACTAGGTAGGGGGCAAGGTGTGATTTGAAAGTAGTGTAAAGGGTATGTCACACGCGTCGATATCGCTGTCAATGTCGCTCGTACGTCACGGATTTTCAGTCGCTCAAGCGACGTAAAAGTGATGCAGGAGCGACATTGAAGCGTGTGACCAAGCGATGCAACCAGCGATATGTCGCTGATCGCCGATCGCAGGTTTCACTGCCAGATGTAAAACCTGTCGCTCATCGCTCAGTAGACCTTGTGCATCGCTGCGTGTGACACTAAACTCAGCGACGTATTTTCTATTTTGACATCGTACAAGTGACTAAATAAAATCGCTCGCAAGATGGCGACATCACCGCATCGCTGGGTCATATTGACGCGTGTGACATCTTACCTGCGATAATTCCACATCGCTCAGGTGATTAATAATTTGTGACGCATGAGCGATATCGCAGGCGACATTGACACGTGTGACAGGCCCTTTATACTCATTTTGGCGACCGTCAGAACCTGGGAAGTTATTCTTTTGTAATGAGTTAATGGTTTGAACGATCTCCAACTGTGTATAAGGAGAGTTAAGTGTTTCCAGCTGATCTGCTGACAAAGAGGGAAGATGTAAGGAGTCTAATGGTGCCTTCACACCTGGCGACGTCGCTAGCGACATCGCCGAAAAAGTGACATATCAGCGATGTCGCTAGCGACGTCGCGCTGTGTAAATGAGCGTCGCGACCGCGTTTTATCGCTGGTCGCAGGTTGACAGGTTTACGGGAAGAACCATAAACCTGGCAACCGGCGACCCGCGATAAGGCTGGATCGCGCCGTGTGACATCGCCAGAGCGATGTCGGCGGCGATCCAGCCTATACCGCAGCGTTGCTGCGGATCGCTCGCTGGGCTGAGCCCAGCCCAGCGAGCGATGTCACCGCCCGCGTCGCTGCGACATCGCCGGCTGCAGCGATGCTGTGTGACAGCTGGCCAGCGATGTCGGAAGCGAGCGGGCACCCGCGCATCGCTTCCGACATCGCTAGCCAGATCATGCTGTGTGACAGCACCTTAAGAAGTTGTTTATAATCTGTTTTTGTGGAGCAGTTTCTGTTGAGTTATTTTTCAGATTATACAGCTTTTTGTAAAATTTGGCAAATATCTCTGTAATTTTTTGGGGCGTTTTATGAGTTGCATTTTGGTCATCCCTTATTTGCACGATTCTAGTTTTCAGTCTGTGTATCTTGACTTTCCTAGAAAAAAGTTTTGAGGGCTTATTCATGGAGTTATAATAATTGGATTTTGACCGCTGAATTGTTTTGTCATATTCTGAAGTGAGTAAAGCTTTCAAATTAATTCGAAGTTGAAGTATCTCCTTATGAGTATCTTCTCTGGGGGCGCTGATTTGATTCATCTCCAGTTCTCTGATTCTTTTAGTTATCTTTTCTTCCATTTGATTTTTTTCACGTTTTAATCTGAAGTTTAATTGGATGAAGTGTCATCTTATGACTGCCTTGTGAGCTGTCCAGAGGGTGGTTATTGGGATGTGGCCAGTATCGTTGTCTTCAAAATAGAAGTTTAGAGCTTTTTCCAATTGGTCTTTATATTGAGGGTGAAATAGTAGGTAAGAGTTTGCCCTCCATACCTTATGACTGAAATAGTTGGGATGTTGGGCTATTTCAAACATTATTGGGGAATGGTCTGACCAGGCTCTTGGCAGGATATTTATTGATTTAAATTTGTGGAGAGTATTAATATCCGATAATACCAAATCTATTCTGGCAAATGATTTGTGGGCATCTGAATAATGGGAGTACTCCACAGACGATGTATTGAGACAGCGGAATGTGTCATAAAGTTCTTCTCTATGTAACCAAGGATCAAGGGAGGTATTAGAATTTCTACATTTGTTTGTGGAATCTAGTAGAGGATTAGGAACCACATTAAAGTCACCAAACATAATTAAGTGACCTTTTCTTGCCTTTTGAACAATCTTAATGAGTTTATTAAGGACAGAAATTTGACTTTTGTTGGGGGCATATAGATTGACTAGTGTATATAACACGTCATCGAGTTTACATATTAAGATCAGAAATCTTCCCTCCTCATCTCTAATCACCTCAATCTCTTCAAATTTTAGAGTTTCTTTAATGATTATAGCTACTCCTGATTTTTTCTTTTTGTTAGAAGAGAAGAATATGTGTGGAAATTTTTTGTTGCTAAAGTTTGGGGTGTTGTCTAATTTGAACTTAGTCTCTTGTAGACCAGCTACGTCTATAGCGGCCGTCACACGCTACGATATCTTGAAAGATATCGCTTGAACGCGCCAGATTAAACATCGCTTGAACGATGTCTGTGCGTGTGACGGCAAGATACGACCAACGATAAATGATCAAATCGCAAAATCAAGATCTGAGCTCCGGAACTCAGATCTTGCGATGAACGATTTAACGATCTGCTTCATCGTGGTGTATAACACCACGATGAACGATCTCCCAGCGGCAGAGCATAGAGAGGAGATGGTAACTATGGTACACGTCGGGTAACTAAGCGACGCGCGGCGCCTAGTAACCCGATGTGTACCATAGTAACCAGCGATCTCGCTGGTCCACATCGCTGGTGAGTCTGTCTGTGTGACATCTCACCAGCGATGTGAGCGATATTGTAAGCGATCGCGCGTGCACGTGATCGCTAACAATATCGCTAGCGATATCGTAGCGTGTGACGGGCGCTTATGTTATATTTTATAATGTCTTTCCAGACAGAATATCTTTTTTGCGGGGAGTTGAGACCGTGAACGTTTAAGGACAAAAACTTATTGGTCATAATCAGTATGGGATGCTTGTAAGTAGAGCACTAGAATAGTTCCAATAGAGTGGGTTATGAATGCAGGGAAAGGAGGTCGGGTTGCATATTTTGGGTTGTCCATCGTATAACAAGTTAACATGAAACTACACTTACTGCTGGTGTAAGTAATAACTAAATACAAGAGTAATAGAGGAGCAATCATTAAATGATGTTTACTCTAAATTATATTAGGTGGAAGGTTAGTTATAACCTATAAGATACTTCCACTCGGGCTGAAGTTTTGGCCTATTGTGCGATAAAGACCTTTTAAGCTTCATAAAGCGGGACTAGATTGGATCATCTCCCAGGGTCTGAGATTTGAAGACTTCTTAAGGTCTTCAGACCATTTTCCACTTCTTCAATGGTTATAGTCTTATCCTTATGAGAGAATATGACTGTGGTAGATGGGCGTCCCCATCTGTAGGGAATTTTTTTAATTCTTAGTAGATCCGTCACTGGTTTAAGATTTTTTCAACTGCTCATTGTCTCCTTGGTGATATCTGTAAAGATTTTAATTTTTTTTTTTTAAACCATTTCTTTTTATTTCAAGTTTTCAAGTCAAACAAATCAAACAAGTACCATTCAATCTTGACATTATCGAGTCAGACTTTTGCAAGAGATAAAGAGATTAATAAACATGGTAGGAACCAATCTAAATTTTTATAAAGTCGTGAGGGAGCCACCCTTACCAAACTGGTTAGCTTCCTCACGTTTAACATTCTAATAGGTACCTATTAAAAGAAAAAGTACCTAGAAAAGGGGAAAAAGAAGAGTACCAGGCAGGAAGGAAAGGTATGTCAGGGAAGGGACGAATAACTAACATGACGTTTAGGAACAGGTAGGAGGGGGGAGACCACACGAGGGGGTAGGAGGGGAAAGGAAGAGGAACCAACCGCCATTTCCTTATTTTACCTTGTTATAGTTTTAACAGCTGTAAATTGTAGCATTTAGAGTATGGATTAGGTTCGACAATCGGGTTACATTACCGTATACGTTAATCAAGTCCTCAAAGAGGAAGAAAGCTTTCTCATGTCATGGCTAAACAGCAACTATGTTATAAGGTGAATCGGTGTTCACCGCTTCAGTCAGACCGGCTCCAGATGTTGTATAACCGGCCGTTCCACAGAGTCCGGTTCTGCTTGGCCATCCTCAGCTGGGCTTGGCGGAGGTCTGTTTGGAGGGTGATCCCATTGTCGCAGCAGATCTTGCGCTTGCTTGGGAGAGTGGCACACATGAGAAACATTGTCTCTTTTGATGATCAGTTTCATGGGATATCCCCAGCGATATTCCATTTGACGCTCTCTCAGTAGTTTAGTAATTTCTTGAAAGGTTCGTCTTCGTGCAAGAGTACCAGCTGAAAGATCTGGGTAAACTGCTATATTTTGGTAGGGTTCTGGCACCATAGCACCTGCTCTAATTGCTCGCATAAATTCCTCCTTGACTTCGTAGAAATGAATCCTAGCGAGAACATCCCTTGGCAGGGCGGGATCTAACTGTGATGGTCTTGGGAGGCGATGAATCCTATCAATGATGACATCTTTAGGCCTCATATCAGGGAGTATAGCAGCTATAAAGTTTTGTAATAAGTTTCTCAAATCAGTGGAGGGAGTACTCTCTGGTATGCCTCTTAGTTTCACATTGTTTCGGCGGGATCTATCCTCAAGATCCAGTGTTTTGAGGGTGGCTTTCTCTAGTTTGTCTTGTAGAGCGTAGTGAGCATCAAGCAGTTCATTATGCGAACGCACCAATTCTCCCATTTTGCCTTCTAAATGCGTTGTACGGGATGTTAGATCAGTGACTTCTCCCCTCAATCCTTCCATCATGGACCGCATATCCTCCTGCAGCGAGGCACGGAGTCCAGCCAGGAGGTCTCTCATGGCCGTATGTGTGACCGGGGCTTCGGCCAGCCCAGCTGTGCCCGAGGAAGCAGAGGATGTAGAGGCCATAGAATTGCGGCGTGATTACCGAGTGGAGTGCTGTGGGGAGGTAGGTTGGTGCGCCATTTTAGGTGATCCCACCAGTCGAGGGCGGGTTGGGGCAAAAAAGGCTGTTAATTTATTGTAGGGGCGATTTGGTCCCGGGCGAGCTTTGCCCATCAAGTGACCAATAGTCTCAATGAGAGTATTAATGATTCCTGGGTGAGGTTTATACAGTCTTTAGCAAAACTTAGGTAGGGTGGGAGTTTGAGGCGGTTAGCAGGCAGTTTGCAAAGAAAGGAGGCACTATAGGCATGTAAAGAGAGAGTTTGTCTAATGGTGCTGTAAAGCAGGGGTTAAATGGGAAGCCACCTACATTTCTCTATTGCCAGGTGACAAGATCTTTATTACAGTATTATCTCCTTAAGCTGTAGATGTAGTGTGACAGTTTTTTCACCCCCTCTGTTCCGTCTAGACGTGTGTCGGCCTCAGCACCGCTGTTACAGGCGCTCTGTGAAAGCAGGGAGATCCCTCCGGTTCCGCCGCTTCCCTCCGTCTAGCCACCCTCACCGCCTCACTCTTCTGCCGCTCAGCAAGCCCCAAACAACCAGGGCCGGTCCCCACCACTTCCCAGGTGAGCTCCGGGCTAACACCCGTGATATGTGGACTCACCGCTCTCCTCGGCTCGCAGTGTCAGCTCAGTAGGGCTAGAGGAACACACCAGATCAGCAGAAAGTCTCCCTCTGCTGCGTCACACGGTCGCACACTTCCTCATGGCGGGACTGCCTCGTGGCAGGCCGCAGGGGGGGGGGCAAGCAGATCAGTCACAGTGCACCAAAGTCCAGTCTTGGGGTCAAAATAAGCTCTGAGTCCAGTGCGGCTTAGGTAGGTCTTACTTGATGGGGTCAGATATACCCCGATGTTCCGATGCCTTATGGAGGATGTCGGAGGATTGCACCTAGGCCTTCCAGAGATGTCGCAGGTCGGCTATCTTCAGTCCATCAGAGATCCGACTCTCCCACACCGCTCTCCAGAACCTCCTGCAGGATTTAGTGGAGGGTTGGCTGGGTTACAGCCTCTGTAAGACGTTAAATGTCGTTTTGAAGCCCGTGGGTCTCGGAGCTCCTGAGTTAAGCAGCCATCTCGATCAGACGTCAGGCCACGCCCCAAGATTTTAATTTTTTCATAGGGGGGTGGGAGAGAATTATTCTGTTTCATATAATTGGTTATTGAGTCTCTAGTCTGAAAAAATGAAAGTTTGACAATTACACCTCTGGGTATTGCTTCAGAGAGATGTTGCGGCTTTGGCAATCTATGAGCTCTCTCTGTCAAGTATTCAGTTGCCGACAAGGAAGGTACAATTTTCCTGGTTAGATTTTTCATGTAGGTGAGGAGCTCTGAGTTTTTTACCTTCTCTGATATCCCCCTAAACTTCAAGTTACTTCTCCTGTCTTTGTCCTCTCTATCTGCCACCTCGTCTTTTAGGAATTTAATCTCTCCCCTCATCTTCTCCTGATCTAGTTTTAGTTTTTTACTTTCCTCTTTCAAATCTCTGATTTCCCTCTCTGTATGCTCCATTCTTGTTACAATAGAAGCCAGAGCGAACTTCATTTCATCAAACTTTTCCTCCAAATCCTGTTTGAGGGATTGTTTGAAGGACGAGAACGACGAAGAGAAGAGCTCTAAAAGGAAGTCTCTATCTAGGACCTGGCTTGCATTTGAATGAGGCCAAATGAGTTCAGGAGATGTCTCCTTTCTCAACCTCTGCCTTAAAGGGCTTCTAAGTGAGTTATCCCCTTCCTCATTTGAATCTTCAGAGGGTCTTTGGTATGTTTTGGACATGAGAGTCCGTTTGCTTTCTTTTGGTGGTTGTTAAAGAATTTTCATAGGACATTTCGTCATCAAGGGAAGAGCTTGTGTTATCAGTTTGAGGTGCATTGTCGCTACTACTATTTACCTCTACCTCCTGTTTGTTCATCTCTATTGAGGATAGTGTGGCTTTATTATTGACTTGTTTTTTTTCGTTATCAGTTATAATGTCAGGGTTACTAGATTTTGAGATATTATTAGATTTTGCTTTTGATGGCATGGTCTCTTCAAGAGATATGGGGTCTCTATAAATATGCCTGAGATCCAGTATTTGAGCAGATTTATTTTCTAAATACCTCCTTATAACCCTTCGACCTACGAGATATACACTTAGCGTGCTATTTCAAGCCGAGTTCAGAGTGCACAGATCCCAGTCAGAAAGGGATTTTACATACGTTAGATATATGGGAGATACTCAGGTATGAGAAACACAAAGTATTAAAGTAGCGAGTAGTGCAATACTATTAAAGTTGTCAATTATAGGTCGGTATAGTTGAGATCATAAAGTGATAGAAAATGTAGAGGAAAGGTAAGGGGTAAGAGAGCTAGAGGTCAGAAGTGGAGGTAGAGAGCCAGAGGCCTTTGGACAGAGGAAAACGGAGCAACAGGGCAGAAAGGAGGAAAGGAGAGCAGCGAGCAAAGGTACCCGCTTTACTCCGTTGTCTGCCAAGCTCGGGTGCGTTGTAGGCCCGCCGGCCTTGCTTGATTGAAGTGCTTCTACTTCAGATCTTGCCCGATGAGTACAGCAGAGCTCTAGTGTCGATGGTAGATCAGATTCGTTGTCTACGAAGCTCGGGCGCGCTGCCGGCCCTGCTTGATTGAAGCTCTTCTTGAGATGATGCCAGATGTAAGTAGCAGAACTCAGGTATCGATGATAATTCAGACTAGGACAGGGACGTCCGCCAAAGCAGCCCTCCAAAAGAGTCAACAAATTAACTTGGATTGGGTTAATTTAAAGTTTCAGCAGGGGAGTCTAGAGGACCTATGAGATCACAGTAGGGAGTTGTTGGAAGCTCGGTCCCAGGTCAAATCCCATTCTCTCCTCCACTATTTCACCTTTGGAGGTACTATGGTTGAATGATAGATCAGACTTTGGCATAAATCTGGGTGGCCAGTAGATAGCAGAGGGAGACAACCCTTTTATGTGAGTTTAATGTTACCTTGAAGCTTTCCTCCCCTCTCCTTATCCACAGGTCCTCTCAAGCCTATGAGTCTCTAAGTGGAGATCAAGAGTCACAATTTATAGCTTTTGAGGGATATTGCTTTTTAGGAGTGTGCCTCCATAAACTGGTATCAGTAAGGGTCTCTGCAGCTAGGACATGCAATAATGGCGCCCTCACCTCTACCTAGGGCCAGCAGTGTGCCCAAGTCCAGTAGCTTCCCTATAGCTCCCCAGCAGCCTTTTACACCCAGGAGTTAGATAGTTATTGAGTGATTACAGGTTTCAGGGTTAAATGCCCGTGTTCATTGCCTTAAGATCGCAGGAAGGCAGCAGGGGAAGCAGTTGGCGGGAAGAGCAACAATGGCGGCCAGTCAGACCACTCCGCACCCTGCCATGCGGGAGCCGCAAGGCAGAGGCAGCTCACCTGTAAATGTGAAGATCTGTGTCAGCTGTAGTATCTGCGGGGGCAGCTGACCTCCACTCCGGTGGGGGAGGTGGGAAGGAGCCCTCAGGGAACTCAACTCAGCTGAAAAAGCGGCGATGGCGGCGGGAGCAGCTTTCCTGTGCTCCGGCGCAGGAGGAGGCAGGAAGCAGCCCGCAGAGAGCCCAGCCCAGCCGGAGGGACAGCGATAGCGGCGGAGCAGCCGCCCTGCGCTTCGGCACGGGAGGAGGCAGGTAACAGCCCGCAGAGAACTCAGCCCAGCTGGAGGGACAGTGCTAACGGCAGGAGCAGCTTTCTTGTGCTCCAGCTATGGAGGGAGCAGGAGGCAGCTTGCGAGGGGCCCACCTCAGTTGGGGAAGTGGTGATGGCAGCAAAAGCGGCCGTCCTGTGTCCCGATGAGGGGGGAAAAGGAGGCAGCCTGCAAGGAGCTCACCTTATCTGGGGAGGCGGCGATGGCGGCGGGACAGGCTCTCCTACACTCCAATGTGCAGAAGCAGCACTCAGGAGGCAGCAGTCTTCTATGTGCAGTCTAGTCAGTGATCCTGCTCCCAAATAGTGCAGAGTAGTCCTAGTTGAGAGCACCACACCGACTCCTCTCGTGGTAATGGCTGCCTCGGAGGGGTGAGTCGGCTGTCTTCTCCTCTCAGCACCGGGTTTCAGCTAGAGCCAGGAAGGCTCAAGGATGGTTCAAAGGGTGCTCTTTTAGCTCATAAATCGGTCCAGTAGCTTGTTTTGGGATAGTAAGCCTTAATAAAGGCTTAAAACCCAGTAGCTTTCATGTAAGCACAGGAGCTCCTGTAGAGTGCACCTTACATGGAGCTGCAGGCCACGCCTCCCTTACATTGTCATATATGGAGGAATATGGGGATGCATTATAATAATTGGAGGACTATGGTGGTGGGAGGGGAAGACCATATATACCAGGATAAGGGACATATATACACGGGGCCCATACATCTGACCAACGTATGTACGTGCGGAGTGTGAGAGGTTGGGGGGGCAGGTCTAAATTTTGCACCGTGGCTCATCAGACTCTAGTTACGCCACTGACAATAAGGGAGCAATACAAAAGAAAAGTGTTTTATAGATGTGTGCAGAAGTCAGATCTGTTTAAAGGTACCGTCAGACACAAGGATATCCTTAATGGTATCGTTAGTGCGGTCACGTGACTGCGATCGTTTCGAGATCGTTAGTGCGTTGTCACATGTAACGATATCGTTAACGATCTGACATTTGGCAACGCGCCAGCGATGTAGAGATGATCGTTTGAACAATTTAACAAAGCGGGAGGAATAGGAGAATCATGAACAATATCGTTCAAAAAGGTGTCACACTGAACGATGTTGCTTCTTCACAGAACGTTAATTGGACGATGAACAATAGGTCAGGATCTCATTTTTGTGAGGAACGATCCAACGATTTTTCCTTCCTATATCGTTCGTTTGCACGCAACTACGCCCGAGCGATATTGTTTGAACGATCACAAATCCGTGACGTTTCAACAATATCGTTAACGATATACTTGTGTGTGACGGAACCTTAAGTCTAAAATTAACATGATTTGTTATGGCTATTAAAATAGAAAAAAAAAGTCTTAACTGCTAGAATTGTGGAGTTTTTGTTTGCACCACAACTCCACAGAAAAATGCATAAGGAAGCTAATCAATATGTTGTATATAGTAAGTCATCAAACTAGTAAAAAAATATATTGTGGTCACCACAAAAAAAACAGCCCCCCCCTTCCCCACAACACACACAGAGCGACCTCCACTAAACATTGAAGAGATGGAGACAGAACATTTTGTCAATGAGTTTCTCTTTTTTTTTATATACCAGAAAAAAAACCTTCAGGGGTAAACAGTCATGTAAGGTAGGCTATCTGTTCTGTGGACACACTGGACAGTGGACACTAAGTGCTGACTTCCTGTTGCTAACTCTATACAATTATTGAAGCTGTACCTACATCTCTCCACATTTTGTCTAAAATCATATTACTTACCCAACAACAGGTCTATTCTCCCGCTGTACTGTTCCTGAATCCTAATACTTTGAGAAGATGATCATTGATAATAACAAACAAGCTGCCTCTCCTCCTACACATACCATATGGCAGATGAGGTCAGGAAACTTAACCTTAGGACATCATTCACTGGTGGTCATGTGCCTACTGCCCTAAGGAATAAACAACAATGTGTGTGTATACCTTTAATTGGGAGAAGGAACTTCACAGGGCTTTGCATTTGTTTACACATCCACTTATCTCCTGACTGCTCTTCCCAGACCAGTCACAATCAGGCTTCATTAAGCTGCCAGCAGAGAAACAAAAACAAAACACGGCTCTCTGTCTCGGCTCTCTTTGAAGAGCCAGCTCTTATCGTTCACACGAAAGAGACGGCTCAATGTGTTGGCTCGTTCTAGAACAACATATCACTCCTTCAGCTGCTGCAGAACCTCATCATAAACCAGAGCTGCTGCAGAACCTCATTATAGACATCAGCTGCTTCAGAACATCATCTTACACACAGCTGCTGCAGAAACTCATCATACCCCTAAACTGCTGCAGAACCTCATCATGCACCTTAGCTGCTGCAGATCCTCATCATACACACCAGAACCTCATCATACCCCTCAGCTGCTGCAGAACCTCATCATACACCTTAGCTGCTGCATAACCTCATGATAGACATCAGCTGCCGCAGAAACTCCTCATGCCCCTCAGCTGCTGCAGATCCTCATCATAGCCCTCAGCTGCTGCCGAACCTCATCATAACTCTCAGCTGCTGCAGAACCTCATCATAGCCCTCGGCTGCTGCAGAACCTCATCATTGCCCTCAGCTGCTGCAGAACCTCATCCTACTCTTTAGCTGCTGCAGAACCTCATCATACATTCCTCAGATACTCCTTGCTAATTTAATGATTTACTCACAGAGGAGATGCTTCCAGGCCTGCAGTGATATCAGTCTTTTATTTGTCTAATCCATAACGTTACCAGATTGAGTCACTTCTCCTTCCCACCTGCTGAACTCCTTTAAACTGTTGTAATTGTATATGAACAGCACCCTCCAGTGGTCAAATAGAGTAACTACACGTCTGGCTGATTGTACGAGAACAGTTTTATCTACTGGACATATTTTGTAATTACACGTCTGGCGGATTGTAAATGAACATCGCCCTCTAGTGGTCATACATAATAATTACAAGTCTGGCTAATTGTACAAGAACAGCACCCTCTAGTGGTCAGATATAGTAATTACATATACATTTATGTTTTTCTTACTGTTTTATACATTTTAAACATTTATTAGTAGGGATGTGAACAGTGCCATCTCGTGGTCAGATTTTGCAATGACAGGTCTGGCTGCTTGTAAATGAACATCGTCCTCTTCTGGTCATACATAGTAATTACAAGTCTGGCTGATTATACATAAACTGCCATCTAGTGCTCAAATATTGTAATTACACGTCTGGCTGATTGTAAATGAACAGCACCCTTCCTCTAGTGGCCAGATATAGTAATTACATATACATTTATGTTTTACTTACTGTATTATATATTTATAAAATATATTAGTAGGGAAAGTCTACACTTTATTCTACATCCAGCCATAGAGGAGGACACAGAAGAGCAGGGTGGCACTGGAGATGAGGTAGATACAACATCCCTTACACCAGGATCACAGCAGCCTAGCTTTCCCAAGAAATCCACAGCTGTCGTCCCTGTACCGGGGGAGGGGGGGGTCAGGAGGAAGAGAGGGCACCCAAAAAACAACGGTCAACCAAAGCTCAGGACTCCAAGTAAGAATCAAGAGAGAGGGAGCAAGATCTGTAAATAAAATCTGACTCCAGGATGTCATAAAAGAATCAGGAACAAAACTGCTAAGAGAGGCCATAAAGAAGAGGGTGATTATTGTCAACTTCATGCAGAATAGTGAGTGCAGCTCTGGAGTATAATACAGGATCAGTAATGTAATGTAATGTATGTACACAGTGACTGCACCAGCAGAATAGTGAGTGCAGCTCTGGATTATAATACAGGAGGTAACTCAGGATCATTAATGTAATGTATGTAAACATTGACTGCACCAGCAGAATAGTGAGTGCAGCTCTGGAGTATAATACAGGATGTAACTCACGATCAGTAATGTAATGTATGTAAACACTGACTGCACCAGCAGAATAGTGAGTGCAGCTTTTGAGTATAATACAGGAGGTAATGGCATCAGCACAGGGGTACTGTCTCTACTTGTGTCAGGTGAGAGATCTCTTATGGCTGTCTGTGGCTTTGCTGCAGACAGGGGAGCTGGGGAGGTAACTAACGTTTGAAGCTCCGCCCCCACTACTGTAGAGGTGTCCATCAGCTCATCTCGTCTTCCTCGCCCTATCAGATCAGCAGGCGCACGAAAGCTCCCGGAAGAAGAAGATGGAGCAGCGCCGCCCGCCATCTTGAGCCCCCTGTCTGTCTCCTGTACCCGCCCCTTTTCCTCCTGCTTCGGGTTCCCAGTAACAGCGGTGGACCGGCGGGGACTGCAGTGCGGCGGTGGTTTGGCTGATGCACCGCTAATATTCTGCTTGGCTGCTGGTGCAGGGGTCGGGTGGAGGGCGGGCGTCTTACCAGTGGCTCCCGGTCCCGGCTGTAGCTCCACGGCAGGAGCAGGCACAGCATCTCCACCTCGCAGCAGGTATGAATCCAGGGTGGATGGTGTCTGTGCCCCTGTGTCTTTGGGCAGTTTCTGGGCTCTCTTCTTTCCCATCTTGGGACCCCTTAGGCTAGTTTAAGGGCTAATTTAGGCTCTTGAGTGCAGGAGACCAGCCTCACACGTCCGCTCCCATGGAAGTCCGGACATGCCCCCAAGGTGACAGATTCTATTGGATCAGCATGAGGTCTTCCATAGAGAGATGGTGTAAAAACTGTGGACCTTGCTCATCAAGAAATTTCATTCGGCAAGAGGCTGTGACTCAACTTAGAATCTCTGTAATACCTCTGGTGACGCCTCGCGTGATTGCATCGGTGGATGGCAGACCGCTGCAGGAGATCATCACCAAATTGACATAGGAGGTGGAGGTGCAGATCGGGGCTCTACAATGTGAAAAGATCGCCTTCTACGTCATGCCTGGTCTCTCCCATGCCCTTCTCCTCAGGCTTCCCTGGCTTTGGGTTCATGAACCTGGACTGGCGCTCAGGGGACTTGCTGCGGTGGGGCCCTCTCTGCCATGAGAGATGCCTGAATTCTGTTCTGCCACCCGGCTCCCCGCAACCGGCTTCTGTTCTTCCTGGTTTACCGACTGCCTATTGGCAGTACGCGGATGTCTTCAACAAAACGGAGGCAGAGGTCCTCCTGCCTCATCGGCCGTATGATTGCCCTATTGATCTGGTTCCTGGTGCTACACCACCCAAGGGTCAAATCTACCCGTTGTCTCCAGCCGAGTCACAAGCGATGTCTGAGTACATCACGGACAGCTTGGCTAGGGGCTTCATTCGAAAATCCACGTCCCCTGCTGGCGCTGGTTTTTTCTTTGTGAAAAAGAAGTAGGGCACCCTTCGACCCTGCATAGATTACAGAGGCTTGAATGCCATCACCATCAAGAACAAATACCCCCTGCCGCTGATTCCAGAGCTCTTTGACAGGCTCAAAGGGGCTCGCATCTTCACGAAATGAGACCTCCGAGGAGCATACAACCTGGTTCGCATACGTGCCGGAGACGAATGACGGCTTTCAACACCAGGGACGGCCATTTATGAGTATTTAGTCATGCCGTACGGGTTGTGTAACGCTCCTGCAATGTTTCAGGAGTTCATTAATGACATCTTTTGTAATCTGTTGTACACATGTGTGGTGGTATATTTGGACGATATCCTCATCTTCTCCTCGGATTTGTCCTCTCATAGATGGGACATGCGGCAAGTCCTTCTGCGACTGAGGAGGAATCGGTTGTATGCCAAGATGGAGAAATGTGTCTTTGAGCAGACCTCTTTGCCCTTTCTGGATACATCATCTCTGACTCCGGATTAAGGATAGATCCTGAGAAGCTCTCTGCCGTGCTGAAGTGGCCCCGTCCTGTGGGGACTAAGACTATTCAGCGGTTCCTTGGTTTGCAAATTATTACCGGCAATTAATTCCCCATTTCTCGTCCTTGATCAAGCCCATCACGGCTCTCATCTGTATGGGAGCAAAAGACTGCAACTGGACCCCAGAGGCTGAGAACGCCTTTTCCATATTAAAGCACTCCTTCTTCGAGGCTCCTGCCTTGCACTGACCAGAGGTGAACAGACAGTACATCGTAGAGGTAGAAGCCTCCTCCATAGGAGCGGGGGCTGTCCTTTCCCAGAAATCCTCTTCAGGTGGGTTAGTCACCTGCGGGTTTTTCTACAAAGCCTTTACCTCGTCGGAGCGCAACTACTCTACTGGGGATCATGAATTGCTGGCCATCAAACTGGCACTAGAGGAGTGGCAACACCTCCTCGAGGGTGCCGTTCATCCATTCATCATCTACACGGATCACAAGAACCTGGCTTATCTCCAGTCCGCCCAGAGGCTCAACCCCCGGCAGTTCCGGTGGTCCCTGTTCTTTGCCCATTTCACCTTTGAACTGCACTTCCGGCCTGGCAGTAACAACGTCAAGGCTGATGCTCTGTCAAGGTCCTTCCAGCAGTCGGATGTGGAAGAGGAGACCTTCCATTTCATCGATCCTACCAAGATAATTACCGTGGCTCCCTTACGTTTAGCTGGACTTCCACCGGGAAAGACCTTCGTAGCACAGGATCAGAAGAAGGCGGTCCTGGCATGGGGACACTCGTCGAGAATTGCCAGTCACTTGGGAGTTAAAAAGACTCTCTCTTTGATCTCTCGTCACTATTGGTGGCCTATTATCCGTCAAGACGTCCACGACTTTGTTGCTTCCTGTCCGTACTGTGCTAGAAATAAGGTGTCCAGAGAGTTACCAGCTGGACGTCTATTGCCTCTCCCGGTCCCATCAGCTCCTTGGCAACACATAGCTATGGACTTCATTACGGATCTACCCTGCTCCTCCGGCTGTACCTTCATATGGGTAGTCGTGGAACGATTATCTAAAATGGCTCACTTCGTTCCTTTACTTGGTCTACCATCCACTCCTGAGTTAGCCAAGATATTCATCGAACAGATCTTCTGGCTCCATGGATTTCCTCGTCACATCATGTCCGATCGGGGAGTTCAGTTCACTTCCCAGTTCCGGAGGGCGCTGTACAAACATATGGACATCACGTCGGACTTCTCCTCGGCTTATCATCCGCAGTGCAACGGGCAGGTGGAGCACATTAACCAAGTCCTCACCTCCTACCTCCGGCACTTCGCCAATGCTCATCACAATAACTGGACCAGTCTCCTTCCTTGGGCGGAATTCGCTTACAACAATCACTCTAGTGAGTCGTCAGCTAAATCTCCTTTTGTTGTGGTATTCGGGCAACATCCTGGTTTACCTCTCCCATTCTCCACAGCGTCCGGCAACCCGGCGGTCGATGCATTGTCCGTGGACTTTACCAAGATCTGGAGTGAGACCAGAGACGCCGTTACAAAAGAGATGCCTAGATGCACCGTCTTATCTCCCGGGGCGATAAAGCGTGGCTTTCTTCCAGATACGTCAGGTTGAAGGTGCCGTCCTACAAGTTAGAGCTGCGTTATATCGGTCCTTTCGAAGTCCTAGGACGCATCAACGATGTTGCCTACAAGTTGAGACTGGCTGCCTCACTTCGCATCCCCAATTCCTTTCATGTCTCGTAGTTGAAACCGGTGGTGCTTAATCGCTTCCATCCATCCTCCGGCACCGTGCCACGGCCTCTCAGCTCTGAGAATGTCTATGACGTCAGGGACATTCTTTCCATGAAGAAGAGTAGAGGCAAGACCCTCTTCTTGATTGACTGGGTTGGCTTCGGTCCTGAGGAGAGGACCTGGGAGCCGTGGGAGAACATTGATGCACCACGCATTCTGGCGAAGTTCTTAGCGTGCCTTCGGAGGAGGGGGCATAAGGGAGGGGGTACTGTTAGGTCCCCTGGCACCGCTCCCCAGCTCACCTCTCCCGGGTCGGCATCCTCTGCCCCTCTGTCGACCGGGCATCCAGCGTCCAGGCGTATTGTGTCTCGGAGCCGTCGTCGGGATCCCTTCCTGGCAGCTGACCATCAGGCTCACACACGAGCACATGACAATGGTCGTATTCATGTTACCAATCAGCGGCACACTAGGTGCACTCCTCCCCTGTGACTCTAGGGCTAGCATGGTCCAACCTGACACTCCCCTCAACCAATAGCAGCTCTTCCTCTGGTATATCAGGCCACCTCTACTGATGGGAGGTGCCTGATTATTAAGTCAGTTTGCTTCTGCCTCGCTGACTGTTGGTCAGGCTTTCCTTGTACTCTGTTTCCTGGAACCCTTGTTGTGCTCTTCCCGAGTTGCCCTATTCCTGTTCTTCCAGCCTTGTACTCGGTTTCCTGGAACCCTTGCTGTGCTTTTCCCTGGTAGCACCATTCCTGTTCTCCTAACTTTATACCCTGTTATCCTGGAATCCTTAGCTGTGCCGTAGAATAGGCTAACCTTACGAGCCGCTCCCCCTGGTACTAGCAGCTGTGGTATTTAGACCCCCTGGGCTTGTCCCTGACAATCCCTGTATAGGGGTTGCGTAAACTAGGACCAGCTCACCCAGAGGAGTTCGGTACCACGGCCCAGTGGGTCCACTCTAGGGCACCTTCCCCCGGAAGTGTGACATATTGCTGGCTATACCGGCTTTGTATGCCAGCCAAAAGGAGAAGCATTCGGCCCAGCATACATCCTGGCCCCCAATTGACCACCGCCGTGGGTATCACACGCTATCTGAGGGCTGCTGGGAGACGTGGTGCAGATTGCTAGCTACCTAAAATAGCAGACCTTGCCGGGTGGGAACAGCAAGGTGAGACAGAAATGGAGGAGGCCTTGGACAATTGTGACGGAGAGAGACCCCGCACCCGGTGAAATGGCGGAACAGAAGATACAGCCTGATATCAGGCCACTTCGACCTCCCCTGTCCCCTGCTCTGTTGCCCTGCATTCTCTTACCGGAGCCTCAGATGCAGCAGTCTGGTCCTGCATCATCCCCAGAGCAGATCATAATCGACCTGCTGGAGGCAGGAGTCTGCCCACTTGTCAGCTTATCCCGGGTTCCGCGGGAGACATGGACATTGATGGAGCCAGTCTGATGATTGAGGTGCCTGGCTCACAGGGCTGTGCTTCTGTGATGGCCCACACACTCATGGCTGTTATTGCAGGCACAAGATGCAGATGGAGCCCAGGATCCCTGGGAGAAAACACCAGAGTCACTGTGTTCTACTGAGGAGAGCCCCACTGTAGTGCTGTCAGGTGATATGTTGTCGACAACAGGAGGCTTTAGTGGATCAGAACCAGAGTTTTTGAGAATCCCCAATACTCAGGAGATACCCCTGCTCTCCAAACACCAGATAAAAGGTGTTTGGAATGACCTGAAAGCCCGTATTCAAGCCATTCCTACTAGTGAAAAGATGGAACGAATTACAGTGCCTTGTGAAAGTATTTAGCACCTTGAACTTTTCAACTTTTTGCCACATTTCAGGCTTCAAACATAAACACATAAATTAAATTTTTTTTTGTGAAGAATCAATAATATTGCACGCCCCACTTTTCAGTTTTTTATTTGTTAAAAAAGTTTAAAATATCCAATAAATTTCGTTCCACTTCACGATTGTGTCCCACTTGTTGTTGATTCTTCACAAAAAAAATTAGAATTTATATCTTTATGTTTGAAGCCTGAAATGTGGCAAAAGGTTGAAAAGTTCAAGGGGGGCAAATACTTTCACAA
This sequence comes from Allobates femoralis, assembly GCA_033576535.1. NCBI lineage: Eukaryota > Metazoa > Chordata > Amphibia > Anura > Aromobatidae > Allobates > Allobates femoralis. The sequence continues at coordinate 404,396,414 of JARQOC010000003.1, forward strand.
CGCACTGTATATGCAGAATGGAGATCTCCTATAAAGCAGAGATGGCAGCTTCAAGGGGCGAAGTACAACAGTTTGCTGAAAGAGTTGGCACAAACGAATCCCACACTGATGTTCTCTCCAGGCGTCTAGGAGCTCTCAAACAGCAAGTCTCCAGTTAATCATCTAACTTCGACCATTTATTAGAGTTGATGGAAGACTTAGAAAATTGTGGTAGACACAATAAGGTCAGAGTGCGGGGAATGCCCAAATCCTTTTGTACAAGGGATAAGGATACTACACTCTGTGGGTTTTTCAATTCCATCCGCAATGTTTCTGAGAAGGTGCTGCTTGAGTTCGACAGAGCACATAGATCTTTGGGTTCCCCCCCTCCAGATGGTGCCAGACCCAGGGACATTATCTGTAGGATACATAATTTTAGAGTCAAGGAGGACATACTCTCACATGCCCAGAGGCAAGGAGGACCTTTATCCTTCTAGGGCAGCCCGATCCAGCTCATGTCGGACCTATTCTGATGTACATTGCAAAAACGCAGAGCTCTTCATCCATTGCTGGAGATCCTTCATGCAAGCAATATCCCATATTCTTGGGGCTTCCCCTTTCACCTCCAAGTTCGTAGGGAGGGACAAGTTTTTTTCGTCTCTCACCTGAGGGATATCCCCGACTTTATCGAAAGGCTTGAGATCCGTCTGACTACCATTCACATCACAGAGTGGCTGGGCTTGCCTGGAGGCGTGGAGGGCATTTAGCCTCCAAGAGAACAACGACCAAGGCATAGTATAGGAAGGGAAGATGGCAGGGGTTGGGAGAGAGGGAACCAAATCATCTGGAAACTGATGAACTCAGTCTTGCTACCACGTAAAGCGTGGATGGAATTCCTATTGGGCTCTATAGTTTTCCAACAATATTTTTTTCTTTGTAGGCCAATGTCCATCTGAACCCTACGAAGGGGCTATGAGTTATTTTCTATTTGCATTGCTTCATTCTTATAGCGGTTAATAATAGCTGTTCAGATGTTGTTTTTATATTATTAGTACCCTTATGGCCACTTTGCACGCGGCAACAGGAAGATAGAAAACGGCAGGTGTCAGAGACAATTGTACCTTTTACCTTCAAAACACCTTGCAGATACCTGAATTACACGCAGCCACTTCTAGGTGTTTTGAAGGTAAAAGGTACAATTGTCTCCGACACCTGCCGTTTTCTATCTTCCTGTTGCCGTGTGTAAAGTGGCCATTAGAGGTATATGGTGTGGGGAGACTTGCTCTGATTGGAAAGGCCATTTCCCAAGGGGGATCCACACTCTACAGGCTGGTGTGTAAGATATAGTTACTTACCCCACACACTACCCTGATTCCGGGACTTTGGGGATCTGCAATTTTCATATGCTTCTTTCTCGTTTCTTTTTCTACCTCTTTTCTTCTAACATTACCCCTTTTAAATTTTCTCACTAGCTTTTTTCCCCCTCCTTATTTCCCTATTCTCGATTAATCAGCCTTACGCATACTCCTCCTGCGCAGAGTTTCCAGCTCTGATCTGTGCTTTTGATTTATCTGCTCTTATTCTCTTCCCTTACTTTATCAGTTGGCCCTCAGGTTCCCCACCAGCATGGCTACCCTGAAAATCGGGACCCTCAATGTGAGAGGTTTTAATATTCCCCAAAAGCGTACCCAGGTCCTCCACGACATGCATAATTGGCAAGCCCAGATCCTGCTTCTCCAGGAGACGCACTTTAAAACTGGGTGTGCACTAAATCGTAGAAGAAAATATTACCCGGTATGGGTCCACAGCAACAACTCTGAATATAGGTCAGAAGGAGTGTCAGTGGCATGCCACAGAACCTTGACTCATATGGTGGTAGATTCTAGAATTGATACGGGAGAGAGGTATATATTTCTAAAATTGCGTATTGCTAATTCTTTGCCGACTGTTGTTAATTGGTGTTTGCTCAACAGTGTCCAAACTAAAGTTTGTAGGGCGCTTTTGGCCCGGCTCAATGAATTTGCCAAGGGAACAACGATCATTGGCGGGCACTTCAATTTTATGCTAAACCCTTCTGTTGATTCTACATCAGGCAGAGACGTGATCCGACCAAAAGATTGCGGGCGCTGAAGAAACTCCTCCACACGCTCCAGCTTGTTGATGTTTAGTGGATACTCAATCCTCAAGGTAAAGATTATACCTTTTATTTGCACATGCACAATTCCTTTAGTCACATTGACTTATCCCTTGTGAGTTAGGGGTTCCTTTCTTCGCATCCATCAGTCAGTATAGGAGACCTATTTTTTTCAGACCACGCCCCAACGCTTTTACCACATATCTCACACAGTCCGTGGACCTGGAGGTTGGACCTCCTGAAAGATGCCATTTGTTTGACTGAGTTGAAGGAAAATATTGAGGCATTGACTCCACTCCACAGTCCATCAAGTGAGAGACCCTAAAATGCTGTCTAAGAGGGACCTTGAACAAACACGGAGCCAGACTTTAAAAGAATAGAACTGAAATGATTACCGACTTGCTTTCCCAAATCCACAATTCAGAGACGAGACACAGGCTTTGGGACAAACGATGCTGACTGACCTTATCCTAAAATGACAGGAACTTAAAAGGATAATGGACCAGAATTATGTAAGACAGACGGATAGGAATAAAAGTTACTGCTATAGAGTCTCAACTAAATGTGGGCGTCCTTTGGCACGTCTGCTCCATCCCCGGGTAATTATACCTATGTTCCTAAGCTAAGGACTAACGGTGGGGGGGAACCCATAACCCATTGGAAATCTTTGAAGTGTTTCATTCTTATTACAATGATCTTTATAATATTAAAGGTCACTATTCAGATATAGCACCTGACATCTTAAATATCAAAATTCGGGATTATATTAGGTTGACGACAATTCCATCTCTAGGAGAATTGGACAGTGAAGCTCTTGAAGCTGAGATTTCTGAAATGGAGATTCTTAATGCTATTAAATCCACATCAACATCCAAATGCCACGGACCAAATGGGTTTACCCCAATATTTTACAAAACTCTTCAAACCCAATTGCTACCGCAGATGTTGGCCACGTTCAATTCCACATCTGATGGAGTAGACTTGTGCCCCATAATCACTGGAGGCCCACAATTGTATTTTACCCAACCTGGGAGCCTTAGCCTCTAATTACAGACCTATTTCGTTGCTAAACATTGATATAAAGCTCTACTCAAAAGATCTTAGTGGACCGGCTAGCATCTTTATTACCTTCTATAATCAACATGGACCAGGTGGGCTTTGTCAGAGGCTGCAAGGCTAGGGATAATACATTATGACTCTGCTCCTGCTCAATAAAGCTAGATCATACAATATCCCTTCAGCTTATTGTCTGTTGATGCCGAGAAGGCCTTTGTCAGGGTCCACTAGGGTTTCATGGGGGAGGCACTCATTCAAATTGGTTTGGGCCCAAGGTTCCTTCAGACTTTTTTTCGCTCTACTCTGACCCATCGACTAGAGGTCATGTCAGCGGCGCTCTGTCGGCCCCTTTCGCTATTAGAAATGGGACCAGACAGGGTTGCCTGTTGGCCCCCCTTCTCAACGTGGTGGTCATGGAACATCTATCCACCGCTATTAGAGGAAATATTAATATTCATGGCCTGCGGATGGAACTAATCCAACATAAAACGGCATTGTTCGCAGATGACTTGCTTTTATACATTTCCCAACCAATGCTTTCGATCCCATCTATTTTAAAGGAATTTGACATTTTTAGCCCGTTGAGCAATTTTAAAATAAATTTCACTAAATCAGACGTGTTAATTGTGTCCCTACCATCGCGTGAGGTTTCCTCTCTGAAAAACAACTTCTCATTTAAGTGTAAAACGGAGGCCATGAAGTACTTGGGGGTTCACATCCCCTCGGACTTCTTGAGAATCTATCCACTAAATTACCAAACCTTATTAACTCAGGTTGAGAAGCAATTATCCTCTTACAGAACACTTAAGCTATCTTGGACGGGGAAGATAAATGTAATTAGGATATACATCCTTCCACGAGTATTTTACACATTCCAGACTGTTCCCATTTCACCTCATAAAATTTTTTTCTCTAGACTTTGCTCTACCACTGGGAGGTTAATTTTGGGTGGGGAGTGACCGAGGAAAAGCATGAGGACTTTAACAGCCACCGTGGAATCTGGAGAAGTGGGCCTACCAGATTTTCAAACTTACTTACAAACCACAACGATGGTCAGACTATTTGACTGGCAGTATAGAGCTAATTCCAAACAATGGGTATCTCTGGAACAAGAGGGAGTGCTTATTACTTTACATTATCTCCCATGGCTTTCACCACTAGATATACGACGGGTGGGTGGCCCCTCTGACCTCACAATGTAAATATTGAAAATTTGGCAAGCATATAGGGCAAAACATCTATGTAGGGGATGATGAGTCCATTGGCTACCCTTTTTTCGAATCCTAATTTTCAGCCGGGCATGGAAAGGAGATCTTTCCTGTGCTGGACGAGTGTGGAGGACATTCGTGTGAGGCAAATGGCCTTCCTTTGAGGCCTTACAATGGCATTCATCATCGATACCATTGAAATGGTTGGAATTCACCCAATTGCGCTCTTTTCTCTCGGCGGTTCAGGTGGGCAGGGTAAAACTCCTCTCCACCGCCCTAGAAGAATTATTTGAAAGAGATTCCTCTCCTACTCATGCAATCTCCGAGATACACCAAATTCTTGCAATGGAGAAGGTAGTCAGGAAATGTGTCTTTCAATTAGGTTGGGAGAGAGAGCTAGGGAGAGAGATTTCCTGGGTTGAGTGGAAGAAAAGCTTCTTGTTCACACATAAGATTGCGAACAAATGCTCACCTCAGGAAAGAAACTATAAGGTACTGTCTAGGTGGTTGCACTTCAGGGGTAGGTAGTATGTTACACATATGGTGAGACGGTCCTAAAATGAGAGGTTTTTGGGATGGAGTGTTTAGGAATTATAACCTCATCATGGGCAAACAATTGGTCGGTTGTCTCGAGATCGCCTTGCTGTCTGTATATCCTGGGACTTTTAAAAACATCAAGGACTTTTGTCTCTCGGCTGCTCGCTCTATGATTCAGCGTTATTGGAAATCTGCAGATCAGACACCTTTAGCTGAATAGTATGCAGAGGTGAAAAATATTTTTCAGATGGAGGAGCTGGGGGCCGAGAGCACTGGGTCCATGGACAAATTCAACTTGATATGGATAGAATGGATCTTGTTTCGGGACTCCCCCGACTTTCCAAGATTGTTCACTTAGTTAACCTGGGTTGGAGATGCGCAGCCTGAGTGGGGGACCTGGGGGTCTAGGCCACTTTCTATCTTCCCATGCCCCCTTTCCCCCTCTCATATGTTTTTCTTTTTTTTCTGCTTTCCTCCTCTTTTTATATCCTATATTTCTTCTTCTTACTTTTATGTTACCTGTTGATTTTTTGCTACTGGGAGATAGCCGATTATGTATGTTTACTAGAGAGTCCTCTATATATTGACTGAGGACTTGCAAATTTATGAATTGAATACTAAGACTATTTAGTGACACAGACTGAGGGGTGACATCCCTTAAACATAAAACTTATAGTTAATCTCTTTTTATTATTACTGAAAAAAAGGACAAAACAGTACAAGTACAAATCATATGAATAAGTATAAATCTAAACATCAATTGAGGAATACACAATAGGAACATCAAGACCAAATATCTTGCACTGTATATTCTCATGTTTATATATCTTCCTCAAGTATAAGGTGATCTATTTCCTGTTCATAAATCCCAAATAGGGGATTGAGAAACCCCTCTCTTAGTCAAGGGATCTACCGCAATAACAGGGGTTGGTAATCTCTTGAAAAATATTATGGTATCGTACTTCCCTTTGTCAAGATGGACCATAGCGAACAAGCAACTATTATTGGTGTATAACATAGTAACTTTTTTCCGATTTCGAGTTATCAGAAAAAAAATAGGCCTCATAGGACCTTCGAGAAATCCAGTCCATCTGGAATAGGTGTATCTCTATCAGAGTTCCACTTAGTAACATGAATATTACTCTTATCAGTTTTGCTAAAACCCCAGCAAAGGGTATATCAAAATATAATCCTCATACCTAAAACTGTTGAAAAACCTTAAGTAAGAAAAAAAAGGGGGGGGTAGAGATATTAGAAGGGAAAGTATGAACAGGGCTAAATTAATCGGGGTCAGGATAAGAGGAGAATGGGTCACAAGAAGGGAGGGAAATAAGGGAAAAGGGGTGACCTCGATCCCGTCCCGTCCATTTATCATACCATCTATTCAACCTCAGATATAGTACTCCCAAAATCAGCCGAGTCTTGGTACAAAATCCATTCAGTCCAGGTCACTGAAAATTTGTCACGAGACCCTGAAGCATCAGCCGCTAATTCCTCCATTCTAAATAGGTCCATCATCTCTTTGAACCAGTCAAGTAGGGAAGGTACCTGAGGGGTTTTCCAGAATCTCGGAATTAGTGTACGGGCGGCTGAGACACAGAAGCGAAGTATATCCTTTTTGTTAAGCCATATGGGGCCTGGAAAGATGGATAATAGAGCAACTTCAGGACAACACTTTACCTGCTTACCCGTTATTTGTGTATAAATGCCGAACACCTCAGACCAGAATCGCTGGATTTCACCACAACTCCAAATGTGGAGCATTGTCCCAGGTGCTCTCCCACAACGCCAACAACTGTCTGAAATCTCAGGGAACACTCGGTGTAAGTCAACAGGGCATAAGTACCATCTGGTGAGCAGTTTGTAGCTCCTCTCCTGTGCGATACAGGCACTGGCCAATTTGTGTGTAAACAAAAAGCTTTTCTGCCACTCGTTGTCTGTGATGTTCCTATTTAATTCCCTCTCCCAGGACCGCTGGAAGTGTAAGGGGTCCTGATTGCGCAGGGAACCTAAGGCCATATAAAAGGCCGAAATTTTGCACTTCGGGGGGGGGGGGGGGAGTCCTGTTGGAACAATCTTTCCAATAAGTTTGGTGTCAATCTCACCCTGCACTCACGCCCGGACGGGAAAAGGAATGATTTGTATTGGAGGTATTCAAACCATCTAAGAGGTCTAGTAGGATCAATAGATTGGATCTCCTTCATTGAGGGTAAATCCCCATTGCATAGGGTCTGTCCCATTCGGGTGTCGTTCACACTCTGCCTGCACAGAAATCTTTGCCTTCCAAACCCAGGCAGAAAAGCTGGGCTGGAAAAGAGGGGGGCAAGAGGGCTGAGTTTGCCATCTGTATAGAGTGTTTTTGTTTCCGAATGCCACACTTGCAGAGTGGTCTTGGCCATGTCAGAGAGGGGGGATAGTTCTTTTATATTCTTGTGAGGATTCCAGAGTATATGCCTCAGTGGGATCTCCAGGCCATCCTGCTCAACCTCCACCCATCTCTTATAGGACGCACAATAGTGCCAGTCTAGGGCTCTGGCCAGAGAGGAGGCTAAAAAGTATCTATGAATATTGGGTAGCCCGACCCCTCCTCTAGATCTAGGTAAAGAAAGGATATTAATCCCCAAACTAGATTTCTTCCCGCTCCAGATAAATTTAATAATAAGAGATTGTAATTTAGCGAAAAACGTTTTGTCCGGGGGGGATAGGCATCGTTTGAAAGATATACAGGATTCGGGGTAGAACATCCATTTTAATAACGTTCATTCTCCCGAACCAGGATAACCTCAATTGGCGGTACGAAGAGAAAGCCTTCTCTATGCCAGATAGTAGAGAACAATAGTTCAATTTAAACAATAGCCGAAGATCTTTCGGGATATTAACTCCTAAATATTTAATAGCTTCCTCCTTCCATTTGAATGGAAATTGCCTGGATAAGTGAGATACCAATTCTCTAGGTAAGGAGATACTAAGAGCTTCCGTTTTGGAACAGTTTACCTTAAGGTTACTCAACCGCCCAAACTGTTCGAATTCCCTCAAAATTGAAGGGATAGAGATCAGAGGCTGTGAGACATAGAGGAGGAGATCATCGGTAAATAGTGCCTTGTGATGATTGTGACCCAGCTCAATCCCATGTATGTCAATATTGGCTCTGATTGCTGTGGCTAAATGCTCTATTACAATAATGTATAGCAGGGGTGATAATGGACATCCCTGTCTAGTCCCGTTCGCAATTCCAAACGAGGAAGACAGGGCTCCCCCAATCTTCACCTTGGCAGACGGGGAGGAATATAGGGCCATGATTCCGTGTAAAAATCGAGGGTCCAGGCGAAGTTGAATCAGCGCCTCCTTCATAAACCCCCAGTGGACTCTGTCAAATGCCTTTTCAGCATCTACAGAAATCAGACCCAGTGGAGCCGAAGAGCTTTTGGCCTTAGCTATAAGGAGGAGGGTCCTAATAGTGTTATCCCTAGCCTCCCGGCCTCTGACAAAGTCCACCTGGTCTGAGTCAATCACGGAAGGGAGAATTGGAGCTAAGTGGTCAGCTAGTATTTTAGAGAATAATTTGACATCCACATTCAGTAGTGAAATCGACCTGTAGTTTGACACTGAAGATGGGTCTTTCCCAGGTTTGGGTATGATGCTGATATGGGCTTCCAAACACTAAGGCACGAAATCAGAGCCCCTTAAAACAGAATTAAAAGCTTCTAACATTGCGGGTGACAGCTGGGTCTGAAATAGTTTGTAAAAGTTGGGCAAGAATCCGTCTGGACCTGGACATTTCCCTGACGGGGTAGACTGGATAGCCCGTAGCAATTCCTCCTCTGAGATCTCCCTCTCTAACATCGCGCTAGTCTCCGAAGCTAGTGTAGGGATCGCTGTTCTTTTCATATATCTCCTAATCTTATCAGACAATTCCAAAGGAGGCACATCAGACAAATGTCCCTTGATATTATAGAGATCACAATAATACTGTCTAAATTCTTCCAGTATTTCCTTCGGTAAGAATGTGCGACCCCCCGTTTTAGTGGAGATGGATGGAACAAATGTCAGGTTTAACCGAGGATGGAGCAGTCTGGCCAAGGGACGCCCACATTTATCAGAATTGGAGTAAAAATAACTCCTAGATTTCTCAGAATATCTACGGTATTTTTGATCCAGTAAATCTTTAAGTTCTTTTTTCTTGTTCAAATATTTTTATTAAACATGAACATATACAACTGTTTAACAGGCACAGTTAATAACAGAAGAAAGAATTTTTTACAGCATATATGATTACAATTGTTGATTCATATTATTACTTCAAATTAATTATTCTCAGGGCTGTACAAGATGAGTGGTAAATTTAGCTTAAATTTCCATTATATAGAACAATAGGTAAGGGGACAAGGAAGGAGGGGGGAAGGTAAAGAAGGGAGGGAAGGGGAGGTTAAGGTAGGTAGAGTCTGTCTGATTAGCAAGTCGAAAGGTATTCAGGCGTTCCCCAACGTATATTTGGAGCATGAGTAGGAGGAAATAAGTTCTTTTTCTTTAAAGCTAGGTCTGTAAGGGTCGTTCTAGACAAGGTCTGTTTGTGCGCAATTTCCAATATATGAATCTGAGAAAGTGTTCCACTAATTTTGTGTTATTTTTTTTCAGACGAGCGCCATGCTTCATAAGCACCCCCCTCAGTACACATTTCAGAGTCTCCCATTTTGTGGAAGAAGGGGTGGGGTCAAAAGCATGGTCTCGGTCAAAGGACTGTATAGTCTCCTTAACCTCCTTCAGACACACCTCATCTTTCAATAAGTGTTCATTGAGTCTCCAGGTCCAAGGTCTACTACTAGTGTCTGGCAAAGTAAGAGTCAAGTAAGTGGGGGCATGCAGGGCCGTATTTGCCATAAGGCACTCGTAGGCACGTGCCTAGGGCGGCGCCATTCTCATAGGGGGATGCGTCTCAGCGTGTTTTCTTTTTTTTTTCCGGCTCCGGGCCAGCCGGGTCACAAGCCCCGCCCCCATACCCCCCCCCTTCCCTTCATCATTAGGGCCGCCCCGCCTGCCTTCCCGCCCACCTTCCTGCCCATCCACCTCAGTCAGAAGACCCGGAAGACACGAGGAGAAGGAGGGGCCCACAAAGGAGGGGAAACTTGAAGTTCCCGCTCTGTTCCCTCCTCTCCCGTGCACCCAAGTGCGGCGGCGGTGGCGGTACTGGCGGTACTGGTGGCACTGGCGGCACTGGCAGCTCCTGCACCCAGCCGCCCCCTCCAGACCCAGGGAAACGGGGAAGCAGCCGGCCGGAGGCACTGGAGGATGGTGCGGCAGGCGCTTCACTGTGAGGGAGCCCGGCCAATGTCAGCAGCCAGCACCAGGTGAGGGAAGTGTGGGGGAACTGTGCAGGGGACAGAGGAGCAGGGGGACTGAGGAGAAGAGGAGAAAGGAGCAGGGGTCCGAGGAGAAGAGGACAGAAACAGGGGGACAGAGGGGCAGAAGGACAGAAACAGGGGGACAGAGAAGAAGAGGACAGAGGGGCAGGGGGACAGAAACAAGGGGACAGGAGGAGAGGAAAGAGGAGCAGCAGGAGGGACAGAAGAGAGGAGGACAGGGGTGCAGGAGGACAGAGGAGAGCAGGAAGGGGGTGCAGGAGGGACAGAGGAGAGCAGGACGGGGGTGCAGGAGGGACAGAGGATAGGAGGACGGGGGTGCAGGAGGGACAGAGGATAGGAGGATGGGGGTGCAGAGGGACAGAGGAGAGGAGGACGGGGGTGCAGAGGGACAGAGGAGAGGAGGACGGGGTGCGAGAGGAGCAGCAGGAGGGACAGAGGAGGACGGGGTGCAGGAGGACAGAAGAGAGGAGGACGGGGGTGCGAGAAGAGCAGCAGGAGGGACAGAGGAGGACGGGGTGCAGGAGGACAGCCGAGCAGCAGGAGGGACAGGGGAGAGGAGGACGGGGGTGCAAGAGGAGCAGCAGGAGGAATAGAGGAGAGCAGGACGGGGGTGCAGGAGGACAGAGGAGAGCAGGACGGGGGTGCAGGAGGACAGAGGAGAGCAGGACGGGGGTGCAGGAGGACAGCCGAGCAGCAGGAGGGACAGGGGAGAGGAGGACGGGGGTGCAAGAGGAGCAGCAGGAGGGACAGAGGAGAGCAGGATGGGGGTGCAGGAGGACAGAGGAGAGCAGGACGGGGGTGCAGGAGGACAGAGGAGAGCAGGATGGGGGTGCAGGAGGACAGAGGAGAGCAGGACAGGGTGCAGGAGGACAGAGGAGAGCAGGACGGGGGTGCAGGAGGACAGAGGAGAGCAGGACGGGGGTGCAGGAGGACAGCCGAGCAGCAGGAGGGACAGGGGAGAGGAGGACGGGGGTGCAAGAGGAGCAGCAGGAGGGACAGAGGAGAGGAGGACGGGGGTGCAGGAGGACAGAGGAGAGCAGGATAGGGGTGCAGGAGGACAGAAGAGAGCAGGATGGGGGTGCAGGAGGACAGAAGAGAGCAGGATGAGGGTGCAGGTGGACAGAGGAGAGCAGGACGGCGGTGCAGGAGGGACAGAGGATAGGAGGACGGGGGTGCAGGAGGGACAGGGATAGGAGGACGGGTGTGCAGGAGGGACAGAGGAAAGCAGGACGGGGGTGCAGGAGGGACAGAGGAGAGCAAGACGGGGGTGCAGGAGGGACAGAGGAGAGCAGGATGGGGGTGCAGGGGGACAGAGGAGAGGGGGACAGGGGTGCAGGTGGGACAGAGGATAAGAGGACGGGGTGCAGGAGGGACAGAGGAGAGGAGGACAGGGGTTCAGGAGAGGAGGATGGGGTTGCAGGAGGATAGAGGAGCAGCAGGAGGGGCAGAGGAGAGGAGGACAGAGGAGAGGAGGACGGAGGTGCAGGAGGACAGGAGCAGCAGGAGGGACAGAGGAGAGAAGGACGGGGGTGCATGAGGACTGAGGCTGTGGCTGGCGCTGTGTGTGGTGATAATGGCGGCTGTACCGTGTGTCTGCCTCCATGCAGCTGCCGCCACCTTCCTGAGTTGGCAGGGTGTGGCATGCCGGGAGTTGTAGTTCTCCTACCTGCCTGTCCTATATGATTTCTGGGCAGTGTGTTGGGTGCTGGGTGTTGTTGTTCTTCCAGGTGGGCTCAGTGTTGTCCTGCCGCCCGTCTGTGGCCTGTCTGTCTCTTCTGGGATGTCCTCAGCTCTGTGCTGTGCACAGACAGTGTACCACCATCTCCCCAGCTCCGTGCTGTGCACAGTGTACCACCATGTCCTCAGCTTCGTGCTGTGCACAGACAGTGTACCGTACACTGTCTGTGCACGGCACGGAGCTGAGGATATGGCGGTACACTGTCTGTGCAAAGCACAGAGCTGGGGAGATGGTGGTACACAGCACAGAGCTGAGGACATGATGGTACACTGTCTATGCACAGAGCTGAGGACATGGTGGTACACTGTACACAGCACGGACCTGGGACATGGTGGTACACTATCTGTGCACAGCACGGAGCTGAGGACATGGTGGTACACTGTGCACAGCACGGAGCTGAGGACATGGTGCTACACTGTCTCCCGCCGCCTTAAAATCGGTCAGATTCTCATCCAGGAGAGTCGGATGAGTGTCATCGGTTTTTGGTCCATTTGGCATCCAACTGCTGTGCGAGTGTCCGACATTTCTCTCAGATCACATCCGTGTGCAATCTGTTCTTTCCTCAGCAGCTATTAGTGTAGAATCATTTACAGGAACATTTTACATTTTTCTCGGTTACAGAATGAGAATGTATCAGTGAAAAAAAACTGATGCCTCTCGGATGGTCCGTGTCCTGTCAGTGTGCGGTATGTAATTTTGTCAGACCCTTAGACTTGCATTGGTGAGTCTCGGTGTGAATCGCAGACTGTCGCAGAATGTTGCGACTTTTTTCTCATCCTGAATCTGGCTGAGAAAAAAGCGTCCGACACTCGTCAGTGTGCTCTCAGAGATTGATTAACATTAGTCCGAGTGTAAAGTGATGAAATCACACATTGCACTCATCCGAGTTTCACGCCAATGTGTCCGTACCCTAATAATAAAATCCATATAGTAATCCTACAATGTCTGCGGGACATGGTATAGGGAGGGTTTATGGCTCAGTTAGTACACACCATACTTCTTGTTATTAACCAGTTAATGCTCTCTTGTCCACCGCACTGCAGTGTCAAAAGAGTTAAATAGTACCACAAAAGCATTTCAACTACCATGAAATCACTATATAACATGTATTAATTTATTCTATCGGTAGGGAAAGGAAAGAACAGACCCATTATCTTTGGACCAATCGTATCTAGACACACACACACACAATTTCCCAAAAGGGAGGAAAAAAAACGATTTACGGTCCGTTATTATATTAACAAATACAAAATTTTATTAGTACACAAGTGTAATACAAAGGTAAGGAAGGGTGATAATCCCATAGCACAAATATCTTACAGGAACATGAGGCTTAATATTGCATATTATAAATTTTACCAAAATTATGTATTATTAAATATTTTTATTAACAAAAATGTCACGCATATTCCTAGCAACTTCTAATGCTCAATGTATGTATAGGTATATATAAAAAGGCCATGTCAAGATATAGTAACTCGATAATGGTTACAACAGTAGTTCATATGGTAACATCTATATCAAAATATATTATATTCCATATAGTAGCGTGGTGTAATGAATTATACCGCAAACACTATTAGAGTATAGGATCTCAAGAAAAACGATTCACTAAATACAATTATATCCCAAATAATGGTCAGCTGTGTCCACAAACCATCTACATGGGGGGCGTGGTTTGGGAGCTCATGGCGCCAGACGCACTTTCCTGAGCTCCTGGACGAGACCCGAGGAAAGCGGCACTAACGGCTAGAATCAGGCTCCTTTCCCCCTGAGAAGCTGGGACCTTCCCCTACCATAGCGGCGATGCCCAGGAACTCTTCCCGCCGACGAGGTGAGCCCTCCAGGGTCACGGACTTCTTCCCGCCGGAACGGCCCCCGGCGAGGCCGCACATGGCGCCATCTCCCTCCATCTCCTCCCCAGCAGCACCTAGTGCATGCTCTCCTCGCGGCTCTGGGAGCGAGACAGCGGGGGAGACAGGGGAAGCCTTGGTGACCAAGGACTTCCTCACAGAGGTGCTGGGCTCCCTCCAGAAGTCCCTCTTGGATGAAATCCGGGGGATGGTAGGAGGACTCAGAGAGGACCTGGATGCCCTGGGGGAGCGCACAGGGCAGATAGAAGAGAAGATGGCGGAGTACGCAACCGCTCATAATGAGCTTGCGGATGATTATACAGCTATGGAGGGAGAGCTCAAACAGCTCAAGCTGAGGATGTGGGACATGGAGGATAAAGCCAGAGCGGCGAATCTGCGGTTCAGGGGCTTCCCGGAGGCAGGGGACGGAGAGGATCTGCGGGACACTGTGCTGCGATTTCTGAAGGTACTGCTCCCGGATGCCCATTACACTGATTCCCAGATTGGGAAGACTTTTCGCCTCCCTAAGCCTCCACACATTAACAAATCCCTGCCCCGAGACATCCTTGTGGCATTTGACAACACTAAAATCAGAGACAATGTCATGCAGGCGGCTCGTCAGAGATCTTCACTCCCGGACCCATACATGAACATTCTGACTTTCCCGGATTTGTCTCCGGGCACTCTGGCCCGCAGACGAGAATTTGCTCCACATTGCAAGGTCCTAAGGGACAGGGGAATCACGTACAGCTGGGGTACACCTGTTCGCGTCAAGTTCAGATACAAAGGATCCAACCAGTTGTTCGTATCCCCTAGCCATTTGGGAAAAGCGCTGCGGCAATGGAACCTGACTGCTAGCCCCAAGGGGTCCCCCAGAAGCCCACCGGGAAGAGATGAGACCCCATCGACTCCCCCAGAATTGGAAAGGATTAACTGATTCGTACACTTGTCCGACGACCTCGGTCCACTTCCAGGACCTCTGAAGGAGACTCTTTCTTTTTCTTTCTCTCTTCCTCTCCGTTGAAGAGACACTGATTCCAGCCTTGTGAGACCTGTAAATTACATTTGTGCTGGACGATGGGAGACCTTTACTCCCTGCACAACCTCCCCCCCCTGACGGAGGGGCCCCACGTGGGCCTGTGCTACATTTTTCCATGGTTTACATATATGTTCTTTGTGTGTTTTTACCTTTATGTTGTCTCTTCTTCTCCCCCCCCCCTCTTCCCTACACCCTTCCTTCCCCCCCAAGTCCTGTTCCTCCTACCCCCCCCAATTCCCTTCTTCCACAGAGTCACCCGGCGGATCGGAACACATCATTCAGGTGAGCGACTCTATAGTTGTACTAAAATAACATGAAAATTGTGTCCTACAACGTAAGGGGGTTGAATTCCCCCTTTAAGCGCTCCCTCCTTTGGAGGGATGCACAAAAATTGAGGGCTGATATTATTTGCGTCCAGGAGTCGCACCTCCTAGTGGGTGACAACTTCAGAATGCAACACCGATTATACCCGGTGGCTTTTTTCGCCAATGCACCCGAAAAGAAAGCTGGAGTGTGTATTTTTATTAAGCACTCAGTGGACTTCTCTCTTTTGAAAGTAGACATTGACCCCGCAGGCAGATATATCATCCTAACATGTGTAGTGGCAGGTTCCCTGATGACACTGGCCTCAATATATGCGCCAAACGTGGGCCAACTGCGCTTTCTGCGTTCTATACTTGACAAAATAGATGGTCCCTCGGCCGGCTACACAATAGTAAGTGGCGACTTCAATGTGGTTCCAGACAGAGTAATGGATTACTCGGGGAGGGCACCGGGGAGGGTCCGGGAGTCTGGCCTTGTGTGCAGAGAATATCACATGCACGATCCCTGGCGTTACCTTCACGCGAATGAAAGGGACTACTCCTTTTACTCCCACAGGCACAGGTCCTATTCTAGACTAGACTATTTTTTGGTAGATGATAGGACTCTATTGGCCTGTGCCTGTGCGGAGGTGGAGTCGATCACATGGTCGGATCACGCCCCGGTGTCCCTCGAGCTGTCCCTAGGTGTTCGCCCTCTCCCCCCGTTCTCCTGGAGATTGAATAGAGCTCTGCTCTCTGACCCGGGCCTGGTGGACGAAGTAAACTCCCGGCTCGTTGACTTTTTTCAAATTAATGACAACGGCCTGGTCTCAGAGGAAACCCTCTGGGCCGCGCATAAGGCCTACGTCAGGGGAGTCTTCCTCCAGAAGGCCTCACAGATGAAGAGAGCACGGGAGAGGGAGCAGGACTCGCTACTTACACAACTAAAATTGCTGGAGGACTTAAACAAGTCGAACCCTAGCCCCCGCATCTCTGCCCAATTATCCACACTTAGGCTTCAGCTGCGCTCTCTCTTGCTCCTCCGGCACGAAAAATATCTCCGACGGTCCAAAACCGCATTTTATGAGTCGGGAGACAAAGCTGGAGCCCTGCTGGCTAAAAGATTAAGGAGAAGGGAGGCGCGCTCAGTAATAACTAATATGAAAAATGAATCTGGCCAAACGGTTAAAAACCCTAATGATATTGCCGGCATCTTCCAACACTTCTACTCCAAGTTGTACAACCTCAGGGAGGACCGGACCACCCCCCAACCCTCCGCGGCGCTGATAGGTAACTTCTTGGAGGACTTGAGCTTACCATCTATCTCTCCGTCAGACATGGAAAAACTAAACCTTCCCTTTACCCTTCCGGAGGTCCTACGGGCTATTGGTGCCTCTAAATTACATTCGGCCCCTGGTCCGGATGGCCTCCCGAACGAGTACCTCCGTACGTTTGGGAGCACTCTGGCCCCTTTTCTTTTACGGACATTCCACCAATGGAGAGAGACGGGTATAATTGCCCCCTCACAACTGCAGGCCACAATTGTCACCATCCCCAAGCCGGGGAAACCCCCGAACCTGCCCGAAAATTATCGACCTATATCACTACTAAACTGTGATCTGAAAATTTTTGCTAAAATTTTGGCGTCTAGGCTGCTGGAGGTGGTTCCCAAACTGATCAACCCGGACCAAGTGGGATTTGTGGCTGGCAGGCAGGCGAAAGATGGGACGAGGAGGATGATTAATCTCATTAAAACCCTGGAGCTGCAAGGAGTACCCGGTGCATTCCTGTCCTTAGACGCTGAAAAAGCGTTCGACAGGGTGCACTGGGGATACCTGGAGGCGGTCCTCAGGAAATTTGGCCTTGTGGGCCCTTTCCTTTCGGCCATCTTATCCTTGTACTCCTGTCCCAACGCCAGAGTTCTGGTATCTGGCTTTCTTTCGCCTGCCTTCCAGATCACAAATGGAACTCGACAAGGCTGCCCCCTTTCCCCGGTGATTTTCGCCCTGGCAGTCGAACCCCTTGCGGAAAAAAATCCGTTCCACTCCAGGGATCACGGGCATTAAGGTCGGTGGGGAGACGCATACCATTGGCCTATACGCCGACGACATCATCATCACCTTTTCCAATCTTTCCGCCTCTCTTACATCAATAATGGAAATTCTGCGGAATTATTCTGCAGTCTCCATGTATAAGCTCAACGCCTCGAAATCCGAGATTTTGCCTTTGAACGTCTCGGAGGGGGAAATCTCGAACTTATCTGGGGCCTTCCCCTTTAAGTGGTCGCGGCAGGGAATCTCCTACTTGGGCATAAAACTAGCACCTTCCTCCCAACTAATCAAGCTCAATCTAGACACCCTTATTGTTAAAATAAGCGCCGACACGGCGCTTTACAATATCTCCAAGCTATCTTGGATAGCAAGATTACAAACCCTAAAAATGATGTTACTGCCCAAAATAATATACGTCTTCAGGTGCGTTCCTCTTAAAATACCAAAACAGATGATTAAAAGGCTACAGACCATACTCAATAGGTTCGTTTGGGCGGGAAGGACTCCTAGAGTTGCCAGAGAAGTTATGTACCGTCCCTTCCAATATGGAGGGATGGGGTTACCTAACCTATGGGAATATCACAGGGCATTGATCTTGGAGGAGGCCAAATCCTGGTGGCATGCGCCAAAACACCTTAAATGGGTGTCTATTGAAAATGATTCATTGGAGAACGGATCGCTTCGAGATCTTCTGGCAGCCGAGTCTGTCCACCCGACTGGAGGAGCCCTCCGCTTAGATTCTGCTCAGACCCTCCTCACATACTGGAGGACGGTCCCTCGCGCCTGGACGAGGCTTCCTCCGGGAGTCATATCCCTAGACGCTCTGAAATTCCTGATTCCCATGCTCCAGCTGCGGTGGTGGCGGGAGGCGGGACTAACGACCTTGGAGGATTTTTTGAGAGATGGACGCGTCCTCTCTTTTGAGTCCTTTTGCAGCTCCTACCCCTCTTGTCGACCTGCCTTCTTCCAGTTCTGTCAGCTCGACCATCTCCTTAAATCGGGACCACTCCTTAATAGCCGGGCCTCCGACCCAGACCAACCAGCTTTGCTAAAATTGTCTTGTCTGACCCCTCTAAGACCAAAGGTTTGTCAAAAATATACAAGGAACTGGTGGGAGGCGACCTGTCATTGAAATTATCTTACATGAGGATTTGGGAAAGGGACCTGGGGTTCTCCTCCACAGTGGAGGATTGGCATATTGGCCGTATCAGAACTGGGGAGGGCCACTAGATGTGTTAACCACACCGAGAACCTAAAGAAAATACACCTTAGATGGTATGTCCCCCCTATTAGGGTGGCATGTTTCTCTAAAAACCTCTCCCCGCTGTGCTGGAGGCATTGTGGAGGACGAGGCAGCTTGGTTCACATGTGGTGGTCTTGCCCCAAACTAAGCACATTTTGGTCCTCAGTCATGAGCCTAGTGTCCTCGATTACGGGGATACAGCAAGGCCTCCCCCCACAACTTCTGATCCTAAACATAGGCATACAAGACTACCCCCCAACGGTTAGGGGAACGGTGGCCTATATTCTCATAGCAGCCCGACTCTGCCTAGCCGCAAGGTGGAAGGCACCTCTACCGCCCACTATACAGGAGGTCATCGGAAAGGTCAACTGGATATTCCACCAGGAGTTTTTCCTAGCTCTGGACAAACCCACAAAGTCCTCGGTTAAGAACAGATGGGAGATATGGGCTGCTCACCCGCAAGCCTCCCCAATCCCAATGGAGATGCTCCGTTCTTCATACGCCCCTCCTCGGATTGGTGTCCCCTTTGACGGGGGGAGATGAAACGATACAGTGGGACAGCACCATCTCTCCAGGTCAGCCTGGTTTTACCTGATGTGAGATCCGCCCGGGTGCCTCTTCCCCCCCCCCCTTCCCTACCTCCCCTACCCTCCTCCCTGTGTCTATTTTCTTACTTTTGGTATGTTTTCTCTCTACTGCAAATGTTTGATTTGTTTTGACTTCATATATTGACCTGATCTCATGTTCTGAGATATCAGGTTGTGCATACTTTTCTTCTCTGTTTAAACCAAAATTTCTTCTCTGAATAAAAATTTATTGGTTAAAAAAAAAAAAAAAAACATCTACATAATGCTCACAATCCTCTTATTATGAACCAGATTCCTGAGAACAAACCACACTCATATATGCTTTTGAAACTAACATATGACACCTATAGTCACAAATGCAAATCGCAGTGGAGTGTAGCTATTGGCTGAGCGTACTATTTTAATCCTCCCCTTCCCCTGTGTTCACATGCCCCTTGATGAAGGTCTATCCGAAATGCGCATAGGGCTGCTGCTCGTATGACAAGCAGGACTGAGTAGGTAATTTATGTCATGGTTGTTAGTCATTTTCTTTGCTCTGTATAGGTTGGGCGTTCTATTTTAGGATGTAGTACTCTGATCTAATTGACACGGAGGTGTCTGCTTGCAGCTCTCCATACTGATATAGATAGGTGTGGGCTGTTTCACTAGTATTATCTGGTGGATACTGTGCATAGTGAGTAGCTGTTGGTTCTCACAGCTGAGATATAAACATTTAGGCACGGTCTGACACTTTATATACTGGTCTTGTGAGATTTCCTATGGACATCTAGACAGGTTACAATTGTGGTTCCCACTTCATATGAGCAAAAAGGAGATCATACATCAAAATAGTGTGGTGTGTGGCTTATGGTGTACTTGTATACACTCCACTGCGATTGCATTTGTGACTATAGGTGTCATATGTTAGTTTCAAACGCATATATGAGTGTGGTTTGTTCTCAGGAATCTGGTTCATAATAAGAGGATTGTGAGCATTATGTAGATGGTTTGTGGACACAGCTGACCATTATTTGGGATAGAATTTGTGAGGTAGCGGCGGCGGTGGCACGGCGGAGACAAGGGATCCAGGCACCACTGGTCACGGCACACGGGTTTATTTGCCAAAAACGTAGGACAAAAACAATAGTCGGTACAATATTCCAGATTCCCCTTACTTCAGGGGCCGCTACTTAGCTGCATCCAAAAGGACGTACCCCGACAAAACCAGCCATAGTGTCTCAGGCCTGGCTCAGGGATGCTTCTCTCTCAGAAGCTCAGGGAGTTGTCTTCACTCCCCCACTAGAGACCACACCCCGTGGTCTAGCTTCCTTTTATCACACCCAAGCCAGTAAAGCAGAACCAGCACAAAATCCCGGGATGGAGTGCGACCTGTCAATATGGAGGACGCACCCAGGGAGGCACACACCGGTCGCAAGGGCCCGACCCGGTCGGTGCCTCACACCCCCCCCCCATGTTCAAGCGTATAGGGCCGAACACAAGGCCATAACCCCGGGCCCTGCGTGCAGACCGCGTCACGGCGTGGAGAACCGGCGGAGCCAAGCAGGGGCACCCGGGGATACCAGCGGTGCCAGACCCCACAAGCAACCAACCCGTTCGGACCCCCGGCACCCACAAACCCCGGACGGGCATCAATGACAGCGGCCTGGGGCCCCACGAGCCACACGGGGTCTGCCCGCGGCACTGCTGCACCGCTCCGGACGGCGAGCCGGCGCACTGGTCTCTGCACCCGGGAATCAGTCACATCAAGTCCTCTGGGTATCCCGGCGGCGGGAGTCTCGGGCTCTGGGCCCTGTCCGTCCTTCCTCCGGAGGGCCATATACTCGTTCCACAATACCCGGAACAAGGGCATATCCCTCCCCAGCACAACATCATAAGGGAGATCCTTTACCACCCCTACGACATGTTGAACCCTCCTGGCTGAGGTAGCAAACATGAGACGCTTCGTCGGATACCTACGATGATCCCCATGGACACTCATCACCCTGACCTTCCGGTCGGTGGGTTTGGTCCTGGAGACCAAGGAGGCACACACAAGGGTCACGTTGCTCTCTGAGTCCAGGAGAGCCGTCACTTCATGACCATTAAGCCGAACTCGGCACAGTATATTCCCAGTGTCCCTGGGGTCCGAGCGCCCTTTCCCGGCGAGGTGGGCGAACATGGACCGCCTCCGGGAGTAGTCGCAGTCCATGGGTTCCCCGTTGAGAGGACACTGTGCCATCATATGTCCAACCTCCTGACACCTTCTACATCGGGGTTTACCTCCGTTATACCAGGGGCTGAACGGCGGCGGTCCGGAACGCCGCTTTGCTGCAGCGGGAGGGCCGTTCTTGGCCTGAGCCGGGTGCTTGCTCATCCGGGGTCCGGATTGGGGGTCCCTGCTTTCTGGTGTGGTGGGCGCGGCCTTGCGGTTGGTTCGTAGTGTCCCCGTGTCCCTGATCAAGTCCTGTGTGGCCACATGGCGCTCCACCACATTTACCACCTGGTCTAGGGTACCCGGGTCACTGTGTCCCACCCACCATTGTATGGGGATGGGCAGCATACGCACGAAGCGATCCACCACCACCCGCTCTACCATCTGGGCCGGGCTCAGTGCTTCAGGCTGCAGCCATTTCTTAACCAGGTGTAGCAAGTCATAGGCCTGAGAGCGCACAGGTTTGCCTTCCTCATAGGCCCATTGGCTCACCCGTTGTGCCCTCACGTAAGTATTAACCCCGGTACGGGCCAATATCTCCCCCTTCAGGGCTCCATAGTCCAGGGCATCCTCGGTACACAAGTCTATGTATGCCTTTTGGGGATCACCAGTCACATAGGGCGCCAGCACCTCGGCCCACTGGGCGACCAGCAGTCTCTCCCGTCCAGCCATCCGCTCAAACACGGCCAGGAATGCCTCCACATCATCCCCCGGCGTCATCTTTTGCAGCGCTTGTCTTACCCTTTTCCGGACGCTGCCGTCATCACCTGGTCCTCGAGGCAGATCCCCCGGTAGGGCCCGCACAGCCTCGGTCAACAGGGCCATCTGTTCCTGGTGTCAGTGTTCCTGCTGCTGCAGTGCTTGGAACTGCTGCTGCTGAGCCTGAACCAGATGTTTGAGTACCTCCTCCATGCTGGTGGTGGGCTTGTACTGGAATGTAGCTGCTTGAATCCTGGACATGCGCTGCCGGGCACACCACAAGAGACTGGCTGCTCCTCTCACTTAGCAGCCGGTCATTAGCCTCATGAAACAGTCACTTCCCCACCGGAACTGAGGGCAACAGTTGTGCCGGCTACATCTCACCGGGCCGGCAATGCCCGCATTCTCCACCATATGTGAGGTAGCGGCGGCACGGCGGAGACAAGGGATCCAGGCACCACTGGTCACGGCACACGGGTTTATTTGCCAAAAACGTAGGACAAAAACAATAGTCGGGTACAATATTCCAGATTCCCCTTACTTCAGGGGCAGCTACTTAGCTGCATCCAAAAGGACGTACCCCGACAAAACCAGCCACTGTGTCTCAGGCCTGGCTCAGGGATGCTTCTCTCTCAGAAGCTCAGGGAGTTGTCTTCACTCCCCCACTAGAGACCACACCCCGTGGTCTAGCTTCCTTTTATCACACCCAAGCCAGTAAAGCAGAGCCAGCACAAAATCCCGGGATGGAGTGCGACCTGTCAATATGGAGGACGCACCCAGGGAGGCACACACCGGTCGCAGGGGCCCGACCCGGTCGGTGCCTCACAAATTGTATTTAGTGAATCGTTTCTCTTGAGATCCTATACTCTAATAGTGTTTGCGGTATAATTCATTACACCACGCTACTATATGGAATATAATATTTTGATATAGATGTTACCATATGAACTACTGTTGTAACCATTATCGAGTTACTATATCTTGACATGGCCCTATATATATACCTATACATACATTGAGCATTAGAAGTCGCTAAGAATAAGCGTGACATTTTTGTTAATAAAAATATTTAATAATACATAATTTTGGTAAAATTTATAATATGCAATATTAATCCTCATGTTCCTGTAAGATATTTGTGCTATGGGATTATCACCCTTCCTTACCTTTGTATTACACTTGTCTACTAATAAATTTTGTATTTGTTAATATAATAACGGACCGTAAATCGTTTTTTTTTCCTCCCTTTTGGGAAATTGTGTGTGTGAGTGTCAAAAGAGGAAGACAGCGAGACAGGCAGCAACACGGCGTCAGAAGCCCCTGACCTCGAAATACAAGTTCCTTAGATCTTGGTATTGTGACATCATATTAAGAATAATATTTTTTGCACTTATATTACACTATGAACTCCACAGCACTTTACATACATCATCAACACTGTCCCCATTGGGCTCACAATGTAAACATCCTATCAGTATGCTCTGTAGTGTGGTTGGACAAACCTTTTATATGTACTACATGATGAAATGTGGGGGTAGAAGCTACATGAAGCTTGGGGGGGAAGGCCGCGACCGGGGGAAGATTGTCCGTGACGGGGTGAGGGGCTGCAACGGGGGGGGGGGGGGGAGCCATGATGTGGGGAGGGGCTGCAACAAGGGGGGAGGTGCCGTGACAGGGAGGAGGGGCCGCAAAGGGGGGGAGGAGCCATGACGGGGGGGGCGGCGGACGCTGAGAGTGCCTAGGGCAGCAGGAACTCTAAATACGGCCCTGGGGGCATGATCTGACAGTAAAATATCCCCTATGGTTGCCTTAGGGTTCCAAGAAAGTAAGTTGTGGCTAGTGAGAAATAGGTCTATTCTACTGTATGAGTCATGTACTGGGGAGAAATATGTGAAATCCCTTCCCTGTGGATTTAAAGTCCTCCAGATGTCTATAAGCCTCAGAGTGTGAAGGAGCTTTTTAATGGAGACAAGCCGTTTATTTGGTATAGATCTCTTACCAGAGGATGAGTCTGCCACCGGGTCCAGGGTGAAATTGAGATCTCCACCGATAACGGTTGATCCTTCCACAAAGGTAGTCAACCGTAACAGGTACGACCTGCACGTCTTCGTTTGGAACCTATTAGGCAAGTACCAATTGATGATAGTTAGCAAAGATCCAGCAATCCTTATCTTAAGAAAAATATATCGGCCTTGTGGGTCAATACAGGTATCAAGAATTTCGTGTATCAGTGACCTGTGTATCGCAATGGACACACCCTTCGTTCTCGCTTCTGGGTTCGTACTATGGTACCATTCAGAGAAGTATCGGTTACGGAGACTCGGTACATGTCCTGATTTGAAGTGAGTCTCCTGTAACATCAGAATCTGACACTTCTGCTTACGAGCAGAGTATAAGATCTGCGACCCCTTCTGAGGGGTATTGAATCCCTTTACATTGAGCGAGCAGATTTTTAAAGTGGACATGATCGGCACTGGGATCGAGGTGGGGGAGGGAAGGAGGGAAACTGAGAGCCGGATAAAGGGGGGATGAATAGAAAGGGGGACAGATAGAAGGAGTGGACCAGGTGCCCAAGAGTTAGGGTGATTAAAAAAGATATCCAAATATGTAGTAGAAGAGATAAGAAAGGGAAGCAAAAAGAAGAAAGAGAGAAAGGGGGGGAAGGATTAAGAACAGAGAAAATTCCCAGAATAATCTGGAATAACGGTTTGGGGCGGTTTATTCGACCAGTCTTCCTAAAACAGGTGACTATATCCCGGTGAGGCGTCCCCTTCACCCCGGGCCACAGTTGTGAACATAAAAAATGTAGAAATAGATAAAAATAACATATCTAAACAACAGCAACTAAACCTGAGTAAATTATGTAGGGTATTATCATGTATGAATAATGCTTCTGAGCCAGTATATATTCTACGGACCCCGTGATTATACTGTTAAATTAACTATTTACTTTATAGTTATAACAGAAGAAACTTGAGAAACCTTAGTAAGCAGATACTTTTAGATGAAAAGACGGGTCATCATGGAACACCATCTCCACTATTTCCCCTGAAAGAAAAACCGCTGAATGCATGAGGACAAATATTATAGCTTTCAATACTAAGGAAGTATCCTCATCCATTATTAAATGAGCCCCTTCTCCACCCTCTGTTCCTCCCTCTCCGTGAAGCCCCCCTCCCCCTCATCCTGCTTCCCCCTGGCGCCTCCGGGATCCTCTGCATCCAATTTAGGTACTCATACTGTCCCGGCCATTCTTCTGGCGAGATTGTCACCAGAGGGAGCCCCAGAACCTTCATGAACTCCGGTACTCCTCTAGGATGAGTGACGTAGTGAAGCACTCCATCTCTCCGCACCTGGAGGCGAAACGGAAAGCCCCAAGTGTAGGGTATGTCCTGTTGTCTTAGTATCGCCAGCAGAGGGCGAAACGCCCTCCATTTTTGCAGGGTGCGCCTCGACAGGTCCGCCAGTAGTTGGAGAGAGAAATCTTGATATTTAATCTGTCCTTTAGATCGGGCTTTAGTAAAAATCATCTCTTTGATCTTATACTTATGGATCCTACACACCACATCTCGGGGCCTATCTCCTTCCATAGGCGGCGGTCCCAGAGATCTATGTGCCCTATCGAATTCCAAAATAGAATCTGCTGACACCTCCTTTATTGAATTGAATATGTTTTTAAGGGTACAGTCCAGCTCCTTAGGACCGACACTTTTGGGTAGACCTCTGATCCTAATATTGTTCCTCCTCTCCCTGTTCTCCATGTCTTCCATGGAATCCAACATTCTTTCTAGCTGAGAGGCTTGCAATGAGACCTTATCTTCCAGTAGCTGCAGCCTCTCGTCTACATTCTAGGAGGATGATTCAGTAGAGGATACTCTCATCTGTCCTGGGAGAAAGGGGGAACTGGCGTAGGTAGAATTCTGCAGGGGGTATATGTTGGGGTACAGGGGGGTCCCTCCATAGTATCTACAATGAGACCCCTTGGCAAGGGAGTTTGTGTACTCCTTTCTCCTATTGCTCCACTCTGTGGTGCTTTAGCCTCAGTCTGTCCCCCTTCCACTGATGCACTAGTCAGTGTTTGCTGGCCAAATTCACCCATGACAGGGGCTGTATGAACATCAGCCTGATGGTGCGCTTGGCCCTCGGTAGTGCTCTTTGTAGTAGTCAGGGTGGTGTCTCTGCCATCTTGGGGCACTAACTGTTTATTAAGGGCCAGGTCCTCATGTATAGCTGCCTTTCCACTGGCCTGGGGAGGTGATGGAACGAGTCCCGAGGCCAGCTGCACAGCAGAAGTAGCGCCTCGGGGGGGGGCGTGTCCAGCTGCTCATGGCGCTGGTCGCAACTTGAGAAGGCTCCCTGCAGAGATCTGCCCAGCGGCACCTTACCGGCTCTTCAGCACGAATCTTTTGGCTCCTACAGGTCTGTAACCGCCCTAGGCACCCTCCAGCCATGCCACGAGCGGCCCCCAAGCGCCGGCAAACGGAGAATAAACTTACAGATTACTTTGGAGCGAGCTCCCGCACTCCTCTCCCACCAAAATGGCGCGGCTGCAGAGCGTCGCTCCCAGTCTCCTCTCCCTCCTGCAGGCTCTCGCTCAGTGCGCAGGGGATGCTTAAATCATACCTGAGCTCCCTAAGAGACAATCTAATGGCAGATATGAAGGAGCTAATAGGGACACTAAGGGTATGTGCACACATAGTGGTTTAACGTCGGTTTAGTAGCGAAAACCGCCGGCGGTTTAGCATAGGTTTTATTTAAATTTATGTAAATCCTAAGCAGCGTTAGGACTTACAAGTAACCCTATGTAATTTAGAAAACGCTGTGCACACATAGTGGGTTTATGTGAGCGGATCTGCCAGAGGTTGAGCGGTTTCCTAGCGGTTTAGGAGCATACAACATGTCAATTCTTCTCAGCGGTTTTTGATCGTTTTCATGAACAAAATCCTCCATAGAAAACCGCCAGAAAAACCGACTGAAAAACGCTGTGCACAAACTGAAAAAACCGCTGGGAAACCGCTGGGAAACAGCTGGAGACTTCAGAGCTCAGAACTCTAGGCTCCTGCAAATTTCCACCGGTTTACTGACGGTTTGAACGTCACTAAACCACTATGTGGGCACATACCCTAAGGGAGGACCTAGGGGCTCTGGCTGATAGGACAACAAACCTTGAGGAAAAGATGGATGATTTCGCCAAAGCTCACAATGGCTTGGCAGATAGCCACTCAGACCTTGACAGGGAAACGGGGTCTGTGAACACCACTCTATGTCACCTCGAAGATAAGTTGAGACGCAACAACTTTAAACTGAGAGGTCTGAGGGAATCTGTAGGAGAACCCGACCCACATGAACTTGCCTCACATTTTCTAGCTGTCGCACTACCTGACATTCCCAGTGCAGACCTAGCTATTGAAAAAGCTTTCCGCATCCCTAAGCCCCCGAATCTCCCAGAGGGGGTGCCTAGAGACATATTAGTACATATGGTCAGATCTGGAGTAACTGACCGCTTGCTACAAAGAATGAGAAGAGGTCCTCCACTCCCAGACCCATATGCCCAGATTTCGATTTTCCCTGACTTATCCCCGGGGACCCTATCAAGACGACGAGATTTTGCCTCATGCTGCAAGGTTCTCAGAGACCGAGGAATACCATAAAGCTGGGCTCACCAGTGGCTCTTAACTTTCGACATAAAGGGAAACGCCATTCATATGCCTGTCCCACATTACTCCGGAAGTCCCTCAAAGCCTGGGATCTTGTCTCCCCTTCACCCAGCCAGAGGGAGCCCTCCCAAGTAGTCCAGACCGTGCTGCCGCGGAGGCCCCGGAGGCCCTGGAGGGCAGACGGGGTTGTCTGATCATTTGATTAGACCTACAAGATCTGAAGAAACCACTTTGCAGAGATCTCCAGAAGGGATCCATTTGACTCTATGTTAAGGTACTTTTTCGTATTGTTCCGGACACCATGTTAGACCATATCATCCTGTGCCTGTCACTTTGAGGAGTGACATACGGTTGTCCGGTTCATCCTCCCCCGAGGACTAATATCCTGATGCCGCGGGATATTGTTTTGCAGTTTACATAATTGTAATTGTAACTCGTAATTGTATTTTGTTCCCCGTAATGTGATATTTCTCCCCTTATTGACCAACGTGTGTGTGACCTCTCCATTTACCCTTTAAGCCCTTTAATTCCTGTCCCCTCTGCACTTCAAGCTCTCGTCCCTCCCTACTTTCCTGAAACCCCCTCTCCTCCAACCCACTTTACCCCCTATCCATCTTCCTCTAGAATTAGTAGGACTTCCCCGGACCTAGAAATAATGCTTCGGGAAAAAAATGGTGTGCTGTAGTCCGCGCTGCCAGGATCACTCACTCCAATAAATACGAGTAGAAAATCTTCATCAAAACCTCCTTTATTTCTCCTACGCGTTTCAGTGCCCTCCTGGCACCTTCATCAGGGACCTGATGAAGGTGCCAGGAGGGCACTGAAACGCGTAGGAGAAATAAAGGAGGTTTTGATGAAGATTTTCTACTCGTATTTATTGGAGTGAGTGATCCTGGCAGCGCGGACTACAGCACACCATTTTTTTCCCGAAGCATTGTTACAACCTACACGTGAGTGTGGCCGGTGGGAGTCCAGCAGCAGCCATCAGGACATTACCAATAAGCCTTCAAACCAGTTGTGGGTCTCACAACTGGACCAGGTGAGCAGATTTAATTACTCACCATTTTGTTCATCAGTGTCTAGTGATAAGGGCACTATTGCGCCTCTTGTCCCCCCCCCCTTTTTGTTTTACCGGACCTAGAAATGTCCCTTCACTTCTTTTCCTTGAACGTTAGGGGTCTTAATTCCCCAGCCAAAAGATCATTTTTGTGGCGTGAGGTAAAAACATCGAAAGCCGAGGTGGTGTGTATTCAGGAAACTCACCTCCTGGAGGAAAACAATTTTAGACTCTATCACAGAGATTTCCCCCATATCTTTCACGCTAATTCACAATCTAAAAAAGCAGGAGTCTGTGTTATGATAAAACATACGGTCCAATTCACACTACTAAAAGTAACACCTGACCCCGACAGTCGCTTCATTTTAGTACAATGCGACATAGGAGGCTCTCCTTTCACAGTGGTGAGTGTTTACGGCCCAAATGTGGGACAGTTGAAATTTACGAGATCATTGTTTGACTTCAACGCGGTCATGGAGCCTCGCCTTGACTCTTCCTCCTCATCACTGAGGGGGGGAGTTTCACTGAGTGATCTCGGCCGGGAGTGCCACCTCCACGACATATGGAGGTACCATCACGCGGAGGAGAGGGACTATTCCTTCTTCTCTCACGTACACCAGTCGTACTCCAGAATTGACTACTTCCTGGTTAATGATTTGACCTTGAGGAGTTGTCGGTCATCGGAACTGGGTGTGATCACATGGTCGGACCATGCTCCGATCACGCTGGAGATGTGTCTAGATGTAGGAGGTGGTACGTCCCGACACTGGAGACTAAATGCGGGCCTTCTGGCTGACGGGGAAGTCGTTGATCACATAAGAGAGTCGATCCAAGTTTTTTTCCGATTAAATGACAATGGGGAGGTAGCGGACGACACGCTGTGGTATGCCCATAAGTCGGTCCTCCGTGGCCTCCTCCTACAAAAAGCTGCACAAGCCAAGAGGAGGAGGGATCGGTTTCTCAAAGAATGGACCACAGACATTCAACGATTGGAAGCAGCTAACAAACTCTCCCCCTCGCCTCTCCTCATTTCCCAGATTTGTACCACTCGCACTAAACTGCGCTCCCTTCTCCTCCGCCAACATGAGATAGGACTCCGTAAACTAAAAACTAAGTTTTATGAGGCAGGAGATCGAGCGGGTAAGATCTTGGCTCGTAGGATTAAAAAGCGAACTGCTAGAGGTACGATATCGGCGATGAGGGGGTCGGCGGGGAAATTGGTCCGAGACCCTGCGGAGATAGCGGAGGTCTTTGCCGCTCACTACGAGAAGCTTTATAATCTGAAAGACGATGCAGACACCCCCAGCCCTCCTCACCTGACATCAAAAGCTTTCTCGGGAGTCGGGTCCTTGAGAAAGTTTCCGCTGACTCATTGGACCTGCTCAACGCACTTTCACCTAAGTGCAACTCTGCTCCAGGCCCGGACAGATTTGTAAATGAATACCTTAAAACCTTCGGACCGGTCCTAGCTCCATTCCTACTTAGGCTTTTTAACCACTGGCAATCTTCTGGCTCTATTCCACAATCTGCTCTAGAAGCCACGATAACCACTATACCTAAACCGGGGAAGGACCGGGACTGTCCCGAAAATTACCGTCCTATCTCCTTGCTGAACACTGACCTGAAACTCTTTGCCAAAATGCTAGCGAACCGGCTAAGTGATGTAATCCCCTTGTTGGTTAACCAAGACCAGGTGGGATTCGTGCAGGGGAGGCAAGCGAAAGATGGGGCCAGAAGGTAGGGAGAGGTAGGGGAGAGGAGAGGACGCCCCTGTGTATTCCTCTCACTAGACGCCGAAAAAGCATTTGATAGGGTACATTGGGGCTACCTAAGGGAGGTCCTCTCAACCTTCGGTTTTTCGGGCCCTATCCTGTCAGCAATCCTAAGCCTTTATTCGCACCCTTGTGCGAAAGTCTTCTCAGCGGGCTACACTTCCAGGTCCTTCCAGATCACTAATGGCACTCGACAGGGTTGCCCCCTTTCCCCACTGGTGTTCGCCCTTATCATGGAACCCCTAGCGGCTTCCTTGAGGGCTGACCCGGAGATAGCGGGGATAACGGTGGGAGACAAAAAACATGTAGTGGGCCTCTATGCCGATGATGTCATAATAGTGACTGAGAATCCTCATTCCTCCCTCCCTGGAATAATGAAAAGGATTGACCTCTTTGCGCGGATCTCCTACTACAAACTTAACATTCGGTGATATTCCCCATTGGGGTGTCGGAGAGGGGCTCTGGGCGCCTAGCTCAATCTTACCCCTTTAGGAGGTCCCCTTTTGGAGTTCCATATCTTGGGGTCCTCCTTTGCCCCTCATCTGAGGTAGCTTCTCAAAATATTAAACGCCTTCTCTCGGAGCTGGGCGGGGCGCTCGGAGAGTTCCCTCTAACCTCCATGTCATGGATGGCGAGAGTTCAGGCAGTGAGGATGATGTGGCTCCCAAAAATTCTTTACATGTTTAGATGTGTTCCAGTTCATTATCCATCCGGGCTGATCTCACGATTGCAGGCCCTGATTAATAGGTGTGTTTGGGCAATAAAACAGCGAGGGTCAAAAGGACTATCCTTTTCCGACGCCTCACTAGAGGAGGTATGGGGGTACCAGATGTTGAGATGTACCGTAAAGCAACCATCTTGGAATCGGCGGGGTGTTGGTGGCAGGAAGGGGACGCACTGGGTTGGAGGCAGACTGAGGAGGCCGAGCTACGAATGGGCTCACTTCAATCCCTCCTTGCGGCGGAATCAGTGGGAAAAGTGAAGAGAACGGGTATGCTAGGCACGGTCAGGGAATTGTTAGACGTCTGGGGTCTCAACAAGAAAAGCTGGGCCAAGCTTCCCCCCGAGGATTTTCCTTTGGGGGCATTGCGATGGTTCATACCTTACCTGAAATCTCTCGCCTTGGAGAGATGGAGGACCCGAAAAATTGAACGATATCCTCCTGGGTGGCCGGGTGATGACTCTGGGGGAGTTCACGACCAAATATCCCTCCCTGTCTGGTTCCTTTCTGCTGTTCCTCCAGGTCTCACATTTTGTCCGCACGGATGCGTTTCACCATGATCTGCGTCCTCCAGGGGCGCCCTCAGCACTCCGGCGCTCAATTCTCTCAGTCCCAAGGCCCTCAAAATGCCTCTCCTTTCTATATTCTGATCTACAGGAGCAAACTCACCCTCAAGCTTAACATACACTCAGAGGTGGGAAGATGAGCTGATCTTTCATGCGGGAGCAGAAGATTGGGAGGATGCCACACACTGCGTGATAGCATGTGGAGCTCCTAAAAAAGATTCACCTGAGATGGTAACCCCACCCGCTAAATTAGCTAAATTCAACAAGGGATCGTCCCCCCTTTGCTGGAGACAATGCGGCCAAAGGGAGATCTGCCCCACATGTGGTGGACATGCCCCAAAGTTGCTCAATTTTGGCAACTTGTGTCAGGCCTCCTTGACTCCATTACGGGTTTGACGATTCCCCTTACTCCGCAAACAGCGGTCCTACATATAGGGGTCATGCTTTTCCCTCCAGTAATTCGTCACCTTATGACATTCGTCCTTACAGCAGCCAGAATCTGCATTGCGACAAAGTGGAAGCATGCTTCACCCCCCAACATGAGCAACCTTTCTGATCGAATCAACAACATCTTCTGCCATGAATACTACCTGGCCACGGACAGGGGCTCTAGGCGCTATGTTTCAGAGGCATGGTTCCATTGGGCAAACCACCCCCTCGCAATGCAGATTCCTCATTGAGTGGCTAGGTTGTTGGTCAAGGGAATTTCTCTCTTTCTTTCTTTTTTCTTTACTCACCTTTACCTTTTCTCCTTCCACTCTTTTTCCTCCCCTTCTCCTTCCTTATGACCCTTCTTTACTATTGACCTTACTTAAACAATGTCATTCTCGATTCCTCCTAGTACAACTTTAAGGTCCGGGGGAGTCTCCCCCCGATTACCTTCTACTCTCCCTTCCCTTCTATTTCATTCCCTCTCCTTTTCCACTTCCCTTCCTTCCCCCCAGTCTGACCCTGATAAATCCCCCCTATTACTCCCTATTCCCCCTCCCCCTGAACTATACTTTCCTTTGATGTTTAGTATTACCTCTTATGTTGGTTTACCCCAAAAGCATTACTGCTATTAGATCACAGGAATATGTTATGTTGACCTGATGAACGGGGTCAATGAGTGTTTTCCCCTGGCTGAAATACGCAGAACACTAATGATTTCACAAACACTTTCCTGAAGCCTCAGGGAAGGGCGGCCTGAGTATTTGAACAAAGATTCAACGGTTTAAGCATGTTTGAGAAGTATAATTCTGCTACCACCTTACCACTTTCCCCGCCTGACGTCTTTCTTTAGACAACTCAGCGAGAAACCGGCCTTCAGAACTCTGCATGACCGAGTGTTCCTCGCTACAGTTTCGACCTGTGTTTCCTACTTTTCCAGATATGAGGGGAATTCCTATGGCACACCCCTTCCCCCCCCCCCCCGATTTTTTAAGGGGATTCTTTGCCCTCATTGTGTAGTTCATAGGTCGTATTCATATTATGTTATGTATTGTAATGCACTGGGTGTCATTTATGTAATGCTTATGGTTATGCATGTTCTAATAATTTCAATAAATATTATTGATGGGAAGAAGTAGCGCCTCCATCTTGTGCAGCATTCACCAGAGAGGGGGGAGAGGGACGCACATTACCGGCCTCTGTTGGTGCTCCCGGTCCGGAGTCCGCGGTTCCTCCTGCTGTGTGGAGGCCTCCTCTATGCCACCGCCGCCCTCTGCAGCGTGGTGCAGTCTTTGATCAGCCGCCCTGTTAGCAGCGCCGGCCGCCATCTTCCCTGCAGCCATCTCCTTCTCCAGGGCTGCGCTCCGGAGGTAGTGGGAAATCCTCCCTCTGGGGGGCACAGAAGGTTCCCGGGCTTCTTGAGGGCGGTTGCTCTTCCTCCTGGATGGCATGTGGGTGAATTAGAGGGGTCTGGTACCGGCTGTTCCAGCCCGGAGGTGATTGTAGGGAAGGAGCTCCAGCATTCAGCTTCTGCTCCCCTCCAGGTCCAGGCCACGCCTCCTTAAACATAAAACTTGTTAATGGTGGCAGACGAATGTGTTCTTCACAGAAATTCCCACACTGCCATTTAGATTCTTCTATGTTATTCATTGCATTCTTTCCAATATTACAAAATTGTTTTATTGTTTTGATGTACATATTGAGTTATTCAATAAAAAAAAATTGAACCAAAAACAATCAGGTCTGAAGTTAAAGAAAACTTGAAGGAGACTCAGACTAGTTGGGCTTCTTCTGCTAATAAAAGTTGCTCTAAGGGCCCGGACCTGGGATTTGGGGGACAAAGGTTTGGCTATCTACAAAGAATATTAAGCTCAAGGTGCCGTCCGCCAAACTAGGTCCCAGGTGCCTTTCGTCTGAAGCTCCCTCAATCATTCAAGCTACCAAATGTATTCCAGAAGTCCCTTCTAAATTATACCGCTCTCCGGTTCATCCTGTCCAGACCCATCCTCCTACGGTTTTGGTCGAGGGTGCTTTGGAATAGCAAATACAAAGGATACTTGACTCCCGCTTAGTGAGAGGGTCAGTACAGTATCTTGCGCACTGGAGGGGCTATGGTCCAGAAGAGAGGACCTGGGTGCCTGCAAGTAACATCCATGCCAAGGGTTTGATAAGGAAGTTTCATCTCCTTAACCCCAAGGCAAATTTTAGGGTTCAGAGGCCCCTCCTAGAGGGGAAATACTGTCACGTTGCCGTCAGACTCAGTGACTGTTATTCCTGCCCCAGCCACTATGCGGCACCAGATTCCTTCAGCTAGTGTTGGCAGTGATAGGGGGGCCATGTCCTCACCAGGACCTGCTCCTTTTGTACCTGCCTCTGTCGTTGAGCATCGCCGTGCTCCTCCTGTGGGTGATGCTGGTTACAGAAGAGATTCCTGCAGAGGCATCTGGTAGGCACAGGCTTCATTCCCCTATCAGAAGTGGGGTGGTTTGTACCAGTCGTGCATCACCATCTGACCTGGTTATAGGGGCAGTCCGGATGAGGTCATCAGGCTATTATATTGACTCTGATCTTTGCCTGGATTTTGACCCTTCTACTGCCTTATGATTTTTTACTTTTTCTGCCCTCCCGGTTTTTTATGCTGCCTTCTGACTACGCTTTTTGATCCTGACTTTGTCTATTCACCCGACATCCTAGCCTTGTCCCATCCTGGCAACCTCCCTGCTCTGGTCTGTTGCTCACCTATAGGCAGCTACCTCCTGGGCTCTGCTGTAATTCCAAATCCCTGTATAGGGGTAAATGGTCTCGGAGGTTCTTGGGGTGCTGCCTTACCAGCAGCTCTGCCTTTGCAGCAGATGGTCTTCACAGGAATAGATGGCACTTTTCCTGGTGTCTGCCCCTAATTTGAGCTGTTTTGGCAGCTTTTGTGTCCCTTTGAAGGTGCTTTCTTTACTCTTAATTTTGCCCCTCATTGATTTCAATGGGGTTCAGACATTCGGCGCACATATGATTGTTCGGCAAACCGAACCAAACCCAAACTTTAAAAGGTTTGCTTATCTCTATTTGTAAGTACTAGTGGCCATGAGATTATTTAATAGCCCCAGAGATAAAAGTTATTGTATAACCATTAATCTTTCATTATTCTTATTATTTCCTTAGGATATTCTTGAATTATTGCTGTTGTTTACATACTGTATTTTTCGAACCATAAGACGCACTTTTTCCTCCAAATTTGGGAGTTTTGTTTTCTAGTTATATCGCAGGTGGAATGGCTTAAAGTACTTTCTTTGCAAAAAAAAAGTATGTACCAAGTACCCTTGTTTTTGTAGCATTAGCTTTTACTTTTTTCTTGCAAGGTATTTGGAGACACTTTACACATACGTTTTTTTGTTTTCTAGTTGTTATTTCATACAATTTGGCATTGGTAGTGAACTTGTTATACAGCCCTGTTCACATTAATACATTTTTCTGTCTCAGCTTTGTTTCTAAAGTATTTTTAGTGTATTATTTCCTGAAGTGCAGTGAAGTAACGCTGTTTTATAGGATATCCAATTTACTACCACTTTTTGACAGGTTGTGTTATGGTCTCATGCAACGTTAGAATTAATTAACCTTGTGCGATTGTTAGCATAGAGACTATCATTGGTTAAAGGTTACGCATTTTATTCAGATGAGTTTGGAGCGGGCCCAAAAAAATAAATAAATAAAAAGATTAAAAGAATGAACATATACACTTGCTCTTCATATGCTCAGGCTTTTAGTTGCTTCACGTTTCCAAAGTCTCCAAGCAGCTAAAATTGACATAATTCTTCAGGCATTTTTGCCTTCAACAGCCATCCAATTAACCTTATAAAAGTCAATGAGAAGGTTCAAAAGATGACAGTGTTAAATGCCATTTTTTTATTTTTAAAATCTTTGAAAAACATTCATATAAAAATGCCCCTAAAACCCAGGTTGTTAAGAGTAAAAAGTGCTCAGGAGACTTTAAAAAAACATACACTTCAGGTTTCTGAACCACCAGAGAAGTTTCCTGAAACATCTTGTTTTTAAAATTGCATGTTTTTTTGCCGCCAGGAAAGATGTACTGTAAATGTACATATCCCTTGTGATTCAGGGACAAAGTGAAAGGGGAGACTGAATAGGAAGGTATACCAAGCTAACAGCTGTATTTTTCAGCTTCATAAGTAATTACCGTATATACTCGTGTATAAGCCGAGTTTTTCAGCCAAAATTTGGGCTGAAAAGTCCCCCCCTCGGCTTATACACGGGTCATATACGGTGGTGGGGGCTGTGGAGGCTGGAGGAGGCGGGGGAGGTGCTGTATGAGCGGCCCCGTCACGTGGGGCCGCTCATTATATATGCACTGCTTCCCCTGTCAATCAGCGGCAGGGGGAAGCAGTTCATATATGCCCCCCAAAAGCTGTCACTGTCCCCCCTTGTAAGGGCCCCCCCCCCGCTGCTTATACATTACTATCCCGGTGTTCTGATCGGCGCCGCTCCTCGGTGCTGCGTCTTCATCCTCCCGTCCGTGCTGCCTGCATCCGGGATCTCCAGCTGTCGCAGCGATATGACGTCATCACGCGACGGCCGGAGATCCCGGATGCAGCCAGCGCGGACGGGAGGATGAAGACGCAGCACCGAGGAGCGGCGCCGATCAGAACACCGGGATGGTAATGTATAAGCAGCGGGGGGGGGGGGGGGGGGGGCCCTTACAAGGGGGGACAGTGCCAGCTTTTGGGGGCTGTTGGTACCCCCAGGGGGCTGCTGGGTACCCCCTGGGGGCTGCTGGGTACCCCCAGGGGGCTGTGGGTACCCCCAGGGGGCTGCTGGGTACCCCCTGGGGGCTGCTGGGTACCCCCTGGGGGCTGTATGTACCCCGGGGGCTGCTGTACACCCTGGGGCTGCTATATATACCCCTGGGGGCTGCTGTGGGGCTCCTGTATACTACCACTGGGGCTGCTGGGGCTCCTGTATACTACCACTGGGGCTGCTGGGGTCTGTATACTACCACTGGGGCTGCTGGGGAATCTGTATACTACCACTGGGGCTGCTGGGGCATCCTGTATACTACCACTGGGGCTGCTGGGGCTCCTGTATACTACCACTGGGGCTGCTGGGGCTCCTGTATACTACCACTGGGGCTGCTGGGGAATCTGTATACTACCACTGGGGCTGCTGGGGAATCTGTATACTACCACTGGGGCTGCTGGGGCTCCTGTATACTACCACTGGGGCTGCTGGGGCTCCTGTATACTACCACTGGGGCTGCTGGGGCTCCTGTATACTACCACTGGGGCTGCTGGGGCTCCTGTATACTACCACTGGGGCTGCTGGGGCTCCTGTATACTACCACTGGGGCTGCTGGGGCTCCTGTATACTACCACTGGGGCTGCTGGGGAATCTGTATACTACCACTGGGGCTGCTGGGGAGTCTGTATACTACCACTGGGGCTGCTGTATACTACCACTGGGGAGGCCTGTATACCACACTGCTGGGGGCTGTATAACTGTGCTGTGGTCCACCCTCGGCTTATACACGAGTCAATAGGTTTTTTCAGATTTTTGGGGCAAAAGTAGGGGGGTCGGCTTATACACGAGTATATACGGTAAATACAACACTATCCTTTGTAACACCTTTCTTATGCATTTTACTATTTCACACTATTGTATTTGTAATCAATTTTATTAAAGTATCAAATTACAAACAGAGTTAAACGAAAAATTTGCTCCTTCTCATTAGCATGTGAGATATGCAACAGGGCCTGCAGGGCCAACATAAACAACACTTAGATTAGTCAAAAAGTAAAGCTTGGTTCACGTCTATCGGAGTGTTGATAAGCTGTCAACTTCCAAAGGAGCATGTTCTGGCAGCTAGTTGTAGACATATATACAGTGTTGGCCAAAAGTATTGACACCCCTGCAATTCTGTCAGATAATACTCAGTTTCTTCCTGAAAATGATTGCAATCACAAATTCTTTGGTATTATTATCTTCATTTAATTTGTCTTCAATGAAAAAACACAAAAGAATGAAGCAAAAAGCAAAACATTGATCATTTCACACAAAACTCCAAAAATGGGCCAGTCAAAAGTATTGGCACCCTCAGCCTAATACTTGGTTGCACAACCTTTAGCCAAAATAACTGCGATCAACCGCTTCCGGTAACCATCAGTGAGTTTCTTACAATGCTCTGCTGGAATTTTAGACCATTCTTCTTTGGCAAACTGCTCCAGGTCCCTGATATTTGAAGGGTGCCTTCTCCAAACTGCCATTTTTAGATCTCTCCACAGGTGTTCTATGGGATTCAGGTCTGAACTCATTGCTGGCCACCTTAGAAGTCTCCAGTGCTTTCTCTCAAACCATTTTCTAGTGCTTTTTGAAGTATGTTTTGGGTCATTGTCCTGCTGGAAGACCCATGACCTCTGAGGGAGACACAGCTTTCTCATACTGGGCCCTACATTATGCTGCAAAATTTGTTGGTAGTCTTCAGACTTCATAATGCCATGCACATGGTCAAGCAGTCCAGTGCCAGAGGCAGCAAAGCAACCCCAAAACATCAGGGAACCTCCGCCATGTTTGACTGTAGGGACCGTGTTCTTTTCTTTGAATGCTCCTTTTTTTCTCCTGTAAACTCTATGTTGATGCCTTTGCCCAAAAAGAGACAACATTCTTCCAAAACGTTTTAGGCTTTCTCAGGTAAGTTTTGGCAAACTCCAGCCTGGCTTTTTTATGTCTAGGGGTAAGAAGTGGGGTCTTCTTGGGTCTCCTACCATACAGTCCCTTTTCATTCAGACGCCGATGGATAGTATGGGTTGACACTGTTGTACCCTCGGACTGCAGGGCAGCTTAAACTTGTTTGGATGTTAGCCCAAAGGTTCTTTATCCATCATCCGCACAATCTTGCGTTGAAATCTCTTGTCAATTTTTCTTTTCCGTTCACATTTAGGGAGATTAGCCACAGTGCCATGGGCTTTAAACTTTTTGATGACACTGCGCACGGTAGACACAGGAACATTCAGGTCTTTGGAGATGGACTTGTAGCCTTGAGATTGCTCATGTTTCCTCACAATTTGGTTTCTCAAGTCCTCAGACAGTTCTTTGGTCTTCTTTCTTTTCTCCATGCTTAATGTGGTACACACAAGAACACAGGACAGAGGACAGAGGTTGAGACAACTTTAATCCATGTCAACTGGCTGTGATTTAGTTATTGCCAAAACCTGTTAGGTGCCACAGG
The DNA here is from genome assembly GCA_033576535.1 of Allobates femoralis. NCBI lineage: Eukaryota > Metazoa > Chordata > Amphibia > Anura > Aromobatidae > Allobates > Allobates femoralis. The sequence continues at coordinate 404,435,824 of JARQOC010000003.1, forward strand.
TAAGTTGCAGGTGCTGTTAATTACACAAATTAGAGAAGCATCACATGATTTTTCTAACAGTGCCAATACTTTTGTCCACCCCCTTTTTTATGTTTGGTGTGGAACTATATCCAATTTGGCTTTAGGACAATTCTTTTTGTGTTCTTTTCATTGAAGACAAATTTAATGAAGATAATAATACCAAAGAATTTGTGATTGCAATCATTTTCAGGAAGAAACTGAGTATTTTCTGACAGAATTGCAGGGGTGTCAATACTTTTGGCCAACACTGTATATATGTAGAAGAGGCTAAAGTTCAGTGTCATTCATAGTACTTCCAGTGTGTCCTGGGCCAATATTAAATATATTACAGTTGTCAAGTGAGAAAAAAAAACCCAGCAAAATATATAATTGACATGAGCGAAAATGGTAGAACAGATAGAAAGACAAAAGAAAGGGTAGGGGTTATCTCCCCCCTCTGGGACATTGGATCCTATCGGCTCACATGTCGCCCTTAATGCTTTCCTGAATGCCAGATGTTTATTTAAACATGATTCACGTCTGCCACGTGCGGGTCAGCCTGGATTTATCTCCAGTAGCTTCAGCCATAAGTTCCTCCATGGTGTATATATTGGATAATTCAGTCAGCCATTCTGACATTTTCGGGATGTGTGTAGTATGTCGAGGGATAACCATCCTTGCAGCTGTTATGCAATATCATAGGATGCTGTGTTTCTGCATTGCTATAGGGCCAGGCAAGAGAGAAAGTAAGGCTATCTGAGAAGATGGGTCAGCACGATCGCCTGTAATCAGTTCGTAGGTTGAAAATACCTTATCCCAAAACGGTCTAATCATTGGGCATTGCCACCATAAATGAAGTAGAGTGCCCAGCCCTTCACCACATCTCCAAAACCTGTCGCTCACCGAGGGGAATATAGTTCTTAAGCACACGGGGTACTAAATACCATCGGGTCAGAGTTTTGTAATTTTTTTCATGGGCTAAGTCCTGCTGGGGACATCTTATGGGTGAAGAGATAGATCCTAGCAAGGTCCTCCTCTGAAAATGTAATACCCATATCTTTCTCCCACATCTGTATGTAACTGGGTTTAAAGCACTGAGGAGGTAAATTTAGTTCTTTATATAGTAGGGTGATCTGGTGCATTGGAGGGTCTTGTAGTGTAAGGAGCTGTTCAAATCTAGTCTTGGATGATTGCGAGGTAAAATCCCCCCTGATGCAGAAGACAAAGGATCGTAATTGTGCGTATTCCAACCACCTAACGTTTTTGTGGGGATGTGCGGCTTGCAGCATGGTCGGGGGGGAGGGAAGGGGGCGGAAGGACTGGCCAGTGTCAATTTGTCTAATTCTAATGTCTGAATCAGAGTGCCACTCCAGAAACTGTTCGCAGTGCATCCCGGGGAAAAGTCAGGTTTCCGGAATATTGGAGTTAAGGGAAAACAAGCACTGATCAGTTCCTTCTTTGTGTTTCACCCTCTCCCACGTCTGTAGGGTTTTCCCGTCAAATAGCCCTGTGGGTCCTGCAATGCCCAAGGTAGCTTCTTCCCTCTGACTGATCCACAGTAAATATTGCAAGGGTATATGACAGCCCTCCTGTTCCAATTGTATCCATTGTTTACAGGAGTGTTGAAAGTGCCAGTCAAGCAGCCTGAGGAGCATAGCAGCGGTGTGATATGTTTCCAGGTTAGGGAGACCCGCCCCACCCAGGTCCTTAGAAATGGTTAGAGTAGCAAATTGAAGCCTGGGCTTCATCTGTCTCCATACAAAACGTATGATGGACGATCTAATAGATATATAAAATGCTTTTGGGGGGTTAATGGGAATTGCCTGAAATAAGTATAGGAATCTTGGCAAGATATCCATTTTAAAGGCGTTCATATTGCCAAACCAGGAAAGTGAATACCCTCCGTATTCTTTAAGGTGTTTTAAAGTGGAATTTAAGAGAGGCAAATAGTTGAGTTTATATAGATTGGTGAGGTCAGTGGGAATCTGAACCCCCAAATAGGAAATGGAGTCCGATTGCCAGCTAAATTGGAAGTTACTCTTAAATCTCTCTACGTCTACATCAAGAGTGTAATATTGAGGGCCTCAGTTTTTTTTATAGTTAATTTTAAAGTTACTAACCCTTTCCGAATTTAGTGAGTTCTTCCATCAAAGACGGAACAGAAATGTGGGGCTGAGACATACAGCAGGAGATCGTCTGTGTAGAGCCAAGTTTTATATTCCGTCTGGCCCACCGTCAGACCGTGCACACTGGGGTTCCCTTTTATTGCGACGGTCAAGTGTTCCATCATCAAGGCGTACAACAGTGGTGACAACGGACACCCCTGCCGCGTGCCATTACTGATAGAGAAAGGGTCTGAGAATGCTCCGTTGATCCGTACTTTAGTGGATGAGTTCGTAAAAAGAGACCTGATTTTTTGTATGAAAGTGTCCCCCAGACCTACTTGTTTGACAGCAGAAAACATAAAACCCCAGTGCACACGGTTGAACGCCTTCTCGGCGTCCACTGAAATTAGGCCCAAAGGGGAATTGTTTTTTTTTAGCATGGGCTATTAGTAACATGGTTTTATTTATACCATCCCACACCTCCCTCCCCTGTATGAGGCCACCTGGTCTGTATGAATAACATTAGAGAGTAGAGGGGCCAAGATCTTTGCAAACAATTTAACGTCCACGTTAATAAGGGATATAGGTCTATAGTTGGAAACTATCAAGGGGTCTTTCCCCGGTTTGGGTAGGACCATAATATAGGCTTCCAAAGATTGCGGGGCAAAGGGGTGATCGGCACAGACGGAATTGTATAACTCTTTTAGGAAAGGCTGCAACTGAGTCTGAAATTGTTTATAAAAAAGGGGCGTGAACCCCTCTGGACCTGGGCTTTTTTTGGAGTATTTTGAATTGCTTCCGATATTTCTAGATCTGTAATGTCTGTATCAAGGGCCCTTTGTGAGTCAGGGGTTATTGTAGGGAGAGCTGTGTTCATGACATATTCATTAATACGTCGTTGGGGATTGTCATAGGGTATCAGTGGAGTAGAATTATTAATGTTATATAGGTCCTGGTAATAGCTTCTCATGATATTTAGAATATCGGTGGGGTGTAACGTCAAGTGTCCAGAACGGGTCTGGTGAGAGGGTATATAGGTGGTCTGGCCCTGGGGTGTAGCAGACACGCCAGTGGGCGATGCATTTGTTAGCCTTGTGATACATATAGCTTTTGAAACGATTTCTATATTGTATGTCCTCTCGTTCAAAAGAGAGCATAAGGAGTCTCTGCACTGTAACATCTCAGAAAGCAGCCCAGAGGTCAGTTCCTGCTTGTGTTTACACTCCAAGTCATGCAGTGTATGGATGAGGCCTAAGATTTTTTTCATTGTTTATTTTTTTAATTCTGGAGCCGTGTTTAACGAAGATCCCCCTCAGAATGCATTTGAAAGCCTCCCATTTAAGCGGAGTGGACGTAGTGTCCTGTGCATGATCCCTGCCAAACCAGTCAATGGTTTCACATCTTTGATGCATATAGAGTCTTTAAGCGGATTATCATTGAGTTTCCAGGACAATGGGCGCCGCGTGTGGCGTAAGAGATAAAAATAACGAGGTGTGATCTGACCATAGGAAATTGCCAATTGAGGGTCATGGGTCCCATGACAGGGCGTAGTGACTCATTAGGAACATGTCAATCCTCCTGTAGGAGTTGTGGGGATGTGAAAAAAGGTATAGTCCGGTACTGTTAAGTTAGCCAGTCGCCATATAGCCACCAGCTTTCGATCTTGGAGGTGTTTTTTCAGGTTATAAAGCTGTGTACAAGGAGAACTAGCCCTCGTGGATGTGGAGTCCATGGCCGCATTCAGGGTGAAGTTAAAATCCCCTCCCACAATGAATATTCCCTCGGCAAATTCCGACACTTTCTTTAAAAAGGCACGACAAGCCCCTATCTGATGAAAGTTCGGGGCGTACCAGTTAGCTATTGTATAGAGAGAGTTAAAAATGTTCAGTTTTCAATATTCGATATATCCCATCTGGATCGATAAGGGTATCAACGACCGTGTGTTGGAGGGATCTATAGATGGCTATATACACTCCCCTCGAGCGAGCTTCAGGGTTGGGGCAATGGAACCATGAGTAGAATTTATTTTTGATGTTTGGAATGTGCCCATTTTTTAAATGCGTCTCCTGCAGCATCAAGATGTTTATTCTTCTTTTATGCATCCCATAAAGAATTTGAGACTGTTTTTGGGGGTCATCGTGAGCTAAGGTTAACGTGTTGTGAATCTTGCTTCTGTGGCATGTTTGCTGTTATTTCCGATGTGTGCTAGGGTAACTGGGCAAAGGAAGGTGTAATCGGATATACCAATCCCAGAGAGAGGAAGGTTGTGGGGGATAGGGAGGGAACTAGATTTCTAGTTGAGTTCGAAGAAAGACTATATAGGGTAGGGAAAAAGTGAGGAGTAAAGGCGAAAAGAAAAGCAGAAGCAGGAATAAATAAGATATTATAAAGCAAAACCTTCAATCCGGTCCAAATATGGGTCCGGGAGTCCCACTAAAGTATGTGGGTCTTAAAACTGAATGAAGAGGAGAGTAGTAATTCAGCCGTGTCAATAATTTGACATGGCCACTCCGCTTGGTGCGTGGATCCGTCCGGAGTGTCTGCCCTTCCCCCGAATGCAATAACATCAGACAGAAATACATAGAACAAAAATAACATGATCTGGTGGTCAAGTGCCCTCAAGCAAGGTCGGCCTAAGCGTAGTTAAATTGCCTCTCACATTTACTCATCTGCCAACAACGATCCGGCCCACCAGTGTCTCAAATTGTAGAACGGAATCCCGTTAGCAATGAACTTCTAGCAATTTACCATATGTTGTACAGCAGGAATCATAAAGAACATGGGAAAACAGATTGGAGAGATAAAAAAAAAACAAAAACAAAAAAAAGTGAGGGGGCTGCAAGGGTAGTGCAAACCATTAGGATGGAGGGTCCGTGAAGAGGTCTCCTGTGTCCGTACGAGATGACCTAAAGGAAAAAAAACGGAGAAAAAGAAGGGAGAAGAAGAGGGGAAAGGGGGTAATATTGGGAGGGTCAGTGAGGGGGGAAGGGGGCAAGGAAAGGGGGGGAAGGGGTATGGAGGGAGGGGAAGGGAAAGGGGTGAGGGACGGGAGGAGAATCGGAAAGCGGGAGGGAAGGAAAAGGGGAAGGGGGGGAAGGGGAAGCGTTTCTTGACAGTGACTGTAATAGCAACACAAAGGATATACATTCTGGACCTTTTACTGAGTGGATATTGTAGAAAATACAGGGGCGCCGACCTGAAGGTACAACATTGGAGTCCAGTATTATGTGCCTTCCAGTCAAATATTAATCATATAAAGGTCCCCAAAAAGGAAAAGGAGAGGTGTAAACCCTTTCCTCACCCAAAGGAGTCCTGGAGCCCATGCCCAGTGTTAGTGAAGCCCCATGTTTTCAGGCCGGTTATTGGTTAGCTCGGTTGTCCTCAGGAGTTCTCTGCGTCTGTCTGGCAGGGCATTGATGGCCTCGGAAGGGATTTCTGCCTTGTTGTGCTTCGCCTCTAAACATGGTGGGCAAGGATGGCCAATCAAGTATGGTCACTTCGGGAATATTTAGTGCAGCTGAGAAAGCTGGAATACCATTAGGGTGGGTGATACAGTGCACTCTTCTGTTTTTTTGAACCCTGAGGCTGAAGGGAAAACCCCAGGTGTATGCCAGATCGTGTTGGCGCAGAACCTCAAGTAAAGGTCGGAAAGCACGTCGCCTCTGTAGAGTCCAGCAGCAATTGTAACCTCAAGATGTTTGATGGTTCCGCTATTCCTGGCTGCCGACAAGACTGCGTCCTTCAAATGAAATTAATGTACGTGGCAAATCACGTCCCACGGTGGAGCCTGGTCCTGGGATCTCAGATCCAAAGCCCTGTGGACACGGTCTAGTTCAAGGGGAGATTCATCGGGCGTATGTAGCAGATTATTAAAAATGTGGCGTAAGGCGAGTCCAGTTCTCTAGGTGGTATATTTTTGGGTAGGCCACGGACCCGTATATTATTTCTCCTCCCTCTGTTCTCTGCCAGCATATGCATCTGGCAAGATTGCTCAGCCATCGCAACCTCCTGCGCCTCCATTCTTTTAGTCAGTGATGCTATAGCTTGTTCATGGTTATCCACCTTTTCGCCGCATTGCTGAACGTCATCTCTTAATGCAGATAGTTCAGCCTTGTAAAAGGATTCCAATCGGACAATATATTGTTCCATGTCCGTACGTGCGGGTATGTCTATTAACTTAGAATACAGCAGGTGCAGGTCCAGACCTCCTAGTGATGGCATATGTATTTCCCCACTCCCTGTAGGAAGACGGTAATGAGGAGCCAAGGATCCCTGCCATGGGAATATCGGGGGTGTCCCTCCTGTTGGGGCAGCTACAGGGGTGCCCCTCATGTGGGCCAGGGGGTCTTCTGAGCCCTCTATATGCCCCTCAGGGCTAGGTGTTTGTGATGCTACTGCTTGCATTAATGTATGGGCTGTGATAGTTACTTTTGCAGCTTCCCCCTCTCCTGCATCTCTGCCTTCACACTATTTTATTTTCTGTCCTTATGACCAGGGATGTGGAGTCGGAATCATGGAGTCAGTGTCCATATTGGTGTTGTCGTATTTATAAAATGGAACGGCTGACTCTAGAAATATATTATAGACTACTCAAAAAAAATGAAGGGAACACAAAAAAAAATCACTGTCACGCGCTTAGATGGCGCTGACTTTGCTGGATGCTGCTGTGTATGTTGTTTGTCTTTAAGAGCTGCATGGTAGATAGAAGGTCCTTGCTTCTTGTGTTGTGCTCCAGAGCTACATTCACTATTATGTTCAGCTGCTGGTTGAGTGGTTGAAGTGTGACTCACCTGAAATCCCTTCCCCCTGGCTTTAAATAGCCTTCCCTCTCCTCTGTCAGCTGCCGTTTATAGAGTTAGTTGGCGCTTGGTCATTTAGCTGAGAAGAAGTCTTGCTGCTGTGCTGAAGCCTCTCCTGGAGTTCTATTGCCATGGGAGAAGCTGTGATCCCTGACCCGTGGGTGGAGGTAAGGGCCCTCAGCTTAGGCCTAATCAGGAGTTTAGGGTACAGGGTGGCGACTCGGAACTCCTCACCATCAGAGGTACCTCCGAGATCAGAGCGAGCCAGGGACCCCAGCATCAGGGTCAGATTAGGCTCTCCTGACCCCCTTTGCCCATCACACTATCAGGTTACCTGATTCCCTCACCTCCCAAGCGTGACATTCACATCCTGGATCTCAATGAATGAAATATTCCAGATGAAATCTTTATCCACTACAGACTACATAGTGGAATGCATTAAGAACAATTAAGCAAAAAATGATCAATCTAAATCAAAGTTTATATCCCATGGAGGTCTAGATTTGGAATGATACTCAAAATCAAAGTGGAAAATCAAATTACAGGCTGATCCAACTTCAGTGGATATGCCTCAAGACAAGGAAATAACGCTCAGTAGTGTGTGTGGCCTCCACATGCCTGTTTGACCTCCCTAGAACACCTGGGCATGTTCCTGATAAAGCGGCTTAGGTTCTCTTGAAGGATCTTTTCCCAGACATGGATTAAAACATTAATCAATTTCTGGATAGTCTGTGGTGTAACATGGCGTTGGTGGATGGAATGATATAATATATGAAGAACCCTGGCACACCAAAAATAATTATAAGAGCCCAAACATGAATATTGTTGCTTTTAGTGTTCGATTTTTATTTCGTATTCTTTTTGTTCACAAGTGAAATGGCTCTCCGATGCCAGTGAAAAAAAACGTTTTCGGCCATGTAAGGCCTTTCTCAATTTTCACAACTACAAAGTAATATACAAAAAAAAAATTTAACTAACATCGTACAGATAACTGTACGCATGTTAATTGACACGTTAACATATTGATTTAAATATACACAAAAATGTCACAAAAGCAACATAAATCCAATAATATAGTCTATGAACTATAATGAATATACATAAAAATACTCCATGATACAAAAAGGACATCCGTCCTGTGAAAAAATGAAAACATTGCTTAAGTAAACAAAAAAATTTTTTTTATCAATACCTTGTGACAATCATACTATTTCCCTGGTTGAAATTTACAAAAATCAACGTGACGTGAGACACTAGGAAGAAATGAGAAGGAAAAAAAGAATATCAACAAGTAAAGATACCACAAGAAATCTTACACCATGAAATACATAATAAAAATGGACTGGTTAATTAGTATGAGTAACAGGTGGCAAGAAATACCTTGTTACAATCTCTGTTTACATTGCCAAGTGGGTCTCAATCCTGTAAACAGGTATTATTTGAAGCACCTCCAGGTGTGAGCACTAAATAAAACCCTCAGTCAGGGGATATATAAATGAAATCATCTAGAAAAGAGATACACTTAGACACTCATTTTCATTAGTAACAAGTTATAATGAAACAACAGGAAATGGCTCACAGCATATTACCTAATGAATAGTTCATGTATTGGTTGATCCTCAGTAAGCCCTAAACCTCTTACCAATATAATGGGGCATACCTATAAGCAAAAATACAAAACATATACTGATATCAAACACCTGAGAGCGATCCCTGTATATAAAGCATAATGTTACTGCATGTTAATTTACAAGAACGCCGTGGGGGGCTTTCATGAGCTGTGAGCAGCTTCCTGCACACTCAGCCAAGTATTTATAGAAACCAGAAGTGACATTATGTCGGCGCGACAACCTGGTTCTGGTATTTGGAATGCAGGAAGTCGGGCCGTGGAACGCAAACTGTGCATGAGCAGTTGCAAAAAGCGGTACACAGCGTTCTATAATGAATTTTGCAAAGGATACTATAAGGATTGCTTTTCAGAGCACAAAATCTGGCGAAACCAACACTTCATACTCCCGATTAAGTCCCTTAGGTTCAAGAGTCTGTAGCGTAAAAATCCAAAATGCCTCCCTTTCCTTGAGGCGTTTGATTCTGTCACCTCCCTTTCTCATGGGAGGTACATGTTCTAAAATATGGTACCTGAATTGGGAAATACTATGCCCTTTTGAAATGAAATGATAAGGAACAGGTAATAATGTATTTCGACACCTTATTGTTGACATGTTTAGAAATGCGGTCTCGGATATGCTGGACAGTTTCTCCAACATATCCGAGACCACAAGGACACTTTATAAGGTACACGATGTACGAAGATTTGCTTGTAAAAAAATAATTTACATAATACATTTTCCCAGATCTGGGATGGGAAAAAGTGTTGCCCCTCACCAAATTAGAACATTGAAAGCAATTATGGCAAGGAAAATTCCCCTTTTTTAGCATAGATAAACAGATTTGTCAAGATTTGATCTGATTAGATCCAATGTCAGCACTGACTAAATGATCTCGTAAATTCGGAGCCCTTTTATAACACCATAATGTTGGATTTTTGAATTCAGGTATGTTGGGGTATGATTCTGCCAAAACATGGCAATATTTATTAATAATGCCTTTTATTGCATAGTTGAAGGGGTGATAAGAGTTTACAAAGGAAACTCGCTGACTCATAATGGATGATGTGTTACCCATACGTGTACTTGGAAGAGCTAAATGATGTGGGTAAACCCTACTTAGAAATCTAGAAGTCATCTCTTCATGACGTTGTTTTTTAAGGGAGGGATCAGAAACTATTTTGGCAATGCGAAGATGTTGAGAATATGGAAGAGAATTCCTAGTATGTTTGGGATGACAACTGCTGTATAACAGAAAACTGTTTTTATCAGTAGGTTTGCGAAATAAATCAGACTCTAAATCTTGAGATGGAGATAAGAGTGTCTAAAAAACTAATCTCATATGGATCAAAGTGGATGGTAAAGGTCACACCAGGTACAAGTTGATTAATGTGATCAGAAAATTCCTGTAACTTCACTGGTGTACCAATCCAAAGCATGAAGATATCATCTATAAATCTGTACCATAATAAAATATGGTTCTGTGTCAAAGGATTAGATTGAATAAATCTGTCCTCGAAATGCGCCATATATACATTTGCATAGGATGGGGCCACATTACTCCCCATAGCAGTTACTTTTACATGTAGGTAAAATTGATCTTGAAATAAGAAGTTATGGGTGAGTATTATCTTGAGGAATACTAAACAAAATTATTTTTTCACTTCAGATAAATTGGAATATTTGTTTAGAAACCAGTCCATGGAGGTCAAACCATCTGTATGAGTGATGCTGGTATAAAGATTATTGACATCAAGTGTCACCTAAAGAGTATGAGGGTGTATATGCTCAATGGTATTTAATTTAGACAAGAAATCTGATGTATCCCTAATATAGGAAGGGATATGCGGAATAAGTGGAGCCACCATTTTGTCAATAACTATAGCCAGCGGAGAAAGAACAAACCTTTTTATCTACCCCAAAAAATGGGATTTTTCCTTGCCATAATTGCCTTCAATGTTCTAATTTGGTGAGGGGCAACACTTTTTCCCATCCCAGATCTGGGAAAATTTATTATATAAATGATTTTTTTACTTGCAACTCTTCGTACGTCGTGTATTTTATGTACATTGTGTATTTTATATTTATTTCTTCTTAGCAGATTCCCTACAGTTGGTTTCACCAGATTTTGAGTTCTGAAAAGCAATCCTTATAGTATCCTTTGCAAAATTCATTATAGAATGCTGTCAACTGCTTCTTGCAACTGCGCATGCGCAGTTTGCGTTCCACGGCGCGACTTCCTGCGTTCCAAATACCAGAACCAGGTTGTCGTGCCGACATAACGTCACTCCCAGTTTCTATAAATACTTGGCTGAGTGTGCAGGAAGCTGCTCACAGCTCATGAAAGCCCCCCACGGCGTTCTTGTAAGTTAACATGCGGTAACATTATGCTTTATATACAGGGATCGCTCTCAGGCGTTTGATATCAGTATATGTTTTGTATTTTTGCTTATAGGTCTGCCCCATTATATTGGTAAGAGGTTTAGGGCTTACTGAGGATCAACCAATACATTTGGTAATATCCCTTTATTTTATTTTCTATTACTTAAGGCAATGTTCTAGCTGTGAGCCATTTCCATAACTGTTGTTTCATTATACTTGTCAGGCTGGTTTCACACTACGATTTTTTTGAAATTCGATGCTGTCCGATATAAATCGGACAGCATCGGATCCAAACTGATCACTGCAATCGGATGCCAAATAGGCATCCGTTCCCGACATTTTGCAGGATCAGTTTGGCTGGCTCCTCCTGTTATCTGCTCCTCTCTGCCTGCTGTCATCTGTTCTCCCCTCTTCTCCCCTGTGTTAACCCCTCTTCTCCCCTGTGTTAACCGTTCTCCCTCTGGTACTCCCCTCCTCTCCCTCTCCTCTGGAATAAAAAATAATCTGTGTTCTCACCTGTGCACGAGTCCCCTGGCCTCTCCAGCTGTCTTCTTCTGATCCTAGGACCTCGCGTGATGTCACAGTCACATGACCGGTTACTGCGGTACCGGTCATGTGACTGTGACATTACGGCAGGTCCTACAGGTAGGATGTGCTGAAGACGCCGGGGGACTCGTGGACAGGTGAGCATACATATTCTTTATTTTTAACCGCTGCCTTACTTAATTTTACTTCAGCAATGTATGTATATACATTGCGGAAGTAAAATTAGATAGATAGGAGCAGTTTTAGTGTACTGACCATGCTCAGTACACTAAAATCGGATCCGAGGAGACATCAGATGTTTCCTCAGACCCTGCTCCATAGAGCCCCATGTTACAGGGATCGGATTGGATTTGGCATAATTGCCATCCGATCTGTCAGATCTGATTTTTTACGATTTTTGATTCGGATGCAAAAATCGTACCAGTCTCCGATTTTTGCACCGGAAAGAAATTGTACAAAATCAGATCGGACGCGATTCGGATGGCATTTAGTGCACATCCGAATCGGTTCGATCCCCATAGGATCACATGGGACCAAATTCGGATCCAATGCTGTCCGAATTCTATCGGACAGCGTCAGATTTCAAAAAATCGTAGTGTGAAAACCAGCCTTACACTTAGAGACTCATTTCTCATTAGTATCTCTTTTCTAGATGACTTCATTTATATATCCTCTGACTGAAAGTTTTATTTAGTGCTCACACCTGGAGGTGCTTCAAATAATACCTGTTTACAGGATTGAGACCCACTTGGCAATGTAGACAGAGATTGTAACAAGGTATTTCTTGCCACCTGTTACTCATACTAATTTACCAGTCCATTTTTATTATGTATTTCATGGTGTAAGATTTCTTCTGGTATTTTTACTTGTTGATATTCTTTTTTTCCTTATCATTTCTTCCTGGTGTCTCACGTCACGTTGATTTTTGTAAATTTCAACCAAGCAAATAGTATGATTGTCACAAGGTATTGATAAAAAATTTTTTTGGTTTACTTAAGCAGTGTTTTCATTTTTTCACAGGACGGATGTCCTTTTTGTATCATGGAGTATTTTTATGTATATTCATTATAGTTCATAGATTACATTATTGGATTTATGTTGCTTTTGTGACATTTTGTGTATAATTAAATCAATATGTTAACTGTATGCATATTAATTGACACATGTTATCTGTACGATGTTACATTTTTTTCTCTGTATATTACTTTGTAGTTGTGAAAATTGAGAAAGGCCTTACATGGCCGAAAACATTTTTTTCACTGGCATTGGAGAGCCATTTCACTTGTGAACAAAAAGAATACGAAATAAAAATTGAGCACTAAAAGCAACAATATTCATGTCTGGACTCTTATAATTATTTTTGGTGTGCCAGGGTTCTTCATATATTGTATTACTATTTTCACCTGAGGACCCTTTTCGGATTTACGGTAGAGCCGAGCACTATTCAGATAATTATGGTGGATGGAATGAGACATGATGTCCCAGATGTGCTTGATTGGATTCAGGTCTGGGGAAAGGGCAGGCCAGTCCATAGTATCAATGCCTTTATCATGCAGGAACTGCTAACACACTTCAGTCACATACAGTCTAGCATTTTATGCATCAGAAGGAACCCAGGGGCCACTGCACCTACATATGGTATCACAATGGGTCTGAGGATCTCATCCCGGTACCTAATGGCAGTCAGGGTCCCTCTGTCTAGCATATGGAGGGCTGTGTGGCTCTCTAAAGAAATGCCTTCCATATAGTTACTGATCCACCGCCAAACCGGTAATGCTAGAGCATGTTGCATCAGAACATTATTCATGTTTGTCACATGTGCTCAGTGTGAACCCGCTCTCATCCGTTAAGAGCACATGGCACAATGACGAATCTGCCAATCTTTGTCTTCTATGGCAAATGCAAATTGCGCTGCATGGTGTTGAAATGTAAGCACAAATGCCACTTGTAGATGTAGGGTCATGACATCACCCTCAGTCTGTTTCTGACAATTTGAGCAAACACATGGATATCAGTGGCCTGCTGAAGGTCATTTTGCAGGGCTCTGGCAATGCTCCTCCTTGCATAAAGGTGGTGTGTAGCAGTCTAGTCACAAGGTTGTTGACCTCCTACAGCCCAATTCACATCTCTTGGTATATTGGCCTGTCTCCTGGTATCTGCTCCATGATCTGGACACTGTGCTGATAGAAACAGCTACCGTATATACTCGTGTATAAGCCGACCGTGTATAAGCCAACCCCCCTACTTTGCCCCAAAACTGGGAAAACTTATTGACTCGCGTATAAGCCGAGGGTGGACTCCAGCACAGGTATACAACCCCCAGCAGTGAGGTATACAGCAGCCTCCCCAGTGGTAGTATACAGCAGCAGCCCCAGTGGTAGTATACAGCAGCCCCAGAGGTATATACAGCCCAGAGGTATATGCAGCTCCAGAGGTATATGCAGCCCAGATGCAGCCCCAGAGGTATATGCAGCCCCAGAGGTATATGCAGCCCCAGAGGTATATGCAGCCCCAGAGGTATATGCAGCCCCATATGCAGCCCAGAGGTATATGCAGCCCAGAGGTATATGCAGCCCCAGAGGTATATGCAGCCCCAGAGGTATATGCAGCCCCAGAGGTATATGCAGCCCCAGAGTTATATTTCAGCCCCAGAGGTATATACAGCAGCAGCAGCCCCAGTGGTATATACATCAGCAGCCCCAGTGGTAGTATACAGCAGCCCAGAGGTATATGCAGCCCCAGAGGTATATGCAGCCCCATATGCAGCCCCAGAGGTATATACAGCAGCAGCAGCCCAGTGGTATATACATCAGCAGCCCCAGTGGTAGTATACAGCAGCCCAGAGGTATATGCAGCCCAGAGGTATATGCAGCCCATATGCAGCCCCAGAGGTATATGCAGCCCCAGAGGTATATGCAGCCCCAGAGGTATATGCAGCCCCAGAGGTATATACAGCAAGCACAGCCCCAGTGGTATATACATCAGCAGCCCCAGTGGTAGTATACAGCAGCCCCAGAGGTATATGCAGCCCCAGAGGTATATGCAGCCCCATATGCAGCCCCAGAGGTATATGCAGCCCAGAGGTATATGCAGCCCCATATACAGCCCCAGTGCAGCCCCAGAGGTATATACAGCCCCAGAGGTATATGCAGCCCCATATACAGCCCCATATACAGCCCAGAGGTATATACAGCAGCCGCAGCCCCAGGCTGTATACAGCCGCAGCCCAGGGCTGTATACAGCAGCACCCCAGGGCTGTATACAGCAGCAGCCCCAGGGCTGTATACAGCCGCAGCCCCAGGGCTGTAATACAGCCGCAGCCCAGGGCTGTATACAGCCGCAGCCCCAGGGCTGTATACAGCCGCAGCCCCGGAGGTATACAGGCCCCCCATCAAGTTCCAGGGCCCCCCACCTTGCGCGCAGCCTGTAAAGGAAAATCATACTTGCCAGAGTCCAGTCGCGCGTCCGCAGCTGCCGACATGACGATCCCGGCTCCATTCAGCGTCTTCCGGCTTCCTGTGCGCGCGGGCAATGACGTCATTGCCCGCGACTACAGGAAATGGGAAGACGCTGAATGGAGCCCGGATCGTCATGTCGGCAGCTGCGGACGGCGCGACTGGACTCTGGCAAGTATGATTTTCCTTTACAGGCTGCGCGCAAGGTGGGGGGGGCCCTGGAACTTGATGGGGGGCCTGTATACCTCCGGGGCTGCTGCGGTATTTTTTTATTTTTTTTTATATACTCGCATATAAGCCGAGGGGGGACTTTTCAGCCCAAATTTTGGGCTGAAAAACTCGGCTTATACGCGAGTATATACGGTAACCTTCTTGCCACACCTCACATTGATGTGCTGCCCTGAATGAGCTGCACTACCTGAGCAACTTATGTGGGTTATAGACACCGCCTAAAGCTACCTATAGTGGTAAGAGCAATGAAAAAATGCAAAAGTGACCAAAACAACAACCAAAAAGGATTAGAACAGAGATATAGTGTGGTCATCAGGCTGTCTTGCTAGTTGCCTATTATTTCTACCGTTGACTCTTCCATTTGCACAACAGCAGGATAAATTGCTTTACAGTGTTGCTTCTTAAATGGACAGGTTAATTTCACTGAACTGTGATTGACATTTTGTTGCTTAAACATTTCCTTTGTTTTTTTTGAGCAGTGTATATTCGGTACAGTTATTTCAATGCAGTATGTGCTGAATATTTTTTTTCCAAAAGAATTTGGGAAAATTATGAAATGTCTGTTTTATTTCTGATCTAAAGATCTTGGCTTTTAGTTGAGATAAATGTGTGCTGCAATATATGTGCATGCTCAGTAGTGAAGCTACAGGTAAGAGATAAAAGAATTTTCTTAAAGGAGTAGAATCACTTGCTGTTTTACCTGTCCCAAAAAGGAGGTTTAATCGTAGATGGCACTGCTGCTTCAATGAAACGCAGAGAGACACTGCTATTAGAAAATAAAAGTCTTCTGGCAGTTGCTTTTGTGGACCCAAGTCATTGTATATTGCTGGATGATTGACTGCTTACTAAAGGAAAAGAAGCTATAAAAGAGGTAGCAGTTAGAATGAGTGAGCTACAGCACTCCCAAAATCAAGAATTGTGTTGTATCAGTTCTACTGCTGCCATATCTTCAGATACATCAGGAGAGGAGTACAATTTTAAAAAGTATTTGGATGACATGGAGCAAGCAAAGCATTGGCGCAGGAAAAAAAAAAAGATTCTATTTCCATAGCTAACAGATTGAGAGCAAATGAAATATTTTGCTAAAATATGGCTAGAATAGTAGGAGAGTTCAACAGTTCATTAAAACGGACAGTGCATGTAGCAATTCCTTTACATCCTGAAAATGTTACAGATGTTGCCCACATGCTTTCCACTTTACCTTCAACCCAAATTAGTGTAGAGAGGTTGTTCTCCAACCTTAAACACCTTTACCCCTGTGCGATTTTCTAATCTTCCAAGAGCCATAACTTTTTTATTTTTTCTGTCAATATAATATAAACAAATGAGTGCTTGTTTTTTGCGGGACAATTTGTACATTTGAATTACATCATTTATGTTACCATATAGTGTACTGGAAACTGGAAAAAAAATCCACGTGTGGTGAAATTGCAAAAAAAGATGCAATTACAGGATATTTATTTATTTATTTATTTATAAATCATGTTCACTATATGGTAAAACTGTCATGTGTGTACTCGGGTAGGTACGAGTGTGTAGATACCCAACATGTATACTTTTACGTTTATCGAAGTGATGAAAATATTTTTTTTTAAGTTTTTAAAGCAAAAGAATTGCCCCTTTAGCACCATTTCCTGTGACCTATAGTGTTCTCATTTTTGGGGATCTGGGGCTGTGTGACGGCTTATTTTTTGCGGCATGAGGATGTTTCTAATTATACCATTTTTGGGTAGATGTGATGTTTTGATCGCCAGTTATTGCAATGTTGCGGCGACTAAAAAAAAACCAATTTTGGCATTTGGACTTTTTTTTCTCTATTACGCAGTTTACAGATCTGACTATTTGCTTTCATATTTTGATAGATTGGGCATTTCTGAATATGGCGATACGGAAGGTGTATTTTTTTAAAAATATTTTTATTTTTAATAGGGGAAAAAAAAGAGGGTGCCTTAGCATTACACAGTGCGGTTGCCCATGTTATGCAGAGAGATGCTTCAGCATCACTCTACATAGCACAAATGGGCACAAGTGACTGGAAGTTGTGGGGTGTGAGCGGCTCAGGTGGTAGGCGTGGTTTGCAGTCAGTGGTCATAACTCACTGTTTCACTGAGGGAATAAACGTTAATTTTTAAGTCCACGAGGTAATGAAGGTGATTATGATAGAAGCGGGGGTCTGGGGTTAAGACCAGCAGGTGGAGAGGGTGTCGGGGGCAAAGCCCCTCCTTGCATGAACCACTATAGCGCACGGACGGCCGCCCCGCCACACCTTACAACTAAACTGGTCCCGCCCATTAATACATTTTAAATATGCAAGGGGGGTGTGGGGCAGTTAGAAAGCATGATTTTAAGATTAAAAGTGCTGATCGGATCGCTGATCCGATCAGCGCTGTTAACTAAACATTAGCTGATCAGATCAGGTGATGTGTGGGAGATGGTGAGAGCGGAGTGCGTGAGCCTGCATGAAAAGGAAGGGGCACGGCCAAAGGAGTACTATTATGCCATTGGTCGAGAAGGAATTAAAGCAATTAGATCAGATTTGAGGTCATCTATGAAGGAGGATCTGATGGAGGCGTACTGAAATGTTATTCAGTACGTTTTTGATGAAAACTTTATTCCCCACTTAAAGGGATCCAGTCACCTCCAAAACGCCTCCTAAGCTAGCAAAACATGTCCCTGCAGCATCCCATCACTAATCTCACACTCCTTTTGTCTCCTAAAAGCATCCTGTGAAAGTGCATAAAAACGTTTTAATACTCACTCATTAGTGATTATAATTAGCAGTGACTATATTCTTTAGTCACCAAGGCGGGCTGTTTTGCAGCTCCAGGATCCACGCTGTCTGTGTGTGTTCTGCTGTGATGTGCAGGCATTGCCCTCCTCTCTCTATCACTCACAGAATGCAAATCATTAGTCCTGCCTTCAGTTTCAGTTTCACAGCAGCACAGACAGAGAGAGAGAGGGCTGGATCCTGGAGCTGCTAAATAACACCCCCTGGTGACTAAAGAATATGGCCCCTGCTAATTATAATCACTAATGAGTAAGTATTAAAACGTTTTTCTCCACTTTCACAGGATGCTTATAAGAGACAAAAGAAGTGTGATATTAGTGATAGGATGGTGCAGGGACATGTTTTGATAGCTTAGGAGGCATTCTGGACGAGACAGGATCCCTTTAATGCATAGTGCA
This sequence comes from Allobates femoralis, assembly GCA_033576535.1. Taxonomy (NCBI): domain Eukaryota; kingdom Metazoa; phylum Chordata; class Amphibia; order Anura; family Aromobatidae; genus Allobates; species Allobates femoralis. Next base: position 404,454,135 of record JARQOC010000003.1, read on the forward strand.
TTGCATATTTACAAGATATTAATGTTTGTGCTCTAAAGTTGTAGTCCAATAAATGTATATTATGTACTACCTAAATGGTTTGATTATGGTATCACAATGGTGATGAAAAGCCTGATGTTACCAATTTACTACAGTAAATTTATCACTTAAGCATGCACCATGAGAGAGTCAGAGTCGGATTCAGGGAAATTAAGGAGTCAAAGATTTGGCTTACTGACTCCACAGTCCTGCTTATGGCTAGTAGATTAACATTGCATAGATTGCAATGGGGAAAAATGTACCTGTAAAACAGGGATTTTTGTGTACTCACCGTAAAATCCTTTTTTCCGAGCTCATCATTGGGGGACACAGGACCATGGGTTCATGCTTTTCTGCCACTAGGAGGCAACACTACATCAAGATAAAAGTTAAGTCCTCCTTCCTGCAGTATACACCCATCCGTAGGCGTAGCTATTCAGTTTAGTACTAGAGCAGAAGGAGAACGTGTTAACATAATAAGGTACAAGAGGCGTACCAGAATTCTGTACAGACTATTAAATTAGATAGGGCGGGTGCTGTGTCCCCCAATGATGAGCTCGGAGAAAAGGATTTTACGGTGAGTACACAAAAATCCCTGTTTCTCTTTCGCATCATTGGGGGACACAGGACCATGGGATGTCCTAAAGCAGTCCCTGGGTGGGAGTTAAAGTAGCAGTCGAGCATCATGCGCCAGCCACTTACAGATGCGCGACTGCCGCTTGCAGGATTTTTCTACCTAGGCTTGTGTCCGCAGAGGCCTGGGTGTGAATGTTGTAGTGTTTGGTGAAGGTATGCAGGCTGGATCAGATTGCAGTCTTGCAAACCTGGGTTGCCGAGGCGTGGTGATGAGTGGCCCATAAGGCGCCCAGTGAACGAGTTGATTGGGTCTTGATCCCTGCTGGGATAGGTATGTTTTTGACGCGGTAGGACTTTTGGATTGTTGAGCAGGTCCACCTTGCCAGTGTGGAGTTGGAAGCAGCCATCCCTTTCCTAGGTCATTTGGGGATGACAAACAGCGTTTCTGTCTCATGGAATGATGCGGTTTGTGAGACGCAACGTCTGAGGGTCCTTAAGAGGTCCAAGGTATGAAGTTGATTTTCAAGCGGTATACCGGAGCTGGGCAAAAGGATGGGAGGACAATGTCCACATTGAGGTGGAAGTGAGACACCACCTTGGGCAAGAAGGACGGAGACAGCCAGAGAACTACTTTATCCTTGTGGAAAGACAGGATGGGGGGGCGGCAGGATAGGGCGGCTAGTTTTGACACGCGCCTGATTGATGTGATTGCGACTAGGAAGACAACTTTCTATGAGAGGTGGAGTACAGATACCTCTTGCAGAGGCTTGAACGGGTGCTTCTGTAAGCTGCCCAGAACAAGGTTTAGGTCCCAGACAGTGACGGGTGTCTTGTAGGGGGACCGCTTGTGCGAGACCCCTTGAATGAAAGTTTTGACCTGTGGTTTTGTCGCAATCCTGCATTGGAATAGAACCCTTAGGGCCGAGATTTGTCCCTTGATGGAGCTGAGTGCTAGGTCCGAGTTAAGGCCGGTTTGAAGGAACTCTAGGATTGTAGGAATGGAAAACTGGGGTGGGTTATGGTGGCGGTCTTTGCACCACTGGAAAAAAGATTATCCAGGTGCGGTGATAGATGTGGGAGAACGTTGGTTTGCGTGCGTTAATTATGGTGGTTATCACTTCTGATGGGATCCCTGCTTGGGTTAGGAACCAGGATTCAATAGCCATGCCGTTAAAGACAGGGCCCGAGTTCTGGAGGTAAATGGGGCAATGAGTATTACTTGAACTCTTTCCACTTTGATCTTTCTGATCACTCACGGGATCAGCGGTATTGGGGGAAAGATGTATGGCAGTCAGAATGTGTGCCAAGGGAGGACTAGTGAGTCTACTCCCAGCGCTAAGGAATCCCGGGACCAGGCTACAAAGGCCGGGACTTTGGAGTTCATTTCTGATGCCATGAGGTCGACGTCGGGGGTTACTCATCACCGACAGATTAGTAGCAAGACTTCTGGATGTAGGGACCAGTCTCCTAAGGCCAGTCCTTGGCGGCTCAGGAAATCCGCTGCGCAGTTGTCCACTCTGGGGATGTAGACTGCTGAGATGGGTGACTATGTTCTTTCTGTCCATTGTAGGATATGCTCCACTTCGTGCACTGCGGATTTGCTGCGTGTGCCACCCTGATGATTGATGTACGCTACTGCCATTGTGTTGTCTGATTGAATGCGGATGGAGTGACTGGTTAGTAGGTGGTGGAAGTATTGAGTGGCTAAGTGGATAGCCGCAGCTGTAGAATGTTGTTCGGGAGGTGTGACTTTTGGGGCGTCCAGCGGCCCTGAGCCGTGTGTTGGCCATAGACAGCCCTCCAGCCGATTCAGTTAGCGTCGGTGGTTACAACTAGCCACTGGACTGGGAAAAAGGATTTTGCCTGCGTTAGTGCGGATGGCCTTGTCCACCAGGTGTCTTTTTTACTTGCGTGGGTAGGTGGTGCTTACGGTCGCGGCTGAAGGGACTTTTGTCCTAAGCTGAGAGGAGGACCAGCTGCAGAGTTTGGAAGTGTATGTGGGCCGTCAGTTATCTTGTGGTTGTGTGGCTAATATCTGGTGTGGTAGGATATATACTATATCTGAGTACAAGTGCTATTTTATATGTTATAGTAGTTGAGGTTCTGACCCGGAAGGCAGTTTGGCGGATGCACATACCGTAGTTAAGAGCTTGTTTTTGGGCTAACCGACAGAGCCTTCTGATTACTGCTTTCGTTTGTTGCCCAGTGCTGAGAGGCAGTTTGACCTGGCTACCGAATCTTACGCGGGTTCTACCGAGAACGGCCTGTATAGAGTTGCATCTTGGGTGTGTTATGTTAATCACTGTCTCACTGGCAGTTGGGGCAGAAGTCCTAAGCTGCTGAAGTGGAGGGCTATGGAGCACATGGCAGTGGTGTTTTCTGCACACTGCCTGTATGGAAAACCTATAGACTAATGCTTCGGCCAGTTAGGCTGATCTTGTGGGTTAGAATTGTGTGCTGAGATGACCGCTGAACAGAGTTCTAGGCTCTGTTAGGCGCTGAGACAGACGGATTTGTAACTTAATCTTGACGTGTACAGTTATACAGTGCCTACAAGTAGTATTCAACCCCCTGCAGATTTAGGTGGTTTGATAAGATGCAAATAAGTTAGAGCCTTCAAACTGCAAACTAGAGTAGGATTTATTAACAGAAGCATAAATCTAACAAACCAAAAAGTTATGTTGCTCAGTTGAATTTTTATAAATTTTAAACATAAAAGTGTGGGTCAATTATTATTCAACCCCTAGGTTTAATATTTTGTGGAATAACCCTTGTTTGCAATTACAGCTAATAATCGTCTTTTATAAGACCTGATCAGGCCGGCACATGTCTCTGGAGTTATCTTGGCCCACTCCTCCATGCAGATCTTCTCCAAGTTATCTAAGTTCTTTGGGTGTCTCATGTGGACTTTAATCTTGAGCTCCTTCCACAAGTTTTCAATTGGGTTAAGGTCAGGAGACTGACTAGGCCACTCCATCACCTTGATTTTTTCCCTCTTGAACCAGGCCTTGGTTTTCTTGACTGTGTGCTTTGGGTCGTTGTCTTGTTGGAAGATGAAATTACGACCCATCTTAAGATCCTTGATGGAGGAGCAGAGGTTCTTGGCCAAAATCTCCAGGTAGGCCGTGCTATCCATCTTCCCATGGATGCGGACCAGATGGCCAGGCCCCTTGGCTGAGAAACAGCCCCACAGCATGATGCTGCCACCACCATGCTTGAATTTAGGGATGGTATTCTTGGGCTCGTATACAGTGTCATCCAGTCTCCAAACGTCACGTGTGTGGTTGGCACCAAAGATCTCGATCTTGGTCTCATCAGACCATAGAACCTTGAACCAGTATGTCTCAGAGTCCTCCAAGTGATCATGAGCAAACTGCAGACGAGCCTTGACATGACGCTTTGAAAGTAAAGGTACCTTACAGGCTCGTCTGGAATGGAGACCATTGTGGTGGAGTACGTTACTTATGGTATTGACTGAAACCAATGTCCCCACTGCCATGAGATCTTCCCAGAGCTCCTTCCTTGTTGTCCTTGGGTTAGCCTTGACTCTTCGGACAAGCCTGGCCTCGGCACAGGAGGAAACTTTCAAAGGCTGTCCAGGCCGTGGAAGGCTAACAGTAGTTCTATAAGCCTTCCACTTCCGGATGATGCTCCCAACAGTGGAGACAGGTAGGCCCAACTCCTTGGAAAGGGTTTTGTACCCCTTACCAGCCTTGTGACCCTCCATGATCTTATCTCTGATGGCCTTGGAATGCTCCTTTGTCTTTCCCATGTTGACCATGTATGAGTGCTGTTCACAAGTTTGGGGAGGGTCTTAAATAGTCAGAAAAGAGATAATTAATCCACACATGTGAAGCTCATTGTTCTTTGTGCCTGAACTACTTCTTAATACTTTAGGGGGACCAAACAGAATGCTGGTGGTTTGAGGGGTTGAATAATAATTGACCCACACTTTTATGTTTAAAATTTATTAAAATTCAACTGAGCAACATAACTTTTTGGTTTGTAAGATTTATGCTTCTGTTAATAAATCCTACTCTCGTTTGCAGTTTGAAGGCTCTAACTTATTTGCATCTTATCAAACCACCTAAATCTGCAGGGGGTTGAATACTACTTGTAGGCACTGTATGTACTAAACGAGTATATGCCTGTTTATATGCTGCTAGCTTTAATTATCTTGCTAGCCAATGTAGTATGTTTTGTGTTATGCGAGTGCGGTTATGTGGTGTTGGCGGTTTGCAGGGCAACGTGTTTCAGCGCATGTGAGCTATGGTGGAAGAATCAACGTTGGTAGTGAGTTTGGCTTACTAAATAACATAAGGTACCGTAGCCATCCCAATTTCCTACTTGGTATATGGGAGCTGACGGTTTGGCTTGCTGAGTGGCGAGCAGATTGAACGGTCAGTGATGTTGGTGCATGTGGTAAGCGGCAGTTCTGACCGGTGGACTGTGGGCAAAATCCAGAGGTCCATTAAGCACTAGACTACAGGTAACTGGGTTACTGTGCTGTGAACAAAGTTGAAGACTGAATAAAGTCCAAGGATATATCCGGGCACTACCGACTCTTGACCTTATACACACTCCAAGCCGCTGGGACCTGCACACATAGGGCTCTATTTAGGGCTAGGTGTTGCACAATCCTGTAAGATCATTATTATACTGCTTTAAAGATGAGAAAAAAAGAGAATTTTGTTTACGTACCGTAAATTCTTTTTTCTTGAGTCATCAATGGGAGACCCAGACAATGGGGTTTAGGGCACTGCCCTCCGGAGGCCACACTAGGTACTACAAGTTTGTAGACAACGCCCCCTCCGCATATAAACCCCTACCGCAGGGAAGACCCTCAGTTTGGTTCATAAGCTGCGAGGAGACAAAATAAACCACACCCGATACCTCGGGAAAGAAACCGTACACAGACGGTCCAACAACCCGGAATAAACTGTCCCAACAGGGAACAGATCAAATGCAAACATGCAACGGAACAACTGGGTGGGTGCTGGGTCTCCCATTGATGACTCAAGAAAAAAGAATTTACGGTACGTAAACAAAATTCTCTTTTTTCTGATCATCATAATGGGAGACCCAGACAATGGGGATGTCCTAAAGCAAAACCCCAGGGCGGGAAGAGTTCCTCAAAGACGTATAAAGATACGGTCCCCCTCAAAGGTGGGCAACCGCCGCCTGGAGGACCCGCCTGCCCAAACTTGCATCCGCAGAGGCATGGGCATGCACCATATAGTGCTTAGAGAAAGTGTGCAGGCTGGACCAAGTGGCCGCCTGACACACCTGCAGAGCTGAAGCGCGATGTCGCAAAGCCCAGGAAGCACCGACAGCTCTGGTCGAGTGCGCCTTCAAGCCCACCGGAAGAGGCTGACCCGCAGAACGGTAAGCCTCCTGAATGGGTGCCTTGATCCATCTGGCCAAGGTCGATTTTGATGCCGCGGACCCCTTACAGCGACCCGCCGTAAGGATGAACAAAGAGTCAGAACTCCGGAAGGAGGCAGTCCTGGACACATAAATGCGTACAGCCCTCACTAGATCCAGAGTGTGGAGGTCGCTCTCAACCTGATGAACAGGAGCGGGACAAAATGATGGAAGAACAATCTCTTGGTTCAAGTGGAAACCACTTTCGGCAAAAATTCCGCCCGCGGGCGCAACACCACCTTGTCTTGGTGGACTACCAGAAAGGGTGACTTGCACGAAAGTGCAGCCAATTCTGAAACCCGTCTCAGAGATGTAATTGCCACCAGAAAAACCACTTTCTGGGACAGATGAGAGAGGGAGACGTCCCTCAAAGGCTCGAACGGCGGTTTCTGCAGAGCCGTCAGGACCATGTTAAGGTCCCAAGGATCCAGAGGTCGCCTATATGGCGGGACCACCCGAGACACCCCTTGCAGAAACTGACGGACCTTAGGAAGGAGCGCCAAACGCCTGTCAAACAGCACTGAAAGAGCTGATACTTGACCCTTCAGGGAGCTGAGGGATAAGCCCAATTGCAAACCCGACTGTAGGAAAGCCAACAACGTCGGGATGGACAAGGGCCACGGTGCCCGTCCAGCAGAGGCACACCAGGAGAAAAAGATTTTCCACGTTCTGTGGTATATCTTCCTGGATACGGGCTTCCTGGCCCGATTCATAGTGGCAACCACTGTAGGAGAGAAGCCCCTGGATGTTAGCAGCCAGGCCTCAAGAGCCATGCAGTCAATCTGAGGGCCCTGGAATTGAGGTGGAAGAATGGGCCTTGCGCGAGAAGATCTGCGCGTTCTGGAAGAGCCCATCGGCGTCCGCCTGACAGTTGCCACAGATCCGGATACCAGGACCTCCTGGGCCAATCCGGAGCCACTAGAATGGCTATGTTGCACTCCGTCCTGATTTTCCACAAAACCTTGGGAATCAGAGCTAGAGGTGGGAACACATATGGTCGATGGAAGCTGGGCCAACTCAGGATCAGGGCGTCTGCCCCCAGAGACTCAGGATCCCATGATCTCGCCATGTATTGCGGCACCTGATGATTCAGCCGCGAGGCCATCAGATCCACGTCCGGAGTGCCCCATCTGCTGCAGATGTCCCGGAAGACGTCTGGATGAAGAGACCACTCTCCGGCGTCCATCCCCTGCCGGCTCAGGTAGTCGGCCTCCCAGTTCTCGACCCCTGGGATGTGAACTGCGGAGATCAGGCAGTCGTTGTCCTCCACCCAGGATAGAATGCGGTGGACTTCGGCGAGGGCCTGAGCACTTCTGGTCCCTCCCTGATGATTTATATAGGCGACGGCCGTCGCATTGTCGGACTGCACCCGAATGGGCTTTCCTGACAGGAATTTCTGAAACGCCAAGAGCGCCAGATAGACCGCCTTGATCTCCAGCACGTTGATCTGCAACGCCGACTCTGACTGAGTCCAGAGGCCTTGAGCCCTGTGGTGTAAGAACACCGCACCCCAGCCCTTCAGACTGGCGTCGGTGGTTACCACTAACCACGACGGTTTGAGGAAGGACCGGCCCCGTGACAAGTGACGTGGCTGGAGCCACCACTGCGGGGAATCCCTGGTCGGTTGGGAAAGTGCCACCAGCCGATTCAGAGAGACCGTCCTCTTGTCCCATCGGCGGAGAATCTCCAGCTGGAGAGGACGGAGGCGAAACTGTGCGAAAGGCACCGCCTCTATCGCAGCTACCATGCGCCCCACCAGCTTCATCAATACCCGTAGGGATGATTGTGGTGACAGGAGGACATTCTGCACTCCTGAGTGGATCGCCAGCTGCTTGGCTCGTGGCAGAGACACCAGGGCTGAGTCCGTGTGGAAGTCCATGCCCAGATATGTCAATGACTGGGTCGGAACCAGGGTCGACTTCTGGATATTGAGAAGCCACCCGAACTGTTCCAGAGACTTCATGGTCACCTCCAGGCTTTGCCGACAAAGGTGTTCCGATGGCGCCCTGACCAGTAGGTCGTCCAGATAGGGTATGACGGCATGCCCCTGCACGTGTAGGAGAGCCATCATAGAGGCCATCACTTTTGTGAACACCCGCGGTGCCGAGGCCAGCCCGAAAGGCAGCGCCACAAATTGGAAGTGTTCTTCCCCCACTGCAAATCTCAACCAGCGCTGATGAGCCGGTGCAATGGGCACGTGAAGGTAAGCGTCTCGGATATCTATCGACGCTAGGAAGTCCCCCTGTGACACAGCCGCGATCACGGAGCGCAGGGATTCCATACGGAACTTCCGAACCAACACGTGACGGTTGAACAATTTTAGGTCCAGAACCGGGCGGAAGGAGCCGTCCTTTTTTGGGACAATGAAGAGGTTGGAGTAAAAACCCCGAAACCTCTCCCCGGAAGGCACTGGGACCACTACTCCGTCTCTGCGGAGTCCCTCCAACACCAGATGAAAAGCCTGAGCCTTTTCTGGAGATGGAACAGACCGATGGAATCGGTGTGTTGGCCGCGACGTCAGCTCTATCCTGTAGCCGCGTGAGACTACGTCTCGGACCCACTGATCTTGAACGAGGAGCAACCATCTGTCCTGAAAACGGGACAGGCGGCCCCCCACCTGTGGGGCGGCAGGACTGGAGAGCGAGTCATGCGGAAGTGGGTTTGGGGGTGGCAGCTGCTGCCCCCGTTGACTTCTTCTGACGACCTTTGGGGCGCCACTGAGTAGCGGGCTTGCCCCCTCTGTCCGTGCGAGCGGACGAAGCTGAGGACTGCGAGCTGGACCGAAAGGACCACTGTTTTGGGTTCCTTTTGACGGTATACCGTGGCTTAGGCTTATTCTGTGGGATCTTAGACTCCGCAGAATCCTTGATTAGCTTATCCAGCTCGGTGCCAAAAAGTCTGTCGCCAGAGACTGGAAGATTCTGCAGAATCTTCTTAGACGTGGCATCTGAGTCCCATAGACGCAGCCACAACAACCTGCGAATCGCTATAGCATTGGCCGAAGCCACAGCAGAGCGGGTGGCAGTTTCTAGGGTCGCAGTCCTGGCGTAATCTGCATAGGCCCTTGCCCTATCAGTAAGCGCCAGGACCTCTGTATTGGACCCCGCCAGGTCAGTGATACCATCTAAGCAGGACGTGATCGCCTGCAGAGTCCAGACCGTGGCAAAATTAGGGGCAAATGAAGACCCCACAGCCTCATAGGAAGACTTGGCGAGTTGCTCGACCTGTCTATCCGTCGCGTCCTTCAATGAGGAGCTATCAGAGGCAGAGAACAGGGAGCGTGCAGCAATCCTGGTCATGGAAGCGTCCACCTTCGGGGACTGCGACCATTCCTGAAGCACCTCCTGTGGAAAGGGGAAGCGAGTGTCCTTAGATTTGCAGACATAACGCCGCCCAGGATGAATCCTGGGTGCTCTAACCACCCTTCCAAAATTAGTGTGGTCCATAAAGGAGCCACATGGGCGAGCCTCCGGCTGCAGCCACTGATACACCTCCTTAGGGTGCAGTTCCACCTCCTCAGGGGGTGCCACGAGATGTAGAGTCTCGTTGATAGAGGACACCAGATCCTCTACCCCGTCAGGTGGTTCTGACATAGATTCAAGCATTGAACCCCCATCCTCCTCGTCACCATCAGAGTGACGCTCCTCCTCAGAGAGGTTCTGGATCTCGGGTGAGTCATCTCGGCGAGCCCGCTTAAGGGGTCTAGCAGCAGAAAGAGATGACACCCAGGGGTAACTTGAAGGAGCAGCTGGGCTTCCCAGTCTCCTAGTCAGTGCCTCCAGGGATTGCGACATGGAGGACAATTTGGATAACACAGATTCGTTAATCTTATTCTGTGTTTCCCATTGCCCTGAGATCACCTGAACCTCAGGGTACAGCACCGGAGCTGCAGTCTCTGCAGAATCAGTCCGGGCTTCTGGGCATCCGCAATTATTGCAGGACCCCTCAACCAGCGTCCCGGTGCATGTAGCACAGGTAGTGGTAGAATTGTCTGCCTTCACAGCACTTTTCTTTGCTGGGGCCATGCTGACAGCAGAGGAAAAGAATAAGCCAAGTAGGAAACCGGAACACCGGCGGCTTACCGACCGCTTCAATGCGGTGGAGGGGAGCGGTGTGTGTGTGGCCTCCGCGAGGGTAATGACCGGTCTCCTCCGGGAGCGCAGCAGTGCACTCATCCAGTCCCAGTTGAGGAGAAAATGGCCGCCGCCAGTAAAGACGTGGGCGGAGCTGAAAACACGCGGGAAGCACACACACACACGCCCAGCGATGACATCATCCTATGGGCTGCTCCACATCTCTCCAAGCAGCCATCTTAAGAAATCTGGTGCCGGAGCCCGCAGCGCGGGAGATATAGTATCAACACTATACCCAGGGCTGCATGCAACATCTGTAGCCCGCAGCCGCAGCCCCTGTGACACACAGGGCGGTCAGCTATGGTGACCCCAGCACAGGGTACACCGCCAGAACCGCGGACCCGAGGGTTGCGCGCGGTCTGAGTGTCATGAAACACATAAAGTGCCAGACACTACCCCCAGGCACACCGGAGACACACAAGGTGCCTTAGTGCCAGTCCGGTCTGTAAGCACCATTTAGGGAGGCCTCGGACGGGGGTTCAGCACCAGTCCGGTCTGTAAGCACCATTTAGGGAGGCCTCGGACTGGGCTGGCTCCAGTCCGGTCTGTAAGCACCATTTAGGGAGGCCTCGGACGGAGCGGAGCTGTGCAAGGCTCCTGTCTCCCACTTCTCAGAGCCCCCCAAAGAGGGATGGGAAGGAGCGCGGCAGCGTACCGGGAGAACACCATGTGCCCAGGCTCTAGGCCCTCCGGTACCTCAACCTGTGTGTTCCCCCATGGGTGAACAGGGAGACTGCCGGAGGTCCCCGACCGGGACCTACCTTATCTTCATACGCCATCACGTAAGCTGTGAGAATGCCGTGATGTGCAAGCAAAGCGTGTGATACCTCCGAGCACACTAAGTTTAAAACTGAGGGTCTTCCCTGCGGTAGGGGTTTATATGCGGAGGGGGCGGTGTCTACAAACTTGTAGTACCTAGTGTGGCCTCCGGAGGGCAGTGCCCTAAACCCCATTGTCTGGGTCTCCCATTATGATGATCAGAAAAAGGAGGCACTCACCATTCGATGCTCTGTATTTTTTAATGTACCTTTTTGCCAGATTACATTACAGCCAGGGAGGGGGTGAAGTCAGCCTCCATCACCCCCTCCCTGGCTGTAATGTAACTTGGCAAAAAGGTACATTAAAAAATACAGAGCATCGACTGGTGAGTGCCTCCTTTTTTCTCATCTTTAAAGGAGTTGAAGACTGTCTCCATTGGGGCCCACAATCTAAATATCCTGTTAGTATGTCTTTGAAATGGGGGAGGAGACTAGAGTGCCCAGAGTGAAACCTACACAACACATGGAATACATACAAACTCCTTGCAGATGTTATCTTTGGTAGGAATTGAACCCAGGATCTAAGCGCTGCCAGTCTGCAGTGCTCACCACTGAGCCATCGTATACAGTGCTAACCGCTGAGCCACCATGCCGCTCACTAGTGAAGAGGTAAATTTGGTTTACTTGGCTGTGAGGCAGGTTCTGTACGCCGGGGTAATATGACCGTAGCTTGGTCGGTATGTCTGCTTACTGACAGAGTAACAGATTCCTTGGTTCCGTTGCCAGTGTGGGTTGCTATAACCCGTTGTGGTGACCACGTATGGGATGGGGTGTTCATTACGATAAGGGTCCCTGTGTGTAGTGGATGCTCTGGGAAACGTGGTGCGGATTTAAGCGTGCTGGTGGGGTGGTATGTAATTTTGTTAAGCCAGTAGACCAGAGGTCACTGATAATGGAGCCATATGTGTTTTGTAGTGGGACACCTCTGGCGGGTTAAGTTTATGGCCCTTGGGTCTATGCCAGACTGCAGTGCAGCTGTTTGCTGTACTGATAGTGAGTGGTATATAATTGTGGACATTTAACTGCAGAGAGATGTAGTATGTGAGTTTTAGCACGTGTGCCGCGTCTGACGCTGCGCAAGACTAAAGCGGTCCATGTTTGGCCCATGATATTCGAAAATGCTAGCTGATGGTAACTGGGGATGAGCTGCCATCATCAACCTCAGCGTATGTGCTGCCATGCACGTTGAGGACTCGACCCCCTCCCCCGTGGGGTCTCTGCTCACTGATGAAGAGGCGACTGCCAGCGGCGAGAGGTGTGTCCTAAGTCTCACTCACTGAGGTAGTATGTGTTGGCTTTATGCAGCCCCTCCCTTTGTGGGAGGAAGGTGGGAAAACGGGGAGGGCTAAGTAGGCTGAGTATTTTACCTGTGCTGCTGATGTGGGCCCTGTGCAGTTCCTTGGTACTGAAGTTTTGTGCCGTTTTAGGGAGGTGGTGCTGCAGTGTAGACTGTGCTGTGATTGGCTGCCGCATCATCCGGGAGGCGTTGTTGCGGGCATGGCTTGTTAGCTGTGATGCGGCCCCGATTGGGCACGCATCACATTGTGTGCCCGCGTCATCAGGGGCGGGCGTGATGACGCAGTGGCCCGGGATTCGCCGCGATTGGCCGCTTAAGCAGCCAATCATGGGTTAGCGGTGGCTGCACATCACGTTACCCATCCATGTCATCGGGGGCGGGCATGATAACGCGGCAGCCGTGGCTCACCGCGATTAGCTGCTGAGGCTGACAATCGCGGCCTTGGGATCTGGATCGGGGGCCCAGACTGGGGCCTGAAGTAGATCAGGCCCCGGGGGACACGCTGGGGGGCCCGTGACGGTTGCGGAATCGCAGCCTTGGGAGGATTGTACTGCTATGGGGCAGCCATTCTGCGTCTAGGCTCCATGCTGCAGACGCGCGCCCTGAACTTACCAGCGGTGCCCGTCCTGGCATGGAGCCGCCGCGATTGGATGGCCGGATGTCCCCAGGCAGGATCCTGTAGGCTGGGATCTGCGTGCCAGTGTCTCATCTGCCTTTGTGCAGCTTCTGCAGTGTTTTGAGACCTATGGTGCCTCAATCACCTTCTCCTTCGTTGGAGCAGGTGAGAAGGATAAGCGCACTCCTTGCATCCCCTCTGTTGTGCAGGGGGATGCAGAGGGCTAGGTGCGGCTGGCAGCTTTAGGGCCGGCAGGATAGGTCCATCAGTGGTGGAGAAAGGAGAGCAGAGCCCTTTCAGGGGTCCGTGTCCACTTGAAAAAGAGGTGCCAGCTGCCTTGGGTATCCCCGTACAGGAGAGCGGTGCCCTCATGGAAAGCCATCGCCTGATAGCCAAATTGTTACGTAAAGGTAAAAATGAGAATGAAAATTAAACATAAAGAGGATGAGTGCGATCTGAGCTACAGATCACATGTGCCTCTTTGCGACACTAAGCTAAAATTGAATAGAATAGATACACCTACGGATGGGTGTATAATGCAGAAAGGAGGACTTAACTTTTATCTTTACTTAGTGTCACCTCCTAGTGGCAGAAAAGCATACACCCATGGTCCTGTGTCCCCCAATGACGCGAAGGAGAAATACAATTTTACATATCCACAAAATGCTTAGCGTATATTAATTGACACTGCCACTTTACAAAAGTGTGAGACTGGTGTAGTTATTTCCAAACAGAAATGTGAAATTAATATCAGGGCTGGATCCTGGATCCTATCCATGCTGAATGGCGGTGGCAGCCAACGGACTCTATTTGACTATAATGACATCTATTCCCAGAACATACAGCTCAGCACTGCTGTGCTGTTTATCCAGCTTTATTGGAAATAAAACTGTACCAAAAGTGCATTGTGTGAAAAGGGCCATTAGTCAAATGGAAGAAAAATGTAAATGTAGTTATGTATAAATTCCCTTTGACTAAAGAATGCAGCAAACATTTTTTTTTAATATCACAAGGCATGTATTTATGTGGTCATTAAAAAGAAACAAGGACTACGCAATTATATTTAATAAAAATAGAACACAATGTTTGTAGAAATTTACCTATGCTAGAAAGTACTTAAATATACACAGTTCAGGTAATGCTTTGCCTGAATATTACTGCTAGAAATGTTTCAGTTTTGTTATTGCACTTTTCCCATAAATAAAGCTTCCTATTACAATTGCAACTCAAACCGGTATTAAGTAAATTAATAAACGTCCTGATGACTTTTGGCTGTGTTCTCACATTGTAGCCAACAATCCAGAGCCATGCAGATCTATAAATAGTTGAACCCAATAATTGTTCATGTGATATCACACCCGTCAACCAAGTCTGGAGGTATTGATGAAAAGCCGGCGTTGTAGCAGGTTAAGCTAAGAAAAGCTCCAGTTGTATTATTTCATACACTCCCATTTTATGAAAATTATTTCCTGGAAAAAACAGTAGTCGTCGATGACCAGCATTCAACTTAGGATAGGGTTAATGGTGCTAATGGAAAGGATCTATGATCCACAATATCATGAAGACTAAATCCAAGCACTCATTTAGTTTGTTAGTTTGCTTAAAGGTGATTTATTTTAAAACAACACAGGTGTAGTAGGTGACTGGCAGGACAACATTTCGGTCTCCAATTAGGCCTTGTTCACAGAGTCACTAAGAATAAACAAGAAGTGTACAATAAACAGTTTGTACAGAGATATACAATTGAATCAAGTTATTTAAAAAAATTGGCCTTTGTTAACCAAGGCCTATCCCAACATTCAAACTTTCAAACATCCACCCCTGATGTGTTGTAGAAGACCACCAAATATTAAAGACGAAGTGGTCAGGGCAGTAATTGGTTCCAACAAACAACTTCTCACTAGAACCTTAACAGGTGAACAAAGAACAGGAACTTTTCCCTGTCTAGCATGTAGATGTTGCTCAAATGTGATTAAGGGTAGTGAGGTGATCCATCCACGCACTGGTAAATCGTACAAGGTCTGGGGTTTCTATACCTGTGAGTCTAGTTTTGTGGTCTATCTTGTCAAGTGCCCCTGCGGGTTGCTATGCGTGGGGGAAGCAACCCAGACCATAAGAGACAGGATTACGAGCCACAGGTCCACTATACGTTGTGGCAAGACATGGTTGGCACTTCCCTATCACTTTAGGGAAGCAAATCATAATGTGGCACAACTACGATTTCAGGTTATAGAGCATGTACCGAGACCTCATCGTGGGGGAAGCCATATCAAACTACTCAAACGTCGAGAAAGCTATTGGATATATACTCTGGACACGCTAACTCCCAAGGGTTTAAATCGAGAGATCGAATGGCTAACTTGAAACCTCTTTTTCTTAAATACTAACCTAACCACTTATGGTTCATCTGTCCCTCATCCACCGGCAGGGTAAGATATTAGTTTTCTCCCCCCCCCCAATCCTTTTTGATAAGTTTCAGTTTTCCTTATTTTTTAGTTTTTTTTTTTCGTTTTTCCCGATTCTGCATAATCTAAATGGTATTGGACCCCATGAACCTGTATGTGACCATAATGTGTATTACGGTACAATATCATTGTGATAAACTGTATTTTAGATATAAATCACGCTATTGATATGGTGAAACAATGCTTGGTTTTGTACTTGTACCCTGAACTTACATATCTGTATACACCTCACAAACTGGTCTACATTCTATGCTTGGCTTTAAACTTGTACCCTGAACACAACCTATCTGCATACATCTCACAAACTGGTCTACATTCTATTCCATACCACTTTAGTTAGATAATATATTATGCAGTTTAAACACATTTTCCTCTATTTGTATTGTACACATATTTAGACCTTACTAGATATCAAACCGCCACATTATCATCTATATAGAGCGAATTGATCGAGCGCACATTGTCACAAACATGTGACACTGTAAACTCTAACAGACTACCACATTCAGCCTCTGGGAGCGCGTCATTGCACATGCGCACTGACCGTGACATCCCATTGGCCGATAGGTTGCTACAGCAACCTCTAACACAACAAATACTGTGGGTGCCGGTGCGCAATACTGCGCATGCGCACCCGGTGACGTCACTTCCGGTCACATGACCAGCCGACCGCACATAATGTGGCGGCTGGGGAAACAGCACAGTCTCAGCCTAGGCACTGGATATGCTGTGCTGGCACACACTGACACCAATGTGAGCAGGATGTCTCCAATAACTTAAGCTAAGTATACTTTACATTTATAAACTATGATACTTATATGTTTTTACTTCACACAGCTGAGAGGTTATCTTACCCCTCTATATACTAAGACAGAAGCCTCAACATACAAAGGGGGTTCACTAAAGAGACTTAATATACTAAATATAAGGTAATACTGCTGTTTGTTAACCATATCTCTATAATTCCTAAAAACTGCTAATATCTGAGTATACAATGTATTTGTAGGCACCTCCTAAAGGATATATGGGATAACCTGTTCATCACATCCAGGTCTTTGTACATCACCAGTAGTACAAACTGGGAATTGAAACCATTCATCATAATCTTAGATGATATACAGGAGATATCCACATACCAATATACAGGTATACATCCTTCTAGATATGATCTGCCCACAATACGTATTTTTCTTAAACAAATCACCTTCCACATCTTATCTCTCTTTAAGGTATAACCTCTGATCACAGCCTGCAGAAGCCTCATTGTCTCTACAATAATCCCAATACTAGTGATCTCCCCATATAACTATAGCAGGTAAACTCGTTGGCCTTTTGCATTTTTGACCCTTTTTTCTACCTCTCTAATCTTTTGCATTCTCTTGTGCCCAATGTCTCCGGTTATCTGTACTCTACATGGATATCGGTGTTTACTCATATAATTACTTTAAGACCAATCTAGACATGATGCCACTGTAAATTTGTAAATAACTTGATTCAACTGTATATCTCTGTACAAGCTGTTTATTGTACACTTCTTGTTCATTCTTAGGCTGGGGTCACACACACAGATATCTGGGCAGATATTGTTCACAGATCTCTGGTTGCAGTGAAATCATGGACAGATTGCTCCATTTGTACACAGCCACAAAATGGAACCATGTGTCCATGATTTCACTGCAACCAAAGATCTGTGAACAATATCTGCCCAGATATCTGTGTGGGTGACCCCAGCCTTAGGGTGCTTTCACATTAGCGATCCCCTCCGGAGGGGAGCCGCAATGTAAGCGCAGCACTGCAAGTCCCTATCTTTATAATGGGAGCGCACGGTGCTGCGCTTGACTGTGCATGACCGTGCGCACCCATTCACTCCCATATGTGATCTATGCGCAGGCGGATGGATGCGCACAAATCACCCAGTCTCGTCCGCACAAGAAATGCAACATGTTGCATTTCTTGTGCAGACGTGACTGGGTGATTTGTGTGCAGGCATCTGCCTGCGCACAGATCACATATGGGAGTGAATGGGTGCGCGCAGTCAAGCGCAGCACCGTGCGCTCCCATTATAAAGATAGGGGCTTGCGGTGCTGCGGTCACATTGCGGCTCTCCTCCGCAGAACGCTGCAGAGGGGAACGCAAATGTGAAAGTAGCCTTAGTGACTCTGTGAACAAGGCCTAATTGGAGGCCGAAACGTTGTCCTGCCAGTCACCTACTACACCTGTGTTGTTTTGAAATAAATCACCTTTAACCAAACTAACAAACTAAGGCTACCTTCACATTTGCATTCCCATCCACAGCGTTCTGCGGAGGGGAGCCGCAATGTGACCGCAGCACCGCAAGCCCCTATCTTTATAATGGGAGCGCACGGTGCTGCGCTTGACAGCGCATGACCGTGCGCCATTCACTGCCATATGTGATCTGTACGCAGGTGGATGCCTGCGCACAAATCACACAGTCTCGTCCGCACCAGGGACGCGACATATTGCATTTCTAGTGCAGATGAGACTGTGTGATTTGTGCGCAGGCGTCAGCCTGCTACAAATCACATATGGCAGTGAATGGGTGCACACGGTCATGCACAGTCAAGTGCAGCACCGTGCGCTCCCATTATAAAGATAGGGGCTTGCGGTGCTGCGGTCACATTGCGGCTCCCCTCCGCAGAACGCTGCGGATGGGAACCCAAATGTGAAGGCACCCTTAATGAGTGCTTGGATTTAATCTTCATGATTTCCTGGAAAAAAACATAAAAAAATAAATAAATAAAAATAAAACTGCCTTACCAGCAGTCCATTGGAAAACAGTCCTGATCTGCATATTGACACAGTTTTGGATAGAATATGTGAACCCAGCCTTATGCCAACAAATACAAAGTTGATTTTACGAGTATATGTCAAATGGGCTTTCTAATGTTTGTATTATTTGTAATATTTAGCTGCACAAACCAGTTACTGAGACTTATTGTACGGTACAGACAATACAAGAAGTCAGATTTGTTACATTTCCATTTGCTTCTCAGTACCCTGGAAGCTACATGGGTGGATTAACACAAAAAACATTTGACATCTAAATGCTTTCCAATTGAAGAAACTACTGCACAGAGGCAGGGCAGTGTTGCTTTATTCCTATCTATATAAATGGGTAGATATAGAGCATAGGCTTTACACAATTCTACATTTGAACTGTAGCAATTGGCGAACGTCATCACTTATGATGTTCTATTGTGTTGTTATAATCCGTTTAGAAAAATAAAATTATTTCTTTGGGACAAACAGAAGCTACCTGTTCTGCAATGAACAAAAATATACAGATGTATTGCTGCACATGCCTCAATCATTCTTTAAAATTGCAGCGGTGCTCACAGGAGATGACTTGAGACTTTATAGCAAGAATTCATAGGTCTATTTAATTGGTAGCTGGTCAAAAAAATGAGGCAGAGTAGATGTAGTAAAAATACTGATACCTGAATAAAAAGTAAATTCTACTAAGTAGATATCCAGTAGATGTATAGGTACAAGGAGATTATAGAAATATCCTCTGTACAGGACGATCATTTTCCAGTAGAACAAGAAAAGTCTGTACAAATAAAACTGGAGCTGTTCCTCAGATATACACTGGGCTCTCCTGTCCAGTGAGCAGTCTGTAGGTGGAGGCCGGCATGGTTTTTATGTGGACCTGTATATAGAAGGATGTAATTAGAACTCTGAAAGTCTAAAATGCTTTGATCTGAGTTAGGGCCAAAACACACTATACAAGATGCATGCGAGATACTCGCATGAGTCTTGCATGACTCACCTGGAATGGCCCCTGCCTCTCTGGATGGGAGCACATCAACTGCTTGTGTTTCTCCAGTCCAGAGATTGCAGATAGTTGTAGTGGACGGTCTTAAGGAGCGCTAGGATGAGGGAAATGATTAGGATAGTTGAATGGTTGACAAACCTTTATTCAGCCTTTGTTACTTCCACAATGCGTTTCGATAGTCATGTGCTATCTTCATCAGGTGGTACAAAGATCTTCAGGTGTGGTTTCTCAACCACACAACTATCCTAATCATTTCCCTCATCCTAGTACTCCTTAAGACCATTCCATTAACTATCTGCAATTTCTCCCATCTCTCTGAAGGGTTCCGGTAGGAGCAGCTCTGGAGAGCGATGAATAATTACTTGGCTGCGAGGACCTGCGGTTGCCCGGGGACAGCTTCCTTCTCATGGCCAGAAAGCACAGGACCCGTGCTGATGTGTATCTGGAGGCAGATCATGTGACAACCAGGAAACGCCAGACAAGCGGCAAGAAATGGCAACCACAAGTGCGCCCAGGGATCAGCAGCTGAGACCGACAAGCTTCAACTGCGGTTGTGCAGGAGTGCACAACCCCAGTAGGTGAGTTGCCATTTGGCACCTCTAATTTACACCACTAGCCCACCAGGTATTACTCGTTGCGCTCCCTGTCTTTCTTTGTTTTACATCTCCAGTCCAGAGAGGCAGGGGCTGTTCCAGGTGAGTCATTCGAGACTCATGCGAGTATTTTGCATGCATCTGGCATAGTGTGTCTTGGCCCTTAGCTAGCAAATTCTCACCTCTCCTCTAGCATCCAAAAGTGTCTGGATTATCTTTTCATGTGCTGTGGCCACCACACTTTGGCCATTTATTTCAATGATCCGATGTCCCACTCTGATACCTCCTCGTTCAGCAATGCCACCACGTACGAGGCTACAGATCTGTACAGGCACATAAGATAATACTAATAATAATAATATAAAATTCTTTATTTATATAGTGCCAACATGTTCTGCAACACTTTACAACTGAGCGGGGGGGCGATGTACAGACAATAAT
The DNA here is from genome assembly GCA_033576535.1 of Allobates femoralis. NCBI lineage: Eukaryota > Metazoa > Chordata > Amphibia > Anura > Aromobatidae > Allobates > Allobates femoralis. Next base: position 404,474,312 of record JARQOC010000003.1, read on the forward strand.
GACAATACAAAATATTACATAGTTCACCGGGTTTAGAGGAGGGGTGAGGGCCCCAGCTGGAAAGCTTACAATCTATTATGAGATAAGAGGAAACAGTAGGTAGGACGTACTTGTAGGGTCTGGTTCAGCGATGAATAGGGTTTTTCATATGAGGCTACATGCTCCAGTCAGCCAGTTTGGTCTATCTATATGCACTTATGTGCTATTGGTTTTAGGGAGAATGTAATGACATATGAATAGGAAGGAGGAGATTGCGTTTAACATTTAGAAGGGTGGATCAGGGAAGAGGGGAAATGTTATTTTAGGGAGTTGAGGTGATAAGCCTGTCTTAAGAGATTGCTTTAGAAATCTAACTTAATAACATGGGGGCTAGAGATTATAAGCAACATTTGGGGTAGTGTATTCCAGAGCACTAGTGCAGCACGAGAGAAATCTAGCTACAGGTGTTGTGTTCCCAGACACTGCTACGTTTCTCCAGTCCTGTTACACGTAAACCCAGTATACCCTGCTAGCATTTACAGTTATTTATTGTGCAGGTGCCGCAATCTGGACATTTGGAACATTTGGGACATTCTTCAGTTGCTCTGCATGATTGAGTTCTGGACTTGTATTTCTGTGGACTTCCATTCCCAGCCCCCTCTGGGAATATATTACTATAAAATGGTTTTCTCTATTGACTTTTCCCTGTGAGGATTATTTTCAGAGACTATCTTATTTATGTTTTCATGCTAGTACACTTCCTAAAGACTTTGTTATTCCTGTTTGAACTTGCATATGCAAATTGTCACTTAAGTAGATAAACTCTAATTCCACCAATAAAGGTAGCAATCCTTAAAGTCATAATTAAATCATTAATGAGCCTTTTAATATGATTCAAGATTTCTGCCAGATCAGAACCCCAAACTGCAGTTACTGCATTTTGGGACGATTGCCCCTCATCAGTGTAGTGTGTGAGAATTCTGATCTGACTGTACGAGAGGCTAAGACGAGGTCTGGGGGAGTCTCCGTAAGGAGAATAGATATTCCCCCAGACCTTGTTTGAACTTGTTAATTTGCTGCACTTCACATTATACAGTGCCTACAAGTAGTATTCAACCCCCTGCAGATTTAGCTGGTTCGATAAGATGCAAATAAGTTAGGGCCTTCAAACTGCAAACGAGAGTAGGATTTATTAACAGAAGCATAAATCTTACAAACCAAAAAGTTATGTTGCTCAGTTGAATTTTTATAAATTTTAAACATAAAAAGTGTGGGTCAATTATTATTCAACCCCTAGGTTTAATATTTTGTGGAATAACCCTTGTTTGCAATTACAGCTAATAATCGTCTTTTATAAGACCTGATCAGGCCGGCACATGTCTCTGGAGTTATCTTGGCCCACTCCTTCATGCAGATCTTCTCCAAGTTATCTAGGTTCTTTGGGTGTCTCATGTGGACCTTAATCTTGAGCTCCTTCCACAAGCTTTCAATTGGGTTAAGGTCAGGAGACTGACTAGGCCACTCCAACACCTTGATTTTTTTCCATCTTGAACCAGGCCTTGGTTTTCTTGGCTGTGTGCTTTAGGTCGTTGTCTTGTTGGAAGAGGAAATTAAGACCCATCTTAAGATCCTTGATGGAGGAGCGGAGGTTCTTGGCCAAAATCTCCAGGTAGGCCGTGCTATCCATCTTCCCATGGATGCGGACCAGATGGCCAGGCCCTTGGCTGAGAAACAGCCTCACAGCATGATGCTGCCACCACCATGCTTGACTGTAGGGATGGTATTCTTGGGGTCGTATGCAGTGCCATCCAGTCTCCAAATGTCACGTGTGTGGTTGGCACCAAAGATCTCGATCGTGGTCTCATCAGACCATAGAACCTTGAACCAGTCTGTCTCAGAGTCCTCCAAGTGATCATGAGCAAACTGTAGACGAGCCTTGACATGACGCTTTGAACCTTACGGGCTCGTCTGGAACGGAGACCATTGCGATGGAGTACGTCACTTATGGCATTGACTGAAACCAATGTCCCCACTGCCATGAGATCTTCCCGGAGTTCGTTCCTTGTTGTCCTTGGGTTAGCCTTGACTCTTCGGACAAGCCTGGCCTCGGCACGGGAGGAGATTTTCAAAGGCTGTCCAGGCCGTGGAAGGCTATCAGTAGTTCCATAAGCAATAAGCCTTCCACTTCCGGATGATACTCTGAACAGTGGAGACAGGTAGGCCCAACTCCTTGGAAAGGGTTTTGTACCCCTTGCCAGCCTTGTGACCCTCCACGATCTTGTCTCTGATGGCCTTGGAATGCTCCTTAGTCTTTCCCATGTTGACCATGTATGAGTGCTGTTCACAAGTTTGGGGAGGGTCTTAAATAGTCAGAAAAGGCTGGCAAAAGAGATAATTAATCCACACATGTGAAGCTCATTGTTATTTGTGCCTGAACTACTTCTTAATACTTTAGGGGGACCAAACAGAATTCTGATGGTTTGAGGGGTTGAATAATAAATGACCCTCTGAATTAACTTTTAACACTTTAAAAAAAAAAAAAAAAAAAAATTAGTGGCACTGCATTTCCCACTTCCAGGCTGATCTACAGTCCAAATGTCACAATGCCAAGTTAATTCCGCATGTGTCAACCAGCTAAATCTGCAGGGGGTTGAATACTACTTGTAGGCACTGTAACTGTTGTGTGTGTTAATACAAGACTTATTCTTTTGCTGCACTTCATGTTATATCTGCCATGTGTGTGAAATACAAGACTTGTTCACCTTAAATTTGGTTCCAGTGTTGTCTATGCTCCCAATTGCTAACAGATCCCTGAGTAATCTGACAGTATATTATATGATGTTTTTAGATGCAAGTAACATGAGAGTGTAAGTGATTGGATAGAGAGGATAACGGATAGCTCAGTGTCAAATATGATCCCAAAGCAACGAGCCTGCTGCTTGTGAGTTATGGCTGACACTAGGTGTTCTATATAATCCATAACACATTCATAAAAGTTGATTGACACTCACCACTCCATCTTCTACACAGAAGCCTAGCTGGTAGGTCGTGTCAGGCCTCTGGATAATAGCTGTAACAACTGGAGGACACCGCACAATACTTAGTACTACCTGAGATTGTCCCTTTAGTTCCTGAAATAGCAATATGAGAGTTAGGGCTGATTCAGATGAGCAGTCCGTGTAACTACTGGACAGCACGTAAATGGATGAAGCAATATGTTAAAATTCAATTTGAAAACCTACAAAGGAGGAAAAATGCTGGTGTGATCTAGTATTTCCTAATGCCTGGATTTCAGAGTAATTTACAATGTATACATTTTTCATGTACAATGCCATCCGGTGGAAAAAATGTTTACTGATGAAATGCTGACCAGAGGCGTTGCTAGGGTCAGAAATAATCAGGGGCCCAAGGCATGTGTTTTGCAGCCAACCACTCCCGCCAAATAAAAAATGTAACACCACAACACAACTCTCCGACAGACTACAGATAATGTTGTAGACATTACCTACAGTCCTATATAACCACAGAAAACCCAGTGATAACTCTGAGCACAGATAATGTAGTTAATGTCACCTGCAGTCGTATGTAACACCACTGATAATACAGTGATGTGTCCCTAAATACAGAATACAGTAGATGTCACCTGCTGTCTTATGTAATAACATAGTGATCACTCTGAGTACATATAATGTAGTAAATGTCATCTGAAGTTGTATGTAACACCACAAATAACAGTGATATGTCCCAAAGTCTAAATAATGTAGTAGATGTCCTATGTAACATTAGAGATAACACAGCGATACCTCTCTGACTACAGATACATAATATGAAACTTGTAGTCCTATGTAACAAACACAGTTAACACTGTGATTATAGATGGCAACAGAACTAAACCAAAGCGCAAACATAAATACAAGATGTTGGGAAAAAAAAGTAGCTTGGAAATTGTGAATGTAATAGATGTAATGTCAGGGACAACTTTCTCACTTCTTTTCTGAAATTCCATATATTGGTTTTTAGATACAAAGAGAATTAATTTCTAAAATGAATCCACAGCATAACTGAATATAAAGGGAAGCAGTAGGACCCCACTGAATATTATTGGAGCATCTGGATTCTATGTTCAGTTTTAGTACAGAAAAAATCTGCATGATGCTTTTTTTCTTCCATTCTAAATATGGAAACCGAGAACTCCAGATAAATCTCACAATAATTGATGGGGTCCATGTCCATTCATATCAGTCATGCAATGAATTCATCTCAAACATTAATTCCATTTATCGGTTTCTACAAATGTAAAAGGAGAACTTAATGTCAGAATGTCAGGGCTGGTGTGGAGTAGCCCAAGGCGAAGATCAGACGACCTTGTATAGAGCATAATGCCTGAACTGATCGCTGGTTTTCAAACCTGGACTAAACCTCATAGGATGGAATAGACGAAGCTGCTGTGCTCAGGTCTGGAGATCTCTGGATGGCTAAGTATTATGCGTTTTACGTGTACTGTGAAATACAGCTGTCAAAACCTGTTCTACAGTGCATTACTTATTTTTTTCCTTTAACGTTTTTAAAGAGTTATCTGAAAAAATTTAGAGAAATATATTAGAATCTGAGAGTCCTCAGTGGTCGATACCTTTTAATGGCTAACTGAAAAGATGGTGAGAAAAAGCAAAGCAAACTTTCGAGACACTATGGCCTCTTCATCAGGCTTAATAATGATACAACTTCTGGAGAAACACATATATACAGTTGTGGCCAAAAGTATTGACACCCCTGCAATTCTGTCAGATAATACTCAGTTTCTTCCTGAAAATGATTGCAATCACAAATTCTTTGGTATTATTATCTTCATTTAATTTGTCTTCAATGAAAAAACAGAAAAAGAATTGTCCTAAAGCCAAATTGGATATAATTCCACACCAAACATAAAAAAGGGGGTGGACAACAGTATTGGCACTGTTAGAAAAATCATTTGATGCTTCTCTAATTTGTGTAATTAACGGCACCTGTAACTTTCCTGTGGCACCTAACAGGTGTTGGCAATAACTAAATCACACTTGCAGCCAGTTGACATGGATTAAAGTTGACTCAACCTCTGTCCTGTGTCCTTGTGTGTATCACATTGAGCATGGAGAAAAGAAAGAAGACCAAAGAACTTTCTGAGGACTTGAGAAACCAAATTGTGAGGAAGCATGAGCAATCTCAAGGCTACAAGTCCATCTCCAAAGACCTGAATGTTCCTGTATCTACTGTACGCAGTGTCATCAAGAAGTTTAAAGCCCATGGCACTGTGGCTAACCTCCCTAGATGTGGACGGAAAAGAAAAATTGACGAGAGATTGCAACGCAAGATTGTGCGGATGGTGGATAAAGAACCTCGACTAACATCCAAACAAGTTCAAGCTGCCCTGCAGTCCGAGGGTACGACAGTGTCAACCCGAACTATCCGTCAGCGTCTGAATGAAAAGGGACTGTATGGTAGGATACCCAGGAAGACCCCACTTCTTACCCAGAGACATAAAAAGCCAGGCTGGAGTTTGCCAAAACTTACCTGAGAAAGCCTACAATGTTTTGGAAGAATGTTCTCTGGTCAGATGAGACAAAATTAGAGCTTTTTGGGAAAAGGCATCAACAGAGTTTACAGGAGAAAAAAAGAGGCATTCAAAGAAAAGAACACGGTCACTACAGTCAAACATGGCGGAGGTTCCCTGATGTTTTGGGGTTGCTTTGCTGCCTCTGGCACTGGACTGCTTGACCGTGTGCATGTCATTATGAAGTCTGAAGACTACCAACAAATTTTGCAGCATAATGTAGGGCCCAGTGTGAGAAAGCTGGGTCTCCTTCAGAGGTCATGGGTCTTCCAGTAGGACAATGACTCAAAACACACTTCAAAATGCACTAGAAAATGGTTTGAGAGAAAGCACTGGAGACTTCTAAGGTGGCCAGCAATGAGTCCAGACCTGAATCCCATAGAACACCTGTGGAGAGATCTAAAGATGGCAGTTTGGAGAAGGCACCCTTCAAATATCAGGGACTTGGAGCAGTTTGCCAAAGAATGGTCTAAAATTCCAGCAGAGCATTTTAAATAACTCATTGATGGTCACCGGAAGTGGCTGATCGCAGTTATTTTGGCTAAAGGTTGTGCAGCCAAGTATTAGGCTGAGGGTGCCAATACTTTTGTCTGGCCCATTTTTGGAGTTTTGTGTGAACTGATCAATGTTTTGCTTTTTGCTTCATTCTCTTTTGTTTTTTTTTCATTGAAGACAAATTAAATGAAGATAATAATACCAAAGAATTTGTGATTGCAATCATTTTCAGGAAGAAACTGAGTATTATCTGACAGAATTGCATGGGTGTCAATACTTTTGGCCATGACTGTAGATTTTGCCTCCTGACGAAGTGGTGAATGAAACGTTGAGGTGCTGGGCAGTGTGGTCAGTATACAGATTACCTCCTATGGTTGCTACCCAAAGTAACTTAGGTGTTATGGTGCAATAGAATGGTGGCAAAGACTTTGGTATTCTGGTTCCCTGGACATCCCTGATCCTTAATGGGATATGGGGAGAGAGATAGGGTAACCAGAATCAAATATATGTGATATATATCTGTTCTATGCCGATGTGATAATAAGGTGTATCTGTATATACGTTATTTAGGCCTGTAACTTTAACCTTAAATACTATAACCACACTGTTTGAATGGTTTTATGGGGGATGGTTTTAAAAGGCATTTTCTGCGTGATTTCATAAGTAAAAATAAAGTGCTAATGTTGATATATATCTGTGTGGATTTGTTTAATAAGCCGAAAATCTATATATGGCTAATACATAGTTGGGAGATTGTACTGCTAGGTAATATTGTATAATGAAAAAATGTATTCTAGAATTGTATTAGTAATAGGTAGTTGCTAACTGCCTGTTCTATGCAGCACCAGCTAAGAGCGGTCATCAACTGCTCCTGCCTGCAATTCAGCTGCTCCACGTCAACAGAGTGCTCTTCCTCTTCTAGGCTGCTCTACTGAGTGTGAGCAGGCTGTGTCTGCTAAAGTCATTCTGATGGACAGCTGGCTTCCCACAGTTAGGCAGCGGGAAGTCGGTTGTCAATCAGCATGATGCCGAAAATTACGCCCAGTCAACAGGGCAGAAGACAAGAGAAGCCTGCAGCTCCGTGGATGTGATGTCAATGGAAACCGCTGAATTGCCATTAGGATGGCGATTATGAACAGATGATCTGTATGGGATCCTATTTTTACAGATACATTACCATCATTAACCTAGGTAACTGTATTTAATCATGTATATTTTATAAATGTTTATGGAACAACATATGTAAAAAAACTGACAAAATGAATACAAGTGATAATATAGATCACAGTGCGAGATTTCTAGATGAAAATCAAATTCATAATATGGTAATGTGAACCTGGAATAAAAGTCACTACTTAATTACATCGTACTACAAACTGATGCAGATTTCCCTATACATATTCTTTTTCAACCTAACAGGTTTAGTAAAAGAAAATTCAAGACCCCTATTAGTAAAGTGGATCACTGGTCTACTACATGTATTTCCATGCATGTCATCATCTGCCATGAAATGTTTGAGCAGGACTATGTAACACTACTTTTAGTTTTCATGTAATTCTGTTAAGTCAATTGTAACCATTTCCTTCCATTTAATGTATGTTGACATACAGTGATTGCCAATGACCTTTTTCCATAACAATTTCTTACCCGAATTAATCCCTGACATTTAGAAAAAGGAAGACCGACTAAACTTGTGCCATTAAGACTGGTCAGATGATCCCCAATGCTCAGTTCACCACTGCGCTCTGCTGGCCCTCCATGCATTAAATTGGCAAGGACTACAGTAGGGAGTAGGGATCCCCACCCTGATTCCACCACAGCCACACCCAACATTTCTCCTCTTTCCTTCTGGATATAAACCTGTAAACAAAAAAAAAGTTAAAAATAATCTGGTTTTCCACATATCCAACAGACTAATATAAATTTTTAGTTAAAGTGAAATGTCAGAACAAAAATTTCTATTTGACGTTAAGTAAATGATAATTTAGTTTTGTTTTTCATTGCATGGCTGTGTGCATAATTCATTTTATTTTTGCATCTGGCCTTTTAATCTCTACATCTCTACATGTCTACTTTGACAAGATGGATGTCTGAATTCCATACATTGTAGTCACAAATGTTGCGGAGCTGAAGGAGGTATATCGCATTTTTCACTTTATAAGATGCACCCCCAAATTTGGTGAAGGAAGAGAGGAAAAAAAATAATTTTTAAAGTTAAATGGGGTCCATCTTATAATGGCCAGTGTCTGTCTTACAAATCATATATATGTCCCTCATCCTGGTAAATGGTCCCTCATTCTCGGATATAGCCTCCCCATCCTCAATAGGGCCCCCTTAATCTGGATATGGTCACCTTATATTGAATATAGCCCTCTTGTGCTGGCACACGTACCCCAGTGATGGCACACATCCGCCTGTGGTGGATTATGGCCCTCTGTGCTGGATCCATGGTGCCCTGTGATGGCACATAGCCCTCCTGTGCGGGATTTGGCCTCCCCATCACTATGTATGGCTCCCCATCCGGCTGCCCTATCTAAAATAACAAACAGCTTTTTACTTACCCTCCGGCGCTGTCCCTGTGGCTCCTTACTTGCCGCACTTCCTGAATCTCGGGGGAGCTAGTCATGTGATCGGCACAGCAGAGTGAAATCACTGAGCACGATCACATCATGGGGAGGCCATATCCAGAATAGGGGGGATGCAGGTACATATAATATGCGCACCTCCCCTGTCCATGATGGACAGCGGGTGCAGTGAATATTATATGGCCTGCAGCCAGCTTCCTTCAGCCTCCGGACACTGCTCCAGGGCCGCCCCCAACCTCCCCGTGCAGTATATAACCGTAAATTCGGATTAAAAAACGCACCCCCCACTTTCCCCCAAAACTTGGGGGAACAAAAGTGCGTTTTATAATCTGAAAAATGCGGTATATATGTTAAAAAATTAGAACAGCACCAAAATTACCTCGATTATTGTGCAAAGCTTTTCTCACCAACATTCCAAGTGGTTCCTTACAATAAAGTAAAAAAAAGAAACAGCACAAAAAAGTGGACTTTATCACCCAAAGGCGTGGCGACATTTCGGATATAGTATCCTTTCAAGCAGTAAACAGATTTGTGATATAGGTGCACATACAACATCTATTATCCCATTAATTAAATACAATCATATAAAAATATTATTACGGAGGCGCAGCAGTGACAAATCGCACTCTGCTCATGCGCACCAGGGTTATCGCATCACTGATCTACATTACATGACTATAGATATTTAATATTAATGTAAGAAAAGCGATTTTTTTATACTGCTGCATTTCCGTAGCTCTAATGACCGTACTGTGCAGCCGCGGGCCATAAGCCCTATGGATATTTTAACTTTGACATCATGGACATGCGCAGTGAATACGTAAGGGTGCCAGGAACTAGGCGTGCAACAAATACAGTGCCTACAAGTAGTATTCAACCCCCTGCAGATTTAGCTGGTTTGATAAGATGCCAATAAGTTAGAGCCTTCAAACTGCAAACGAGAGTAGGATTTATTAACAGAAGCATAAATCTTACAAGCCAAAAAGTTATGTTGCTCAGTTGAATTTTTATAAATTTTAAACATAAAAGTGTGGGTCAATTATTATTCAACCCCTATGTTTAATATTTTGTGGAATAACCCTTGTTTGCAATTACAGCTAATAATCGTCTTTTATAAGACCTGATCAGGCCGGCACATGTCTCTGGAGTTATCTTGGCCCACTCCTCCATGCAGATCTTCTCCAAGTTATCTAGGTTCTTTGGGTGTCTCATGTGGACTTTAATCTTGAGCTCCTTCCACAAGTTTTCAATTGGGTTACGGTCAGGAGACTGACTAGGCCACTCCAACACCTTGATTTTTTCCCTCTTGAACCAGGCCTTGGTTTCTTGGCTGTGTGCTTTGGGTCGTTGTCTTGTTGGAAGATGAAATTACGACCCATCTTAAGATCCTTGATGGAGGAGCGGAGGTTCTTGGCCAAAATCTCCAGGTAGGCCATGCTATCCATCTTCCCATGGATGCGGACCAGATGGCCAGGCCCCTTGGCTGAGAAACAGCCCCACAGCATGATGCTGCCTCCACCATGCTTGACTGTAGGAATGGTATTCTTGGGGTCGTATGCAGTGCCATCCAGTCTCCAAACGTCACGTGTGTGGTTGGCACCAAAGATCTCGATCTTGGTCTCATCAGACCATAGAACCTTGAACCAGTCTGTCTCAGAGTCCTCCAAGTGATCATGAGCAAACTGTAGATGAGCCTTGACATGACGCTTTGAAAGTAAAGGAACCTTACGGGTTCGTCTGGAACGAAGACCATTGCGGTGGAGTACGTTACTTATGGTATTGACTGAAACCAATGTCCCCACTGCCATGAGATCTTCCCGGAGCTCCTTCCTTGTTGTCCTTGGGTTAGCCTTGACTCTTCGGACAAGCCTGGCCTCGGCGCGGGAGGAGACTTTCAAAGGCTGTCCAGGCCGTGGAAGGCTAACAGTAGTTCCATAAGCCTTCCACTTCCGGATGATGCTCCCAACAGTGGAGACAGGTAGGCCCAACTCCTTGGAAAGGGTTTTGTACCCCTTGCCAGCCTTGTGACCCTCCACGATCTTGTCTCTGATGGCCTTGGAATGCTCCTTTGTCTTTCCCATGTTGACCATGTATGAGTGCTGTTCACAAGTTTGGGGAGGGTCTTAAATAGTCAGAAAAGGCTGGCAAAAGAGATAATTAATCCACACATGTGAAGCTCATTGTTATTTGTGCCTGAACTACTTCTTAATACTTTAGGGGGACCAAACAGAATTCTGGTGGTTTGAGGGGTTGAATAATAAATGACCCTCTGAATTAACTTTTAACGCTTTAAAAAAAAAAAAATAAAAAAAAAAAAAATTTTTTTGTGGCACTGCATTTCCCACTTCCAGGCTGATCTACAGTCCAAATATCACAATGCCAAGTTAATTCCGCATGTGTCAACCAGCTAAATCTGCAGGGGGTTGAATACTACTTGTAGGCACTGTATATATAAAAGTGAGTGTTTTTAATCAGGTTTCATAAAGATGAGACACCTGAAAGTGTAATTAATCGTAACTTATTATACATCACTTATCGCTATGTATAACACTGATCAATCTATAGGTAGTAGACACTTATAGATTGTCTTAATATGCACTAAGCACTTTAACTTGTACTTGATCATTCTCTGTTTAATGCATTTTAGACCTGCAAGTTAGAGTGAGTTAACTATTAATCTGCCTTACAGTCTACCTCCTCCAAGCTGTAGACTGACTGCCTCATTCACATAAAAAAATTAAGTGTATAAATGCTTTTTTCACCTTTAGCATTACACTATGAGCTCAGACAGAGATGATTAGAATAGTATTTTTTGTGCTGTGTTCCTCTTTTTACTCTCTCTCTCTATATACTTTATATAAATGTTAAATGTGTAAAACATCTGTAGTCAGTGGTAATGGAATCCATTTGAAATCTAGATGCCAAACACTGAAATTGCAAAAACTATGTAAGAAAAGTATTAGAATTATAGATGTTACAGGATGGATAGACAATATTATGGATTTTAAAATGAGGAATAAAATACAAGTAAATGTTCACTATGATTGCTACAGCCAGAAATACAACTTCTTGACATGCTATCAATAAGGTTATTAACCCCTTTATGACCTTTGACGTACATGTACATCATTAATGGCCAAGTTGGAATGAGAGCTCCCATCTTTCATGGCACATGATGGATGACAGCCCTCCCACAGCTGTTGATCTCTATTAGCAGCATTTAACATGCACCAGCGTACCCGTTAAGTGACTGCAGGGTGCCAATGAGTTGCCGGACAGCTGGTGGACTGCTGAAGACCCACCATGCCTGTAATCTCAATACACCTGTGAAACCCAGCGTTTAGCTCAGGGGTCTCAAACTCGGCTTTAATGATGCATCGCTCCAGTGCAGGGGGCCGCCGCGGTCCCCGCTGTACTGACTTCCGGCCTCCGCTGTGCTATGACTTCCACCAGCCGCCACTCAGACAAGCTCTGTTGCTCATCAAGATCAATGCAATCTGCCAGCCAGAGGCCTGCAGGTGACGCCATATTCTGCCGTTAGCTGCGGGCCTCTCATTGGCTGGCAGCTTGCATTTATCTTGCTGAGTGGCAGAGCTTGTTAGTGCTGCGGACAGAAGTTATCACACAGCGGGGACTACAGCAGCCCCCTGCACTGGGGCGATGCATCATTATGTTGTCCAAGGTGCTGCGGGCCGCATAGTGAAGCCCCAGGGGCCGCATGCGGCCCTCGGGCCGCGAGTTTGAGACCCCTGGTTTAGCTGGTGTTGATTGAGTGATTTGACAATTGCAGTTTCAAGTCATTAAGGGGACTAGTAATTTCAGTAAAACAGGTTTTTAAAAATATATAAAAAAAAACAAAACAATCCTCCCATAGAAGTCCAAATCACTTACATTTTGTCCCATTAAAATTTAAACAAAAAAAAAAAAAAACCATGCATGTTTGGTATCACTGTTTTTGTGAAATTCCAATCTATCGAAATATAACATAAATTAATCCAATTGGTAAACAGCCAGGCAAGTAATAAAATAAAAAACGCCAGTATAAATTTTTTTGGGGGGCCGCCGCAACATTACAAGAAAAAGGTGACCAAGCCATCACATCTATCCCAAAATGGTAATCAGTAAAAATGTCAGGTGATGGTGCAAAAAATTAAGCCCTCAAATAGTCTCACATTCTGAAAATGTTTTGTGTCGCCATTCCCAGAGGCATGTAATGCTTGAAGTTTTTTTTTCCAAATGTACAAATTGCCACATTTTTCATCACCACTTATAGCACTATGGCTGTGAGGGCAATAAAATAAATAAAAGTTATAGATTTTGGAAGAAGGGGAGGATAAAACCAGAAGTGCAGACAATGAAAAACATCTGGGAGTCAAGACGTTAATGGTCCTATTTGCAGAACTATAGTGTGGAATCTAATAATATACTGTAGCCAGACCTCTGTTCTTTATCTCCAGGTACACTAACAGCTCAGCATATTATTTAGTCTGGAATTACTGCTACATCCATTTCTCCAAAGTATCTTAGGAGCCATTGTTCACCAGAGCATAAGTTGCTTGTGCTACTGTGGGCAGCTTGTGTGGCCTAAACGTACTACCATATCACTGTCAAGGACCTATAAGACTCAAAGTCCACTAAAATTAAAGTAATCAGTGGCAAATAGATAAAATATAACCTTTGTTATTTATATTAAAAAGATAATTAATAATCACCACTGTGCCTTATAAAGCCTATCCAAATGCACCGAAGGCTTAAAAAAAAAAAAGGGAAATATCGATACAAAAAGTAATAAATTAGGGTAGGGGAATCTATTAAAATACAAATGGTAGATTCTAAGGACCCAATTCCCAAGTCTATGAAGCAGTCCTGAGTAAATTGATTAATAATATCCTTAATAATAGAACTGATATAACCTAAATGAGATTCGACAAGAGGAACTAGGAAATAGGGTACCAAGTAATTATTAAGGATGAATCACTATAAACCATATTTGGTACAGTAGCTATTAACTATCAATTCTTTTGTATTTACTTTAATTGTATGTATCAGTTTCTTCAGCATGCACCTGTTCAAAGCCATCTATTTCTTGGATGTGCTAGTCAGTTTTTTGATATTTGTAGCATACTGCATTCTGACAGAAGCACTCCGTTCACCAGTCAAAGATGTTTTTTTATTATCATTTAAGCTGGATCCTACCTGCCCTTTAAATTGTAGGCTCTTAGCCCAGGTAGAGGCATTCAAGGATAGGGCCTCAACAACGGGGTACACCTTGTTGCTGGCTGTTGGGCTCATCCTGAATTGGCCAAATTGTGTACTAAGTACCTCATTTTTAATCTAGTTTCTATGTCAGTAATGCAGTCCAAAATTTCTTCTATTCAATGGTTGCTTGTAACAGCATTTCAGTGTGCAGCTGAATTCACTTTAAAGGAAACTTGTCACCTAGTTTATTCCCCCCCACCCCCAACCTATCACTACCTCTCTCTGCAGCTTTCCACTACATTACTAAACTACTAACTAAAGCAAGCAAGTATAGTAGAGATATGGTTACCAAAGGAGGTATTTATATGTGTATTTAGTCTAGATATTAAAAGGATGTCCAAGAATGGAAAGAAGGAGGAGGTTCACTGAGGATCCAAACAAAATCATAAAAGATATTTAATTATTTATTAACAGGGTGGCTACAGTTGTCAACCAGTGATATACTGAATAGAATGGTGCGTTATAGTAAAACCTAACAGACCCTATGCTTACCCTTACTTAATTTATACCCCAAAAAGAAACGAGTGTATTGCACCCCCACTCTCCGTCAGCTATCCCTCCTTAATGCAACCTGATGTTGTTTAAATAACCCCTTACCGACACAGGACGTTGTACAACGTCCTGGGTTTCGGGTCGTTCCCGACACAGGACGTTGTACAACGTCCTGCCATGTTTGCGCTGGTGCAGCTCCTGTGAGCCGGGTCACACAGGTGTCACAGTTGCTGCTGCTCTGTGACAACCTCTAGTTGACCCACAGGAGGTGGATTAACCCCCCCGTGCCCAGGACCCCCTCCGATTGGCAGTGTAAAAGTGAAACTGCCATCGGAGCAAATCATAGGGATTCACCCCTCCAGATCTGATTGGAGTTCTCCAATCAGATCTGGAGGGGCGGATCGGCGGGTGCCCTCCCCCTCCCCAGCCCCTTCAAGCTCTGAAACTTATCAGGGCCCCCCCCCTTCTCTCCCATCCGCCCCCCGCCCCTCTGATCATATGTGACTGCCGGCGGGTTGCACTGCCGATGCACCCGCCGTCATACTTTTCTGAACCCCATCCCCTTCCACCTCCAACCACCCCTGTGTCCTGTCCCCCCTCCCTGCAGACCCCCCCTTCTCTCCCATCCATCCCCCCGCCCCTCCGATCATAGCTATCTGCCGTCGGGCTGCACCGCCGATGCACCCGCCGGTCATCCCTTTCTGCGCCCCCACCCCCTTCCTCCCTTTAGCAGCCCCTGTGTCCTGTCCCTCCCTGCAGCCCCCCTGTGTCCGGCTTCCCGCCCCCCGCCATCCACCCGCCCTCCTCCTACTGTCATGCATGTGCCGGCGGGCTCATGCGCCCGCTGGTCAGCCTGCACAGCTGCCCCCTTCTGCTTATTCGCCCCCCCTTCTGCTCATCCCCCCCCTCCCTGCCTAGACCCCCTGTGTGTGGCCTAGCTCACCTATTCAGGCGGGCTGCACGTGCCTGTGCACCCGCCTGTCGGCCTCCTCCGGTGTGGCCCCTCCACCTCCTCATTGGTGAGTATGAATGAATGAATAAATGAATGAATCAATGAAAGGATGGATGAATGGATGGTGCATACATGGGTGCATGCATGCATGGATTGATGTGTGCGTGGATGTGTGCGTGCATGGATGTCAGCGTGCGTGGATTTGGGTGTGCGTGAATTTGGGTGCGTGCGTGGATGTGTACGTGCGGCAATGTCATCGTGCACGGATGTCACAGTGTGTGGATGTGCGTGCGTGGATGTCAGTGTGCGTGCATGGATGTGGATGTGCATGCGTGGATGTGTGGGTGTGTAGATGATGGGTGCATGGGTGGATCGATGGGTGCAACAAGGGATCAAGTGTTCTCTTGTTTTAGTCTCTGGGATCATAGTCATGGTGCAGTGTATGACAGATCATTGTCATACAGTGCACCATAACTCTGACCCCAGAGACTGTAGGAAGACAACACTTGATCCCTTGCTGCAGTCTATGGACTGAGCAGAGGCGATCGAGCATCGCGGGACCTTCATTGTGGACTACGTCGGAGGCGATCGAGCGTCGTGGGACATTCGTTGAGGACTACGTAGGATCTTTATAATAAAGATGGAGTCCGAATTTTGTTTGTGTTTTTTTCAAATAAAAAGATTTTTCTCTGGTGTATTTTAGAGATTCCTAATGGCCGGGTCTAACATTGGCCCGACAATACGAATCTCGGTCTTAGTGCCAGCTGCCAATAAAAGAGCTGTCATTAACCCCTTCATTACCCAGTTTGACACCGGCACCAGGGCAACTGGAATAGTCTGGGTACAGCGCCAGAAAATGGCGCTTCAATGAATGCGCCATTTTCTGGGGCGGCTGCGAGCTGCAATTCGCAGCATGGGGGGCCCAGAACGCTTGCTGCGGATTCCAGCCCCCAGCTGCCTAGTTGTACCTGGCTGAACCAAAAATATGGCGGAGCCCCACGGCATTTTTTTTCTAGAATTAGTCCTAGAAAAAAAAATAAAAATGGGCTTCACTGTATTTTTGGTTGCCAGCCAGGTACAAAGAGGCAGCTGGGGGTTGGTGGCAGTCCGTAGCTGCCAAGTTGTACTTGGCTGGACCAAAAATATGGCGAAGCCTCACATCATTTTATTACTTCTACCAATAAAATGACATGGAGCTTTGCCGTATTTTTGGTTGCCAGCCAGGTACAACTTGGCAGTTGGGGGGCTGCAATCCTCATCGTGGAGAGACCCAAATGTGCCCTCCCCACGCTGCAAATTGCAACCCACAGCCACCCCAGAAAATAGCATATTAATTAGAGGCACCATTTTCTGGTGCTGTACCCAAACTCTTCCAGTTGCCCTTGTGCTGGTGGCAATGCTGGTGGCACACAGGAGCTCTCCATACGCGACATGGTGTCCGCTAACAAGTTGAATGGAAAATTAGCTCCAACTGTTAGCGGACACCATGTCGCTTATGGAGAACCCCTGTGTGCCTAAACATTGAAGCTACCTCACAAGTGACCCCACTTTGGAAACTGACCCCCCAAGGAACGTATCTAGATGCTTAGTGAGCACTCTGAACCCCCCAAATGCTTCACAAATTGATCCATAAAAATAAAAAAAAGGAGTTTTTTTTTCCACAAACTTTTTTTTTTTTCATTTTGACGGATCAGTTTGTGAAGCACCTGGGGGTTTAAAGTGCTCACTATGCATCTAGATACGTTCCTTGGGGGGTCTAGTTTCCAAAATGGGGTCACTTGTGGGGGAGCTCTAATGTTTAGTCACACAGGAGCTCTCCATAAGCGACATGGAGTCCGCTAACCATTCCAATTTAAACACTGAATCACTTTAAACCCCCAGGTGCTTGAGAAATTGATCCGTAAAAATGAAAAAAGAAAATTTGTGTGAAAAAAAAAGTACTTTTTCCTTATTACGGATCAATTTGTAAAGCACCTGGGGGTTCAAAATGCTCACTGTGCATCTAGATATGTTCCTTGGGGGGTCTAGTTTCCAAATCACTTGTGGGGGAGCTCCAATGTGTAGGCTCTCCAAACGCGACATGGTGTCCGCTAACAATTTGAATGGAAAATCAGCTCACATTGTTAGCGGACACCATGTCGCATTTGGAGAGCCCCTGTGTGCCTAAACATTGGAGCTCCCCCACAAGTGACCCCATTTTGGAAACTAGAGCCCCCAGGGAACTTATCTAGATGGGTGGTGAGCATTTTAAACCCCCAGGTGCTTCACAAATTGATCCGTAAAAATGAGAAAGTACTTTTTTTCAAACAAAAATTTTCTTTTAGCCTAAATCTTTTCATTTTCACATGGGGAACAGGATAAAATGGATCCTAAAAATTGTTGGGCAATTTCTCCTGAGTACACCGATACCTCGTGTGGTCATAAACCACTGTTTGGGCACACGGCAGGGCTCAGAAGGGAAGGAGCGCCATTTGACTTTTTGAATGGAAAATTAGCTCCAAAAGTCAAATTGCACTCCTTCCCTTCTGAGCCTTGCCGTGCGCCCAAACAATAGATTATGACCACATATGAGGTATCGGTGTACTCAGGAGAAGTTGCCCAACATTTTTTAGGAACCATTGTATCCTGTTGCCCATGTGAAAATGAAAGAATTAAGGCTAAAAGAACATTTTTGTTGAAAAAATTAAAATGCCCATTTTTTCCTTCCATGTTGCTTTAGTTCCTGTGAAGCACCTGAAGGGTTAATAATCTTCTTGAATGTAGTTTTGAGTAGCTTGAGGGGTGCAGTTTTTGGAATGGTGTCACTTTTGGGTGTTTCCTGTCATGTACACACCACAAAGGGACATCAAATGTGATGTGGTCACAAAAAAAAATGGTTTTGTAAATTTTGCTGGAAAAATGAAAAATTGCTGATGAAATTTGAACCCTTATAACTTCCTACCAAAATGTTTTTTTTCCCCAAAATTGTGCTAATGTGAAGTAGACATGTGGGAAATGTTATTTATTAACTATTTTGAGTCACATAACTCTCTGGTTTAGCAGAATAAAAATTCATAATTTGAAAATTTCTAAATTTTTCCCAAATTTTTGATTTTTTCACAAATAATCGCAAAAATTATCGATCCAAATTTAATACTAACATGAAGCCCAATATGTCACGAAAAAATAATCTCAGAATCGCTAGGATCCGTTGAAGCGTTCCAGAGATATAATCTCATAAAGGGATACTGGTCAGAATTGACAAAAATGGCCTGGTCATTAGGGTCAAAATAGGCCCGGGGGTGAAGGGGTTAAATAAAGAGTGCAAAGGATAAAATTTCGTTTAGGCCAGACGGGTTTAGGGTTTTCAACCTGTAGATCCACCTTGTCTCCTGTTGCAATATCCTCCTATACCAATCTCCTCCCCTTATGGATGGATTCACTAGATCTATGCCCTTAAATTTAAGGACGGCAGCATTCCCCCCATGATGGATGTTTATGTGACTCACTAATGGGGTGTCTGCATCTTTTCGCACATCCCTCAGGTGTTCCCCCACCCTCCTTCTGAACTCCCTGTTTTTTCAATATATTCAAGACTGAAATCCTTGATGGTCAACTGTCAAGAGATGCCTACGGCAACATCAGTAAGGGTAAGCATAGGGTCTGTTAGGCTTTACTATAACATACCATTCTATTCATTATATCACTGGCTGATAACTGTAGCCAACCCATTAATAAATATTAATATCAGGAGAACAACAGGAGTTTTTTTATGCAAAAAGTATCAAAATTTATTCAGATCACAGTAAAATTCCTCACAAAAGTTATATAAAGTACAAAGAATACAATTCAAGGGCGATACATTTAGTGAACACATATAACATTAAAAGAACCTGGTACAATGGGATTCTCTGAACATACAAATAAAAATGGCACGAGGTTTAGTACAGTGACTAGCGAGAGAGACCATGTAACAGACTGTGAACCACGAGTGAAGTTGTATATCTTTCAAGGGCAATTCTCATTAGTTCCACCTGATATGGTTTCAGAGGTATCTATATATGTCTCTCATCATTATTAAGCAACCACTAGTGCACAATCCTATAGTTCATGAGAAATGACTGAAAAAAAACTCCACAGCTGGTTTTTGGCGGCGGAGGCGTGCAGGCCGATGCCCATTTGCAGTGCTGGTACAGATATATAGATGACATCCTGATCTTGTGGCAGGGCACTGCGGAGCGGCTTGAGGCCTTTGTGGGTGAGCTAAACAATAACAATATGAACATTAAATTGACATTAAAATATAGCCCCACGGAAATGGAATTTTTAGACATCAAAATTAAATTGGACGCATCTAGGATGATTCAAACTGATGTGTTTCGGAAAGAAACATCAACTAACGCACTCCTACATGCGTCCTCTGCACACACAGGGTCGACCATCAAGGCCGTCCCGACTGGCCAGTATCTGAGAATGCGACGTATATGCTCGTCTACCCAGGATTTTGAGAAACAGGCGGGCGACCTGCGGAGTCGTTTTTTAGAACGGGGATACACCAAGCGTTCTTTGAAAAAGAGCTATGCCAGAGCCAAAAAGACGGAGAGGCAAGAACTCTTGCAATACCGTGGTAAATTTTCTAGTGAGGACAAAGATCAAACACGCTTCATTGGCACGTTCAACCAAGGGTGGGATGAAATGAGAAAAATATTTGATAAACATTGGTCGATTTTAAAGACGGATCCCGTCCTAGCCGAGACCATCTCTGACAGGCCATTGATGACTGCCCGGCGCGCAAGGAATCTTAAAGATTTTCTTGTGGACAGCCATTATGTCCCACAGAAACAATTACCATTCGGACATCGAACTCAACGCTTAGGTTGTTACCCCTGTGGCGATTGTATCGCATGCCCCAATATCCTCCGCACGGGGACCTTTCACTCTAGCGATAACAAGAAGTCATACCAAATACGACATTACATCTCGTGTAGTTCTACTCATGTAGTTTACTTTGCCACATGTGGCTGCCCACGTATTTACGTGGGACTAACATCACGTGAATTACGGGTTAGAGTGAGGGAACACGTGCGGGGGATTGAGGCAGCTAAAGATTCCGAGGACATCACATTGCTCAAAACCCTACCTAGGCATTTTAAAGTCCATCACAATAGTGACGCTAGTAGCCTAAAAGTTAGAGGCATTGATGTTATTCATGCAGGGATTAGAGGGGGAGACCTGAAAGGTATGCTCGCTAGGTGTGAAGCGAAGTGGATTTCCACTCTCGACACCCTAGTACCCAGGGGACTAAATGAAGTAATCAGTTATGCTCCGTTCATCTAGTTGTATGGTTGTCCTGCATTGTTTTCCTGCACTAGCTTTGCTTGACCTTTGGTGTTCTTTGTCTATGTGTCTATGTAATCAGAAAACTTTTTTCTGTCCCCTCTTTTTAGTTTGTGGATCAACATGGCCTCTAATTTCATGTCCGCATCTGCCTTCATAATGGGTTCTATTATGAGAGAAACGGCCAGAGATAACCAACGTATGGAATCCTATGGACTACCAAGAATGATATACTTAGTGTTACTTTATGATTATGAGATAATACTGTCCTTTAGGAACCATCCTTATACTTTCTAATGCCGGCTATTTCTCCCTATCTTTGGATATCACATGTCCTTTTTCTCCCCAGTGTGCGCGCGCGTGCTGGGGCTCGCTCTTTCCGGCGATCCAGCCCGCGACCAATTAGTGCGCACGCGCATGGCGCCATGGCAACCGCCTGACTCCATGCGCGTCATTTCATCACGCACTTCCGGTACGCGGGCGGGACTTCCGGTACGGCGATATCCGCAGTGCGCGTGCGCCGCGCCGGCTGGGGGGCAGGAGAAACAGGTGAAATCCATTTGTGGACATTTGTGGTGCATATAAGGCCATGACCGCGGGTTGTGAATAGGTTTTCCCTGAGGAAGCAAACAATGTGGTAGCGAAACACGTGTAGGATGACTGTCCTGTCCTTGTGTTTGTCCTGAACCTGGCACCTCTCCTATAAGCATTGGACAGTATGGGTAACTATACCTTTGAAATATTTACAGGTGGAGAAACCTTTCTCCTTGCAATGAAGGATTTAGGATTGTTTAGTACCCATAGGTCTGTAGTCCAATAGCTGTGGAGTTTTTTTTCAGTCATTTCTCATGAACTATAGGATTGTGCACTAGTGGTTGCTTAATAATGATGAGAGACATATATAGATACCTCTGAAACCATATCAGGTGGAACTAATGAGAATTGCCCTTGAAAGATATACAACTTCACTCGTGGTTCACAGTCTGTTACATGGTCTCTCTCGCTAGTCACTGTACTAAACCTCGTGCCATTTTTATTTGTATGTTCAGAGAATCCCATTGTACCAGGTTCTTTTAATGTTATATGTGTTCACTAAATGTATCGCCCTTGAATTGTATTCTTTGTACTTTATATAACTTTTGTGAGGAATTTTACTGTGATCTGAATAAATTTTGATACTTTTTGCATAAAAAAACTCCTGTTGTTCTCCTGATATTCATATTGATGCTTTGGAGGTGCTATATAAGATTAGCCATATATAATGTTGATATTGGACCCTATGTATTTATCCATTAATAAATATTGAAATATCTTCCATGATTCTGTTTGGATCCGCAGTGAACTTCCCCTTCTTTCCATTCTTAAGGCCCCGTCTCACGGGGCGACATCACCGCCAATTACATTGGCGACTTAGGGGCGTGGCCTATCGGCGGCGACATCGCCCCTACGTCGCCTCATGTAAAGGGGCGATGTTGGCACCGCCGGGAGGTCGCCTGGTTTCAGAGCAGTCCTCTGAAACCAGGCGACCGATCTGGGCCGTCCGCCGACGACCTGTCAGGCGATGGGAGCCATAGGCTCCCATTGTCCTGCATCGCCGCTGGGGTTTTCAGACACCCCAGCGGCCATGCCGCCTGTCAGCTCGCCAGCACAGGGCTGGAGATGTCGCCCCATGTAAATGGGGGACGGCGACGCTGGCGGGGCGCCAAAAATGTGTGCGCACCCGCCAGTCGCCGCCGACATCTCCAGCCCTATCGCCAGGTGTAACGGGGCCTTTAGACATACTTTTAATATCTAGCATAAATCCACATAGAAATACCTCCTTTTGTAACCATATCTCTAATATGCTTGCTTAATATGGATTTTTGATAACCATATCTCTACTATGCTTGCTTAATATGGATGACTAGCTAATGCTTTCGCAAACAACAGTAGGGGCACAGCACAACATGACCTTTACAGCTGGGTCTATACTTTACCCAATCTGTGAGGCGCAAGTCACATCCAGGGAGTTCCACCCGGACCAAATCACATACCATAAAGAAGAAAAGGACAGCGCCTCACACGTTGGTGTTGCTTCAATGGTGTTTATTCCATGTCCATACAAGGGACGTTTCGACCTTTACAAGGAGCTTGATAAAGACCTTGTAAAGATCAAAATCTCACTTGTATGGACATGGAATAAACACCATTGAAGCAATACCAACGTGTGAGGCGCTGTCCTTTTCTTCTTTATGGTAGCTAATGATTTTGACTGGGTGAGGATGGAGTTTTTGACCCAGCACTGAACTAAAGGGAGCGATCCCATGGAGTAGTGATCAGTGCTTACTGAACCACTCCTTCTTTGCCTTGGTCCTATATTGTATGCCCTATTAAGGATTTGATGGAAAACAAAGGCAGACTCCTACAGAGTATAATTCAGAACGCATCATGTAGAGGGCGGTTCCTTTAAAAGTGCACAGACACTGGTGGAGGATGTGACATCACAACTGGAAGTGAGGTATGCGTTCCACATTGCACTGCAAATCGGGAAGTGGAACGTCACATGCGCTCCTGCCGCTCTCCGATTGGTGGGCGGTGGAGCAGGGTGTGACGTCACAACCGGAAGTGATGATTGCATTCCACAATGCACCGCGGACCCAGAAGTGGGGTAGAGCAGGGGTGGATTGCTGACAGAGCACAGGAAGTGTATAAAAACCTGTCAGTCATGGCCGTGTGTCACAGTACGGTGCTAGCACGATGGCCATAGACACGTGGTAAGTGGTTGGCTGTGACTGAAGGACTGCTCAACTAAATGTAGGTGTTCACAAACATGTGATTAAAGTCTTTTCATTTTTTTTTCTCTCTAGCACTTGAAGGCTCAGATTCAGGCCATAAATAACAAAGGCTGGATGCCCTCTCTCTCGCTCTATTATACAGTTGTGGTCAAAAGTATTGACACCCCTGCAATTCTGTCAGATAATACTCAGTTTCTTCCTGAAAATGATTGCCATCACAAATTCTTTGGTATTATTATCTTCATTTAATTTGTCTTCAATGAAAAAATACAATAAGAATTGTCCTAAAGCCAAATTGGATATAATTCCACACCAAACATAAAAAAGGGGGTGGACAAAAGTATTGGCACTGTTAGAAAAATCATGTGATGCTTCTCTAATTTGTGTAATTAACAGCACCTGTAACTTACCTGCGGCACCTAACAGGTGTTGGCAATAACTAAATCACACTTGCAGCCAGTTGACATGGATTAAAGTTGACTCAACCTCTGTCCTGTGTCCTTGTGTGTACCACATTGAGCATGGAGAAAAGAAAGAAGACCAAAGAACTGTCTGAGGACTTGAGAAACCAAATTGTGAGGAAGCATGAGCAATCTCAAGGCTACAAGTCCATCTCCAAAGACCTGAATGTTCCTGTGTCTTTGTGCGCAGTGTCATCAAGAAGTTTAAAGCCCATGGCACTGTGGCTAACCTCCCTAGATGTGGACGGAAGAGAGAAATTGACGAGAGATTTCAACGAAAGATTGTGCGGATTGTGGATAAAGAACCTCGACTAACATCCAAACAAGTTCAAGCTGCCCTGCAGTCCGAGGGTACAACATTGTCAACCCGTACTATCCGTCGGCGTCTGAATGAAAAGGGACTGTATGGTAGGATACCCAGGAAGACCCCACTTCTTACCCAGAGACATAAAAAAGCCAGGCTGGAGTTTGCCAAAGCTTACCTGAGAAAGCCTAAAATGTTTTGGAAGAATGTTCTATGCTCAGATGAGACAAAAGTAGAGCTTTTTGGGCAAAGGCATCAGCATAGAGTTTACAGGAGAAAAAAAAAGAGGCATTCAAAGAAAAGAACACGGTCCCTACAGTCAAACATGGCGGAGGTTCCCTGATGTTTTGGGGTTGCTTTGCTGCCTCTGGCACTGGACTGCTTGACCATGTGCATGGCATTATGAAGTCTGAAGACTACCAACAAATTTTGCAGCATAATGTAGGGCCCAGTGTGAGAAAGCTGGGTCTCCCTTAGAGGTCATGGGTCTTCCAGCAGGACAATGACCCAAAACACACTTCAAAAAGCACTAGAAAATGGTTTGAGAGAAAGCACTGGAGACTTCTAAGGTGGCCAGCAATGAGTCCAGACCTGAATCCCATAGAACACCTGTGGAGAGATCTAAAAATGGCAGTTTGGAGAAGGCACCCTTCAAATATCAGGGACCTGGAGCAGTTTGCCAAAGAAGAATGATCTAAAATTCCAGCAGAGCATTGTAAGAAACTCATTGATGTTTACCGGAAGCGGTTGATGGCAGTTATTTTGGCTAAAGGTTGTGCAACCAAGTAATAGGCTGAGGGTGCCAATACTTTTGTCTGGCCCATTTTTGGAGTTGTGTGTGAAATGATCAATGTTTTGCTTTTTGCTTCATTCTCTTTTGTGCTTTTTCATTGAAGACAAATTAAATGAAGATAATAATACCAAAGAATTTGTGATTGCAATCATTTTCAGGAAGAAACGGAGTATCATCTGACAGAACTGCAGGGGTGTCAATACTTTTGGCCACAATTGTATATATTCTTTCGACCAAAAGTTCTGCTCTCATTCTTGGTCTAAAATTAGGTATAAGACCAAGGTGAAGGAATAAGCTGAAACGCGTAGTCCCTACGACAACTAAAGTTTAGACCCTATTATATGTGCATTAATTGTTCATATCTGGCTTCCTTTGCAAATTTATGGATTATATGCAAAATAAAATGGAGTTTTTAACAAAGCTGTTAAGAGGATTCACTGCTGGATCGTTCCTATAAGTCTGTTTGTTCGATTGAAGGTGTGCCTCCACAAGGTCATAGCGGAGCCCAAACAGCTGAAAACAGAATCCAGAAAGACAAGTTCTGGTTGAGCTGGCATTTATTTTTGTTATTTGATTTTTTTAAGCACAGAATTTCCTGTAATAGTTTGTGAACTCCTTTTGCAGAGCCCCTAAGTGCCAGAACTGCAGAAACCCCCTCAAGTGACCAGATCTTGGAAGTTACACCCCTCTGGGAGTTCATCTATGGCTACAGTGATGATTTTATCTATGGAAAACCCTCATGGAGTCAAGCGCAGTGAATTTTGCATTATTAAAAATTGCAAGTAAACCCTTGCATTGTCCATTGTCTCCTACATGGTGCCTAGCTTATGGAGAAAAACACCCAGTAAATTAAGCAGGCTTCCTCACTACATCAGTGTCAAACGTGGTCGTTACCTGTGGTTTAGACTTTGTGGGACTCAGAAGGAAGGGGATTATTTGGATTTGGGAGCGCAGGTTTTGCTGGTTTTCTTTGGGGGGAAGGGAGGTGAGGAGCTATAAAGCTTTCCAGCGCCTTTGTGCTACCAGTAACGTGGAAGCCCCCTATACGTTCGTTAACAGAAGACAGACATGAGTCTGGGGACTGTTTTTGTGGGTTGAGTTGATTTGGGCAGAGAACATTTTGGATCAGTTCACATTACCTTCGGGTTTCCAGATAAATTACAAAATACGTGATTCCGGTGAAGTCCCCAATGGATCTATTTACTAATGAGGTAGCAGAGTTACTCTGGACTCTGTTTGTCCTCTGTTCAGTTGTGTCCTTTTCAAAAATGCACAAAAAAGAGAATTTTGTTTACGTACCGTAAATTCTTTTTTCTTTAATCATCAATGGGAGACCCAGACAATGGGGTTTAGGGCACTGCCCTCCGGAGGTCACACTAGGTACTACAAGTTTGTAGACACCGCCTCCTCCGCTTATAAACCCCTACCGCAGGGAACATCCTCAGTTTGGTCTACAAGCTGCGAGGAGGAAATAAACCACACCCGAAACATCGGGAAGAATGCCGTGTACAAACGGTTCAACAACCCGGCAAACACTGTCTCAACAGAGAACAGAGCAAATGCAAAACATGCAAAGGAACAACTGGGTGGGTGCTGGGTCTCCCATTGATGATTAAAGAAAAAAGAATTTACGGTACGTAAACAAAATTCTCTTTTTTCTGGTCATCATAATGGGAGACCCAGACAATGGGGATGTCCTAAAGCAATACCCCAGGGCGGGAAGAGTTCCTCAACAAGACGGATAACACATGGTTCCCTTTAAAGGTGGGCAACCGCCGCCTGGAGAACCCGCCTGCCCAAACTTGCATCCGCAGAGGCATGGGCATGCACCATATAGTGCTTAGAGAAAGTGTGCAGGCTGGACCAAGTGGCCGCCTGACACACCTGTAGAGCAGACGCTCTATGTCGCAAAGCCCAGGAGGCACCTACGGCTCTGGTAGAGTGAGCCTTCAATCCCAACGGGAGAGGCAAACCAGAAGTCCGGTAAGCCTCCTGAATGGGAGCCTTGATCCATCTGGCCAAGGTCGACTTCGAAGCCGCGGACCCTTTACAGCGACCCATCGTGAGGACAAATAAGGAATCCGAACTCCTAAAGGAGGCGGTCCTGGACACATAAATGCGTACAGCCCTCACGAGATCCAGAGTATGGAGGTCGCGCTCAACCTGATGAACGGGAGCGGGGCAAAATGATGGGAGAACAATCTCCTGGTTTAGGTGAAACGTTGAAACCACCTTCGGCAAGAATTCTGGCCGTGGGCGCAACACCACCTTGTCTTGGTGAACCACCAGAAAGGGTGACTTGCACGAAAGTGCAGCCAATTCTGAGACCCTTCTCAGGGACGTAATTGCCACCAGAAAGACCACTTTCTGGGACAGACGAGAGAGAGAGATGTCTCTCAGTGGCTCAAACGGCGGTTTCTGCAGAGCCGCCAGGACCATGTTGAGGTCCCAAGGGTCCAGAGGTCGCCTGTAAGGCGGAACCACCCGAGCTACCCCCTGCAGAAATTGGCGGACCTTCGGCAGGAGCGCCAAGCGCCTGTCAAACAGCACTGAAAGTGCTGATACTTGACCTTTCAGAGAGCCAAGGGATAATCCCAACTCCAACCCCGACTGTAGGAAAGCCAACAATGTCGGGATGGACAATGGCCACGGTGAGCGTCCACCAGAGGCACACCAGGAGAAAAAGATTTTCCACGTTCTGTGGTATATCTTCCTGGAGACAGGTTTCCTAGCCCTATTCATAGTGGCAACCACTGTAGGAGAGAATCCTCTGGACGTCAGCAGCCAGGCCTCAAGAGCCATGCAGTCAATCTGAGGGCCCTGGAATTGAGGTGGAAGAATGGGCCTTGCGCGAGTAGATCTGCGCGTTCTGGAAGAGCCCACCGGTGTCCGCCTGACAGTTGCCACAGGTCCGGGTACCAGGACCTCCTGGGCCAATCTGGAGCCACTAGAATGGCTACTCTGCATTCCATCCTGATTTTCCACAGGACCCTGGGAATCAGAGCCAGAGGCGGGAACACATATGGCAGCTGGAAGCTGGACCAACTCAGGATCAGGGCATCCGCCCCCAGAGACTGAGGATCCCACGATCTTGCCATGTATTGGGGCACCTGATGATTCAGCCGTGAGGCCATCAGATCCACGTCCGGAGTGCCCCATCTGCCGCAGATGTCCCGGAAGACGTCTGGATGAAGAGACCACTCTCCGGCGTCCATGCCCTGTCGGCTCAGGTAGTCGGCCTCCCAGTTCTCGACCCCTGGGATGTGAACTGCGGAGATCAGGCAGCCGTTTTCCTCCACCCAGGCTAGAATGCGGTGGACTTCGGCGAGGGCCTGAGCACTTCTGGTCCCTCCCTGATGATTTATGTAGGCGACGGCCGTCGCATTGTCGGACTGCACCCGAATGGGGTGTCCTGACAGGAATTTCTGAAATGCCAGGAGCGCCAGATAGACCGCCTTGATCTCCAGCACGTTGATCTGCAATGCCGACTCCGACTGAGTCCAGAGGCCTTGAGCCCTGTGGTGTAAGAACACCGCGCCCCAGCCCTTCAGACTGGCGTCTGTGGTCACCACTAACCATGACGGTTTTAGGAAGGACTGGCCTCGTGACAGGTGACGTGGCTGGAGCCACCACTGTAGGGAGTCCCTGGTCGGTTGTGACAGTGTCACCAGCCGATTCAGCGAGATCGTCCTCTTGTCCCATCTGTGAAGAATCTCCAGCTGGAGAGGACGGAGGCGAAACTGTGCGAACGGCACCGCCTCTATCGCCGCTACCATGCGTCCCACCAGTCTCATCAATACCCGTAGGGATGAGTGTGGTGACAGGAGGACTGCTTGTACTCCTGATTGGATCGCCATCTGTTTGACTCGTGGCAGAGACACCAGGGCTGAGGCTGTGTTGAAGTCCATGCCCAGATATGTCAAAGACTGGGTCGGAACTAGCGTTGACTTCTGAATATTGAGGAGCCAACCGAACTGTTCCAGAGACCGCATGGTCACATCCAGGCTCTCTTGACAGAGGTGTTCTGATGGCGCCCTGACCAGCAGGTCGTCTAAATAGGGAATGACGGCATGTCCCTGCATGTGCAGGAGAGCCATCATGGAAGCCATCACTTTTGTGAACACCCGCGGTGCCGAGGCTAGCCCGAATGGCAGTGCCACAAATTGGAAGTGTTCTTCCCCCACTGCGAATCGCAACCAGCGCTGATGAGCCGGTGCAATGGGTACGTGAAGGTAAGCGTCTCTGATATCTATGGACGCTAGGAAGTCCCCCTGTGACACAGCTGCGATCACGGAGCGCAGTGATTCCATACGGAACTTCCGAACCAACACGTGATGGTTGAACAACTTCAGGTCCAGTACTGGGCGGAAGGATCCGTCCTTCTTCGGGACGATAAAGAGGTTGGAGTAAAAACCCCTGAACCTCTCTCCGGAAGGTACCGGGACCACCACTCCGTCTCCGCGGAGACCCTCCAACACCTGGTAAAAAGCCTGAGCTTTTTCTGGTGACGGGACCGACCGATGGAATCGGGATATCGGTTTTGACGTCAGCTCTATCCTGTACCCTCGCGAGATCACGTCTCGAACCCACTGATCTTGAACGTGAAGCAGCCACTTGTCCTGAAAGCGAGACAAGCGGCCCCCCACCTGTGGGGAGGCAGGATGAGAGAGCGAGTCATGTAGAGGCGGGTTTGGGGGTGGCAGCTGCCGCCCCCGCCGGCTTCTTTGGACGACTCTTAGAGCGCCACTGGGAAGCGGGCTTTCCCCCTCGGTCCGTGCGAGCGGACGGGGCTGATGACTGCGAGCTGGAACGAAAGGACCAATGTTTTGGGTTCCTTTTAACGGTATACCGTGGCTTAGGCTTATTCTGCGGTATCTTAGACTCAGCAGAATCCTTAATTAGCTTGTCCAGTTCGGTGCCAAAAAGCCTGTCACCAGCAAACGGAAGATTCTGCAAAATCTTCTTGGATGTGGCATCTGAGTCCCAAAGACGCAGCCACAACAACCTGCGGATCGCTATAGCATTGGCCGAAGCCACAGCTGAGCGAGTGGCAGTTTCCAGAGTCGCCGTCCTGGCGTAGTCCGCATAGGCCCTTGCCCTTTCGGTAAGTGCTAGGACCTCTGGACTGGATCTTGCCATGTCAGAGATACCATCCAAGCAGGTAGTAATCGCTTGTAAGGTCCAGACCGTGGCAAAATTAGGGGCAAATGAAGACCCCACAGCCTCATAGGAAGACTTGGCGAGCTGCTCGACCTGTCTATCAGTAGCATCCTTCAGTGAGGAGCTATCAGAGGCAGAGAAAAGGGAGCGTGCAGCAATCCTGGTCATGGAAGCGTCCACCTTCGGGGACTGCGACCACTCCTGAAGCACCTCCTGGGGGAAGGGGAAGCGATTGTCCTTGGTTTTACGGACATAACGCCGCCCAGGATGCAACCTGGGAGCTCTAACCACCCTTCCAAAATTAGTGTGGTCCATGAAGGAGCCACTTGGTCTAGCCTCCGGCCGCAGCCATTGATAGACCTCCTTCGGGTGCACCGTCACCTCCTCAGGGGGTGTCACGAGACGTAAAGTCTCGTTGATAGAGGACACCAGATCCTCCACCCCGTCTGGTGGTTCAGATACAGACACAGACCCGAAATTTGAACCCCATCATCTTCCTCACCATCAGAGGAACGCTCCTCCTCAGAGAGAGTATGGAGCTCGGGGGAATCCTCACGACGAGCCCGCTTAAGGGGTCTCGCAGCAGAAGAGGGGGACACCGGGGGTAACTGGATGGAGTAGCTGGGCTATCCAGTCTCCTATTAAGTGCCTCCAGGGATTGCGACATGGAGGACAGCTGAGACAGCAGAGATTCATTGATCTTATTCTGAGTCTCCCATGGCCCTGAGATCACCTGAACCTCAGGGTATAGCACCGGAGCTGCTGACTCAGCAGTGCCAGCCCGGGCCTCTGGGCGTCCGCAGTTATTGCAGGACCCCTCCACCAGTGTACCATTGCATGTAGCACAGGTAATGGTGGTTACTGCCGCCTTAGCAGCACGCTTCCCAGCTGAGGACATCGCCACAGTAGGGAAGATAAGCCAAATTGCCGACAACAAAACCGGGAATCCCGGTGGCTTACCGACCGCAGTAAAGCGGTATGAGGA
Organism: Allobates femoralis; assembly: GCA_033576535.1. Taxonomy (NCBI): domain Eukaryota; kingdom Metazoa; phylum Chordata; class Amphibia; order Anura; family Aromobatidae; genus Allobates; species Allobates femoralis. Next base: position 404,505,454 of record JARQOC010000003.1, read on the forward strand.
AGCGGTGTGTGTGTGACCTCCACGACGGTTTCCGGTCTCCCCTCTGGAGTGCAGACGCACGCTGCATAAGAATCCCAACCGGGAAGTGAGGGTAAAGATGGCCGCCGACAGTGAAACTGTGGGCGGCGCCGAAGAGACGCGGGAAACACACACACACGCCCAGCGATGACGTCACCGCACGGGCTGCTTCCCATCCTCCAAGCATCCACAGCATGAGGGAGCCGGAGCCCGCAGCGCGGGAAAGAGTGTAAAAACATTATACACAGACTGCATGTACACCATCCACAGCATGAGGGGACAAACATCCGCAGCCTACGGCCTCAGCCCCTGTGACACACAGGGCGGTCAGCCAGGGTGACCCCAGCACAGGGTACACCCGCAGAACCGCGGACCCGAGGGTAACGCGCGGTCTGAGTGTCCTGAAACACATAAAGTGCCAGACACTACCCCCAGGCACGCAGGAGACACAGAGTGCCTCAGTGCCGGTCCGGTCTGTAAGCACCATTTAGGGAGGCCTCGGACGGGGTGCAGCACCAGTCTGGTCTGTAAGCACCATTTAGGGAGGCCTCAGACTGGGCCGCTCAGCACCAGTCCGGAGTGTAAGCACCATATAGGGAGGCCTCGGACTGGGCTGGCTCCAGTCCGGTCTGTAAGCACCATTTAGGGAGGCCTCGGACGGAGCGGAGCTGTGCAAGGCTCCCATCTCCCACTCTCCAGAGCCCCCCAGAGAGGGATGGAGAGGAGCGTAACAGCGTACCGGGAGAACACGAAGTGTCCAGGCTCTAGGCCCTCCGGTACCTCCACCAGCGTGTGCCACTAAGGGTGAGCGGGGAGGCTGTCACCGGTCCCGATAGGACCGTATTACCTTGTCTTCAGACGCCATCACGTAAGTAGTGAGAATGCAGTGAAGTGCAAGCAAAGCGTGATCCTCCGAGCACACTAAGTTTAAAACTGAGGATGTTCCCTGCGGTAGGGGTTTATAAGCGGAGGAGGCGGTGTCTACAAACTTGTAGTACCTAGTGTGACCTCCGGAGGGCAGTGCCCTAAACCCCATTGTCTGGGTCTCCCATTATGATGACCAGAAAACTGTGGTTGACCGCACTTTTACACACGACTAAAAAGATGCGCAAATAGATGGACGTCGGATCAAAGATTAGATGTGAGTTCAAAGTGACGCACTCTGCCTCAATACAGTGAATTTTCCCTTTAGAATTCTGGCTGAATAAGGTTTTTGAGAGATTTACAAGTAATTGCTGATGTGAGCCCTCAGCGTAAAGTGCAGAATAAATGTGAGCCATGCCTTACTGCGATCTTTGGGAGCCAGAATAAACAAATTGGAAGCAGTTGCAGAATTACTTTTATTACTATTTTCAGCCGTTCACTTTGTGGTATAAGTGATTAGGTGGTCAGTACGATCACAGTGATACCAAATTTATATAGAATTTTTTAGGCTTGGCTACTATCACACAAAAAATGTATTAAAAATAAAGGATAAATGAATCTGCTTTTGTAGTAGTGTAAAAAAAAAAATAAAATATAATAATAAAAAAAAATTACATAGAGCTTCGCAGTATTCTTGATTCTCAGCGCAGATAAACCAAACAACTCCGGGCTGTCACCCCCACCTACCTGCCTTTACCTTGGCTAGCATTCAAAAATACAGGGGAGTCCATTATTGTTTTTATTTAAATAAATAATTAAAAAAAAAAAACATTTGTGGGCCTTACCGCTAACCAAGGTAAGAATCAGACAGCTGGGTGCTGGTATTTTCAGCTTGGTGAGGCCCATAGTTATTGGGCTGCCCCAGGCTAAAGAATAGCAACTCATAGCACCCCAGAAGTTAACAAACTCATTAGAAGAATTCCTGGCGCTCTTCTCGATGCCCTTGTGCGGTGGCATTGAGGTGATAAAAAAGAGAATTTTGTTTGCGTACCGTAAATTCTTTTTTCTTTAATCATCAATGGGAGACCCAGACAATGGGGTTTAGGGCAATGCCCTCCGGAGGTCACACTAGGTACTACAAGTTTGTAGACACCGCCTCCTCCGCTTATAAACCCCTACCGCAGGGAACATCCTCAGTTTGGTCCATAAGCTGCGAGGAGGAAATAAACCACACCCGAAACATCGGGACGAATGCCGTGCACAGACGGTTCAACAACCCGGCAAACACTGTCTCAACAGAGAACAGAACAAATGCAAAACATGCAACGGAACAACTGGGTGGGTGCTGGGTCTCCCATTGATGATTAAAGAAAAAAGAATTTACGGTACGCAAACAAAATTCTCTTTTTTCTGGTCATCATAATGGGAGACCCAGACAATGGGGATGTCCTAAAGCAATACCCCAGGGCGGGAAGAGTTCCTCAACAAGACGGATAACACATGGTTCCCTCTAAAGGTGGGCAACCGCCGCCTGGAGAACCCGCCTGCCCAAACTTGCATCCGCAGAGGCATGGGCATGCACCATATAGTGCTTAGAGAAAGTGTGCAGGCTAGACCAAGTGGCCGCCTGACACACCTGCAGACGCTCGATGTCGCAAGGCCCAGGAGGCACCTACAGCTCTGGTAGAGTGAGCCTTCAATCCCACCGGGAGAGGCAAACCAGAGGCCCGGTAAGCCTCTTGAATGGAAGCCTTAATCCATCTGGCCAATGTCGACTTCGATGCCGCGGACCCCTTACAGCGACCTGTCGTAAGAACAAATAAGGAATCCGAACTCCTAAAGGAGGTGGTCCTGGACACATAAATGCGTACAGCTCTCACAAGATCCAGAGTATGGAGGTCGCGTTCAACCTGATGAACGGGAGCAGGGCAAAATGATGGGAGAACAATCTCCTGGTTCAGGTGAAAAGTTGAAACCACCTTCGGCAAGAATTCTGGCCGAGGACGCAACACCACCTTGTCTTGGTGAACCACCAGAAAGGGCGACTTGCACGAAAGTGCTGCCAATTCTGAGACCCTTCTCAGAGACGTGATTGCCACCAGAAAGGCCACTTTCTGAGACAGGCGAGATAGAGAAACATCTCTCAGCGGCTCAAAAGGTGGTCTCTGTAATGCCGCCAGGACCATGTTGAGGTCCCAAGGGTCCAGAGGTCTCCTGTAGGCGGAACCATCCGTGACACCCCCTGCAGAAATTGACGGACCTTCGGGAGGAGCGCCAATCGCCTGTCAAACAGCACTGAAAGTGCTGAGACTTGACCTTTCAAGGAGCCAAGGGATAATCCTAAGTCCAAACCCGACTGTAGGAAAGCCAACAACGTCGGGATGGACAAGGGCCACGGAGACCGTCCACCAGAGGCACACCAAGTAAAAAAGATCTTCCACGTCCTGTGGTACATCTTCCTTGAGACTGGCTTCCTAGCCCGATTCATAGTGGCAACCACCGTAGGGGAAAAACCCCTGGATGTCAGCAGCCAGGCCTCAAGAGCCATGCAGTCAATCTGAGGGCCTTGGAATTGAGGTGGAAGAATGGGCCTTGCGCGAGTAAATCTGCGCGGTCTGGAAGAGCCCACCTGTGTCCGCCTGACAGTTGCCACAGGTCCGGATACCAGGACCTCCTGGGCCAATCTGGAGCCACTAGAATGGCGACCCTGCACTCCGACCTGATTTTCCAAAGCACCCTGGGAATCAGAGCCAGAGGCGGGAACACATACGGCAGATGAAATCTGGACCAAGTCAGGACCAGAGCATCCGCTCCCAGAGATTGGGGATCCCATGACCTTGCCATGTATTGCGGCACCTGATGATTCAGCCGTGAGGCCATCAGATCCACGTCCGGAGTGCCCCATCTGCTGCAGATGTCCCGGAAGACGTCCGGATGAAGAGACCACTCTCCGGCGTCCATCCCCTGCCGGCTCAGATAGTCGGCCTCCCAGTTTTCGACCCCTGGGATGTGAACTGCGGAGATCAGGCAGTTGTTGTCCTCCGCCCAGGATAGGATGCGGTGGACTTCGGCCAGAGCCTCTGCACTCCTGGTTCCTCCTTGATGATTTATATAAGCGACGGCCGTCGCATTGTCGGACTGAACCCGAATGGGTTGTCCTGAGAGGAATCTCTGAAACGCCAGGAGTGCCAGATAGACCGCCTTGATCTCCAGCACGTTGATCTGCAACGCCGACTCCGACCGAGTCCAGAGGCCTTGGGCCCTGTGGTGTAAGAACACCGCTCCCCAGCCCTTCAGACTGGCGTCGGTGGTCACCACTAACCATGACGGTTTGATGAAGGACCGGCCCCGAGACAAGTGGTGTGGCTGTAACCACCACTGCAGGGAATCTCTGGTCGGTTGGGAAAGGGTCACCAGCCGATTCAGAGAAATCGACCTTTTGTCCCACCTGCGGAGGATCTCCAGCTGGAGAGGACGGAGGCGAAATTGTGCAAAAGGCACCGCCTCTATTGCTGCCACCATGCGCCCCACCAGCATCATCAACACCCGTAGGGATGATTGTGGTGACAGGAGGACTGCTTGCACTCCTGATTGGATCGCCAACTGCTTGACTCGTGGCAGAGACACCAGGGCTGAGGCTGTGTTGAAGTCCATGCCCAAATATGTCAAAGACTGGGTCGGAACTAGCTTTGACTTCTGAATATTGAGGAGCCAACCGAACTGTTCCAGAGACCGCATGGTCACATCCAGGCTCTCTTGACAAAGGTGTTCTGATGGCGCCCTGACCAGTAGGTCGTCTAAATAGGGAATGACGGCATGTCCCTGCACGTGCAGGAGAGCCATCATAGAGGCCATCACCTTTGTGAACACCCGCGGTGCCGAGGCCAACCCGAACGGCAGCGCCACAAATTGGAAGTGTTCTTCCCCCACTGCGAATCTCAGCCAGCGCTGATGAGCTGGCGCAATGGGCACATGAAGGTAAGCGTCTCTGATATCTATAGACGCCAGGAAGTCTCCCTGTGACACAGCTGCGATCACGGAGCGCAGTGATTCCATGCGGAACTTCCGAACCAACACGTGATGGTTGAACAACTTCAGGTCCAGTACCGGGCGGAAGGAACCGTCCTTCTTCGGGACGATAAAGAGGTTGGAGTAAAAACCCCTGAACCTCTCTCCGGAAGGCACCGGTATCACCACTCCGTCTCTGCGGAGACCCTCCAACACCAGGTAAAAAGCCTGAGCCTTTTCTGGCGATGGGACCGACCGATGGAATCGGGAGATCGGTTTTGACGTCAGCTCTATCCTGTAACCTCGCGAGACCACGTCTCGAACCCACTGATGAACGTGAAGTAGCCATCTGTCCTGAAAGCGAGACAAGCGGCCCCCCACCTGTGGGGAGGTAGGAAGGGAGAGCGAGTCATGCAGAGGCGGGTTTGGGGGTGGCAGCTGCCGCCCCCGCCGGCTTCTTTGGACGACTCTTAGAGCGCCACTGAGAAGCGGGCTTTCCCCCTCGGTCCGTGCGAGCGGACGGTGCCGATGACTGCGAGCTGGAATGAAAGGACCACTGTTTTGGGTTCCTTTTAACGGTATACCGTGGCTTAGGCTTATTCTGCGGTATCTTAGACTCAGCAGAATCCTTTATCAGCTTGTCCAGTTCGGTGCCAAAAAGCCTGTCACCAGCGAACGGAAGATTCTGCAAAATCTTCTTGGATGTGGTATCTGAGTCCCAAAGACGCAGCCACAACAATCTGCGGATCGCTATAGCATTGGCCGAAGCCACAGCTGAGCGAGTGGCAGTTTCCAGAGTCGCCGTCCTGGCGTAGTCCGCATAGGCCCTTGCCCTTTTCGGTAAGTGCCAGGACCTCTGGACTGGATCTTGCCAGGTCAGAGATACCATCCAAGCACGTAGTAATCGCTTGCAAGGTCCAGACCGTGGCAAAATTAGGGGCAAAGGAAGACCCCACAGCCTCATAGGAAGACTTGGCGAGTTGCTCAACCTGTCTATCAGTCGCATCCTTCAGCGAGGAGCTATCAGAGGCAGAGAAAAGGGAGCGTGCAGCAATCCTGGTCATGGAAGCGTCCACCTTCGGGGACTGCGACCACTCCTGAAGCACCTCCTGGGGGAAGGGGAAGCGATTGTCCTTGGGTTTACGGACATAACGCCGCCCAGGATGTAACCTGGGAGCTCTAACCACCCTTCCAAAATTCGTGTGGTCCATGAAGGAACCACTTGGTCTAGCCTCTGGCCGCAGCCATTGATAGACCTCCTTCGGGTGCACCGTCACCTCCTCAGGGGGTGTCATGAGACGTAAAGTCTCGTTGATAGAGGACACCAGATCCTCCACCCCGTCTGGTGGTTCAGAAATAGACACAGACCCGAAATTTGAACCCCCATCATCGTCCTCACCATCAGAGGAACGCTCCTCCTCAGAGAGAGCCTGGAGCTCGGGTGACTCCTCACGACGAGCCCGCTTAAGGGGTCTCACAGCAGAAGAGGGAGACACCCGGGGGTAACTGGACGGAGTAGCTGGGCTATCCAGCCTCCTATTAAGTGCCTCCAGGGATTGCGACATGGAGGACAGCTGGGACAACAGAGATTCATTGATCTTATTCTGAGTCTCCCATGGCCCTGAGATCACCTGAACCTCAGGGTATAGCACCGGAGCTGCTGACTCAGCAGTGCCAGCCCGGGCCTCTGGGCGTCCGCAGTTATTGCAGGACCCCTCCACCAGTGTTCCATTGCATGTAGCACAGGTAATGGTGGTTTCTGCCGACCTAGCAGCACGCTTCCCAGCTGAGGACATCGCCGCAGTAGGGGAAAGTAAGCCAATTGCAGACAACAAAACCGGGAGTCCCGGTGGCTTACCGACCGCAGTAAAGCGGTATGAGGAAGCGGTGTGTGTGTGTGACCTCCGCGACGGTTTCCGGTCTCCCCTTGGAGTGCAGGCGCACGCTGCATACAGATCCCAACCGGGAAGTGAGGGTAAAGATGGCCGCCGACAGTGGAACTGTGGGCGGCGCCGAAAACACGCGGGAAACACACACACACGCCCATCGATGACGTCACCGCACGGGCTGCTTCCCATCCTCCAAGCAGCCTCAGCATGAAGGTGCCGGAGCCCGCAGCGCGGGAAATAGTGTAAAATAATATACACAGACTGCATGCACAAACAAACATCCGCAGCCCACGGCCTCAGCCCCTGTGACACACAGGGCGGTCAGCCAGGGTGACCCCAGCACAGGGTACACCCGCAGAACCGCGGACCCGAGGGTAACGCGCGGTCTGAGTGTCAGGGCACATAAAGTGACCGACACTACCCCCAGGCACACAGGAGACACCGAGTGCCTCAGTGCCGGTCCGGTCTGTAAGCACCATTTAGGGAGGCCTCGGACGGGGGTTCAGCACCAGTCCGGAGAGTAAGCACCATTTAGGGAGGCCTCGGACTGGGCTGGCTCCAGTCCGGTCTGTAAGCACCATTTAGGGAGGCCTCGGACGGAGCGGAGCTGTGCAAGGCTCCCGTCTCCCACTCTCCAGAGCCCCCCAGAGAGGGATGGAAAGGAGCGCAACAGCGTACCGGGAGAACACAAAGTGTCCAGGCTCTAGGCCCTCCGGTACCTCCACCTGCGTGTTCCACAAGGGTGAGCGGGGAGGCTGTCGCAGGTCCCGACTGGAACCATGTTACCTTGTCTTCAGACGCCATCACGTAAGCTGTGAGAATGCAGTGAAGTGCAAGCAAAGCGTGATCCTCCGAGCACACTAAGTTTAAAACTGAGGATGTTCCCTGCGGTAGGGGTTTATAAGCGGAGGAGGCGGTGTCTACAAACTTGTAGTACCTAGTGTGACCTCCGGAGGGCAGTGCCCTAAACCCCATTGTCTGGGTCTCCCATTATGATGACCAGAAAAATGGGTTAATGACAGGTGACAGAATGTCATTAAGCCCCAGGTTGATAATGTTCAGGTTTCTTCGAGACTCGCCCAATATCAATATGATAAAATAGTTAAAGAAAAAAACAAAACACAGGAAAAAAATCTTTTATTTGAAAAAAAAAATAAATTAAAAAAAAGATACAGGTAACTCTCATTTTCCAAATTATTACTCCACACATACATCTCCGATAGTCTCACAAAGCACACTCAGCTCTGCGTTATGTAGAGACTGCAGCGAAGGAACAAGAATCCTCTCCCTGCAGTTTCTCCAATCACACTGACTGCCGTGGGGAGCAGTGATGTCACTGAGGACTCCCCGCCACAGTGAACTCAGGTGACCCTACTGCCGGGAAACCCTCAGTGAGTGACGTCATCCGTGTCGGTCAGTGTGATTGCCGGAGATGCAGAGGAGAGGTTTTTGAATCCCTCTCCCAATACTGATCGCTGCAGTTAGGGCGTGATACAGCCAGGGAAGCACGGCGATCGTGTCCCTGCCTGTGTCATAACACTTTTCTTCAGCCTACAATTCCTCCATGCAGGGATGAAGCTGAGGAGCAATCGCTGCTGCTCTGCTGCACACGGATGGGGGTGATTGTGACAGCCCGGTCATTTCCATCAGGGCCGGAAGAGGAGACATTGCCCCCTCCAGAGCTACAATCATGGCTGGATTGTAATGATCCAGGTAATTTCATTTCAATTTCAGAATTGAACAGCAAATCGCAGCAATTGCAATTGTGAGATGGGGAACCCCCCCCCCCCCCCCCAAGGAAGTCGAGCTCTGGTCCAGTATATGGAATCACAGGGTACCTAAGCGCAATCTTGTTACTGCGGTTACAGTGCCACGATTCTCCCATAATGAACCGCTACGTCACAGGTCATGAAGGGATTAATAGCACACATACCATACTAGGATGGGCGAGATCATATACAAATGAAAAACTGCTGTATTTTTGAAAGGAGCAGCATATCAATTTTTTCAGCATTTTTTAAGCTTTTGTGGTGAATGAAACTATTTATATATGTTCTCTAGAAAAATTACACACCAAAAACGCAGTTATTATTATCATTTATATAGTGCCATTAGATCCATGGCGTTCTACATATGGAAAGGGCAGACGAGGACAAGTACACTCAATGTGGACAAAGAAGTCCTAGAGGTACAGGAGAGGAGAGGACCCTGTCCGTGATGGCTCACAGTCTAAGAGGGATGGATGGGAATACAGTAGGAGGGGGTAGTGCCTATAGTGAGATGGTGCGGTGAGTCGGGTCTCATTGTAGGCTTAACGGAAGAGGTGGGTCTTCAGGTTTCTTTTGAAGGTTCCCAGGATAGATGGGTGTCTGATGTATTGGGGCAGAGAGTTCCAGAGTATAGCAGATGCAATAGCATATAGCAGTTCAAGAAAATACAACAAAAACACAGCAAAAACTACTTTTTGGAAGCAGCTTTTTTTTACTGCCAAGAGAGCAAATTTTGTTGCAGCAAAAAAGTAACATGTGAACATAACCTTATTCTTACCTCCTTACTGTTTTCTTTCTTTGTGAAGTGAGCAAGGTCTGCATTGTACAGTTGTTCTGTCACACGTCTGTTTTCTTGCAGCTCAGGATCCACACCTTCAGAGCAAAGGAAATTCTGGTATGCAAAGCCAAAAGCCTGACCAATAGCCTGGGCAATAAGTTGAGCCTAAACAGGTAAAAATATTTAAATAATATGCTGATTGACTCCGGAGCAGAACAGTTTTGATGAGCTGCAATTACTCTAGGGGATATCCGTGTGAATGCCCCGGTTATTAAATTTGTTGTATATATTTATGATAGGTAATGCGCTAAATCATATATATGGTTATTAATTAAATGATATTCACTAATATAGTGTATTTTGTATCACAATGGTTTTATTATTATAATCTCATCACACACTAAAAATCACTCTTTAAAACATTCTAAAAACACGCTTAAAACAATTTCTTGATTTTATCTTTCTCCAGATTCTGTTTTTGTTAATAGCTGGGGTCTTTTTTTTTCGTTTTATATATCCTGAGTGACCTGCATAGGATTGTAGGGTGGCGTCCCTCTGTTTATTTCTTTATGCTGAGCTGCTGTTCTGGTCAGTCTACAATGGCTGAAGATTTTAGTCAGTATTTTATACAGTCATCTCCAGTACATTAAGGGACAAGACATACTATCTTTTGCTTATTGTTTATATATGATGCTCCAGGGTTCTTTACAGCTGCTGTCGATGGTTTCCCTCCTGCCGCGTCTACCGTTTCTGCTTCTCCGGTATGATAGATCCTGTGGAGGTCGCTCTCGCTGTGCTCCGTGGCCAGCGGGCACAGCGAAGCGTCCTCACGCCAGTGTGGATGTAATGTTGGTCTGGTAAGGTGATCGCTGTGGGCGTGAATAGTTTACCCGGTGCGCGAGTGCTCGGCAGCGTTCAAGCAAATAGCAGGGTGCTGTCTGGTGGTTCCTCCAACTAGTTTCAAAGGCAGGACGGCCTTCTTCATCAGGGTTTCCACCTTACTTCATATCCCTGCCTTATATTCTAAGTGTGACTGTCTGATTGGTAGTGATTGTGTTTTTTTTTTTCTTTTTCTACTTTACCACTAAAGCAGTTAGTATTATCTTGTGTTACTCATCTATTACAGTTTATGCCAAAGTTTGGCTATTCATGGGGTATCTCTTAATGTATCTGTACTAGCTTCTGCTATAGTACTGTTTATATGGTTCTTAGTAGATGCTAGTACCGATACATCAAGAATAAACCCGTGAATGGCCAAACTATGGCATAAACCGACCCACAGGACCCATAGTAATAAAGGCACAAAGAATCCCTACACAGCAGTATAAATTATAACAGCATAAAATAAATCACATAAAAAACCAAAAGAACCATATAAACAGTACTATAGCAGAAGCTAGTACAGATACATTAAGAGATACCCCATGAATAGCCAAACTTTGGCATAAACTGTAATAGATGAGTAACACAAGATAATACTAACTGCTTTAGTGGTAAAGTAGAAAAAGAAAAAAAAAAACACAATCACTACCAATCAGACAGTCACACTTAGAATATAAGGCAGGGATATGAAGTAAGGTGGAAACCCTGATGAAGAAGGCCGTCCTGCCTTTGAAACTAGTTGGAGGAACCACCAGACAGCACCCTGCTATTTGCTTGAACCGCTGCGAGCACTCGCGCACGGGTTAACTATTCACGCCCACAGCGATCACCTTACCAGACCAACATCACATCCACACTGGCGTGAGGACGCTTCGCTGTGCCGCTGGCAACGGAGCACAGCGAAAGCGACCTCCACAGGATCTATCATACCGGAGAAGCAGAAACGGTAGACGCGGCAGGAGGGAAACCATCGACAGCAGCTGTAAAGAACCCTGGAGAAACCCCCCCCAAATAAACAAGGAAGGAGTACACCATTCCCACAGCATCATATATAAACAATAAGCAAAAGGTAGTATGTCTTGTCCGTGAATGTACTGGAGATGACTGTATAAAATACTGACTAAAATCTTCAGCCATTGTAGACTGACCAGAACAGCTCAGCATAAAGAAATAAACAGAGGGACGCCACCCTACAATCCTATGCAGGTCACTCAGGATATATAAAACGAAGAAAAAAAGACCCCAGCTATTAACAAAAAGAGAATCTGGAGAAAGATAAAATCAAGAAATTGTTTTAAGCGTGTTTTTAGAATGTTTTAAAGAGTGATTTTTAGTGTGTGATGAGATTATAATAATAAAACCATTGTGATACAAAATACACTATATTAGTGAATATTTAATTAGGTAAAAATATTTGTCAAAAGTGATATTCCTCAAAAAAGGTTTTTTTTTTGTCTAAAGTTGGAAAACTCAATAGGAATAGGATTTTTTGTTTTTATGTTGCAAATACCTGGTTCTCAGCTGCGGTATGGTAAAATTACAAAACGCCTGATGAGGTTTTCTTAAGCATATACTATAACAAAAAAAAAACTGTTGCACTCAAATGCTAAACGATGTGGAAAATAAACTGCTAACATAGAATACTGCTAAAAAAAAGGAGATCATTGCTAAGGAAAGATGAAAAAAGTGAGATACTTGGCAGATAAAAAAAGGCCATTATATTTGAACCCAGTAACCAAACAAAGCTGCATCTTTTTACTGGGTTCCTATCCTAGTGAATGCCTCTCCTTTGGGTAAAAACGGCACCTATTTATGGGTGGAAAGACACATGCTAATAAAAATTAAAAAAAAAAAAAAAAAAAAAAAAAAGCTTACTGCACTTCCTAACACACAGGTCTGAAAAGATGCTGTCACTTTGGGTGTGGGGAGACACCCAGCGCTGGACAACGACAGGGATTTGGGGGTTTGGGAGATCTGGGGTGGGGGGGTGGTAAAGGAGACCTAGTGACCTCCAGCTTTCGCTAAAAGGGAAATGCCTCTTAAAGCAACAGAGACCTATTTAAGGATTTGGACTGTTTGGCCAATCGCTGGGACCTTCTGCGAGTGGCCTCTCCAGTTTCATCCATGCCTCCTGACCACCCATGACAGTTGCATGCCAAACATAACATATATCATAAAATCAAGACTTTTGGTTACTAGGCTTAAATAAAACTGTCTTTTCTTATCTGCTAAGTATCTTAATTCTGTCAATTTTTTTTCATCATGTTTTACTAGGCAGTGATCCATGTTCATATTCCTACTAGATGTGGGCCTGATGCTATTGCATCAGGAGGGCAGTGATGCGGAGGTTGTCTCTCCCTCTGGACTTCTCCTCTTGTGTGCTCTCTCCATTAAGCTGTCTCCCTCTGTGCTCTCTCCTTTGGCCTGTCTCTCCCCTGTGCGCGCTCTCTCTCTCTTCTCCCTGTGCACTAGCCCCTCCCCCTTGCACTCTCTCCCTCCAATGGTGTCCAAAGGTAGTGATGGCATAAGTGTGCATGCATGCACCGGGTCACGCCACCGCCATCTTTGTATACCCAGGTGTCCAAAGATGGCGGCCAACTTGCACAGTTACTCAGGCGGTGATGTGTCAGCGGCGGCGAGACAATGACTTCAGATGGCGGCTGTTGCAGTACTGCTGGCGGTTCTACACAATGTGCCAATACCGCCTTTAGGCGCTATATTTTGACATCCATTACTCTCGGTGTGGTTTGAAGAACAAGTCAAAGTCGACTTACTCGGAGGAAGCTGATTGTAGGAAAGAGCATGATGCCATTTACTGTGATAGATCAGGTAGGGAAGAAACATGAAATGGAGGAAAGATGATGAGTTCGGTTTTGTCTATGTTGAGTTTTAGGAAACGAGAGGTGAAGAAGTAGGATATGGTTAACAGACACTCCAGGATTCTGGATAGCAGAGAGGTGACATCTGGGCTAGAGAGGTAGATCTGAGTGTCATCAGCGTACAGGTGGTACTGGAAGCCATGGGACTCTGAGTTGTCCTAGGCCAAGAAAATAGAAGGAGAAAAGTAGGGGGCCCCAAGACAGAGCTTTGTGGGACTTCAACAGAGAGGGTGGAATGAGGAGGTAGTGTGGGAGTGGGAAACACTACATGCACGGTCAGAAAGGTAGGAGGGGATCCAGGAGAGGGGCAAGGGAAGAGAGAATCTGTAGCAGGAGGCAGTGATCGACTGTCGAAGGCAGAGGACAGATCTAGGAGGAGTATAGAGAAGTGTCTGTTAGCTTAGGCTGGCTTGACGCTGCAGATTTTCACTGATCAGTGTCTATCCAGTTTGGCTGCCAAAACCAGGAGTGTCTCCAAAACTCAGAACAAGTGTCAATCTTTTAATTATAGTTTTTCTCTGCAAGTTCCTTTCCAGGTTCCTCTCCTGGTTTTGGCACCCAAACACTGATGGACACTGATCAGTAAAAAAACTGCAGTGTGAAGCCAGCTTTAGGCAGTAAGAACACATTAAAGTATTAGGAACACATTAAAGAATTAGGGATACATCATGAAAAAAATCCAACTGATAATATTCCCTATCCATAGCAGTGTTAAGGAGAGCCTTAAGATCAAAATACTTCATTAAGCCTAAGACATAAGGGCATGGGAGAAATGATATATATAGTGTATTATTTTACATTGTATAAGTTGTGATTTAAACATGGCTGCCATTTCCTGCCACATCACACCATGTGCTGAGAGCAAGATGGAGTCCAAAGAAGACGGACCAATCACCGAAGCTGGAGGTCAGGCAAGACGAACCAATCACAGAATAACATACTTGATCAAGACCACACCCCTTGATGACCTCATGGATCCGCCCATGGACTGACCGAGCCCCTTATTGCCCATGGACCAATGAATACATCTGAGTAGGGCTGACCGAGCCCCTTATTGCCCATGGACCAATGAATACATCTGAGTAGGGCTGACCAAGCCCCTTTTTGAGTAAAAACCAAATGTCTTATAATAAACAGGCACTTGGAGCTTGGGTCTGACCAAGGAAGGGTGTACATCTGACTCTATGTGTCTGGTGTCTACTACTTTTCAATGCCGGCGCTTGGTCTATATTGATTTGGTCAGGAGCAGCAACTTATTAACATTAATATTATAAAATATTAATCCATAACAGCAGTAGACTCAGAGGGTGCTGAAAAGGTTAAAAAAAAAGACAAATAGTAATGACAAGAAACATATAAATGATATGTGCTGGAAAAACAGGTATAATTGAAATGTCCAGCCACAAGAAGGCCTCAAGCACTTATACAAGTGCTAGGAATGTAGTTATATTTATCCTCAATAAAGAATATATTTTTTAGAGTATTTGTGGCAAACTTTTTTTTGGATTGGTATTCATTGCTTTAATGAGTTAGCCAATATTTATCTGGCCATATATAGGTCTATATAAATATTTTTTTTATTTTGATAGATTGGACTTTTTGGAATGTGGCGATACCACATGTAATTTTTTTTATTATCGTTATTTTTAATGGTGCAAAAGGGGGCAGGTGATTTGAATATTTTTTTATTACTTTCCACTGTTTTTAATAGCCTACTTAAGAGACATGAAGCTGTGAGAGTCTAATGACTTGTGACATACACAATAATACCATAGTATTTGTGCATATAGGTTTTCAAAGAAAAAAAAAAACTATAGGGGTACCTTTACACGCCAAAAACGAGGCAAGAAATATTGCCGGCATAAGCAGTGCTCTGAAATCAGGCGACTGTGCCGAGGCGACATATTGCCACCAATTCCCCAAATACACGCCGCAATTGGGAGAGATTTTGACGGCGATTGTCGCAGGGCGACATATAGCTGGCAATATTTCTCGCCGCGTTATTGGAGTGTAAAGGTACCCTAAAAGAACAGAAGTGCTAAGCCACAAACTTTAGATATTCATGAAAATCTTTATTGAATTTTTTTTTTCATAATAAAAAGGGGAATACATTGAATTTGATCACTCAAGTAAAAACATGCTCACAATAAATAGACCCTCACAATGAAGCATAACTGAATTTTTGAATCCCAGGTCTCCTTGCTTTTGCACATTATGGTGGCAGTCTGACACTATCGGTCATTATTTTTTCTGACTGACTGATACTATTGTTCTGCCATTAGGTGCTACTTAGTTAATACAATTTTTTCTCTTGCACTTCTTAATCCAGGTGTAATTCTTTAACTTGATCATTGCCTTTTGCCTACACTTTTTCTTTGTGCATTTTTTGCATCTTATACCTATAATAATAATAATTTTTTACTGCACATTTCTGGGCATAGCTCTATGCTTCTGACATGTAGGCTTATGTGCAATAGTCTGAATATTATATAGGAATTACTCCTTTTATTTTTTTTTTTTTTTTTAACCATTGTATTTTTATTGAAAAAATTTTTCATATACAAAGTACTATAAAATACAACAAATGTTCACAGAGTAAAAGGGAAATCACAAAAATAAACTCACATAAACAAAGGAGGTTGATATAGTAAGGAATGGGGAGGGAGGAGGAAAGGAACTGGGGGGGGAGGGGTAGGGAGAGAATCACATGTCTTAGCGATACAGTATGGCCCATAAAAGAATCACAAATAGTGTAGACAGTATATTCAACCGGGAACTTGGACAGTGTTATGAGCAGACATTTTCCAAGGATCCCACCATGTTAACACTTTGTTCCGTTTAGGAAGATCATGAGCTAAAACAAGTTCATATTGAAAATGTAAGTTTAAACGGTTTATCAAGTCCGACATAGAAGGAGGACAGATTGATTTCCACATAGAGGCTACACATAATCTTGCCGCAATTAGAGTATTAGTAACAATTGGACGGAGAGGTCTGGGGACCAGATCAAGGCCCAAACCCAATAGGGCAACAGGGGCTTCCAAAGTCAAGGGGAGCCCTGTGAGGGAGCCAATCAACCTCTCCACCTTGATCCAAAAGGGTCTAATAACCGGACACTCCCACCAGATGTGGGCAGGGGACCCCACTGAGGGGCAACCCCGCCAACAATTACTGGAGTTGGAGGAGCCCCCATTCCCAAATTTAGCCACCCGGTCAGGGGTTAGATACCAGCGGAGCTGGAGCTTCTTGGCCTGTTCCAAATGACCTATGCAAGACGAGAAGAGGGAAGCATGTGAGGCCGCTCCTTGCCAAACCTCCAGAGGAGCAGAAAAACCCAGGTCCCCCTCCCATTTGGTCATATAAGGTAATTTTTGTCTGGAGTGAATATTCAATAGAGCTTTGTAAATAATAGAAATCCCTCCTGAGCTACTGCCTTTTGACTTAAAGAAGGCCTGTATAGGGCCAATGAAAGCTTCCTGGGGCGTATTAGGCAGGGAGACAGAGGCTAGAAAATGTCGCACTTGCAAATATTTAAAGAAGTCATTGTTGGGAATGCTAAATTCCCTCACCAGTCCTGAGAAAGATTTCAAAACTCCCTCCTCTACAATTTGATTTAACAGGAGAATACCTCTCACCTTCCAGGAACGAAGGGACAGGGACCCAACTGAATGCTCCACTGCATCTACAGAGATATATCTATGTAAAAATGGCAGTAAATCTTTGCTCTCCCTGGCCCAAACAGTCAACAAGGCCCTCATTGAGGAAAGGCCATTAGGTATCTGGAAACTCCCCATCAGGCCAATTTCCAAAAGTAGCCGAGTGGACTGCACCGGGGCAAAGGAGGCTTCGATCCGGTGCCATAAAGAGGACTGTTTCTCCTTTTATTTTTTTGTCCTATACTATCTGCATTATATTCCTATATCTCTCAGGGCCTTGTGCAATCTGCACATTTGGATTTTTCTATGTTAGATACATATAAGGACCTCTAGTTGCTTATGATTAAAATTGGAACCTTTTTTCCCTATTTTTTTAATCTAATATGGTGCTTTGTACTACTTCTGCTCCTAGTCTCTATAGCTCTTTGGTGTCTGTGCTATTATATTGTGAGCATGTTTTTACTTGAGTGATCAAATTCAGTGTATTCCCCTTTTATTATTTAAAAAAAAAAAAATTCAATGAAGATTGTCCCTGAATTTCTAATGTTTATGGCTTTACACTCGTGTTCTTTGATAGATATTTTTTGATCAATTTTGACTATGCTTCTCTTTATATTGGCTATTTAGAGGTTTTCAGTGTTTCAAAGGAGTAGTGCTATGCCATGACGAACATGAAGGTCTCCAGCAGTCTTTCTCCTGTGATAACACATCGACAACCCGCTATCTGTCACTGTGCACCAATAGGTGCTTAGTAGTGATGAGCGAGCAATAAAATTCTCAGGTGCTCAATGCTCTGGTCGAGCATTTCAAGATGCTCGGGGTGCTCGACCAAGCATCGAGCCCAAGGCAAGTCAATTAGTGATAGGCGGTACCCGATGCTCGCCGAGAATCCTGAGAACTGGGATACTCATGCGAGTACCAAGTAGCGGCGAGCATGCTCGCTCATCACTAGTGCTTAATTAAAATGGTGCATCCCCAAGTCAGCACATGATAAATTCCGCTGTCAGTTGGACTTCAAGATTTAACAGGTTTTCAATGGTTATGGAAAAATATTAAAATCTGAGAGTCCTTAGTGGTTGATACCTTTTAATTGCTAACTGAAAAGATGGTAAATAATAGCAAGCTTTTGAGACAGCTCAGGTCTTTTCTTCAGGCTTAATAATGACACATTCTGAACAAAACACATACCATATACACACATATTTAGGGTTGAATAAACAGGGCATAGTGGTCTGTATTGGGAGAGGGAAGAAGAAGAGCATTTAGGGTACCGTCACACTTGGTGACGCTCCAGCGATCCCGACAAAGATACGACCTGGTAGGGATCGCTGGTTCGTCGCTAAGTGGTCGCAGGTGAGATGTCAAACAGTCACATCCCACCGGCGACGCAGCAACGATATGGAATGATACGGAAGTCGTTGGGAACCTGTCACTCTCGGGCGTAGTATTGAGATCATTGGTCGTTGACCCTGTCATACACAGCGATGCACTCTGCCCAGCGGGAGCGCAACGACCAAAAAATGGTCCAGAACGGTTTGTAACGATCAGCGATCTCACAGCAGGGGTGTGGTCGCTGCTACATGTCAAACGTAGTGAGATCACTGCTGAGGTCGTTGTTGCGTCACAAAACTTGTGACTCGCAGCGATCTCGCTTAGTGTGACGGGGGCTTTAGGCAGTAAATACCAGAGTTCAGAGATAAAAAGGGTGATGGCTCATTGTCCTTTGATTAGTGGTCCAAGATTTTATGTAAAAAAAACATTTGAATTGAAAAAAGTCAAAATGTATGCGACACATTCATTCCTGTCCAGTTGTAGTCTCACTCCAGGGATCCGTCCATCAGCCAGGGTCGCGGCTTAGCAGCCGTAGCAACGAAATCCAGATGAAGAGGTATGTGATATGGCAATGAAGAATACGCTGCACTCTCAGAGCACTTCTCAAATTCAGGTCAGCACTCACCACCACTAAACAGAAGTACTTCATTACCCTCATATCCTCTTTGCCCCACAACCCCAGGCAGTTATTCAACACTTTCTCCTCCATTCCCCACTGCCCCCTCCTACTTCTCGTATCTCTACAGATGACTTTGCAACACACTTCATCAACAAGATTGAACAGATCAGACAAGTCTTTGCTACCCAACCACCACAACCCCCATGTATACCAGACCACTACCCTCCATCACTGAAGGAGAACTTGCACATCTCCTCTCCAGATTACACCTCACCACTTGTGCACTGGACCCCATCCCATCAAACTGCCTACCAAACCTCACCACCACACTTACCCCAGCCCTAACCCACCTCTTCAGTCTATCACTAACCAGGTCTGTGGAGTCGGAATGAAAAGGGACTGTATGGTAGGAGACCCAGGAAGACCCCATTTCTTACCCGAAACATAAAAAAGCCAGGCTGGAGTTTGCCAAAACTTACCTGAGAAAGCCTAAAATGTTTTGGAAAAATGTTCTCTCTTTTTGGGCAAAGGCATCAACATAGAGTTTACAGGAGAAAAAAAGAGGCATTAAAAGAAAAGAACACGGTCCCTACAGTCAAACATGGCGGAGGTTCCCTGATGTTTTGGGGTTGCTTTGCTGCCTCTGGCACTGAACTGCTTGACCGTGTGCATGGCATTATGAAGTCTGAAGACTACCAACAAATTTTGCAGCATAATGTAGGGCCCAGTGTGAGAAAGCTGAGTCTCCCTCAGAGGTCATGGGTCTCGCAGCAGGACAATGACCCAAAACACACTTCAAAAAGCACTAGAAAATGGTTTGAGGGAAAGCACTGGAGACTTCTAAGGTGGCCAGCAATGAGTCCAGACCTGAATCCCATAGAACACCTGTGGAGAGATCTAAAAATGGCAGTTTGGAGAAGGCACCCTTCAAATATCAGGGACCTAGAGCAGTTTGCCAAAGAAGAATGGTCTAAAATTCCAGCAGAGCATTGTAAGAAACTCATTGATGGTTACTGGAAGCGGTTGATCGCAGTTATTTTGGCTAAAGGTTGTGCAACCAAGTATTAGGTTGAGGGTGCCAATACTTTTGTCTGGCCCATTTTTGGAGTTTTGTGTGTGAAATGATCAATGTTTTGCTTTTTGCTTCATTCTCTTTTGTGTTTTTTCATTGAAGACAAATTAAATGAAGATAATAATAACAAAGAATTTGTGATTGCAATCATTTTCAGGAAGAAACTGAGTATTACAGTGCCTACAAGTAGTATTCAACCCCCTGCAGATTTACGGTTTGATAAGATGCAAATAAGTTAGAGCCTTCAAACTGCAAACGAGAGTAGGATTTATTAACAGAAGCATAAATCTTACAAACCAAAAAGTTATGTTGCTCAGTTGAATTTTAATAAATTTTAAACATAAAAGTGTGGGTCAATTATTATTCAACCCCTCAAACCACCAGCATTCTGTTTGGTCCCCCTAAAGTATTAAGAAGTAGTTCAGGCACATAGAACAATGAGCTTCACATGTGTGGATTAATTATCTCTTTTGCCAGCCTTTTCTGACTATTTAAGACCCTCCCCAAACTTGTGAACAGCACTCATACATGGTCAACATGGGAAAGACAAAGGAGCATTCCAAGGCCATCAGAGACAAGATCGTGGAGGGTCACAAGACTGGCAAGGGGTACAAAACCCTTTCCAAGGAGTTGGGCCTACCTGTCTCCACTGTTGGGAGCATCATCCGGACGTGGAAGGCTTATGGAACTACTGTTAGCCTTCCACGGCCTGGACAGCCTTTGAAAGTTTCCTCCCATGCCGAGGCCAGGCTTGTCCAAAGAGTCAAGGCTAACCGAAGGACAACAAGGAAGGAGCTCCAGGAAAATCTCATGGCAGTGGGGACATTGGCTTCAGTCAATACAATAAGTAACGTACTCCACCGCAATGGTCTCCGTTGAAGACGAGCCCGTAAGGTACCTTTACTTTCAAAGCGTCATGTCAAGGCTCGTCTACAGTTTGCTCATGATCACTTGGAGGACTCTGAGACAGACTGGTTCAAGGTTCTATGGTCTGATGAGACCAAGATCGAGATCTTTGGTGCCAACCACACACGTGACTTTGGAGACTGGATGGCACTGCATACGACCCCAAGAATACCATCCCTACAGTCAAGCATGGTGGTGGCAGCATCATGCTGTGGGGCTGTTTCTCAGCCAAGGGGCCTGGCCATCTGGTCCGCATCCATGGGAAGATGGATAGCACGGCCTACCTGGAGATTTTGGCCAAGAACCTCCGCTCCTCCATCAAGGATCTTAAGATGGGTCGTAATTTCATCTTCCAACAAGACAACGACCCAAAGCACACAGCCAAGAAAGCCAAGGCCTGGTTCAAGAGGGAAAAAATCAAGGTGATGGAGTGGCCTAGTCAGTCTCCTGACCTTAACCCAATTGAAAACTTGTGGAAGGAGCTCAAGATTAAAGTCCACATGAGACGCCCAAAGAACCTAGATAACGTGGAGAAGATCTGCATGGAGGAGTGGGCCAAGATAACTCCATAGACCTGTGCCGGCCTGACCAGGTCTTATAAAAGACGATTATTAGCTGTAATTGCAAACAAGGGTTATTCCACAAAATATTAAACCTAGGGGTTGAATAATAATTGACCCACACTTTTATGTTTAAAATTTATTAAAATTCAACTGAGCAACATAACTTTTTGGTTTGTAAGATTTATGCTTCTGTTAATAAATCCTACTCTCGTTTGCAGTTTGAAGGCCCTAACTTATTTGCATCTTATCAAACCACCTAAATCTGCAGGGGGTTGAATACTACTTGTAGGCACTGTATCTGACAGAATTACAGGGGTGTCAATACTTTTGGCCAACACTGTATATGAAGGAGTCTTGAGTCGGAGTTGGAGTCGATGGTTTGACGTACCGACTCCACAGCCATGTTTAACTTCTGGTACCTTTTCTTCTGCTTTCAAACATGCAAAAATTACGCCTATCTTAAAGAAGCAATCCCTCGACCCCACTTCTACATCCAGCTACCGGCCCATATCCCTGCTCCTGTTCGCTTCCAAACTTCTTGAAAAGCATGTCCATACTGTACTCTCATCCCACCTCTCATCCAACTCTCTCTTTGACAACCTTCAATCTGGCTTCTGCCCCCACCACTCTACTGAAACTGCCCTAACCAAAATTACTAACGACTTACTCACGGCCAAAGCTAACAGACAGTTCTCCATCCTCCTCCTTTTAGACCTGTCCTCTGCATTTGACACAGTCCACCCATGTCTCTTATTACAGATCCTCTCTTCCATTGGCATCACTGACCTTGCCCTCTCCTGGATCGCTTCTTGCCTTTCCAACCGCACATTTAGCGTCTTCCACTTCCACACGACCTCTTTGCCCCATCCCTTGTCTGTTGGGGTCCCTCAAGGCTCTGTCCTGGGGCCCCTCCTTTTTTCCATCTATACCCTTGGTCTGGGACAACTCATAAAGTCCCATTACTTCCAGTATTACCTGTATGCTGATGACACTCAGATCTATCTCTCTGGCCCAGATGTCACCTCTCTCCTGTCCAGAATCCCGGAGTGTCTGTCAGCCATATCCTCCTCCTTCTCCTCTCGCTTCCTAGAACTCAATGTAGACAAAACTGAACTCATCATCTTTCGTCCATCTCACACACCTTCCTTACTAGATCTATCTATCACAATAAATGACATCACACTTTGCCCTGTACCTGAAGTCCGTTGCCTTGGAGTAACCCTGGACTCTGCCCTGTCCTTCAATCCACACATCCAAGTCCTTGCCACCTCCAACTCAAAAATATTTCCAGAACACGTCCCTTCCTCAACCCTCAATCTACTAAACTACTAGTGCATGCCCTCAATCTTCCTCCTCGACTACTGCAACCTTTTCCTCTATGGCCTCTGTGCTAACACTCTTGCACCCCTCCAATCAGTCCTTAACTCTGCTACCCAACTAATCCACCTCTCTCCTTGCTATTCCTCCACTTCTCCCCTCTGCAAATCCCTCCACTGGCTCCCAATTCACCAACGCATCCAATTCAAACTACTAACATTGATTTACAAAGCTGTCCTCAAACTGTCCCCCTCATATATCTCTGAACTAATCTCCCGATATCATCCAACTCATAATCTTCGCCCCTCCCAAGACCTCCTCCTCTCCTCCACACGTCTATGTTCCTCATCTAACCGCCTGCAAGATTTCGCCCGAGCATCCCCCATTCTCTGGAATTCTGCACCCCAAAACTTCCAACTGTCCCCCACACTCAGAACCTTCAAGTGGAACCTGAAAACCCATCTCTTCAGAACAGCCTACAGCCTGCAATGACCACAGTGCCAGCTCACCACCACTGGACCGTGCTCCACCACCACTGGACCCGGTGCTCCACCACCACTGGACCCGGTGCTCCACCACCACTGGACCCGGCGCTCCACCACCACTGGACCCGGCGCTCCACCACCACTGGACCCGGCGCTGCACCACCACCAGAGCAGACCCAACCTACTGTCTCTCTCCCCACTGCCCTGTAGAATGTAAGCCCGCAAGGGCAGGGTCCTCTCTCCCCTCTGTTTTGGTCTGTCACTGTTAGTTTGTTAATTGTATTTTTAACTTGTATGTATGTAACCCTTTCTCATGTACAGCACGATGGAATCAATGGTGCTCTAAAAAAAATAATAATTTGTCTAAAACTTCCATTTTATTGAAAAATCATTAAAAATGCATAAATGTATACATTTTTTTTAACAATTTTTAATAAACTGGAAGTTTAATACAAATAAGACCTTTGAGGGTGCAGCAGATTTTTCATCACCAGGTCACATAAATTGATGGTCCAGACAAAAAGGTAACACTCAACCACTCCTACACTGAAACACTGAAACAAACTTTAATCAAAATACGGAACAATGAAGTGGAGACATCCCTGTATCGGAAGCCAATTGACCGTCCAACATATCTTCAATGGGACAGTTTTCATCCAAAACACATAAAAATCTCTATTGTGTACAGTCAGGCCATCAGATAAAATCAGATATGTGCCAACCCTACAAATAGAGAATAATCTTCGGGGCCTCAGAAAGACCTTTTTGAAACAGGGCTACCATCCAAGAGTAATTGAAAACCAAATTACTAGAGCCACCAGAATATCAAGGAATCCTCTCCTACATTACAAATCTAAAGAAAAAAAATAACTTGGTCCCTCTAGTAGTCACCAACAATCCAAATCTAGAGGTGTTAAGAGAAGTTGCACGGAAACTACAACCACTACTATGAAAAAATAGAATAAAGATGTAGAATCCGGTGCCACAAAGTTTTATTTTCAAAAGTTAAAAATCACACATCCTCCAGAGGAGCTTCTGGACGCGTTTCGTGTGTCTAGCCCACTTAATCGTCAGTACAATGGCAATACAAACAACAGGAATATATACAATTTAAAAAGCAAAACCACCCCCTTTTCGCATGTGTGACAAATATACATCAATTATTTCTATCCAATCATATACCTGCAGATTTAAAAGAGTTAAAAAAAAAAAAGGAAATGAGAGGGGAGAGGAAGAAAGGATCTGATAACAGAGTAAAAGAGAGAAAAAAAAGGGGGGGATGGGAGGAGAGAAAGGATCTGAAAAGAGAGTAAATGAGAGTAAAGGAAAAGGGAGGGGAGATGAAGAAAGGATCTGATAACAGCGAGTAAAAGAGAGGAAAAAAGGGGGGGGGGAAAGAGAGGGAGAAGAGAGAAGCAAAGACCTGATACATTAGTAATGCAATTACATGATAAACTTACAGATGTAGAAATCTAGGGATAACTACAGCATAGATCGTTATTTCATATTGTAAGCTACCAACTACAAGGTTATTACATATTATAAATAGTATATTTTAAGAGAAAAGGTATAATCCTCCAACCACATAACAGTAGGGGGATCTTATAAATATTTCATTCATGTAATACATAAACATATACCTCCTTTCCCAATGAATTATTCATACATTATGTTAAACCATCGTATTGCAAGTGCACTCAATATACAATACACAAGGAAGCAAATATCATAAAAGGGCCATAGGGTGCAGGATCAATAAAAGTATAGCACATCAGATCTATAGTTCAGACCCTGTGGAATCCGTGCATCAAGCCGCAGGATCCACAATTTTTCTTGATTATGTAGTGCTTTCTCCCAATTACCCCCCTATATGGACGGGGTATCCTCTCTATGACCCTGATCTTTAAAGTTTTAAGGTCCCCTGCATGGAAATCCCTAAAATGGTGCGATAAACCTGACAGACCCGTTCTGTTGGCTTTTGAATTGGGATTTGCCCCAGTAACGTGTTCCGACATCCTTACCTTAAGGGATCTGATAGTGCAACCTATATAATATTTATTACAGCTACTACACGTAGCCATATATAGTACGTGGGATGTGTTACAGTTGATATAGGTAGATATTCTGTATTGCTTCCTGGTTCGATTATTGCAAAAGGTTTCACCCATATCCACGTATTTACAAATAGTGCACCTATTTTCACCACATTTAAACATCCCCCTATCGTTCAACCAAGTCTTCTTTTGTGGTCTTTTTTCCAAATAAATACTAGGAGACAAGTAACTCCCCAAGTCTTTCCCTTTCTTAGGGACCACCCTACATCCTGAGTCCAAAATAGCTGATAATTTACTATCTTGATATAATATAGGGCGATACAGGGGAAAGACACCAGAGGACAGGGGGGAGACACCAGAGGACAGAGGGGAGACACCAGAGGACAGGGGGGAGACACCAGAGGACAGGGGGGAGACACCAGAGGACAGGGGGGAGACGAAGCGGGCAGGGGGAGACCGCAGACTACTACAGTCGTGGTGATTAGCAGTTTCACTTTCAACCGCCAATCACCGGGACTGTAGCCTCGGGGTGGGGGTGGGGGGGGTGGGGTTTGGGGCAAATCCACCCCCCCTGGGATATAGTACATGTCCTCATGTACCTGCAGCTCGAGTGACAGGTCAGTGACACCCTCACTCGAGCTGCAGGAACAGAATCCCCAGATGACACAGCATATGCGTCATAGGTCGGGAACACATCAGTTTCCATGGCGCATATGCTGTGTCACGGGTCAGGAAGGGGTCAAAGGAAAAGAATTGCACTTTTGCGCCATTTTCCAAGACCCATAACGTTATCATTTTTTGGAATCCGGGGCTGTGCGACAGCTTATTTTTTAAGTTGAGAGCTGATGTTTCTAATGATACCATTTTTGGTTAGATGCAATGTTTTGATCGCCTCCTATTGCATAGTTGTGGTGACCAAAAACACGTAATTTTGGTGTTTGGACTTTTTTTCCGTAACGTAGTTTACATATCAGATTAATTGTTTTTATATTTTGATAGATCCGGTATTTCTAAATGCGGCAATGCCAAATATGTGTATTTTTTTTAAGAGTTTTATTTTCAATGGGGCAAAAGGAGTCTGAATCGAGCTTATGATTTTATTTTATTTTTTTTTACACTTTTCCTTTATTTTACAGGGTCCCTTAGAGCGCCTCAGCACTGCAGTGTGCGATTGCTTGTGTTATGCAGAGATGCTTTAGCATGTCTCTGCATGGCACAAATTATCACTTTCTGCTGGCGACACAGCTTAGAAAATCACCGTCAGGAAGTGATTCATGACCGCATTAAAGTCATCAGCTGACCCTGCGCTGTCATAGTAATGCATCATGGTGCAGGCGATGCCAATGGGAAAAAGCGTGATCTCCGCTGCGGTGCTTTGGATCGTGCTTTCAGTAATTGACAGCACAATCCAAAAGGGATAAAAGTGCCGACTGGATTGCTGATCCGATCAGTGCTGTTAATTACACGTCGGCTGATCAGATCAGCTCACATGTGTGGGGGGATTATGGAGTTCGACCAAGAGCGTACTATTACGCGCTTGGTCGTGAAGGGGAGCAGATGCTGCAGGCCTTTACTGGCTAATTCACCACAGCTTATTCACCACAGGTCCTATTATTTTCAATAGAAAAAGATGTACTATAGTAGCAGGTAACAGCTGCTACATTTTGAATAATGCTACACTCAGTGGCTCCACTCAAAGTGTTTACAATCACCCAACATGGGATCAAAAGACAGATTATGAGTGGAGGCACCAAGAGTCAGACCCCATTATTTATTTTTTTTAGCATCTATCCTGTAGATAGGTCATCAAATCTCTCAGCATGGACAACCCCTTTAAAATATTATGAAACTATATATGCCTAAAATCTGCAACAACATGGAAGAGAAAAATTTGTTTTACCATCTACCAATTGCAGCATTTAAAAAAAAATAATAAAAATAATGATTTTCAAAAGCCACTGTCAAGATTATAAACATTAATAGGAACTCACATCAACTGATTGGAATACGTGGCACAGCATTTTGTGTAATGGTTGATTGGGACTGCGTGGCGATTTCCTGCGTGCCATGATGACCAATATATTACCAAGGTCAGCGGTATAGGAAATTGTCTGCAAAGGGTGATCCATCAGAGCCTCCTGAAGAAGAGAATAAGGGAATAAAATACACTAATTACACATGAATATAAGCCTCCAGCACACAACATGGAGGCTGTAAGACAGCACAGACATCTCACAACAGCTTTCATGATATACAGTTAGATCCAAAAATATTTGAACAGTGACAGAGGTTTTGGCATTTTCGCTGTTTAACAAAAGATATTTCAGGATCAATATAGGTTACAGATGTAAACGCTCAGCTTTAATTTGAGGGTATTCACATCCCAATTAGAGTAATTGTTTAGGAATTACAACTATTTAATATGTAGATCCACAAGTAATTTAACAATGTCAAATAGTTGAGCTGCATAGACTATTCCTTTATGAGCTTGGCAACTCAAAAATGCCTGCAAATCCATGGAAAACAACAGTGGTTGATGATCAGTGGTGCTTCAGTGTCTAAGGCTGGCTTCACACCACGGGGCAATCCAGTCCGGGGCTGTCCGATGTAAACCTGACAGCCCCGGACTGGATCAGTACACAGAACTGGAGGGCCAAATGTGCCCTCCGGTCCTGTGTGCAGCCAGATGGCTGTAATTGCAGCCGCAGCTGCTGATTTTTCAAGATCACGGCTAGCATGGAGCTAGCCGCGGTCCGAAACAACAGCGGCGTGTGGCCGTCGATATCCGGATTCGCCCGGGCCCCATATGTTCCCATGTTAGGGAGAAATGGATTGCCCCGGATCCGGGTGAATCCGTGAAAATCCGGGATCCGGCTTTTTGGGGTGATTTTTCTCCCCGGACACAAAAATGTTGCAAACAACATTTTTGTGTCCGGTGAGAATAATCCGAATTCTCTCGGATTCATCCGGAGAGATGGAAACTGGATGGCAGAGAGCTGCCATCCGGCCATAGGCTACTATGGGGCCAAAAACCGGTCCGGGGCTGTCTGGTTTACACCGGACAGCCCCGGACCGGACCTTGCTGTGGTGTGAAGCCAGCCTTAGTCACTATAAGAAGAGTTCATGAGAAAAAATACAGGGGGCTCACCACAAGGTGATAACCATTAATCGACCTTAAAAATAGAAGGGCTAGATTTGATTTTGCCATAGAAAAAATACCAACATCTAAAGAGGCAAGTTGTGGAAAAGCTTTCTTAGGACAGATGAACTAAGATCAACCTGTACCAGAATGATGGGAAGAAGAAAGTATGTCGAGAGTTTGGAATGGCTCATGCTCTAAAGCACACTACATCCTCTGTATCACATAGTGAAAGGAGTTTGCTGGCCGGGCATACATGGCTTCCAATGGTGCTGGGTTACTAGTGTTTATTGATGATGTGACTGAATTCATCAGCAGCCAGATGAAATTTGAAGTGTACAGGGTATACTTTCTGCTCAGATTCAAGGTTCATTCGACAACGTTTCACAGTACAAATGGATAACAACCCAAAATATACTGCGAAAGCAACCTAAGGGTATGTGCACACGATCAGGGAGGCACTGCATGTGGGACACACTGTCTGGACGCACGGCAGGGCTCAGAAGGGAAGGAGTGACTTTTTGGAGTGCAGATTTTGATGGATTGGTCAGCAGGTGTCATGTCGCTGGTGGTTAGCTTTTGATGTACCTAAACAATTGAATTCCCCCACAAGTGACACTATTTTGGAAACTAGACCCCAAGGAATTTATCTAGATGTAAAGTAAGCACCTCATACCCACAGGTGCGACGCAGAATTTTACAACATGGAAACATGAAAATGAAAAAAATTAGGATTTTTTCCAAAAATATTTTCATTTTCACAAGAATAGCAGGAGAAACTGGTCCCAAAAACTTGTGTAATTTCTCCCGAGTACGAGAATGCCCCCCATGTGTTGTAGAAAACTACCGTTTAGGCAGACAGCAGGGCTCAGGAGGGAAGGAGCGCCATATGATTTTTGAGCACCGATTTTCTTATAATAGTTTTTGATCTCCATTTGCAGATCCCCCAAGGCTATGGACCCACGCTGCAGGTTTCTCATGTATTTTGCCGCAATTGTATTGCGGATGTGCTGCAGATCTGTCACAAATCTGCAGCACAGTGATGTGCAAGAAAAGTGGTGGAAACGCCATGATTTTTATTGCGGGAAGATCTGCAGCATGTCAATTCTTGCAGCGTATCTTAGTGCGATTTTCACCCATAGACCTCAATGTTAGCTCCTAAATAGGCAGCAGATATGCAGCAGTGTTCACAAAATGAGTATTTGCTGCGTATTTAGCGAGTATATTTTGCATTGATGACATGGGGCTCTGCTGTAATTTTGGTCACCAGCACAGGTACAGCAGGAAGGTACCGAATGCAATCCACCCCCAGCTGCCTAGTTTTACCTGGCTGGTAATCAAAATACAGGGGAGTCCTTTTTTTATTATTTCTTGATATAATTAAAAAAAAACAAACAAAGTGGGGCTTCACAGTATATTTGGTTTCCAGCCAGGTACAACTAGGGGAGCTAGTTGGGGACTGGAATTCTCAGCGTGGCCAGGTTCAAGTGTTCAGGGCCCCCCACACTGCAGAATTGCAGTCCACAGCCACCCCAGAAAAAGGCGCATTCTTCGTAGCACCATTTTTGGGCGCTGTACTCGACTCTTCCAGCTGCCATGTGGCGGTGGCAGACTGGGTAATGAAGGGGTTAATGCCAGCTGAATATTTCCAGCTGGCACTAAACCCGTGATTCATAATGGTAGTAATCTATTACCCGGCCATTATGAATCTCTAGTAAATACACAACACAGAGAAAAATAATTTTATTTCAACAAAAAACACAAACACATCTCAACTCCATCTTTATTACCCCCACATAACCCTCCATGATCCTTCATCCAAAGTCTGCAGGGAGAGAACAAGGATCCTCTCCCTGTAGAGTCTGCATTCACACTGATCGCAGGCTTTGTGAGTGACCTCACCCATGGCAGTGAATTCAGGTGACCTGCAGTGGAGCAGTGATGTCACTGACCGAGTTACCATGGCTCCCTGCAGCAGTGAATTCATGTGATCCCGCTGACTGTTGGTCACCTGAGTCCACTGCCCAGGTAACATCACTCACAGAGTCACTTAGACCCCGCGGTTAGTGTAATTGCAGATTCTGAGTTCTCCCCTGCAGAATCTGAATGCAGCAAAACTTAGATTGTGACGTGGGACCTTGTGGTGGATTATCATCAGACGGCATATCGTTGGGACTTTTAATAAATTGGATAATGAGGGTTTTCAGTGCATTTTATTTCTATTAAATGAATTTTCTCTCTGTGTGTTGTGTTTATTAACTACTCACTTACTGGATTGGTAATGGGCAGGTATCAGAAGACTCCTGATATTACCAATCCATGGCTTAATGGCAAAGCTGTCAATCATCAGCTGTCATTAACCCCTTTTATCACCCTGATGCCACCACACCAGGGCATAGGGAAGAAGTGGGTAAAGCACGAGGAATTGTCGCTTCCAATGAATGCGCCAATTTCTGGGGCGGTAGCGGGCTGCTATTCTTTAGCTTGGGGGGCCTAATACCTATGGGCCTCACCATGCTGAGAATACCAGCCCCTAGCTGCCTGGGTTTTACCTTCACAGGCAATCAAAAATAGAGTGGAGCCCACCTTTTTTTTTTTTTTTTTAATTATTTATTTAACCAATTAAAAAAAAAAAAAAAAGGGCATCCCTGTATTTTTGATTCCCAGGCAAGGTAAAGCCAGTCTGCTCGGGGTGGCTGCCAATAGCTATCTGCTTTATCTGGGCTGAGAATCAAAAATACAGAGAAGTCTTACACATTTTTTGAATTCTTTATTTTTACACTACTATTTTTTGCTTTTTTAACCTTTTTACATTTTATTTTGCTTAGTCCCTTTGTGGCACAGCACCTTTTGCTGCTCTGATTGCAGCTGCACTGGCAGGCAGTAATCTCATTGTCATATAGTGCAGCTGTCACGGGTGGCACGGATGACAGGGTGGAGGCCACGCGCAGACGATCCCAGCGGGTGGCCCACCAGCCATAATGGGGGAGGATGGTCCGTCTCTTTCAGGGGCATTTACCTTCTGTGTAGATGGAGAGAGGGTGTGATGGGATCTCGCTGTTATGGGGGGACGGCTGTGGAGGTCTTGTGCTCGGTCTGGTTTTATCCACCAATATGGTGGGTCACTAGGACCCAGCAGATTCCTTCCACCTTTATAAGGAGGTTCATTACCCTTCCTCGGTGCAGGTGATAGTTCCTTGTGCACTCATTATCCTTGCTCCAGCAGACGCTGAGGTTGTGGAGGTTGCTGAGTTCTGCTGTCAGATAAGTGTTTCCTTTTCCCTAATGTCTGTCTTCCCTGGTGTTTGTCTTTAGTTGATAGTGGAGGGGTCTAGTGAACCTCTCCATCTGATCCTTAGATAAGATAGTGCTAGGATCAGAGAGGGACGAGGTTCGTGGTCGGCGACAGTTGAGGAGACTGTATAGGGACGTTAGGGCAGACAGGGTCAGCTCCAGGAAGTCTAGGGGTTACCGTCTCCTTCTTGTGCCCTTAGCGTTAGGGACTCCTTATTCCCCCCCCCCGTCGTTATCCTACGCTGGGTGTCTTCCCTACTCCCAGCGTGACAGCAGCTATCAGTGCTGCAGACACCAGTCCCAGAGATCACATCTCTGAGGTTTGGGTCAGGTGACTGGATGTAGCCATGGCAAAGTCAGATTGCCATGGCAACACTACATCACCACTGCGGAGGCAGTGTGGGGAGAGGCGAGTGACCGCCCGCTTCCTCTCACTAACTACTGAAATCGCTACCGATCACAGCAGTTAGGGATTGATCAAGCCAGGGACGCACACCAATCGTGTCCATGGCTGTGCCACATCGCTGCTCTTTAGCCTCCAATCCCCTCAAGGCAGGGGATGAAGCTGAAGAGCACAGACAGGCAGATCATACCGCCGCTGTGCTCCATACTGATGGGAGTGATAGTGACAGCACGACAACTCCTATCAGGGCAGGAGGGGGTGACACTGCCTCCTGCAGAGCTCCAGCCTATGGAAGGTGCTATTTCAGCCCCAAACATAGGCTGGATCATAATGATCTGGCAATTTCATTGCTTGATAATCACAGTCGGAGTGATTGACTGTTCAAAATTGAACAGCCAATCACAGCAATCGCGGTTGCGTGGGTGCAACGCCACCCCCCAAGATCAAGCTACGGTGTCATGCTTCAGGAAACATCAGGTACCGCAGCTTGATCTGCAGTGCTGCGGTCAGGGTGCCACATGTGCCCCAGGAACAACCGGTTCTTCCTTGGTTCGGAACGACCTTGCTTTTTGGATGAACTTGTTCATCCTTTGTCGTGAAGGGGTTAAGGCCAGGCAGGGTATCAGAAAGGAGGAAGCCCAGCATTTGGTGACATCCATAGTTTCCAGACCTTAGGCAGTTATTGCCTGCAAAGGATTCTCTGCAAACTATTTTAAATGAACATTCTAGTTATGGCTTAGTACATTTGTCCAAATACGTTTGAGCCCCCAAAATGAGGTTTTGTAGAAAAATGGTTGAAATTCCTAAATATTTCACTGGATAATTTTGTTCAATCACTTTAAATGAACATGAAAGTCTGCACTTTTAATTGCATCTTGGTTGTTTCAGTTTAATAAAAAAAATAGTGGCATACAGAACCCAGATCTCAAAGATTCAGTCAATGTCCAAATATTTCTCAACCTTATTGGATTGCAAATAGCTTTCTACTCCAGAAACATTGCTAAGGGTAGGGACACACTGGCGTGAAAATCGGACAAGTGCAATGCAAGAAAATCTTCCATTGTACTCGGACCAATGTTACAGAATGATTGAGAACACAATGTGTGTCGCCACTTTTTTGTCATCCAGAATCTGGATGAGAAAAAATTTGCAACATGCTGCAACAGTATGCGGATTCTCGTGCAAGACGCAATAAGTCCGACAAAAAGGATAATTTTGTGTACTCACCGTAAATT
This sequence comes from Allobates femoralis, assembly GCA_033576535.1. Classification (NCBI taxonomy): domain Eukaryota; kingdom Metazoa; phylum Chordata; class Amphibia; order Anura; family Aromobatidae; genus Allobates; species Allobates femoralis. The sequence continues at coordinate 404,538,616 of JARQOC010000003.1, forward strand.
CCTTTTCTCTTAGCCTCTAATTGGGGGACACAGGACCATGGGTGTTATGTTTCTGTTCACTAGGAGACACTATGCAGAATCTGTAATAGAGTTAAAAGGCTCCTCCTCTGCAGTATACACCCCTGAAGCAGGAAGTGCTTCACTAGTTTTGTGCTAAAGCAGTAGGAGAGTTAACAGATAATAACAGTAAAACCAGGCCTGTAACCACACAGGCAACCTATGTACACAGGTATAGCTAACGAAGTAATAACTGTGTAACCAGGCATGTAACTAAACAGGCACGTGTGTTAGCAGTTAAGAGTTATCATAGTAATAATAGTACCACAAGGCCATTCTTAACCAGGCACCTGTGTAACCAGTGAATAGTTAACGGAGCAATAATTGACTAAGAAGGCCTGACCTAAAACGGCTTACAGTACTACAAAGCCTGCAACCAAACAGCCACTAGGTTAAACTGTCACCATCAACAGAATGCAAATAGTCACTCATGCGTAACTATGGTAACCCTGTAACCGCTGACAAGCTATGTGAGAACTGTAGCAACAGCCCCCAGGGCCATAGGGCGGGTGCTGTGTCCTCCAATTAGAGGCTAGGAGAAAAGGAATTTGCGTTGAGTACACAAAATTCTCCTTTTCTCCTTCGCCTCATTGGGAGACACAGGACCATGGGACGTCCTAAAGCAGTCCTTGGGTGGGAACTGGCAATGGAACTAGTAACACTGAATATGTACAGTGTCGACTATGTACCGACAGACGGCCTCTGTCGCCCGATGGACACTTGTACCTAAACTTACGGTTGCCTAGGACTAAGTGTAAATATTGCAGTGGCTTGAACCTGTGTGAAGGCTGACAGTGTGGCTGCGTAACATACCTGTTGCGCTGAGCCAGGGGTCGAACGGTCAAGGCGGCACTAACGGTCATCGTAGAATGAGCCTAGACACTGCTGTAACGGTGGTGATGTTTGAATGACAGAAAACATTTGAATTATAGACGACTCTATTTGATTAGAGTACCTGTAGAAGCTGACACGTTTGTATTTGCGTCCTTTGAAAAAAGGCATCAAAATCATCCTACATTTACTACGGACTTTGTTTTGGATACAGCGATGCGTATGCCTTGACCAGCTATTGTATATGTATGTCCGGCGTGCCTTGCCGAATGGAGTTGGACGCCACCAGGACAAGGAGATGTGTTACTTCAGGAGGTAGGATATATACCATTTGTCGTATAAGGATGGACCTATCTGTACGTCAATCTTGACATGGGGAGAGACTAGCGTAAACGTTTTACCTAAGCGCGCTACAATTACCAAACCTCTGCCGAGAACGGTAATTGCTCTTGAACATATCTTGTTTGGATGAGCATGCTAAGGTGAATATTGATCGAATTTTGAAAAGTGGTTGTTGTCTGTTTGCGATAACTACATGTCGGTCCTACGTGAGCAGCCTTGTAGACTTTACTTGATAGCCCTTGTGAAGGAAGGGTTTTGAACAATTTTGGTTGCAAACCGTTATTGTAAGAATGAGAAACGGCTGAGACCTGCTGCGTAATAGACTAACTACAGACCTGAGTGTAGGTCAGTGTCGAAGAGACGGAGAGCTGATGGTATGAAATAGAATTAAGGGACACGACCTGGAGAGACTTCTTAAAGAATTTGGCCGGAGCGAGCGGTCTGGCCTGTGTGTTAGTTGTCCCGGTACTGATGGTATGAGTAGCCCGATGTGCGTACTAAGTGCATCTGGGCAAGTGTGAGTCTCTAAATATTATCCGGTGACTTTCTTGTTTAATATTCCGCACTACTATGTTAGTAGGGAATGATATACAGGAAAACGGACGCGGCTATATACTGGGACTAAAGGCTGCGTTCTCTTGGCTGTGAGTTCTGTGGCCTGGCCAGGACGATTGGTCTTTGGCATTGATGAGTGACTTATTCACTGCTATACCTGTGCTTTTCTGGAGGTGGCATGCTTGACTGAGGCTCTTAGGAGGAAGGGCCCGTATTTGTGAGTTCATGTTTTGGTATGGTAAGAACTCCGCCTTTGAAATGATCATCCCTGTTCTGAGAACAGCTGTCTGTACAGTGTAAAGGGATTCCACCTAGTGACTGATGTAGCGAACACGTGCGTGGCTTGGCTACAGCGGATTTCGTTTTGGTGGTTGACATATGTCACCCCTGAGTCAATGTCTGCTTGCATCCTGCCATGCGAAATCTGCTTGAATGTGCATGATTAATTTCAGTACAAGACCTACTGTCCAAAGCTTCGGAGCTTGAGGGGCACCTTGAGGTGTGGACAAGACTCCTGTCCTATGTATTGTGATGTGGGTACGTGGTTCCACATCTTGGCCTTGTGTCTTGCTTGAGCATAAATACGAGTTGCCAACGCCGGAGGTGTCTGAGCCACTGGCACTGGTTTGTCTGCTGCCACTATCTTGTGCAGCACTGTGATGGCAAATTGTGAAGGAATGAAGTAGACAGCTGAATAAACCTGCGGATTGGCTGCTACTATGGTAGACTTGTGGTGGTTGACGACAAGCTAGTTTTGTTTACCTGCACGATGAAAGTTTTACCTTGCTTGAGCGCGAGTATGGCTGAATACACCAGTGGGGCGACTTCCAGTTTCAGGATGACAGGTAACTAAATTGCAGTGGATTGATCTCCCTTTACTGCGCTATACTGAACTGTTGGCTCCGTGCTAGTATTTTGTAAGCTGCGGAGCCTTTTTATATTGTTAACCCGTGTACCGTGCTCGAGCCGCTGTTTCGGTGGGTCGTGAGATTTGGTGTGTTGATAACCTGAAAACAACAGGCCGGAAGGATGCCCACACCCCTTGGTTGTCTCATATGCATGACTGCCGCTTTGACTGTCGTGCGCTATAGGGAACTGCAGTTAAATCGCCCGGAAATTGCCAGGCTTTCTTATTGTATGTATTGTATTGCAACTTGCTACTTTGTAACACGTTGAGTACGTTGAAAAACGTTCTGTATGTCCATGGATGTAAGGTATCCTCCTTGGTGTATGGAGGTAGTCCTGGCTATGAGCTTTTCCTGCGGGCATGTCCTATCTAGCTCTGAATGTTAGTTCCTGTACGTATGGTACTGGACCCTTATGTTCTTCTACCCTAGAGATGTTGTAATATAATGTAGAAAAACACGCTGCACGCATGAGATGGTACATTATCTTGTGAACTGCGGCTGGACAGTAGTGCCTGGCCAACCCCTTGGTCTTATGAATCGCTACGCTGTTGGGTTTGAATTGGCTCGACTGTCAATGCCTTTATGAGTTAACCGTACTGGACATTCTGGGCCACATTACTGGTGGTAATTGCCCATGCGTCCGAATAGGGGTACGTAATGACCAAGTTTACCGACTTCCTACGGCTTGTAATCCGGTCTGTTGTCAGTGGCTAACAGCTGTCATGATGCGCTCTGAGTAATGTACGTGTTGTTACGTTCAATCGTACCGAGGGTACCGTGGTCAGTTTTGTAAACATGTGTCACCTAGGAGAACTGTGAGGACCCCCTTTGGAGATGAAGTCATCTTACTATTGACGTAACTAATGGGCATGGATAATGGCAAAGGCTTTGCTAGCTGCCGTTGCTGAGCAATTGGCCTTGTTTTAGGGCTAATGTAGTAGCTGGCCAGCAGTGATAGCGACTTGAGTCGCCTGGTTCCACAGCGTAGGATCGGCGTGTAGGCGTGTAGCTGCGTGAATGAATGAAGGCGGTGATCTACTAGAATTTCTTCTGTTAGGATGATCTGCCCACTACATACTTGCTGCCTTTGCGTGGCCACATGTAAGCTGCAGATGTACAGCTAACGCCTGGTCATTATATGCAGAGAAATGCACACAGACCTGACTTGCATTTGACACAGTGGAGGGAAAACCCCAATCCTTAGATTAGTTTGTGGTACTTGCTCTTTACCGAGTGATCTAGTTTGTACCACAACAGAAGGTAATGAAGTTGGTACAACTGTAGGATAGTTTCCCTGTACCCTGTACAGCACCTGTACTTTGTAGCCAGTGTCCTAGCTAAGTATAGATCAGTGCTGACTGTGCTTAGCTAGCTATCTGAGACTAACCCTGCGTCTTATGATATTGTTTCTTGCATGCAGTCCAGTGACTTCCGCCTTTGCGAGTAGGACCAGTTGCAGCAGAATATCATTGCTGCTTGTCTTACTGTTGCTATTGGTGACTGTCACCCAGCGAGGCTGCGTCGCTTATAATGTCCAGCCTCATTTGGAGCTGTTCACTACCTTTGGTAGCGTGCTGCAGCAGGAAGGGAGTCCTGTTGGTCCTTAACTTCTGGCTTCAGCTACTCAATTTGAGGGCTGTAGCCAGGTGAAAACCATGCTGAGCCTCTGGGCTTGTATTGTGTGTGCTGATGGCTGAAGCAGGAAAGCAACTCTACTGCGCTATGTACAGTGCTGAGACCCTAGTAGTAGCCCTGTATGTGTATTTATCCCTGCAGCAGTGAAGTGGCTTACTTGCGTTTGACACTCCTTGTTGGTGACTAATGTTAAGTTGTGAAGCATTCATCTTCATTTTGGCTGCAGTCTTATGTAGGAAGGTCCAGCACTGGTGCTGAGGGGTGGGCTCTACTTATTGTTTTTTTTTTTGAACCATCATTTTTTATTGAGAAATTTTAGACATATATTTAACTGACAAGACGAATAAGCAGATACAATAGACACCATCTCACGATATTGACACAAAATGGAAAATAGATTGTGCATTAAGAGTTATAAAAATAGAGGACAGATATATCGCTCATAACTGATTTTCTGATTTTCCATTCGCTGTAAGTTGGAGTGGATCTGCAATACTTGCCGAACACCACTCTGGTTTCTGTCTTTTCAATAGAAGTATAGTAAATAACAGACAATCTTAAATCAAAGTAGTATTAGAATTGGAAAGGTTTAGCGATGGTTTTGGAGAATAGTAATAGAACAATATAGAACAAAATTCAAATATAAAAACCTTCCCCTACCCACCCCCCCACCCTATGTGAATTGCCTAAACCCTAGCAGCTTGAATCTGCAACTTTAGAGGTATAGTCATATCCATCTAGCTCATACGCCACATCTTAATTTACCAAGAGTGCCACTTAGTTCTGCCAGCGAGTACCATTCTGTAGATTTATAAGGAATCATAAAGCGGTCAATTTCTTGTGCCGACAAATTTTTCTCTATGAACTGTCTCCATTTGAGGAAAAATTTATTAGCCAAATTAGTTGGGTGTCTGAGCGTCTCTCCCGACTCTAACATCAGGGATTTTTTAAGGGTATTCAGTACTAGCTCCATCGTCGGCGTGAAACTGTCAAGCCAGTGCTGGAGAAGCAATCTTTTTGCCACTATAGCCACTGTATGGAATAATATGTGGGGCGATCCTGTCTTTCCATCATCATCTGAAAAGTGAAATAGCCACAACATCAGGTCAGATCTACGCTCTTTAGGATAGAGATCTGACGCCAACTCTCCCACTCCATCCCAGTATTTTTTAGATTCAGGGCAAGACCAAATCCCATGTTCTAGGTCAGTCATATACTCTTTACACTTGGGGCAGTGTACCAGCCTATCTTGATTAGTCGGAGAGGGTGGAATATTAAATCCCTGTATGGTACCATGTATGAGTCTATATTGTGAGTCTCTCCATCTTTCATTGATGATGGTTTTCCTGACCGTGTCCCAACCCTCCAGTATTTTCTGAACCAGGTCGGGATCTTTTACATGCTTCTTCCACTTATTAAATAGTTTGCAATTGGTGGCCGGGTTGAGAATGCGTCTTAATTTCTCATAAAGCGAGGAGATAGACAACTCGTCTAATCTCATGCCTACCAGGTCACCCCACAATGAGTTGTCCAATTCTCCAGAAACATCTCCTAAGCGGGACATTAAATGGCGACGTATCTGCAGGTATTGTAGTATGTGGGTCTCAGGAAGGTCGTATTTAGCTAGGGTTTCCTGCCCGTCAACCACCTCCTCTCCCGTTCATTCATAAGGTCCCCCAGTGTTTCAATACCTCTCTCTCTCCAGACACGGAAGAGTGCGTTTTCCCGACCCTGTGGAAAAGCAGGGCAGTCCCATGGGGATAGTCTCTTAGATATTTGCCACGAAAGGTTAAGTTTTTTCCTGACTGCCTTCCACGTCGCCACTGTATCTCTACAGATTGTCGATTGCTTAATATTTGGTGGTAGTTCTGAAAGTGAAGAATGTAAGAGGGCAGACAGTTTCCAGGGCTTCGCCCACTCCCCCTCCAAACTTACATCTGAGAATTTGGAAGTGTCATTTATCCAATCGAGTACATTTCTCAGGATGCACGCTAAGTTGTAACCCCTGATTACTTATTGTTATATAGGTGCGCCCTTCTGTAATGGCCGCCGCTGCTTGTAGCAGGGGCGTTACCATTATGTGCAGGCATGCAGGGGGCTTTTGCGCACTTTCCCGCCGCCCTGCATTCCTTTGTCAGCCCTAGTTTTGGTCCGCCCCCCCCTGACGCTGGCTGCGTCATTCTCTTCATCAGGGGATGGAGGTGGGGAAAAGGTGGCGGCTTTGCACTAGGCCAAAACTGTGGCCTCAATTAGTGGGACCGTGCCTAAAATGGAGTCTGGCCGGCGCGGAGGTCCGGGGATGGACCGAATCGAACCCGGACCTCCCGAGCAGTGCGGCGCCGGTGCGGACTTGGCCCCCACAGGAGGACCCAGTACTGGGTCTCCTGGGATCCTATGGAGGTGCTCACAATGCCGCTGTTCGGCTGCAGGGCACAGGGAGTTAGTGCTCCCGGGTCAGCGATGGCTATATTGCCAGCTTGTTGTCCTCTGTCCCCATCAGGCACCTGTAGCAGGGCTGGAGTTCCTGGCACGGTGTGCTGCAGCCCCGGACTGCGCATCAGTGTGTGCACCCCATAAGCACTTAACCTGTTTGGGGCCTGGATTGTACTGCAGCACACAGGCAGCGTAGCTGTTCTGTGTGCCCTACCTAAAAGCCCCTAAAGGGGTGATTAGGCAGTGATGCTGCTGTCCACTGTCCAAGGGCGCTTGCTTCGCCTTGACTTCAACCTAGAGACCTCAACAGTGGGGACCCGGGAAAGGAGGCCCTTCGTCTCGACTTCAACCCAGCACCCCAACAGTGGGATATTGAGGAAGGAGCGGCATGTGAATTGACCTCTCAACTTCAGCCAGGCACCCCCAAAAGTGGGGGGGCCGAGGAAGGAGCATGCCGGGAGTCTAGCCAGAGACCCATTTTTCTTCATCAGCAAAGAAAAAAATCTGAAATTTTTAAGAACACTAGAATTTAGGTGTTCCTCCTATTGACACTAAGCAAACACTAGTGAAGCACTTCCTGTTCCAGGGGTGTATAGTGCAGAGGAGGAGCCTTTTAACTCTTTTACAGATTCTGAATAGTGTCTCCTCCTAGTAGACAGCAGCATAACACCCACGGTCCTGTGTCCCCCAATGAGGCGAAGGAGAAACCACAGACAACACATAGACAATCCAAGTGGCATCCATTTTTTTAACTGATACATTATCATTCTGTAGCTCAGAACACTGCAAAATGTTCCTGTAAATGATCATACAAGTAATAGCTGCTGAGAAAAAAACGCATTCCACATGGACAGCACACGGATGTCACACGGACACCACTCGGATTTTATCTGAGAGAAAATAAAAATTGCACACTTGCATAGCAGTTGCATGCCACACGGATCAAAAAAACGAACATTCCTCGTCCGACTCTCCTAGATGAGAAACAAACCGATTTTTTAAAAGCCAGTGTGTCCCTACCCTATCTGATGGAACTGGACTTAATTGGCTTGTCTCAGGAGGTATACTAAGCACACACTCACATGTATGCCCGTTTGCAACTCAATACAAATAGGAGTTCTAATAAATGAAAGTGAATAAGCCCTTACGTACACAGTTAAAGGGAACCAGTCACCAAGTTTTCCCTATATAAACTAAATCCACCAAATTTAAGTAATTTTATATAACACTCCAGCAACCTGTGCACAGCTCCCACATGTCTAAAAAAATACCCATCACAATCCTCCTACGCTGTTTGTTACTCAGTGCAATCCAGTCTGATGAGACTGCACTCAGTACTTCCTTTATCACCGTAATCGCCAGCCCTCCTGCTGTGATTGACTTGGATGAGGTCTCCTACATTTTCTACAGTCTATTCAATTATTGTACCTTGCACCAGTGTAGTAGGTTATAAAAGTTGTGCAGTTACAACACACTGTAGGAGCCGTCACCCACATCCATCAAGACAAGAGGGGATAGTGGAGGTGCCAGGCAAATACAAGCGACACCCATCAGACCGGACAACTAGCATATGGGTCATTCCATATCAAGTGATCCAAATGTGAATATTTTTTTTTTTTACCTGACGTCCTTAGATTTTTTTAAAATTTTTCTATATGAAGTACAACTTTAGTTAATTATAAATTAAAAGTTTAGAATTTTTTTCTTCCAACAGTTCATTTTTTACACACTTTTAAAGTTTAAAAAAAAAAGCGCAAATTTTGGCCTGGTATGGCCCTACATTTTTTATCATATCTTGGGCTACAATTAAGATAAAGAGATGAGAGAAACATCATTTTTCTCAGAACGGTATCGGCTTTCATTTGATATGCCGCAAGACTAAGTTTCTTTATATTTTGTTTTTCGAGAAATCAAATTCAAAATTTTAATGCGCAATTGTTAAGAAAACTTATGCTTTAAAATTGTGAAAAAATGCCTGTGTGTTACTGATCATAAATGGGCAGGGATTCAACTTGGGACCTATCAAATTTCTATTTTTTTTATTTCATGTTTGTGTGAGTTTCTTCTTTTTTTCTTTTCAAATACAACTTATTGAATTCAACATTTCTATGCAACAATAAAGAAACACAAAAACCAAATCCCGTAAGTGCCAGGATAAATACATCTTAATGATCAGAACACAACTTGCTTAGCATTTTCAACCTGAATGCATTGAACAAACCAAAAGAAAAAAAGGTGATTATATCCTCAAGTGTGATTGAACAAGATTAAAAGAACCAAAAATGTTAACCCCTATTTATACATGTAATAACTTTTTTTTCTATTATATCAATAAACATGTCATTTATGAAGTGTTTAAGAAGAAGAATACTTGAAATCAATAGTAATTAGTAATTGAAATATTTATCATTTATATTTATAATTATATATCTATATTATATTATAATTATTAATTAATTACATTATCGACAATAACAAAACAGATTGGCAGCACTCACCAGTCCTGGGTGTATTGCGGTTTTGCGTAGAAGCGCCGATAAGTGGTGCGAAACGGCCCATTGTAGCTGAATACTACCTCCCATCCTCCTCCCCCCACCCCTTGATCGTGATCACTGTACCGCTTTGATGTTTTGAAAAAAAGTCGCAATACACCCAGGACCAGCGTGTGCTGCCAATTTGTTTTGTTATTGTCGGAAACATTCTGTATGACCCAGAAGTGCTCCTGTAATTCCCGGTGGAGTAAGAGCTGGCAGTGAAGCAGGAGCAGTGCCTCTTCCACAAGTGAGAGCTCCAGACGTGGAGCGCACAGGGTAGAACAGAGTGGTGCCCAGCAACCTCTATATAACAGTAAATTAATATTATAATTATTAATTATAATATTTATAATTGAAATAGTAATTGAAATCAATGGGGGACATTTTTCTGAACTATGATCACTCAGAATAGCGCTGTGTGTTTATTAGCCCTTAATAAGAAAAGTAGTTAACTATTAATTTACTTAGTTTACTCAAACTTTAAACACACTTGCCAATATTGTAGTACACCAACTCACTTGATGCCTTAGTACAGACTATTGTTTGTTCAAGAGCGAACATGTCCAGGCCAAGCGCTGAAGATATGTCTTAAGGCCCAGTCTCACATAAAGACGCATCAGCGATCCCGATGTGCAGAGATCGCTGGTGCGTTGTTTATACATCGCTGGTAAGATGTCAAACAGGCATCTTACCAGCAATGTGAAAATGACGCACCAGCGATCCAGAATTATACAGAGGTCGTTGTGAATTGTCACTCCATAGTGTAGCATTGAGATCATTGCTCATTATCTTTGTCAAACACAACGATGTAGCGTTACCAGCAAGAGCACAACGATGCAGGAATGACCCAGAGCAGTGTGTAACGATCAACGAACTCACAGCAGAGGCCAGATCGTTGGTGTGTGTCACACAGAACGACATCGCTGCTGCGTCACGAATTTCGTGACGCAACAGCAATACCAATAGCGATCTCGTTAGTGATCTCTTTATGTGTGACAGGGCCTTTACTTACTGACTCTGCGGTGGGCAGATACTTAACATGATTGACAGAGCTGCTGGCCTGTCATCTGCTCTCCATTAAATGTCTAGCCCTGCTCATTCTCAGACTGAGACCTAACAAAGCTTTCTCCTCTATCCACTCCTGCTTCTCAGCTGTAACAAAATAAAATAATACAGTAATATCTAAAAATCATGGATTATTTGGTAAATATAGATCCCACACTTTTAGACCACAGGCTGAACAGATCTGAATTAAAGATTTTCGAATTGACCCTTTAATAGTTATATATTTAATATGATCCCATCATGATCTCAACTTGAATTTTGGTACAGATGTGGCTAGGAGCATAGCAGACACACGTGCATTTTTGGATATTTTTAAACTAAACTTTTTTTTTAGAAATACGTATTAAAATTTTGCGTTTGCGTTCGCATGGGTAAAGTATTAACAAAGATATTCTTGTGACATATCTGGTGAAAGCCTATACAGTTCTGAGTAGAATGGTGTTTATTTTGTCTCTCTATCTTATTTCTAGCCTGAGTTATGAGGAGAAACGTAAAGGCAGGCAACACCGAAATTCACACTTTTTCTGAACTTAGAAAATCAATTAAAAAAAAAAAAAAAAATTTCTAGCATTTTTTTCTCTTCATATTTTGCATTGTCTGACATGCTATTATCAAATAAAATCTCAAAAGAATTAAAAATATAGAGGTAATAATCATTGGTTCACTTGGCATGGAATGAACCATATGTCACTGGAGGTCTATAAAAGGTATTTCTTAGACAAGAGGGAAAGCTGCTCTCTTATGAACAGGTTGCTGGACTGATGTTCAATATGACTCAATCGTGGTAAATTTAGTTTATATAGGAAAACCAGATGACCAAGTCCTTTCAGTTACATATCTTCTCACCTGAGTGACCACAGTCAAGACCTTGACACGTTGTGTTGACACCATAACATCCACTTCTGTCATAGGCTGAGATTCTCCATCTGGTGCCTAAAGTGCAAATTCAAAAAAAACAAAAAAAAACACAAAAATAAGAAAACGGGAGTAATCGTTTATTTCTTACTTTTTTGTCTTCTGTGCCTACAAGTAGTCTACCTCAATTCTCACCTTCACCCTATCCACTGCCTCTTGTGCCTGTCGCATGTGTGTACTGGCCATCTGATGTCTCTCACAGTGCAGCTGTGTAGATCCTAGATACTTGGCACCAAAAACGACCCCATCAAGTAAATCTTCTAGATCACAAGGACCAGGCACTGATAGATTGAAAGAGACAGACTACCACATCAACATTCACTACTTTGATGCAAAATGCAACTTTACAAATCAAACCATGTAGAACACAGTAGTAACTTGAGCAGAGGAAACAAAATGTATATTTATGTGCTTAATTGTAAAACTCTGGGCAAAACTGTCACTGAAAAAGACCTGGGTGTATGGGTAGATGATAAACTCACATTTAGTGGCCAGTGTCAGGCAGCTGCCATGGGATGCATTAAAAGAGGTATAGTCACTAGTGCGACCACACTTAGAATACTGTGTACAATTCTGGTCTCCACTGTAGAAAGAAAGACATAGCTGAACTAGAGCAGGAGCAGAGAAGAGCTATTAAACTTGGGGTTATTTAGCTTGGAAAAACAAAGGCTTAGGGGTGATCTTATAATAATGTATAAATATATGAGGGGACAGTAAAGAGAACTTTCTAATGATCTCTTTACTCTTAGGCCTGAGACGGGGACAAGGGGGCATCCTCTACGTCTGGAGGAAAGAAGGTTTAATCATAATCACAGACGCGGATTCTCTACTGTAAGAGCAGTGAGACTATGGAACTCTCTGCCACATGATGTTGTAATGAGTGACTCACTACTAACATTTAAGAAGGGCCTGGATGCCTTTCTTGAAAACTATAATATTACCGGTTATATATACTAGATTCTTTGATAGGGCGTTGATACAGGGAACTAGGTCTGATTGCCGTATGTGGAGTCAGGAAGGAATTTTTTCCCCAATGTGGAGCTTAGTGTTGCCACAGGTTTTTTTTTTGCCTTCCTCTGGATTAACATGTTAGGCTATGGGTTGAACTAGATGGACTTAAAGCAGTGGCGGATTATAATCAGGTCAATTTGGGCGGTAGCCAGGGCCCAAGAGGCTGGTGGGGCCCAGGGAAGCCGCCCAGTGTAAACTGCAGACTCATTATAATCTGCCACTGTGGACCGCACCCGCACTACAGGCACCGGCGCCGCTGATGTGAAATCTTCATTGAGGCCGCCGCTGCTACTCCCGCCCTCCTCCTTCCTCCCGCTCGTCATATCAAATAGACCGCGGGTGCAGGCTGGAGTCTGCTGGCCGGCCTGGTCACAGCCACACTCCATTCCTCACACACCTCCACAGCGGGCACACAGCGGTGCTGCGGGGACACAGGCGGGCTGGGCTATTTGGCAGAGGGGCAATTGTCCTCCAGGCCATTCTACCAGCAGCTGTACAGGGCCGGCACTGCACCCTGCTACATGGCCGTCCATATTAGAAATGGCCGCACACAGCAAACTGCTAACGGTTCTCTCTGTTGTACAGTGATGCAGCTGGCTCGGCACACTCACACACGTACTTGCGCAGCGCTGGCCCGTCCGCATCACTGTACAGCAGAGAGGATTGTGAGGAGTGAGCAGTTTGCTGTGTGCGGCCATGTCCTGCAATGATATCAGCACAGCGCGCAGGGTCTTCTCAACTGCAGCACTGCACGCCCGGCCCGATTCCCGCCAAGGAGGACCTGCTGCTAGCCACTGTGCGACGCTGAGGGACTCATGGAAGAAGAGATAAGCTGTCAGCTGAGCTGTCCCCAGACAACAAAAGTAAAAAACACCACCAATATGTGTGTATGTCTGTGCATGATTGTGACTGTGTGTAAATGATTGTATATGTGTGTATCTGAAGATTGTGTGCATGTGATTGTGTGTGTATCTGTATGATTGGTGTATATGATTGTGTATGTGTATATGAAGATTGTGTGCATATATGTGTCTGTGTAAATGATTATGTATGTTTGTGTATATATATATATACACGGAATGGTTGTGTGTGTACAATTTGGTGTATATGATTGTGTATGTGTATATTTATGTTTGTGAACGTCTTCATATATGTATATAATATATGTAAGTATAATATAATATATTCTATAATTATGTGCATGTCTATGTATGGCTATGTGCCGACGGGCAGAAAAGGTGATGCAGAATTTTCTGCATTAAATTTGCATCCTCTTTTAGCAGAAATTATGGAGCAAAAATATTGTGCTTTTGCTATATAATATCCGCTTTTTTTGATGCAGAAAACTCTGCATCCATCCCTGCTATCCCTGCTCTGTTGTACACTGCTTACCTTTCAGACCAGAGGGTACTTCCGGATTTTGACCGCATCATACACCAAGTGGGGTCACTCTCCCCCCTACCCACGTGACGTGATGAGGCGAAACCCAGAAGGGCCGGGCTGTATGCAAGGTATGAGGTGTTAAAAAATTGATATGCTGCTTATTTTTACGGATCAAAAACAATCGTAAAAATCTGCAACAATTATGTTGTGCAAAATGAGCAGACGTCGACACAGCAACAGGAGTTACCGTATCTACTACATATATAGTGTATATGCGTACTCAGGAGTAAAACCTGGAAAAATGGATCACAAACGCCGAGTGATCACATAGTCTAATAGGCCACATGTACACGTTGTTTATTTGGCGTTTTTTACCTCAGTATTTGTAAGATCTTGTACACACGCTGAGTATTTGGGGAGTTTTAACCTCAGTATCTGTAATGGGATCGTCACACACGTCAATGTCGCCAGCTATCTCATCGCTGGCGACATTGAAGGCTGATCAATACCAGCAAGATCGCTAGTAACCATGTAAACTAGCGGATAACTAAGCGCCGCACTCTGCTTAGATACCCACAGTTTACCATGGAGACCAGCTCCCAGCGCTTGCTGTGCGGCGTTGGGAGATCGCTGATCACTCGTCTCCCAGTGTCACACGCAGTGATGCTGCGTGTCCATCGGGCGATCATCGCCAGGTCTTAGAGCAGGTTCTAAAAACTGGCGAACATCAACCAGCGACTTATCGCTGGTTGATGCTCCCTGTCACACATGTCAATATCGCTGCAACATCATATACAGCAGCGATATTGACGCGTGTGACGTCCTCATAAGGCCTCGTGCACACGCTGAGTATTTGGTGAGTTTTTACCTCAGGATTTGTAAGGCCTCGTGCACACGCTGAGTATTTGGTGAGTTTTTATCTCAGTATTTGCAAGGCCTCGTGCACACGCTGAGTATTTGGTGAGTTTTTACCTCGGTATTTGTAAGGCCTCGTGCACACGCTGAGTATTTGGTGAGTTTTTACCTCAGGATTTGTAAGGCCTCGTGCACACGCTGAGTATTTGGTGAGTTTTTACCTCGGTATTTGTAAGGCCTCGTGCACACGCTGAGTATTTGGTGAGTTTTTACCTCAGTATCTGTAAGGGTACCTTTACACGCCTCCACAGTGCCTAGCAACAGGTATCCACCGCACGTGCACGTTTATGACGGTAGATACCGATCGCCAATGCCGCATGTACACGTCGCCATTGCGTTGTCAACTGAAGGTATCTTTGTTCCCCGGAAGTTCAGACACATCCTGCGGATAACTGCCTGTTGAATACCTTCTCCGCTTCACACGCCACTATCCACAAAGGAATATGGGCGTACATCTTTCGCGCCGCAAGTACATAGGCGTTATAACACAGATGAGTCCTGCACACAGAGAACAGGTCTGTAAGAGCCTGTTCACACCGCCAGCATAATTGGAAACAAAAAGCTATTGCGACAAAAAACAACAGTACACTGCAGTAAAAGTATTAAATGCAAGTGCAGTATAAAAATGGTATAACAAATACAGGGTACTTAGTTAATCCGTTTTTTTGCGCAGAAAAAGTTATTTTAAGCCACGTCACTATCTTCAAAGTGTACCCATCTCAGACGCGGTCCTAACTGTTGTATTAAAAACCTGACTGGTGTGAATACTTACCAGTAAGCAGGAGCCAGCATGACCTGTGTCTGAAGTGGAATGAAGGCGACAAGGCTATGTGTGCAGGGCCCAGAGAGGGGCGGGAACTCCATCTCTTACATGGCAAGAGGCAATTAATTATAACACAGATGAGTCCTGCACACAGAGAACAGGTCTGTAAGAGCCTGTTCACACCGCCAGCATAATTGGTCATGCTGGCTCCTGCTTACTGGTAAGTATTCACACCAGTCAGGTTTTTAATACAACAGTTAGGACCGCGTCCGAGATGGGTACACTTTGAAGATAGTGACGTGGCTTAAAATAACTTTTTCTGCGCAAAAAAACGGATTAACTAAGTACCCTGTATTTGTTATACCATTTTTATACTGCACTTGCATTTTAATATTTTTACTGCAGTGTACTGTTGTTTTTTGTCGCAATAGCTTTTTGTTTCCAAGTATATAGGCGTGTCAGAGTTGTGTATTCCGTGACGCTAATACGCTGATTGGACAACGCAATAGCGTCATGATTGGCCAGCCTGCGCAGGAAGGCTGGCTAATACATGACGCCATTGCAATTGTGTAGTGTGAATGGACAGCTCTTTAAATATGGCGCCCTGTGAAGGGACAGCCAATGGTAACACAGTAGCCCCCACCAATCATCGCTGATGGGGCGCGGTATCTAGCACGCTGTGGCACGCCCCTGGGAAATCACTAGGCGACGCAAATTCCATCCCTGTGCCCCGTTTAGACGCCACTACCATGGCAATTGTGCCTTTGTGTTGCCTTGGGTTTTTGAGCACGGCTCAGCAACAGGTATTCGAATCAACAGCGGGTAACGCGATCAACTTCCCAATTTACACGCCGCCATTTCGTAGCAATTTCATGGCAACAGACACAAAAATCTCCAATGCCGGGCAGTTGCTGCCGCCAAGTGGCGGCGTGTAAAGGTACCTTAAGGCGTCGGGCACATGCTGAGTATTTGGTGAGTTTTTACCTCAGTATCTGTCAGGGTACCGTTACACATCGCAACATTGCATGCAATTTCAGTGGCAATTTGCTGGTTGCAGTGAAATCATGGACACATTGTCCATGGACATTGCAACCAGCAAATTGCCAATGAAATTGCATGCAATGTTGCGACGTGTAACGGTGCTACACGTCGCAGTATCGCAATGCAACATCGACAAAAAGTCACGTGGTGTGGTAGTTGCAATTGATATCGTTCGTGCGTTGTGTCGTGTAACAGGGCAACGCGACTGGAATAAATCGCAGGGACGATATTGCAAGAAGATTGTGCAAGCCCTTTAACCATGCAATGTTGCATATGCGATCTGGCATGATTGTGCTGTGTGACGGCGCAACTACGATCTTGTTTGCAACTTCCCCTATTCACTACAATGTAAATGCTCGGACGCTGTGTTGCTCATACCCAGTGCACGAAAGTTGCGTACAACACCCTAGTTGCGTTGCCTGCTGATATCTCCCTGTGTGACATCACCTATGCGATGTTGGACAAGTGCCAAAAGCGTGCGCGCTCCCGTGAAATTGTATGCGATATCGGAATGATATTGCGACGTGTAAAGGTAACTTAGCAAGTACTGAGGTAAAAACACCAAATAATCTACGTGTGCACGAAGTCTTACAATTACTGAGGTAAAACCTCACCAAATACTCAATGGTTGCAGTGAAATCATGGACACATTGTTCCAAGTTGTTGCCGTGTACAAATAGAACAATGTGTCCATGATTTCACTGCAACCAGTAAGTTGCAAGTGAAATTGCATGCAATGTTGCGACGTGTAACGGTACCCTAAGGGTATGTGCGCACTGGCCGGGTTATGGCCGTTTTATCAGCGGAAACCGCCGGTCGGTTTTCATTAGTTTTATGTAAATTTATGTTAATCCAAACCGGCGTTTGGATTAACATTAAAACCAATGAAAACCGACGCCCGCTGTGCACACACCGGCGGTTTACACAGGCTCATCTGTTGCTAAACCGCAGGTTTCCCAGCGGTTTAGCAAAGAATGAGCATGTTCTATAAACCGCCGGTTCTTCAGCGGCTGCAAGCAGAATCATGTGCTGCTTCCAGCCGCTGTAGAACCGCCGGCGAGAACACGCTGTGCAACCGCCCGGCTTCCGGCCGTCACCCGCCCGGCTCCCGCCGCATATACCCGCCAGGAAGCCGGTGCACGGCTCCGGAGCTTCCTGGCAGGTCCGCCCAGCTGCCGCCGAGAAACCCGCCGGTAAGTGTGCACTTACCCTAAGACCTCGTGCACACATTGAGTATTTGGTGAGGTTTTACCTCAGTAATTGTAAGACTTCGTGCACACGCAGATTATTTGGTGTTTTTACCTCAGTACTTGCTAAGTTATGTTCACATAAGGCTTTTTTTTGTTTTTTAATTGTTTAATAAAAAAGCTGAATTTTTTTTTTTATGCCAAAAGATCACAGGAAACATCCTTTGTGAACATAGCCTTATGACCACTTCACACGCTCCGATATCTGAAATAATATCGTTAGGAATGTCACGTGACCGCTGTCGTTTTGACATTGTTAGTGCGGTGTCAAACGCAAGGATATCATTAACGATGTCTAATTTGGCAACGCGCCAGCGTCGTGCAGTACAACTTTGTAAACAATAGGATTAAGTGGCAGCGTTAGGAGAATTATGAATGATATCGTTCATCTAGATGTCACACTGAACGATGCTGAAGTTTGTAGGAGCGTTAATTGGACGACGAACGATAGATTTGAGGTCCTGATCTTAAATTTGAGATGTCCGATCTAACGATTTCTCGTTCAGACATCCGCGTTTACACGCAACGATGCACAAGTGAGATCATAAGAACAATGTCAAAAGCGTGACATTTCAACGATATCGTTTCAGATATTGGAGCGGGTGAAGTGGCCATTAGGCCCCCTTCACACTGCAGTTTTTCACTGATCAGTGTCCATCAGTGTTTGGGTGCCAAAACCAGGAGTGTCTCTAAAACTCAGAACAGGTGTCAATCTTACAATTATAGTTTTTCTCTGCAAGTTCCTCTCCTGGTTTTGGCACACAAAACCTGATGAACCCGGATCAGGGAAAAAACTGCAGTGTGAAGGGGGCCTTAGGCTGCAGAGTTACGATAAGTAAACGCAGCGTTTTGGATGCAGCATATTGCTGCTGCATTGTACAATATCAGCACAGCGGATGATTTGCAGAAATCCCATCCTCACTGTGCTTCCCCAACTGTAGCATGTTTTCAGCTGCAGTAAGGATTGTCTGCATTCAACTCCTCCACAGCATATTCATTTCATACTGCGGAGCTGGAAGTGATCACCATCAGCTGCATGCAGGGAGAAGCCGCCCTGCACCCACTGCAGATGGTGAACACAGGGCAGCTGCGTTCTCCCTTCGGACACCTGCTGGTTCCTGCAGGTCTGGGGGCACTGTGTCCAAGGCCTGTTTCACACATCCATGCAAACCACAGACGTGTGAGTCAAGACTGTTGTTGGGTGTGTATCCATGTGTTAAGGATTGTGTGATACGTGTGCTATCTGTGGATCCATGGATAGCACATGGACAGGATGTCAAGGCATACTCACCTGCCTCCAGCATCGCTGCTCCTCTCACTTCCGGTCCACTGTTGTGAATATTACATGAGCCCCGAAAGTGAGAGGAGCAGGCAGCGCTCGAGGCAGGTGAGTATAAATTTCTTTATTTTTACACTTTAAACTTTTGGCCGTGGTTTCTGCACAGTGAACATCCGTGCGCAGCATGTTTTGGGCCAAAAGTGGTCCGTGGTGCCGGCAAAAAACGGACATGTCGCTGTGTGGAGCACACGGACCTGGGTCTGCTCCACATGGCGACACGGTCCAACCATGCCAAATAACAGATGTCTGAAGGGGTTCATTGGGGATCATGTGTCCCCGTATGTCTGTGCCTCTGGCATGTATCGGAATGAACTGCATACGTGCCGGAGGCATGGATGTGTGCAATATGCCCTGCATTTTTTTGCTGTGTTTTCTGCACTAAAAACACATGTCAATTGTGGGCGCTTTTTTTTTTTTTCTTCCTAACTGAAGGGTAAATTGACTAGATCAATGGATGTTTGACAGGTTATAGTTTTACTCCGCAACTATTTTTCTGGAATAATCTATTTCAGGTATATGATGACCCCCGTCACATGACCCCCGTCACATGACCGGGGGGCCCACAGAGTCTGAACAGCCCCGGGCCCTGGCTACCCTTAGTCCACCCCTGACTTAAAGTCTTCCTTCAACCTTAAAAACTGTGTTACTATGTTATTTATTTGTGTTATTAAAGAGAGCAGTAGTTTAGCACATTTGGAGGGTTTGGAATATTTTCCTTCATTTTATCAATTATGTAAGGCACATTATTCTGTAGTAGTTTATATACAAGACAGACAAGTTCTTCTCCTGCACTTGTTAGTGCAGCTTTCCTCGCATACTGAACATGTTACTAAAATGGCTGGATGAAAGATCATGGGATTTCCCTGTCCATCAGCCTCCACTAATTAGAAAACAAGTTTTCCCACGTGCATCAGTGGAAGAGGCTGATGGAGGGAATTGTGATCAGTCCTGTGTATATCTAGGTTGCAGAATGCTGACAGTATGCAATTTACCTCCGGTCATCATTTTGCAGGGTTACCTAGATATCACTATTTTGTGTCTAAAGGAGACTAACCAGAGGCGTGTTTGTTTTGGTGCTTGTATGTAAATGTCATAACTGGTGCAGTACGAGGTGCATTCATTCTGTTGCCCAGAGGGGACGGGGTGGCTGTGAAGCATCAGTGTGCTTCATCATATCACATCAGGGAAGGAGGTGAACACACACAGCACTCAGAGCGGCCATGTCAGAGCTGTGGATTCATTACAGTGTCTTAGAAGGAGATGACCACTCTCAGTGCAATGCGGCAGTTTTATCACAGGTTACATAGGAGAAAGAAGTGTGGAATGGCGGGGCACATTTGTGACTGCAGCGGCTGGGAATACTGAGACTGGGGATAGCGGGGCATGCATGTTAAGACTTTGAAGGGGTTGTCGCTGTGGTGGACGGCCATGCTTGGGACTGGGGAGGGCTTCCTGCTGTCTGGAGCGTTTGTAGGAGAGTGCGTGTGAACAACAATTTACTCAAACTTCAAAACAAGCACGCCCCTTGGTCGGTCTCTGTGACATCACCAAAGGTCCTGTAACACAGACAGCAGCCTGGTACTCTCCCTGCACAGCCCACGCTCACCCTGCCCCCTCAGCCCATGCTCACCCCTCCTCTAAGACCGCATTCACCCCCCTCAGCCCGTTCACCACTTACCTCGCAGCTTGCTCTGCCTGCAGCCGTACACCCATACACACCACAGCACGCTGACTGAGGAACTGTGCCAGTTCCCCACACCACCGCTCTTATTTTTGTCGCCGGCACGAAAGAGCGACTACGCGTGGGGGGTGTTGTTTACGGGGCAGAGAGCGACAGAAGGGCAAGATTTCACGAAGCACCTGGCGGCTCCTGGGGGATGTGGCCGGCGCTCCATGCGCCCAGGAATGGCGACTTCTGGGAGTGCGGCTGGCGGGAAGCGCTCTGGAGGGTCAACTTCTCCTCCTGCTGCCCCAGGCTCACTGCTGTAGCGCAGCACTCCCAGCTGTGAAGGGAGAGGCAAACAAGATCCGGGCCAAGTGGTGGACAGGAAGGCCTCTCTGGTGATGTAAGAAGAGAGGGATCGGCGGGACCCTGACGCTGTATGTGATGAACACCATCGCCCCTCTCCCTCACTGGCTGAGTCAGTAATAGGAGATTCTTCACCATGGGCCATGTCTGATGTGTGCCAGTCTTCTCCTGTTCCCCATTCCTGTATGAACTCTGCAGCTACCACCAGTGGCTTAACTTCATGTCCAGGGGCCCCAGTGCGAAAGCTCTAACGGGACCACCAATTATTGCAAATATTTAATGTTATTAGTCCTGCACCTATTGTAGTTATGCCATGGCTACCACCATTAAGCTCACAGAGGGAGGGATGGATGACACTGATGCCCAGAATGGGATCTTTACTGCAGATGTGTTAACCCCTCCGGTGTCTTCTACCAGACCTAAATCCCGGGCTCATAATGTTCCATCCGGACCCCAGGTTGGTCTTTCAGACCTTGACATATTGGAACTGTGCTCTAGGTTGAATGCCAGACCCACCACGGCAGATATGGGGAGGCTTTGTCCAGCGTCTTGAGATGGTGTGTAGATGTGAGATCCGTTCTCTTAAAGAGGACATGACCCAGCTTAGTGGCTCTGTTCAAAAGCTGGAATCCGAGGTGTCGGACCTCTCTACACAGTTGAATGCACAGCAGCGGATGCTCGATCAACATTCCCAGAATTTCCAAATTATTTTTGATATGATGGAGGGCTCTGAGAATAGGAACCGGAGAAATAACATACGGTTATGTGGCCTTATGGAATCGGTGGCCACCAGGGATCTGACTTCAGCCCTTCAGCACATCTTTATTTCTCTCCTGGACAGACCTGTGGATGAGCATATAGAAATGAATAGGGCCCATAGGTCTTTAGGTCCCAAGAATTCCCAAGAATGCTGACCCATCTCGACCCAGAGACGTCATTTGCCGAATCCATTTCTTTCAACTCAAGGAGGACATTATGCTGAGAGCTAGAGACAAGGAGGGTCATCCCTGCATCTCCTTGCTGATCTCTCCCATCTGACCCTTGCAAAAAAGGAGGGCCTTCTGATCTCTCCTAGAGGTTCTGCGTGCAAAAGATATTATTTATTGTTGGGGTTATCCCTTTCAGCTTTACTTACGCAGGGACTCTGGGTTACTGGTTCCTTGCTCGCCTGCCGGAGTTTTCTGCGGCTCTGGATCTGCCTCCGGTGGCTATCTTAGAGTAGCCCCAAATGTCTGATCTCCTGTTCAGGGGATCTTGCAGAGGTTGCGGGCTGCCTCCTGAGTGAGGAGGAAGCAGGACTTGCGGCGCCACCCTAATGTTTCCAGTAGAAACACCTGACAGAAGCGGGGCTTTTTGTCTTTTCTTTCCCTCTAGACCATGGGGGGCGGATGAGTGATGGACAGGTAGTAACGGTGTTTATGCCTTTGCCTTATGCATCTCGTAGGTTTATCACCCCTGGAATACACCTTGTCCCTGCTTTATTTGCTCTCGTCCACTCACTTAAATCCTACCCTGTTCTTGTTCGGCAGGGCCTTAATTGCCCTCTGTTTCAATAGGGTCTCTGGAGACAATCATCTAAGGGTTCAGGTATAACTTGTTAAGTTTGTTAATTTTCTTTGTCAATGTTACATTTTCCTATTAGCTTTTTCTACAGATGCCTCCCTGTTCTATCTCTTAGGCATTTTGTGTGCTTATGATGTATTATTTTGGCATGGGATCTCATGTGGTTTGATTGCCGTTACAGCCAGCGCTACCTCTGCAGCTAAAGTGACTTGTTCCAGTCACTCCCCACCTTAGGGTGTGTCATGGACACTACTTACAGAGTTCTCTCTGT
This sequence comes from Allobates femoralis, assembly GCA_033576535.1. Taxonomy (NCBI): domain Eukaryota; kingdom Metazoa; phylum Chordata; class Amphibia; order Anura; family Aromobatidae; genus Allobates; species Allobates femoralis. The sequence continues at coordinate 404,561,453 of JARQOC010000003.1, forward strand.
CTATGCATTTAATCTTCAGGTTTAGTGGGATTTAGATTAAACTGACAGGACCTGGGGTTCTTGTTTGGTCCGTTTGCTCTTTTCTCTCCTTTCTCCAATCTCCCTATTTTCTCCTTCTTTCACCTTTCTTCCAGGACCCTGTGCTGATTCAGCTATCACAGAGCCCACTATAAAAGACATATTTGTGGTAGTGAACTTCTGCAAACAGACACTTACAACCTTAACCCAGTAAGTGAATGGTATTCAAGCTGAGATGCTGATTATCCAGGTTGCTATGAAGAAAGCAGATGCTAGAACTGGCAAAGTGGAGGAGAGGGTTAGCACTGCAGAAGACCAAATCTGGTTAAGTTGCAAAAGACCCAGAAACAATTTGCTAAGCAAATGGCAGAGGTTACAGCTAAAAATGACGACCTGGAGAACCACTCCAGGCGGAACAATGTCAGGATAGTGGGAGTCCCAGAAAAAGCCGAAGGCTCTAATCTCACTGAATTTATAGAGAAATTGTTACTGGCGAAAATTAGAGCAGATGTGCTCTCTAAGGTTTTTGTAGTGAAGAGTGCGCATAGAGTACCAATGAGACCCCTGCCTCCTGGTTTAGGCCCCCGCACCATTTTGGCAAAGATCTTAAACTATCGAAATAGAGACACTATTTTGAGACGGGCCAGGAATATTTTTTTTTTTTTATCAAATTTCTTTATTTGGTTTTCCAAACTTTTTTTTCACAGATTATTCAACATACTAAAGAATGCAAAGGTTACAAATGTCAATCCCACATAATCTCCAACCAGGAGTGAACTCCCCCCCCTTCAGAGCATTCTTCTTATCAGATATATATCAACCATGACATTCATTTGGAGTTGTCGTCACTTTTACTATCGTACCCAGCCTTCTTGTCACTTAATTAGCATCGAGTGCAGGAATAAATTAAGAGACCTCTAGCCTTCCCAGGTTACCCTGTAACTGTTCTATCGAGTACCAGGTAGTGTTTCTAAAAGGCCATATCACTGATTTAACTTCTTCATCGGAGAGATAATTTAAGATAAATTCCTTCCATTTATTGAAGAATTTTTTTGTTAGGTCGTCTTTATTGGTTTCCGCCTCTATTCTTTCAGATCTCATTGCTATCTTGATATCTTTTAGTACTGCTTCTTGAGAGGGTGGCTTGGTGTCCAACCAGTGTCTCAGTATAGCGCGTTTGGTTAAAATTGACAGTGTATGTAACATTCGCTGTTCATTTCTATTACCATGTGAATTATTGATACAGTGAAACATCCATCTGTCTCTACCTAAAATTTCCGGGCCACCCTTTATCCTTCCTGCCATATCTTCAATGTAGGACCAGAGAGGGCGTATTTGCTTGCATTCCCATACACCATGGAAGAGATCAGTGTTTGGTGTGTGACATTTCGGACAAGCCTGTAACCTGTCTGCATTTGATCTATTCTGGTATGCTGTGAACCCATATATCGCTCTATGTATCAGGCGGAATTGGGAATCTCGCCATTGTTCATTGACTATGTTCTCTCTAAATAACCTCCAGCCGTTCAATATTTTTGTTCCCAACTCTTCCTCTTTCAGTCTGGTTTCCCATCCTTTGAAGAGTCGTGGATGTGTTTTCTGGGTTAGCTGGGACCCCAGGTCTTTGTATAAGGTAGAAACACTCGTGTTAACTATTCCCCTAGAGATCAAGTCATCCCATGTATTCGTCACGCACTCTGATTGGACGTTAACCAATTTGGTCATAATATAATGCTCCAGTTGTTTGAACTGTAGCATGTGGTGTTTTGGTAATATCAAAGAGTCTAATAGCTCTAGTCCTGTCAACCATCTAGATTCTGTGTGACAGAGAAGATCACCGGCCCTTTCTATACCCCCTTCCCTCCATCGTTGGAAAAGACTATTTTCCCTTCCCAGCGGGAATTCAGGGTGTGCCCACAGGGGAACAAATTTGGACATTCGCCATGAAAGGCCCTGTTTTTTCCGAATTATCTTCCATGCTGTTATGGTGTCCCTTGTCACTATTGAGTATTTTGTTTTGTCTGGGAGATTGGCTCTCGACGTATGTAATATCGAGATCAAGCTCCATGGTTTACAAAGCTCAGATTCCAATTCCCAATCTGAAAATTTGCTTGACCCTCCCAACCAATCTAAGATATGTCGGACCAGACAAATCAAATTATAATTTCGTACATCAGGTATGGCTAAACCTCCCATCTCTTTTGGCAACATCAGAGTTTTCAGGCGGATTCTAGGACGTCTGCTCCGCCACAGGAACTTGGCAAACTCCCTATTTATTCTATTTATATCACTGGCGCGTATCAGTATAGGCAATACTTGAAGCGGGTAGAGGAGCTTAGAGAAGCTCATCATTTTGAGCAGGTGTCCACGGCCCAGCAGGGGAAGCGGCAACGTCTCCCATTTACTAAGATCTGATTCCATCTTGGCTATTAATGGTTCGTAGTTTAAGTTATAGACTAGATCATTGCTTCGTGCTAGCTGTATCCCCAGGTATCTAATTGATTTTTTGGCTACTGGTATGTCAAAGAGTTTATCAGAATCTTCTGTCTCCGTTACCCCACGTCTCCCACTCGTTGTCAGGAAAAGTATCTCGCATTTTTTCTTATTTAGCTTAAACCCCGAGAAGGATCCAAATTTCTCAATCCGTTGTAAAATAGCTGGCAGTTCCGCAGATGGGTCCCCCAAATATAGGATTATGTCATCTGCAAAGAAGTTGGAACGTATCCTTTGAGAGCCAATAGCTATCCCTTCAAAATCCTCCCCACTCGTCAGGTATCGGGCAAGTGGCTCAATTGCCAGATTAAAGAGTAAGGGCGACAACGGACACCCCTGACGAGTCCCCCTATGTAAAGGAAATACACTGGACAAGAACCCCGGCGTGCGTACCCTGGCCTTGGGGTTCGCATATAGGGCCTCTAGAAATGATCTGAATGGACCCGTCAATCCCACCGCGTCTAGCACCTTACCCAGCCATGGCCACCGAACATTATCAAATGCTTTTTCTGCGTCCAGAGTGACCATGGCTGGGTCTCTTTCTGTTTTTGTCTTTCTGTCCCATTTAATCGAGTCAATCGTTAGTAACGCTCTTCTTATATTTCCCGTAGCCGATCGCCCCTTAACGAATCCTGCCTGGTGACTACCTATCAATCCTGGGAGATATACTGCCAATCTATTAGCCATCAGTTTAGATAGTATCTTGAGATCTACATTAATTAATGAGATCGGCCTGTAACTGGCAGGTTCTTCCAGGTCTTTACCCCCTTTAGGGTTCAGTGTGATGTGTGCCATATTAATTTGATCAGGGATTGGACCACCCTGTAGGATTGAATTGTAAAGGGTCGTCAGGGTGGGGGTAATCATGGGGTATATTGCTTTGTAAAATCCCCCACTGAATCCGTCTGGTCCAGGTGCTTTGTGTGCGTTCAGTTCTTTTATCACCCCAATAACTTCTTCAGCTGTGACTGTTCTATTAAGGTTTAGGAGGGCCGTTTCGTCAAGTCTTGTCATGGGATAAGTCTGCAACCAGTCGTCTCCCCCCTCCCCTTCTGGTGGTGTACTGTATAATTTTGTGTAATATTTTCCAAGTGTCTCCACTATTTGCTTCGGATCCTTCGTTATCTTTCCTCCCTGGTTTTTAATTGCGTTGATTGTGGTATATTGCCTCTTTCCCCTTGCCAGGTTGGCCAGTAACTTGCCCGCTTTATTGCCATAGTGATACAATTTGGCCTCCCATCGCTGCCTGAACATGGATTCTTTTTGTCTGGACCATTCATTAAAAATGTCTCTCTGGTGTTGCCAAGCAAGCCTGTTGTCAGTGGATGGGTTGTCGAGAAAGTTTTTGTACGCAGATCTCACAGCAGCACTGCTTTCCAAAAAGGACTGCTCCACTAGTCTGCGTCTCCCTCTTGTGTAAGCTAAGATTCTACCTCTTAGTACTGCTTTGGCAGTTTCCCAGAATAACGCACTATCTTCCTTGTGTTGTATATTATCTGACGAAAATGTCCCCCACCACTCTCCCAGTAGTTTTTTTAAGTCAGGGCTGTCCTGTAATGTCGTGGGAAAACGCCACACCATGTCATTTCCCCTTGGGTAGATATCTGATAATGACAAATTTACTGGGCTGTGATCGGATATCACCAAGTTACCAATTTCTGTATGTTCTACCTTAGATAGGAGATGATGACCAACCAGCAGTACATCTATCCTTGACCATGACTCATGGCGGTGAGAGAAATGGGTAAATTCCCTCTCCTGGGGACTTCTCACTCTCCACACATCCCAGAGGTGCAAGTCAGATGCAAATCGTGCTAGCGGAGACATATTCTCCTGTTTATCCTTTTCTCTATATTTCCCAGTGCCTCTGTCTCTCAATGTATTCAGTTTTCTATCCTCGCTAGTGTTCATGACTAGATTGAAGTCGCCTCCCACTATTAAGTTGTTCTCCGTGTCCTGTAATATGGACGGTGTGAGAGATTCTAAGAATGTGCCTTGACCCGTGTTGGGGGCGTATATGTTATGAATGCTCAGGTTCATACCAGAACATTCTATCAGTATGTGTATATGTCGTCCTTCTGCCAAACTGTCATGTGAGATAATTCTATGCGTTAATGTTTTGTTAATCAGGATGATCACCCCTGCCTTTCAGTCTAGCGCACCTGAGCCAATCACTTCTCCTACCCAAAATTTTTTGAGTCTGAAAAAGTCTTCCTCTCTTAGGTGGGTTTCCTGTAAAAGAACAATGTCCCCTCGCAATTTTTTAAGATGACGAAGGATCATGGAGCGTTTACTCGGAGAACGTAGGCCCTTTACGTTCCATGATAAAATCTGCATCATTGTGTGTCAGAATAATGAGTGTGGCTGCATGTCATCAAGTTGAAAACAATCATCTACTCTTCTGAAGTCTGCTCTGCCCTGAACTATCATAAAAACCCCACTTAGTATCATCAACACATAATATTCCCAACATATAACATTCAACACAGAAGAACTCATCAGTTTCCCTCCCTCCCCCTGTGACCCTCAACTCCCCCAAGATTAGTTACATCTTCCGACATCCTGGGTACCATTCCCTTTTTTCGTAGCTCCCACCCTCCCGCCTTTGAAACAATATAACATGAAGTTGTAAGCCCACTTATCAGTTATTTCCACATTAAGTAGTAAGTTGTATCAGATATCTACACCTTAGTCTGGTTTAGGTAGCGACAGTACCGTTGTAGATATTGTGGTGTAGAGAGAAAAAGAGAGAGCTCCAAACAAACAGCAACAAACAAGACAAGAAAAAAAAAAAAAAAAAAAAAAAAAAAAAATAAGAAGGGGTGGTAAGAGGGGCAAATGTGCCAATGTAGACATGTGGTATACGGCGTATCAGTTTGCATTGAGGAATCTCCTCGTCGCACCTGTACCAAGCAGTGGTCACCTAATTCGGTGTCTCAATGTCTCTGCTGGCCACTGGATCAGGGTGACCGAATGTTTATCCGTTAGTAAACCATGAGTCATATCCATCAAGCGTTAACAAGCGAGTCCTGGACAGCGTGTTCTTCTGATGTCTCTCTGGACGGCTTTGTAGCTGCCGCTTGGGGTCGACTGGACCTTGAGTCCTCCCGATCGTTGGTTGTATTTGTGGGTGAATTGGGCCCAGAGTTTCCTTCCGTGTTTCTCCTGTGATGGGTGTCTCCCTCCTCTCTCATCGTCAATTTACGCCATGCTTCTTTTGCATCTGTATAAAATCGTGGTTTGCCATCTCGACCCGCCACCTTGAGTGTGGCAGGGTACAGCATTTGAAACTGGGTGCCTCTCCTGAACGCATGCTACAAATGTCATTAAACGCCCTCCTTTTTCTGACCACTTCTGGGGAGTGATCATCATATATGCGCACTTTATGTCCCCTTATCATCAATGGTTGGCGTCTTTTCCTGAAAGCCATTAGTAGCTTTTCCTTGTCTTTATAATCCAGGTATCTCATTATAACCTGTCTGGATTTTATGGTTTCTGAATGTTGTGTGTCGTTTCTGCTCATTACCTCCCTTGCTGGAGGGGGGGTCCCACCCGGTGTGCCCTTTCCACTCTGCATCGTCTCTCGAATCCCAGGGCTTGGGGCAGATCAATTTCGCAGATATCATTCAATTGGTTATGGGGTACAGATTCAGGCATCCCCACAATCCTCAGGTTGTTGCGTCTGGATCTGTTTTCTAAATCGTCTAGTTTAGCTTTCATCCAGGTTGACTCTTTGCAGACAGTTCCCAATTGCTGTTCAAGAGCTAGCACTCTATCTTCATAGTCAGATATTCTCTGCTCAGCTTCTGTCAATCTAGTTTCATGCTGCTGTGTGGTGTTTTGTAGATCTGCCAGGGCTGTCTGCACTGTGTCCCTGACTGCTCTGCTGAGTTCAGCTGTAAGGTGGGCTTTTAGTTCTGCCACTAATGCTGAGTGTAACTGGGGTTCTATTTGGTTGTCGATCTCCTGTCTTATGGCCGGGGTTGTCACTGTCTGGCGTGTCTGTGGGCTCACTGTATTCTCCTCTCCTCTCTGTTGTCTTGTGCCCGCATGTTGTCCCGCATTGCCTCTCTCTTTTGCTTTCCCGCCTGCCGCCATCTTACCACTTCCTCCTGGTGCTGTGCTGGAGCGTCTCGTGATGATAGCGGTGCCCGAGCTGCGCAGCCACGGATCCATGCGATCCCTATCTGTGTGCGGATCTTCTCCTCTCCCTTGCTGTCAGAATTGGGGCTCTCCGACGGGTGTATTGCGGGTATTAGGCGGTGGGTGCCAGGAGCTTCCCGTTTACCGCGCGGCCATCCCGAGGACCGGAACCGGAAGTGGGCCAGGAATATTAAGGACTTGACAATTGATGGCCAGAATATCTCCATCTACTCAGATTATTCAGCGGCTGTACAAAAACTAAGAATGCGATTTGTTGAGGTTAAAAAGAGACAGAGGCTTTGGACTTGAATACTTTATGCTGTACCCTGCCAAGCTAAGAGTGGTGGCGTTTGAAAATGTCAATTTTTTCCAGTCTCCAGAAGAAGCTATGAAGTGGCTTGATCGCAATGGAAAATGGTTGCGGGACGCTGAAGCGGGTTGAAGTGGTGGCTGTCTTGGGTGTACTTTTTGCACAGTTCTTTCTTTTTCAGTGATGGCTAGACTAACAGTCTGATGGGCTGTAACATTGTGCCAAATTTATGAAGCCTGCTAATTGTTCTTTAAATTATTTACTAAAGGCGGGAGGGGGAGGAGGGGCTAAGTATTGTTGATGTATTATACTTTGTGAGATACGAAGTTGAGCTCTGGTTTGCGGATAAAGAGGGGTGGTGTAAGGGGCTAGGTCTCAGATTTTTACCTATGCTCATATAGAGAAAAGCTAACTAACAAGGGATTCAGTGACAGGGAGTTTGGTTTGATTAAAGGGAATGTTTTGTGGGATGTGGAGAAGAATAGGTTGGGGAGGGAGGGTAGGACAGCTGGGGGGTGGGTAAGTAGACAGCAAGAGATAGAAGTCTTTAGGGCTCATTATGTATTGTCTCGATAAAGTATGGCGGGATTAATTAAAATTATAGGCTGGAATGTTCGAGGTCTTGCTGATAAGAGTAAGAGAGCGGCAGTGTTACAGCATGCCCTTTCCTTCAAACTGTCTATACTATGTTTGATGGAAACCCATATGGTCAAAGACCGGACAGGAGTACTGGCCAGAAGATGGGTCAGGAAAGCATATCACGCTACATATTCTAATTATGCCAGTGGAGTCTCGATCCTAATTCATGCCTTGGGCCATATGAAGAGGTGGCGGTGCGAGTGGACACAGATGGACAGTATGTTTTTAGTGTGTCAGGTCATGTGTATGGCCATTTGATGTGTCTGGCTGCAGTGTACTTTCCGCACCCATGTTCGAGGATAAAATTACAGGAGATTATAGACTTCACTAGACATAGTGGGGGTGCCTTTGTTGTTGTTGAGAGATATGAATAATATCCTTCACTTGGATATGGATAGAAATAGGTCTGTTATTCGAGGTACTGGGGGTGATGTGGAGACACCTTTTGCAACATACATTGCAGAAGTAGGTTTGGTGGATTTGTGGAAAGTGAGAAACTTGGATGTTACATGTGTTTCTCCTCCTCACACAATTCTATGTCGCGTATTGATATGGCCCTTGGAGATAGATACATGGACTCCTGGATTAGAAAGGTGGAATGTCTGGCTAGGGTGGTCTCCGATCACAAACCGGTGGAGGTGGTCGTGCAAGAGGGTATGGGCTGGGAAGGATATAGGAGGGGGTGGAGGGTACATCCAGCCTGGTTGAAATCAATAGATATGGATAAGATTATGAGGGAAGTGGAGGAGTTTTTTCAGACCAATAGTGGGAGCGCATCCACGGGTATAGTTTGGGCAGCCATGAAGGCATTTATTTGGGGTCTGTTCATTAGGGATATATCTAGATGCAAGACAGAGTCTAGACAGGTGGAGCTGCAGGTGATGGAAGACCTGAGGAGGGCGAAAAGTAATGTGGTTGACCTGCCCACCCCAGAGACGCAACAAAGTTTAAGGAAGGCTCAGGAGGAGGTGGATGAAATACATTTATCTAGTGCAAAAAAGAGACAGGAATTTAAATATGTTTTGTTTTATGAGGAAGGGGAATGGGTTGGTAATTTTTTATCATTCGCGACAGCCGCTCAAAGAGACTCGTCATATGTATATAGCCTTTATGGCTGTGGTGATAGCCTAATGACGGAAACAAAAGATATTTTGAATGTATTCTAGCAGTTTTATGAAGATCTGTATGCAACTAAATTGACGGCTTCTGGGGCAGAAATTCAAAGCTTCCTGGAGGGGGCAAGTTTAGCTCGGCTTGGTGAGGTGGACAGGGAAAATTTGGAGGTCCCACTGACGGTGGAAGAGTTGGAGGTAGCCGTGGCGTCTATGGCGAATGACAAGGCACCGGGGGCGGATGGATTGCCAGTGGAGGTCTATAAGAAACTTGGGGACCTGCTGCTGCCGAGGCTGCGGGAAGTGTTCCTGGGAGCTCTGGAGGAAGGGCGACTACCAGAGTCCATGAGAGAGCCTACAGTAGTGGTACTGCCCAAGGAGAATAAGGATGTTAAGAGAACAGAAACTTATAGGCCCATTTCACTACTGTCTGTAGATGCCAAGTTATTAGCCAAGGTTCCTGGCAAACAGGTTGGCGAGGGTGATTACTGGTGTGATCCATCCAGACCAGTCTGGTTTTATGCCTGACAAATCGACAGCCATCAACTTGAGGCGGTTATATTTAAATATTCAATTACCAGCAGAAAATGTGGGTTGTAGGCGGTGGCGTTGTTAGACGCTCATAAGGCATTAGACAGTGTGGAATGGGAATATGTGGTTAGTCCTTGGGCAGATGGGATTTGGACCTGTGTTCATCTCCTGGGTAAGGTTGCTAATTTCCTCCCTGGTGGCCAGAATCAGAGTAAATGGAGAGAGGTCAGAGAGATTTGATGTAACCAGGGGGACCCGGCAGGGGTGCCCCCTCTCTCCACTGCTGTTTGCTCTCGCGATTGAGCCACTTGCTGCTTGGATTCGGCTTGTGGCTCCCCCACGATGGCACTCAGCCCCCATATGATTGCACATGGCTCCCCCCATGATGGCACTCAGCCCTCCCCCCCACATGATGGTACATGGCTCCCCCATGATGGCACTCAGCACCCCATATGATGGTACATGGCTCCTCCATGATGGCACTCAGCCCCCTATATGATGGTACATGGCTCTCCCATGATGGCACTCAGCCCATATGATAGTACATAGCCCCCCCATGAAGGCACCAAGTCCACCCCCCCACAAGATGGTACATGGCTCCCCCATGATGGCACGTAGCTCCTCCATGATGGCACTCAGCCCCCCCCCATATGATGGTACATGGCTCCCCCACGATGGCACTCAGCCCCCATATGATTGCACATGGCTCCCCCCCATGATGGCACTCAGCCCTCCCCCCACATGATGGTACATGGCTCCCCATGATGGCACTCAGCACCCCATATGATGGTACATGGCTTCTCCATGATGGCACTCAGCCCCCTATATGATGGTACGTAGCTCCCCCATGATGGCACTCAGCCCCCCCATATGATGGTACATGGCTCCCCCAAGATGGCACTCAGCCTCACATATAATGGTACATGGCTCCCCCATGATGGCATTCAGCTCCCCATATAATAGTACATGGCGCCCCCATGATGGCATTCAGCTCCCCATATAATAGTACATGGCGCCCCCATGATGGCACTCAGCCCCCCATATAATGGCACATGGCCCTCATGCTGGCGCACACATACAAAATATTAACCAATCATACTCGCCTCTCTCCAACGTTTCCTGTAGCCTGCGCCATCCCCCCGTCTATCTGCTGAGCTGGCATCCAGAGTTGTCAACGGTGCATGCGGTGATGACGTCACTGTGCAGCGACGCTCACGTGACCGGATGCTGGCACACTGGGCACAGACAGCGAGGATCGGGTGGACTGCAGGGAGCGATGGAGCTAGGTTAGTATGCTCCTCCATTGCTGGGATAATCACTGCCTCCCACGCAATCAGAGCGTGGGAGGCAGAGACTATCCACATATCGAACAGGGCTGCAGCTGGTGATCACCTGCGCCCGCTAAATAGGCTAATGTAATAGGCGCCGCTCCCCCCGCCGGTGATGGACAGGGGGATGCAATGAATATTACATTAGCCTAATGAGCGTCCCTACGTGACCACGGGCTGCAGCTGCAGCCTGTTCCTGGCCCCCTCCAGCCCCAAGACACCTGCTCCAAAGATGTCCCCCTACCTGCACATTAGATCTGGATTATAAGATGCACGCCCCCCCACTTTCCCCCTAAATTTGGGGGATCAAAAGTGCGTTTTATAATCCAAAAATACAGTAATTGTATTTTTCTTGGGTTGTGCTTTTTTTTATAATACTATTTAAATGCAGATCATATAGAGCAATATTATGGATAATATAAATGTTAAGCTTTTTCTACGTTTAAGTTTCCTTTAACACATAATAAAAAAAAAACAAAAGCACACATTAAAAGATTATAACCTTTTAAATATTCAAAACCACGCGCAATAATTTCCACATCATTCTGGATAGCTCGGCTGGAAGTTTATCCAATTTTACAATTGTTCTATTGATTTAGCTCAGTTCGTATAGTGCTAATTCCGTTTATAAGTGCGCCTCCTTTTAGCTGTTGGTAAAATGTTTCTACGGAACAGGTACCTGCAAGTTTATTAATATGTATATTTTCAGAGATCTCACCAGATCGTATGCTTGCCTGACTGGTCCTTACTGCACGGAAGGAGTACTCGGCTGGTCCAGAGTCTGGATGCCGAGATCTCTCTCATCCTCAGGCTCTAACCACAGAGCCTTTCCTCCCTGTTTCAGCAGTTTATGTTTGGATTTCCACAGCAGGCTGACACTCTATTATTCAATATGCATCCAGGAACTTCTCCTACAAGACCGGCAAACTGGTTCTTCCTCTGCAGTGGGAGTTTCAGGAATCTCCTCCTTAATACCGTGTTTCCCCAATAATAAGCCACCCCCGATAATAAGCCATAGTGGGGGGGGGGGGGGGGTAGAGGAGCTGCGGCTAATATAAGCCATACCCCGAAAATAAGCCATAGTAAACTGTCCATGGGGAAAATATAAGCCTTTTTATATGCATCGCCGCTGCCTCGGTCCCCTCTGTCCCTGCTGTCCTCCGGGGTCTGTGTTGTCCTCCTCTGCCCTCATGTGCAGCCGCTGGTGGCCCCGAGTGCATGGAGTTAATTTTCTGTGTGCCCCCCCCCGCCCAGCCTGACGTCACCGCAGCCCCTGCAGCTCTGATTGTTCTAGGGGCTCCCTAGGCTCTCTGGGTGCCCCCCGCCCAGCCTGACGTCACCGCTGCCCCTGCAGGAGCTCTGATTGGACAAGCGGCTCCCCAGCATCTCGAGCGCTGATTGGCCCAGACACTCCTGCAAGATGAAACAGCCACACCTGCACTGCGGAGGAATCCATTAGGGGAAGCCACCATTACAAAGTAAGGAAATCAGAAAATCTACCGTAATGTTTCCTTGCTGTACTGGGGGCTGTTACCCTCTGGGCTGTGTGGGATACTGTACTGCAAGGGCCTGTGACCCTCTGGGCTGTGTGGGATACTGTACTGTAAGGACCTGTGACCCTCTGGGCTGTGTGGGATACTGTACTGTAAGGGCCTGTGACCCTCTGGGCTGTGTGGGATACTGTACTGTAAGGGCCTGTGACCCTCTGGGCTGTGTGGGATACTCTACTGTAAAGGCCTGTGACCCTCTGGGCTGTGTGGGATACTGTACTGTAAGGGCCTCTGACTCTCTGGGCTGTGTGGGATACTGTAAGGGCCTGTGACCCTCTGGGCTGTGTGGGATACTGTACTGTAAGGGCCTGTGACTCTCTGGGCTGTGTGGGATACTGTACTGTAAGGGCCTGTGACCCTCTGTGCTGTGTGGGATACTGTACGGGCCTGTGACCCTCTGGGCTGTGTGGGATACTGTAAGGGCCTGTGACCCTCTGGGCTGTGTGGGATAAAAAAATCGTCATTTTTATTTTCTAATATAAGCCATACCCCGAAAATAAGCCATAGTGAGACTTTTGGGGGTAAAAAGAATATAAGACACTGGCTTATATTCGGGGAAACACAGTACTACTACTATTACTAATAATAATAATCTTCTTTATTTATAAAGGGCTAACATATTGCGCAGCGCCTTACACTGTGACAACTGGAATCTCAAATTTAGAGACCCCCAACTCTTCATGAATAGCAGTAAGCTTACTGGTGTGACAGCTCTGTCCTTGCCACTACATAGTCCAGGTCCCTTTTAGTAGAGGGCCAAAATTAGTTCCCTTAGGGCTTGGAAATCCGACTGGCAATATCGAGGCTGTGGAAAAGGGGAGAACCATCCACCATGGTGCAGTGTCCTGTGTGAGAGATATCCCTGACGTCTTTTCAGCTCAAGGAGTTGATAAGGCCGTGTTTCCCTCCACGTTAGGTTGGCTCAAGGCAGAAACCGAGGGCACCATCTCATCCTCCCCCAGGGACCCGGGACCATCTTTGTCAACTATGTATAGGAGACCGCCATTTTGAACTCTGCAGCATCGTGGGCCAACCCCAAGCCCTAGTCTTGTTCCTCCTCAGGATGATACCTACATTTGACCTCATAAGTTTAACATACTGAAAACAAATATTGCCAACTCACCGTTTTTAAAAGTCCCAGAATGTAGAGGAGTCCATGCTTGCTTTAAAGCTGCAAGGGATGAGGTGGGAGGTGTGGACACCATGCAAGAAGTATAATATGATACAGACGAGAAATGAAATCCAGCAGTTTTTCAATGTTCCAGGCAAGTATTTTTTTAAATAAAAGTAAAATCTTTATTAGTCCCTTAAAAAATCCACATGTAATGCGACTAACAGTGCAGTGACATATGCAGTAATTACAGATAATCTGCAAGTGTTTCTGCACCGTCAGTCCCATTATCAGTGGGTCTTTTTATGGACTAATAAAGACTTTATTTTTACTTTAACAATGAAAAACTGCTGGATTTCATTTCTCGTGTGTCTCATTTTAATAAATTGAGTGCTCTTTCACATACTATGATTGCAAATATATAGAATAAAAGATTGATTCCGTCTATACTATGGTGGACCAGCATAATTTGCAATGATCATTCATGCTATAGTGTTCTCTTATGGCAAACATACAAAAGCAGCTAAACATCAAATAAATTGCCCATAAATTGTGTCACACATACCTTTTGGTGGTCCTGGATAATTCTGAGGCTGTGGCAAAGTCTTTGGTAGAAATACATCACAATTGAAAAGAAAAAGCAAGAAAAAAAATGTTATTCACAAACAATACTGTCAGTAAAAACGACTTCTAGATATGCCACTTCAAAGTAATAAATCTTGAAGCTACACAAGAATGTGCCACTGTAGAATGAAGAAAAATCCCAGTCAGTACATTAAACTGGAGGAACTGTGGAAACCTGAAGCATAAAGCAGTGTCTTAAAGGGAAGTTGCTGCAATTTGTTTTGTATTTTTTTATTAAAAATGAATTATTATAGAAACAACTATTTTTAATAAAAAATTAAATATCAACTTAAGAAAAAAAATTTACGGGAACCTGTCAGGTCGCACTACCCCTACCTCCTGCATTAGCTGTTCCTGCATTTGAACTTATAAATGGTCCCCATGTAGGAGACAGGATAGGCGGGCTCCGGGCTCCATGATCCCCCTCCTCGCTGTGTCCTAGCACGCTCTGCTGGGCGTCATCCGTCCTGGTGCTTTGTCACCTCCATATGGAATCTCCCGCCCTCTCTGCCACTGTAATGCCCGGGCCGGAACGTCATATCCGACCTGGTGCATTGTGGGCCTAATCATGTGCTCGGCCCGATGCATTGTGGGCCCAATCACGTGATCGGCCAGATGCATTGTGGGCCCACAGTGAGGAGGGGTGATGGTGCCCGGAGCCGGCTTATCCAGTCTCCTAGATGGAGACCATATGTAAGTTCAAACTCATTTTTCAAAATCGTTATAGGGCCCCTTTAGTTCAGAGAGGGATAGTTAGAGAACAGCTAGGAAGGTGCAGGGACAACTAGTGATAGGAGAGAGGGCTAGATCCAGGTGACAGGTTCCCTTTAAATTTTTTTAGTCTTCAATATATTTTTATTATCAGCAGATAATGTAACACGTCAAGTAACATTACTTACAATGACATACAACCATACAAATGGTGGTAAAAAAAAAAAAAAGGTATAAACAGAGGGGATAGGAATGGATAAACTAGGACGGAATGGGAAGGGGAAAGGGGGTGGGGGGGAAAGATGAGAGGCGGCAAGAATGTTAGGCAACAGACAAAATCAGCTTTTTTGAGCGGAGGAGGTAATCAATGGGTTCTGGGGACTCCTTCCAAAACAGTACAGTCACCGCAAAGGGTCGCCAGGAACCGTGGAATTAGTCTTTGAGTCCTCAGAACATCCAAGTATGGGTCTATTTATGACCACGCCACACGAATCCCGGAACCCTCAGTGAACAAGTCAATGGGGTGCATAAGAAAAAATTAAAACACCTGGTGTCTCCCCAAAACTATCTACAAACTAATCAAAGGCGGGGGTTGGAAGGATTGGCGGGGGGAGGTGGAGGTGGAAGGAAAATGGGGAGCTGAGGGTGAACAAGGAGGAGGGAAAGTAAAGAGATGGGGCAGAAAAAGCAGGAGTTAAGTAGAAAAATAGAATGGGATGGTCAGGGGAAGGAGGAAAGTGTGAGCAGACACGCCCGAAAGAATAAAAGAGAAGGAGGAGGAAAAAAAAAAAAAAAAAGGTCAGAAAATATTAAGTAGCCACGATCCAGGGACAATGTTCAGGTTGGAGGTCTTAAGGCTAGTGGGTGAGACGCCCACAGCTCCCAAGCTTCAGTTACATACTGACGTCTCGGGGCATTCATTGCCAGATAATATTCGTGAGTGAACATTATGTTAAGTTTTTTAGTGAGATCCCCTATAGACGGGGGGGGTCACATTTTTCCAAGCAGATGCCACACACAACCTTGCCGCAATTAAAATGTAAGATAATACATAACGTGGGACCGGGGGAAAGGACTCCGCACCTATGTGCAACACTGCCAGCTGTGGGGACAAGGGGACATGCGTGTCTGTCACCGTCCCCACCAGACCGGCCACCAGAGTCCAGAATTGGGAGATCTTGGTACACGACCACCACATGTGCACCAAGTCTCCCCACTGTCCACACTGTCTCCAGCACAGGGGAGAAAGATCCGAGTCAAATTTAACCAGCCTGGTGGGGAAGGGGGGTGTACCAACGCAAATGTACCTTTTTTAGGGATTCCAGATGGTTGATGCATTTTGTAGCCTGCGTAACACTCCTTACCGCCCCCTCCCACTCATCCAAGTCCGAAATAAAATTTAGGTCTTTTTCCCACGCCACCATAGTAGGTATCTTCATGGGAGAGCTCTGAGTGAGCAAACCCTCGTAGATAGTGGATAATCCCTTTGGGATAGTGGCTTCTGCAAATAGAAAATGCTGAAATGGGGAGGGAGAGGGCTGTTTCAGATCATGTGAACAGTCTGAAGATTCCAGAAAGTGCCGCACCTGAGAGTACTGTAGATAAGTACGTCTCAAATCCTGACTGTCTCTACTGAAACTGTCAAATGTAAGTAGTTTACCATCTTTCAACAAATCACCCAGGGTGTTAATTCCCAACCTCAGCCAGGGTTTAAGATCCAGAGAGGGGATGTGCACCCGAAAAGCCTCCAACGGGATCCCCTCTGGGGGCATTTTAGACCAAGAATCTGGTATTTTTCTCCACGCTACTTGGGAGCGCTCGAACCGTGGACAGTGGGTGAGTCACCCCCACCGGCCCCAGAGCGGCCGCAGATAGAAGCCTGTCGGGCGAGATCCCCGGTGCCATCTCCAACTCCAGCTGAACCCAGCCTAAAGTCGACTGTCATTTCCATAGATCTCTAGATGCTTCTAGGAGCGTTGCTTTATAGTAAGTGATTACATCTGGCACTCCCATCCCTCCTCCCTTCAGTTTCAGGTACATCGACCGTCTTTGGACTCTCGGTCTTCCTCCCGCCCAGATGAATTTATTAATCTGTTTTTGCAGCTGATTTAGGAGTTTGCTTGGGTAGCACGTTGGAACACAACGAAAGAGGTATAATAGTTTTGGCAGCCAAAGCATCCTGAATGCCGGGATTCGCGCCATCCAGAATAAGAGAGGAAAAGAGCTGGAGTCAAGGACCCCCGCAACGTTGCCATTAGGTTAACCAAATTCACGCAGGCTACTTGTTTAGAAGCACACAAAGTAATTCCCAAGTAGGGTATGTCCTCCGGGACCCAAGTAAAGGTGAACCGTGAGGAGAGGGCCCTTTGGTCCAGCTCTGATATATTAATAGGGAGTGCCATGGTCTTTCCCATATTTAATTTGTAATAGGATATACTCGAGAAGTCGTCCAAATCTTTGAGTATTGCTGGGATGGAACTAGTAGGGTCAGTACATGACATCATCAGCGTACAGCCCTATGACATGTTTTTTCACTCCCACTTGAATACCGACAATCTTAGGATTGGATCTGATTGCTGCGGCAAGGGGCTCCATTACAAGGGCAAAGATCAGGGGTGACAAAGGGCACCCCTGCCTCGTTCCCTTGGTGATGTCAATATGTCGTGATAGGAACCCTGACGTTGAGACCCGAGCTCCCGGGGTAGAGTAAGAGCTCAGCACAGCCGACAGGATTGGTCCGGAAAAACCGAACCTCCCGAGGACCTCACGTAGGTAACCCCAGTGCACCCTGTCAAACGCCTTCTCAGCGTCAAGTGACAGGAATACACTGGGGGTCCCCCGCCTCCTCCACTATTTCCACCAGGTCCAGCATACGTCTGGTACCGTCTCTGGCTTGTCGTCCCTCCACAAAGCCCACTTGGTCCGAGTCCACCAACAAGGGAATCACCCTAGAAAGACGTGAGGCAAGCAGTCTGGCAAAGATCTTCACATCCGTATTTAACAACGAGATGGGACGATAACTGCCTGGCAGGTCTGAGGGCTTCCCTGGTTTCAGGATGGTGTGATCGTGGCCTCTAAGGCCTCAGCCGGGAGCTCCCCCTCAGCCTGCCAGTAATGGAAGAGTCGGAGAAGGTAAGGAGCCAAGTGGAGGGAGAACACTCGATAATACTCATTGGTTAGACCATCAGGACCCGGGGCAGAGTTCGATTTAAGCGTCTTGACAATTTCTAAAACCTCCGAAAGGGTAAACGGTTGGTTCAATGTCAAGAGCACATCAGGAGGGACAGTAGGGAGGTCCAGTCCCGCCAAGTATGCACGGATACCATCTAACGAGGGCTGCTGAGTCAGGGGGTCATCTGCCAAGTTGTAGAGTTTAGAGTAAAAGTCTGCCATTACTTCCACTATTCCAGATGGATCTCTAATTTGCTTCCCTTCAGGCGATGTCATAGACGTCACCGCTGACTGGGCCACTCTCTTCTTAAGTCTCCTGGCAAGAAGTTTACCAGGCCTATCCCCTGCTGCGTAAAATTGAGTATCGAGTTTCCGTAAGCCTAATTCATGCTGGTAAAGTAACTGAGATCTAAGTTTCGTACGTAAGTCCAGAATCTGAGAGCTCAGTTGAGGGGACGGGTTAGCCTTGTTTAACTTCTCCAAGTGTCCTATTTGTTCAGACCATTCCCTCCAATGCTTCTCCCTAGCTCTCTTCTGTTGTGAGGCCTTCTGAATAAGGAGGCCACGAAGTACCGCCTTATGTGAGGCCCAAAGAGTGCCGTCTGAGACCTCGCCATTATCATTTAATTGGAAAAAGTCCTCAAGACTCCCACCCAGAGAATCAAGGACCTGTTGATCCGACAGGAGGCTACCATTCATTCTCCATCGACGGGGGGTGCCTCCTCTTTGCCCCTGTCTGATCTCCAATGTGACGGGTGCATGATCTGACCACGAGATCAGACCAATCGAGGCTGATTTACAGCGGGGCAAAATTCCTTCTCCCACCAGGAAAACGTCAATCCTGGAATAGGTTCTATGGCAGAAGAAGGTGTAATCTCTCTCCTCTGCGTGTAGATACCGCCACACGTCGTGGAGTCTGAATCCTCGACACAAGCCTGCCAGATCTCTTCCCCTCCTCACGTGTGAAGCTGAGGAGTCCAGTCTTGCTTCCATCACCTGGTTAAAATCTCCGCAAATCAACAAGGAACCCTCGGATGACTGGCTCAATTTTTTAAATAGAGATCTCAGGAACTTCAGCTGTCCAACGTTTGGGACATAAACTGTCACTATGGTGAACAGCTCTTCCGAGATGAGGCACTTTAGGATGAGGAATCTCCCCGACTGATCCGCCTCAATTGATTTCAGCTGAAACTGGACTCTGTTGCTTACCATCACACACACCCCTGCCTTCTTTACGGTATGATTGGAGAAGTAAACATGGGGGAAGGAGGGATTCTTTACCCGATGATTGTCTGCAGCCAATAGGTGAGTTTCTTGGATGCAAACGACATCCGCTCGAAGTCTCCGGGCCTCCCTCTAAAGGAAGGAGCGCTTTACCGGAGAGTTCAGGCCTTTCACATTGAGCGACGCCACACATAATGACGAAGAGGTACCTGGTGTAGTGGATTGTCCCTGAACCATAGCCACCAGTCCCCTTAGCGAGCCGAAAGGCTACTGGAGAGAGAGAGAAGAAATAAAGAATAAGAGATTAGAAGACTGGGTGGGGGGGGAAAGAGGGGAAGGAAATGGGGTGGATTAGAGAAGGGAGAGCTGGAATGGGAGGGGTGGAGGAAGGGAAAGAATGGGGGGGGGAAATAGGGAACCCTTTCAATTTTTTTGCAGCCACTGGGGGCTGCCATCTTACCTTGCAGAAGAATAAGGGCCAGTTCGCACGATGCATATTTTGACATGTATAAACAGCAGATCTGCACTAAATATGCAGCAGTGCTTTTTCCCAGCTGAGGTTGAAGGCACACTGGTGTGAAACTCGCTCGAGTGCAATGCGAAAAAATCTCGCATTGCACTCGGACCAATGTTAAACAGTCTGTCAGGGATTGTTGGGTTTTTCCTCTGCTGAACTGGCATTGCAAATCAAACGCAAGTCCAATCGCAGCATGCGACTGTATGAGAGTTTCACTTGGGAAAGGCTAATGAAAGTCTATGGGTGCGAGAAAAAAGAAAAAAAAATAACACCCAGACAGCACACTGAGTGAGTATGTAGCATGGGCTTGCCCATGCTGGTATAGGTTAGAATAGACCGATAGATAGAATAGGTATATTGGGCTTAACAGTCTCCTGCTGCAACTTCCAGGGCCGCCCATTAAGCTAATTGCATATTCACTGAAATGTCAGCAAAACAGCCAATCACAAACGCTCACACTCTGCGAGAGCCTCTGTGATTGTCTGTTGTACGGCCCCGTTACATGGCACGACATCGTTAACGACATCGCTGATACGTCACAGGTTTGGAGGCGTTCCAGCGACATCGTTACGAACTCGTTGCGTGTGACTCTGCCAAGTTGTAATGATAAATCGTTGGATCGCAGATCGCAGATTTGAGAACATGTTCTCAAACCACACGATCAACGATCAGCCAACCTGATATATCATTGTGTTTGACACCGCAATAATGATGTTGTTTACGACTTCGCCCATTCACAGCAATGAGCAGGCATCGTTCGCTGGGTTGTGCAAACGATACCTGCTCACTACATCTTTGGCGAGTCGTCCACGATATCTAGACATGTGACATCTCACCAAGGATGTCAAAACGATGTCTGAAAATGACCACGTGCCCATGAGATCGTTGCCGACATCGTTCCAACGTCGTGCCGTGTAACGGGGCCTGTAGTCAGACTGGATTTCCTCAATCTGGGCATTGATTCTTCTTGACTGCCATACAAAAAAAACTGCGTGGGGCTTCGCAGTATTTTGAAAGGAAAATGGTCAGGCCAAAAATCCATATATAACTGCTATCATTTTCTAATTCCTTTCTCTAAGCTCTTTCTATTAATGTATTTCTATTATTTATATTTCCCTCCTATCTTCTGTAAACATCAAATAAAGAGAATAATTCCATCTGTCAATCACAGTGAATGATCCACTTAGGCCCCTTTCACACAATGGCTAGATCAGGTCCAGGGCTGTCCGATGTAAACCGGACAGCCATGGACCCAATTATCAAACAGAAACAGAGGGCAAATATGCCGCGGTCCTGAAATCTCTGGAGGGGACAGCTTATGGTGCTGAAGTTTAGCAGCACTGGCTGCTAAACTCCAGCACCCGGTGTCCAGCTCCCGGATCCGATTTTATCTCGCGCTGGACCCGAGAGCATCAGATTTTGAGCGGTTTTGGTCCTGGACACAAAAAATGCTGTTTGTTCCGATTTTGTGTCCGGGCCAAAAAACGAAAGCTGCCGGATCCTCCCGGACAGCACAAAACCGGGGGGCAAAACACTGCCAACCGGTGTAATCCGGCCCCATAGGAATACTATGGGGCTGAAACCGGACAGTCCCAGATCCTGAAAATCATGGTGTTAAGGGGGCCTTAGTTCTCAGCTGTCTCCTCCCCATAGATGAATATGCATGCTACATCACAGCCCAGGAGATCAGTGGGGGGGGGGGGGGGGGGGGGAATCTGTATCCTCCTCTCTACTTTCTTTGCAGCAAAACCAAGAGATCAGATCAGATAAACACAGGCTCTCTCAAAGCACAGCAGGTATTCCTTTCTACAGAAACATAAGGAGTCTGGATCAGATAAGGCAGACCTGTAGCTTTCTCCCTCTTGTGTCCTGAATAGAACAGTAGCTTCAGAAGGTGAAACCACACAGCACTGAGAGCAGAGGGAGAAGAGAGCTGCTGAGAGGGAGTGCATAATTACATGACAGTTTATACAGCCAAGACTAATCATCTCTGCTAATAATAGAGATGACTAATGGCCACTTTACACGTCCCAACATCGTTTCGATATTGTATGCAACGGCACGGGAGTGCGCATTTTTTTGGATGAAGTCCAAGATCGCATAGCAGCGGTCACACAGGGCGATATCGGCAGGCAACACAACTGCGATGTATACGCCCCCTTGTACGCGCGAACCAGGGAACGACCATTTAACATGGGAGAGAATAGGGGAAGTTGCTCTCCAAGTCAGTGTTGTGCTATCACACAGAACGATCCTGCCAGATCGTCCATCCAATGTCGGGCAGTTGGAGAGCCTGCTCATTTCTCCCCGATATCGTTTTGGCATCGTTCTTGCATCGAATTGGTCATTTACACCACACAACACACGAACGATATCGGAGCCAACGCACGATCCACGTGACTTTTTATCGAAGTTGGACGACAATATCACGCCGTGTAAAGCGGCCATAAGGTACCGTCACACGCTAGGATGCCGTTAACGATATAGTTGAAACGTCATGGATTTGTGATTGTTCAAACGATATTGTTTGTGTGTCGTTCCGTGTAAACAAACAATGTTGGAACAATAAATCGTTGGATTGTTCATCAAAAATTTGAGATCCCCTCACAAGGACTTCCGGCCATGGTGAGGAGAGGCAGCTGAGCCATTAGCTCCCACTCCCCACGCCAGGTAAACCGACATTAAATATAGCAAGGTGACTGCACCGGCATAGCAAGCTGGCGAAACAGAAGGGCAGAAAGGCCAGCACCCACCCGGGCCCCCCGGTGGCTACGGTAGCAGGAATAAAACGCTACCTAAGAAGCACAGGCAAGCGGGGGGAGGACAGTGCCACCAGCGAGACCGCAGCACACATGGGGCCGGAGCAGCAGGAAAGGTTCACACCGGAGAAAACCCACCTCCCAGCTGCAGAGGATGAACGGCGGAACACTCGGAGTCCCCACACGAACAACGGGGACCGGCCCCGACAAGCAGCAGCCACGCTGTCCCCGCCCGGCGTCACTGACCCGCTCCCCCAGGCTGAACCACGTGAGGGGACTAGGCCGCACACACCAGAGGTCGCAGAGGAGCTGCGCGTCTCACAGCAGAGGACCCCGGCCCCAGCACAAGACACCCGACGGACCACAGGAGCACGGCACCCACCGGGAGACTCCAGCCAGCCACGCCGGTCCACAGAGGCACCACCGCGAGCAGCAGCAGCTGCAGAGGAGCACAGGGAAGCACAGGGGAGAGCCCCGGCCTCACCACGGCCTCCACTGCACGCAGCAGAGGCCCTGGATGACGCCAGCCTGCACCGAGGGTCCAGGGAGCAACAGCCACTAGCCCCAGAAGCAGCGGAAGAACAGCCACAGAAGGGGGACAGAACCTGCCCAGGCACATCCCTGCACCCCAAAGGAGCCCAACAGACGGAGGAGGTAACGGGAGGGAGGGGGGGACCGTCCCCATAAGCATACCGTCCCACATGCATACAGATCCCTCAGCAGAAGGGACAAGGTCAGGCAGCCCACAGCACTATATCCCCAGAGGGCCCTGCACCACACCACACTGGCCTCAGGGTCCCCAGAAGCTACAATGGCCCAGCAGCACCCAGGCTACACCACTCACTGCATGGCCCTACTTCGGTCCCCCCGCAGGACTAGCTCCTGGCTATCCAAGCCCTATCCCGACCCTACAAGCCCACCCCATGACCCTGGCAGCAGATAGAAGGGTATGGGATGACCCGAGAGCCCGCAGCCAACTCATCCCGTCCAGGGAGGAGATGGAAGGTTACCTCTATAGGATGGAAACCTCATTCAAAGCAGAGGCGGCAGCACTTAGGGAAGAATGCCAGCAGCTGGCTAAGAGAGTCAACTCCTCTGAATCCACCATAGCGGTGTTATCCAGCCGCCTGAGCTCCCTAGAGCAACAGGTCTCCCTCCAAGCAGCAACAATCGATCACCTAATGGACGCTATGGAGGACTTAGAGAACCGCGACAGGCGAAATAACGTCAGAGTCCGGGGCCTACCAGAATCCATCCCCGCCAGGGACCTAGACACCACACTCCGGGGCTTCCTCAACTCGGCCTGCAACAAGCCCGAAAACGCACCCCTGGAATTTGACAGGGCCCACAGATCCTTGGCCCCTCCACCACCCGAAGGAGCTAGACCCAGAGACATAATATGCAGAGTCCATAACTATAGAGCCAAAGAGGACATGCTAAGGAAGGCCCGAAGTCAAAACCACCTACAGTTCCAAGGCCACCCAATCCAACTCATGCAGGACCTATCGCGCGCACACTCCAGAAGCGCAGAGCCCTCAGACCCCTACTGCAAAGAGGGTGTCCCATACTCGTGGGTCTTCCCATTCCGCCTACAGGTCCGCAGGGACGGTCAATCATTTTCGATCTCGCACCCGAGGGACATCCCTGCGTTCCTGGAGAACCTTGAACTCTTGGCGGACGGGATCCACATCACAGAGTGGCCCGGTACACATTGGGGAGGGATCGACCCCAGAACCCCCGGAGAACAATGGCCACGGCATCGGCCGAGGGGGGGAGGCACAAAGATCTAGGGGCCCGGGAGAAAGGGCCCCAAGGGGAAAAACGGACCCCCATACGACCCCCTCCCCCAAAGGCCGAAACCCACAGGCGTCGTCCCGCCGGTTCCCCCCCCGGGGGCGGGTAAGCGACCCATAATGCTTGCCTCTGTTTAGCTTTCTAAGTTGCCTCAAGTATTGCTTAATGTTACGTATACCGTTTTGCCCTCTTGTCTGCTCTTCACATGCCTTTTGTACTCCTTTCTTCACCATCCCCCTTACTGGCCTCCACATCTACCTTTCTAGCTACCTGTTCCCCTACTCCTCTCCCTAACTTCTTAAAAGCCCCCTATTGCCCCTATACATGCCCCATCACTGTCCCCCCTCCCCTCTCTCCCCCCTCCCCCCTTTTTCTTTCTCTTTTTCCTTTTTTTCTCTTCACTCGCCCCTTATTAGCCCACCCCTACCTGCCCTCTCATTTACCTCCCTATATGCCGCTACATCTGCCCTCCCATCTCTCCACCCACTCTTTCACCTACTCTTTTAGGTGCCCCTCGTTAGCTTTTCTGCCCGCTCCCTTACTTACCTCTACATCTGCCTTAATTCACCTATTCTCTCACCCTCCTATCTGCCCTCTCACTAACCTCTCTATACACCCCTACACCCACCCCTCTACCTACATCCTAACATGCCTGCCTATCTACCTCCTCATATGCCTTATTATTATTTGCTTTATTATTTGCCTTATTATGTACCGTATTACTTGCCTTATTATCTGCCTTATTATTTGCCTCATTATATGCCTTTTATTTGCCCCTCTTATTTGCCTTATTTGCCCCTTTTTTTTCTTTTTTTTTTCTTTAATCTGCTTGCTGCTCTCTACTTGCTCATTTATTTGCCTTACTAAGTTGCATACTGTTGTTTTATGTTGCACTTCCCCAGCAGTCACCATTGCTAATTAGTCACCGTTTTACTACCACAATACGAGACCCCGGCGTGGGGAGTCCCCACGCAACGGAAAGGTCAACAACCCACAAAAAGAGAGCCGCACACTGTAGACAGGTGCGGCAATCCCCATACCAACCCTACCCACACTTCTAACTCCACAAGTAGAATCGACACCCCCCCACCCAACAAAACCACACTAACTCGCCACCCCTCCCCGCACGCCCCAAGCCCCTGTACCCACCCCCTCCCCCCCTACCACATCCGGGCCCCCGGGACGACTTGGCACAAAGCTATGGCCCACCCGCCAAACATAACCAAACCCCGAGCAATTAAAGGAGCCCCCCACAATATGGCCAACCTAAAAATTGGCTCCCTCAACACGCGAGGCTTCAACACCCCCCAAAAATGCGCCCAAGTCCTAAACAACATGAACAAGAAGAGAACCCAGACCATCCTACTCCAAGAGACACACTTTAAAACAGGGTCCATCCCTAATCTAAGCAAAAAACACCTGACATGGCTACATACCGTGTTTCCCCGATAGTAAGACCCCCCCGAAAGTAAGACAGGGTGGGGGGGGACGGGGGGTCTGCCAATCAGCATAGCGCTGACGTCAGAGGCAAGCGCCCGATGACGCTTGCTTCTGAGCGCCGCTATGCTGATTGGCCCACACTATGACCTGGGCGGAGCTGCGGCCTGAACTCCGGAAGAGCAGGGACCATGGAGCCTAGGACCGGCAATACCGGTGCAAAACGGCACCGGAACACGGCGGACGGCAGCGGATCATCTCGGGGACCGGACCGGAGCACAGAGGACGGCACAGGACCATCGGGGACCCCACACCGGACCCGGTAAGAAGCGGTGCTATGTGTGTGTGGTGTGTGTGGTGTGTATGGTGTGTATATAATGTGTCTGTATGTGTCTGTATGTGTGGGAATGTGTGGATGGATGGCTGCAGTGTGTGGATGGATGGATGGATGGTGGGGCCTCCAATGTAAGGCCCTCCCGAAAGTAAGACAGGGGGCCACTTTTGGCCACAAAAAGAATGTAAGACCCTGTCTTACTTTCGGGGAAACACGGTAGTACCAACCCCGACTCCAGGTCACGGGGAGTATCAATCGCGATACACAAAAACCTGACTCACACGATACTCGACTCCCAAATTGACTCAGGAGGGAGATATATATTTTTAAAACTACAAGTGAACAACAACATTTTAACAGTAGTCAACTGGTACCTGCCCAATAGGGACCAAACTAAGGTCGGCAGAGCCCTGCTGACCCACCTCGCTGACTTCGCCGAGGGGACAACGATAATAGGAGGGGACTTCAACTTTACAATGGACCCCACCTGCGACTCCACATCAGGCAAAGGAACAATCCCGACCAGACGGCTGAAAGCCTTTAATAGGCTCTTCCACACCCTTCAGCTGGTAGACGTATGGCGAATCCTCAACCCCCAAGGTAAAGACTACACTTACTATTCCCACGTGCATAACTCCTACAGCCGCATAGACATGTTCCTAGTGAGCCACTACGCCCTCTCCTGGGACCCAGCAGTCACTATCGGGGACATGTACATGTCAGACCACGCCCCAACAACCCTGACCCTAACCCTACCAGACTCCGCTCAGAAATCCTGGACCTGGAGACTAAACAGTAACCTCCTAAAAGACAACGCATGTCTGACGGACCTGAAAAACGACATTTAGGCATTCGGCCAGATCCACTCATCAGACCCGACACCTCAGCCCCATAAATGGGAAGCCCTGAAATGCTACCTGAGGGGAACCCTAATAAAACACGGGACCAGACTCAAAAAGATGCAAATGGAAGCGATCACAGCCCTCCTCGCCAAAATACACAATTTGGAGATGACACATAAGAGGACATTAGACCGAGAGGTCCTAGCCGAGCTAGTCCTGAAACGACAAGAGCTCAAAACGATGCTAGACCAGAAATTCAAACGCCAGACGGAGGGATCAAGGTGTTACTTCTACAGAGCTGCAAATAAATGCGGCCGACCACTAGCCCGCCTACTGCACCCCAGGTCGAACTGCACCTATATACCCAAGATTAAGCAACAGGGAGGGAAAGACACATACAACACAGAGGAGATAGTGGAAGAGTTCAGATCCTACTATACAACCTCAAAGGTCGACATTTAGATAAGCCGCCTGACGTCCTCATCGGAAAGATTCGGGAATATATTGCCGCCACTGCACTCCCGCACCTTGAAAAAGCAGACATCGAGGCCCTTGAAGCTGAGATCTCCGAACATGAGATCCGGACAGCCATTAACTCCTCCCCCACGTCAAAATGCCCGGGACCAGACGGGTTCACCCCGATATTTTACAAAACACTCCAGACACAACTACTGCCCCAGATGCAGGCCACCTTTAACTCAATCACTGCCAACACGAACTTCGCCCCCCAATCCCTAGAGGCCCACATCAGTATCCTACCCAAACCAGGGAGAGACCCGAACCTGACTACGAACTACAGACCCATTTCCCTAATGAACATCGACATAAAGATATACTCAAAGATCCTAGCAGACAGGCTAGCACTCCTCCTCCCCTCCATAATCAATTTGGACCAGGTGGGCTTTGTTAAAGGACGCGAAGCCAGGGACAACACGATTAAGACCCTACTCCTCATAGACAAAGCGCAAAGGCAAAAGGTCCCTCTCAGCCTCCTATCAATCGACGCAGAGAAGGCCTTTGACAGAATCCACTGGGGCATCATGAAAGAGGCACTAACCCAGATTGGATTAGGCCCCAAATTCCTACACAAGTTGCTCTCCTTATACTCGGCCCCATCAGCCAAGGTGAGAGTCAACGGCAACGATCAGCAACGGGACACGACAGGGATACCCCCTGTCCCCACTCCTCTTCGTGGTAGTCATAGAACACCTAGCCAACGCCATTAGAGGAAATAACGACATACACGGACTGCAGACGGACTCATACCACCACAAGGCAGCACTATACGCCGACGACCTTCTTCTCTACGTCTCCCAACCACGAATCTCAATACCATCTATCCTACGAGAATTCGAGATCTTTGGTTCCCTGAGCAACTTCAAAATAAATTACGCCAAGTCAGAGGCCCTGAACATATCACTAACTACAAAAGACCTAACCACCCTAAAAACGGGCTTCCCACTTAAGTAGAAAGATGAAACTATTAAATATCTAGGAATTCGAATCCCCTCTGACCTGTCGAAGCTATACCTTCACAACTACCAGCCCCTCCCCTCCCAATTAGAAACACAGCTAGCCGCATACCGGGCACTGCAACTTTCCTGGCTGGGAAGGATCAATGTAATACGGATGGACATCCTCCCTCGTTTCTTATACACCTACCAGACCGTCCCCATACTACCCCGCAGAGTCTTTTTCTCCAAATTACTCTCCCTGATAGGGAGATTTGTTTGGAAGGGGGAGAGGCCGATGATACACAGGAAAATCCTTTCTGATCCCACTGAAGCAGGAGGCCTGGGGCTACCAGACCCTCATAGATACTTCTTAGCTTCGTCCCTAGTACGCCTAATTGACTGGCATTTGAGATCCCACTCTAAACGTTGGGTAGCCCTGGAACAGGAAGGTGCGACGGTCCCCCTACGGTATCTCCCATGGCTGCGCAACATAGGGCCACAACAGACCGACGCTACCTACAGCCTCACCAAAGACACCCTACGAATCTGGCAGTCCTACATCAACGGAACACCAGAAAAAGGGACACTAAGCCCACTCACTCCCCTCTTCTCAAACCCCTCCTTCCAACCAGGGATGCACAGACTCCCGTTCCTGTGCTGGAGAAAGGGGGAAGACGTCCGCTTAGGCAATATCCTACACCTAGGAGAACCCCCGCCTTTCGACTCACTACAACAACTCTCGCCCACCAAACCCCTACAAAGGTTTGAATTCCTCCAACTACATTCCTACCTCTCCTCGACGGCACAGACAGGCGAGATCAGACAGCCTATTCACACGCGACTCCCCCCACCCCATGCAGTCTCTGAAATACATCGCATCCTCTCAGAAAGGAAGGGAGCTAACAAACGGTCCTTCCAACTGGCCTGGGAAAAGGAACTAGGGAGAGAGATTACCTGGCCCGAATGGAAGAAAAGCTTCCTTTTTACGCGAAAGATGGCGAACTCATGCCTAACGCAGGAAAAGAACTACAAAATACTATACAGGTGGTATCGATGCCCAGACCGTCTCCACATAATCTTCCCCACAGTCCCAAGCACATGCTGGCGATGCGGAACAGAAGAAGGAACCATGCTCCACATATGGTGGAACTGCACAGCAATCAGGGACTTCTGGGAAAGAGTGTTTCGAAACTACAACCTCATCACGGGCAAACGTTTGATCGGCAACCCCGAAATAGCCTTACTGTCAGTATACCCCGGGTCAGTAAAGAACACAAAAAGGGACATCCTACGCTTCTGCATGTCGCCGCTCGCTCAGTCATCCCACGCTACTGGAAATCACCAGAAAAACCTCCTATAATAGACTGGTGCATGGAAATGCTAGACATTTGTCGGATGGAGGAGTTTGGTCGGCCGACAGCTCTGGCTCAACGGATAGATACATCACCACCTGGATGGAATGGGTCCTGTTCAGAGACTCCCCTAACTTCAGTAAACTATTCCAACAGCAGCACTAAGCCTTGGGCCCACCACGCAGGGAGGAGACCCGAGGGGCCCGGACGCCCATCACCAACTCTCCCCCTCTTCCCCTAGCGACGCTCTCACACCTAAACCCCGCTATCCCACAGCCCCCCCTCCCTCGATGCCTGTGTCGAACTCCCAGGTATCTCAGACCCCCTTTTTCCCATCGCTTCCCCCATATCCCCATTAAACGCCACACAACCCCCCCCATCCCACTACCACCACCACCAGTCCCCTCCGCTCCACCCCACATACAGACCCCTCATTTCTCTATTATTAGATGCCCCCGCCCCACATATTTTCCCCTCCCCCCGGCCCCCTTGGCACAATCCCTTTTCTACCCACACCCCTTCCCACACCATAACCCAAAAAGAATTATAAATGCACACGATTACCAGTGAATTCTTGAACGGGTATAGATGATTTCAATACCATAAACGCTACCCAATTGTACCCTATACCACCCCCTATAATGTCATTGTGTACCGGAAAACATGCATAAGCTGTACCTGCCTCAACTCTTTTTTTTCTCCTTCCAATAAAAACATTTGAGATCCTGACCTCAAATCTATCATTCGTCGTCCAATTAACGTTCTGTGAAGCAGCAACATCGTTCAGTGTGACACCTTTTTGAACGATGTCGTTCATAATTCTCCTATTCCTGCCACTTTTTAACATCGTTCAATCGTTCTTCGCCAAGTAGCTGGCGCGTTGTCAAATTTAACCCCTTCCCGACCTATCACGTTATAGAGACGGCATAAAAGTCGGTGCGTTCCCGACCCATGACGTCTCTATAATGTCAAGGGTTGTTTGCGCTCCTACAGCTCTGCTGACAGTGTCAGTGACAAGTCACCGGAGCTATATGAGCGCAAGCACCTATACTTTAGCCCCCCCCGTGGGTAAACTCGCTCTGATTAGCAGTTGAAATTCAGACTGCCAATCAGAGCGAGTAACCCCCTCCAGATCTGATTGGAGTTCTCCAATCAGATCTGAAGGGGCCCCCTCCTGCTCCAGGGCCCCCCTCCCCGAAGCCATTCTACCCCCCCCACCCAGAGGTAACAGTCATCCACCGGCGGTAAATGACTTACCGCCGGCGTGCTGCACCCGCCTGTCAGCTTCCTCAGTCCTCTCCTGGTGTGATCACGGAGTGGGCTGAGGAAGTTTACACCCCATTCTGTGCCCCCTTCCCACCTCCCGGCGGGCTGCACCCGCCGTCCAGCTCCAGTGTGGGCCCCTCCTCCTCTCCCAGGCTTCTCCTCCTGGATGAGGTGAGTATGTATGAATGCACCCATGCATTGGTGGATGGATGCATGGGTGGATGGATGGGTGAGTGGGTGCATGCATGCATGGGTGGATGGATGGGTGAGTGGGTGCATGCATGCATGGATGGATGGGTGCATGCATGGGTGGATGGATGTATGCATGCATGGATGTGTGCGTGCATGGATGTGTGCGTGCGTGGATGTTGCATGCATGGATATGTGAGTGCGTGGTTGCGTGCGTGGATGTGTGGATGTATGGATGTGTGGACAGGTGTGTGCATGGATATGTGCGTGCGTGAATGTGTGAATGCGTGTGTGGAAGCGTGCATGGATGGATGTGTGTGTGCGCATGTATGTGGGCATGTGTGGATGGATGGATGGGTGCAGCAAGGGATCAAGTGTCCTCTTGTTGTAGTCTCTGGGATCATAGTCATGGTGCACTGTATGACAGATCATTGCCATACAGTGCACCATAACTCTGACCCCAGAGACTGTAGGAGGAGGACTGTAAGAGGACACTTGATTCCTTGCTGCAGTCTCTGGAATGAGCAGAAGCGATCGAGCGTCGTGGGACCTTCGTTGTGGACTATGTCGGATCTTTATAATAAAGATGGAGTCCGAATTTTGTTTGTGTTTTTTTTTTCAAATAAAAAGATTTTTCTCTGTGTGGTGTATTTTTTTTGACTATTTACTAGAGAATCCTAATGGCCAGGTCTAACATTGGGTCGACATTATGAATCTCGGGCTTAGTGCCAGCTGCCAATAAAAAGCTGGCATTAACCCCTTTATTACCCAGTTTGCCACCGGCACCAGGGCAACTGGAAGAGCCTGGGTACTGCGCCAGAAAATGGTGCTTCAATGAATGCGCCAATTTCTGGGGCAGCTGCGGGCTGCAATTCGCAGCATCGGGGGCCCAGAACGCTTGGGCCTCTCCATGCTGAGGATTCCAGGCTCCTAGTTATACCTGGCTGGGCCAAAAATATGGCGGAGCCCCACATCATTTTTTTTTCTAGAATTAGTTCTAGAAATAAAAAAAAATGGGCTTGGCTGGCAAGCAAAAATACAGCGAAGTACAACTAGGCAGCTGGGGTTGGTGGCAGTCCGTAGCTGCCAAGTTGTACCTGGCTGGGCCAAAAATATGGCGGAATCCCACGTGATATATTTTTTTTCTAAAATCAGTTCTACAAATATAAGCCAGGTACAACTTGGCAGCTGGGGGGTTGGAATCCTCAGCTTGGAGAGACGTAAACGTGGGCCCCCACGCTGCAAATTGCAACCCACAGCCACCCCGGAAATAGCGCATTCATTAGAGGCGCCATTTTCTGGTGCTGTACCCTAACTCTACCAGTTGCCCTTGTGCTGGTGGCACACGGATTCTCCATACACAACATGGTGTCCGCTAACAATTTCAATGACAAATTAGCTCCAATTGTTAGCGGAAACCATATCGCATATGGAGAGCCCCTCCCTGCAGGGGCGTATCTAGGGGGGTGCAGCTGGACCTTTTGCACCGGGCGCGACTCTGCCATCATTAGGTCGGGCATCCGGCGGTGGCACTACAGCGCCAGCGCTAATCTCCTCTGCGCCGCCCTGCACGTGCGCAGTCCCTGCTGCTTATCCGCCCCCTGGCAGCAGTTCCAACCCCCCCCTCCCGTGTCACGTCGCGGCCGCAAACAGTGAGCGCGCGCCGCGCGTACAGTGGGACACAGAAATAGAGCTGTGCCCCGAGCGCCATGAACCCTAGTTACACCTCTGCCTCCCTGTGTGCCTGAACATAGGAGCTCCCCCACAAGTGACCCCATTTTGGAAACTATAACATTATCTAGATGCATAGTGAGCACTTTGAACCCCCAGGTGCCTCACAAATTGATCCGTAATAAGGAAAAAGTATATATTTTTTCACACATTTTGATTTTTAATTTTTACGGATCAATTTGTGAAGCACCTGGGGGTTCAAAGTGCTCACTATGCACCTAGATGTTTATGACCACATATGAGGTATTGGTGTACTCAGGAGAAATTGCCCAACAAATTTTAGGATCCATTTCATCCTGTTGCCCATGTGAAAATGTAAGCATTGAGGCTAAGGGCCACTTTACACACACCAAGTTATCTGTCCAACTTCTGAACAAGTGGCTGTTTACAAATGGAACAATGTGTCCATGATTTCACTGCAACCAGTACCGTATATACTCGTGTATAAGCCGACCCGTGTATAAGCCGACCCCCCTACTTTTGCCCCAAAAAACTGGGAAAACTTATTGACTCACGTATAAGCCGAGGGTGGACTCCAGCACAGGTATACAACCCCCAGCAGTGAGGTATACAGCCCCCAGCAGTGAGGTATACAGGCCCCCCCAGTGGTATACAGGCCCCAGCAGTATGGTATACAGCAGGCCCCCAGGGGTATATACAGCAGGCCCCCAGGGGTATATACAGCAGGCCCCCAGGGGTATATACAGCAGGCCCCCAGGGGTATATACAGCAGGCCCCCAGGGGTATATACAGCAGGCCCTCAGGGGTATATACAGCAGGCCCCAGTGGCACTCGCCCCCCCATCATGTTTAGAGCCCCCCCCCCCCCGCTGCATTATCTTACCATCCAGGGTCTTCTTCACCGCGGGTCCTGCAGTCCATCCTCGCGCGGTGTTCCCGGTCTCATGTGACCCGGCGGTCATCGCGCCGGGTCACGCGAGACCAGAACACAGCGCGTGATGATGACTGCAGGACCCGCGGTGAAGAAGACCCTGGATGGTAAGATAATGCAGCAGGGGGGCTCTGCAAAGTGTGGGGGGCTCTAAACATGATGGGGGGGGCTAGTGCCACTGGGGGGCTGCCTGTATACACTGGGGGGCTGTATGCACGGCTCCCTCTGCCGCTGTGATGGGCGGGGGGAGCCGTGCATATCTAATGAGCGGCCCCACGTGACGGGCCGCTCAGTCAGCAGCCTCCCCACCATACCTTACCGTATTGACCCGTGTATAAGCCGAGGGGGTGACTTTTCAGCCCAATTTTTGGGCTGAAAAACTCGGCTTATACACGAGTATATATGGTAAGTTGTTCAGATGTTGGACAAATAAGTTGGTGTGTGTAAAGTGGCCATAAAAGAACATTTTTGTTAGAAAAAATTAAAATGCCCATTTTTTCCTTCCACATTGCTTTAGTTCCTGTGAAGCACCTGAAGGGTTAATAATCTTCTTGAATGTAGTTTTGAGTAGCTTGAGGGGTGCAGTTTTGGGTGATTTCTGTCATGTAAACCCCTCAAACGGACTTCAAATGTGATGTGGTCACCAAAAAAAATGGTTTTGTAAATTTTGATGGAAAAATGAGAAACTGCTGATGAACTTTGAACCCTTATAACTTTCCACCCCAAAAATTTTTTTTTTCAAAAATTGTGCTGATGTAAAGTAGACATATGGGAAATGTTATTTATTACCGGTAACTATTTTGTGTCACATAACTCTCTGGTTTAGCAGAATAAAAATAAAAAATTTGAAAATTGCAAAATTTT
Source organism: Allobates femoralis (assembly GCA_033576535.1). NCBI lineage: Eukaryota > Metazoa > Chordata > Amphibia > Anura > Aromobatidae > Allobates > Allobates femoralis. The sequence goes on from JARQOC010000003.1 coordinate 404,595,848, forward strand.
CAACATTTTTGCCAAATTTTTGATTTTTTCACAAATAAACACAAAAATGATTGACCTGAATTTACCACTAAGATGAAGCCCCAATATGTCACGAAAAAACAGTCTCAGAATCGCTAGGATCCGTTGAAGCGTTCCAGAGTTATTACCTCATAAAGGGACACTGGTCAAAATTGGCAAAAATGCCAAGGTCTTTAGGGTCAAAATAGGCTGGGTCATGAAGGGGTTAAAATCATTAATAATATCCATGAGTGTGACAACGCACTAATGATATCGAAACGATCGCGGTCACGTGACACAGCTAACAATATCGTTCACGTATATCCTAGCGTGTGACGGTACCTTGATGCAGCGACTCCATGCAGGCTGTGAAGATGCTGATAACATGGAAACTACAAAGGGTAGAATAATGATTTTACATGTTTTTAAAAGGTCTGCCCAGGCACTATTCAAGGGTAATATTAGTATCATACTGAAAAATGACCTGACAATGTCCCTTTAAGTCTAGCCTGATAAAAGCAGACAGCTACGAGCTGCTCCTCTCAGGTGCCTAATTTTACCTTGGCTGTCAAAAAAAAAAAAGTGTGCTCCGCCCTATTTTTAATTGCCAGCCAAGGTAAAACTAGGCAGCTGAGGGTTGGTATTCTCAGCAAGTTGAGGCCCATTGTTTTAGGGCCCCCCTACACTAAAGAAATAACAGCCCGCAGCTGCCCCTGAAAATGGCCCATTTATAAGACACACCATTTCCAGGCACTTTACCAGGCTCTTCCAGTGGCCACGCAAAAAGAATTGACATGCCAATTCTTGGCGTTTTTTTTCGGCATGCTTTCTCCATAAGCTACACGTTAACATGGCCTGGGGGAAAGCGCGCCGAAAAAAGCGCGATGTCGGAATGCAGTTTTTGCGCTCAAAAAAGTGCCACTGCCGAATACGCAGCAAAATGTGCACTACACACTCTGCAAATACGTCAACTCTGGGCATAGGAGTCAGCAGTCGGCAGCCAACCTTATGCTTTGGATTGGGCTGCATCCTGCTGTGATTTGAGTACATCTTCTCTGGGAGAAACCAGGCACAATGGGGGGAGAGCGCAAAACCAGGCATGAGAGAGCGCGCACTGGCGAGACCAGGCACACGAGAGACAGAGCGTGAAACCAGGCATGAGAGAGAGACAAAGAGTGCGAAACCAAGCACGAGAGTGAGAGCGCGAAACCAGGCACGAGAGAGAGAAAGAACGCGAAACCAGGCACGAGAGAGAGAAAGAACGCGAAACCAGGCACGAGAGAGAGAAAGAGCGTGAAACCAGGCACGAGAGAGAGAAAGAGCGCGAGACCAGGCACGACAGAGAGAGAGAAAGAGCGCGAGACCAGGCACGACAGAGAGAGAGAAAGAGCGCGAGACCAGGCACGACAGAGAGAGAGAAAGAGCGCGAGACCAGGCACGACAGAGAGAGAGAAAGAGCGCGAGACCAGGCACGACAGAGAGAGAGAAAGAGCGCGAGACCAGGCACGACAGGAGAGAGAGAGAGCGCGCACGCGAGACCAGGCACGACAGAGAGAGAGAAAGAGCGCGAGACCAGGCACGACAGAGAGAGAGAAAGAGCGCGAGACCAGGCACGACAGAGAGAGAGAAAGAGCGCGAGACCAGGCACGACAGAGAGAAAGAGCGCGAGACCAGGCACGACAGAGAGAGAGCGCGCGCGAGACCAGGCACGACAGAGAGAGAGCGCGCGCGAGACCAGGCACGACAGAGAGAGCGCGCGCGAGACCAGGCACGACAGAGAGAGAGCGCGCGCGAGACCAGGCACGACAGAGAGAGAGCGCGCGCGAGACCAGGCACGACAGAGAGAGAGCGCGCGCGCGAGACCAGGCACGACAGAGAGAGAGAGCGCGCGCGAGACCAGGCACGACAGAGAGAGAGCGCGCGCGAGACCAGGCACGACAGAGAGAGAGCGCGCGCGAGACCAGGCACGACAGAGAGAGAGCGCGCGCGAGACCAGGCACGACAGAGAGAGAGAGCGCGCGAGACCAGGCACGACAGAGAGAGAGAGCGCACGCGAGACCAGGCACGACAGAGAGAGAGAGCGCACGCGAGACCAGGCACGACAGAGCGCGCGCGAGACCAGGCACGACAGAGAGAGCGCACGCGAGACCAGGCACGACAGAGAGAGCGCACGCGAGACCAGGCACGACAGAGAGAGCGCACGCGAGACCAGGCACGACAGAGAGAGCGCACGCGAGACCAGGCACGACAGAGAGAGAGAGCGCGCGCGAGACCAGGCACGACAGAGAGAGAGAGCGCGCGCGAGACCAGGCACGACAGAGAGAGAGAGCGCGCGCGAGACCAGGCACGACAGAGAGAGAGCGCGCGCGAGACCAGGCACGACAGAGAGAGAGCGCGCAGCGCGAGACCAGGCACGACAGAGAGAGAGCGCGCGCGCGAGACCAGGCACGACAGAGAGAGAGCGCGCGCGAGACCAGGCACGACAGAGAGAGAGCGCGCGCGAGACCAGGCACGACAGAGAGAGAGCGCGCGCGAGACCAGGCACGACAGAGAGAGAGCGCGCGCGAGACCAGGCACGACAGAGAGAGAGCGCGCGCGAGACCAGGCACGACAGAGAGAGAGCGCGCGCGAGACCAGGCACGACAGAGAGAGAGAGCGCGCGAGACCAGGCACGACAGAGAGAGAGAGCGCGCGCGCGCGAGACCAGGCACGACAGAGAGAGAGCGCGCGCGCGCGAGACCAGGCACGACAGAGAGAGAGCGCGCGCGCGAGACCAGGCACGACAGAGAGAGAGCGCGCGCGCGAGACCAGGCACGACAGAGGGAGAGAGCGCGCGCGCGAGACCAGGCACGACAGAGAGAGAGAGAGCGCGCGAGACCAGGCACGACAGAGAGAGAGAGAGCGCGCGAGACCAGGCACGACAGAGAGAGAGCGCGCGCGAGACCAGGCACGACAGAGAAGAGCGCGCGCGAGACCAGGCACGACAGAGAGAGAGAGCGCGCGAGACCATGCACGACATAGAGAGAGAGCGCGCGCGAGACCAGGCACGACAGAGAGAGAGAGCGCGCGCGAGACCAGGCACGACAGAGAGAGAGAGCGCGCGCGAGACCAGGCACGACAGAGAGAGAGAGCGCGCGCGAGACCAGGCACGACAGTGAGAGAGAGCGCGCGCGAGACCAGGCACGACAGAGAGAGAGAGCGCGCGTGCGAGACCAGGCACGACAGAGAGAGAGAGCGCGCGTGCGAGACCAGGCACGACAGAGAGAGAGAGAGCGCGCGAGACCAGGCACGACAGAGAGAGAAAGAGCGCGCGCGAGACCAGGCACGACAGAGAGAGAGCGCGCGCGCGAGACCAGGCACGACAGAGAGAGAGAGCGCGCGAGACCAGGCACGACAGAGAGAGAGAGCGCGCGCGAGACCAGGCACGACAGAGAGAGAGAGCGCGCGCGAGACCAGGCACGACAGAGAGAGAGCGCGCGAGACCAGGCACGACAGAGAGAGAGAGAGCGCGCGCGAGACCAGGCACGACAGAGAGAGAGCGCGCGCGAGACCAGGCACGACAGAGAGAGAGAGCGCGCGAGACCAGGCACGACAGAGAGAGAGAGCGCGCGAGACCAGGCACGACAGAGAGAGAGAGCGCGCGAGACCAGGCACGACAGAGTGCGCGCGAGACCAGGCACGACAGAGAGATCGCGCGCAGAGACCAGGCACGACAGAGAGAGCGCGCGCGCGAGACCAGGCACGACAAAGAGCGCGCGCGAGACCAGGCACGACAGAGAGCGCGCGCGAGACCAGGCACGACAGAGAGCGCGCGCGAGACCAGGCACGACAGAGAGCGCGCGCGAGACCAGGCACGACAGAGAGAGAGCGCGCGCGAGACCAGGCACGACAGAGAGAGAGCGCGCGCGAGACCAGGCACGACAGAGAGAGAGAGCGCGCGAGACCAGGCACGACAGAGAGAGAGAGCGCGCGAGACCAGCACGACAGAGAAGAGATGCCGTCCAGACAGCCAAGCAGAAGAGAGAGATGAGGCGCGCTCGAGCGCCGAGACCAGGGCACGACAAGAAGAAGCGCGCGCGCTGAGGACCAGGCACGACAGAGAGAAGACGCGCGCAGACCAGCACGACACGGAGAGGAGAGAGCGCGCGGAGACCAGGCACACAGAGAGAGAGACGGCGCAGGACCAGGCACGACAGAGCGCGCGAGAGACCAGAGGCCCGACAGGAGATCGCGCGTGCGAACCAGGCACGACAGAGAGAGGGGCCGCGTGAGCCAGTAGGCACGACTAAAGACGCGCAGCGAGACCCAGGCACTACCAGAGGCACGCGCGCCTGAGGACCAGCACGACAGAGAGCGCGCGCGAGACCAGGCATACAAAGAGCTGCCGCGAGACAGCGACTAGAGAGAGGCATCGCACTGCGAGACCAGCACGACAGAGAGAGGCGCCGCTGAGACCAGGCACACAGAGAGAGAGAGCGCGCGAGACCAGGCACGACAGAGAGAGAAGCGCGCGAGACCAGGCACGACAGAGAGACAGAGCGCGCAGACCAGGCACGACAGAGAGAAAAGAGCGCGCGCAGAACCAGGCACGACGAGAGAGAGAGAGCGCGCGAGACCAGGCACAACAGAGAGAGAGAGCGCGCGAGACCAGGCACGACAGAGAGAGAGAGCGCGCGAGACCAGGCACGACAGAGAGAGAGAGCGCGCGAGACCAGGCACGACAGAGAGAGAGAGAGCGCGAGACCAGGCACGACAGAGAGAGAGCGCGCGCGCGAGACCAGGCACGACAGAGAGAGAGGCGGCGCGCGAGACCAGGCACGACAGAGAGAGAGAGGCGCGCGCGAGACCAGGCACGACAGAGAGAGAGAGCCGCGCGCGAGACCAGGCACGACAGAGAGAGAGAAGCGCGCGCGAGACCAGGCACGACAGAGAGAGAGAGCGCGCAGCGCGCGGAGACCAGGCACGACAGAGAGAGAGAGCGCGCGCGGAGACCAGGCACGACAGAGAGAGAGAGCGCGCGCGCGAGACCAGGCACGACAGAGAGAGAGCGCGCGAGACCAGGCACGACAGAGAGAGAGACGCGCTGCGAGACCAGGCACGACAGATAGAGAGCGCGCGGCGCGAGACCAGGCACGACAGAGAGAGAGAGACGCGCGCGCGCGAGACCAGGCACGACAGAGAGAGAGAGAGCGCGCGCGAGACCAGGCACGACAGAGAGAGAGAGCGCGCGCGCCAGGAGACCAGGCAACGACAAGAGAGAGAGAGCGCGCGCGCGCGCAAGACCAGGCACGACAGAGAGAGAGCGCGCGCGCGGAGACCAGGCACGACAGAGAGAGAGGCGCCAGCGCGCGAGACCAGGCACGACAGAGAGAGAGAGAGCGCGCGAGACCAGGCACGACAGAGAGAGATAGAGCGCGCGAGACCAGGCATGACAGAGAGAGAGCGCGCGCGAGACCAGGCACAACAGAGAGAGAGAGCGCGCGAGACCAGGCACGACAGAGAGAGAGAGGCGCGCGAGACCAGGCACGACAGAGCGAGAGAGAGCGCGCGAGACCAGGCACGACAGAGAGAGAGAGCGCGCGCGAGACCAGGCACGACAGAGAGAGCGCGCGCGAGACCAGGCACGACAGAGAGAGCGCGCGCGAGACCAGGCACGACAGAGAGAGCGCGCGCGAGACCAGGCACGACAGAGAGAGCGCGCGCGAGACCAGGCACGACAGAGAGAGAGGCGCGCGCAAGCGCGAGACCAGGCACGACAAGAGAGAGAGAGCGCGCGCGCGCGCGAGACCAGGCACGACAAGAGAGAGAGAGGCGCGCGCGAGACCAGGCACGACAGAGAGAGAGAGCGCGCGCGCCGAGACCAGGCACGACAGAGAGAGAGAGAGCGCCGCCGCATGGCGCGCGAGACCAGGCACGACAGAGAGAGAGAGCGCGCGCGCGCGAGACCAGGCACGACAGAGAGAGAGAGCGCGCGCGAGACCAGGCACGACAGAGAGAGCGCGCGCGAGACCAGGCACGACAGAGAGAGCGCGCGCGAGACCAGGCACGACAGAGAGAGAGCGCGCGCGCGCGAGACCAGGCACGACAGAGAGAGAGAGCGCGCGCGCGAGACCAGGCACGACAGAGAGAGAGAGAGCGCGCGCGGCGCGGAGACCAGGCACGACAGAGAGAGAGACGCGCGCGCGCGAGACCAGGCACGACAGAGAGAGAGAGAGCGCGCGCGCGAGACCAGGCACGACAGAGAGAGAGAGCGCGCGCGCGGAGACCAGGCACGACAGAGAGAGAGAGCGCGCGCGCGGGGACCAGGCACGACAGAGAGAGAGAGCGCGCGCGGCGCAGGGACCAGGCACGAGCAGAGAGAGAGAGCGCGCGCGCGGGACCAGGCACGACAGAGAGAGAGAGCGCGCGAGACCAGGCACGACAGAGAGAGAGAGCGCGCGAGACCAGGCACGACAGAGAGAGCGTGTGAGACCCAGGAGCTTTCCCAGCCCATATTATATGCTGCAGCATATGTATCCACTGATGAAGTGACCACAGGTCTTGATCAGGTCACGAAACGTGTTTGCCTTGGGAGGTCCTCACGAACCCTGGTAACAAGCCTTACCTCTGATATAGGATCTTGCCCCGTGACTATCCTTGGCTATGAGTATGTGATTTTTGTTAAGCACTTGCACTTTGTTTTATAGATATGAATGTGAATTGTATTAATGTAATTTGTAACTTGCTGTGAGCAATATTGTCATTTGCCACTGTTACTTGGTATTTCACATTCTGTAAACTGTGGAAAGAGTGCAATAATATGCTATGGATCTAGACCTGTAAACTATGATTTCAATGGGTACCTCCTGTGTAAACGTATATTAATGATTCTGCTGTAGACACCCAGCACATGTGCACTGTACTCCCCCCCTCCTTGTCCATGATCCTTGTATTATAACAATAAAGTGTGTAGAATTGCAAAATAGACCCATGTCTTGCTTTTGTGAAAGTCACCATGACGTGCACTGAGCTATACATATAGTACAGCTCCATCCATTCCTACAGAACAATATGAGTGCCTAGCTCAGGTCGTGCGGACGCTGCCTGTAGACACGTAATTGGCACAGGTCGTGCGGACGCTGCCTGTAGACACGCAATTGGCACAGGTCGTGCGGACGCTGCCTGTAGACACGCAATTGGCACAGGTCAAGCGGACGCTGCCTGTAGACACGCAATTGGCACAGGTCAAGCGGACGCTGCCTGTAGACACGCAATTGGCACAGGTCAAGCGGACGCTGCCTGTAGACACGCAATTGGCACAGGTCAAGCGGACGCTGCCTGTAGCCACGTAATTGGCACAGGTCACGCGGACGCTGCCTGTAGCCACGTAATTGGCACAGGTCACGCGGACGCTGCCTGTAGCCACGTAATTGGTACAGGTCACGCGGACGCTGCCTGTAGCCACGTAATTGGTACAGGTCACGCGGACGCTGCCTGTAGCCACGTAATTGGTACAGGTCACGCGGACGCTGCCTGTAGCCACGTAATTGGTACAGGTCACGCGGACGCTGCCTGTAGCCACGTAATTGGTACAGGTCACGCGGACGCTGCCTGTAGCCACGTAATTGGTACAGGTCACGCGGACGCTGCCTGTAGCCACGTAATTGGTACAGGTCACGCGGACGCTGCCTGTAGCCACGTAATTGGTACAGGTCACGCGGACGCTGCCTGTAGCCACGTAATTGGTACAGGTCACGCGGACGCTGCCTGTAGACACGTAATTGGCACAGGTCATGCAGATACTTCCTGTAGACATGTAATTGGCACAGGTCATGCAGATACTGCCTGTAGACATGTAATTGGCACAGGTCATGCGGATACTGCCTGTAGACATGTAATTGGTACAGGTCATGCAGATACTGCCTGTAGACATGTAATTGGTACAGGTCACGCAGATACTGCCTGTAGACATGTAATTGGTACAGGTCACGCAGATACTGCCTGTAGACATGTAATTGGTACAGGTCACACGGATACTGCCTGTAGACATGTAATTGGCACAGGTCATGCGGATACTGCCTGTAGACATGTATTTGGTACAGGTCATGTGGATACTGCCTGTAGACATGTAATTGGTACAGGTCATGTGGATACTGCCTGTAGACATGTAATTGGTACAGGTCACACGGATAATGCCTGTAGACATGTAATTGGTACAGGTCACACGGATAATGCCTGTAGACATGTAATTGGCACAGGTCATGCGGATACTGCTTGTAGACATGTAATTGGTACAGGTCATGCAGATACTGCCTGTAGACATGTAATTGGTACAGGTCATGCAGATACTGCCTGTAGACATGTAATTGGTACAGGTCATGCGGATACTGCCTGTAGACATGTAATTGGTACAGGTCATGTGGATACTGCCTGTAGACATGTAATTGGTACAGGTCATGCGGATACTGCCTGTAGACATGTAATTGGTACAGGTCATGATGTCCACATCTGGAGTCCCACCCCAATAAAGAGCTCTCCTTTTCACAGTCCCACAAGCAGTGATCAGCACCCCTCACCTCCTGGACATGGCACTGTGGAGGATCTTCCTTGGCCATGGAGGATGCATAGTCTTCTGTGCTGAGTCCAGGAGCCAGTGATGAGGGTTGCTCTTCCTCCAGCCCCACAGCCTCTGTGTACTGCTCACTGGCTGATATGGCCTCCAGCCTGGCCAGGGGTATGGCAGTGTCCTCAGCTGATAATGTACCCTCCTCACACTGGAAAAGGGTCAGCACCCCCTCTTTGTCATTCTCTGCTGCCATTAAAAGTCCATGCCTGCCAGCTGTTTGTAGGCACACAGTGTTCACAAGCCCTTTGCCCATGGCAATATGTAGTAGGCACGGCTGGCATTCATGGGGGGCCTCTTCCTCGTAGTGATTGCCATTAGAGGGGCAGGAGAATGTGGGCAGCTCACTCAGGAGCTCCTTCATGTGGAAGGCACTCTCCTGTCCTGCTGTACCCAGCTGGCACTCCATGCCCAGCAGCTCTGGTGGGGGTCTGGTGTCCATGTCTGGACAACTGTCTACACGTGGGGGCACTCTGCTCTCACTGCCCCCGGTCTCCAGGTCCATGGTGGGCCCCTCAGGATGGCTGCCCGACAGAGAGGTGGGGAACGCCATGCCTAGTCCTGCTGCCACTTACTGGATCCTCCTCCTTACCGACACATGGCAGGGGCAGAGCTTCACCCGCTTCCCGGTGTAGTGCCAGAGGGCCGCTGGGAGGCTCGTACAGTGGCCACATAGGAAGCCCGGTACACTGGGGCAAAGAGGAAGCGGCGCCGACAAGACACGTCTACGTTACTGCATAGGACGGCGGCGTATCAATGGCACAAACAGGCGGAAGGGTCTCCACTGAGGAACTACATGTCCCGTGGTGCACTGCGGCTCAGGCTCCCGGAAGTGACAGGAGCGAAGCGTGAGATCCATGGCAGCTAGAGCAGCTCTGCGGGTCGTGAGTCCTCTCGTCAGCCGGCCCTGGGCAGCGCAACTACGGGGATATGCCAAGAAGCCGGGTGAGCCCTGAGTCTGTGCCCCTGTATGAGGCGATGCCCCGTGCTCACACTGCTCATCCAGCTACAGCAGCTCTTATCTGGAAAGCTTCATTCCTGAGGAGGTCCAATCACAATGATCACACCCAGTGCAGTGTGAAGACAGTACAGGCAAAACCAGCACAGGGGTGTTCACCAAAGGGTTAAGGTCAAATTCAGGGCATCACAGCTGGCAGCATGTCACAAGGGGTTAAATGACTTTGAGCCACTGATAGATCGTGATGCCACCTATGAAGTTCCCGCCTGGCGCACATGGATTGTGGGTAGATTCGGTGCTGTGGGTCTGAGCACAGTCTAGGTCACAGGTAGGGAGAAGGCTCTGATCACTAGGACAGCTGAGGACGTACTCTGGCTGGGAGTCATCCGGTGGGCAGACTACTGCAGCCATAGCACTACACTCCCCCATCTCCTGCTGTGCAGCTCTAGGAGTCAGATTGACACCTCTACAGGCTGTGTGCCAATGTCCTAACACCCCTCCTCTGCAGGTATCCTAGAGTCAGCACATCAGGAGGAGGGCGTCTGCCAATGGCTGCAGAGAAGAAAAGGTATGCTAGATGGCACCTCTGCTGCGAAGGTGCCAATCTGACCAGCTTCCATTATCACGTCCTCAGGGGGGGAACTAGGCTATATGTGGGGGACGGGGGGAACTAGGCTATATGTGGGGGACGGGGGGAACTAGGCTATATGTGGGGGACAGGGGAAACTAGGCTATATGTGGGGGACGGGGGAAACTAGTCTATATGTCTTTCTCCCCCCCCCCCTTTTTCTCTCTCTCCTCCCTCCTCTTTCTCTCTCTCTCCCCCCCCTTTCTCTCTCTCTCTCCCCCCCCTTCTCTCTCTCCCCCCCCTTCTCTCTCTCTCCCCCCCTTTCTCTCTCGCTCTCCCCCCCTTTCTCTCTCGCTCTCCCCCCCCTTTCTCTCTCGCTCTCCCCCCCCTTTCTCTCTCGCTCTCCCCCCACCCTTTCTCTCTCGCTCTCCCCCCCACCCTTTCTCTCTCGCCTCCCCCCCCACCCCTTTCTCTCTCGCTCTCCCCCCCACCCTTTCTCTCTCGCTCTCCCCCCCCACCCTTTCTCTCTGCTCGCTCTCCCCCCCACCCTTTCTCTCTCGCTCTCCCCCCCCCCACCCTTTCTCTCTCGCTCTCCCCCCCACCCTTTCTCTCTCGCTCTCCCCCCCCCCCTTTCTCTCTCCGCTCTCCCCCCCACCCTTTCTCTCTCGCTCTCCTCCCCCCACCCTTTCTCTCTCGCTCTCCCCCCCACCCTTTCTCTCCCTCGCTCTCCCCCCCTTTCTCCTCCCCCCCACCCTTCTCTCTCTCGCTCTCCCCCCCACCCTTTCTCTCTCGCTCTCCCCCCCCCTTTCTCTCTCGCTCTCCCCCCCACCCTTCTCTCTCGCCCCCCCCTTCCTCTCGCTCTCTCCCCCCACCCTTTCTCTCTCGCTCTCCCCCCCCACCCTTTCTCTCTCGCTCTCCCCCCCCACCCTTTCTCTCTCGCTCTCCCCCCCACCTTTCTCTCTCGCTCTCCCCCCCACCCTTTCTCTCTCTCTCTCGCCCCCCCACCCTTTCTCTCTCGCTCTCCCCCCCCACCCTTTCTCTCTCGCTCTCCCCCCCACCCTTTCTCTCTCGCTCCCCCCCCCACCCTTTCTCTCTCGCTCTCCCCCCCCCCCACCCTTTCTCTCTCGCTCTCCCCCCCCACCCTTTCTCTCCTCGCTCCTCCCCCCCCACCCTTTCCTCTCGCTCTCCCCCACTCTCCCCCCCCCCACCCTTTCTCTCTCGCTCTCCCCCCCCACCCTTTCTCTCTCGCTCTCCCCCCCCACCCTTTCTCTCTCGCTCTCCCCCCCCACCCTTTCTCTCTCGCTCTCCCCCCCACCCTTCTCTCTCGCTCCCCCCCACCCTTTCTCTCTCGCTCTCCCCCCCACCCTTTCTCTCTCGCTCTCCCCCCACCCTTTCTCTCTCGCTCTCCCCCCCACCCTTTCTCTCTCGCTCTCCCCCCCACCCTTTCTCTCTCGCTCTCCCCCCCACCCTTTCTCTCTCGCTCTCCCCCCCCACCCTTTCTCTCTCGCTCTCCCCCCCCCTTTCTCTCTCGCTCTCCCCCCCCTTTCTCAATTCAATTCAAATGAGCTTTATTGGCAGGACCAAGTACATATCAGCATTGCCAAAGCAAATGGTGAAAATAGGGGGACGGGTTTGGAGTGGGTAGGCATATAAAGGTCCATGATATCTCAGGATCCTTTTAGGGGGTGGGACATGTCCAGGGTGGGGTATATAAGTCCATGACATATCACGCTCTCAGTTGGGGGATGGGGAGGTGTTCAGGGTTGGTGTACAGAAGTCCATGACATATCAGTCTCCTCTTAGTCTGTGGCAGGCACTGACATACAGTTATGGCCAAAAGTATTGACACCCCTGCAATTCTGTCAGGTAATACTCAGTTTCTTCCTGATTTGCAATCACAAATTCTTTGGTATTATTATCTTTATTTAATATTTAATTTGTCTTCAATGAAAAAACACAAAAGAGATATGAAGCTAAAAGCAAAACATTGATCATTTCACACAAAACTCCAAAAATGAGCCAGACAAAAGTATTGGTACACTCAGCCTAATACTTGGTTGCACAACCTTTAGCCAAAATAACTGCGATCAACCGCATCCGGTAACCATCAATTAGTTTCTTACAATGCTCTGCTGGAATTTTAGACCATTCTTCTTTGGCAAACTGCTCCAGGTCCCTGATATTTGAAGGGTGCCTTCTCTAAACTGCCATTTTTAGATCTCTCCACAGGTGTTCTATGGAATTCAGGTCTAGACTCATTGCTGGTCACTTACAAGTCTCCAGTGCTTTCTCTCAAACCATTTTCTAGTGCTTTTTGAAGTGTGTTTTGGGTCATTGTCTTGCTGGGAGACCCATGACCTCTGAGGGAGACCCAGCTTTCTCACACTGGGCCCTACATTATGCTGCAAAATTTGTTGGTAGTCTCCAGACTTCATAATGCCATGCACATGGTCAAGCACTCCAGTGCCAGAGGCAGCAAAGCAACGCCAAAACATCCGGGAACCTCCGACATGTTTGACTGTAGGGACCGTGTTCTTTTCTTTGAATGCCTCTTTTTTTTCTCCTGTAAACTCTGTGTTGATGCCTTTGCCCACAAAGCTCTACTTTTGTCTCATCTGACCTGAGAATATTCTTCCAAAACGTTTTAGGCTTTCTCAGGTAAGTTTTGGAAAACTCCAGCCTGGCTTTTTTATGTCTCGGGGTAAGAAGTGGGGTCTTCCTGGGTCTCCTACCATACAGTCCCTTTTCATTCAGATGCCGACGGATAGTACGGGTTGACACTGTTGTACCTTCGGACTGCAGGGCAGCTTGAAATTGTTTGGATGTTAGTTGAGGTTCTTTATCCACCATCCGCACAATCTTGCATTGAAATCTCTCGTCAATTTTTCTTTTCCGTCCACATCTAGGGAGGTTAGCCACAGTGCCATGGGATTTAAACTTCTTGATGACACTGCGCACAGTAGACACAGGAACATTCAGGTCTTTGGAGATGGACTTGTAGCCTTGAGATTGCTCATGCTTCCTCACAATTTGGTTTCTCAAGTCCTCAGACAGTTCTTTGGTCTTCTTTCTTTTCTCCTTGCTCAATGTGGTACACACAAGGACACAGGACAGAGGTTGAGTCAACTTTAATCCATGTCAACTGGCTGCAAGTGTGATTTAGTTATTGCCAACACCTGTTAGGTGACCGTTGAAGCGCACACAGCGCGAAACGGTGCCGTCGTCATCCCAGCCCCTGCTCCCTCCTGCACCTTGTGAATTCACGAGTACTGAATAAAGCACAGAAAAGCCCTGGTGAGTGCCGCCTTTCTTTGTTAAAGTTGTGATTTAGTTATTGCCAACACCTGTTAGGTGCCACAGGTAAGTTACAGGTGCTGTTAATTACACAAATTAGAGAAGCATCACATGATTTTTCTAACAGTGCCAATACTTTTGTCCACCCCCTTTTTTATGTTTGGTGTGGAATTAGATCCAATTTGGCTTTAGGACAATTCTTTTTGTGTTTTTTCATTGAAGACAAATTAAATGAAGATAATAATACCAAAGAATTTGTGATTGCAATCATTTTCAGGAAGAAACTGAGTATTATCTGACAGAATTGCAGGGGTGGCAATACTTTTGGCCACAACTGTATTGCGCTGCTATGGCTGCTGCACTTTCCTCTTCTCCCAGTAGTATTGGCAGTTTCTCTTCCTCATCCATGGAGGTGAAGTCTGGGAGGAGATCAGACAGTCTCTTGAAGTGAGTGCCCACCACTGCGGAGTATTTAGGGCACTTTGGCAAGAAGTGGGCCTCATCCTCCACGACCTCCTGGGGGCACTGCTGGCACAGTCTGCTCTCTCGGGGCTTGTAGTTCTGTCGGTGCCGCCCGGATTCGATGAGTAGGCTGTGGGCGCTCAGTCTGTACCGGCTCAGGATCTGTCGCTCTTTGGGGTTTTCCAGTTTCTCTAGATATGGGGCCAGTTTGTACTCCCTCTGTAGGTTCTGGTATATCATCAGTTTCTGTGATTTGTTTATGTCGTTCCTCCAGATACTGAGATATTCCTCTTTGTCTTTGTGTACCATCTCCTGGATTTCGCCTTTTGTCAGGCCATGTGGGTTGGTGGCTTGGTCAGGCTGTCTTTGGGTACTTTGTGTTGGGAGGCTTCCTGGGGCTTCCTGGTGCAGGAGGGCTTTGTGATGGTAGGAGCTGGGACTGCTGCTTTGTAGATGAGCCTTGAATGACAGCGCCTTCTTCTGGATCTCGAGGTGTAGCGGGAGTCTGCCCAGTTCTGCTCGGCAGGTGCTGTTTGAAGTGCTCCGATGGACTTGGAGAAGATGCTTGCAGAACTCTAGGTGGAATATTTCAGTCAGCCCAACGTCCCACTTTGACCAGTTTGGGTATGAAACTGGACCCAGACCTCACTGCCATAAAGAAGGATTGGGGCAATGATGGTTTCAAAGATTTTTAGCCAGACTGTTACTGGTGCCTTGAGATGATACAGACGTCTTCTTATGGCATAGAAGGCTTTGGAAGCCTTGTCTTTCAGTAACTCTATGGCTTGCTTGAAGCTCCCTGATTGGCTGAGTTCTAGGCCAAGGTAGGTGTACTTGTTGGGTTCTGTAAGTGGGCAGTTGTCTATCGTGAAGGGAGGATGGCCAGCAGGTGTCTGCTTTCTTTTCTGGAACACCATGATGTTAGTTTTCTTCTGGTTGATTGGCATTGCCCATGTGCTGCTGAAGGTCTCTAGGATTTTCAGATGATCTTGGAGGCCTTTCTCAGTTGGGGATAACAGCACGATATCATCGGCATACAACAGAAATTTCACCTGGGTGTCATGGAGTGTGAGTCCTGGTGCTGGGGAGGACTCTAGGGCCACCGCCAGCTCATTGATGTAGATATTAAAGAGCGTTAGACTGAGGCTGCAGCCTTGTCTCACTTCTCGGCTTTGTTGAAAATAGGCCGTCCTCCTTCCATTGACCCTCACGCTGCAGCTGTTCTCAGTGTAGGAGCTTCGGATAGCATTGCATGTTTTACCTCCTATTCCGCTCCCCAGCAATTTTAGGAATAGTCCTGGGTGCCACACTGAGTCAAAGGCCTTTTTGAAGTCCACGAAACAAGCGTATATTTTCCCGTTCTTTGTATTGTGGACATGGCTCTTGATGAGGCTGTGCAGAGTGTAGATGTGGTTAGTGGTGCGGTGGTTCGGCATTAACCCTGCTTGGCTCTTGCTGAGGACGTTGTGCTCGGTGAGCATAAGTGCCATCTGTTTGCACAGATCCTCGCCTGGCTGTCTGCTCCTTCAAATTAAAGGGAACCTGTCACCTGGATCTAAGCCTCTACACTATCACTACCTGTCCCTGCACCTTCCTAGCTGCTCCCTAACTATCCCTCTCTGAGCTAAATCCGCCCTATAAAACAGCAGAAAAATAACTTCTAACTTACAGAAGTCCCTGAGGCTGGGGACTGAAAACGCGGCCCAGGCTCCATTCTGCCCCTCCTCGATGCAGCAGCACACGTCCCGCTGGGCGGCATTATTCTTTCTTCATCGCCACGTCCCCCATTTGGAATCTCCCACCCGCTTTACACTGTAAGGTAGCGGTAAGGATCGGCACGACAGAAGGCAGTGACTAAGGTATTTACTCTCATAGCACACAGTTTAATGGCACAGTTCAGGTATTCACAGACCTCCAGGATCCGGGGCGCAGCTGAGTACAACCTCATACAATCCCAACAGCTAATATAGAAGCTCTGTACCTTCCCCCAGGTAGGCTGTGTTAGGTCAGCACACAACCTTTCTCTCCTCACCGTCCGCTCATTAGCCTCATGCACGTCCACTCTGAGAGAGCTCACAGGCTGTGTTAAATCTTCACACAGCTCTCTCTACACAGCAGCTCCTGCTGCTGTCCTTATCCAATTATTTTTATTATATTATATATAAAGTGGGAGGGGACGGGTCGGGGAAGGAAGGATACATAAATGAAAGGGGGAAGTGGGGGGGAGGTTAAGGGGGGGGGAAACAAACAGTATATAGGTACATGAATCGAGTATAAATCGTATGAGAAAATACAAATATAACAAATAACATGGTCGGAATTAACAGTCAGTTTTGCAATAAAGTATAAATCGACCGACAAAGTATATACAGAACAATTGAAAAATTGAGCAACAATGAAGTTAGATATGAGAATGGAATATTAGTATAGAGCAGAATCAGAACAAGAATAGAGTGATTCGTGGTGTTTTTAATTTTCGAACACATGGATCTATGTCAAGGGCAAGAAGTCTAGAATAATTACTGAGGCAGTATTTAAGTCGATGAAAATTTAAGGTAGAAGGGATGGGCAATAAATGGTGAGCCAGGGTTCCCACTGAAGTAGATATTTTGGCCATTTATTGGCTCTTGTGGCAAAAGAGTATTCGTGGATACAGTGGGTAGTGACTCTGTCTATTAGGTTTGTAAGAGATGGAGGACCTGGTTGTCTCCACCTAGCAGCCAGCAGGATCTTGGCAGTGAGAATAATATGAGAGATCAGAGGTTTGAAATGTGGATGAAGATCTTCCACGCCAATTAGCAAAAGAGCCAATTGGGGGGTGAAGTTGAAGTGGAGTTTCGTGACAGACCTTATCAAAGAGGCAACATCCGTCCAGAATTGTTGTATTTTCGGGCATGACCAGAAAATGTGAGAGAGGGTTCCTTTCTCACCACATGCTCTCCAGCACAGTGGGGATTGGTCCGGGTAACTCCGGTTAATTAGTACTGGGGTATAGTACCACCGGGAAACGAGTTTGTAATGACTCTCATGCATGGTGGCGCACTTTGAGCTAGAGTAAGCTGATTTGAGAGTTTTAGGGAATTTATCCAGATCGATTTTAATGTTCAATTCGGCTTCCCAAGACGTGAGGAACGATAAATAAGGGAGATCCAGATCTTCATTTAAGATTCGATAAAGTCTGTTTGTCGTCCATAACGATTCCTTTTGGGAAAGTCTGATTAGCTCAGTTATAATGGAGGGTAGTTTAAAATCAGGACTATGAGATAGAAAGTAGGAGTTTAGGGATCTCCAATGTGTCCTGTCATCTCTTGTGAGTGGGAAATCGTTCTGCATATCCTGGAAAGGTTTCAGAAGGCCGTCTTGAAGCAAGTCTTGGATATAGGTATGTTCTCGTGTTTTCCAGTGGGAAAGGTCCAGTTTGGGAATTAAAATTTCCAATGTTTCCAGGGGGATATTTTTAAGGATAATCCTTGTGGAATATTTGTGGGCCTTATTCGTCAGCGATTTCCAGGCCTGGACTGTCGCTTTAATAATCGGGTGTGAGGGGAGTTTCATACGTGGATTAAGTAAGTATGCTATTAAAAGGGTTTTCAAAGATTTGTGAGTGTATGATTCTTCAATAGAGGTCCAGGGGAGATCAGGAAGGTCAAGAAGCCATTTTTGGGAGAGCTTAATTAGTGAGGCATAGTAATAATTGAAAAGGTTGGGTATCCCCAGGCCAGCAGACAATTTGTGGCGTTGAAGAGAAGAGGATGCCACTCTTGAACTCTTCCCTTGCCAGATGAATGTGCGGAGTTGAGCTTGCAGTTTAGTAAACCAGGTTCTCGGGATGAATAGAGGGATTGAGCGAATCATGTAAAGGAATCTTGGGAAGAGAAGTATCTTGAATGATTCAATCCTACTTATCCATGATAGGTCAAGTTTAGAGAGACGTTGGTATTCCGAAGAGAAAGAGTTATACAGTGATGTGAAGTTGGAGTGGACCATATCTTTCAAAGGTTTTGTTAAGATGACACCCAAGTAGGAAATCTCTTTATCTTTCCAAGAAAAGTTAAATTGCTCCTTGAGGTATAGGAGGAGAGTATCGTCTATGTTGAAATCTAGGATCTGGGACTTAGCTGCGTTGATTTTGTAATAGGAGACTCGAGAGTAGTCGTTGAGCTCAATAAGTACGTGTCTCAGGGATTTCAGAGGGTTGGTTATTGATAGAAGAATATCATCAGCAAAAAGAGATATCTTGTGTTGGTGTTTGTCAATTGGGATTCCCTTGATGTCATTGTTTTTTCTAATACTTGCAGCCAGAGGTTCAATAAAGAGCGCGAATAGTAGTGGGGAAAGGGGACAACCTTGTCTCGTACCGTTGGAGAGGTAGAATTTGGGAGACAAGGTGGTGTTGGAGAGAACCCTAGCTGCAGGTGATTTATACATAGATCCAATAAGTCTTAGAATATTACCTTTGATGCCAAATTTTTTGAGGGTGCTGAATAAGAACTGCCAGTTGACCCTATCAAATGCCTTCTCGGCATCAAGAGCTAAGAAGGCAGATGGTTGGGCAGATGTTTCAGTGGCAGAAATTAAGTTCAGGGCACGACGTGCGGCATCAGTGGTGGTGCGAGTTGGAATGAAGCCGGCTTGATCCGGATGGATTAATTTTTGAACGTACTTACTCAGTCTATTGGCGGCTAGTTTGGCAATTAGTTTTGTGTCGGTGTTCAGAAGCGATATTGGACGATAGTTTTTTACATCAGATGGGTCCCCTTTGTCCTTGTATATAACCGTGATGGTGGCTTCTAGCATATCCTCTGATAGAAATCCCTGAGATGCGACATGGTTGGCTAATCTAGTTAGATATGGGGCGAGAGTTTGTTTGAAAATCTTGTAGAGTTCAGATTGAAAACCGTCTGGGCCAGGAGCTTTCTCCACTTTTGATTTATCAATGGCATCCATGATCTCCATAAGGGAATAAGGTGAATTTAGGTCAGAGAGTTCAGAAGGTGTTAAAGAAGGTAAGTCCAGTTTGTCCAAATAATCACGTATGTCATCTCCATCCTGCTGCTGTCCTGACACACTCCACCCCCTCCCCACAGCCCAGGGCAGCTCATATCATCTCCTATTCACCTGCACACCTAGGCATCAGTGCTTTCAATCAGCACTTAGCTCTAGTAGCAGCTAACCCTGTGTGTGCTGCTATCGAGCAGAAGATACAATCTCCCATATGCTGTGTCCCGGTCAGGGCACACATCGAGGTCGCATCACCACAACATGATAGGTGTAAAGCAGACGGGAGATTCCAAATAGAGGAGACGGGGATGAAGAAAGAATAATGCCGCCCAGCGGGGCGTGTGCTGCTGCATCAAAGGAGGGGAGAATGGAGCCTGGGGCCGCCTTTTCAGTCCCCAGCCTCAGGGACTTCTGTAAGTTATAAATTATTTTTCTGCTGTTTTATAGAGTGGATTTAGCTCAGAGAGGGATAGATAGGGAGCAGCTAGGAAGGTGCAGGGACAGGTAGTGATAGTGCAGGGGCTTAGATCCAGGTGACAGGTTCCCTTTAAAGGATCCACATGGACAGACTAAAAACGTGGTGTGAAGGGGGCCTAATTGAAAGATTGACACTCGTTCTGTGTTTTGAAGACACTACTGGTTTTGGCAAATACTGATCAAGAATACTGATGTGTGCAGCAGATTCAGCCGTTCTTCATCGAGTGAATTATCAATCTCTGTTGACGGATATAAAGGCTATGTTAGCCGCATATCGATGCCTTGAAGGGAACCTGTCAGCTAGTTTATGCCCCCCAGCTATCACTATCTGTCCCTGCAGCTTTATAATACTATTCTAATCATCCCTGTCTGAGATCAGAGTGTAATGTGAAAGGTGAAAAAAAAGCATTTGTACACTTACATTTCCTTATGTAATGAGGCAGTCAGTCCCCAGCTTGGAGGACGGGGACTGTTTGGCAGGTTAATAGTTAGCATTTCAGCCTTGTGCTAGAACATGTTGGGAGACCTGATGTGATGTCACAGCCATGTGAGTACAATAGGCGGAGCTAAGTTTTCATAGAACATAATACGTTTGCTGGCTTAGCTCCGCCCACTGTGGTCACATGATCGTTACATCACACAGGTCCTTTAGACATGCAAGTTAATAGTGAGTTAACTGTTGTCCTGCCAGACAGTCCCCCTCCTCCAAGGTGTAGACTGAAATGTAAGTGCATAAATGCTTTTCTTTCACATTACACTATGAGGTCAGACAGGGGTGATTAGAATAGTTTTATGAAGCTGCAGGTACAGATAGTGATAACTGGGGAGGCATAAACTAGCTGACAGGTTTCCTTTAAATTGTCCTGGTTTGGACGGATAAATGTTGTAAAGATGGACATCCTGCCTCGTCTGTTATACATTTTCCAGACTGTCCCCATGTCACCGGATAGAAACCTCTTTGTTAAATTGCAATCAGCTGTAACCAAATTTGTTTGGGGGGACTCAGACCCAGAGTTCGTAGAGATATACTCGTTTTACCGAGATTTATGGGGGGCACAGGGCTACTAGTCCTGAAGTCACATTTTTTAGCACCTCAATAACCCGAGTTTTAGATTGGCATTTTAGTAGTGTAGAAAGAAGGTGGGTGTCCATTGAACAGGATGGGATAGAGGTGCCGTTGAAGTATCTTCCTTGGATCTCTTGTTCCGGGGCACGAGACTTGGTGGAATGATGGACATGACTAGAGACATGTTAAGGTCATGGCACCTAGTAACTAAAATACAACCATCAACAAGTCACATTAGCTCCCTTACACCTATATTTTCTAATCCGGATTTTGCTCCGGGTCTCCACAGACATTTCTAGTGCTGGATGAGTGTGGGGGACACCCGGGTGGGCCAGACACTTATCCGGGGACGAATTCCCCTGTTTGAGGAATTACAAGCGATTTTTCCAGCCACTCCACTGAATTGGTTGGAGTTCCTGCAGTTTCAGTCCTCCCTGCTGTCTTTGGAATATGGCTGTCGGGTTCTGAGGAGCCCCTCTACACTGGAACAGGTCTTCGTGCAGGATTGCCCGCCGAGCCACAAATTTCTGTTTTCCAGTACGTTCCCCTGACAGCACCACAGGAGGAGTAATCCCATATCCTTCTGTAGAGACAGGAAGCACAAGAGGTTAAAAGCCCTCCCCTAACCCCACCTCCTCAGTGTTTTTCCTGTCCCTACACAGGACAGGGAGTACAGGAGAGTGCTGGTGCTGGGAGCACTGGCCGAAGGAGCGCTATTAGCGCTGGATCTACTTACAGGTTACCCGGTGGGATCGGGGGGGCTACGTCTCTCTCCTTCTCGCCGTCAAGCGGGTTCCGGGGCCGACACTCCCTGCCGGGAGTCCCTCAGCTTTGCGGGGGCAGGAGCCTCCGGGTGCCGCTTCCTCCATCATCGGAGGCTCTCGGCGTCCTGTTCCAACAGCCCCCGGCTTCTCACGGCTGCGGGGACCGCTCAGCGCCAAACCAGAAGTTTGGGATGACGCACTTCCGGTCTGCGATTTCAAGCGGGAAATCCAAAAGTGCCGGCCAGCGGTGGGCGTCAGAGGAACAGGAGGACATGGCAGGGGGACCTGACCTGCCTGGGGGTAAGAGCTGGCGGTGCCACTCTGTACAGGTCCGTGTTTGGATGTGTAATGTGCCATCCTGTATCGGGCTGTGCCATGCTGAGCTGTGATGCTGTGCCATGCTATGCCTTACCATGCCATGCTGTGCCATACCGTATTGTACCATGCAATGACATGCTGTACCATACTGGGCTGTGTCGTGCCATACCATGCTGTGCTGTACCATGCTGTAACGTGCTGTGTCATGCTGTACTGTGCCATGCAATGCCATGCTGTACCATACTGGGCTCTGTCGTGCCATACCATGCTGTGCCGTACCATGCTGTAACGTGCTGTGTCATGCCGTACTGTGCCATGCTGGGCCATTCTGTGCTATACGGTGCTGTGTCATGCTGTACTGTACCATGCAATGTCATGTTGTACCATACTGTGCTGTGTTGTGCCGTACCATGCTGAGCTTTGCTGTGCAGTACCGTGCTGTGTCATGCCATACTGTGCCATGAAATGCCATGCTGTACCATGAAATGCCATGCTATTTGGTCAAAGAAATGCAGAAAATATCATGCTAAATTTACTACTAACATGAAGTCCATTATATCATGAAAAATTATTCGTGGAATCACCAGGATATGTTGAAGTTTTCCAGAGTTACAACCTCAGAAAGTGACACTGGTCAGAATTGCAAAATGAGGCTTGGTCCTTATGGGGCAAAAAAGAATCCAGCGGCTACTGGTGACGAGGAAAGACGGATATGACCTTTTCGTAAACTTTCAGCAATATAAACTTTCATGGCTGTCCGCTCAGGGCCAGACAAGCTATACAAGCAAGCCTTGGGCAATTTTGCATTGGGAATAAAATTATTAGCACAATCATAGGGATGGTAAGAAGGTAATATCTCAGCAGTGAAAAAACAGACAACAATAATAGAAAGTAAATATAATAATATTAACTGGAAGTAAAAGGAGGTCATAATGATCCGTGGTCAGATCTAGGAAATAGCGCAGTAACAGCAAGGAGTCAATCAGAGACTAAGTTCAATTCACAAGCCAAAGTCATGAAAACCAGGAGGACAAAACATAAAACAGGAGGTAGGCAATAAGCATAGTCAGGTCACAGGCAAATGGGTAAAGTCAGGTAAGGGATTAAAATCAGGCACAGAGCACAGGAAGATCAAACGTACACAGGCAAAAGCAAGTGTACAATTGACACTATGTACGAGCAAGCCTGCTTAAATAGCAGCGTGATTAGGGAAAAGTGAAGACAGGTGATTGGAGCACAGACTGAGAGCGGCCACAACAATAGTAACAAACAAGGGCAGAATTGAGATTGTGACAGCGACCAGTTATATAGCTGATGCCAAAAATCACGCCCTCTCAAATTCTGCTAGGCGGCCAATCTGGCTTAAAACCTGGTCAGGTGATACAGTTTCTGAAAATAAACTTTGCTCCATCCCCTTCTCAGGTCTTGGAGTATTTGGGTTGGTTCTACTTGAAATTCTATATAAAGCATCTGACAAAAAGGAAGAGTTTTTCAGAGGATAATTGGAAGATTCAGTACTTTCATAAATCTTGACCCTACCATAGCAAAAATCATCAGGGGAAAGGAGGTTCAAACAAGTGGAGTTATAATAATGGAGGTAAAGACAGGAATTTCCAGTCTAGTCCCAAATCCCATCCAAAGACATCATGACGGGTTAGGGGGAAGGTTGCCCTGCTCCTGGGAAAATTGGCAGCAAATCTCATACAATCCGTGGATTCTTTCGATGGTAGCTCAGGGCTACAGGTTAGAATTTTCCTGTCCACCCCTCAAAAATTGAGTCTGAAGAACGGGTCAGGTCACCTTCGTTTCTAAATTGTCTAAGGGTGCTTTCACACAGCGTTTTTTTTTGTGATCCGTGGCTGTCCGTTGTAAAACCGACAGCCACGGATCAGATTTTGGCCCCATGTTATCCTATGGGCACGGATCACATCGGATTTGGCCTTATTGGCATCCGATTTTGGTCGGATCCGATCCTGGCCGATTTTTTGCTGTGCCCAGAATCGCAGCCTGCTGCGATTTTTGGCACAGCGGGTCAGATCGGACCGAATTGGATCCGACCTGATCCGTGCCAAATAACATGGGGCCTATGGAGCGCTGATCCGAGGAAACAGCTGATGTCTCCTCGGACCCGATGTTAGTGCACTGAGCATGCTCAGTACACTAACACCGCTCTGTACCATCTAATATCACTTCTGCAATGTATATTCATACATTGCAGAAGTGACATCTCCTGAAAATAAAGGGTTAAAAATAAAAAAAACTTCATTCTCACCTCTCCACGATCCAGCGATGCCTCCAGCGCTCTGTGCTTCTAGGACCTGGCCTGACGTCACAGTTGAGTCACATGGCCGGTTACCGCGGTAACCGGTCATGTGACTGTGACATCACGCCAGGTCCTGTTGATCAGAAGAAGCTGGAAGCAGCGCGGGTGTCGCGGAGAGGTGAGAATGAAGTTTTTTTTATTTTTTAAGGTCTGCAAACAGGGGAGCAAAGAGGGGGGAGATAGAGGGGAGACACAGGGGGACAAAGAGGGGAGACACAGGGGAGACACAGGGGGACAAAGAGGGGAGACACAGGGGGACAAAGAGGGGAGACACAGGGGGACAAAGAGGGGAGACACAGGGGGACAAAGAGGGGAGACACAGGGGGACAAAGAGGGGAGACACAGGGGGACAAAGAGGGAAGACACAGGGGGACAAAGAGGGGAGACACAGGGGGACAAAGAGGGAAGACACAGGGGGACAAAGAGGGGAGACACAGGGGAGACACAGGGGGACAAAGAGGGGAGACACGGGGGAACAAAGGTGACAGGAGGGAGAGAGAAGGGGGACGAGATGACAGGAGGAGCAGGGACAGGATCCAGCTGATGCTGCAAAATATCGGGATCGGATGCCTATTTGGCATCCGATTGCAGTCATCAGTTTGGATCCGATGCTGTCCGAGGGGAGCAGCAAAAAGTCTGATCCCCTCGGACAGCACAAAAACGCTGTGTGAAAGCAGCCTTAGGTAGATGTCAGGAATCTTAATTCAGATAGGTGCAGTTGATCCAGTACCAGTAGCTGAACATTATCAGGGCCATTATTCCTCCTTGTTTTCCATAAAAAGCCATCAGGAGAATACCACATTATAATAAACTTAAAACCTCTGAATTAGTAAGATACTGAAAATTTCAGCTGGAATCCATAAGATCTGCAGTTCCTCTGATAAGCAAAGGTGCCATAACGTGTACCATAGACTTAAAAGATGCCTGTTATTTGACAATACATCCATCCATTGTTGGAAATCTGGAACAGAAAAAGGCGCTACCATAGGGTGTTACCTGTATCACAACAGAAAGTGGTGTTCAAGTGAATGCTCACCTGGTACGGTTGTGAAAGTCATATTAGCAGAAATAGTTCCAAATGGTTGCCGCAGTCTTCCCAGTCGTGCAATTTTATCAGAAAACAACAAAGAAAAAGGGAAATTTTGACCGTGCTACCACATATGACATCCACCAAATAAATTGTGATTTTTTAAAATTTATTTCATGGATGTCATATGTGGTAGCGCCGTCAAAATTTCCCTTTTTCTTTGTTTTTTTTCTGATAAAAATAAATCCATCCTGTCAAAGGTATCTAAAGGTACCGTCACACGCTGCAATATTGCTTGCAATTTCACTGGCAATTTGCTGGTTGCAGTGAAATCATGGACACATTGTTCCATTTGTACACGGCAACAAAATAGAACAATGTGTCCATGATTTCACTGCAACCAGCAAATTGCCAGTGAAATTGCTAGCATTATTGCCGCGTGTGACGGTACCTTTAGATTTGCACTAGAAGAGGAAGGCCAGGTCCTTCATTACCAGTTCTGTTGTCTTCCGTATGGCGTGTTATCCGCCCCATGGGTGTAAAATCATGGCTGAGAAGGTAGCTTATCTCAGGCTCAAGGATGTGACAATTATCCCTTATCTAGATGATTTCCTTGTAGTGGCGGACTCTGTTCAGATGATGACTCCTCATTTGTAACTTATTAGGGCAACACTGAACGAACTAGGTTGGATTGTGAACGAAGCAAAATCAAACCTCAGCCCAGACATGTCCAGGGTCGTCTTGGGAGTCCGACTAGACTCCAGAACGAGGACTTCTTACCTTTTGGAAGAGAAGGTAGAGGCTATATCTCTGAAGACTCAATCTTTTTCCAAGGAAAAGAGAAACATCTATCAGAGAAGCAATGAGCATTTTAGGCCTCATGACATCCTGCATCACCTGTGTAAGATGGAGCCAGTTTCACTCCAGGCTAGGTCTCTAAAGAAGAATATTCTTGCAGTCAGGGACAGATATCAGAAATCTTTGGAGAGAAGGCCCTCCTTATCCAGGCAGGCTCGAGGTTCACTGGATTGGTGGATCAATCAAGAGAATTTGCGGAAAGGAGTCCAGTGGTCCATGGATCAAGAACCCTGGTCCACAAACACAAGCCAGTCAGGTCATAGTGCTTGTGTAGGAGACTTCTGGACCACGTGCCATGGAGATAGACCACTCCAGTCCAGGTGATTGAACTTATGAGAACTAAGAGCAATATGGGAAGCTCTAACGAGTCATGCGGTTCTCAAGAACAAGCAAGACAAGGTGTTGTCAGACAACATCACAGCAGTCTCCTTTATCTGCCATCAAGGGGGCATCATGACATTCATTGCTACAATCCTTGGTGGAAGAGATATTCCAGTGCCTAGAAAGGACGATCAGTTCAATTTCAGCAGTCCACCTTCATGGAGCAGAGAACCAAGAAACGGATTATCTAAGCAGACATCAGATGAAGTCCTCAGAATGGGAGCTGGATGACGAGGTATTCCAACAGTTAATTCACAGGTGGGGTCAGCATCATCTGAACTTCTTTGCATCAAGACGTAATGCAAATACGAGAAACTTATTTTCTCTCTATCCAGGGGATAATCCACTGGTAGTGGACGGTCTTTCACAATTCTGGAGAGGCAGCCTGTTCTATGCATGTCCACCAATTCCTCTAATTCCCAGGGTCCTGAGGATTATTCAAGAGGATCAGGCCACAGTGATCATGATTGTTCCATTCTGGCCAGGAAAAGTTGGTTCTTGCTGATAAAACTGTCACTGGAAGATCTGATTATTCTCCCGCTGAAGAAGGATCTCCTGAACCTGGGACCACAGTTGTGTCACAACCTGCGTCATCTGGAGCTGTTAGTTTGGATCCCAAATGTCAGATCCTGAGGGCTCATGGATTGTCCGAACATGGATTTATGGATTTAGACAGGAATACCCTTTTCACTTTTCAGTATACCATGATGTTTTGGATAATTGTAGGCAATTTGTGGGAACAATTATGGAAGGCCTTTTTCTGTTCCACTGTGACTGACCTGTCGTAGTGCACAAAGCAAGTTCCATAAACGCATGGTTGGGCCAGCTTGGTGTGGAAGAGCTTGACTGTCCGCACAGATCCCTGACTTTGAGCCCCTTCAAACACCTTTGTGATGTACTAAATGGACATGCTGAGCCAGACCCTCTCATCCAACATCAGTGCTTGAACTCACAATTTTTTTTTTGGTGAATTATTGAAAACTTGAGATACGCTACAAAATCTTGTAGAAAGACCTCCCAGAGTTGTGGAACCTATTTTAACTCCTAAGTGGAGAACAACTCCATATTAAAGCCCATGGATTTAGAAAGGGATGTTATAAAAGATCGTGTAAGTGCTCAAATAATTAGTTAGTCCAATGCCAGCAATTTTTTTTCCTAACTACCCATCTAATCTAATTATGCCTATAATCCAAGCTATTTTCTAATAGACTCACTTTAAAAGTTCCCTATTGCTCCCTAACTACGCCAACAGCTTTTGTGTTTGTTTGGGTTTTTTTTGTCCCTAATTCCTGTCTGATGACATATCATTTGAGTGCCCCAGTGGATACTGGGATACCCAAACAAAACATCATAACACCGGGGGAGAGGATGCAACCTCAGTCTCAGTCTCAGCCCCTCCCTGACACAAAGTGTCACTATGACATTGGTTTCAGCAGCGGGGCTGTCAATATTACATCTGCAAGGTTCTCTAGCCAGCCCTTCCCGGCTGTGTGCTGTCTCAGCCCCCCGTTCCTCCCTCCCTGGAGTGCACTGTCTTGGCTTCCTCCATGCCTATGGCTTTTCTCTCCCCCTGTGCAATCGTGCTAAAGTGTCAGTATACTAGTGCAGATTGGTGGTGCAGGAGGACATAGGCGCCACCCTGGAAGTGATGTCCCTGATCTCTTCTGGCTTATTACTAGGCATAACCTGCCCGGAATAGATCAGTGAGGTCACCTGTGGGGTGCTGCTTATGTCTTCCTGCACTGCCAATCTGCACCACAAACACTTCAGCGCGATCACATAGGGGGAGAGAGAAGGCATGGAGGAAGCTGACACAGTGCCCTCCAGGGAGGGGGGAGGGAGTCTAGAGACCCTTGTGGATGCATGCTATGAGTAAGGATCAACAAAGATCTGAAACGCGTAAGCCTGTACTAGCTTTTATTCAATTATGGACTGATTTTAATTTTTTCAAATAAAGGCTGTTTTTATTCATTCCTAACCATGATGCTGGATACCTAATTTTTCACCTGAGACAAGCTTCTCCCAGACACCATCCGAGCATCGGCTTGATATGGAAGGAGGACTGGGCAGACTGACCAGGTGAGCTGAAGATTTATACCCTTTTAAAATAAGCCTTGTGGATGCAGTATTAACATCCCTGCCCCTGAAACCAACATCACATTGACATTGACATCTGCCCCTGCTCTATGACGTTCTGTGCGAGTATCCCAGTATGCACTGGGGCACTCACATGATACGTCATCAGACAGGTAATGGGGAAAAAAATAGCTGTTATGGAATTGTAGGGAATTTTTAAAGCAAGTCTATTAAAAAATAGCTTTGATTATAGGGCTAAATTATATAGGAGGTTAGGAAAAAAAATAGCTGGGCTCGGACTAACCCTTTAACCCCTTCATCCCTGGCAATTTTTCGATTTCTCATTTTTCCCACCCTTTCTTCCAAGAGATACAACTTTTTTTTCCTCTGTCTGTATAGACATATGAGGGCTTGATTTTTGCGTGACGAGTTGTACTTTCAGATGAAATTATTTATTTTACCATATAGTGTACAGGAAAATGCAAAAAAAAATTCCAAGTGCAGTGAAATTGCAAAAAAAGTGCAAATACATGTTTGTTTTGGGGTATTTTTATTCGCCATGTTTGCTATATTGTAAAGTAACTTGTTGGTATGATGCCTTGGTTCGGTATGAGTTTGTAGATACCAAACATGTATATTTTTACAGTTATCTAAGTGGTGATAAAAAAAAATTTTTTAAAGAAAAAGAGTTGCACTCTTGGTGACATTTTCCATGACCCGCAGCATTCTCATTTGTTGTTATCTGGGGCTGTGTGACGGCTTACTTTTTGCGTCTTGAGCTGACGTTTCTAATGATACCATTTTTTAGGTACATGTGATGGTTTGATCCCCCGTTATTGCATTTTATTGCAATGTTGCGGTGAACAAAAAGCTTAATTTTGGTGTTTGGCCTTTTTTTCCATTACATAGTTTACCGATCTGATTGATTTTTATATTTTCATAAATGAGGCATTTCTGAACACGGTGATACCAAATGTGTGTATTTCTTTTTTTAATAGTTTTATTTTTAATGGTGTAAAAAGGTCATGATTTGCACTTTTATGTTTAATTTTTTTCATACTTTTAAAAACGTATTATTATAAAAAAAAATTATATTTTACACTGGCCCCTAGAAAGCCTTAGTGCTGCACACTGCAATCGCTTGTCCTGTCTTTAGATGGGCTGCTGCTCATCGAAAGACAGGGGGAAGGCATCACTCCCTGCTGGTGGTGTCACTGGGTCATCACCAGCAGGAAGTGAATCAGGACAGCTTCCATAGTCATTACTGGACCCTGGGCTCTCCAGGTAACGGGGCAGGTCCAATGATTCGTTTCATGGGACCTACGATCCCGGCGGGGATCAGCGCGATCCAAAGGGTTAGCAGCGCCGATCGGACCGCTGATCTGATACAAATATTAGTGTAAAAAATGCACCAGAAAGATGAGTTCCCCATTAACTTGAATTATGTTCAGTGTTCTGTATGAATATCCAAATAGTAAAAAGTATTTGGTTAAACTTATCCTAACCTGAATAAAAAAACTACTCACTCATCACTAATTCTTACCCCGTGTGGTGTATTAGACTCATGACGTATTCATGTTCATCATACATGTATGAAGTAATTGCACAGTCATTTTTGACAAATCCTTCCTGGAAATAACAATGTAATTTTCTTAACAGTGTTTAAAGGAAAGGGAAAAGGCTTTGTCAAAGAGGTCCAAAAAGGACCTGAAGTGTGTAAAGATCCAGCTATCCTAACGACTCATGCCATGGGAGTGAATATATACAAGTCTGGATCAGATGTGAAGTTAAAGAACAATTCTCAGTATCCTGAATGGTAAGTTAGTACATTACTTCCATGGAATATCGTTATACAGCTAGCAGGCCAACAAAATAAGCCATCACATGGCTGGGTTACATTGAACACATCCAGAGGAATAATTCAGAAAACCCACACTAGCTATAGAGAACATCTGTACAATTTTTCTTTAGTAAATGTAAAGAAGTTTTTTCTTGAATCATTTCATACAAGATGTCCAAATACACTGTTTATTGCTATTTTTAAAGGGAACCTTTCATGTCCCCAAATGCTGTTATCCTGCAGAGGGTTAATAGTGTTCTTGTGTTCTAGTCACTACACAGACAAATCGTGAGGTGTGCTAGTCAAACATTCTGGATTTAGGTACCAGGAGAGCACTGTCAAGATTAATGGGGTAGGTTGAGGTGTAGTCAGGTCGCAGTCTGGAGTCAAGAAACCGAGAGGGTAGCGGATCAGAACTGAAGGACAAAGCAAGAGGATGGTCAAACAGTCAAAGGTCAAGCAGCCAACTAGTACTCTTCTCTCCCAGCTGATAATTCAGCTGCTCTTAGAATAGAATAATGTATATAACATTAGAATAATGTATTTACGTAATTGGTATTACATTGTTTGTTTTTCTTTGGCTCCTAATATCTGTAACTAATGCATTGCAGCATTTCACAGTACAGTAACAACAACACCTGCTGGCAAATTTTAAATATCTGATTAGTTCAGTTGTAATGTATTAAGTCTCCCAGAATGCATTGTTGTTACCTTGGGTAGAAACCATTTTCATCTTCTCCTCAGTTGAGAAAATGAGTTGAACCCCTCTCCTATATGTTCTTCCTAGTTAAGCTTGTTTAAGTATAGACTGTAGGATCAAAATGACTTGTATTGTCTCATACTGTGTATGGCAGGGTTTAATTAAATCACTTAATGAATTCATATGCTATATAAACAACAATCCATTCAATATGTTTTTCCTTCGTTTTTCATCAAATGTTCAATATTGCTTACTACAGTGTGAGACCATGCATCACAGATTCATCAATAGAGAGGGTTATTCCCTAGCAAAGCTATTGCTGATTTATAAAAAGAACAAACCACAATTATCTGTCCCAAGATAAAAATTTAGAGAAAAATAAAGAATATCTATGAATGCAATAATTTTTCGTATAGCAACCAATTTCATCCGGTAACAAAAATAATCAAAAAAATATCCACCAGTGCTGCATTCTGGTAAAAATCCTGGAATCTGGTGTAAAATTAATTCCCAAAAAGGAAAAAGTCTTGGCAACTTTTTGTCTCCCTCAGATCACACTAATGAAGTGAACTTTGGTTCCAATTCACACAGAAACTGGCTATCCACCTCCGGGTTCTTCAAATGCAGCCAAAGAGTCTGAGGATTATGTCCGTACGTGCGAAACTCTACATAACCTCAACAGTCAGCGGTTAAGTCTTCGAAATTGAGCATTTCATGAACTGTGGATCTAGTTACACATTTTGTCATTACCTGTATTGAATGCTGGCTTCAATATGTAGGGCGCACTTTCCGTGCATGGCACACCAGGCTTTCTGAACATCTTTACGACATTTATGACCAGTTGCCTTTCTGCAGCCTCTCAGTACTTTGTCAGTGTTCACCGAGGAAGGGTAAAAATGTTTTAACTTTGATGCAATTGAAACTTATTGCAGCCCTAAACGTGGTGGAGGCAGACTCCATGTGTTGCACCACAAGGAAACTCTTTGGATATTCAACTTAAAAAGCAGAGCCCCTCCGGGTCTGAATATTTGATCTGACAGTGTGTGAGTGAATAAATCAATATATTTATTTCTTATGATTTTGTATCTCACACTTTTATTTTTTGTTCTCAGCTGCAAACTAATATAAATCCATTATTTCCTGCTTCAAAGTTTATTTTATAGTATTTGCTTACTGTTTAAAACACGTAGCGTTTGGAGAGATCATGTAAAAAAAAAAATTACATATTTTTGAACCTTTGAAAATATAGATTTTTTTTTTGTATCCTGCTTGTGGAACATTGATGCTGGATATGCTTGAATTGATTGTGTATGGCTAAATGATGTGTTTTTGTACAATTCAGTCATATAGTCTTATACAGTATTGATGTACCATCCCAGTTTTAACTTATCCAGTTGCATCTACTACTAATAAAGAAGGTGTTCAATAGCCTTATTCTTAAATAGACAGGAAGGTTTATCGAAAGAACAGCTGCTATAGCAGAAGCGGAAGCCTTAGGGCCCTTTCACATCAGCGTTTTTTGAAATCGCGGCAGATGCGGTGAAAAAACCGCATCTGCCGCTATTACCGCATACCGGCTGTACTTGCGGCGCGGTTGCGGTTTTTGCCATGCAAAGTATAGGCGTACTTGCGGCAGTGCGGCAAGTGCGGTTTTGCACTTGCGGCAGGTGCGGCCGCGAAAAAAACCGCGGTCAGCCGCGTTTTTTTTCGCGGCCGCACCTGCCGCAAGTGCAAAACCGCACTTGCCGCACCTGCCGCAAGTACGCCTATACTTTGCATGGCAAAAACCGCAACCGCGCCGCAAGTGCAGCCGGTATGCGGTAATCGCGGCAGATGCGGTTTTTTCACCGCATCTGCCGCGATTTTCAAAAAACGCTGATGTGAAAGGGCCCTTAGATACAACCATATCTCCTGAAAGTGAGTACAGCAGATACAGTAGTCATAGAATCGTGTAATGGTAGACTTGGAAGTGACCTCCTGGGTCATTGTGTCCAACCCCCTTCTCAAATCAGAATTCACTAAATCATCTCAGACAGTCTGTCCAGCCTGTGTTTGAAGACGTCCATTGAAGGAGAACTTGCCACCTCTTGTGTCAGCCAATTCCCCTCAATCACCCTCACTGTCAAAAAGTTGTTTTTTTTTAATATCTGATCTGTGTCTCCTCTCATTTAGTTTTATCCCATTGCTTCTAGTCTTTCCTTGTACAAATGAGAATTAAGCTGATCCCTCTACAGTGTGACAGCTCTTGATATATTTGTATTAATATTAGTCTTCATTTTGGAAAGCTAAACATTTCCACATCCTGTAACCATTCCTCATAAGATAGCAGATTCAAGTCAGACGACCATTACACTCAGTGCTCTGTGCAGCTTTGCCCAGGTTATAAAGGAAGGCATCATGAATGCAGGACACCAGCCCCAATCACTAGCAACCTTCTTTCTCACAAAGGGAGTGACCACTGGTTGTCCTGCAAACAGAATGGGATTCACATAGGGCGCTGTTCACACAGGTTTGCACAGTGTATGAACAGCCTCTTACATTAACCCCTATCTCAGAATGTGGGCTGTTATGGCATTCAACACTGCTACCTGCCGGCACAAACGCACACATATGGCCCAGCTACACACAGCAACAAAAGAGTGCAAGAAAAAACCACAATGACAGGTGCTGAAATTGTGGAAAATTAGTTAGTTCTTAACAAATAGCAAATTGTGGGGTATTGGTTTGTCTTTTGGTCCAAAACACGTAAGCTTGTGAGACACTACATGGCTCCCCACATCTCACAAGTCCTATCCACTAAATTCTTATCTAAAGTGAGCCAAGGACACAAATAGAAAATTACTTTCCATACCATACCATACTACAGTGTGACAGCTCTTGATATATTTGTATTAATATTAGTCTTCATTTTGGAAAGCTAAACATTTCCACGTCCTGTAACCATTCCTCATAAGACATGGTTTGCAGACCGGTCACCATTCTGGTCACTCTTCTTTGAACTTGGTCCAGTTTGTTGATGTCTTTTTAAAATGTGGTGCCCAGAACTGGAGTAGAGTAGAGGGGAAAAATCACTTCACGTGATCTAGACTGTATGCTTCTGTTAATACATCTCAGAATTGCATTTGCCTTTTTGGCTGCTGCATCACACTGTTGACTCATGTTCACTCTTTGATCTATTAGCATATCCAAGTCTGTTTCACATGTGCTGTTGCTTAGCCCTTTTCTCATTCTGTGTATGTTTTTTTTTTTTTCAATTTTTCTTGCCCAGATATCAAACTTTATATTTTTCTGTTAAAAATGTTAGGTGCTGCCCACTGTTACTGGTTATTTAGATCCTTTTGAATCCTCTTTCTTCTTTAGTATTAGCTATCCCTCCTAGTTTTTTGTCATCAGAAAATTTAATGAGTTTATCCTGCCTGCATTCCTTTATCTAAATCATTGATGGAGATGTTGAACAACACAGGGCCCAGGACAGAGCCATGTGGTACCCCATTTGAGACATTGTCTTACCTGCTCAAGTTTTTATCTGCAGCTCGCTCATTAACTTACTAGTTAAACATAACTGAAAACAGCTTTTAAGGTAAAACCAGATGTAATTTATTTTCTAGACTACAAATCTAGCACAATTATATGGCTAAAATATCTCATTGATAAGCAATAAAGTAAGCATCAATACATCACCGGTTATTGTAGCATCACTCTGTTGACCGGGGGATCTCGGTTATGATCATTAGCAGGAATTGGGAAAAACACCATCGGCACGTCTGCTTGAACTCAGGTTGAGTCCCGATTGCTCCTGGAAATCCCCCTGCTTATATACACATTTGGGCTACGCATGTGCATTAAAATTATTACTATATGACTGATTTTGTTAGAGCAATCACAGTACCACTTTCTAGAAGATTCTAGCAGTTGATAACCTTGTGTGATCATGCGCAATAAGAGGTTTGTCTCAGAGACTCAATTTGTTTCTTTTTGTGTCCCTGAGTTATTAAAATTAGTTTCAGCACGGATTATTCTGCTTATGCAACAGCGAATCTTGTAAATAACCTTGTGCTCCTCTATTGTAGGCAAAGAACCATATTGATTATCTATTGACTGGATCTATTCCGGTTGTGGAGCCCACTGGGACGGGGTACTCGGTGCCGGACCGGGGTACTGCTGGGGGATGTCACGGCGGTCCTGGTCCGGACCGTGTCCCGGGCCCACACAATAAAATGGGGGGTTATTGACAGGGGACTTGTCACTCGTGACGCCACCCACTATATGCGGCCAGTAATGGGGCCGCCGCTGCTGCAGAACCTCCGGGGATGATGGGATAGCAGCTTGGATAGAATAGTTCCTGTGGGCAGAACTGGGTTCCCCAGTTGTAGTAGTAGTTAAAGCCTGTGAGGATAGTTATTGATGCTGCAGGAGAGTAGGGGTAGCAGTAGAGATGATGAGAGTAGAGGCAATGGCAGTATATGAGGGCAAGTGGGGCTTCAGTATAAGGATCACACACACTCACGGTTTCTGTTGCTTTCCAAGTCTTTACTTGCAGATGGTATCACACAATATTGTCCACGGAGTCTGTACCAGGTTGCTCCCACCCTGACCGGGTCCTTGGCTTCCTACTTAAGCGCTGTGTGTGGCCCTGCTGCTGCTTGTAGCTGTACTGCTGGCCCTGTCTCTGCTCACGGGTACCAATATGCTGGGCAACTTGAGTCCTCTGTGTCACTGACCCCTCCGTGTTGCTTTGCTATGGTGCTGTGAAGATGGTGGACCTTCACTATGCCGGGTTTACTGTCCTGTCTGTCTCAGGCACAGCCTCGGATCCGGTATCCGTCTTAAGCGCCTCCCCGAGGTCAAGTTTTTGGGGTAACTCTTTATCCCGGGTATGTTCCTCTGCTCCTCTGTCTCTTCTCCTCAGACCTCTCAGGACCTCCACTTCTACTAGACTCTGCTCCTGCTCCAGACTAAACTGAACTCTCCTCTGAACTGAACTAACTGTCACTCTGCTCTGTGGTAAACAACTTAGCTCCTCCCACTAGTGCAGGTGCCACCTAAACTCCTCCCACTTTCTAGTGTAGTGTTGTGTGGGGATTAAACCTGTGTTGTTTCTGTGGCACATTAACCCTTGGGGTGCCACACATACATACAAACAAACTTGTCCCATTGTATCACAGACATTCTTCCAACTGTATTTGCAGCAATTTATGAACAATCATTGGATCCAATCACTAAACCAGTTATGAATCCACCAACCGTTGCCTTGTCCATTCCTTACTTGGTAATTTTTTCAATAAGGATAGTATGAGATACTTTGTCAAATGCTTTGCTGAAGTCAAGATATACTATACCTACTGGGTTTCCCTGATCCACCCAGTCAGTGATTTTGTCATAGAAGAAAATTTATATCTGAATTTATATATTTATGTTTGAAGCCTGAAATGTGGCAAAAGTTTGAAAAGTTCAAGGGGGCCGAATACTTTCCCAAGGCACTATATGTTCTCCCCATGTTTGCTTGGGGTTCCTCTGGGTACTCCGTGTTCCTACTAAGTTTCAAAAAGACATACTTATAGGATGTTTAGATTGTGAGCCCCAATGGGGACAGTGTTGAAAATGTATGTAAAGCGCTATGGAATTAATAGCACTATATAATGAATAAATATTATTATTATCTTTAGCTAATCTGATGCATGCCCTTCTGGTTCTGCAGACTGCATTTTATTCTTCTTTGAATATGCCTCTCTCTTTTCTATTTGCTAAACATTTATTTCTCACTTTTTAGCATGTACCATATTTTTCGGTTTGTAAGACACACCTTTGTTTCCCCCAAATTGGGGGGGAAACGGGGATGCATCTTAAAATCCAATTTTTTTTTTTTATAAATTCTTTATTTTAGTATCAAAGAAAGAATACTGTGAAAGAATCATACAAGTGATACAATGTTTTAACAATTTTTCTCGGAACAAACAGAGAAATGACAAAGTAAAACAATCCCAAATTACAGGAATAACATGAATGCGCAAGTGCATCACTACTAGTAGAGTATTATCTTAGGCTTACCGATGTTGAGTTGTCAGTGTAAGATTCCTATACCCATCTCCCTTTTGGTTGACGTCAACACAGGACTGCATTGCCTTCTTATCACCCTCTAGGTTACATGTGAAATTTGGCAATTAGTGAAAGGTTAATATCGCGGCCCTAGTTTCCCATCAGAGTTCAGTTACACATTTGATCACTACGACACCCCCAAGGCGCATGTGGGGTAACGGTTTGTCTCCCCAAGGTAATGTATCCAGGGCGCCCAGGTCTTCCTGAATTGATCATGAGACAAGGAGTCAATCAGCTGCTTCACTCTCACTCCCAGCATCAAAGGAGCCAACTCATGTTTTTTGGGTTGAAAGTTATCTGTGGGGAGAAACAGTAGAACCTCCGCAGCAGTCAGAATCTCTCAATTAGATTAAGGGAACGCATAACCTCAATGACGCTAGACCAGAATTGTCGAAGGGACGGGCAATGCCAAAAAATATGGGACAAAGTACCCCGCGGCTCCTCACACCTCCAGCACAAAGGCGAGTCAGTAAGTCCCAGATGATAAAGCTTGTCTGGTGTGTAGTATTATCACGAGAGCAATTTGTACGCCATTTCCTGAAATAGAACACACAGTGAAAAAACTTGCAAATTTGAGCATATCATTTGTTTATCTCGTGCTGATAGAGATATCGAGTTCTGTCTACCAAGAGTGTAATGGTACTGTCACACCTTTCGACGGCCCCGGAGATGTCGGCGGCGACTGGAGGGAGCGCGCACGTTTTTGGCTCCCCGCCAGCATCGCCTTCCCCCATTTACATGGGGCGACACCTCCGGAGGTGGGCCGTCGATCTGACAGGCGGCATCGCCGCTGGGGTGTCTCAAAACCCCAGTGGCGATGCAGCACAATGGGAGCCTATGGCTCCCATTGGCTGTCAGGTCGCCGGCGGCTGGTTACATGGGGCGATGTGGACACATCGCCCCAGATCGGCCACCTGATTTCACATCAATGATGTGAAAGCAGGCGACCTCTTGGTGGCGCCGACATCGCCCCTTTAGATTAGGCGACGTAGGGGCGATGTCGCCTCTGATAGGCCACGCCCCTACGTCGCCTATGTAATCAGCCGCGATGTCGCAAGGTGTAACGGCACCTTAAGAATTTAGGTTGGGTGGCGTTGTCAGCATTCGTGACGTTAACATAAAGTGTGGACACAATTTTCGGGACAAATTGTTGGACTCTCGTTAATATTTCCAGCCAGAGCCATTGGATGGGGGACCGAGGTGGTATGGAGATTTGGTTCATATAATAGGCAACGTGTAGGTGGTGTACATAATTGAGAGGGTGCTTTCTAGCCTGCAACGGCCACCTATTCGCGCACGGGATTTTCCCCTGTAATAAGTGTAAAATTGATTTATTTGGCAGCGATGACCACAGACTGTAAGGGTCTGTAAAGTCCGGAGTGATGATGTAGGGGATGAGTCCTATTGGTATTTTGTCTAAAAAAAAAAAAAATTACAAGCCGGTGCCCTAATTGGAATCAACGAACGCTTGAGTTGCAATATGGCTAGAAGAATGTCTCCCAATCCTTGTTTTGGAAGGGGGCAGTCCGTCCATCAATATTTCATCGCGTTCTTACCCATAAGTTGCAATTCTATGTGTGAGTCTTGGTCCATCTCCACCCAACGTATTAGTTTTAGCTAGATTGCCAAAAGAATGGCCTTATGATAGGAAGCGGGGTTGGGCAAACCAACACCCCCCCTGCCTCTTGAACGCATCAAGAGTTGCAAAGGCAGTCTGGCTCTTTTGAATTTCCAAACAAATCTGGCTGTTAGTTGATTGAGCGAGCATATAAAAGATGCTGGGAGTTGAATTGGAATCATACTCATCACATAGCAAATCTTAGGGAAAACGTAAGACTTAATCACATTGACCCTGCCTAACCAGGATAATAAGGGAATATCATAGGAGCGCAGCAAAGTTCCTATTTTTCCCACCGATGGGGAGACGTTATGATGGAAGAGCGTACCGAGGTCATCCGTTATATATATCCCAAGGTATTTAAGTTAGTTAAGTTGCCATTTAAAAGGGGTGAGGTGTTTCAGCCTCCGATTTGTCCAAATTAATCTTAAAATTGGAGAGTTCTCCGAATAAGAGAAGAGCTCCAAAATCTTTGGAATTGCCATCTTTGGGTTGGACAAGAGAAGCAAGAGGTCGTCCGTGAAGGCAACCGCCCTCAGTTCCAGATGATTGATCCTAAATCCCTCAATCTCGGGATCTTGCCTAATGGCTTGGATAAATTATTCCGTCACTAGGACGAATAAAGAAGGGGAGAGAGGGCTGCCCTGTCTCGTGCCGTTATTGATGTTAAAAGGCTTCGATAAGGTCCCGTTCACCCTGACCCTGGCAGTAGGGAAGGTATATAGAAACATGATTGCGTCTATGAAAGGAGAGGGAAAGGCGAACCTCCGCAGGACACACGCCATATAACGCCAACTGATACGGTCGAATGCTTTTTCAGCATCTGTGGAGAGTAATATAAGCAGTTGACGTGTGTGCTTAGCATAAGTGATTGCTTGTAGAACTTTGGTGGAGTTGTCCCTTCCCTGCCTTCCACGCACGAAACCAGCCTGGTCAGGGTGGACGACATCCGCTAATACTAAATGTATTCTATTAGCTAAAATTTTGGCCCAAAGTTTGAGGTCTGCATTCAGCAGGGAGACAGGGCGGTAGTTGCTGCATAGGGCCCCATCTCTCCCCTCCTTTGGCAGCACCATTATGTGTGCCTTCAGGGCTTGTGGTGGGGCTTTCGACCCCGAGAGGAATAGGTTGAACAGTTCAGCAAGGTGAGGGACGAATACCTCCACGAACGTCTTATAGTATGTGATACGGAGTCTTTCCCCCTGGGGTGGAGGCAAGAGCCTCCTCGACTTCCTCCGCGGAAACTGCTGCAAGTATTGAGGAGTTCCCTGAGGTGGAAATTTCTGGTAGTGTGGAGAGAACGTTCTGTATGCGTTGAATTGCAGTTGGGGGGTCTGCCATGGAATTATGGGGATGCAGATTGTACAGGGAGTGGTAATATGTGCAGAAGGCTTCCGCTATCCCTTCGGTTTCTGTCACTACATCCCCCCCCACCGTTCGGATCTGCGTGATGAAGCGCTTTTCCTGCTGCGCCTTTAGCATTTTGGAAGTGAGCTTACTTCCTCTATTACCATGTGCATATATTTTTTGTTTACATCGTGCATACATTTTGGCCGAGCGCACATTAAGTAGATCTTTAAGCTTTTCTCTCAGGTCCATCAAATCTGCTCGGACACTGTCGGCTTTCTTTTGCTTATGCAGACGCTCCAAAACATTGATTTGATGCAAAAGAGAAAAAACTTCTTTATCCCTTTTCTTTTGTATGTGGGATCCCAGGGCAATCAGCTTCCCCCTCAGAACGGCTTTATGGGTTTCCCATATTACGGGGGTGAGTTTCCCACTGACCATGTTCTCTCTAAAAAACCATCTCAAAGAGAAATTAATCTGGGAAATGTTGTCTGCGTTGTCTAGAAGTGTTTCATTTAGATGCCACATGGGGGGGACCGCAAGAAGGAGTCAATTTTTACTGACAGAAAAATCGGGGCGTGGTCCGATAATGTTATGGAACCAGTGGAGGTGGAAGTAATCAGTTTTATGGCCTAAGATTTGATCAAAATATAATCAAGTCTGTGGTACGTGTCGTGTGGGGAGGAGTAAAATGTACAGTCCCTTTCATTGGGGTGGGCCAATCTCCAGGGGTCGATTAAGTGGATAGACTGTAATTTACTAGCCAGTTTCCTCCTCTCCCCACGAGAAATTGAAGACTTCCCCGTAGAAGCATCCACCCCCGGTTGCAATGTCAAGTTAAAGTCTCCCCCCAAGAGTAAGAGTCCTTCCTTGAATAGAGGGAGCACGTCTAAAGTTTCCGAAAGCCATTCCACCTGTCAGTGATTTGGAGCGTACAGTTGTGGCCAAAAGTATTGACACCGCTGCAATTCTGTCAGATAATACTCCGTTTCTTCCTGAAAATTATTGCAATCACAAATTCTTTGGTATTATTATCTTCATTTAATTTGTCTTCAATGAAAAAACACAAAAGAGAATGAAGCTAAAAGCAAAACATTGATCATTTCACACAAAACTCCAAAAATGGGCCAGACAAAAGTATTAGCACCCTCAGCCTAATACTTGGTTGCACAACCTATAGCCAAAATAACTGTGACCAACCACTTCCGGTAACCATCAATGAGTTTCTTACAATGCTCTGCTGGAATTTTAAACCATTCTTCTTTGGCAAACTGCTCCAGGTCCCTGATATTTGAAGGGTGCCTTCTCCAAACTGCCATTTTTAGATTTCTCCACAGGTGTTCTATGGGATTCAGGTCTGGACTCATTGCAGGCCACCTTAGAAGACTCCAGTGCTTTCTCTTAAACCATTTTCTAGTGCTTTTTAAAGTGTGTTTTGGGTCATTGTCCTGCTGGAAGACGCATGACCTCTGAGGGAGACCCAGCTTTCTCACACTGGGCCCTACATTATGCTGCAAAATTTGTTGGTAGTCTTCAGACTTCATAATGCTATGCACACGGTCAAGCAGTCCAGTGCCAGAGGCAGCAAAGCAACCCCAAAACATCAGGGAACCTCCGCCATGTTTGACTGTAGGGACCGTGTTCTTTTCTTTGAATGCCTCTTTTTCTCCTGGAAACTCTATGTTGATGCC
This sequence comes from Allobates femoralis, assembly GCA_033576535.1. Classification (NCBI taxonomy): domain Eukaryota; kingdom Metazoa; phylum Chordata; class Amphibia; order Anura; family Aromobatidae; genus Allobates; species Allobates femoralis. Next base: position 404,637,312 of record JARQOC010000003.1, read on the forward strand.
TTTGCCCAAAAAGCTCTACTTTTGTCTCATCTGACCAGAGAACACTCTTCCAAAATGTTGTAGGCTTTCTGAGGTAAGTTTTGGCAAACTCCAGCCTGGCTTTTTTATGTCTCAGGGTAAGAAGTGGGGCCTTCCTGGGTATCCTACCATCCAGTCCCTTTTCATTCAGACGCCGACGGATAGTACGGGTTGACACTGTTGTACCCTCGGACTGCAGGGCAGCTTGAACTTGTTTGGATGTTAGTCAAGGTTCTTTATCCACCATCTGCACAATCTTGCGTTGAAATCTCTCGTCAATTTTTCTTTTCCGCCCACATCCAGGGAGGTTAGCCACAGTGCCATAGGCTTTAAACTTCTTGATGACACTGCACACGGTAGACACAGGAACATTCAGGACTTTGGAGATGGACTTGTAGCCTTGAGATTGCTCATGCTTCCTCACAATTTGGTTTCTGAAGTCCTCAGACAGTTCTTTGGTTTTCTTTCTTTTCTCCATGCTCAATGTGGTACACACAAGGACACAGGGCAGAGGTTGAGTCAACTTTAATCCATGTCAACTGGCTGCAAGTGTGATTTGTTATCGCCAACACCTGTTAGGTGCCACAGGTAAGTTACAGGTGCTGTTAATTACACAAATTAGAGAAGCATCACATGATTTTCTAACAGTGCCAATACTTTTGTCCACCCCCTTTTTTATGTTTGGTGTGGAATTATATCCAATTTGGCTTTAGGAGAATTCTTTTTGTGTTTTTTCATTGAAGACAAATTAAATGAAGATAATAATACCAAAGAATTTGTGATTGCAATCATTTTCAGGAAGAAACTGAGTATTATCTGACAGAATTGCAGGGGTGTTTAATACTTTTGGCCACAACTGTATATGTTTGCAAATGTAATTGGGTTATTAACTAGAAGGCCTTTCACAAAGACGTATCTGCCCTCCGAGTCAATAATGCTATCCTTTAGGGTGAAGGGGAGTCCCCTCTTTAGTGCTATACTGACCCTTTAGAAGCTGACTGCGGGCAACTATGGAACCAGGTTGGGTACATCGAATAAGACATATTAGGTGTCCTCCCCCTCTTGAAGTGAGTTACCTGAAAAAAAATTACCTGGGAGTGGGCCTTGTTCAGAAGAGAGAGTATCTGACTGCGTTTGGAGGGGCTGTTCAGTCCCTTCGCATTGAGAGATGCCACAGTCATCGAATCTCTTGCAAAGCTACCAACCATATTCAGATATGTCATGGTAATCCCGACCTGTATAATCAACCTGCATTGGGATTGAAGGATTGAAACAAGATTAAAACAGAACTATTTACTAAAACAATCTCATCTGCTTGGGGGGGGGGATGGGGGGGGGGGGGGGGGGGGGTGACCCCTTTCTTTTTTTGTTCCAGTAATTTTTATTGAAGTTAGCAAAGCAAATACAATGACATAAACATAGACAAGAATACACAAACAAGAAAACAAAACAGCCAAGGGAAGTAGAAGGGGAGGAGGGTTTGGATGAGACAAGGACCACCAGGGACCTAAACGCAGATACCACATACATTGTAAACAATGGCAGAAATAGAAATAGCGACGTGAACAACTCCATAAACAGCCAGCGTCAAAAGTCTAAGTCTCACACAATCGGAACTGCAGATGGGTGGGCCGCCCATCGTGCCCAGTCGTCTCACCCTGTTTCTGGTGGCATTATCTAAAGCTAGGTGGTATTCATTGTGGAATATCGCATTCAGACGATCCGTGACCTCTGCAATAGAAGGGGGAGCGTCCGTCCTCCATTTAGCTGCGATGCTCAACCTTGCAGCAGTTAAAACATTAGAAATCAGCGTTCTGGAGTCCCTGGGAAAGAGATGGATCCCTACATGCAATATTGCCAGCTGCGGCGACACCTGGACACGCACGCCCGTTACCGACCCCATCAAGCCAGAGATGACTGCCCAAAAGGGGGCCAGTCTGGGGCAGGACCACCACATGTGGGCCAGTGTACCTTTTTCTCCACAGCCCCTCCAGCATAGAGGGGATCGATCCTGGGAGAAGCGCACCAGGGTCACCGGAGGGTAATACCACCTCATATGAATTTTCTTCAGGATTTCCAGGTGATTAACACACCTTGAAGCTGCCTGTAAGACCCTCAGTCCCCTATACCAGTCTTCCTCCGGGGCCGTGAACCCCAGGTCTTCCTCTCATCTCCTCATGTAGCTTGGTTTATTGGGGAACAAGGCCGCAGTCATATGTCTATACACTCCCGACAGAGCTTTTTGTTTAGTGGGGGAAAAAAGGAACTTTTGAAAATGGGAGACCTCAGGGGAGGGCGGGCCCCCCACATCCCCCCAAGAGAGCTAAAGAAATGTGAGATCTGCGCTTATTGGTAGAAAGTCCTCTCTATACCCGGAAATCTTGCACAAAGGCTCGAAAAGGGGCTGAGACAACCCGACTCAAGGAGGTCCACACAGTTGCGGATCCCCGCCCGCGTCCAAGGACCAATGTTCAGGAAGGGGATATGAAAAGGCAAAGCCCTAATGTCTATATCCTTAGGGGATAATGAGATCTGTTCCCCACCTCTTCCCTCCAGGTTCGCAAGAGTGAGACCATTGTGGGGAGCTGAAGGGACACCCCCGTAGGGGCCAACCACTCCGCCTCCAAAAGATGGGCAGAGAACCAGTCCCAAGGAGAGCGGCCTCGAGACCCACCCAGCCCCAGTGCCCCTCGCCATCCACCAAAGCTTGGCCTCTTGAAGCAGTGTAGCTCTGTAGTACGCCGACAAATTAGGAACTTCCATTCCCCCTTGACTGTAAGGCAGATACATGATATTCCCCGATACTCTGGCTCTTCGGCCTGCCCAGATGTATGCATGCACGGCTCGTTGCAAACGCGTTAGTAGGTTGGAGGGAATAGACAGAGGCAGATTGCGAAAGAGATATAGAACTTTCGGGAGGAGGAACATTTTAAAAGCATGAATGCGCTCCACCCACGACAGGGCTGGCAGGGGGTGAGTGTTTGTTTCTCTGCGCAGGTAGGCCAGGAGAGCATCCACATTAACTGACACTATCCGGTGAGTGTTTGTTAGGTTGATCCCGAGGTACGGAACACCCTTATCCCTCCAAACGAAGGGAAACTTCCGACGCGATGGGAAAGTCAACGATTTAGTCGCGTCAATTTATAATATGATAATTTGGTGAACAGGGCCAGGGCGTCCATCACCGCCGACAGGGAGGTCTCTAAGTCAGTGCAAGCTATAATAATATCATCGGCGTAGAGCCCAATTTTATGGGATATCTCACCGACAGAAAACCCAGTTATAGCCGGGTTTGATCTAATAGATTCCGCCAGCGGCTCGATTATCAAGGAAAAGATAATAGGAGACAGGGGACAACCCTGACGGGTACCGTTGGTCAGAGAAAAGGCCGAGGAGAGAAATCCGGAGGAGAGCACTCTGGCGTTCGGGTTGGAGTACAGGGCCAAAATGGCCGAGAGAACAGGGCCCCGAAACCCAAATTTCTCTAGGAGAGAGGCCAGGTATCCCCAGTGCACCCTATCAAACGCCTTTTCAGCGCAAGTGACAGGAGGGCACTGGGGACCCCAGCCCTTTCAGCCACACTAATCAAATCAATAAAGCACCTCGTGCCCGTCCTTCGTCTGCCTCCTGCTCACAAAGCCCACCTGATCCACATGCAGCAGCGACAGGGTGACTCTCTGGAGTCGGCATGCCAGGAGTTTTGAGAACACCTTCACGTCGCAGTTGAGCAGTGAAATCGGACGGTAGCTACCAGGGTCGTCCGGGGGTTTCCCCTGCTTTGGAATAGTGACAATAGTCGCCGCGAGGGCACAGGGGGAGATGGTACCCGCTCTCTGCCAGAATTTGCACGCCCCCGTGAGGAAGGGAGCCAACAAGCGGGCGAATGTATGGTAATAATCGTTGGGGAGACCGTCAGGGCCCGGGGCGGAGTGGCGTTTAGTGGAAGAGATAACCCGTAAGATTTCAGCGGTTATAGGGGCGTTCAGGTCGGGGAAGCCGCAAGTCCCCAGGAACCTCTGGAAGTCCTCCAGGGTTGGGGCCGGTGCCGAAGGGTCATCTTTAATGTTATAGAGTAGAGAGTAGTAGTGTGCGAAAGCATCTGCGATCTCGATGGGGTTAGAGCGAAGCATACCGGAGCGGTCTTTCAAGGCCGAGATAGCGGATATAAGCTCCCTTTTCTTAATGCGCTTGGCCAGAAGGGCCCGGCCCGATCTCCTGCGGAGTAGGACAGCTTGGACCTGCGGAGGCATTTCTCATGCTGCAGCAGCAGAAATGCCCGCAACTGTGTCCTAGCAGCAAACAGCTGCTGACTCACTCCGGGAGATGGGGTCGTTTTGTGGATCTCCTCCAGGTCTTGGAGGCGGGCCAAGAGTTCCTCTCTGTGCCTTTCTCTTTCCCTTTTGAGACGGGAGGCCTGTTGGATAAACAGTCCTCTAACATACGCCTTATGGGCCAGCCACATCGTCTCGTCAGAGACCTCCCCGTTATCATTATGGAGAAAATAGTCAGAGAGCGCACGTTCTATGTCTGTAACTATCTGCTGATGTGATAAGAGGTCTGGGTTGAGCCTCCAGGAGTAGGGTGCCTGAGGTCTGCCCGCCACGGAGAGGGACAGGGAGGTAGGAGCATGGTCGGACCACGTAATGAGTCCCACGTCCGCTTTGGTACAGACAGGCAGGGTCCCACTATGCACCAAGAAAAAAAACGATGCGCGAGTAGGACCTATGCCTGTTAGAGTAGAACGTATAGTCCTGCTCCCCGGCGTGCAGGTACCTCCAGATGTCATGCAGGTGTAGAGATCTGCATAGGCGACCCAATTCCCCCCTGGCAACAGCCCGACCCGCCGAGGAATCTGAGTGGCGGGACATTACAGCATTAAAATCCCCAGCCATTACCAGCATACCCCTAGAATGTTTCTCTACCAGTTTCATAAGAGAGCGGAAAAAACTTGATCTGAAAAGCATTCGGCGCGTATAGGGTCACTAGAGTAAACAGCATGTCATACATTTTACATACGAGGATTAGAAACCTTCCAGCAGGATCTGCCACAGATTCCAGAAGCTGAAAAGGAATCGATGATCTAATAAAGATCCCCACCCCCGCCTTCTTCCCATCGCTATTAGCAAAGTAGGATTTGCCGTAGAGGCGGTGGTGGACTCTAAAGTTATCTGCCTGTAGCAGGTGAGTTTCTTGAACACATATAACGTCCACTCCGCTCCTGCGGGCTTCAGACATGAAAAGAGAACGTTTCACAGGAGAGTTCAGACCATTCACGTTCATTGAAAATAGTTTAAGGCTCATGGTGGATTGTAGGGGGAGCCTAGATAGTCTCGAATCTCACCAGGGAAAAGTCCAGGACAGGAAGAGGGAGACCAAAGGGGTCGAGACAGGGGGTAATAACAACAAAACATCCATGGAAACTGTAGGGCAGACCGGAGTCTGCTGTGGGGGAGGCAGAGGCCCCCCTGACAAGCACCCGGGGGCCCCCATCTCGCCAGGGCAACCAACAGGATGACAGTACTCACGAAACCCAACAGGGCGGTGGTGCGACATCCCAGTCACGTATACGACTCAAGTGCCACATCATGTGTCAGCGAACAGTATCCCACTCCGGATCCATCCTTTGCTCAGCCGGGGAAGCAGGTTTCCTCTTGGCCCAGGAATCAGTGGAACCAGCAAGACCCCAGGCTTTCAGAGCTTCATCCAGCAGCTTGGGGGAGGTGAAGATATGGCGTTCCCCCTTGTACGCATATCGGACTCGCACTGGAGTGCCCCAGCTGTACGGGATCCCCGCATCCTGCAGGGTCCTGCACATTGGCGAACGGAAGATTCGGTCCTGAGTGCCCATAGAGAGGTCAGGGTAGGCTGAGTCGTTGGTTAAAGCGCCGGGCGGCTCCGGATTCCCTCCAGGGCAAGCATGAGATCTTCTCTGAGTCTGACTGAGGGCAGGCACGCCAGGACAATCTCTCGGCAGCGCAGGGTTCACAGGGATGGTTTGGGGATCCTGTGTATGCGATCCGGTTTCACCAGAGCAGGAGCAGTGCCAGGGAGGACATGCAGAATGGGCTGGAGAGGAGATCAGGCAGTGCAGAATCAGCCACATACTCAGGAATCCCCCTCAGCTTAATGTTAGCCCTCCTGCTCCTGTCCTCCATCTCCCAGAGTTTAGCCTGCTGAGCCTCACACTTCCTCTCCATAGAATCGAAGCTGTCAGCCAGGGAATTGTGGGCTGAGGCAAATTGAGCCATCTTCTTCTCCAGATGGCCAGTACGTTCCCCGAGCTCTGCTACCTCCTTCTTAATATCTCCTAGTATATTTTGGAGATCTTCATGCATTGTCACCCTAAATGAGGATAGAAGTCTCTGCATAGTTCGCTCTGTAAGTGGTGCATCAATGCCTGCTGCATGCTCCTGCTCCCCCCTCCATTACAACATGAGGAGGGAGAGCAGGGCCTCTCCTCCAGTGCCATCTTAGCCTGAGAGGGAGGGGGCCCCTGTGGAAATAGTCCGTGACCCTGGGGGTACCTGGCTGTGATTTCGAGCTCTGAGGCATCCCGGGTTCCAGGGGTGTCGCAATGTTCTCTGGGATCGATTGCAGGCCGGGTGAGAAGTGCTGGGAGACGCTGTGAGTCTGTGACCAGGGAGCCATGAAGTTATACGACTGCTTCCATGAAGGTCGAAGCCACGCCCCCCTGAGACCCCATTCTTGAAGATGAGTTCTAGAGCAAACCAAGCGGTGTTCAAGAAAAATTCAAATACTTGTTCACATATAACAAAACAGTGGCATGAATATAATGAGCCTTTAGCTATAAACCACAAAAAGGAATGTAGAGGAAGGGGAAGTAAAGAGTGAGCGCTTCCCCATTTTTCCCTGGTCCATGCGAGTAAATAGTAAGGACAAACATTTGCAGCTACCCCGACAATCTGGCACCCGAAGCCAAGTCAATTCTGATAGTAGCAATTTGTGCTGTCCTGTAAACTGGTGGTGAATATAAGGCTCCGAAACCCCGCTCCCCGGGACGTAGTATACATAACATGAGGTTACATGTGCAACCTAGGGAATGGTGCCGTTCAATAGTGAGAAAGTGAGAGGAAGGACAGCCAGGTGGGGATAGGAGATAGATAGAGGAGGTACGGAGGAGTAACTGGGATGAAAAGAGAAAAGCGTTAGAGTGGGAAGGCATCCCATACTCCACCACGACCACTCAAATGATCCCGTGAGAGGGGGCAACAAAGGGAGCCGGCCTCGGTGTCCATGTGGCCGATATGTAGACCAATAATCCAAACAATGTGTCTCAAACTATTAACAGCCTCTGTCCACATCTGTGTCTCGGATCGATCTCGTAGGACAAAGACCGCTATAAAAAGTGGGTAACAGTCACGTTCATGTAGGTTGATGTTTGTTCATATGCCTTTTGGCCTTTGGTGATGTCGATTTCCTCTTAGTCGACCAGGCTTCTGGCTTATCAAGTCGTGGGATGGGCAAAGCCATGGTCAGGGGCATCCACAATGGAATGGGTATGGGATCCATTTGTAAGGTTTCCCAAGCAGCCTCCAGATTTTCTGTAGTACGGATGGTGACCTGACAGCCCTCCTTGTTGATACCAACCCCAAAGGGGAAAAGCCATTTAAATCGTAAGCCTTGACCCACAACCGCATCTGTCAAAGGTTTAAGAATTTTTCTCTTGGCCAATGTGGTTGGGGAAATGTCCTGGAAAATTTGGAAGGTAGTATCACCATACATCAGTGGCGATTTTTTCCCTCGCTCCCGACAAGATAGTCACAGTGTCTATATAGCTGAGGAGCCTGAAAATTATATCCCTTGGACATTCATTAGGTTTTGGCTTCGGTCTAAGGGCTCTATGAACCCTCTCGATGATAAGTGTCCGCCCTTTCAGGGCCTAGAATACCTGCAAATATCTCTTTAGACACCTTGTTAAGGGATTAGGGGCGAAAGGATTCAGGTATGCCACGAAGGCGTACATTTTTTCTCCGACTCCTATTCTCCTGATCCTCAAGTGCTGGTGTGCCAGGATATGGTCGCCATCTCCTTAAGTAGGGGTTGCATAGTAGATTCCAGTAGATTTTTTCATTTAGGTCCTGGAGACAGGAGCCGTATCCTCAAACGTGGACACATTGATCGTATCACCCGCAACACTGCGGGCCTTTAGCTTGTCTGGTGACTGTGGCATCTCCAATTTTTTTTTTAAGTATTTGTCTAACTCTCCCTTGGTTGTGGTAGACAGGGTTACAGGGGACTGCCTTGTGAGACTTTTAGCCCGTACTTTATGGTTTGTGCGAACCATTATGAAGGTGCTGATTACGGGCTGCTCTAAATACCACTTGGGCTTAATATAACCGCATGTTCATATAACTTTGGACAGAGTAGTACAAACTTGCAGCAAAAAGGGTGTTGTGTCTTACAACTTCCAGTAGGTGGAGCTCTTAGTCCATGACGGTTGAAACCCCACAGCCAGGAATAGAGCATGAATAGGAAAGTCTGTAAGATGGAGTCAGAAGCCACAAATGATTTTCCTCAGGCAGCAAATTGAAGGGTACTCGCAGTTTCCCTAAATCCTTGTGGGCAACTATATGATTATCAATTTCCTCAAGATGTTGTTTTCCCTTGAGCTCCTCCAGACCAGCTGGCTCGCTGCCTTCACTTTGGGCAATGAGGGGTTAATTGTCAGTGTATGCAGTAGAAGTGGGGGCTGCTGTATAATGGCGCCCACTTCGCACCAAGGGCTTCGTGGGTGGAGCTACAGTGGGTAAAATGGAGCCAGTTCCAGCTACCTGAATGGGGCTAGATGATCCACTACCGGGGTGTCCCGTGTGCCCCGCTCTCCCCGTGCCCGCCGGCGACCCTCCTCTCCTGTGTGTGCGATGCCGCGGGCACCGCTGCAGCCTCCCGATCACTTGCGCTCACCAGTCAGCCCGGCTCCCGCGTCCGTCCTCCACGCTGTTTCCTCCCTCCTGCCAGTGGTGCGGGTGATGCACTTCCTCAGCCACCTCCAGATTTTCGCTGCCTTCACTATGCCCGGAGGACCTCCCGGTTGAGCAGTCCGGGCGGGAAGCTCTACCATTGCCCGGGTCTCCCCGCTCAAAAGACCCCCTCGGGTGTTAGAAAAGGGTTATAGAGGGGGTCAAAGGTGCTATAGCTTGATTTTGGCTGGATTTCTGGATGCTTTTCGTGGCCTGGGAGCAGGAGCAGGTATCATGCAAATCCAGGCATGCCAGAGCCCAGGCCTTAAAATCCGAATTTAAAAATGAAATCTTACCAATTCCAGCGTATATTGCCGAGCTGCAATACATGCTATGTTCAGACTTTAAGAAAATGGCCGCAGAGGTGGCGCATGCGCAGACCACGACCCGCAGCCATTTTCTTTACGTCTGGACACAACATGAATTGCAGCTCGGCACCCACTGGGTACTACCGTGACTCCTCCTGCATCTCCGGGCTTTGCCCCACCCCCCCCATTGACCGTGAAGCCACTGCATGCATCCCTGCAACCCCCTCCCTCAGTAAGCTTTGGGGACTATATACAGATAGGGAATATAGGTAGATACAAGGAGGGGGCACACATATACACTGTATGGTCCTTATCCTGGTATATATGTCCCCATTTTGTTATGTCTGTCCCTCATTCTGGTATATACACTGTATGTCCCCCATACGGTATATTTACCAGGATGGAGGGACATATATATCAGGAGGGGGGGACATACAGTATATATACCAGGATGGGGACATATATACTAGGATAAGGGGGTCATGTACAAGAATGAGTGACATGTATACTAATTATAAGACGGACACTGGCATTATAAGATGGACCCCATTTAACATTAAAATATATTTTTTTTCTTTTTTCAATAACCAAATTTGGGGTGCGTCTTATAAAGTGAAAAATACCTTATCGAAGTTCGGTATTCATCAATCCTGGTTTCCTTAAGGTACCTTCACACACGGCAACATTGCTAGGCAATTTCACTAGCAATTTGCGGTTTGAAGTGAAATCATGGACACATTGTTCCATTTGTACACAGCAACAAAATAGAACAATGTGTCCATGATTTCACTGCAACCAGCAAATTGCCAGTGAAATTGCCTAGCAATATTGCCGTGTGTGAAGGTACCTTAAGGGAATCTTGTCAGCTCAAAAATCCATATGTAACTGATATAATTTTCTAATTCCTTTCTCTAACCTCTCTATTTATGTATTTCTATTATTTATGCTTCCCTCCTATCCTCTGTAAACTTCAAAATAAAAGATTAATTCCCTCTGTCAATCACAGTGAGCTCTCTGCTGCCCACTCCCCAAGGAATGAATATTCATGTATCATTACACTGTCCTGCCTTCTTCTCTGTTCTGTCTGCTGTGTGACTCATTGCAGAGCAGAAGGGGGGGGAGGTGTGTGCTTACCTGAAGCTCTGAGCTCTTCTTGTCATTGTGAGTATGTAGTGTGTGCAATCTGAGATATTTCTATGTGATTTTAAGAACATTTGATCATTTGCACAGCAGATACACGTCACAGATACACACACACTCACTCACACATTACATGTATGCAGGAAAACCAATGTTCTTATAATAGAAACCTTTTACACAGTGCAGGACAAAACACCTCCCCCTCCCAGCACAGAGGGGAGGGACAGAACACCAGCTTGGATGGGTGTGTATATTTAAATAATACTTATACAGCAGCCGGACTAATCCTCTGTAAAAGTAATGAACAGGACTAATGTACCAGCTCACTGCGGGGTGTGAAGATGCTTATAACAAGGAAACTACATATGGTCCAATAATATTTTACATGTTTTTAAAAGGGCTGCCCAGGCCCTATTCAAGGGTTATATAGTATCATACTGAAAAATACCTGATAGTGTCTCTTTGAATGCTTCCTATTCTCTCTTTTAGGTATTGTTAATGATTGTGCTTTGAGAATCTTTTTCAAAATTCCCCATCCTTCCTGGACATTTTTGTCCATAAAGAGGACCTGTCATGCCCCCCTGCAAGAAACGGACTTTAATAAACAGGGAGGAAGTGTTGCATTTTATATTAGAAAAGCATTTATCGCTTCAGAGATTGAAGCTACAGAGAACTGGGAGTTCTGTGGAAAATTGGTAAAATACAAAGGAGAGAACAACGAAAAGAACCCCATTGTTGGTGTTTACTACAGGCCACCTGGGTAAGCTGAAGACATGAATGAACTCTATGTATCAGATGGCCAAGTTCTCCAATAAATACGACATACAGACCATGGGATATTTCAAGTATCCAGACATTTTTTGAGAATCTCGCTCAGGCAAAACAGGTCCGGCAAATTCTTATCCTGTCTTATTGACAACTTTTATCTTTCAAATGATAGAAGTGAAAACAAGGGGATCTGATACCTTGGATCTAGAAATGGTTGAGGAGGTAAGGGTTGGCTGGGACCTATGAGTCAGTGATCATGCCATCATAGAATTTTGATAACTAGTGGAGAAAGACCTGAAAAGACTCAGACTTCAAGGTTGGATTTTAGGAAAGCAGATTTTAAACGGACTCAAAGAGCGGATAGGAGGAATCCAATGGCTGGATGTCTTTAAAGAGGACCTGTCATCCTCCTGCTTCATGGCAAACTAAATGCAGCACCGAATGCAGCATGTCTGCTGCATTTAGAGAAGGAGCCCCCCTGTAAGCTTTAAAAAAGACATTAGAAATCTTACAAATAAGAAGTCTAATGGGTGGGATCTTATTAAGAGGTCTTTACTGCTAGCACAGTCCTCCCTGACCTCTTCCTTGTGTATTCCGCCCCCTTCTATGTCTGTGCGCTGCCTCCTCTTCTGCTGGCTCTGCTTTCTGTCCACTCAACCAAGGAGGTTGGCAGAGCCAGCAGAACGGAGGTGGCGCAGAGACATAGAAGGGGGCGGAATACACAAGGAGGATTGTACCCGCTGAAGCCCATTAGCAGCGTGAAACGCCGTTGTAACACCACCCCCCGTCCTCCCACCCGTACCACACCCTGCTATGTGCACTTGGGCCAACATAGATGTGAAGCGGTTCTAAAAAACTATGGTTATACAACTAAATATTAGGTGGGTGATTCACAGGAATGCTAAACCCTAAAAAAGAAGTGCATATTTTGAGTTTGTAAAGACAAATGCAGACACTGCTATGTTTTTTTAAATTGCAAGATTTTTATATATATAATAATAGGAGAAGGGAAAAAACAGGAATTAATGTGGCAAACAAGGAGGTAAAACAGTCAACCTTCGTTTGACATTCAAGTACTTTAAGTATTACATCTACATCAAATTAACTCAAAAGGATAAAACAAGAATATTCATTAAGGATATATAGCAGAAAAAAATATTTTCAAACAATGTTTAAACATCAAAGGGCTACGTAATAACAAGATTTGGCATACATATTTTGGACTGTAAGGACCACCTTATAATGTATCTAGAACAATTATTTTCTTTTAGCCCCTTCACGACTTATGACATACATTACATTTTTTTTAAATTGTAAACTTTGTTTGTTTTTTTTACTGTACTTTAGTTGGCCCATTAGGACACCCACCCAGCAGCGTCCATACACTTGTGCTGTACAGAGCGATGCTGATTCACGGCTCTGAACAGCACAAATGATCACAGGAAGTGAGTCATGACCGCATCCGACCTGGGGCTGTCATAGCAACGCATTAATGTCCCATGATCACATCACTGGCACGACTATCCTGGTGGGGAATAGTGTGATTTCTGCCGTGCTGCTTTAGATCATGCTTTCCATGTTTGACGTCGGGAATGATGCAAACTCCGCTTGTGCACTCGCATCAAAGGGAAGGATGGGACGTTAGACGTACCCATACATTGAAGGTCGTGAAGGGCTTAAAGGAACTTTATTTAGGTACAGCCTTAAAGGGGTTTTCTCACAAAGTTAATTTTAATCAATAGACCTTTGAATAATAGTAAGTTCTACAATGGATGTATTTAAAAAAAACAAAAATATTCCATTACTGAGATAACCTTATTGTGCCCCTGCTATGTACTATGCACTGGCCGTTTCTGATCATACCATAACTCCTGAGCGGGAGGAAATAAAGAAAAGTACAAACATTATGGCACAGGATGGCAAATAATTATTTCTTTGAGGTAAAACATTTTGTAAGAAACAGGCAGGGAAATGCCTTACCTCACAAAAAGAATCGGTTATGATCCTGTGCTGTAATGTCTCTATACTCTTTCGTGTCCTCCCTGCTTAAGAGATGTGGTATGACCAGACCATGCCCCTGTACGGTCAGACACCAGAGCTGTGAAGTCTGTAAACCAAACCTCCGACTCCTCAATTTCCCTGAATCTGACTCCCTCATACATGGCTCATGTTTAAAGGAGATATCCGGGATAACTAAAAAAAAAAAAATTGTGCCTAAGCACTAACAGGCAGGTAGCTGGTACCTACCTGCTTGTTGTGCCTGGCACCATTCACTGCCGACCGGAGCAGTCTAACACCGCTCTGGTCGGAGATGTTGGCGCTTCCGGTGATGTCAAACTGCAGAGGAGAGGTTTCCCACTCCTCAGTAGACTGACGCATATCTGATGTCATGGTGATTGACTGCCGGCTTCCCCAATCAGGTAGCGGGAAGCCCACTGTGAATCAGTGTGACGTCAGCTATGCACCCACTTCCGCAGAGCAGAAAAGCCGCTGCTCTGCGTTTACGCCGCCATGTTGTCTGTAGGCAGGAGCGGTTTGTAACCGCTCTGTGCTAGGGGTGAACAATGGGGACTGGTGCCGGCAAAACAGGCAGGTAGGTGCAGATATCAGCCTGTTAATGTTTAGGCACTTTTTTTTTTTCTTACTGACTATCCCTGATACCTCCTTTTAACTTATACATTTATTGTAGTACAATGTAAACATCAAGCTTTTAATCATTATGACACAATTATTAAGCTATTTAGATAGAAACTAATAAATCATAATTATATCCAGATACAGTGGGTATGGAAAGTATTCAGGTGCCTTTAAATTTTTCATTCTTTGTTTCATTGCAGCCATTTGGTAAATTCAAAAAAGTTCACTTTTTTCTCATTAATGTACACTCAGTACCCCGTCTTGACTGAAAAAACCCCAGAAATGTAGATATTTATGCAAATTTATTAAAAAAGAAAAACTGAAATATCACATGGTCATAAGTATTCAGTCCCTTCGCTCAGTATTGAGTAGAAGCACCCTTTTGAGCTAGTACAGTCATGAGTCTTCTTGGGAATGACACAAAAAACTTTTCACACCTGGATTTGGGGATCCTCTGCCATTCTTCCTCGCAGATCCTCTCCAGTTCGTCAGGTTGGATGGTGAACGCTGATGGACAGCCAATTTCAGGTCTGTACAGAGATGCTTAATTGCGTTTAGGTCAGGGCTCTGGCTGGACCAGTCAAAAATTATCACAGAGTTGTTCTGAAGCCACTCCTTTGTTATTTTAGCTTTGTGCTTACGGTCATTGTCTTGTTGGAAGGTGAACCTTCAGCCATGTCTGAGGTCCAGAGCACTCTGGAAGAGGTTTTCATCCAGGATATCTGTACTTGGCTGCGTTCATGTTTTGTTCAATTGCAACCAGTCGTCCTGTCCCTCCAGCTGAAAAACACCCCATAGCATGATGCTGCCACCACCATGTTTCACTGTTGGGATTGGGTTGGGCAGGTGACGAGCAGTGCCTGGTTTTTCTCTAGTTACCTTCCACGACAGCATAGGAGGTTGCCTCTCCACACCCTAATTGGGACAGGAAGCACATGAGAGGTTAAAAGGCCCCTCCACCTCCCGCTAGTCAGTGTCTTTCCTGTCCCCATGGGGCATGGAGAGAGGTTTATCTTCTCCTATGCTGTGGTGGCGGCAAGCTGCAGCATTCCTTTTTTTGTGGATTTTTGCCTGCCGGACGGCGTTGGTCGGGCCCCTGCTCCTCCGGCCGTCTCTCAGTTCACCCCGGTGGTGTGTTGCTGGGGTGGCTGGGACCAGGACCTGGCCTCTCCGGATCCCCTCCTGGGGTGAAACGGGCTGGTGGCTCCCTGGCCGGCGGCCTCTTCCTAGGGCTGAGTCCTGCCGGCCGCCTCCTGTGATGCACGCTGCCGCGGACCGGAAGTGACGCCGGGGGCGGGACTTCCGATCATGCGCTCCTTCCGGCAGGAGCGCACCGCTTCCGGGTTCCGACCGGCGGGACCCAGTGGGCAGCGTGCGGGCTCGCCGCCATGATTGAGGCCTGCCTGGACCAGCTGCAGGAGGCAGGGAACCTTGAAGCACTAGGGGCAGGCTTTGGGAATGTTTGACTTGCTCTGAAGACATCTGACACCGGTAAGCAGTAGTTTGTCCTGTAGTCAGGTCTTCCTCTACATCTGCAGAGCCCAGTGCTCCCCCGGCCACAGTGTGTCTGTAGGGTGCATTGGGGGGTCCTTTGTGCTGCCCAGTAGGCAGGGCTGATGGGTGCTTCTCTGAGGATGGCCCCAAGAGTTCTGGGAAGTCTGCAATATGCCCTGTCTGTTCTATGAAGTTCCCCTCCGAGTGGAATGAGAAGCTCTGCCAGGGCTGTACTGTACAGGGTGTTCCTGGTCCTTCCCTCCTGAGAAATGGAAACTCCAGGCTGCCCCTTCAGGCTCTGAAGTTGTCAGGGATTCAGACTCTGAGGGCTCCGATAATGTCTTCGCTTCCAAGCAGGCTGAGCTTAGATGTTTCCTTTACCTCTCTGAGGACATGGCGGAGCTGATTGGGTCCATTAGGAGCACCATGGGATTGGATGAGGAGCAGGTCCTTCCTTCAGTGCAGGATGACATGTTTGCTAGCCTTCAATCGGCCAAACTTGTCGGGTTCCTAATCCATCTTGAATTTGATTTCACAACTTGAGAGCTTTTATGAAGCATTCATGGGAGGCGTCCTCTCCCGCCATTCAGGCTAACATCGCCTCCACTTGTGTCTCCAGGTCCCTGCTGGTGTGGGTGGACCATTTGGAGTCCCATCTTTCTCAGGGCACCCCTAGAGAGGAGCTCCTCGCTTCCCTTCCTCTGCTCGGGAAGGCGTCCTGTTTCCTCGCTGATGCCTCAGCTGAATCGGTCCGCCTGGCGGCCAGAACCTCTGTTTTGTCTAAACTCCTGCAGACGGGCATTGTGGCTAGAGAGGTGGCAGTGATGCCACTACTAAAATGAGGCTCTGCTCTCTGCCTTTCAAGGGGGACATAATGTTTGGCCCTGCGCTTGACGACATTCTGGACAAAGCCCGGACCGCAAGGCCCTTCCCCCACCAGTAACCCATGCGTAAGAGTCCCTTTCGTCCCTTGGTGCCTCAGGCCTCCCAGCCCAAGGTCAAGGGAAAAGCAGGCAGGTGGAGTTGTCAGAAGGGGCGGGTAAGTATATCCTCGTACCCTGCTCAGCAGCAATCGCAACCTGACCCCGACTGACAGTCACTCGGTCCTGTTGGGGGGGCGACACTCGGCCTTTCTTCCCCAGTGGCGGCAGATCACTGATTGCCAGGGGGTTCTGAAGGTCATTTCCGAGGGTCTCCTCATAGAGTTCGAGTCGCCTCCTCCGCCGGGTCTCGGGTCACTACCCGCCCTCTCAGGATGCCCAGGATCTCTTGTACTCAAAAGTGCAGGACTTCCTTCACACCAATGTCGTCTCCTCTGTTCCCAGCCACGGGGAACAGGTTGGTCATTATTCCGGCTGTTTGTACGAACCGCGATTCCATTGCTCGGACTGCACCACCAGATTGCTACAATAGCCTTGAAGGACACATATTTTCCTGTGCCCATTCATCCTCGGCCCTGAAAGTTTCTCAAGTTCGCCATCCTGTCAAGGGGGAAGTCCCCCACTTCAGTTCAATGTTCTCCTGCTCGTGATCGCTTCGGCACCCCAGATTTTCTCCAAAATCAAGGAGGAGGTCATGGCCTTCATTCGGGGTCGCGACATCTGTTTGGTGCCTTATCTGGTCGACAACTTTCTCGTTTCTCCTTCGCCTCAATCCCTCAGGAGCAGTGTGGAGGAGTCCCTGCATATTCTTCGGTCCCTAGGGTGGATCCCCAACCTCCTGAAATCCCAGCTGCAACCCTTCTCCACGAGACGGTTTCTTGGGGTGTTGCTGGATTCCGACCAGCTGGCTTCAATTCTCCCAGATGACCACAGATTGACCCTTCTGAACAAGATTTCATCCCTGCGGCGTCTCCCACCCTTTGGGCGGCACTGTCAGTTCTGGGTTCCATGACATCCTGCATCCCGTCTATCATGTGGGCTCAGGCTCACTCTTGGGTCCTACAAGCACACGTCCTGTCTTGTTGGGACAGGCTACCTTCATCCCTGAATCGACGGGTTCGCCTCCCTGGGCCCATCTCCCCTCCCTTCTCTGGTTAGACCTCTGCAATCTGCAGCGGGGGGGGTTCTGGTCTCAGACTCCTCTTGTAATGCTTACTACGGATGCTAGCCAGAGTAGGTGGGGAGCTGTGGTGGGTCTCACCCCACTCCAAGGCGTCTGGAGTCGCACCATCAGTTCCCAATCCTCCAATTACCGGGAGCTGAGAGCAGTAGAGGATGCCCTTCTGCCTGCTCATTCTCAACTCAAGGGATCTCACGTCCTTGTGTTCTTGGACAATGTCACCACTGTGGCACACCTCCGTCACCAGGGCGGCACAATGTCCAGGTCCTGACATCTGTGTCCGCCAGGCTCTTCCTCTGGGCCAAACGGTTCCTACTGTCGCTCTCCGCCGTCCTCCTGAAGGGTTCCCTGTACCTTCAGGCGGATTTTCTCAGTCGGTGGTATGTCCACCCGGGAGAATGGAGTCTGGATAATGCGGTGTTTTGCTCCCTGGTCGCACGATGGGGCACTCCTGCAATCAACCTATTTGACTCCAGCGCAAATCAAAAGGTTGCAACATTTTTCTCCCTGAACCATCGGGACAAGGCTGGGAAAGGGATGCGTTCTCCCAGCCTTGGGATTTTCCTCTGGCTTACACTTTCCTCCTATCGCCTTCTCGCAAGAACCCTGAAGATGATCAGGGTAGATGGACTCCCCACTATCCTGGTGGCCCCGCTGTGGCCAAAGAGGAGTTGGTACAATCTGATAGTGACACTCAAAGTCGACGGTGCGGTCATCCTGAGTCCGGACCTCCACCTGTGGTCTCAGGGTCCCCTGTTCCATCCTGATCCGCAGAAGCTCCGCTTAGCTGCATGGCTTTTGAGGCTCAGGTGGTGAGGGCTCAAGGCCTGTCTGAAAACGTGGTAGCCACCTTACAGATGAACCGCAAACCGGTCACTATCACAATCTATAATAAGACTTGGAAGAAATTTTCCTCCTGGTGTGGCTCCAGCCATCCTGATCCGATACAGCCAGTATCTTCCAGATTCTGGATCTTCTTCAGAATAGTTTGGACCACTGTCTTAGAGCCAGCAGGTACAGGTTTCGTCTCTCTGTTCCGTGTTTGATGCTGCTTTGGCAGATCACCGGTGGATTCGATGCTTCAGGGTGTCAGCTACTCATATTTCTTCTTGTATTAAGGTCCTTGCTCGTTCCTGGGACCTCAATATTGTCCTGTCAGGACTTTCTCGGCCTTCCTGTGAACCACTCTCGTCCTGTGTTCTACGACGGTTGTCTCACAAGTCGGCGTTCTTGGTGGCAATTACGTCTGCCCGTCGCGTGGGAGACCTCCAGTCTTTGTCCTTCCAGGCACCGTCCCTTCCCGTCCGGAATGACTGCCTTGTTCTTCACCTGGATCCTTCGTTTCTTCCCAAGGTGGTCTCGGATTTTCCAGTGCTCTGACGATTGTTCTTCCTTCTTTCTGTCAGCATCCCCCGGGCCCCTAAGGAGGAAGAGTTCCATGCTTTGGATGTCCGGCGAACAGTGCTCCATTACCTCGCCGTGACGGCGCCACTCTCTTTGTCCAGCCCTTAGATCACCATAAGGGCAAGAAGATGTCTACGAGTAGTATCGCCATCTGGATTAAGAAGGCCGTTACGGAGTCCTACCTTTCCCAGTAGCTGCAAGTGCTTTCTGGGTTTCCTGCCCATTCCACCCAGTCTACCGCTGTCTCCTGGGCTGAACAGGCAGGGGCTTCTCCTGAGCAGATCTGCAGGGATGCTACCTGGTCGTCCTTGCATACCTTCACGAAACTCTACCGTCTGCACCTGGGTTCCAGTAGGGATTTGGCTTTTGGCAGGAAGGTCCTGCAGGCCATAGTCCCGCCCTAGGTATTAATTAGATGGTATACCTTCTATGTTGTCATGGAAGGTTCCTAGAGAAAATAGAATTATTCTTACCGTTAATTCGGTTTCTAGGATACCTTCCACGACAGCACTCCCTGTTATTCCTCGTATTATTCCTGGAATGTTTTACTATGTACTGTTGTTACTCTCATGCTATGGTTCTTTGTCACTGGCTAGTGGGAGGTGGGAAGGGCCTTTTAGCCTCTCATGTGCTTCCTGTCCCAATTAGGGCGTGGAGAGGCAACCTCCTATGCTGTCGTGGAAGGTATCCTAGAAACCGAATTAACGGTAAGAATAATTCTATTTTTCCACACATACTGCTTAGAATTATCACCAAAAAGTTTTTTGCAAACTCTATGCGGGCTTTCATATGTCTTGCACTGAGGAAGAGGCTTCCATCGTGCCACCCTGCTATAAAGGCCCAACTGGTGAAGGGCTGCAGTGATAGTTTACTTTTGTAGAACTTTCTCCCATCTCTCTTCTGGAACTCAGGCACAGTGATCTTGGGGTTCTTCTTTACCTCTCTCACCAAGACTCTTCTCCCACAATTGCTCAGTTTGGCTGGAGGCCAGGTCTAGGAAGACTTTTGGTGGTTCCAAACTTCTGCCATTTAAGGATTATGGAGGCCACTATGCTCTTAGGAACCTTGAGTACTTCAGAAATTCTTTTGTAACATTGGCAAGATCTGTGCTTTGCCACAATTCTGTTTCTGAGCTCCTTTGGCAGTTCCTTTCACCTCATGATTCTCATTTGGTTTGACATGCACTGTCAGGTTTTATATAGAAAGGTGTGTGCCTTTCCAAATCAAGTCCTATCAGTTTAATTAAACACAGTGTCTGAGCAAAGGGTCTCAATACTTACAACCATGTGATCTTTCTGTTTTTCTTTTTTAATAAATTTGCACAAATATCTACATTTTAGGGGGGGTTTTAAGCCAAGATGGGGTGCAGAGCACATACATTAATGAGAAAAAAATGAACCTTTTTGAATTTACCAAATGGCTGCAATGAAACAGAGTGAAAAATATAAAGGGGTTTGAATGCTTTCCGTACCCACTCTACTGCATTGAACTACTGTACCCAATTTATTATAGATTTCCAGTACGTCCCCATGATGGCACTGTAGGAGGAGTAATCCCATATCCTCTGTAGGGATAGGAAGTACAAGAGGTTAAAAGGCCTCCTACCCCCAACCTGCTCAGTGTTTTTCCTGTCCCTACACAGGACAGGGAGTACTGGCTGAAGGAGCGCCACCGTGTTGAATACACTTACAGGGACCCCGGGGGGGAGGGAAATGAGAGGGGCTGCGGCTCTCTCTTTCCCACCGTCAAGTAGGTCCCGGGGCCGACACTCCCTGCCGGGGATTCTTCGGCCCTCCAGTGGCAGGAGCCTCCGGGTGCTGCTTCCTCCATCGCTGGAGGCTCTCGGCGTCCTGTTTCGGCAGCCTCGGCTTTTTTTCGGCTGCGGGGACCGCCTGGCGTCAAATCAGACGTTCGGGATGACTCCCTTCCGGTCCATGCGGGAAAATTCAAACACTAACCAGCTGTGGACGCCAGGGGAGCAGGAGGACATGGCAGGAGGACCTTACCTGCCCGGGGGTAAGAGCTGGCCTTGCCACACTGTACAAGTCTGTGTTGGATGTGTCAGGCAGGCTGTACCATGCTGTGCTGTACCATGTGATACCATGCTGTACCATTCTGTGTCTTACCATACCAGGCTGTACCGTGCTGTGACATGCCGTACTGTACCATGCTGTAACGTACCATGATGTGCCGTACCATACTATGCTGTACTGGGCTGTGCCGTGCTGTGCCAGGCTGTACCATGCTGTGCTGTGCCAGGCTGTACCATATTGTGCCATACTGGGTCAGGCCATGCTATGCCGTGCCATGCTGTAACATACTGTGCCATGCTGTGCCTTGCCGTGCCATACTGAGCCACACCGTGCCATGCTGTGCAGTGTTGTACCATTCTGGACGTGCGGGGCCGTGCTGTGCCGAGCTGTGCTTTGCCATGATGGGACGTGCTATGCTATACTGTGCCATGTTTTTTCTGTATTATGCTGTACTGTGCCTTACTGTGCCATGCTGTACTATGCTGTGCTTTAGTGTACCATACTGTGCCATGCTGTGCTATGCCGTGCTGTACCTTGCTGTACTGTCATGCGGTGTGATGCTGTACCTTGCTGTACTGAGCAGTGCTGGGCCGTGATGTGTTGTGCCTTGCAGTACTGGGCCATGCTGTGCTGTGCCAAGCTGTGCTATACCATGCCTTGCTGTACTTAACTGTACTGTTTCAGGCCATACTATACATAGAGGATTAATCACACGCTGAACTCTAAAATACCCCAGGGTCGTGTAAGGCTCGGTTTTTAATGGTCCCCATTTTTTATTGGGTATTCTATTGACAGACCTTAATCTCACTTATGGTAGAGAACAAAAGCAGTACGGGTTCAAAGGTCAGTCGGTCTTTGACAAAAAGGCCTGGGAAGCTTCAGCGGCAACTATAAAGTCAAATATCGCTGCTACATCTGTAGCTAGATCCATAACTGTCTGGCTAGATGAATTGGAGGGTTGTCTTGGACGACTCCTCAAGAATTCCATAGTTAGCTAGGTCCTTTTCATAAGCTAGCTCCACAATGGTATTTTAATAAGGGAACAAGGATAGGAGATTCCAGCCCTGTTCAAACCTGTCCAAAGGAACAGGAAGGGTCACCAGGGAATCCCTAGATTTTGCCGCTATTAACTCAGGATTATCGAATAGAGGTCCAATTCTTGCCTCAAATATTTGGGTTGATAAAGGGTCCCCACATCTTTCAGTCGGGTAGAAGCAGGCGTAGAGAAACTTTGCGTCATGGGGTAATTATTCCTGTTGGAACAATATTTTGATCATTTTC
Source organism: Allobates femoralis (assembly GCA_033576535.1). Taxonomy (NCBI): domain Eukaryota; kingdom Metazoa; phylum Chordata; class Amphibia; order Anura; family Aromobatidae; genus Allobates; species Allobates femoralis. Next base: position 404,659,437 of record JARQOC010000003.1, read on the forward strand.
ATTCCCGGATTTCCATATTGATCCTAGCCGGGAAGTTTCGCACGATAATGAATTTAAAACCCCTGAATCGTTGGGTCAGATACAAACAGTTCCTCATCGAATCAATAAAATCTGACATGGCTTGATAAACAAGGATGCAGTAATACCCTAGACCTGATGGATGGATGTTCTCATCTGTTGATTCTTCCTCCGGTCATCAATATTGGAGGTTTACTTTAGTGTCAGGAAGTTAGGTTGTCTCCTACCGGTTCCGGTGTCTTCCTTTCAGCCTCTCATCCGCTCTCAGAATTTTTTACAAAGATTATGGCAGTTGTTGTGACTTATCTATGGCGCAGAGGTATAAAAATCATCCTCTACCTGGACGACAACTTGATAGTGACAGATTCCCCTCAGTTGATGACACGGCATCTGGAATTGTTCTTATTGACGCTAACCACGTTGGGCTAGATCCTGAACAAAGAAAAATCGATACTTGCCCACGCACTTCATGCATATTTTTGGCAGTTTGTCTCGACTCTCGTACAAGAACGTCCTCTCTGCCAGAAGACAAGTTGATTTCAATCCCTCAAAGGATTTGTTTCTTGTTAAGGAAGAAACTGCCATCGATCCAAGAAGCGATTAGTTTTATGGGTATCATGACAGATGGAGTCAGGTCTATTCCAGGGCTCTGCAGAAGTCCATCCTGGTAGTGACAGACAAACACCAGAATTATCTGGACCAGGAGATATCTGTCCACAGACGCCCAGGACTCCCTACATTGGTGGCTCGACCAGGAAAATCTACGGACGAGAGTGGAATGGACCTTGGAACCTTGTCTTTTAGTAACCACAGACGCAAGCCTTTCCAGATGGGGAGCTCGAGTGGGGGATCGTTAACTTCAGGGGACATGGTCCACAAGATTCAGACGTGATCATCAAATTTCCAGGAATTACAGGCAATTTGTGAAGCCCTAATGAGAAGCCGTGCTGTCCTGAAGGACAGACAGGTGAAGATACTATCGGACAACATCATTGCAGTCTCCTTCATCAGACATCAGGACAGCCAAGGCATCCAATGTTATTCCTGGACATGGGAAAGATAGTAAGCTCCATCTCAGCGGTTCACCTTCGGTGATCCAAAATTCGAGAAGCAGACTACCTCAGCAAGCGTCAGATGAAGGCTCCGGAATGGGAACTGAACGCGGAAGTGTTCCAGCAACTGACTCACAGATGGGGTCAGCCTCACCTAGATCTGTTTGCGTCCAGGACAAATACGAAGACGACATCTTTCTTCTCTCTCAACCCAGGAGATCATCCTCTGGCAGCGGACACCTCTCTCACAGTATTGGGAAGACGGCCTAATATATGCCTTCCCACCTAATCCGCTAATTCCAAGGATCCTGTTGAAAATTGAGTAAGACAGGGCGACAGTCATAACAGTTGTCCCTTTCTTTCCAAGGGGGGGTTGGTTCTCCCTTCTCCGTCATCTGGCATGGGAGACCCAATCTTTCTACCATTGAGGGAAAATCTTCTCATGCAAGGTCCGCCTGGCTTCTGAATGGGAGATTCTAAAGACCAAAGGATTATCTGATAAAGTGATCTAGACCATGCAGGCTAGTAGAAAACCTGTCACTCAGGCAATATATCAAAACGTCTGGAAGACCTTCTGTCAGTTTCACAAAACGGTAGACACCTCTCAACCAGACATTCCAGTGATAATTGATTTCTTACAAGCGGGATTTGACACGGGTCTTAGACCAAGTACCTTGAAGGTGCAGATTGCGGCACTAAGTGCTTTCTTTGACACATCAATGTCCAGACTCTCGTGCCTGCTGAGAGAATTTATTCCCCTCCATGGTATCTGAATCTTGTCCTGAGAGTCCTTTGCAATCCATCCTTTGGACGAGTTAGTGAACTGGACATAAAGAACTTGACTCTGCCACCAGGAAGACAGTCTTCAATCACCACGGCTAAATGGTTGGGTGAGATCCAGGCTCTCTCAGTGGTCAAACCATACATGCAGATACGGGAGGATTGTATCATTCTCAAACTTGATCCAAGTTTCTCCCCAAAGGTGGTGTCATCGCTGACTTTAAATAAAAATGTGGTTCTTCCGTCATTCTGCGACAACCCTAAAACTCTAAAGGAAGAAGAATTTCACCATCTTGATGTCCGCAGTGCAGTGCTGGCCTATGTGGAAGCCACTCGGAACTGGAGATTAGATTCTAATCTTTTCATACAGCTTGGGGGTAAAAATGGAGGCAGGAAAGCTTTGAAACCATCCTTAGCTAGATGGATCAGGTTCATGATTCATGTAGCGTGTATTTCAGGAGGGCAGTCTGCCCCTGAAATTATCAAAGCACATTCTACCAAAGCAGTTTCCACATCATGGGCTACTAGAGCAGGTGCTACCATTGAACAGATAAGTACAGCAGCCACCTGGTCAGGCCATACTAAATTTTTCAGACACTATAAATTAGATATTCTCTCGCAACAGAGAACTGTGTTTTGGTCGGAAGGTGCTTCAGGCAATTGTCCCAGCCTAACCTATGAGTTCTTGGGTATACTCCTACGGTGCTGTCATGGGGACGTATTGGAAAATCGGAGTTAGTCTTACCAGTAACCATGTTTCCAGGAGTCCACATGACAGCACCCTTATTTCCCTCCCTATTTTTCTACTTTATGTGAATTTAACATGTGTATAACTCAACTAGAATAAAATTGTGTTGTACCCAGCCAATGTGGTTCTTGGAAAATCACTGAGGAGGTTGGGGGTGGGAGGGCTTTTAACCTCTTTTGCTTTCTGTCCCTACAGAGGAAATGGGATTTCTCCTACGGTGCTCTCATGTGGACTCTTGGAAACATCGTTACGGTAAGACTAACTCCGGTTTTTAGAAGTCGGAGTCAGTCCATTTTATACTAACTCCGACTCCTTAGCCCCACCAGAGACAGCCATTGCACAGTACATGGCAGGGACACATTTATATGATTATTTTAGCATCAGCACATGTTTTTTAAACCCATCCAATTGTGGACCTTATTAATATTTCAAGATCTATTGATTAAAATTAACTTTAAAATTAGCTTTGTGGGAAAAGCCCTTTAACATCAAACCTAGTTTACTCAACAGTTATCTAGTGTCTTTCACAGTGATATGTGATGCAGGTAAGTATTGGACACTTGTCCAATTCTAATTAAAAGGCCAGGTGCTTAGTACTAGCAGCTCATACATGAGTACTGCTAAAAGGCCCATCGGCACAACCTCAACCGTACCTGTAGCCTCTAAATGTGGATAACTCCTTTAACCCCTTTACAACCAATAACGTACATAGCTTGTCATGAGGATGTCAGTTCCCGCACCATGACTTTCTATGTACGTCATGACTTTGTTTACATGCAGTAATAGTTCACACAGTGACGGGTTCGTGCTGACAGCTGAGCAGCACGGGAAGAGGTGCGGCAGTCTACTCAGATGACCCAGCTGCCGGCAGTGGAGTCACTTGAGTTTACTGCTGATTGGAGCCCTAAGTGACTCAGTGAATAAAGTCACTGCTTCTCGCGGCAGTCAGTGTGATTGCAGAGTCTGCAGGGAGAGGATGCTTTTGTTCCCGCTCTGCAGAATCTGGATGTAGCAGACGTGAGTGAGCTTTGTGGTGCCATCGTTGTGGATTATGATCGGAGGGCTTTGTGTGGGGTAATAATAGATTGGAAAATTTAGGTTTGTCTGTCTGATTTATTTCAAATAAAGGATTTTTCACGGTCTTATTTTTTTATTTTTTTTAACTACCGTATATACTCGCGTATAAGCCGAGTTTTTCAGCCCAAAAATTGGGCTGAAAAGTACCCCCCTCGGCTTATACGCGAGTCAGTGCGGGGGCTGCTGTATATAGCGGTATAAAGCAGCCCCCACATCCCCAGTAATGCAGGGCCCCCCCCCTCATGCTCCGGTCACCTGTAAAGCAAGTTATACTTATCAGTGCCCGCTGCCGTCCGCGCCCGCATCTGCCGACATCGCGATCCTCCATCTTCATGCATCTTCTTCCTGCTTCTGTGCGCGTCGCAGGCAATGACGTCATTACCGGCGACGCGCACAGGAAACAGGAAGAAGTCGCATGAAGACTGAGGATCGGGATGTCGGCAGATGCGGGCGCGGACGGCAGCGGGCACTGATAAGTATAATTTGCTTTACAGGTGACCGGAGCATGAGGGGGGGGCCCTGCATTACTGGGGCTGCCTGTATACTACCACTGGGGCTGCTGTATATAGGGGCCCTGCATTACTGGGGCTGCAATACCACTGGGGCTGCTGTATATAGGGGCTGCAATACCACTGGGGCTGCAATACCACTGGGACTGCTGTATATAGGGGCCCTGCATTACTGGGGCTGCAATACCACTGGGGCTGCAATACCACTGGGGCTGCAATACCACTGGCGCTGCTGTATATAGGGGCTGCAATACCACTGGGGCTGCAATACCACTGGGGGCGCTGTATATAGGGGCTGCTGTATACACCACTGGGGCTGCAATACCACTGGGGCTGCTGTATATAGGGGCTGCAATACCACTGGGGCTGCTGTATATACCACTGGGGCCTGCTGTATATCATACTGCTGGGGCCTGTATACCACTGCTGGGGGCTGTATACCTGTGCTGGGGTCCACCCTCGGCTTATACGCGAGTCAATAGATTTTCCCAGGTTTTGGGGGCAAAAGTAGGGGGGTCGGCTTATACACGGGTCGGCTTATACACGAGTATATACGGTATTTCCTCACAAGAGAGTTAATAGATGGGTCTCGGATTCCTGCCATTTTCAATCTAGGCTTAATGACAAGCTATCAATCATCAGCTGTCATTGACCCCTTCTATCACCCTGATGCCACCACACCAGGGCTTTGGGAAGAGCCAGGTAAAGCTCTTCTAATGAATGCACCAATTTCTGGGGCAGCTGTGCCCTGCTTTTCTTTAGCCTGGGGGGCCAAATAACTATGGGCTTGGTACACTGAGAATGCCAGCCCCCAGCTGCCTGGGTTTTTCCTCGGCTGGCAATCAAAAATAGGGCGAAGCCCACGTATTTTTTTCAACTTATTTAAATATTTTTTTTTCAACCACTTCACCACCCGGGAATTTTTCGTTTTCGTTTTTTGCTCTCTTGCTTCCAAGAGCCATAACTTTTTTTTATTTTTTCGGTAATATAGACATATGAGGGCTTGTTTTTTGCAGGACAAGTTGAACTTTCTGATGCAATCATTTATTTTACCATATAGTGTACAGAAAAATGGGAACAAAATTCCAAATGCGGTGAAATTGCAAAAAAAAGTGCAATTAAATGTTTGTTTTTTTGTTTTTTTATTTGCCATGATCACTATATGGTAAAACTGATGAGACGGTGTGATGCCTCAGGTTGGTACGAGTTCGTACATACCAAACATGTATACCTTTACTAGTATCTAAGTGGTGAAAAAAATTCAGAAGTTTGAAAAAGAAAAAAAAGAATTACACTTTTTGTGCCATGTTCTGAAAGTCATTAGTGTTCTCATTTTTCAGAATCAGGGGCTGTGTGAAGGCTTATTGTTTTTGTCTTTAGTTGACGTTTGTAATTATTCCATTTTTGGGTTGATGCGCTGTTTTGATCGCCCGGTATTGCTTTTTATAGCAAATTTACAGTTACCAAAAAACATAATTTTGGCGTTTGGACCTTTTTTCCGTTACACAGTTTACGGCTCTCATTAATTGATTTTATATCTTGATATATCTTTATATCTTGAATAATTGAATTTTTCAATTATTTATTTTTACACTAATGAGATGTCAGTTAATGGGTGAGGGGCACAACAGCCAATCACAGACGCTGTCAGAGAGAGTCGGCGAATGTGATTGGCTATTGGAGTGTCCTACAAAACAGCCCATACATTCTAGCATTTACCTTGAACAGTAGATGCTAGAATGTATGGTATGTTTCTAGGTTACGCGAACAGCCAATCACAGACGCCCACTCTCTATGACAACAGCATCTGTGATTAGCTGTTGCGCCCCTCACCAATGAGTAATCAGGAAGTTAATGAGTGGCCCTGGAAATACAAGCACACAGACCCTGATAAGTATGAGCTCATGTTTAATCAATGTTTTCTTTCTTTTTACAGCTCCCCAGCCGCCATTTCATAACTTTAAAGTTTGGGGTTTGGACTCCATTTTGAATCATGTTCGGTCTAGAACTCAAACTTTCAAAAAAGTCCGCTCGGGTCCATCGAACTCTTAACATCGGCAGGTTCACCCATCACTAGTATAGTCAAATATGGGGTATTGCCACATTCAGCATAAACTGTCTAGTAATTATACTGTTATTTTTATTTATTTCCCCTTTTGAAAATGTAAAATTTGGGGTTAAAACAATATTTTATTAGTAAATACGTAATTTTTTTTCTTCACTGTCCAATGGTATAACGTTTTGTGACACACTTGAGATGTAAATATGATCACTGCAACCCTAGATAAGTTTCTTGAGTGCAGTTTGTAAAATGGGGTCACTTGTTGGGGATTTCTGCTGTTCTGGAACCTTATAGGCTCTGCCAAATCTGCGCACTTATATGGGGCTCCTTCCCTTCTGAGCTTTGCACTGTGCCTGAAATGTAGTTTTCTGATCATATATTTGGTATTGCTGTACTCGTTAGAAATTGCATAATAAATAATGTGGTCCATTTTCTCCTGTAACTCTTGTTAAAAAAAATAATGTTGTGCCTTCAGCATAATTTTCGTTGAAAAAAGGTAATGTTTAATTTTCACAGCCCAATATTATAAAATTCTTTGAAGCACCAATATGTTCAAGATGTTCACCACAGATCTAGACTAATTCCTTGAGGGTTCTAGTTTCCAAATTGGGGTCTCTTGTTTTCATTGTTTTGGCACATCATGGGTTCTACAAATGTGACATGGCATCTGCTAACGATTCCAGACAGGTTTTGTGTTCTAAAAGGTGAATGTCGCCCCTTCTCTTCCAAGCCCTGCTGTACACCCAAGTTTTCCACCAACATATCTGTGTGCTCAGGAGAAATTGCACAACAAATTCTATGGTGCAATTTTCTATTTTATCCTTGTGAAATTGCTAAATTTGGTCCTAATACAACATTTTTTTGGAAAAAGTAAAATATTCATTTTTTTTCCTTACACATTGCTTTAGTTCTTGTGAAGCACTTAATAAACTTTTTGGATGTGGTTTTGAGAAGTGTGAGGGGTGCAGTTTTTAGAATGGTGTTACTTTTAGGTATTTTCTATTACATAGGTCTCGCATAGTCTCTTCAAATGTGATGAGATTCCTAAAAAATTAGAAATTGCTGAGAAGCTTTTCACCCTTGCAACTTCATGTCCTTACATCGGACAGCCACAGATTGAAGCAAATTGCAATGTGAAACCAGCCTAAGGCCTCGATTTCTCTTGTGTTTTAAACAGTTGAATGCAATCCGATAAAACATTGGATTGCATTCGAACTATTGTAAATCAATCAAACTGTTTCCATCTACTATTTTTTCCTCAGCCAAAATTGTGCTGAGGAAAAACTAGCATCATGCTGCATTTGGCAGTGAGTCACGGATCACATGCAGGCATACAAATGTATGGGTGTGTGTTAAACATCACAATTCAGTCGGATGTCACCCAACTGACTTGTAATATGCGCTGAGGCCAGCAATGCAGAAGATGGAGATATTAATCTCTCCCTCTGCTCTGCAGCTGTTATCTGATTGCAGGATCAGATCGCAGCATACTGACTCTCCCCACCCGCTCACAGTAAAGCAGGAGCCAAGGGTCATTAGCCTATTGCATCTGATGCTCACACATTGGATGCCATATGCTGGTGAAAACCCAGCCTAAACCTCATTCCTCTTTCAAACATCAGACAGAGCAGGTAGGTAACTGAGCTCGGCATAGGATTCCTGAATGGTCTAAAGGTACCTTTACACGCAGCAACCTTTCTAGGAATTTCACTGGCAACGTACTGGTTGCAGTGAAATCATGGACACATGATTCCATTTGTACACAGCAACAAAATAGAACAATGTGTCCATGATTTCACTGCAACCAGTAAGTTGCCAGTGAAATTGCTAGAAATGTTGCCGCGTGTGAAGGTACCCTAACAGGTAAAAATAATACATCTTGCCTTTTTTTGTGGACAGAACTTTGATTTATATTTATCATGTGCACTTAGGTGATATAAACTTGGATAGAAAACCTGTCAGTATTTTTTTTTTTTATAATGTTAGAAATCCCAAGAAGAGTAGTAAAATAATAGAATATGGTAGATTTTATTTGTAGAAGACATTACTAGTGGATCCATCTTATTAGACTACACCACTGGGGAATTTATAGGGGCAGTTCTCTGTATGGAAGGTTTGAGCAGTGTAGAGTTTTTAAATTGTGCTGTTTAAGGCTGCTTTCACATCAGCGGTTTTCGCTGATCGTGGCAGTTGCAGTGAAAAAAACCGCAACTGCCGCGTTTACCGCATAACGGCCGCACTTGCGGTTCACTTGCGGCAAGCCCCATGCAATGTCTATGGGGCTTGCGGCAAGTGCGGTACAGTTGCGGTTTCGGTACTTGCGGCAGGTGCGGCCGCGAAAAAAACTGCGGTATGCCGCGGTTTTTTTTGCTGTCCCACCTGCTGTAAGTGCCGAAACCGCACCTGCCGCACACTTACCGCTAGCTCCATAGACAATGTATGGGGCTTGCCGCAAGTGTGCGGCTGTTATGCGGTAATCGCAGCAGTTGCGTTTTTTTCACTGCAACTGCCACGATCAGCGAAAACCTCTGATATGAAAGCAGCCTTATTTGTATTTTCCACAACACCTGCAGCTACTCAGTGTATGGATGATTTACGTTCATGTCCAAACGTTTCATAACAATCTTGGGCTTTGTTCACATGCATAAGGTTTTCTTGCAGCACAACCTTATGGGTCACTCAAGGTTTCTCCTGACTCCAGATTTCTTGGCAGGAGGAAACTTGCATTTTTTGCTGTGGGGGTTTCCATAGTGTTTTGTGCATTTTTTTTGTGCGCTTTTTTTTTTTTTTGTTTCGTTGTTGCTGTGTTTTTTTCTGCATTTTTGGCCATAGAACCATGCCAAAAATGCAGAAATGAATTACATTGTTTTGGTTTTTTTAAGGTTGAAGGAAGACTTTAAGTCCATCTAGTTCAACCCATAGCCTAACATGTTGGTCCAGAGGAAGGCACAAAAAAACCCATGTGGAGTGCTCATTCTTTCCAAAAGGCAGCGAAACCTGTGGTGTTTACACTTTCTGCACAGAAGTAAAACCAATGTGTGTGGACAGCATTTCACTGAATCATGTAGGTTTTGTTGGAAACCAAAAATGCAGGTTTAGATTATCATAGATGAGCATAAAACCAAAGTAATACCTGACCCCAAAAACACTGTAAAAATTCTCTGTGTGAACATAGCCTTAATCTTCTTGCTGCTCTGTATCATGAATGATTTTTTTTCTTTGCTTGTTTTGGAGAAGGCCAACTGCACCATAGATGTGATAATCAGAGAATGCTGATTAGAGGTACATTTAAGGCCCAGTCACACATAACGACCGCTCGAGCGATCCCGACGTCGATATCGACCTGCCGAGATCGCTGGAGCGTCGTTACCTGATCGCTGGGGAGATGTCAAACAGGCAGATCTCCCCAGCGATCAGGGCCATGAGAGCCACCTCCCACTTTGCTGAAGGCGATGTCAGCATCCTCCCTGGTTAGGGCTGCCTTACAGGCAGCTCTAAGCAGGGAGAACGCTGGTAACTATGATAAACAGCGGGTATCCAGGCAGCGCGTGCTGCCTGGATACCCGGTGTTTATCATAGTTACCAGCGTTCTCCCTTCTTACAGGCAGCGCTAAGCAGGGAGGACGCTGGTAACCATGGTAAACACCGGGTATCTAGGCAGCGCGCGCTGCCTAGATACCCATTGTTTACCACGGTTAGCAGCCAGTGAGGTCACTGATCGCTGGTTTCTCGCTGTCACACGCAGCGATGCGTGCTGACCAGCGGGAAATCAACGATCAAAAAATTACCACAGCACTTTGCAGTGATCAGCGACCTCACAGCAGGGGGCTGATCGCTGCTAGATGTCACACAGAACGACATCGCTGGAGAGATCGTTGTAACGTCACAGTTACAACGATCTCTCTAACAATATCGTTATGTGAGACAGGGCCTTTACAGTGCAAGATTATCGTTATCTGGCTTTCCTAGTAGCACTCATTTCACAATAATCTTGCAGTGTTAACAGGCAGTGCATCTTTTTGTGTAAACAGAACCTGTGCTGCTGATAACAATGGAAGCCAGTATGTGTGCTGAATGATATATTAGTGCATATCTGAATCGGGGTTGGCCTTTAAAAACAGGCTATTAAACAATCTCTGATTGCTAACGTTGCAGGTCAGAGATTACCGCCATGCATCTGACAGTGTAAATGCCCTTTTAGTTATTATATATTGTTATTATATATAACATATTATGACTTCATTGTGTAAACACCCTTTTCTAAAGTTCATTTCCCCCTTTTTGCCTTTTCCTCAGGCTTTTTCAGTTGGACTTGGGACCGCCTAAATCTTTGGAAGAAAGAAGTCCAGATACTCCTGAATATTGGAAACTTGTACGAAAGTTGCATATGTGGAGAAACAATCGTCTAGCCAAAACCAAACCATTCAAATAATCAGTGTGTTTTTAAAATGAAAAAAACTTCAGAAAAACCCAAATAAATTATTTCTTTGTTTCAAGTGTTCAGTTAACTTTTCATAATTAATAGAACTAAAACGGTACATTTGAGAAGTATGTCTTCTATGAAGAAAGGAAAAATGGTATGTGTAACAGACATGGAATGTGCTCTTAACTTATTATGGGACTGACGCTATCGCTAAGACTCCCGTCGTCATGATGTTCAAGCCTAATTAATTCCAGTTTGTTAAACCTGAATGGAAAGGGGGTCACTTATCTACCCCTGTTTACACTCCTAATAGGCTATGATTTACAAGCTTAACTTGGACTTCTATGCATGCATGTAAGTGCATTGTCCTTCCCAGTCATAGGTTGCCAGGTGCTTTGTCACTCATTAAAATCATTAGGAGATGTATCTGAGGTGTACAGATGATCAGGAATGTCAGTGAAAATCTGTAATGACAGAGTAAATTCAACCCTTAGTTTACTCATCCATGCTTTGGGAGTAGTTTTACATCTTAAAAACAGAAAACAGTCTGGATTTTGCTTTTTACCAGATAGTACATACATATTGCATGAAACAATACTTTAAATTTTCTGTCATTGAAAAAAAAGCTTTGGAAAAACATCTAAAAGATGATATTTTTGTATCCCGGTAATCTTGCTGTATCCAAATTTAAAGCTGCAGGAGCTCCCAAATTTCTTGTACAATATTTAGACCATTCAGACAGACTTTAAAGTGTGCTGTTCGTACCAAACACATAAGTTACAATAAATTTCAGGGTTTAGAGATTGTGTGCTTAATGTACAGAAATCACTGGAGCCAGCATCACTGTGCTTGGCTACATTATGTGCTCGGACCAGTGCAATCTGTTTGCAGTGTTTAAACCGCTAGCACTAGGGGTAAAATTAGAGTTATTTTATGTAGTGTGTACAAAAAAGAAAATGACAAAACCCCCCTCTCTCTCTCCCCTGGAAGTGCTTTTTTGTGGCTGGCTGTATGTGGGCGGAAAGCCGAACTACCCAATCATTGACTTCCAACGAGGTTAGGTAAAAAGTCCAGCTGGAAGCCTCAGAGCCCGAACTTCCACATGTCCACTCATTTCTATTTGTAAAGTTATTACATTTTGCGGTAGATGGGATATCTTCATTAATCAGTAACAGTTTATTATTGGTGGTTTCTGATGAGCTTTCTATAGGTCAGATTGGCTGCCAAGTCTTATCTATGGTCTGAATATGTTCCTTGGCCTTCATCCGAAGAGCAGCAATGCTGGAGCTCCTTTGGTCTAACTCGTCTAGGGGAAACTTGTCCACAAAGCTGCCCATGCACTGGTAAGGACCACTGCTTAGAGGCTGTATAGATGTCATTGGAGGTGCACTATTGAGGAAAGTGTGGCCAGTGTATGGTGACTGAAGATTTTGGGAAGGAGATATAAATCCAGGCATGCTGTGCACAGTAGTTGCTGCCGATATGGGGGATGTGAGCCATGGATCCAAAGGTAAAGAGCTTAATGGTCCAACACTTGTGGTTATAGGTGTCCTTGAAAATGAGAGCAGTTGGGAATCATGAATCTTTGCCGAGGAAGTCTCCAACTTCTCCTGTCGTCTCCATTTAGCCCTTCTGTTCTGGAACCAAACCTGTACCAGAAAAGAAACAGGGATTTGTCAGGGATTGGTAGGCATCATTCTATATACAAGTGTAGTGGCAGGTGTTATTGAGGAAGAGCAAGATATCTGCTGCATTAGGATGAGTGCAATTAGCATTGCTGGGACCAGATCCCTGATAATGATGATTCCATTAACGGCTCAAAGTGTCTGCTAATAGGATAGAGCAATTTATGGATTAGGAGAGGGTGAAAAAGCGCATAGGGTAATAAGGAGAAATGCAGTGTCAATTAAACTGTACACGTGGGCAGAAGCGTTTGCAGGAGCTATTTTACTAAAAACGGAAACTAATTTTTGCATAGCGCTAATAATCAGCTGTGTGTTTAGAGAATTGGCACTGGAATTAGCGGGGAAAGATTTTAAATTAAGGTGTATATATATCTACTGTCCCAAACGAACAGCTGTGTTAAGGTGTTTTGCTTATAAGCTGCATTGGTGGTGGTGTTTTTTTAAATTTTATTTCCACTTTCTTACTGGAATGTCGTAATCGTGTTTGCTTAGGTCAGGGGCGGATAACTCTAGGCTTCGAGGGCTGCCAACACTGCATGTTTTCAGGATTTCATTAGTTTTACACAGGGGTTGGAATCATCACTAGTGCAGATGATTATATTATCACCTGTTCAGTACTTAGGAAAGCCTGAAAACATGACCTGTTAGCGGCCCTCGCGGCCTGGAGTTCCCCACCCCTGGTCTAGGTCATCCTGAGTAGGGGTCTACTCGCCCTTCATTAGCAAAGTATGTTTCGCGTGCACTGGACACATTTCTCTACATTAAGGGAAAATCTATATTTCTAGCCTATACAACTGAAAAGCATACAAATGAATGTAACCCAATTATATATATATATATATATATATATATATATATATATATATATATATATATATATATATATAGCCCAGTATAACTTTTTTTTTTTTTGTAGTTTAACGCTTGCTTGATTCCAAATTTCTAGAAAGCAAATTACAAGTTATGCAGATATTTATAAGCTGTATAGTTGTTTCAAGGATACTTTGCATCTTTCAGGCCCATAGGGGTTTGCAAATGAACTATGAATAGACCATTAGACTGGGTTTACATAGTGGTCTCCTAGTGCTCAACACAGAATGCTATTATGCCCACTTAAATGACACACAGTGCCAGAAAGGAAAGAAAGAGTCCCAAGTTACACTTTTTAGCTTATTGAAGTCAATAGCCATGAAGGTGGAACTCCAGAAAATAGTTGTTTTTTTTGTTTTTGTTTTTCTTGGATATCAGACAGAAGCCCCCAACAGTATGCTGAGTAGTGCAGAGAATATGATTTAAACTTGGCTGAAATGTTTAATTATGACACATTTGCAGATCTGTATAGCCATTGACTTCAATGTTTGAGTACCCTTCCAGCTGTCAGTCTTTTGAGCTGCATATAGTAGATTCTACTAGGATGGAGTGGGAAAGAGTGCTAATCCATATAGTTTTAGTGCATGAAAGAAACAGAAAATGCTTTTTTTATATTGGCTATATCAATTAGTCTTTCGTTAGTTGTTCAAATTTCATGAAACAAAATATATATTTTTATTTATTTATATTTTACTTTTACAGCATATTGATCCGTTCACGATCTATGACATACATGTTCATCATTAGTCGCCTACCACTCTTTGATGCGAGCTCACGCTGTGAGCCTGCAGCATCCCTTGCACATCTCAGCTCATCTCATCACCTGAGATGTGTATCTAACAGCGGAGATCTGATCGCCACTGTTAACTATTTGGATCGCGCTGTCATTTACTGACAGCGTGATCCAAAGCCCCGCAGCAGGGGATCTCACTGTTCCCTGCCATGATCGAAGATCCCGTGAGATCTTTCTGTTACCTGGAAACCCTGGGGGCCTATGATGACCCTAAAATCTGTCCCAATTCACTTTCTATGGATGGCTGGCAAGGGCCGGTATCCACAGACAGTGATCACTTTCCCTATGAACTGAAGTACTGCAGCTCATCAGTACATACGACAAGCGATCGCAGTGTGCATCACTGAGGCTCTCTAGGGGCCAGTGTAAAATAAAGAAAATAAAGTTTTTAAAGACATTTAAAAAACACAGAAGTACAAATCACCCCCTTTTACCCAATTCAAAATAAAACTATAAAAAATTTAAAAAATATACACATACTTAGTATCGCCATGTTCAGAAATGCCCGATGTATCAAAATCGAAAATAAATTAATCTGGTCCATAAACTGCATAACGGAAAAAAGTCCAAGCGCCAAAATAGTTTTTTTGGGTCGTCACAACATTGCAATAATAGGCGATCAAAACAGCACATCTACCCAAAAATTGTATCATTAGAAATATCAGCTCAAGCTGCAAAAAATAAGTCATCACACAACCCCAGATCCTGAACATTGAGAATGCTATGGGTTGCAGAATATGGTGGAAAAATGCAATTCTTTTTCTTTAAAAACATCTGCATTTTTTTCACCACTTAGATAACAGTAAGTGTATACATTTTTCGCATCTACAAACTCGTATCGATGGCGAGGCATCAAACCAACATGCCAGTTTTATCATATATTTAACATGGTGAATAAAAAAATAAAAAAAAAGTGTAATTGCATTTTTTTTTTGCAATTTCATCGCACTTGGAATTTTTTCTTATTTTCCTGTACACTATATGGTAAACTAAATGATTTCATCTGAAAGTACAGCTCGTCCCGCAAAAAAACAAGCTGTCATACGTCTATGTAAGGTTATGGCTCTTGGAAAAGGGGAGGGATAAACAGAAAATGGGGCGAAGAGGCTAAAAAAAACTTTAGACATTATGGGCATTCTTATGGTTTGCATGAGCAAAGTTTACTCTTGATCTTAATTTTCCATGCAATTAGGTTACAAAATGAACAATATTAACCCCTCCGCCCATCCAACCCTCACACTCCTCTTCATGATTTTGCACCTGTCTCACCTGTACACGAACTTCTGGAAGGCTGACTTTCATGGCCAGTTCCTCCCGGCTATATACATCGGGGTAGTGGGAACGTTCAAATGCACGTTCTAACTCGTGAAGCTGGTAGGTGGTGAAAGTTGTTCGGTTTCTGCGATGCTTTTTTTTAGGGAGTTCATCTTCTTCCCCTTCATGGGGAGATAATGTTGGTGTGTTGTCACCTCTTAGGTCACAGAGGTCTCCTTCACATTTGTCTATAAACATCCTAAATGCTGGAAAACAAGAAGGTTGAACAATTCCACAAACCAGCCCTTTTTGTAAAGCATAAAATCTTGTGCAACACACTTAAATGAAACTCAAGATGTCTTGCCAGATTGCTGCATATGTATTGGGATTTCTACAGTATTTTTTTTTTTTTTTTTTTTGTAAATATATCTTTATTGAAAGAAATTTTTAAATTAAAGAATGTACACATAGTACAGTAAAACAAATAGAACAATAAAATTCCTTTGGAGAATGGTACATAGAAAGTTAATAGACCGCAAACCTTATAGTTAAATTCTAGGTAGTACTGGTCTCAGAAAGTCTCTCCCAGGTATAAAGGGGAATTCCCCTTTTAATGTTCAAAGAACCATAAGGTTAGGTTCCATCTCTAAACAAATGAAACCAAAAATTATAACATATAGTGAGGAAAAAGTTAGTATTGAATCATATACAAACAATTTGTAACTCGCGTCAGTCCAACGGGAAGGAGAGGGAGAAAATATCAAAGTGATATTACAAGAATCTTGAGAAAAGGAATAAGAAAGAGAAAGAAAAGAAATCATATATAGGAGAAATCGAAAATGAAGTAGTAGTACAAAAAGTGAGTGAGGTTTATGAGGGAAAAAATTAGAATGTAATGGGTCAGTATTTTTTAAAAAAGGAACTGAAAGCATTTTAATCATAAAAATGTTCACCCATAATTTTCATGCACCTGGAGTACAGCAGTCATAAAAGTGTAAATTTGTAGACGTGACTCAGCGGAAAAGTCATAGTATTATTCCCTCGTACATAAAATATGTTTAGATATGACAGAATAGCATGTGTCCCAAATATGACGTAGGGTGGGGATACTGACAAGGGGAGCACTCATGCTGCTGTTAGCTCATGGTATGACAAGCTAAGCTCCTTAGCCGAAGATCTGCTTCACTGTTGAGGGATTAGTAGGGTTTTTCGTTGTGTTACAACTTTACAAACAACAACATAGATGGTTTCCAGAAGGATACACCTCAAAAGAGATCAGATTGATCAAAACAATGTAACATTGTGTTGGCTGCAGAAATTGTGCGTTACCCTTTTCAGTATTGAAAAAAAGATGCCAAATTTTTTTGGGAAAAAATTGTGCAAATTCTAATTTGTATAAGAAGCTTCACTTTGGGCACTTGTCTGTATCACACGTTCAGAGGAGGATATCTTACTTCTTATGTTATGTTCTCCCGGTGTCATTTTATTTTATTTCTATTTAGTTGGCAAATATGCACCTTGGATGGAGGGGGAAAAAATACTTGTTTTTAGCTTGTCAATATCATACTGGTGTCTATAATTATAATATTGCCAAAAATTAAATAGACTATTAGAAATATTTTGGTAGAAATGTTTGGTTTCCAGTTTGCAGTGCTACAACCTCTAGTGCTACTTATTCACTTAATAGATGATAAGTGTAATATCGGGTATGGATTCTGCTGACCACATTTTGGCATTTGTATCCTAACTGACATAGAGCGCTCATGATTCTAGTGAACCATGAAACCCTATAGTGATCCAACCATGCTCTATGTGAGATTTGGAAATTGTGGCCATAATCTATGAATGTAGAAATTATAAGTAGCACAGTAATATGACATCCACAGTGAAACCAGATACATGACTCTTATAACACAATTTCCATTATAATTCCCTTTCAATAAATAACTTTGTTTTCTACAGAAGATATGTATTCAGATGCTACAAAAAAATCTGCTGAATTTCTCTGTAGAGACAAACATTTTTGTCAAATAAATTCTTCATACTTAATGCTTATTTTAAAATGTGCCACTATTAACTATAGTAGGTTTGTTTTTGTTTGTGTTTTTTTTAATTTCTGTACCAAACCCACATCATGAATTCCCATGGCAGATGCTAAGGTTCTCAATGGGAATTATGTTTCACAAGCATTACAAGATTTACTCTACACTGAAAAAGTGTACTAGGGCTTCTGTTATTTAAGGGCAATGTCCAAACACCCCATCTCATTAGGATTGTCTTTCTATATCTTTCTGTATCCCTCTGTCATTATTACACTAAAAATATCACCTTGCATTCAATCTGCAGAAGTTGCTGTGGAGCATTTAACTACTGCAGAGGCCTTCAGTTGGAGATATTGGGAGCATTCTACCGTTAAAGAGAAGTCCTATTCTGATAGATATAAAAGTGTCTCCAATGCAAAATCTGTCTCTCACAAATCATGTATCTAAACAGTATATGAAGTTATGCTCATTTTACCTGTTTAAGCTACTTTTGTATTGTGCCCGTGCTTCCACTGGTAAGGTTACCTGGCCGTGTCTCTTCTTGCTGCACTTAACTGCTAACAAACAAACAGATCAGTCCCAAAATAAGATCCAGGCTTTGGAGGTTTAAGCAGTGTTGGCTGGGAAGGGGGGCCAGCTTCAGTCTGGGATGAAGAACGCCAAGGAGATGAATTCTTGGTGAAATCTTCACAGATGTCCACAAGACTGAAGCAAGATTCCTCAGCCGTAGGGATTACATGACTTTATTAAAGGGTCACCTCCCCCTTCTAATGATTGGCACTGCCCAAGGGATATAGCGAGAAGTGCAAAGGGAGGGAAGAATTATTTTTTTTATCGATTTTATAGAGCTGCTATACAGATTCACTAGTGTCTCAATATGGTATAGAAGTTTTCATTTAATAGTCCATTGTCAGAATTATAGGACTGAAATGAAGGCAATAATCTCAAATTGTTCACTGAATGTTTTTGACAGCATTGTGTTTTAACAATGACAAGTTCAGCATACATAAATTTAGCTTGTATAACCTAAATGAGAACAGTTGGTTTATACTGCCCACCATGTAAGGCTACGTTCCCACAATGAGTTTTTAATGTTGCAGAATTTCTGCACCTCTTAGGTAAATTGTTACTTATGGGGTTTTTTACATTTCTTTTTGAAATAGCTTTTTTTGTCTTTTCTTAGGAATGTATGTCATGTTTCAAATAAAGCTGCTTTGTTTTTGCTACTCCATGGTATTTGGCATTGCAAATTTAATTGCTATACCTATATGTGGATTACTTGGATTTTTATTGCATTTCTGCATTGGAAACAAATTAGAAACACATATGTTTTTACCTGCGAATTTTCTGAATGTTGTGCAAGTCTATGGGGAAAATCTGCAAACAACAATCAGTTGTACCACCAGAAAAAATAATGTGTTGTCAATTTTAAACGCACACCGCAGTTCAGCTTACCCTACTTAAAAGAAAAAAGCAAAGCACGTTGGGCACAAGATTTTAAAAAATCCCATCCACTATAAGGTCTGGGTAATTAGCTATCTTCCTCATGGAGAGGAATCTGCCTTCCAGCATAAGGAGACAGATAAGCTGATAAGGAGACTTATAGCCGCAATGCTCCTCTGGGAAATATGCAAATTGTCACTTCAGTGAGGAAGTGAAAAACTCTAATTCCACCCAATAAGGGTAGCAATCTTTGCAGTCATAATCGACTCTTTAACAAGCCTTTTAATATGACCAAGGATTTGTGCCAGATCAGAACCCTAAACTGCAGACGCTGCGTTTCGGGGTGACTGCCCCTCATCAGTGCAGTGTGTGGGAATTCTGATCTGACTGTGTGAGAGGCTAAGACAAGGTCTGGGGAATTAGCTATCTTCCTCATGGAGAGGAAAGGTGGCGCTAGAGTTCATCCACTTCCTCACTGAAGTGACAATTTGCATATTTCCCAGAGGAGCATTGCAGCTATAAGTCTCCTTATCTGCTTATCTGTCTCCTTATAGCGGCAGGCAGATTCCTCTCCATGAGGAAGATGGCTAGTTCCCCAGACCTCATCATCATTGCGACCCGTTGAAGCATGAGACCGTGCGAAACGGCCCATTGTTGGACCCCCATCCTCCCTCCACTACCCCTGAAAAACTGCCTGTTTTTATGAAATAAACCATAAAGAAACACTGCTGAAACCTGCCCGGTGAGTTACTGCCATTCTCTGGATGAATATTCTGTGTAACGCTATCTCTAACCTGGAAGTGCACCCTGGGACAGGAAATCCAGCAGAGCTGTGAGGAGAAACCTGCGTGCCCCTGAAAGAAGGGACAGGAAAGCTCTGTGTCGACTCGCTGGTGCCCAGCTGCCCTGAAGTAAGTCTCATCTTAGCCTCTCACACAGCCAGATCAGAATTCCCACACACTGCACTGATGAGGGGCAGTCACCCTGAAACGCAACGTCTGCAGTTTGGGGTTCTGATCTGGCACAAATCCTTGGTCATATTAAAAGGCTTGTTAAAGAGTCGATTATGACTTTCAGGATTGCTACCTAAAGGTGGAGCTAGAGTTTGTCCACTTCGTCACTGAAGTGACAATTTGCATCCACTATAAGGCACTTTATTTTTTTGTGCAGTGAAAATACACAATGTCAAAAACTGACTGTGGGAACCTAACCTGAATAATATCATCATGTAATTGAATACAGTATTATGAAGGCATATATCCCCTCAGGGCATATATTTAACAAATCCACTGCTTTTAATAGAGCCAACATTGTGAATGCGTTTTCATGAAACTTATCTGCTGCATATTTCAGTACAGAGCAAAATGTGAAATGTGTGGATAATTTTCAGGATTTCTGCAACTGAATCAGCACCGATTATCCACATCCAGTGCATTCACAGGTGAACAATTTGAAAAAGGTTATTCTAAATGAAATTACACAAATTGCAAATTAAATACAAATTTTACAAATGGTTTCTATTTCACACGCTAATGAATTAATACACATTCCCATGCCCTATTTTATTGCATAGGTGGTTTGTTTTGTTTTTTGCATTTGTTCCACAAATCTTTTTTTCTAATTTTATTTTTGTCTGTCACTGACCTAAATCCTCCACAAAAATATTATTTTTTATTTATTTTTTTCAATTTACATTTTGCTGTTTTGTATCAGGAAAGAGTTTATTATACTGCAGAATTCCAAACGGGACTTTTCCTATGCGCTGTATTCCCTTAATAGGATTGTCTCTATCAAAAACTTTTTTCTATATGCTTTGTTAGGGAACAGTCAGATGGTTTTGATACACAGTGTCAAAAATTTAGTTTGGGAATATACTATATTAACCCCTTTACTACTTTTACGATTTTCCTATTTTTGCGATTTCCCTATTCCTTCCCCTTTTTCCAAGAGCCAAAGCCTATTTATTTTTTAGTCCCCATAGCCATAAGAGGGCTTCTTTTTTGTGGGATGAGTTGTAACTTTGAACTGGTTCATTCATTTATTATGTGTTGCACTGGAAAGCAATAAAAAAAAATTCTAAGTGAATTGAAATGGCAAAGAAAAAAAAGTTCAACTTCACAAATCGTGTGGGGGTGCATTGGCGTACAGGCGAGCTCAGGAGCATGTGCAGTGTGTACACCGAAGCCGGCCTGTACACCCAATAATCCCCCCACAATGCACCAGACCAGAAATTAAGATAAAAAAGGAGGGGGAACAAGAGGCGCAATAGTGCCCTATCAATGTGGCACTGAGTATGTAAGCGGTGAAAATAGGGATTCACTCACCTGGGGCAGTTGTGTAACCCACAACTGGCTTGAAGGCGTTAAATGAAGATTATTACCAGATAGCCGCTGCAGGACTTCCACCGTCCACACAAGTGTGGAGATACATCAGATGATAGTGAAAAAATGGTGTGTCACAGTCCGCGCTGCCACGATCATCCACTCCAAAGAAAACACGTGAAGATGGAACTTCCACGAAATACTTTATTTCCTCCTGCCTCCTACGCGTTTCGGTGCCCTCCTAGCACCTTCCTCAGGGATCCCTGAGGAAGGTGCCAGGAGGGCACCGAAACGCGTAGGAGGCAGGAGGAAATACTTTATTTCGTGGAAGTTCCATCTTCACGTGTTTTCTTTGGAGTGGATGATCGTGGCAGCGCGGACTGTGACACACCATTTTTTCCCTATCATCTGACCAGACCAGAAATGACACACAGACGACACATCATACCCTGACGGAGGAGTCTTGAATTTTGATTTGGAACCACGCTTCAGAATGAATGATCACACCCACCAGGGCGTGATACCAGCAGCGAGCGGAGGGGAGAATGGAGCCATGGAGAACGCCCAGTGTGACTTCATATAGTAGTCAAGAAGACTAATTAGCATACAGAGATGTAAATAAACTCATTTTTTACAACCATTATATTACAGTTTTAGCTCAGAGAGGGATGGTTAGGAATGTACCAGGAAGGTACAGGAACAGGTAGTAATACGTTTGGGGGCAAAAACGAGCTGACAGGTTCCCTTTAATTACACAGTTCAACTAAAAAAAATTTTCCTGCATGAAATTGGGTGAATACTATTGGAATTTTCATGCTGAGTTTTGAAAAAACAATCAGATTTGCTCTATCACCTACGGTTTTTGAGAAAAATGCAATTACATGTAAGTATTGAATGTTGACAAATTCGTAGTGGCATGTGATATTCCGAATTCAAAAGTCAGAAAGAGCGATCAAGTTAAGAAATGGTTTGCCTTTGATTTTTTTAGTTTATGATTACAGTCCGATGATTCACAGACAAGATTCCAACAATTGCCAACCAGTATCAAGGGACTCCACCTTCCCTAGTACCGTTTCTCCATCTGGGAAATGTCTTGATGAAACCTTTAACCATGTTCATCATTTACAGGGTCAAAGTTTGGTGGGAAAAAGTCCAGGTGTGAATGAAGGAAATGTATTTTAAGTAACATTGCACTTCATTGACATGTAAGCCTAAAGAAGACTTTCAACCTGTTCAGCATAGTCTGGCGCCTTGTAGTTGCATAGAAAGTTGAAAACGACATTTTTGAAGGACGACCATGTGACATCTTCTGCACCATGCAGAAGACCATCAAAGTTACTATCCTTGACCAGCTCTTGGATTTGTGGGCCAATGAAAACACGTTTTTATCTTGGCATTACTGATACGTGGAAACTTCTGTCGCAAGTAAGCAAAGGCTTCAGTTTGCTAAAAGGTAATAGATATTTTCGTCTACCAATAGTTTGTGTTTAACAGTCTTCTGCCCTAGAATCAATTTAATCCGTAGTGGCCAGTCATTCGTGATACAATGCGAATCTCTTGCGTGACTCCCATTTGCAAAGGAAACGACAGTACTCAGTGTATCCCAGCTGTAAACCTAATAAAATTGCAACTACCTTGATCACAATATACAGTTGTGCTCAAAAGTTTACATATCCCAGCAGATTTTTTGCTTTCTTGGCCTTTTTTCAAAGAATATGAATGATGACACAGTTTCTTCCACTCATACTTAGTGGTTGGGTGAAACCATTTATTGTTAAACTACTGTGTTTTGTCTTTTCAAATCATAATGATATCCAAAAAAGTTAAAATTTGTTGACCACCCCAGAGTTCACTGGTGTCCTTTCAGCTTAGCCATAGCTCCACCGGCTAGGCGAGATGCTCATTCTGCACAGAGTACCCTGGTATCATTGATACAATTGAGCTTCCTTTCTCTCCTGCCCCCCCTCCTTTTGTTCTTGTCCCTCCCCTCTACTATTGCCAATATCACTTCCATCACTTCTCTATGTATGCCTTCTCTTTTCTCTTCTCATAATATATATCATCTCCTAGTTTGCTTTCTTGTTCTCTTTTAGGCGGCCGTCACATGGTTCAATTTCTTGGACGATATCGTTTAAGCGATGTGCTTTTTGATCGCTTCAGCGATATCGTTTGTGCATCGCTACGTGCGATCAAGCGATTTTACAATGTAAAATCGCTTGATCGTGACATCGCAGATGTGAGAGCCGGAGCTCATATCAAGCGATAAACGCTTGAACAATCTGCTTCATCGTGGTGTGTGACACCACGATGAACGATCTCCCAGCGGCAGAGCCTATGCTGGGAGATGGTATCTATGGTAAACGTCGGGTTACTAAGCGCCGCGCGGCGCCTAGTAAGCCGATGTGTACCATAGTTACCAGCGATCTCACTGCTCCACATCGCTGGTGAGTCTGTCTGTGTGACAGCTCACCAACGATGTGAACGATATTGTTAGCGATCGCGCGTGCACGTGATCGCTTACAATATCGTTCAAGATATTGCAGTGTGTGACGGCCGCCTTAGAGACATATACCTTTTCTTTTTTTTTTTCTGCCGCCTTCTTAGGCTTAAATGTAATATGAACGACTTGAATGAGCTGAACTCACTTATTCACTTCGAAGGGTTGTGTAATTATCACATATGAACTGTGTTTTCGTCTTTGTGATAGCTATGTTCTGACCCATTTACTTGGTTTATTGATCTTTTGATTGTTTTTCAGCTCACATTTAACAATGCTTTGTTTTTGTCGATTTACTTACAATGTTAAATAAAGAATTTTTTTTTTTTATTTTGTTGACCAGTTTTATTGTTTTAATTCTATGGTTTTAACATTTCTTAGATTGTTTATACTTGGATTGATGAAAATCTACATATCGGACTACAAATATAGGCCATGTAGCGTATTCTATGAGTGATCTCTACATCCTCTTAATGGTCTAGAAGAACTATGATTTACAATTAAAAAACATGAACCAAATGTTTTGAAACAATATACTTGTAAAAGATTTTACTGTTTGGCGATGTGTATGTTTTGATTACCACCTGGGTATAATCGAAAAGCCTCAAAATTGAGGCCACCAAAATACAATATCGGGTCATTCCATGTCAAGTGATCCAAAAAGGAATATTTTTTTTCCCTGACGTCCTCAGATTTTTAAAAAAAATTTTCTATCTGAAGAACAACTTTATCTAATTACAAAAAAAAAGTTTTGAATTTTTTTCTTTATCTGTTAATTTTTTACAGATTTTTAAAGTTTTAAAAAAGTGCGAATTTTGGCCTGGTATGGCTTTACATTTTCTATCATATCTCGGGCTAGAAATAAGATAGAGAAACAAAATAAACACCAATCTACTCAGAACTGTCCAGGCTTTCATCAGATATGTCACAAGAGGATATTTGTTAATATTTTACCCATGTGATCGCAAGCGCAAAACTTTAAAACGCATTTCCGAAAAATCGGCGCGCTTTAAATATTTCAAAAACTGCCCATGTGTCTGCTGTGCTCTTAGCCACATATGTACCAAATTTCAAGTTGGGATCGCAATGGGATCATATTTTAACATATTTTACTAGTAAGAGCGTCAATGGGTCATTCCATATCAAGTGATCTAAATATGAAATATTTTTTTTTACCTGACGTCTTTAGATTTTTTTTTTTTTTTTTCCTTTATGAAGTACTACTTTAGTTAATTACAAATTAAAAGTTTGGAATTTTTTTCTTCATCAGTTAATTTTTTACAGATTTTTAAAGTTTAAAAAAAGGGTGAATTTTGGCCTGGTACGACTTTACATTTTTTTTATCTCAGGCTACAAATAAGATAATGAAGTGGGAGAGGCGTCATTTTACTCAGAACGGTAACAGCTTTCATTTGAGATGTTACAAGACTATGTTTCTTTATATCAAATTCAAACTATTGACGGGCAATTGTGAAAAAATGACTGATTGTGTTCTTGGTGACTTTTGAATTGACACTATAATAGTTAAATATTTTGCACTTAGGTCCAATGAATGCGTCCATGGGGGTCAAGCTGGGACAGAGTCATCACAAATTAGCCTTATTTGCAGATGACCTGCTACTTTACATCTCCCAGCCCCTGGTCTCCATCCCTTCGGTCTTAATGGAGTTTGAACGGTTCGGACAATTGAGCAACTTTAAAGTGAATTGCTCCAAAACCGAGGCACTCAATATTTCTTTGCCTGGGGAATTGGTTTCTCATCTATCTAAACAGTTCCCATTTAAATGGAAAGTAGAAGCCATTAAGTACTTGGGAGTCCTTATACCAAAAGATCTTAAACAAATATTCAATTTAAATTATCAACCCCTTTTGACTAACGCGGAATCGGCATTTACCTCCTATAGACAATTAAAGCTATCCTGGTTCGGGAGAATAAACGTAGTCAAGATGGATGTCTTGCCCCGACTCTTATATACTTTTCAGACAGTTCCTGTTCTATTGGATAGAGGTTTCCTCTCCAAAATGCAATCTATTATCCTTAGATTTGTCTGGGGGGGCAACAGGTCCAGATTGCGAATGAATATCCTATCCTTGCCCAAGACCAGAGGAGGGGTTGGACTACCCAACATACGAGTGTACTTTGAGGCTTCCTCTCTTGTTAGAGCTCTAGATTGGCATTATCATGCGTCCTCCAAGAAATGGGTAGGGGTGGAGCAAGAGGGTTTGGGGATTCCGCTGAAACACCTGCTTTGGATTTCCCCTAAAGACTCCACAGACCTAGTACCTTTGACAGACATGACCAGAAACACCTTGAAGGTATGGCACCTAGTGACGAAAACCCTCCGCTTAAACGACAGACTTAGCCCTTTGACTCCCCTTTTTTCCAACCCATCTTTCCCACCCAGATTTGACAGGCAGAGATTTTTATGTTGGCGGATTGTGGATGACACCCGAGTAGGACAGACTCTGTCCAGTGGTGGTTTGCCCCCGATGGCAGAGCTACAACTCAAAGAACCTACGAGACCTCTTAAGTGATTCGAATTTCTCCAATACAGAGCATACTTATATTCAGCTGACCACTCTTGCAGGGTAAGATTGACGCCCAACGTATTGGAGAGGTTATTCCAACTGGAGGCTCCACCGAGGCGCAAAATATCATTTCTATACCAGGCCTTAGGGTCCATGAGAGAGCAGGGCACCCTTTACTTCCAACGTGCTTGGGAGAGGGAATTGGGGTGTAGCATTTCAGAAGCTAATTGGCAGAAATGCTTTATATTTACTCACTCACTAGCTAGCGCTTGTTCTGCACAAGAAAGAAGCTATAAGCTGCTCACTAGATGGTACTTGTGCCCGACGACACTCCGGAACATGTTCCCTGGAACCCCTGATACCTGCTGGCGCTGTGGGGAAGAGAAGGGTACAATGATACACATTTGGTGGAGTTGTGGGGAAATCCGGCGGTTCTCAATGCATACGCCCGGATAACAGGTAAACAAGCCGAATGCTGCCCAGAATCGGCAATGTTATCCATTTTTCCAGGTCCTATTGGGCTACAGAAGAGGGATATTCTCCGCTTTTGCATCTCGGCTGCTCGTGCTGTGATCCTGAGGTTCTGGAAATCAACCCGGGCTCCATCTCTACTTGATTGGTTCAAAGAATTGATGGACACATATCGAATGGAGGAGCTCGCAGCTGATGCGTCGGGATCTCGGAACAAATTCTTAGGGATTTGGGTTGAATGGATTCTTTTTCACGACTCTGCAGAATTTAGGAGTATCTTTTCCAGCACAGATAATATGGCTCGACCTCTGGCTGATGGGGAGCCAGTGGGATGAGTACCCTTTCTCCTTCCCATACCTCACCCGTCCCCCCCCCCCCCCTCCTTTTTTTCTTTTTTTCTTACGTGGCTTTTCTTTCCCAGTATAACTTTTTCTAATGGTTTTTGTTTCTCTTCTCTCTCTCTCTTCTTTTCTATCTCTCTTTTCTTCCCATCTGATACATTCAGTCTAGGTATTTCCTTTCTACGCCTATACCTTCAGAATTCTAGTGAACATTAGACAGGTATCGAAAACTCTGAGCTGTGAGTAGATCATTAATATTTCGGCCTTCCTTTCCGGTACACCAGTCGATAGACTATTCCAACTAGGCCTCAACGGGTAATGACCCACTTACGTGGTCAACCTGTTAGAAGGGGCCAAGTAATAAAAATCATTCTGCTGGGGCTGCTTGTCCCCTTGACATCAGAACATCTCAAAACCCTGAGAAAGGTTGTATACTTGAGTGTTTGCAATTATATTTAGATTGTAGTATATATTGCACCAGAGATAAGCGCAAAAGTAAATTTGCAGCTTATCTTAAAGTTACTAATAACTTTGTGAATACTCTTTTTGTATATTTTATATGTCTCAAGATTTTGTTAAAAGATTGAATGTATGTCTTTCATATGTTTTTTCAAAATTTAATAAAAATGAGATTAACCATAGTTAAATATTTTAAAATATGATCCCATCACGATCCCAACTTGAAATTTGGTACAGATGTGGCTAAGAGCATAAAAGACACATGGGCAGTTTTGGAAAATTTTTATTAAAATGTTTTTTTCGGAAATGCGTTTCAAAATGTTGCGTTTGCATTCGCATAGGTAAAAAATTAAAATTAACAAATATACTCTTGTGACATATCTGGTGAAAGCCTGGACAGTTCTGAGTAGAATGGTGTTTATTTTGTTTCTCTATCTTATTTCTAGCCCGAGATAAAAAAAATTAAAGTCGTACCAGGCCAAAATTCACCCTTTTTTTAAACTTTAAAAATCTGTAAAAAATTAACTGATGAAGAAAAAAATTCCAAACTTTTAATTTGTAATTAACTAAAGTAGTACTTCATAAAGGAAAAAAAAAAAAAAAATCTAAAGACGTCAGGTAAAAAAAAATATTCATATTTAGATCACTTGATATGGAATGACCCATTGACGCTATTAATAGTAAAATATGTTAAAATATGATCCCATTGCGATCCCAACTTGAAATTTGGTACAGATGTGGCTAAGAGCATAGCAGACACATGGGCAGTTTTTGAAATATTTAAAGCGCGCCGATTTTTCGGAAATACGTTTTAAAGTTTTGCGCTTGCGATCACATGGGTAAAATATTAACAAAGATCCTCTTGTGACATATCTGGTGAAAGCTTGTATAGTTCTGAGTAGAATGGTGTTTATTTTGTCTCTCTATCTTATTCCTAGCCTTAGTTATGAGGAGAAACGTAAAGGCAGGCAACAGCGAAATTCACACTTTTTCCGAACTTTGAAAATCATTTAAAAAAAAAATAAATTTTTTAAAAAATTTTTCTCTTCACATTTTGCATTGTCTGACATGCTATTATCAAATAACAAAATCTCAAAAGAATTAAAAATATAGAGGTAATAATCATTGGTTCACTTGACATGGAATGACCCTATCCTAGGAATTAGTCATATAGTGTTAAGTAAAAGTTATATTTTATATGTTTAACAATACATTTAAAAAGGGTAAACCACGAGGATACTATCCAATAAAAGCGACAAAACACACAGATAAGAAAATTTAAAAATACTAGGTTCACACCTCCTCCTTCTCACACCGTGTTAATGCTTAGAGATTTACAAGCACTAATATTTGGCTGAAACTCAAAGGTGTCTTTCTAGAAACAGATTTAAACATGAGTAAGGTCATAAGTTTCAACAACACCAACCTGGGTGATGTGACAATTTTTGCTATGTTAAGATACATCAAGATGAACCTAATATTGACACATACAAACTTACGTGCATGAATTCTAACCCTTTCAAACACACATATGGAAAGTTCTCACCGGATTCATTCATTGTTCACGTTCTTCTCTTTCCCAAAGCCCTCTTATGGTTTTGTACCCTCATGATACGACACCAAAAACCTCCAAGTTTTTGGGATTAATGATTAGCCATTTAGGCAGTGTTTATTTCGACGTGTTTCATTGGCCTCATCATCAGGAGTCAGGCCATGAAGGAGTCACAAGCAAACAGTAACCGAAAGTAATAAATAAATGGCAAATTGTTGGTTTCACAGGGGCATGTATGCATGCTTCTGTGACCCCTCCCCTGACGTGTGTGGTAAGTTTATAAACCATTGTACTTAATAAAAATAGATTACACACAAAAGCATGGACATTATCTTTGACATACATGTAAGTCAAAGGTAGTGAAGGGATAAAATTTTAGACAGAACAGGGACTACCTGCTTCCAAAAGAAAAATGTAAAAAAAAGTCGCACATTTTTGTTCAAAATAGACCGTGCCAAAATTTGCAACTTTTTCTGTGACAAAACAAGCCCAAGACACTAAATCCACCATACAATATATCATAGTACCTATATGAAGTTGTGAGGCTCACTGTTTGGACTTCAGCTAGTCACCAAAAATGTAATCCTTTCTCTCTTCCAAGAGCCATATATTTTCTATTTTTACATCAGCACAGCCATATGAAGTCTTATTTTTGCAGTAGAAGTTGCTCTTTTGGATAAATTCATCAATTTCTCCTTCGCATCATTGGGGGACACAGGACCATGGGTGTATGCTTTTCTGCCACTAGGAGGCGACACTAAGAAGAGATAAAAATTAAGCCCTCCTTCCTGCAGTATACACCCGTACGTAGACATTCAGTTATTGCTTAGTGTCGCAATGAACACATGCGGTCTGTAGCTCAGACCACATCTACCTTTGTTATTCTTACTTTTTACCTTTTATTTTTACGATTTGATTCTTATTTTTTAAACTTTACTTTACTTACACTGCTCTCCTCAGAGCATGGGGAACCCCAAGGCAGCGCACACCATCGAGGGACAACAGGTCCCCATAAAGAGCTCCGCTCTCCATGCCCCAGAACCAGCAGCAACTACAGGGCATACCCATTGCATTCCCCTGCAGTACAGGGGGCCGCAAAGCGCACATGAGCAGCACCTCTCACCTCCTCCAACAAAGGAGCAGGTGATATAGGCCACCAGCCAGCAGCCACAGTGCACTGATTCATCCCTAAGGAATCCAGTGCGGCAGCAGCTGCAGCATCTCCCTCCAGCCACTCCCGGGAGCCCACATTACTTTAGGCTTTGGTCTGGACCTGCAGCAAAGCGCTGCCCCCACTCCACACTGATTGGGCCGCTTGTCGTGTCACCTCCCTGCGGGCACGATGAGGCGACCAGCCACAGCTAGCTACGATTGGCCGCTGAGAATGTCGCTCAGGGTCAAAGAAAACGCCCCAGCCATGATGTCAATAAAGGGGCTGATAACACACGCCGCCAGCCCGCAGCTAGCCAATCACGCCACAGCCCAGTTATCATGGGCACAGCCTCATCCCACGCCCCCCAAACCGGCATGAAAATCAAACAAAAGAACTAGTACACTACAGCTGGCAGCTCCCACATACAATATAAAGTCCCCAGATAAAATACCTGTGGCTCATACCTGATTGGCCGTCCCCTAGAGTGGGTACGTCCTAAGGTGGGGTGGGCTCTCCTCCCTCCACGGGGCGGCCGTATAAAGCCCATATACTATCTCAGGACAACATCCACTTCACAGTCCTTTGTTCTGGTGCCTCCTCAAGAGAAAGGATCTCAGCACCTCACCAGACGACAAGACAAAGAGGGGACACAGGATCCGGGTAAGCTCCATTAGGAGACCCTCTTCCCTGCAGACTACCACCCCTGTCCAGTTTCGGCTCGCTTGCCCTCATAGCAACCCACTTAGTACACTACAGTGCCATTGTTGACAGTAATCTGGTACACTATGGCAGATCCCAAACCTTCCAAAGAGAAAAACAAGAACCACACAAGGAGCAAAGCATCATGTGCCAGCTGCCAGACTCCGCTCCCATGCAAAAACGCTTCCCAATTTTGCAAGGACTGCGAACCTGAATGCCCCACTGAGACTACCACTGACGCAGCACCCAGTGCGTCTGACATCGCTCCATGGGGCCTGGCACTGTGGCAACAGTCCCGTCCTGGCCCCCACACAGCCAGTGACCACAAACATCACCGCTCCCACTCCAGCAGGGAACATCCCCAGCCTACGGCCCCCCTGCCCACCAGAAGACGGACTCATACCAGCCTGTCCCCGGGACGCTCTCCCGCCGCGTCACACCTATGTGGCAGGTCCTGCTCCCCTTCACCTCCTTACCGGTCTAAATCACTCTCTGAGGGAGAACTATCAGAACCGGATGCACCCCACAAGAGTGAGACCACGGACACCCAGGCAATGGTTGACACCCTCATTGAGGCTGTTAACAAGACGATGAACATTAAGGATGATCATGCCACCACCCCAGAGCGCAGCTTTTCATTCACAAAGGCTAAACGCTCTCATCGAGTCGTCTCTAACCACGAGGAGTTTGACGATATAATCCAGTGACACTGGGACCGGCCAGACAAGCGCTTCGCAGGCCGTAAGGCTATCAAGGCCAAATACTTCTTCGCGCCAGACCATCACAAAAAATGGGCTGAGTCACCAGTCATTGACCCCCCAGTGTCGCGTCTAGCCAACAAAACCTTACTTACACTCTCCTACAGTTTGTCTATCAAAGACTCCAACGACAGTCAATTAGACAATCTAACTCTCTCAATCTTTAAGGCCTCAGGAGCAGCTCTCCCTCATTCGCTATGGCGTGGATAGCTAAAGCAGCGGGATCCTGGATCCAGTACTTATGCGAAACACTACAAGACCCCGACCAGGACCCAGCCGACTTGCTTGAACTACTTACAAGAACCCAGCAGTACTTCCTGCTTGCGTCCATAGACGCAGCCAACTGCTCCACATTGGCAGCAGCAAACGCCATTTCCATGCCCTGAACCCTCTGGCTCAGAAGCTGGCACGCAGATTCCACATCATAAATCTCCCCAACCAAGGAGGTCGCCTATTCAGCGAAAAGCTCGACCAACTCATCTCTGAAACCATGGGGGAAAAAAAACAAGTTTCTCCCCCAACAAAGGTACAAGCGGCATTTTCGCCTCCCCCAGCCACATTCACGCTCTCAAGCTCCCCACGGAACATCAAGGTGGCCCACCTCATCCGCTAACACAAGTACCGGTCGGCCTACCCGCGGGGCCAACAGCACCCCATTCTCTTTCAAAACCAACCAAACCTGGAAAAGCTGCCCTAAACAAACACACTCTACACCAACATAACAGGCGGATGTCTCCAGCTCTTCCGCCACTCATGGCTCACTGTCGTGCACGACAATTGGGTCAGAGAACTGGTGTCGTCAGGCTACAAAATAGAATTCGCATCCCGGCCCCCAAATCCCTTTTTTCCCTCGCGGCCCCCGAAAACAAACGCTCAACGAGGCCATCAAATCACTAATCAGAACCGGGGTCAGAAAACCAGTACCAAAGACTGAACAGTTCAAGGGTTACTACTCAAACCTGTTTGTCGTCCCGAAAAAAGACGGAACAGTACGTCTCATCCTAGACCTCAAACTCCTCAACAAGTTTGTAAAGGTCCAACAGTTCAGGATGGAATCCCTTCGCTCAGTGGTCGCGTCCTTAGAAAAAGGAGAATTCCTAGCAACCATCGACATACAAGATGCATACCTCCACATCTCCATTTTCCCTCCCCACCAAAAATACCTGCGGTTTGCTGTTCAGAAACGCCACTTCCAATTCGTTGCTCTGCCCTTCGGCTTGGCAACCGCACTCAGAGTCTTCACAAAGGTCATGGCGGCCGTCATGACCATCCTCCACTCGTGGCCTGTGGTCGTTCTGCCATACCTAGACGACCTGCTAATCAAAGGGCCATTGTCACACCCTAGGGCGTACCCTGAGGTGTGGACCCACTGGACCACAGCTATAGCCGATACCAGGATGACAGAGAACCGGAAAATTGAATACTTTTAAAGCTTTATTAAAACCAAAGGCAAAAGCAAGGTGGCCCCAAGTGAAGGCCGCAAGGATACAACACAAGTACCCCTCAGTAAGGTGCCCAAGATAGGTGACTCCCTAGGGCAGGGATATCACCTGGACCCGCTAACCGAGGTGCCCGGTGGAGCGTTACTTGCGAATCACCGACCCAAGGGGGGGGAAACATACGATGCAAAATCAAAGAACACAGAGACCGGACCCAAAAGTAAGAGGAGCCGTCAGCGCCAGAACCCGAGGTTGCACAATGAAGATCGGACCAGAAACAGCAGAGGGACCAATGCAAGGTCGGACGATAGACCACAGAGAAGCAGCACAAGGAAGATCCGGGCAAAGCAATGGAACAGCACAACTGCAAAAGGAACAAAAGACAGGTAATAGATTAGCAAGCCAATAAACAGACTAGCAGAACCAGGGCTGGCAGCTTCACAAGGAATGAAGTTGCCCCGGCGAGGTCTGGCAGTGAATGCAGGGTTTATAACCCTGCAGCACAGCAATGATTGGCCAGGGAGCGGGGCAGACTGATCAGCACCCAGACTCTATAAAAGGAGCTGAGAGAGTAGCCCCGCCTCCTAGTGAGATCCCAGAGAGGAAGCAGGAAGCACATTCAGAGCTGCAGGCAGAAGTCAGGACACCCTGGAACCCCGGAGCCGCCTGCGGATGACCAGCACCCTGGAACCCCGACCCCGGGAAGGACAGGTAACAGATCGGGAAGAGGGGGTCCACATAACAATGGACACGCTCTCCCGCCTAGGGTTGCTCATGAACCTAGAAAAATCATCCCCAATGCCGGCTCAGACAATAAACTTCCTAGCCCTATCTTTAACGGCGTGGCGATTGAATCCTGGATCCTGACCCAAGCAGGGTTTACATCAGAGGACATAACCACCATGGTTAATGCCCGAAAGCCAACATCCTCACACATCTACCCTCGCACCTGGAAGACCTTTTTCCGGTGGTGCAAGGACCGCAACCATAACCCACTCCTTTTTTCCATCCCCACAATTCTAGAGTTCCATCCAAACTGCCTTGATTCTGGCCTAGCACAGAATTCCATCAAAGGCTTAAGCATCGTTCTCCAATGCAGGAGAACATCCACACCACAGGTCAAGACATTCATCCAGGGGGCTTCCCACACACAACCTTCCTACAGGACACCCGTACCTGTCTGGGATCTGAACCTAGTTCTAGGCGCTCTCCAGGAGCCCCCGTTTGAACCTCTGAAAGAAGTACCATTATCCCATCTCTTATTTAAAGTCGCCTTCCTGGTTGCCATCTTGTCAATCAGGCTCGTGTCCGAGATGACCGCCCTATCCTGCCAGCCCCCCTACCTATCCTTCCACAAGGATAAGGTAGTCCTCCGGCCATATCCGTCCTTCTTGCCCAAGGTGGTATCCAACTTCCACCTTAACGAAGACACTGTCCTTCCGTCCTTCTGCCCAACTCCGGTACACCACTTTGAAAAGCAGCTCCTTACCCTGGACCTGGTAAGGGCCGTCAGACACTACATCTCCCGAACAGCTCCATTCTGCAAAACAGAAACGCTGTTCGTCATCCCCGAGGGACCTAGAAAAGGGATGGCTGCATCTAAGTCCACATTGGCAACATGGATACGCTCCACAATCCAAGAGTCTTACTGCATCAAAGGCATGCCAACTCCAGGAGGAACAAAAGCGCATTCAACTCCATCAGTCTCAGTAACTCAGGTTTGCAAGGCAGCAACCTGGTCCAGCGTGCATAACTTCACCAAACACTACAATATTCACACCCAGGCCTCTGCAGATGCAAGCCTAGGTAGAAAAATTTTGCAGGCAGCAGTCACGCATCTGTAGGCACCTGGCACATGATGCTCGACCTCTATTCAACTGATTCCCACCCAGGGACTGCTTTAGGACATCCCATGGTCCTGTGTCCCCCAATGATACGAAGGAGAAACAGGGATTTTTGTGTACTCACCGTAAAATCCTTTCATCATTGGGAGACCCAGCACTCACCCTCTAAACCTTCAATAATCTGTACAGTACATTGCCTTACGCTATTTGTATCTAGTCTGTACAGTACCTACCTAACGCTATTTGTACCTTAGTACTTTAACGTGATCTCCTACTGCTTTAGTACTAAACTGAATATCTACGCCTACGTATGGGTGTATACTGCAGGAAGAAGGGCTTCATTTTAATCTCTACTTAGTGATGAGTACACAAAAATCCCTGTTTTACCATCAAGGTCAACCTTTCTCCACCAATTATAAAAAAAATGTTGTGACTAAATTATCTATAACCCACATATGTACTGAGGATATCATCCAGCCCTTTATTAACCCCTACTCCCTCAAGCCTGGTTTCCACCTTGATGACCAGGCTGTTATAACTCTGGAACGCTGCAATGGATCCAAGTGATTCTGAGATTGTAATTCATGTTAGTGGTAAATTTAGGACAATAATTTTTGCATTTATTTGTGAAAATACTGGAAATCTGGTGAAGATTTTGCAATTTTCAAACTTTGAATTTTTATGCCCTTTAACCAGAGAGTTAGGTCAAACAAAATATGTAAGGCTGATTTCACATTAACGTTTGTAATGTATCCACATCCGCTTACGGATCAGGATAAAAAACGCTGCACATGCATGCAAATGCATGCGTTTTTCCTATGCAGATGCATTTTTTATGTGCATCCTTCCAATGTTTCCAGGAGAAGTTACTTGTCATAAGCCATGCCCAGTGGGTAAGTTTAATGGTAAAACTATATATAGACCCTGTTTAGACTAAAGGGCCCGTCACACGGGGCGACATCGCCGCCGATTACATCAGCGACGTAGAGGGCGTGGCCTATCGGTGGCGACATCGCCCCTACGTTACCTCATGTAAAGGGGCGATGTTGGCGCAGGGAGGTCGCGTGGTTTCAGAGCAGTGCTCTGAAACCAGGCGACCGATCTGGGGCGATGTGCACACATCGCCCCCTGTAACTGGCCGCCGGCGACCTGTCAGGCGATGGGACCCATAGGCTCCCATTGTCCTGCATCGCCACTGTGGTTTTTAGACACCCTGGCGGCGATGCCGCCTGACAGCTCGCCGGCGCAGGGCTGGAGATGTCGCCCAGCGTAAATGGGGACGGCGACGCTGGCGGGGCGCCAAAACCGTGCGTGCACCCGCCAGTCGCCGCCGACATCCCCAGCCCCGTCGCCCCGTGTGACGGTACCTTAAGTCCTTTAATTTTGCTTGTTCAATCAACCTTCAAAATTGATCTATCCATGGAAACCTTCAATCGCAACCTGGATTTGTCTTTGCAAATGGCTATATCATTTGCTGTAGCTTGTGAAAACTAAACTAGAAGATCAAGACTGAGAAGACGTTGTCATCGCTACTGGCAACAGCCCATTACTTCAATCAGAGATACCTGAGGAGCCTACTACTGTTTGCATATAGAGCTGCGTGAAAACTCTGAGAAGTTTTTTGACTACACGAGGATGACGGAACAGACCTTCGACGACTTGTTGCAACGTGTCAAAGGCTCCATCACAAGGCAGGATACACAATTCCATCAAGCAATTCCTGCAGAGGAACATCTGTTGGTGACATTCAGGTACGTACATTTTTAAAGGAACACATGTAATAGCATTATTGTTATTAAAGCCATGTACTGACATTTTTTTTTTTGCTTTTCTGTTCTGCAGATTTCTGGCTACTGGAGAGACATTGTCATCTTTGCATTTTCAATGCCGGAATGGAGTTTCAAGCCTTTCTGAAATGATCCTAGACACCTGCCGTGCTTTATGTGACATTTTACATGAAGAATTCATCCCCATCCCACAACCAACACTAGCTGGAAACATAGGCAAAATTCCAGGAGATTTGTCAATTTCCAAACTGTTTGTGGCCGTGGATGGAAAACACATTCAGATTATCAAACCTGCTGGAACTGGGTCCGAGTTTTTCAACTGCAAAAAATACTTTTCCGTACTTCTCATGGCGATTGCAGATGCTGAATGTCGGTTTGTAGCTGTGAACATTGGCTCATATGGACGAGCAAATGACTGTTAGACTTTCAAAGACTCTGCAATAAGACATAGTTTGTATGGGAATTATTTCAATTTTCCACCACCAAGACCTCTTTCAAACACCAAAAAAACGCCAATACCATTTGTTGTGGTTGGGAATGGACCTTTCAAATGTGTGCAAACCTCATCAAACCTTACTCCAGTCGGTACCTTACTCACACCATAAGAATCTACAACTACCGACTCACAAGGGCATGAAGAACTGTGGAGCGTGCCTTTGGTTTGCTGACATCGTAATAGAGAATTTTGAGAACAGCCATAAATCTTAAAACTGAGACAATTGATCAGGTCGTCAAAGCGTGTGTTGTTCTGCACAGTTTCATACTGGCGAAAGAGCGACACCGTATCGATATTGAGGAACTTGTTGAAAGCACATTGGAGGATTACCAACATTGCCCACTGAGGACTACACTTGAAGTAGCCCAAATGAGGGATAACTTTGCTGCTTACTTTGTTTCGGACAATGGTCATGTGTCATGGCAGGAAGAAATGGTGTAATCCGTTATTCTGAGATACATCGTTGAAGACTTGTA
Source organism: Allobates femoralis (assembly GCA_033576535.1). Classification (NCBI taxonomy): domain Eukaryota; kingdom Metazoa; phylum Chordata; class Amphibia; order Anura; family Aromobatidae; genus Allobates; species Allobates femoralis. The sequence continues at coordinate 404,697,015 of JARQOC010000003.1, forward strand.
AGTTAATGTGCCTTAAATGTTTACAGAGTTTAATAATGTTAACACCCACCCTCGCTACCCTTTCAGTATTGTGTTTGTGGATCAATAAAGCTTTGGGCCTGCGTTCCACTTCCTCCTTCATCCCCATTATAATAATGTTTTTGGACAGTATTCATTTTGTTAAAGTTCTATACCCCTATTCCCTATTGTGTGTGTCGAGCAATAAATCTTCAATTAACTACTGTTTTTATTTGTTATTTCATTGTACTGTTGTTGTTGAATGTTAAATTATCCTTATACCCTTTTCTAAAAATATATGTTGATCCAGGAAATCTATATTGCATGTATTCAGTCTAGGAACGAGTTTTTTAACCCAATGGCGAAGGTTGGCTAGAATGTCACTGGAATTTTTTCTCTTTCCTCTGGATCAATGATATGGAACAGTGAAGTACATTTACTTCAATTAAATAAAACTTTTTAAGTATTACTACACCTATGTTGTCTTGGCTTTATTTCACTAATCTATTGTAATAATGATTGTGTTGCAGTATGCCAATGGTGCACATTTGGTCCATAGCATTACTATTGCCTAGGAGTTGTAAGCATCAACACCTCGGCATTAGTAATCGGATGTACCAAATGAGCAGCTTTGTCGTACAGTTACATCTCAAGTGGCACACCCCTGATATCTGTAATATTGCACAGGGGTTGTAATCATCACCACCTGTGCAATAGTAATGAGGTCCAGACAGCTCAGTGACTTCAGGTGTTGTTGTACACACCAGTGGTGCACATTTGGTCCATAGCATTACTATTGCCCAGGGGTTGTAAGCATCAACACCTAGGCATTATTAACCGGGTATACTCAATGAGCACCTTTGTCGTACAGCTACTCCTCAAGTTGCACACCTGTTAATATGTCAGGCAACAATCATGTCTACAGTACAATATCCACATATGTGTGTTTTCACACAAGGACACAAAGCAAAACAAGGATTGTGCAAAGAAATAAAAAATTTTATTAACACAAATTAAAAAAGTTACAAATTGGTAAAGGTCATGGGTGACTATGATGGGGAAACATTTGTGACCTGGGGTCTGTGAAGATGGGATGAAGTGGGTTGACTAAGAGAGGAAGGTACTCCAGGGGAAGGTGAAATGAAATGAATGATTGGATCACAGATGGAGGTGTCCACTAATTCATTCATGGGCCTAAATAAAGGAATGGATGATACATTAGGATGACGACAGGTTGGGAGTTGACGATAAGGAACGATAAGGGAGTTGACAGTAAGTTGGGAGTTGATGATAAGGGAGTTGATGGTAAGTGGGGAGTTAATGGTACATTGGGAGAAAATACGTTGGGAGGTGAACATACATTTGAAGGTAAAGACAAATTGAAAGGGAAAGACACATTGGACACGTTAGTAGAGAATACGGTTGGAGGTGAGGGAGAAGGCGCTTTTGGGACTACTTTCTACCTCACTTTCTTCTTCCCCTTTTCTACTAAGGGCTGATGAGGCATAGATTCAGCAGTGGGCGCCTATTTCTTTTATAAGCTCTTCACTTTTTGCTTGCCGGGTGAGGAGGAGTTGTGGCCTCTGGATGCTTTTGGCCCTCTGTCTGCTGCGGGGGTGCCGTACTCTGCAGCATGGTGGAGGCTGCATGCTGCAGGGGTGCCGCACTCTGCAGCGGGGTGGAGGGTGCATGGTGCAGTGGTGCTGCACTCTGCAGCATGGTGGAGACTGCATGATAATGGGGTGTCACACTGCAGGGTGGTGGAGCCTGCATGGAGAGGGGGTGCCGTAATGTCCAGTGGTGGTGGATAATTTGTGTGTCCTGCCATCTGGATCAGGGGTGGCACGTATCGACTTTGTTGCGCCCTCTGAAGCACTGGAGCCGCTGTGAGCAGTGGGTTGCTGCCGTCTTCTGCCACTGCTGCTGGGCTGCCCGTTAATGCCGTGTAGGCAAAGAAAAGTCTGTCTGATGGTAAGATCCTGACTGCTGTTGATGGTAGGGTTGGGACTGTTGCAGGGCCTCAGTGGGAGCAACCTGACAGGCATTCATCACATGCAGCTGGAGTTGAGGCATAAGGTTTTCCGACATGTCCCGCTCTGTAATGGAAAACAAATGTTGCTCCGGTCTCTCAAGGTTGGCTTCCAGGTGGTCAAGGCGGCTGTTGACTTCATGAAAAAGAGTGCTCATGTGAGTGTGTCCAGCCCAGCCCCTGGGGGTACTCTGTCTCTCAGGCGTAGGTCTCTGGGGGTAGTCACAGGTAGCAGTGCCTGAGGCCGTGGGCTCGGGGGATGCAGATAAAAGGGATTATGATGGCAATAAAATAATACCTGTAGGGGTCCGGTGATGGCACCGGCGCTGTTTGAGCCTCCGGGGGCTGGATGGCAGCAAGGTGGAACCGCTCCCTACAGGACGAGCGGGAGTCCCCGGGGCTATAGGTGGCTGTAGTGATGGGAATAGGGTAGCGCGGTCGGTGTGGTGTAGATGGAAGGAGGGACATGCACACATAAAGTCTTTTTGGTACCTTTACTGGTGTTCTTGTCCAGGTACACTCAACCGGAGTTGAGGTAAACACTTCAGGAATTCCACAGCGAGCAGGGTTGTAGGCCTCCCTGTGTGTCTGTCACTCTGTCCAAGGCTGGCAGGCATGAAACCCGACCAGACTGTTACTTCACTTTCTGTGTGACTCTTCACACCCGGATTTGCTGCACTGAGGGCACTCAATGGGATTCCTGTCTGGCCTAGACTCCGGGCTCTCATTTGGTGGTGCTTCGGGTGTCCGGGAAGATAAACCCCCTATTTGTAGTGCTGGTTTCTCTGCAGGGTCTATTCTTTGTCCCTGTAGCTCGGACCCAGTGTCCGGAACTCTGTTAGGGTGAGTCGGTATGACTCCTCTGCCCCTTTTTGTACACGTTCTCTCTCCTTTGCCTGTGACCCTTACTCTCAGGGTCTACCACTGTTTCAGGTGTCTCCGGTATGGGCCTAGCGCGGCTCCAGTACCAGGTCAGCTCACTCAGCTCTTCACAGTTCTGTAGTGACTGCACACTCTGGTGTTTCTTCCTCCAGGACCTGTATTTATAGGGGGAACTGGCTTAAGGCAACCAGTGGAGCTCCCCCTAGAGGTCTGGGGTGAAAGGTGTTGTGTGTTAGTGGGGTCTGCTCGCTGTGTTACATCCTTCCATGTCCCAAGGGAGTCTGTGGTGACCTGCACAGGGTGCCACAAGTGTCTCACTCGCCGCTCTGTCTCCAAGCACCTTCATCCCTTCCTGAATGACTGAGCTTAAGTGCAAAAATTCGGGCATGACTGAACTATCCCCAGCCCTCTACTGCTGCCGAGATGACCCAACAAAACAGTTGTCAACCGGCTGCTTGCTCCCCAGCCTGTGAAGCCTGAGAGGTTGCTCCTTCGCTGGTGGATGCTTGGGACATGCTGTACTGCTTGGTAACTGGTTTATGAGAGTCCACTCCAAGAGAGGATGATGCAGGCTCCAAGGTACTGCTCCAGCAAAATACTATTTTGTTAGTACTTTCCAAACCTGCAGGAGTAAAAACATTAGACATGAGCATGCATAAGTAATAAACCAGAAAGATACTCAGATTCGATGAGCGATGAGGCCTCAGAAACGACATCAGGCAATGGTATTCCAATTTGCTCAGCGCGGAGCAGCACCACTTCGAACCCACCTCTCCTCTTTGATGTGTTCGTTGAAGTGATCCCTTATCGAATGCCAACGGATGTGTACTTTACTGACTGAAAGAAAAACAAAAAATGAAATAATGCACCTACATTTACAGGTTCACTACAGCTGCAAAGCAAATGGCAATACTTACCAAAGAAATTCCGGTACTGTAGAGTAGCTTTGTTCCAATCATCCATCAGCGATTTGGCCACTTCTTCCCAGAGCCGTTGAGCCGTTGAGCCAATCCCGAGTCAGAATGTTTATGATCACGGGGGTCCCACAGCGCTACAAATTCTTGAACAAGAGCAATCAGCAGCTCCCCATCAATATACAGTGTTGGCCAAAAGTATTGACACCCCTGCAATTCTGTCAGATAATACACAGTTTCTTCCTGAAAATGATTGCCATCACAAATTCTTTGGTATTATTATCTTCATTTAATTTGTCTTCAATGAAAAAAACACAAAAAGAATTGTCCTAAAGCCAAATTGGATATAGTTCCACACCAAACATAAAAAAGATAGTGGACAAAAGTATTGCCACTGTTAGAAAAATCATGTGATGCTTCTCTAATTTGTGTAATTAACAGCACCTGTAACTTACCTGTGGCACCTAACAGGTGTTGGCAATAACTAAATCACACTTGCAGCCAGTTGACATGGATTAAAGTTGACTCAACCTCTGTCCTGTGTCCTTGTGTGTACCACATTGAGCATGGAGAAAAGAAAGAAGACCAAAGAACTGTCTGAGGACTTGAAAAACCAAATTGTGAGGTAGCATGAGCAATCTCAAGGCTACAAGTCCATCTCCAAAGACCTGAATGTTCCTGTGTCTACCGTGCGCAGTGTCATCAAGAAGTTTAAAGCCCATGGCACTGTGGCTAATCTCCTTAGATGTGGACGGAAAAGAAAAATTGACAAGAGATTTCAACGCAAGATTGTGCAGATGGTGGATAGAGAACCTTGACTAACATCCAAACAAGTTCAAGCTGCCCTGCAGTCCGAGGGTACATCAGTGTCAACCCGTACTATCCGTCGGCGTCTGAATGAAAAGGGACTGTATGGTAGGAGACCCAGGAAGACCCCACTATTTACCCCGAGACATAAAAAAGCCAGGCTGGAATTTGCCAAAACTTACCTGAGAAAGCCTAAAACGTTTTGGAAGAATGTTCTCTCTTTTTGGGCAAAGGCATCAACATAGAGTTTACAGGAGAAAAAAAGAGGCATTCAAAGAAAAGAACACGGTCCCTACAGTCAAACATGGCGGAGGTTCCCTGATGTTTTGGGGTTGCTTTGCTGCCTCTGGCACTGGACTGCTTGACCGTGTGCATGGAATTATAAAGTCTGAAGACTACCAACAAATTTTGCAGCATAATGTAGGGCCCAGTGTGAGAAAGCTGGGTCTCCCTCAGATGTCATGGGTCTTCCAGCAGGACAATGACCCAAAACACACTTCAAAAAGCACTAGAAAATGGTTTGAGAGAAAGCACTGGAGACTTCTAAGGTGGCCAGCAATGAGTCCAGACCTCAATCCCATAGAACACCTGTGGAGAGATCTAAAAATGGCAGTTTGGAGAAGGCACCCTTCAAATATCAGGGACCTGGAGCAGTTTGCCAAAGAAGAATGGTCTAAAATTACAGCAGAGCATTGTAAGAAACTCATTGATGGTTACCGAAAGCGGTTGATCGCAGTTATTTTGGCTAAAGGTTGTGTAACCAAGTATTAGGCTGAGGGTGCCAATACTGTTGTCTGGCCCATTTTTGGAGTTTTGTGTGAAATGATCAATGTTTTGCTTTTTGCTTCATTCTCTTTTGTGTTTTTTCATTGAAGACAAATTAAATAATGATAATAATACCAAAGAATTTGTGATTGCAATCATTTTCAGGAAGACACTGAGTATTATCTGACAGAATTGCAGGGGTGTCAATACTTTTGGCCAACACTGTACGGATTGCCTCCTTCACGTTGTGGAACCGAGAGATGGAAAATAAAAATTATAACCTATATTTTTTTTTTTAGATTTTAAACTGTGAACACAAAACCATTACAATTGTGATAATGGATAGACTACTTACAACGTGTCTTTCGTCAACACTAATTGAAGGGTCCTGTAAAGAGAATACATGATTTTAGCATATCTGTCATATTTACAGTCAATACATACCAAGTAGTATAGCAAAGGTGATTACTTCAGCAGTGTCATGTCCACACAGGGAAGGATTGAGGTCTTCACTTGAGGACATTTTTGAAGAGCAGGCAGCAGTCAAGTGAAACACTAAAAATACCAGAACAGACAATATGAAATGGTGAAATTGTTAAAAAAAAAAAAAAAAAAAATAAAAAAAGAAAGCAAAAAAAAATTGAAAACACAATGGGCAGCCAAACTTACATTACAGTCAGCAGTCCAACACCACAGCAGTCAGGCAGCACAAGAGGCAGTCACGCATCCCTAGAGGAAGTCCAACAGCAGTTCTACAATGTTACGAAAAAGGCAACCATTACAATACAAAGAGTTACAGAAAACAAGATATATTGTCACAGGCATCGGCCTGTCACAGTGAATGATAGAAGGAGCGGTGTTAGAATGCGGCGCTAGGTAACACAAGATCAAGCCTTCATAGATTTACCTTAGGTTTATTACACAAAGCTGCAGGGTGCGACCACAACGCGTTTTGACACACAAATCGGCGTCTTTCTCCACTTGAGAAAGACGCCGATTTGTGTGTCAAAACGCGTTGTGGTCGCACCCTGCAGCTTTGTGTAATAAACCTAAGGTAAATCTATGAAGGCTTGCTCTTGTGTTACCTAGCGCCGCATTCTAACACCGCTCCTTCTATCATTCATACCTATTCTCCCTTCGGGGAGCACGGTGTATTGAGCAGCTTGGGCAAGTCCACAGGACCTGGCAGTACATCATCCAAACTCCACCTCTGTTCATCACATGATTAGCCGGCTCTGAGGAGACAAGGAAGTGATTTCCATTAACCCAAGGAGCGTATAATATCTTCTCTTCACACAGAGGTCTGATGATCATCAACTTTATGGACCCTATCTCCCTCTACGCTTAATCTGGTTGTGCGGATTCGTGCACAACCTGAAAAGGTTAGTGTTCATTTAATAGAACTACATTGTGGTGAAATTTAGTAGTGTGGCGCAACAGTGCTGTTTTTTTCTGTTTCACAGTCTGCAGAGTGTCAGTCACAGAGCAACATAGACACCGAATTAAACAAAGGCACTCATACTTACATTAAAGGCAGCAGACAGGGCCAACAGCAGAGAGTTTATCTGCAGTAGTGGTTGGTCTACAAGGAACAGAAAACATGGCCAAGATAAGCATACACAATGTGACAAAGATTCTCAGACTGTGCAGGTTTTCACACTGTGCAGAGTGTGATACTTTATGCATAGTTTCACACTGCAGAGTGTCAGTCACAGAGGAATATAGAAACCGAATAAAACAAAGACACTTATGTTTACACTAGATGGCTGCCCGATTCTGAAGAATCGGGTATTCTAGCCTATGGTTAGCAGGGTATACGGGGGCTCAGTAGTTAGCAGACTATACAGCTGCTCAGTGGTTAGCAGAGTATACGGAGGCTCAGTGGCTCGTAGTCTGCCTCAGGGCAGAGTGCTGTGGTCAGGGGCAGAGTGCAGTGGTCAGGGGCAGAGTGTAGTGGTCAGGGGCAGTGTCACGGGTGGCACGGATGACAGGGTGGAGGCCACGCGCAGACGATCCCAGCGTTTGGCCCACCAGCCATAATGGTGGAGGATGGTCCGTCTCTTTCAGGAGCATTTACCTTCTGTGTTGATGGAAAGAAGGTGTGATGAGATCTCTCTACTATGGGGAGATGGCTGTGGAGGTCTTGCGCTCGGTCTGGTTTTATCCACCAATGTTGTAGGTCACTAGGACCCAGCAGACTCCTTCCACCTTTATAAGGAGGTTCATTGCCCTTCCTCGGTGCAGGTGATAGTTCCTTGTGCACACTTTATCCTTGCTCCAGCAGAAGCTGAGATTGTGGAGGTTGCTGTGTTCTGCTGTCAGATAAGTGTTTCCTTTTCCCAAATGTCTGTCTTCCCTGGTGTTTGTCTTTAGTTGATAGTGGAGGGGTCTAGTGAACCTCTCCATCTGATCCTTAGATAAGATAGATCTAGGATCAGAGAGGGACGAGGTTCGTGGTCGGCGACAGTTGAGGAGACTGTATAGGGACGTTAGGGCAGACAGGGTCAGCTCTAGGAAGTCTAGGGGTCACCGTCTCCTTCTTGTGCCCTTAGCATTAGGGACTCCTGATCCCCCCCCCCGTCGTTATCCTACGCTGGGTGTCTTCCCCACTCCCAGCGTGATATTATCACCTGCCATAACTGTAAGTGAAGGAAGGGGAGGATTTGATTTTCCTTCCTTTCCTTATGGATCCTGTGTCTGCTTTGGCCCAGCAGCTGCAGACCTTGTCGTTGGAGGTTGCGGACCTTCGGTCGGCTCTGCAGGGACCACAACCGCAAAATGGTGTCTTGGGGAATCAAGCAGTGGGTCCGGCCAGACCGGAACCTAAGGTTGCCCTCCCTGACAGGTTTTCAGGAGGCAGAGACAAATTTACTGTGTTCAAAGAGGCCTGTAAATTATACTTTAGGCTTAAGCCGTATTCCACTGGTGATGAGCAGCAGCGGGTAGGAATTATTATATCATTGCTGCAGGGGGATCCCCAATCCTGGGCTTTCTCTCTGCCACAGGACTCTACTTGTCTCCAGTCTGTGGATGGATTTTTTGACGCCTTAGGTCTCATATATGATGACCCTGACCGTGTCTCTTTGGCTGAATCCAAATTGCGCCATCTCCACCAGGGGACTCGGTCGGCGGAATCATATTGTTCTGAGTTCCGCAGGTGGGCTATGGACACAAAGTGGAACGATCCGGCTCTCAGGAGTCATTTTTGCCAGGGTCTTTCAGAAAAACTGAAGGATGCCCTGGCAGTGTATGAGACCCCCCCGTCCCTGGAGGCAGCTAGGTCGTTGGCTATTCGCATGGATAGACGCCTCCAGGAGCGGAGGGGTAGACCTCCTGCAACGGGGAGCCCTTCTCATGGTGGTTCCTTGTTGCCGGGTGGTCACTCGGAGGGCGAGTCATTTCTCCCGAGGGGGGAGGAACCTATGCAGCTTGGAGGAGCGGCGGCCTCGAGCCTCTCCTCCGGTGCCTCCCGGGGCAGGGGGAAGGGGGTCTGTTTTTTCTGTGGGAAAGGAGACCATTTTATCGGGGCCTGTCCCTACGCTCCTAAACGGACTAGGGTGCCGGGACCTCATGTGACTATGGGGGGTGTGGAGGTGGTCGAGCGGGAGGTGTGTGTATCCTCCGTTTGTACTTCCCATTTTCTCCTGAGTGCAGAGGTGGCGCTAGAGAGCAAAACGGAAGGCATTTCTGTGTTTGTGGATAGTGGTGCGGGGATCTGCATGGTGGATGCTCGTTTTGTACACGCTCATGGGCTTAACCGCTGTTTATTGTCTCGCCCCATCCGTATCTATGCCATCGACTCAGCCCCTCTTGCTCAGGGTAGTCTCACACATATCGTACATAACATTAAGTTAACGGTTGGATCCCAACATCAGGAGACGTTATCTTGCTATGTCTTAGACGGTCTCCCCGCTCCCATTGTCCTGGGCTTGCCATGGTTGATTAAACATAATCCCGTAGTGGATTGGCAGTCCAGGGACATTGTGGAATGGAGTGATTTTTGTTCGGAGAATTGTTTGGCTACGTCCCTTTCGGTGGTATCTGCTGAATCTCTGCCCCCATTCCTATCGGAGTATGAGGATGTGTTCTCAGAGAAGGGGTGCCGAGACTTGCCCCCTCATCGGGCATATGATTGCCCTATCAACCTCGTTCCCGGAGCTAAACTGCCCAAAGCTAGGATGTTTACTATATCTGGTCCCGAAAGACAAGCAATGAAGGATTTCATTTCTGAAAGTCTGGAGACGGGACACATTAGGCCCTCCACGTCGCCGGTTGCAGCTGGTTTCTTTTTTGTGAAAAAAAAAGATGGGGGCCTCCGTCCTTGTTTGGATTTTCGGGAATTGAATCGGATTACTGTCCGTGATCCATACCCCCTCCCTCTGATCCCTGATTTATTTAGTCAGGTTGTGGGTGCCAAATGGTTCTCCAAGTTGGATTTGAGGGGGGCCTACAACCTGATTAGGGTCAGAGAGGGGGATGAATGGAAAACTGCGTTTAATACCCCGGACGGCCATTTTGAAAGTCTCGTAATGCCGTTCGGGCTCACTAACGCCCCGGCGGTTTTCCAACATTTTGTCAATGATATTTTCCATCATTTGGTGGGTAGATTTGTAGTTGTTTACTTGGACGATATCTTGATCTATTCTCCCGATATGGAGACGCATCAGTCCCATGTCAAACAGGTGTTGCAGGTCTTACGGGACAACAAACTGTATGCTAAACTCGAGAAATGTGTTTTCGCCGTTCAGGAGGTTCGTTTTTTGGGGTACCTCTTGTCGCCGTTGGGTTTCCGGATGGATCCGGAAAAGGTCCGGGCGGTGCTAGATTGGGAACAGCCGGACAATCTACGGGCATTGCAACGTTTTTTGGGCTTTACCAATTTTTACCGTAAATTTATTAAGAACTATTCGGTACTGGTGACGCCTCTTACGGACATGACTAGGAAGGGGACGGATTTTTCTGAGTGGTCTGATTCTGCTCGCCAGGCTTTTTCCTCCCTGAAGCGTTGTTTTGCTTCCTCGCCTGTTCTTTGTCAGCCCGATCTTTCTCAGCCCTTCATTGTGGAAGTGGATGCGTCTGAGGTGGGGGTGGGGGCTGTGTTGTCGCAGGGCCCTTCGCCTGGGAGATGGGTGCCCTGTGCGTTCTTCTCCAAGAAGTTGTCTTCGGCCGAGAGGAATTATGATGTGGGTAATAGGGAGCTGTTGGCTATTAAGTTGGCTTTTGAGGAATGGCGGCACTGGCTGGAGGGGGCTGTCCATCCCGTCACGGTTATTACCGACCATAAGAACCTGTCTTACCTTGAGTCCGCCAGGCGTCTCAATCCCCGGCAGGCCAGGTGGTCTTTGTTTTTCACAAGATTTAATTTTACCGTCACCTACCGTCCGGGGGTTCAAAATGTGAAGGCGGATGCATTATCGCGTAGTTTTCCGGGTGGTAGTACTCATGAGAGTCCCGTCCCCATCTTGCAGGAGGGGGTGGTTGTTTCTGCTCTTTGCCCTGATCTAGAGGGGGAGGTGTTGAAGGTTCAGGGGGGCGCCCCTGCCTCCTGCCCTTCTGGGAGGCTTTTTGTGCCGTTCTCTTTGCGCCTCAGGGTGCTGTCAGAGCATCACGACTCTGTACTGGCGGGGCATCCGGGCGGTAGGGCCACTTTCGATCTCTTGTCTCGTCGCTTTTGGTGGCCGGGGTTGAGGAAGGACGTAGCGGAATTCGTATCCGCCTGTGGTGTGTGTGCACGTGCTAAGGTTCCGCATACCCGTCCGTCTGGGTCTCTCGTGCCATTGTCTATTCCTGAGAGGCCATGGACACATTTGTCAATGGATTTTATCACCGATCTTCCGGCGTCTGCGGGCAAGACGGTGGTACTGGTAGTAGTAGATAGATTCAGTAAGATGGTTCGCTTTGTGGCACTGCCCGCACTTCCTAATGCTCGGACTCTGGCACAGGTGTTCGTAAGTGAGATTGTGAAGCTTCATGGGGTTCCCTCCGATGTGGTTTCTGATCGCGGTACTCAGTTCGTCTCCAAATTTTGGAAGGCTTTTTGTACACGTTTGGGGATAACGTTGTCCTTTTCTTCTGCTTTTCATCCTCAGTCTAATGGTCAAACCGAACGTGTGAATCAGAATTTGGAGACTTACCTGAGGTGTTTTGTCTCTGACCATCAGGAGACTTGGGCAAATTATTTGCCCTTGGCCGAATTCGCCCTTAATAATCGTCTTCAGGAGTCCACTGGCAAGTCACCGTTCTTCGGTGCATATGGGTTTCATCCTCAGTTTGGTACTTTTAGCGGTACGAGTCCTTCCGGAGTTCCGGAGGAGGACCGTTTTACCTCGTCCCTCTCCTCGGTTTGGCGGGGTGTACAGCGTAGCTTGAAGCTCTTAGGTGACAGGTACAAACGTATGGCTGACAGGAAGCGTGCGCCAGGTCCGGACCTATGTGTGAATGACTACGTGTGGTTGTCTACCAAGAATGTGAAGTTGAAGGTGCCCTCTTGGAAGTTGGGGCCCAGGTTTATTGGCCCCTATAGGATAACCGCCGTTATCAATCCCGTGGCGTTTCGTCTTGCGTTGCCTCCTGCTCTTAAGATTCACGATGTGTTTCACAGGTCGCTCCTCAAGCCGTATGTGCCGTCGTCTAACCCATCTCCTTTGCCTTCTGAGCCCATCTGTGTGGCGGGGAATCTGGAATTCGAGATCTCGAGGGTGGTTGATTCTCGCATGTTGCGCCGTTCTCTTCAGTATTTGGTGCACTGGAGGGGGTACGGTCCTGAGGAGCGGATGTGGGTGCCGGCGTCGGAGGTGTCCGCCGCAAGGCTGGTCCGCGCTTTTCACCGTTCCCATCCGGATAAGCCTGGTCCTGAGTGTCCGGGGGCCACTCGTAGGAGGGGGGGTACTGTCACGGGTGGCACGGATGACAGGGTGGAGGCCACGCGCAGACGATCCCAGCGTTTGGCCCACCAGCCATAATGGTGGAGGATGGTCCGTCTCTTTCAGGAGCATTTACCTTCTGTGTTGATGGAAAGAAGGTGTGATGAGATCTCTCTACTATGGGGAGACGGCTGTGGAGGTCTTGCGCTCGGTCTGGTTTTATCCACCAATGTTGTAGGTCACTAGGACCCAGCAGACTCCTTCCACCTTTATAAGGAGGTTCATTGCCCTTCCTCGGTGCAGGTGATAGTTCCTTGTGCACACTTTATCCTTGCTCCAGCAGAAGCTGAGATTGTGGAGGTTGCTGTGTTCTGCTGTCAGATAAGTGTTTCCTTTTCCCAAATGTCTGTCTTCCCTGGTGTTTGTCTTTAGTTGATAGTGGAGGGGTCTAGTGAACCTCTCCATCTGATCCTTAGATAAGATAGATCTAGGATCAGAGAGGGACGAGGTTCGTGGTCGGCGACAGTTGAGGAGACTGTATAGGGACGTTAGGGCAGACAGGGTCAGCTCTAGGAAGTCTAGGGGTCACCGTCTCCTTCTTGTGCCCTTAGCATTAGGGACTCCTGATCCCCCCCCCCGTCGTTATCCTACGCTGGGTGTCTTCCCCACTCCCAGCGTGACAGGCAGAGTGCAGTGGTCGGGGTAGAGTGCAGTGGTCAGGGGCAGAGTGCAGTGGTCAGGGGCCCGATGCAATAGCATCGGGAGCGCGGTGAAATTATCTGTGTGTATACAGGCGGGTCAGTGGGTAGCAGAGTATACAGGGGGCTCTGTGAGTAGCAGAGTATACAGGCGGCTCTGTGGGTAGCAGATTATACAGGTGGCTCTGTGGGTAGCAGAGTATACAGGGGGCTCTGTGGGTAGCAGAGTATAAAGGCGGCTCTGTGGTTAGCAGAGTATCCAGGTGGCTCTGTGGGTAGAAGAGTATCCAGGCGGCTCTGTGGGTAGCAGAGTATCCAGGCGGCTGTGTGGGTAGCAGAGTAACCAGGCGGCTCTGTGGGTAGCAGAGTATCCAGGTGGCTCTGTGGGTAGCAGAGTATCCAGGTGGCTCTGTGGGTAGCAGAGTATACAGGCGGGTCAGTGGGTAGCAGACTATACAGGGGGCCCTGTGAGTAGCAGAGTATACAGGCGGCTCTGTGGGTAGCAGATTATACAGGCGGCTCTGTGGGTAGCAGAGTATACAGGCGGCTCTGTGGGTAGCAGAGTATACAGGCGGCTCTGTGGGTAGCAGAGTATAAAGGCGGCTCTGTGGGTAGCAGAGTATAGAGGTGGCTCTGTGAGTAGCAGAGTATACAGGGGGCTCTGTGGGTAGCAGAGTATAAAGGCGGCTCTGTGGGTAGCAGAGTATACAGGCAGCTCTGTGGGTAGAAGAGTATCCAGGCGGCTCTGTGGGTAGCAGAGTATCCAGGCGGCTCTGTGGGTAGCAGAGTATCCAGGCGGCTCTGTGGGTAGCAGAGTATACAGGCGGCTCTGTGGGTAGCAGAGTATACAGGCGGCTCTGTGGGTAGCAGAGTATAGATGCGGCTGTGTGGGTAGCAGAGTATACAGGCGGCTCTGTGGGTAGCAGAGTATAGAGGCGGCTCTGTGGGTAGCAGAGTATAGAGGCGGCTCTGTGGGTAGCAGAGTATAGAGGCGGCTCTGTGGGTAGCAGAGTATAGAGGCGGCTCTGTGGGTAGCAGAGTATAGAGGCGGCTCTGTGGGTAGCAGAGTAACCAGGCGGCTCTGTGGGTAGCAGAGTAACCAGGCGGCTCTGTGGGTAGCAGAGTATCCAGGTGGCTCTGTGGGTAGCAGAGTATCCAGGCGGCTCTGTGGGTAGCAGAGTATACAGGCGGGTCAGTGGGTAGCAGACTATACAGGGGGCCCTGTGAGTAGCAGAGTATACAGGCGGCTCTGTGGGTAGCAGATTATACAGGCGGCTCTGTGGGTAGCAGAGTATACAGGCGGCTCTGTGGGTAGCAGAGTATACAGGCGGCTCTGTGGGTAGCAGAGTATAAAGGCGGCTCTGTGGGTAGCAGAGTATAGAGGTGGCTCTGTGAGTAGCAGAGTATACAGGGGGCTCTGTGGGTAGCAGAGTATAAAGGCGGCTCTGTGGGTAGCAGAGTATACAGGCAGCTCTGTGGGTAGAAGAGTATCCAGGCGGCTCTGTGGGTAGCAGAGTATCCAGGCGGCTCTGTGGGTAGCAGAGTATCCAGGCGGCTCTGTGGGTAGCAGAGTATACAGGCGGCTCTGTGGGTAGCAGAGTATACAGGCGGCTCTGTGGGTAGCAGAGTATAGATGCGGCTGTGTGGGTAGCAGAGTATACAGGCGGCTCTGTGGGTAGCAGAGTATAGAGGCGGCTCTGTGGGTAGCAGAGTATAGAGGCGGCTCTGTGGGTAGCAGAGTATAGAGGCGGCTCTGTGGGTAGCAGAGTATAGAGGCGGCTCTGTGGGTAGCAGAGTATAGAGGCGGCTCTGTGGGTAGCAGAGTATACAGGCGGCTCTGTGGGTAGCAGAGTACAGACGCGGCTGTGTGGGTAGCAGAGTATACAGGCGGCTGTGTGGGTAGCAGAGTATAGAGGAGGCTGTGTGGGTAGCAGAGTATAGAGGCGGCTCTGTGGATAGCAGAGTATGATGTGGCGGGAGGCTGGAGGGGTGAGGAGAGGTGGCTCTGGAGGGGTGAGGAGAGGTGCGGCTGGAGGGGTGAGGAGAGGTGCGGATGGAGGAGTGAGGAGAGGTGCGGATGGAGGGGTGAGGTGAGGTGGCACTGGAGGGGTGAGGAGAGGTGGCGCTGGAGGGGTGAGGAGAGGTGGCGCTGGAGGGGTGAGGAGAGGTGGCGCTGGAGGGGTGAGGAGAGGTCCTGTTGGAGGAGTGAGGAGAGGTCCGGCTGGAGGAGTGAAGAGAAAGGAGGCTGTAGCGGTGACATCACCGCTCAGTACACCTGTCCTCCTCTAGGCTGCACACCTCTCTCTCTTCTTTCAGGCTGCACACCAGCTGGCTCCGTATCCTCAGGGCCACTTGGCCTACTGCTGGCGGTCCGGCACAGGGCTGACCCCCGGAGGCTGGGGCCAGTCCAGGAGCGGAGGCCGGTCCGTGCAGCCGCTATTCCGCTGAGAGCCATCAACAGCCCCGAGCACCGGAAGTGAGGGGGAGGAGCCTGCACCTTTGAAACCGGCCGGAGCGAGTGTGAGGCACTCGGGAGACGACCGGCATTAGCCAGTCATCTCCCGAAGTGGTGTGTGCTGGGCGGGAGACGACCGGCTAATGCCGGTCATTTCCTGGCCGTGATGTGTGTTTTGGACAGTGTAGGGGCGGGCGTAAGCGTGGCGGGGCTGCCTGAGTCCCGCTCCGCTTAGGGGCGCCATGTTGGTCCACCCTGGACATGTGTAGCGCTGTGGTGACGTCACTTTGGCCATGACAAAGTGACGGAAGTCGTGGGCAAAGTGACGGAAGTGAGCCTTCGGGTTTTATATATATTAGATATACATATAGCAGCGCTATGGTATATGGTGGTACATTAAATGACATGTATAGCAATGCTATGGTATATGGGGGTACATTGCAGTACATGTATAGCAGCACTGAGGTATATGGCGGTACATTACAGTACATGTATATCAGCACTATAGTATATGGCGGTACATTACATGTATAGCAGCCCTATAGTATATGGCGGTACATTATAGTACATGTATAGCAGCACTATAGTATATGGCGGTACATTAGAGTACATGTATAGCAGCGCTATGGTATATGGCGGTACATTAGATTACATGTATAGCAGCGCTATAGTATATGGCGGTACATTCCAGCACATGTATAGCAGCACTATAGTATATGGCGGTACATTAGAGTACATGTATAGCAGCACTATAGTATATGGCGGTACATTACAGCACATGTATAGCAGCACGATGGTATATGGCGGTACATTACAGTACATGTATAGCAGTACTATGGTATATGGCGATACTGCGCTCCCCGCGGCTCCCCGCTTCTCCACAGTAAAAGTAAAAAAAATCCTCAGTGAGGATACTCACCTGTCCGCCGGCTCACTCCACCTCCATATTCTAGGTCCTACAGGCGTTTAGGACCTGTGGTTGCCTGGGAAACCGATCAGCTGATCGGTCACATGACCGCTAACTGCCGGGGGGGGGGGCAGGATGTAGTAGGGGGTCAGGATGGTGACGGGGGGGGGGCAGGATTGTGTCGGATGGCAGGTGGGCAGGATGGAGCCGGGGGGCGGGGCAGGATGGAGGCGGAGGGGGGCAGGATGGAGGTGGAGGGGGGGGCAGGATGGAGGCGGAGCAGGACGGAGGCAGAGAGGGGGAAGGATGGAGGCAGAAGGGGGGCAGGATGGAGGCAGAGGGGGGGCAAGAACAGCGGGGGGCAGGATGGAGGAAGCGGGCAGGATGGAGGCGGATGAGCAGGATGGTGGGGAGCGGGGCAGGATGGAGCCAGCGGGGCAGGATGGTGGCGGGGGGGCAGGATGGAGGCCAGCAGGGCAGGATGGAGTGAGCGAGGCAGGATGGAGCCGGAGGAGCAGGATGGTGGGGGGGATTAGGATGGAGCGAGCACACTTGCACACACATGCATCATGTATACAGCACACCTGGACGCACATGCATCATGCAGACAGCACACATTCACCCACATGTATCATGCACACAGCAGACACATGCATCATGCACACAGCTCTTTAAGTTGGCGCTCATGTATCATGCACACAGCACACGTGCACACTCATGTATCATGCACACCTGCACACACAGCACACCTGCACACACATGTATCATGCACACATGCATCATGCACACAGCACACACATGTATCATGCACACAGCACACCTATGCATCATGCACACAGCACACCAATGCATCATGCACACAGCACACCTGCACACACATGCATCATGCACACAGCAGACCTGCACACACATGTATCATGCACACATCACACACATGTATAATGCACACAGCACACCTGCACACACATGTATCATGGACACAGCACACATGCACACACATGTATCATGGACACAGCACACCTGCACACACATGTATCATGGATACAGCACAGCTGCACACACATGTATGATACACACAGCACAGACATGTATCATGCACACAGCACACATGCACACACATGTATCATGGACACAGCACACCTGCACACACATGTATCATGGATACAGCACAGCTGCACACACATGTATGATGCACACAGCACAGACATGTATCATGCACACAGCACACATACATCATGCACACAGCACAGCTGCACACACATGCATCATGCACACACATGTATCATGGACACAGCACAGCTGCACACACATGTATGATGCACACAGCACAGACATGTATCATGCACACAGCAACACATGCATCATGCACACAGCACACCTGCACACACATGCATCATGCACACACATGCATCATGCACACAGCACACACATGCATCATGCTCACAGCTCGCAAACTTGCAGCTCCCGGCGCCGGGCGGCAGGCAGGAAGTGGCTGTGTGGGGATAGCGGCGGCTCCTTCTGCACAGCCGCTCCCCCTCCCGCATGGACGGATGGATGGTGCGGCCCTGGGCTGGGGGAGCAAGGGGGGCCGCGAGGAGCGGAGAGGGCAGGGGGGGCAGAGAGGGGCAGGAGGACCGGGGGGAGCGCGGGCAGGAGACAGGAGGACCGGGGGGAAGCGCGGGTAGGAGACAGGAAGAGCGGGGGCCTTACATGAGAGCCGCGCAGTGCATTAGGCGGTAATCTCCCTGAAGTGGTGTGTGGCGGGCGGGAGACGACCGGCTGAAGGCGGTCGTCTCCCGCCCGTGATGTGTGTGTGTTTTGCGCAGTGTAGGGGCGGCCGTAAGCGTGGTGGGGCTGCCTGAGTCCCGCTCCCGCTTACGGCCGCCATCTTGGTTCACCCTGAAGGGGTGTAGGGCTCCAGTGACGTCACGTAGCTGAGGACACAGTTACGGAAGTCCTGCCGAAACTGACGGAAGTGAGCTTGGGCTTTTATATATTAGATTAATGGCAGCCGAGAGGGCCAACAGGAGAGGGGGCCAACAGCTGATAGTATATCCACAGTAGTTGTTGGTCTACAGGGAACAGAAAAAATGCCCAAAATAAGCATACACAATGTGACATAAAGAGATTGAAAGAGTACAGACTGCATAATCAGACACACAGAGAGACTGAGTATAGGCTACCAAACGAGACAATCAAGCTGCCAAATCAGAGCTAAAAACAGACTACCATGGGGACAATCAGACAGATAAACACCGTACAGACTGCATAACTACAGAAAGAGTACAGACAGCTTAATGAGACACACACAGAGAGACAAAATATAGGCTGCTGAACGAGACAGTCACGTACATGGTACAAGCTGCCGAATCACAGCTAAAAACAGACTACCATGGGGACAATGAGACAGAGAGAGACACAGAGTACAGATTGCATAATGAGGCAGACACAGAAACAGTACAGGCTGCCGAACAAGACAGTCAGACAGGTACGCACATGGTACAAGCTGCCAAATCAGAGTTAACAGCAGACAGTAGCGCACATGGTACAAGTTGCCAAATTAGAGCTAAAACAGACTACCATGGGGAAAATGAGACCGACAGAAAGAGACACAGTACAGACTGCATAGAGAGACACAGAGTACAGACTGCATAATGAGACACACACAGAAAGACAGTACAGGCTGCCAAACAAGACAGTCGGGCACACAGTACAACCTGCCAAGACAGACAGACAAACATTTTCAAAGCTTGTATACTTATATCCAGCATCCAAAGAGAGTTCCTCAGTCCTGGACTTGCAATCTCCACCTACCTTTATGGAGCTGGGATTTGGGAGGGGCTGAAATCACTTCCTGGACATGCGCAGTTAGAAATCCTGATCCATAGCGAACACATCCATGCACATATCCATGTATACCCATGCATTCCCATTGAAAATCATGCGTCGTTTTGACGCACTCATACGCATGCGGGTGCATGTGACTCATCGTTGCCGGGTTCTCAGGTCTCAGCCGCTGGCTGTGGTCACGGTTCGGTGCCTGAGGCTGTAGGGGCCTGTTGGTCAATGCACGGTTAAATAAAGATAAAGTTTGTGTCGTGGCGCCACCTGTAGGTGTCCGGCTATATATATTTGAGAAAAAAGTTTAAAAACTTACGTTTTTTTCAAAACTTCAGAAATAAAAAAATAAGATTTTGAGTTTTTAGAAAAGAACGTAAGTTTTTAAACTTTTTTCTCAAATATATATAGCTTGTTAGCATTTGTACATCATTGGTAGTAGCTGAGTGCTGCAGAGAACGTTTTTCTAGTTATTTGACCCAGCGTCCCTGCTGGCACGAGTTCACATTATGTCTGTGAGTGCTGTGCAGTTTTTTTTTCTGTGTTGTATCATATGGAGTTGCTGGCTCCATGATGCAATTTGCACCCTCATCACCTACAGGTGATCTAGGGTCGAGATGGTGTCCGCCCACTGAGAAGTGGGGGGGTGGACAAGGAGGGCAGGGATGTCAGCATTAGGACTCATCAGACCTGAAGTCACTTTGTCGCAGTTGATGAGCAAACAGACATTGGCCAATGTGTGTACCAAGAACTTCAGAAATAAATAAATAAGATTTTGAGTTTTTTGAAAAAAACGTAAGTTTTTAAACTTTTTTCTCAAATATATATAGCTTGTTAGCATTTGTACATCATTGGTAGTAGCTGAGTGCTGCAGAGAACCTTTTTCTAGTTATCTATCTATCTATCTATCTATCTATCTACCTATCATGTATCTATCTATCAAACTATCTATCTATGTATCTATGTATCTATCTAAAGGCCCTGTTATACCTTCAGATAATCTGTCAGATCTTGTTCACAGATCTCTGGTTGCAGTGAAATCATGGATACATTGTTCTATTTGTACACAGCCACAAAATGGAACAATGTGTCCATGATTTCACTGCAACCAGAGATCTTCAAACAGGATCTGACAGATTATCTGAAGGTGTAACAGGGCCTTTAGTATCTATCTATCTATCTATCTATCTATCTATCTATCCAGACCACACCTTGCGATGGAGATGTGGGGAACAGCCGTCCCACCCGTCTCTCTAGCTGTTCAAAAAACCCAGCCCTATTAAAGAAAAATTAAAGTTCTCAGTATCTACAATACTGGAACATTACATATCATCTGGATTCATATCACCAAATTTAACATTTTGATGATACACATCTCCCATCTTATACTTAAATGTGTGATCACCTTACTATATAAAATATCCAATCTTTTATCACACTAATTTATTTATTTATACCTTTATATATTCCTATATACTATCTCTTATCTCACTATTAATTATCTATGTATTTTAAATGTATTTTTTTGTGCATTTTTTTTAATTTTTTTAATTTTACATCTATATAATAAAGATATTATACAATAGATCTCTATCTATCTATCTATCTATCTATCTATCTATCTATCTATCTATCTATCTATTATCTATAGATTTAGATCTATTCTTCTTTTTTCCTTTCTAACTATAAATTTACCTATCTATCTATGTGTAAATCAACCTAACATATTTTTGTAGACCACATTTTTGGTGAAAACTTTTGGACTGTCTTTAATCAAGTGTCCTTGTAAAGGGGGTCTCGATGACTTGTACCTTCACATTGCACCTCATTTTCACCCGAGAAAATGCAACATACAGTTGTCCATGAGCAAACACTGGCTCCGGTAGATATATCCCAACACGATGTAAAGTTTGGCCTTGTGACTTGTTTATAGTCATGGCAAAAGCTGGTTTGACTGGAAATTGCCGACGTCGAAGCCTAAATGGAAGACCTGTATCTTAAGGACATAAGTCTATGCGTGGAATGAAGACATCATGTCCTTTTGCTGATCCACTTATGACTCTTGCTTGAATAACAAGGGAAAGGAGTCCAGTTACAATAAGCCTAGTTCCATTACATAGACCACTCTTTGTATCAAGATTCCGCAGCAACATCACAATTGTCCCAACTTTAAGTTGAAGTCTGTGGGATGGCATTCCTGATGGTGTAACACTATTTATAAATTCAACCGGATAATGCTCTTGTTCTTCTTCGTTATCTACATCCACTGAATCATCACTGGTGTACACAGTATACTCTCCAGACATTCTATCCATCACACGGGCATTTAGCAAAGCCACATCATCGTTTTTGGGACACAGAATTGCATGGGTGAGGCTCTGTCAACACTACTTTGGTCATTTACATCAATTTCAATACGTTGTCCAAAAACATCAGTTACAATGCAGGCAGTACACAACATGTCTTCTGGTATTTCAATAATATCTTCTCCAAGATTGTATTAATTGGTAAGATCACCATTACCAAGCTTGAGAAGCCAATTGCTGTACTCTGGGTCTGAAGATCGCATGTTGTTAGTGAGTTGTAGTTTAGTAAACTGTTGCCAAAGATCAGCCATTTTTAAGCTGGACTCAATGACATCTGTTCTTGTTCCATTTGTTATAACAGGAAGACATTGCCTAAAATCTCCACCAATAACAAAAACTTTGCCTCCAAATGGAATGTCATTCTTTTCTGCAACATTTGAAGTCATAACCTCACACAGAAGTCTGTCAATTACAGTCAAAGCATATTTGGGTGCCATAGTACACTCATCAAGTATCAACAGATGTGCATTTTGTAACTGTTTTCCAGCACAAGTATCTTGTTTGATTCTGGAAACGGATATTTCATTCACAGGAACTGGTATTCCAAACAGGGAATGCATAGTACAACCTCCTTGTAACAGATTTGCTGCAATACCTGTTGTAGCTGACGGCAATACAACTTTTCCCAACCCTCTAAGATGATGCATCAAAACTTCATATAAGTAGGTTTTACCACTCCCTCCTGGACCATCAATGAAGAAACATTTTGCCCTTCCATCGGCTTGATTTTCTATGGCAGTTACAATTGTATCATATGCAACATGTTGTTCATTTAAGGAATTGACTTTCTGTGCTTCCAACAATAGTTCATTTACTTCATCATACTCTTGAAGTTGTAGAACATGAGGAGAAGGTTTTGCCAAATTAAAGTCTGAAAATGTTTTTCCATGCAGTAATAACACATTTTGGACATCACGCATAGCATAAGACTGACAATTTTGACAATCTCCACTTTTATTATGAAGACGTAACCAATAATCCTCAATTAGATGTTCCTCAAAATTTGTCCAAAGTTCTGCGGGATTTGTAGGTGGTCCAAATACACATATGTATGCAAACAATTGCCGAAGTTGATAAGGCATATTTAAGGAAACTGCATCTTCTAAGGTTGAGGTCCAAACACTATCATCTAATAAAAGTCCTAAAGCCAAAGCTGCAGCTTTAAATGTATTGTGCACTACTCCATTAACTGTTTTCAAAAACTCATAACTCGTAGCACCTTTCACATGCAGCAGTAACAGACGAAGGCAATACGTCCAATAATTTTACTAACTCCTCGTTGTCTTGGCTTCCAACCTTTATTCCAAACATAATGCTCTGGAATCTCACAATAGAAATACTGCCTTGCATTGTTGTCATGTTGGTTCAGCAAAAACCATTCCATTAATGTTGACGTCGAACCTAAACGTTTTGACACATCTTCAACTGCAGAATTTTCATGAAAATAAACCTGATGTTGAATGGTAAATGGACAGCTAAACGTATAATAGCATGTGACTGAGCATGCATAGGAAATGCAAATATTCTCAAAGCATCTTCTGGAGCACTGACATATCTTGAGTCAAGAAAACTTGTTGATTCATCATGACTCACTGTTGTTTGCTGTATTTCCACATTACCTCTGTCATGGCCCTTATAGATATACTTAAAGAGATATTTCACACTTTTTATTCACACACAAATTTCAACATTGATGTGACAATTGTAGCGTTTAGATAAATAAGGATTATATGACACTATCCATGAGTTGTTTATAATTCTTTTCTTGTGCACAATGTTCTCAATGTGTGTTCGCCGATATGAAGGATACCCATCCAAATCTTTCATAGTATGCTCTTGTAACTGTTTTGGAAATCCTTTCGTACACTTTCCATTTTCCATACATGGACTTTTTGGATTTGCCTCACCACATGGACCATGAACCATATGATTGATGACAATATCATATAGTTCAGGGAATTTTTCTTGGTCTGGAATTTCAGCCCACACTATATTGTTAATATCTTTCTTTGTCCGAAACTTAGACTCCGCGTCTAAGATGATAAGTATATGTGCACGTGGGAGACCTCGTTTCTGAAACTCAATGACATGTACCATTGCTACCACTGTCCCAAAAAGGCCATTTTTCACATCTTTCAAAAGGCTGGTGAGCTTCAATTGAAATATGCGGGCCACTAAGTCTGGCCTATGTTCCACTTGCTGCCAGGGTTCTAGATTTCCTGTAATTTCTGGCCATTTTGGATTACACGTCATTGTAACAAAAATGTCAGGTCTTCCATGCTTTGTCACTATCGCCATTGCATCTTGGTAACGTTGCTGCATGTTCCAGGGACTACCTTCAAATGACGATGGCAGAATAACTGTTTTCCCAATAGGAATTCTTTTTTTCAATGGATTTCTTTAATAAATGTTCTTGAAGAACACAGTAATCCTCCACTTTCAGATTTTTTTGGTTCATGCGTATAAAATTGAGGCGATTACCTTCAATTTTAACATATGCATCAACAAAGTACTGCTGAGTAAGTTTGCCACTGTTTAGAATAGGGTTAAGCTCAGGTCGCACAGACAAAAGGAAACTGTAATACTGCATTTGAGTAATTCGTCTTACAGTGCCTTGCTGCTGTAGATTTTCATGCCACCCTTGATCACCTCTTGGAAAAAATAATGGATACAGAAGAGCATCAGGGTTGCTATGCAAAATACTGATGCGCTGTGTTTTAGGAAGCAGACAATTGCTCACATCTGACTTAAGATGGACTACCGTGTTTCCCCAAAAATACACTGTCTTATATTTTTTTTTAAGCCAAAAGATGGACCATGTCTTATTTGCAAGGGGGGCGTGTCTTATATACGGTACCGTACATCCCACTGCAAGCCTGCCATACACACACAACACAAACACACACCCATACACACCACACACCCATAAACACACACACATATGACGCACACCAGGGGCCAGGGTTACTCCCGGTTTAGACAGGCGATTCTTCTCCTTCCTTGTCACGGGTGGACCGCGCCTGCCGGTAGTGGGGCCCGGTGTAGTGCAGATCAAAATTGAGGACGTCTTACGGGAACAGATTAAAGGGGGGTTTAATTTGTTTTCTTCGTGACGCCACCTATGAGTAGATTCGGTAAGGGCTACCGACGCTGCGGAACCTCCCGGGGTGATGGACAGCAGCAAGATGTTACGCTCCCCACAGGCTGAGCGGTGATCCCCGGGGGCTGGAGCTGCTCAAGATGTTGTGCGGCAGCTGCGGTTACCTTTAGTTAATAACGGACAGTTCATAAGGAGACACGGACACAGATAGTCTCTGCAACGGTTCTTTACTGTAACCAGCAGGCAGTACATGGCTTACAGTGGTTGAGTAGAAGACCGGGTGGACTTAGCAGTGATAGTGCTCCTCAGAGATCCGCAGTGTACCTCCTTTCTACCTCCTTAGCTTCTCTTGCCAGCGTCGCCCAGGAATACCAGATCGGGTACGGGGAGGCTGCTTCAATGCCCTATCCATGATGTACGTTCTGGATTCTTTGGGGAGCCTTGGGTCCCTCAGTGGGTACACCGCTGGTTAGACGACTGGAAACTGGCTGGTGGTGGGGTGCTCCTATAAAGCTGCTCCTCCACGGGGCTGGTTCGCGTGACAGAGGTGAACTGCTGCCAGCTTCGGTACCAGTGAACCGGCTGTGAGTTGTGGGCACGGGAGTCTTTTGGGAACCCGTGTAGAAATGCCCATTCCCGGTGGTTAAGGCCTCAGGTGCTGACACCCGACCGGTGACGGCCCAGGGGCCCGCACGGAGTGCGGGGCCCCCGCTCCTCTCCAAGTTCTGTGTTCTAGGCTCTGCTCTCGATTCCAGACTCTTCTATTCTGATCTAGACTCTTGTGTGTTCTATTTCACTACCCTAACACTCCACCCACCAGGACCTATGATTGGTCCCCTGTTCTAGGTGTTGTATGTTGGGTCGGATCTCAGAGTTAACTATTGCACTGCTTTGTCTAGAGAATATTGCGGCTGCAATACTCCCTTGTGACGCACTCGTTGCGGGGCGCCACACTCCCCCTTGGTTAAATCAGCTTGTCCCCAAGCGTCAAACTACTCACATTACAGAGGTTTTTACATTTTTATACATATATATGACACACTTTTATTAAAATAGAAAAACAGGTAAAGATATGCTTTGGTGATATAAGCAAAGAAACAGGTAATCACTTTGTGCGGACCCGGCGGGCGGTCGGCTGTACTTTAACTAGAGTCCAGGCTGTAGCCGCAAGATCACACAGTCAATGATTAACGGGAACAGAGTCATTGATGAAGTTCAAGTTTTTAAAGTCACTGGCTCTGAGGGTGATGGCGTACCCGGATAGCGAACCACCCATCTGCACAAGCATAGCGCTCGTAGGTGATTATATCGCCCCGGTATAGGTCGCGATCGGGATGTCCTCTTGGCAAATTTGACTCAACGTCCCGGCGCCCCACAAACACCTCCTCATTCAAACCCACCTCCCAAGCGAACCCCCACCCGGTATGTAAGTTAAAGGTGGAAATTCTACCTTCACGGCGGAGTTCATCAGGCAGCGGCGGCTGGCGGCGAGCCTCGGCACGGGCCTCCATGTTGGCGCGTTCTCGGGCTTGCCACTCCTCTCGTCGTTTCTGGCGTATATCTCCGTCGTTACGGCTCGGGGTGTAAAGATGAGTAACGGAGCTGGTGGTTTGGCGGGAAGCTTGAACTTGGCGGGCTGTCTGTATCGGAACCCGGTGGAACGGCACAGGGGAAGGTGTCGGCAGTGCACCCGACCAGTGTACCCGAGCTGTGTGCCCGGAAGGAAGTTCTTTGTTGTCTCCCCAAGCGAACCCGGTGTCGAAATCCTCAGCGGTGCTGTGGGTCTCGTCGTCATCCTCTCCGACTCTCTCCTCGATGACCACATCAGGCTGCTCGATGATGAAAGACGTTAAAGCTTGTTCCGTTGTACAACGGGGCGGTGGTGCTGCGGATCCTTCCGTAGGGACGTCCTGCAGGGCTTCCAGGCTGCCTGCCTCTTCATCTGTTTCCGCAGGTAAAGGTGTTTCAATCCCGGTTACCCGGTAGGCCTCGGCAATGGCAAGGGAAGCCTCCGGTACGGGGATAAAACAGGCGACTGTCTCGGTAGTGGTGAAACATGTCGCGGGTTCCTCAGTGGGAACCTGGTAGAGATCTAATTCTTCCATGGAGCGTGTTATGAGCTCCGGCTCAAGAACGGAATCGGTTGCGATGTTGGTCGCTGGAACGGGTCGAGTTGCGGCCTCCACCGGAATGACACAGTCTATTGGCTCAGGTGACGGAGCAGGACAGGTGGTAGGCGATGGTGAGGCGGTCGAGAAGCTGGTGACGTCGTCGGGGCTTGGAGAAGCTGTACCCGGTCGGCTCTGCTGCATCGCATGGTGTAGTCGTCTGCCTAGGGTCGCGCTCCAGCTGCGAATCGTCCATTCCACTGTCTCTAGTAACCGCACCCGGAGGTCTTGTAGAGCCTCTAGCCAGAAGTCGGGGCTGCCGTCTATGGTAAGGGCAGGATCCGGACCCGGTTGGCTCATGGCTGCTCTGGCCTCCGCCTCGACCTCCCGCATCAGGTCTTGGAGTCTCATGCTGGCCATTCTTCTTTGGAGGGAAACCACACCCGATCAACCGGTAAGACGTTCTGGTTGAGCTGGTCAAGAATTCCGTCTGTGTGTCTATGTATGACACTCCCATCTCCTCTGGGCTTTTGTAGTCCAATCGTGGGAAAAGTCTTTGGGGTCCGCCCCCATGGTTGACTCGAGCAATCAGGGCGGACAAAGAGTTTGGCGCCTTTTGTCTTTAGCCCTCCCACAGTGAGGGGGGGGTTGACTCACTCCTGGGCTTCACGTGGCGGCTTCTTGTGGCGGGAACGCCATCTTGGGCGCCATCTTGACCCAATGGTGTAAAGGCGGGAAAGTTCTTTTTAGGACGAACAAAGTCCAATTGTAGACAATAAAGTCCAGTTTAAGCACAATATACCCGTTGGGTAACGGGCCTGCTCGTATCCTGTTCGTGACGCCATTTTCTGACGCACACCAGGGGCCAGGGTTACTCCCGGTTTAGACAGGCGATTCTTCTCCTTCCTTGTCACGGGTGGACCGCGCCTGCCGGTAGTGGGGCCCGGTGTAGTGCAGATCAAAATTGAGGACGTCTTACGGGAACAGATTAAAGGGGGGTTTAATTTGTTTTCTTCGTGACGCCACCTATGAGTAGATTCGGTAAGGGCTACCGACGCTGCGGAACCTCCCGGGGTGATGGACAGCAGCAAGATGTTACGCTCCCCACAGGCTGAGCGGTGATCCCCGGGGGCTGGAGCTGCTCAAGATGTTGTGCGGCAGCTGCGGTTACCTTTAGTTAATGACGGACAGTTCATAAGGAGACACGGACACAGATAGTCTCTGCAACGGTTCTTTACTGTAACCAGCAGGCAGTACATGGCTTACAGTGGTTGAGTAGAAGACCGGGTGGACTTAGCAGTGATAGTGCTCCTCAGAGATCCGCAGTGTACCTCCTTTCTACCTCCTTAGCTTCTCTTGCCAGCGTCGCCCAGGAATACCAGATCGGGTACGGGGAGGCTGCTTCAATGCCCTATCCATGATGTACGTTCTGGATTCTTTGGGGAGCCTTGGGTCCCTCAGTGGGTACACCGCTGGTTAGACGACTGGAAACTGGCTGGTGGTGGGGTGCTCCTATAAAGCTGCTCCTCCACGGGGCTGGTTCGCGTGACAGAGGTGAACTGCTGCCAGCTTCGGTACCAGTGAACCGGCTGTGAGTTGTGGGCACGGGAGTCTTTTGGGAACCCGTGTAGAAATGCCCATTCCCGGTGGTTAAGGCCTCAGGTGCTGACACCCGACCGGTGACGGCCCAGGGGCCCGCACGGAGTGCGGGGCCCCCGCTCCTCTCCAAGTTCTGTGTTCTAGGCTCTGCTCTCGATTCCAGACTCTTCTATTCTGATCTAGACTCTTGTGTGTTCTATTTCACTACCCTAACACTCCACCCACCAGGACCTATGATTGGTCCCCTGTTCTAGGTGTTGTATGTTGGGTCGGATCTCAGAGTTAACTATTGCACTGCTTTGTCTAGAGAATATTGCGGCTGCAATACTCCCTTGTGACGCACTCGTTGCGGGGCGCCACACATACCCATACACACATACACATACCCATACACACACACGCACAGGGGCGGAACTACTGTGGTGCAGCTGCACCAGGGCCCGACCGGCTAGGGGGCCCCTTCAAGCTTGCAGGGGGGCCCCAGCCGACCTCCGCAAGCCGCCGTCAGAGGAGAGGAGGGTCAGGCAAGGGAAGCAGAAAGCTTCCTGCTTACCCTGCCTGATTCCGCCCCCCCTCTCCTCTGCCCCTCCGGCTCCCAGGAGTGCACTCGCGCAGGTAGGAGAGCCGCCACAAACGCCAGCACCACATCGCACCCCCCTGGGACCGCGCCGACTCCACCAGCATCCCCCTCCCCCCCCGACCGCGCCGGCGCCACCAGCACCTCCTCCCCCCGCTCCTCAACGTACCAGGGCCCCCTGGGGTAAAGGTCCGCCACTGCACACACATAACCATACACACACACACATACCCATACACACAAACCGATTTTTACCAGTGTCTCCC
Organism: Allobates femoralis; assembly: GCA_033576535.1. Lineage (NCBI taxonomy): Eukaryota > Metazoa > Chordata > Amphibia > Anura > Aromobatidae > Allobates > Allobates femoralis. The sequence goes on from JARQOC010000003.1 coordinate 404,726,186, forward strand.
CGCTCTCCGGTGGCCCCGCTCTCCGGTGTCTGTGCTCTCCCTGCTCCACGGTGGCCTCCGCACTCCGGTGTCTGCGCTCTCCCCGCTCCACGGTGGCCTCCGCACTCCGGATTCCCGCTGTAGCTGCAGATCTCCGCCCAGGTCGGGAGCCCTGCGCCAATTACAGCGCAGGAACCGTGAGCCAATCACAGCCCAGGAACCGCGAGCCAATCAGAGGCCATGCACGACATCAGCTGACCTGGGCAGAGATCAGCAGCTACAGCGGGAATCAGGAGAGCGGGGGAACGCCGGAGAGGGGAGGGGCCACCAGAGAGCGCGGACATCAGGGAGCGGGGGCCACCACAGTCCGCAGGTACGCCTTATAATTGGGGGGTGCCTTATATTAGGAGGTAGGGCGCCCCCCCAAGCATGCCTTACTTTCGGGGGGCAGCCTATTTTTGGGGAAACATGGTAATAACAGAGCGGACCAAAAAGGAAGAGGGGCATTAGGAACAGTTCGGGAAGGGTTTTTTTTCTACTAGATCTGGCTTGATGTAGCAGAAGAAGGAGTCGGATTTCCACCGCCCCACTCGCTGAATTTCTTCGTTCGTGAAGCTGACCCTGGCCACCTTGGTCAACACGCTGGAATGGGTGCCATAATCTCCTGGCTGGAGGCCCAGGCCTGAAAGTGAAGCTTTGAGCAAAGCCGAAAACTACATCGCCGTGAGCGGGGATCCATCTGCATGCTCGAAGAAAAATGTGTTAAGGGCCTGGGACTCAAAATACCGCTGCAGGATAATGATGGGACAAAGCGGTCCAGGGGATGGAAAAACCATACGCCTGGACTGAGCTGATCTGTTTTTGAGCGCATGATGCAAAACCTTACCATCCCCCATTGCACACTATGATGCCGTCACGTAGCAGCCCTCTGGGGCGTCCAGGTGGCCTGCTGACCAGTGTGCTGACCCGGAAAGCTCCAAAGAAAGCAAGCGCGAACGTAGCCGAAAACAGCAGGACCTCGCTGTCCTTAGTGCAAATGTCGCCTAGCTGATTTATTATGCCCGATAGTATGGCAAAGAAATGGGCCTCCTGCTTTCGGTGGACAGGTGCTTCTGTTTCCAATTTTTTAAGGCATGTGTGAACAGGAAGGCCTTGGTGACTTCTGGCCAACCGCAAAGGCAGAAGTGAAATGCCGGCCCCGCGAGTCACTGCTGCGCAACATTTCCCGACACGCCGTTGGAATGCAATAGCACTATGTATTGAGTGACGGAGTTGCAGAGAAAGACCATAGAGACCTGGTTTGGCAGCACTTGAGCTAGGTGGCACCTTTTTTTCCAAGCCTTACTGTACGAACACCAAGTCGATGGAGCTAGGGAGGCTTCGACCAACGGCATCAGATGTCCTCTGGGACCGTCCAATGGGACTTCGGACAATCCTGGCCCTTGTAGTTTGCCTCTGTGTGCAATGCTTGAAACCTCTGAAAATCAAAGCGCCACAAAACATCTGTGGCGCCCCTGCGACCTGGGCGGTCACAGGGTAACTTAAAACATCCACACACCGACACACTCCGATCTTAAGCCACTGACTCTATGTAGGGCAAGGGGTGGCGGGAGTTTAGAGAAGTGTAGGTGGAGAGAGAGGTAGAACCCGGACAAGTTGGTGGAGGAACAGTATTAAAAACACTGGAACACTAAGTTGGAGGTAGACATTCCCACGAGGAGAGGTTCCCTGGAGACAGTATACCCAGGAGGGAGCTCGCCCAAGAGAGAAAGGCGAGGGAAGAAGTACCACAAGCCGATACACCCCACAGCTAGACACTGACCATAGTGGGAGAACAACGGGCCCGGAAGCTGCAACCAGTATAGCTGGCCAGAGGACCCAGAGCTGACAACCGGGAGGTAGAAGGAGCCTGGTGAGCCCAAATCACACCTGGGTCACTGGAGGGCTAGCCCAGGATGACCAGAGAGCCGGCTCTGTAGAGGTGACTGGGGGACTTCACAACCCTAATCACGAGATCAGGCCAGTGGCTAGCGCACCAGTTGAGTCCGAGGAAGACTCCAAAACCGATGGCCCCGGCCGCATCAGGGAATAGAGGTATGTCCGAGCTGGATACCTCTAGCTCTTGGAAACGTGTGGGTCCATTGTAGTTAGCTAGGAAAGACTTCCATACATCTAGGTTGTCCCGTAAGGCCCTGGTGATGCGTATCCTGTGATTTGGGGCAGTTATGCCCCTAGTGGTCAGGCAGAGCCTACGGGAAAAGATTCTCCCCATGGGCATAACTCTGCAAGCGAAGGCAAGCAAGCCCAGAGCAAGCCGCATTTGCGCCAGGGTTTTTTTGTGGACAGCCCAGAATCCGTCGATAAGGGATGTTTTTTTTTTCACTTTTTCCAGTGGTAGGCGGAAAACCATGTTGACTGAGTTGATTTCGATCCCCAAGAATGAAAGACTGGTGGCCGGGCCAACAGTCTTTTCAGCTGAAAGCGGTACCCTGAACCTGTCCGCTATGAGCTGGAAAGACTCTAACGCGGTAGCGCATGCTCTGGAGTCGGAGGGCCAACGAACACAAAATCATCTAAGTAATGGGTGACAGATTTTAACTTTGACACGTCCTTAACCAACCATTCCAAGAAAGAGCTGAAGAGCTCGAAGTGTGAGCATGATATGGAACAACCCATGGGTAGGTACATGCCATAATAGAATTCTCCTTCAATGGAACACCCTAGTAAGTGGTGGCAATCAGGGTGCACCGGTAAGAGGCGAAAGGCTGACACTATGTCTGATTTGGTTATTAGTGCTCCACGCCCAGAGTCCCAGACTAGGGACATCGCTTTGTCAAAGGAAAGGTAGGAGACCGCCGAGTCCTTGGCGGGAATGCTGTCGTTCACTGACCTCCCTGCTGGGAAGGACAGGTGGTGGATCAGACGGAACTCTCCGTTTATCTTTTTTGGAACTACGCCTAGGGGTGAGACTCTAATGTTCGCGAATGGTATGACTTGACAAGGGCCTGCCATGTGACCTAGCGCTACTTCTTTTTGTACTTTTTCTTGCCAGGACCTCAGGAAGCTCCCGGACCCACTTGAGGTTGGGGGCAAAACAGGGGATGGAAAGGGATGAAAAACACGTGGACAAAACCGGTTGCGGCCGTGGCCCTATTGGGGTAACGTTTTAACCATGGCTCGATCTCTAGCACATTCACCGGGGTCTTTTAAACCCGGTGCCACAGATTTAGTGTGGGGCCTGGTCAGTTGCTTGTCGCATTTTGCAGAGGTGTGGTTGCCACCACACAAAGGGCATTCGTGCTTATATTTGCAGAGCCCTTGGAATCTGCAGTCACCTTCGTTAAAAAGCCAGCAGCAATTACTGCTGGCTGTGCCCCGTGTTGAGAGGAGGAGGATGATTACCCTGGAAAGGCTGGTAGCTCTTTTGAGCCATCATCAGTCTGAGCCATGAATCGATGGTCCTGATGCCTCAGTGAATTCTTCATCGTACTTCCACCAAGCAGAACCCCCATGGGTTTTATAGGAGTTGTAGATAGTGTCACAGTACTTGAACCGCTCTGAGCAGCGCTCGGGGTGCTTCTGACCCATCACACACCCTAGGACACAGAAGGCCTGGAGCCTATTGTTAATGCTCTTGGCCACCTTGGGCTTTCTTTCTGGGAAGCTGTCTGTGCCCTGATTCTATCTATCGGTGGTGTTTTGATCTGCCTAAACTAAAGATCAGATGTTTTTGTAGTCATTTGCCCAAATTTTTTGTGTGGTCTCTGGGGCTAAATGCATCTCTAATGGGGATACGCCGCAATAGAACATGTCCCTATGTAAGTTGGGATGCTGCGGCTCTGCGGGGCATAGGGCATAAGCAGGGTTGACTAAAACTTTACCGTCGGGGGTAGCGGCTGCTTCCCCCGACACCCTGGATGGATCCCTCCGACCCAGGCGCTGGCAAAGCTGTACTCACCGGTCGATGTTGTTGGTAGGTCCAACGGTAGTGTGGCGCCCCTGCGATCAGGGTGGCCACATAGGGAACTGCAGCCAGGTAGGAGGAAAGACAGTTTATGTACTAAACACCCTCACAGACATCCCACACACCACTAGGAGGAAGCACCCAACCCGGAGCCCGGAACTCTAGGCGGGCAAGGGGTGGTGGGTTTAGAGGACGGTGGGTGGGAACGCATGTAGGTCAGGTGACAGAAGGTACAAGTAGAGGAAGAGGAGGAGGAAGGAGTTAGTAGGCCAGAGTAGGCTGAGCAGCACAGACCAGAAGTAAGCCAAGAGTGCCGAGCTGTAAAGACAAGAGCAGACAGAAAGACACACACGTCCTGGTGGGATTGGGCTGGATGGAGATGCAGAATCCACAGCGTCAGAGAAACCGTGGAGAGAAAGCTCGTCCATAGCCAGCATCCCAGGGGAGTGTGAGGAAAGAGATGGACCAGCAGCACTAGGTCCGAGGAACATGGCAGCACCGACCAACTACAGGCGGAGTAGTCTTCCCTATTGAAGCTGGAGTCACACGGCTTAGAAGGAGCCTGATAGTGCCTTGCGGGAGAGGGCTATTGCAGGCTAGGCATATAGCAGAGTGTCGGCTCTGACGGGGACCGAAGATTCACTCGTTATCCCCAGATTCACTGACTGGGAGCTCCAACTCTAAGTTTGAGTTCCCACACCAAGGATAGGAAGCACAGTAGCAACCACGAGGACCCACAGGGGTCCGAGCTGCCGCTACACTGTCCGGAGACACACAAAGAGAGAAAAACCACAGCCTGGAAAGGACACTAGAAGGAGTGAGGGGTCTCAGAGTGACAACCTGGCTGCAGTGGGTTTAGTGAAAACCGGAGCAAAGTGACTGTAACTTGTGTTAAGAAGTGAACTGCACTAAGAACTGCTGTAAACTGCTTGAAGAGAACTGACAAGTAAACCCAGTGAACCCTGCCTGTGTGTCCATGTTTGTTTCCAGAGATAAAGAACTGTTTTCATACCTTTCATTCCTGTCAGGAGCAGCCCGACCCGTGGTGGGCTCATCCATCTAGCTGCAGCCCATCCATCCTCCTGGCAGAGAAGAGCTGCGGCGGTGGTCCCATCATTGACCACAAACCGTGGGTGGCATCATGACAAACTGTATCCTTTGTATATCTCCCTTTTACTTGTGAGAACCCGGGACACGGTCCGGATCAGGAACTCCGTGACATCCCCCAGCAGCAACCCGGTCCGGTACCGAGTACCCCGTCCCAGTGGGCTCCACTGTAGCACATCCTGGAGCTATTGTTCAGTTGCTGGTCTGTCAGTGATCTGGTGGTGTGAGGGTCTTCCTTGTAGAGGGCCGCTTAGTGAGCGGCTTCTGCGTGACCCTGACGATGAAGCAAGGAGCGAGAGTGAGGATGACGACGTGCATCTCTAGGGGGTTGACGGCGTCAATAATGGCTCCCGTGGTTCCTGCTGTGGGAGGTGGATGATGAACTCCCAGAGTGGCGAGCCCTTGGGGACCCCCGACAGGATGGTGTTATAAAAGACTCACCTGTTACCCCGTGCTAGGGAAGGGGCTGCATTTGGGTGATGTGTTCATAGTCTGGTGGCAGAGTGGGCTAGGGGTTCACATGTGGGGTTCTGCAGGGGGCAACCTGTGATACCATTGTTGCGCCCTGCGCTTCCCGCTCCAGCTGGCCCGCTATTGCCTGCTTCGGGGGTAGGAGGGAGCATGGTGGGGTGAGGGGCAGGAGGAGATCCTCGGTCTCTGGAAGCTCCAGGCTTTCAGGGGGAAAGGTCTGGTAAGTGCTCCCATAGTGCTGGAGGGAGCCCGCATGTGAGGGCTCCTCCGCTGAAGAACTTTTGTTTCTATTGCCCCCATGCTGTTGCCTGATGTGGGGATGGTGGGGTGTGCGCAGCTGCAAAGGGACCCGGGAGGGTGCTGGATGACCTGTTTCCTGGCCGAGCGATGGTGGGGAAATGCCGAACGCTGGATGTGACGTAGAGTCATGTGGGGCCGGGCCTCCGGGAACCGGATATGATGTCCAGTCACATGATCGCCGAGTCACCGGAGTCACACTTGCGCGACCACCAGTCTGGGAACCAGATGTGACGCGACGTCACGTGTTCCCGGAACTCCGGGGACTGGAAGTGACGTGGTCTCCAGATATGAATTATGGTTACACGAGGACCACGTCACCGAAAGTCACGTTCCAGGTGGGAGGTTTGGGAGGGGCCAGTGAGCAGCGTGGTTGTGGGGGGCCCGGAGGGGGACGCTCCATAGGGGGGTCGGACACTGCCAGCAAGGGTGGACCGGCCTTTTTTGCCTGCGCTTGGAGGCAGTTGTGGGGTGAAGCTACTTAGCGAAACGACGTAGGGGCTTGGCGTGCACGGAGGGACCCTGCAGTAATAGAGGGTATGACTGATATGCACTGACAACTAGGCTACTGTATTAGGCAGGCAGAACTTGAGAGAGATTGAGACAAGATTGCATAGGAGGTGTTTATGCAGAGGATAATTATGCACTAAGCACTTTGATGGATTGGTGACATATACCAGCTAACTTATGGTGGCACTGTGTGACTACAATAACTGTAAAACTGTGAATTGTCCACTATTGTTACGCCCTTGATGTTAGCCCAATTCACTATATATTACTGTGAAACAGCAAAAAATACACCCCCCTCAGATGTATATGTGGCACCCCTGCGGGGGATTGCCACAGGTTACACTGGTGCAAGGAAGTATTGACATCTTGGTTTGTTCAGCACACAACACCTTCCACTCCAGACCTGAAGGGGGAGCTCTACTGGCTGCATTAAGTCAGTTCCCCTTTAAGGAGATGCAGGACCAGAAGGGACCATTTTGTCAGCTGTTCACACCCCAGGTAAGGGGCCAGAGGCAGGAGAAGAGGTAGGGAATAAGAAGAGGGACTAAAAGATATTCCCCTTTGAGGACAAACGGACACTGGAGTCCGATGCTGTGGGCTTGTAAAGCCACAGTAAAAGCCCAGCAATTTCAGGAGAAGTTTAGCCCTGAAGGAAGAGAATAGAGACATTAAAAACTAACCAAACAGAGGACCAGGGGCCACAGGATAAACCGGGTTCCCATAGAAGGGCCTGATTGTTAGTTTTAGACAATAGAGAATTGGAGAGCTCAAACTCAGGCAAGACTCATCCCTCAAGAGAAAGAATAGAGATAAAGGAGGCCTCATATCTTTCTAAGGAGTTGATCCTAAATTGCACCAGGGACCCGGTTATTACTCAGAACTGTACCTGTTTTGTGACTACCAGTAAAAGGTACCGGAACAACTATCCCTGTGTGTATGTGTAACTGTTCATCGGCTATAACCCACCATCTTCCTCCTTCACTGCTCTCCCTCACCATCTTCCTTTATTGCTGCCCTGAGGTAAAGCTCCACCTGTGGGGAGCTGTACCACACTTTGCTGCCCCCTCCATCACCTCAGCGGCCGGCTGGCAGCGCCGGTACCACCTTACCGGACCCTAAAGGTGGTGTCACTTCCCCCTGTAAATAATTCCCTCACCCCCCTTCAAATGATCCCCAGTACACGGCATCGGGATACCGTCCACCTGTGACTCCCTACTCAGCAGACCCGGTGACCGAGTACCCCTCACAGCCCTGACCACATCATATATCATTGTATGAACTCGTGTTTCTGCCTGCTAAATGTAAAATAATCACAGATTGCCATGTATGTATTATTGTCATACAGTATGTTGCTGTAAGGAGAACTCTGTTCATGTAATGTTCATGCTATCACTGAGCACTTTATGAGATTCCTTGAAACCTTTACTTTATCTGTATTAACCTTTCACTATGTGGATTGTTTAAATAAATGTAATCCCTTTGCAAAGCAACTGTTTTCCTCTTGATTTAGTAATATACATAATTAGAGCAGATACTGAGAATTACAGGATAGAAGAAGTACACACAACATACATCACTCGACAATACAGTATACTGTATGCTACAATCAATGACATACATCTCCACATTGTGTTGAGGACCTGTAGAGTGGAGCTGTGTATATACTGCGTCTTGTCTCCTTCCTAAAACACCACTTTTTGTTTTTATATATTTTTGAATATGCCTAAAATACATTTCATAACTGCACCTGCCACTTTAATCAGTGGGTGACTAGTGGAAATATAGTTACCCCAGAATAAATCTCGACACTAATGTTATAATGCCCCTGTGGGTGTGAGTGATATGATTTACAAGAGCAGCGTTGTAACCAATATGCCAATATTTAATGACCAGACACTGGTGGATGTGAGTGTGAGATACGACGCTGCTATGAACGACTACGACCACAAAATGATACAAAACCAACTTCTTTTTATAACTTGAAATAGATAACAGTATTTCACTTCTCAACAAAATATGGGCGACAATATCCACAAACCACAGAATACAAATTATGCAGCTTGAGAGATCCCAAGTGCCAGCTTCATGGAAAGGAGCAGGACGACTACCCACAAGGTTATGCCACTCCCTCCCTTCTCCGCTACAGGACCTACCTGGTTTTCTACCGTGATCATGACACGTGGTTCTCTCAGGTTTACAATCTTACACCCACCTCCCGCCTTACTTACAATAGATTCTGGGCACCCTGTATTCCCCTTGATAAATCTATTATATAATCACGAATGGGTTTTTTGCCCCTTTTGAGACCGCTCTCGCTGCGAGTCAATGTCGTCATGTGGATACGAACGAAGCATTGGCCGCGCAGCGGCCATTGCGAGCAGCTCTAAGGCGGCTCGCTATGCCCCGCAGCGGGCATGGCGAGTCGCCTTAGCAGCGCGAAGCATTGGCCGCGAAGCGGCCATTGCGAGTCAGAGACTCGCTCTGCTAGAATCCCGATGCATTGTGCATCGGGCACCCATCTAGTATATATATATTTAGCACAAATAATCAACTAAACTAGTGCAATAATTATGCAGTGCACTGTCTTTCTCTTTGCGAGCGCTCAGAGTGGACGCTCTGACTGAATATCTGCAAACAGTAAAAACTGATCTTGTTACTATGATGTCTGACCACTAGATTTTATTAGCTTCTTAGGTCACCAAATTCTGTTATGCATCCAGGTGCAGGTAAATATTCAGAATCAGTCTCAGTCTCAATCCAATAGTGATCCACGAAGCACTCCTATCGCATTCACATTCACCAGGGTCTCGGTACACAGGAGCTCACACAGTTTCTCTGTCAGTCCATCTTTAATCCTAGCAACAGGAATGTTCTTTGAGATGCTGAAAATTCTAGCTAACTCTCCCTAGCTGACTAAACAGTTGGTGATCGGTCACACATCCAAGTTTACTCACGGAAGCTGCTTCCTCTTGATTACACCATCCACTTTGGGTCTCTCAAGGCTCCAGTTTTTCTGTGTCTCAAACAAGTATTCCTCAGCATCCACCTTGTGTGTCTGTTTTTACTTTTGTTTTCTTTACCTCCTGTTTTTATCAGCAAAATCCCAGGTTTTCTTCTCAATCTTCTCTTGTTGAATGGTTACCTCTAGCGGCCGAACTAAGTTATTGCACTGGATTTCTCATAACATCAGAAAACACTTCGGGCCCTTTCATATATGCGCTCCAGTGCATATGGCAGCATTGCGCTAGTGCAGGCGGTAGTGCAGTGCAAGCGCAGCCATTAGCACTTCCGGTGCATCTGGACTAGCGCATGTGCTGTGACACAGTCGCTTTCACACTTGCGCTTCCGGGGTCCATCTGCCTGCACTCACCCATACAAGGTAATGGCGGCATTAGCGCGATACGCTTCATTTGTGCTTCGATGCGTTTGGCTGCACTTGCACTGCACTACCACCTGCGCTACGCAATGCTGCCAAATGCACCAGAGCGCAGAGGAACTGGTCCTTCCAGATGCCAACATGCTTCACTCCACCCCACTTACAACTTGGTGTCCTGACAAATGGCTTCTCACAACTCACCTGCAGCACATACTCTTCAGGATTATATCAAATCGAGGGAACACCAGCTGTGCTCCTCTACAACCATGGTAAGCCATTACCGCTGGATTCAATGGAGCATTCGAAGCAGTAACAATAGGGGCTGTTTCTGGCACATCTAGAACTTGCACTGTCGGACTCTGCACGTCCGACGGTTTGGCCCCAAAGTTATCCCAACAGTCTCATTCAAGATTGCTCGGTTGAACTGCCGTTTGCAGATCAGATGACTCCGGGGGACAGACAGGTGCATTGGATATACATCACTCTAGCCAATTCTGGTGCATCGTGTGACGGAGTCCGATGCACCCTTTAGGTACCAATCCCCTGGAAATACTCTTTCCGCTACTGAGTAAGTCGTATCCTCCCACCTGTCACTCAACTTCCCTCCTGGTTGAGTGAATCGCACTAGTACCTTATCATTCACCTGGAACTCATCCATGTCCACCGGTCCCTGATCTCAGTGGGGATGATCTTGTACACGTTCTTTCACTATTCGGTGGATTTCTTGTAACTTTCATGATTGATCCTTGACCCACTCACTGGCTGTAAGATACTCTGGCTCATCTGGTACAGTCAAACCCAGTTCTTCGATTTCTCATCCAGGCCAACTGAACATCATCGCGGAAGGAGTGAATCCTGTGGTGCTATGGGCTCTGTTGTTATAGGTCCACATAAGTTTTGGAATGAACTCAGACCATCGCTTCTTTTGCCTCTGTTCCATTGTTCTCAGCATCTGGAGCAGTGTTTGGTTGAACCACTCACAGGTTCCAATTTCCTGTGGGTGATAGGGTGTCATCCGTGATTGTTGAATCCCATAGACCTGCAGCAACTCAGTCATGAGCTGACCCTGAAAACAAGCACCTTGATCCGAATGCACCCTTTGGGGACAGCCATAAACCTGGATGAAATGCTTACAGATTGCCTGTACTGCGGATTTAGCAATCTGATCCTTGGTGGGAACAGCCACAGCAAACTTTGTAAAATCATCGGTCATGATCAGACATGAATGATGACCATTTCTGGAGTACCCGATTAATAAATAACCCACTATTAATGTCTCCTGTGGGGCAGACATCACGATTGTCTGAACAGTAGTCCTCTGTTCCTGGGACTTATTCAGTTCACAGGGCAGCCACCTAGCACACACCTCTCTCATGACTTCCTCTAGGCCAGGTGTGTACGCAAAGCGGTGCAACCATCGACAAGTCTTCTCAGGCCCAAAATGTGTACCCTGCGTATAAACGTCTTGGGCAATGTCTGGAGCCACTGAGGCTGGGATTACCACCTGCCAACAGTACCCCAGCTCTGACCACTATGTAGACCCAGTGATGTAGTACCCCTTCCATTATGGCCAACCGATCTCACTGCCTTCGCAGCTTCTGCCATACCACGACCAGCTAATCTCTCACCCTTCCGTTGGGCAAGACCTTTTGACTCAGCCAAAACTTTACTCATGACAACTCAAAGTCTGCATCCTGTAGATCAGCCCACTCCTGATGAGTCTTCCCCAGCAACGTGGGGACCCATGTTGCCACCCCACTTGCGAGTGCCAGGTCTACGAACATAGGCAATCACCTCAAATCGGGAATCTCAGTATCCTCTAGATCTTCATCCATCACATGCTCAGGTGTGCCTCGGGTGACTCATGACAATGTATCGGCATTGGAGCTCTCTTTATCAGAATGGAGCCAGATCCAGTAATTAATATTGGACATCTGCACCATCTACCTTTGCTCCAAGGCTCCCAGCTTGGCATTCTCCAAGTGCGTCAACGGATTATCGTCTGTCATCTTGAGAATCTCTGAAACAGCTATGTACTCTGCAAACTTCTCGGTCATGGCCCACACCATGGACAACATCTACATTTTGAACGAGCTGTAATTGTCTGAATTTCACTCAGTGTCCTGTAGAGACCGGCTGGCATACGCAATGTCCCTCTTATGCCCCTATTGTTATTTGTCTAACATGGCTCCCAGACCATGGAGACTTCCATCAATGTATGTGGCACCCTGGCACCCTGGTTGGGGCACCACAGAACTCTTGGTACACAAATGGAATGTACACAGCAAGCAGAACTCACCACTAACAACACACCTTTTTACACCTCTTTTCACCCCAGGCCTCTAGGGGGAGCTCCACTGGTTATCTTAAGCCAGTTCCCCCTATAAATATGGGTCCTGGAGGGAGAAACAGTAGAGTGTGCAGTCGCTTTAGAACTGAAAACAGCTAGGAGAGCTGACCTGGTACTGGGGCCACACTAGGCCCCTACCAGCACACCCAGAGAGTGAGAGACCCTTGCAACTGGGGTCATAGGACAGGAGGCAGGGACAGAAGAGTTATCCCAACTCTCCCTAACAATCCGGTCACTGGGTCTGAGCTGCAGGAGCCACATCGCAGGCTGCAGAGAAACCAGCACCCCAACCAGGAAGTCTATCTCCCTGTACACCTGAAGCACCACCAAATGAGAGCCCGGGGAAGGGAAGTCGACTTCCACGACCTTTTATAGTGCCCTCAGTGCAGCAAACTCAGGTGACCACCTGAACGTGTAACCCGGTTCGGCAGGATTTCATATCCACCAGACCCCACCAGAACAGTGTATATAAGGAAGCCTACACTACTGCTTGCTGTGGAACCTCCAGGAGTGTCTACTTCATCGCCCGATCCGAGTGTACCTGTTGCCACCAGTAAAGGTACCAAAAAAGACTCTTTGAGTCTGTGCTTCATTCCTGAACTAACACTCAGAACTACTGAGCTGCCGTATTTCATCCCGTGCAGCTCCTGGCCCCGGGGACTCCTGCTCATCCTGTGGGGAGCATCCCATCTAGCTGCCACACATCCCCCGGAGGCCCAAGCAGCGCCGGTGCAATCACCGCAATCCCACAGGTGGCGTCACGACAAATAAGAATTATTCCCATCCGTTCATCCCCTTTTGCTCTGACCACCGGGCCCCACAGCCTCAGGCGCGGAACCGTGACAAGTGCTGCATCACCTGAGACGTGAGCATCCGGCAACGGTGAGTCATGTACTGTTTAAAAAGTCAGTCAAAGTGAACATATGCCAACAAGGTTGCCTGCGCAAGGGTGGTCCGAATCCGATCAAATGCCTGTTGCTGTTGGTCCCTCCATCAGATAGGCTGGTTCCTGGGCCCCTGTGTCATCCCTCTCAACAACTCATTCAATGGCTCTGTCATTTTAGTGAAGTCTTTCACAAACCAACGGTAGTATCCAGCTAAACCGTGAAATGCCTGTACTTCCTTCACTGTTTTAGGACTGGGACACTCCTAAATGGCCTCAATTTTATGCACTGCCAGCCCACACCCTCAGCTGACATTCCATGCCCGAGATACTCGATCTGCGTCTTGAACAGGTGACACTTTTTGGGCTTGATCTCATGTCTCTCAGTCGGTGCAACACTTGCCTGAACTTTTTCAGGTGATCGTTGAATGAATCTCTGAATATAATCACATTGTCCAGATAGATCAACACAGTCTTGAAGGTGTAATTACCCAAACAGTACTCTGTCTTTTCTTTTCAAAATTCTTTTATTGAGTTGTAAGAAGCAAACAAAAAGTATAAAGGACTTACATAAGTACAATACAGCTAATTATGACAGAACAGAATGCGTGGCGGAATGAACTATATGCTTCATAAGGCAGTTTGTCAGGATCCAAAAGGCCTGTTAGAGGAACAGTTCAATGAGGGAGTTCCGTATGGAAACTTTGTTGAAGATATAAACAAGTCCTCTCATGGGGTGTAATGCATTTCAGTAAAATGTCCTTTGGCAAAGATTTGTACTTATATGGTTCAATACTATATTATCAACATTAAAAAAAAAAAAAAAAAAATGGAGGTTAATGTTAAACAACCAGTTGAAGAAAGGTAATGCTAGAGATAGAGAAAGAGGAGGAAAGAAAGAAAGGGGGGGGGGAGGGGAGAGAAAGATGGGTCAATGAGAAGGGGGGAAGGAGGGGAAAGCAAGGCACGCAGTCATAAAGTCCCAGTGGATATGCGTCAGGTTATACTTATGTGTGCAGATTCTGCAAGCTTGAAATATACTCAAGCCAAGGGTGCCAGGTTTCTAGAAATGTAGATTCTTGGACAAAGTGTTTCAGTGTCCGCGCTGCTGCTCCGAGACCAAAGAAACACAGACACAGGAATGTCTGGTACAGCTACAGCCTTTATTTTCCGACGCGTTTCGGAGCCTCCTCCCGAGCTCCTTCCTCAGGGAACATCAAGGAAGGAGCTCGGGAGGAGGCTCCGAAACGCGTCGGAAAATAAAGGCTGTAGGTGTACCAGACATTCCTGTGTCTGTGTTTCTTTGGTCTCGGAGCAGCAGCGCGGACACTGAAGCACTTTGTCCAAGAATCTACATTACGACCACGGTCACCGTTGGGAGTGCGGTCCCTGCAGCAGCTGCCTGTACGCTATTCTACCAGTTGTGGATTTCACAACTGCTAAAGGTGAGCAATTCCACATCAACAAGTGAAAGTGTTTAATTGAGATAAGACCCTATATGCGCATTCTTTCTTTCACAGGTTTCTAGAAAGGAAGACTGGGAATGGTTTACTGACGCAACAATTTCAGCTACTTGGTATAATAAGTGGATTTTCTCTCATAATTGTATCTGTGATGGCAGGTCGGGTGAGCTCCAGTATGTCGGAACTAACAATTTTGCTGCGATTAGGATGTTTTGAGCTAATGTGGAGGCCTTCCAAACAGTACTCTGTCAACTGCTGAAAGGTTCCTGAGGCATTAGTCAGTCCAAAGGGCATTTGGTTAAACTCTCAACTCAGCAAGATGAATACTGTCTCCTACCGATTTCGAGCCGCCATGGGCACCTGCCAATAGGCACTGGCCATGTCAAGCATGGAGAAATATTTCACCTTTCCCAGGACAAACAGGGATTCCTCGATCCTTGGTAACGGGCAGAAGTCACGTACAGTAGTTTGCATTTAGCTTATGGTAATCAACGGTAAACTATATGGATGCGTCCTTCTTTTGGACCAACAAGACCGATGCGGCCCAAGGACTCTGACTCACATATTGGGGGGGTGTTCCCCATGGGTATTTCGTGTTCCACTGCCTTTGTGCAACCAAAGTCTTCATCACCCCTGGAAAAAGCAGCCTGATACAGTGCAGCCTCCAGCCTGTGAGCCTGCTTGGAAGTCAACTGGGATTCATCCACTCCCATAATCCCCACAATCTTTCTGCCATTCCACGCAGGCATGGCAGACTCTTCTGCTGCCGTATGAATTGACAGGATCCAGGCGGTCCGGTGGACTGCCCTCAGCGTGAACTGACTTTTGGGAATGACTCCATAGCCACACACTTATACATCAACCAGCTTAGTGCCCACCTGCAGAGGCACCTCATGATTCTGCAGATTCAGACACCTCACTGGTACACTTCCATGTTGTACAATAGCCACCATTCGGGCCATCATTGGACTATCCGTATCTACTGACTGACCCACCGGTCCCAGAACCACCTCCACACCATTCAGCTTTCTGTGTGTCACTATTGGCATCAACTTCACCACAAGTTTCTCTTGACCCAGGGCGAGCACAACAGCAGAGCAGCGTATTACATACACCTCTCCCATCGTTCTTCCTTCTGCTGAACTCTTCTGGATGCCACATGAATGGACCACCTGCTTCAGGGGCCTCTGATTAGCTTTGGGGAGTGTCACCTGTTTTCAATAACCCAGGCCATCGCGCTCAAATAGAAGGGAGTCGAGTTCTCTCAGGATATTCATTCCCAGAACCACTGGGAAGATCGGCCTTGCCTGCGTCTTCACGAGTACCCCTCCTTTTGTTTAGAACTCCTGGCTGAACAGCTGTACCTTCATCCATGCAATGTCTGCCACTGGCCATTATTAGTGGCCTTCAGCCTTAACAGATGTCCTCATTCCTATCAGGACCCTGACGGGGGCGGACCTATCACTGAAAGAAGGACCGTGCTGAAAAACGCCTATCCCCATTTGGGAATTATTGAAATATAGCAAACCACCTTAATCAAGCGTTCGCCACCAAAGAAAGACGCCTCTTTCCAATCTTATCCTAGAACATTCCATGACCTACACCTGCCAATTGTCGTGATCAAGGCTTGGGTTAAAGCCGAAACGCGTTGACATCTGTGGTTATTAACTGTTCATAATAAACCTTGCATCAAAAACATCTAAAGGAGTGTGCAACTTTGTATCCATATTTGTATTTACTGGGATTGAAGAAATCCTGTTAGTTGGCACCTCCACTCATCACCTACGCGGTGTGCACACCATTATACCCTATTAACAGATGTCCTGACTCCAGCTTGACAGTCTCTTCGAAGTGCGTCTTGAAAAATGTAATCGGCATGATCATCACCTTCCGATCCGTTATCTACCAAGCACACCACCTTCTTTCCTGCAAACTACACCTCCAGAGTTGGACTCTCTTCAATCATATCTTCAGAACAGACTTTGGGCATTGATTTTCATTCCTGACTTACCGTATGCCCAACTACCTCGAGAGCCTGTCTTTTACCAATGCCTTCAGCTAGCATGTTCTTCTGGCAATCTCGCTGCATATGATGGAGTTCTCGGCATCGCCAAGATTGAACCAATCTTCTTGCCCTGCCTCCAAATGCCTCATGTCTTAAAGAAGTTGACGTCCTCCCTGGGGTATAGAGTGATTGACCATACAGGGTGTAGA
Source organism: Allobates femoralis (assembly GCA_033576535.1). Classification (NCBI taxonomy): domain Eukaryota; kingdom Metazoa; phylum Chordata; class Amphibia; order Anura; family Aromobatidae; genus Allobates; species Allobates femoralis. The sequence goes on from JARQOC010000003.1 coordinate 404,742,800, forward strand.
GGGATTAGTCGGCGCTGAGTAGATGGGAGGCATTTCCCGAACTCGCATCTACTGCATCTGTTCTGCCAGGTTTTCCATGGTTTTCTGTAAAGCCGCCATCTGTGCCTAGACAAGATCTGGTCTCGGCCCTCTTGGATCAGCCACTTGAAGGTTACTCCACTGCAGAGTGGACCTCAATTCTAAAGTCTGTGCTACTGCCTCTTCCTGTATTTTGAAATATGTGATATGTATTTTTTGATCTCCTGATGCAGTTCTTCCAACGCTATAGCATACTGAATCAGGCTTTCTCAGTCTCTGGATCTGGGCAAAAAACTGTAATCGCAATTGCCCTGCCATCGCTCAATGTTCAAATGCTTTTTCCAATATCCGAATGATGTCATTGACCATTTGCCACCTGTCCTCAGATTTCAACAAAATGGCTTTGCGGGCATCCCCCTCCAAAGCATTCTATGCAACGTCTGGCTGCAGTTGAGGGCTAACACCATGCAAGGCAATGGTGTTCTTCAACCTGCCTACCCACTCACTGAACAGCAAGTTGTATCCATCGAATTTGGCCAGGTGGTTAAGCAGTGCACGCATTGCAGAGCAACCCACTAACCGATCTCTACCGGTATCATCCATAGCGAGCACTGTATCCTGCCGACTGCGCCAATATGAACGACTTGAACCTCAATATGATAACCAACCAATTTCTTTTTATAACTTGCAATATATAACAGTATTTCACTTCTCAACATTCTCAACAAAATATGGGCCACAACAGCCACAAAACACAGAATACAAATTATGCAGCCTGAGAGATCCGAAGTGCCACCTTCACAGAAAGGAGCAGGACTACCCCCAAGGTTATGCCACTCATTCCCTTCTCCGATACAGGGCTTACCCGGGTTTCTACCGTGATCATGACATGTGGTTCTCTCAGGTATACAACCTTACAACAACCTCTCGCTTTACATATAATAGATTCCGGGCACCCTGTTTTCTCTTTGATAAATATATATATATGTGGCGCCCCTGAGACCAGGGAGGCCACAGGGTGAACTGCAGCCAGACGAGGTAAGATGGTCGACTCAAAACACTCACGCACCGACACACTTCGACCCTGAGCCAATCACTCTATATAGGGCAAGGTGTGGCGGGAGTTCAAAGAAGTGTGGGCGGAGAGAGACAGACCCGGACAAGTGGGTGGGGGAACAGTAGCAAAACACTGGGACACTAAGTTGGGTGAGACAATCATTCAAGGAGCCCAGGAGGCAGATCAGCAGTAAGTCTTGAGCCGGTCGACAGGGTAGGGAGTACTTGTATACCGGGACAGAGGGTTCACTTCGGTGGGCATCAATGATGGTCGGTTTCCAGGTGATGATGATGGGGCATTTGTAATGTGATGCCACCTGTGGTACCTGGTAATAGGGTTACCAGCGCTGTGGCCAGCCGCTGAGGTGATGGGAATGCAGCTTTGGTAGTACAGCTTCCCACAGGTGGAGCGTCACCTCAGGGCAGCTGGGCGGATGAGGGGAGTAGTAGTAGCGGTTCGGTTGTGAACGCTGCAGGCGACGGCGGTGAAGCAGGCACACACACACAATTGTCTCTGTTTCGGGACCTTTTTTCTGATGTCTGGTAACAGGCATGGTCCAGGAGAGTAACCAGGTTATCGATGCAGTTTGGGATGTCCACCTTGGAGAGTTGCGAGGCCTCCTCTATTAGTGTGTGCGGTAATTGGGGTAAGTTCTGCCTGGAGCTGAACCTGCCGCTTTCTCCTTCTCAAAATGCTACTTCACAATTGACAATGAGGACCTTGCTGTGGGGATCCCTATTCTCTTCTTGGGCCCCTGGTCTTATGCTTGGTCAGGTTTGGTGTCTTGCTTTCTTTATTTCAGGGGGACTAGATCCTCCTGGTCTGTCCGGGCTTTCTCTGCTACTACTAGATTTATAGTAGCTTCGGACTCCGGTGTCTGGGTGGGCTAAAGTGATCTCAGATCTGTTCCCTTCTTATGTCTTCCTACCTCTTCCACTAGCCTCCGTCTCTCTCTCTAGGGCGCTGGAAAGCAGGGTCAGGTTTCCTGGTTCTGGGCCTGGCTTGGACCAGCAACCAGCTCCATTCAGTAGTTGCTTCTATACTTACTCACTGCAGACTGCAGACTGACTGTCTGACTGACTGGCTCCTCCCCTCAGACCTGGATCTTTATAGGGGATCTGGCTTAAAGACAGCCAGTGGGGCTCCCCCTCCAGGTCTGGGGTGGAAGGTGTTGTGTGCTGTGTGTGTCAAGGTGTACATCCCTCCCTGCACCAGTGGGTCCTGTGGCAATCCCCCGCAGGGGTGCCACATTCCCCCCTAGTTAACTTCAGTCCTCTGGGACTGAAACATTTTTTTTTTAACAAACATAACATAACATTACTATTTACATTTAAAATTTGAACAGAGTCTCAAAATAAAATGTACAAAAAAACAGGGAAAAATTTGAGAAACAAGTAACCAGTCCATACAGCGCTAGTACATCCGCTGCAGGCTGTTTAAAGTATTTTTGCCACCACCAGTCCTGTGGCTATGGTCCATTTTTGAAATTATAAAAAGAGAATTCAAAAAGTCCAACAGATTAAATCTCTGTAGGCTTAAAAATTCAAAACACAACAACCACTTACTATGGGTGCCTCGATGTAGGAGTCCTAGGTACTGCAGGGGCCTCTACCGGCACTACAGGCTTCCTGGCCCTGGGGTCACCTATTGGCCAAGATTTTGCTCTCCCTAGACAGCTCCTTATGCCAACTCCACTCACCCCTCTTCCTGATGTTGTGTACCTAGTGTGAGCTGTTTTAGCCTTCTCTTCACCCTTCTATGCACTAACATTAGTTACATAGTTACATTTTAAACATATTTACATTTCCCACATTTTACAGCTTATTCTCTGTATCTGGTGGTGGATGTCCCAAATTGACACGGGTTGAGCTACGTAATTCTGGTGCATGACTAGCATGAGTGGGTTTATGTGTTACAGGTAAACTGGGTTACAGTCTGCGACCACCTGATCTCACAGTAGGAATGGCAGGTGCACCATTGAAGGATTCTCTGGTTCTGATACAACAGGCTATACTTCTGGTACTTGGGCGGGTTCTTCTACTGGTTGTGGGAAGGTCAACACTGGTATTAGGTATGCACCTTCTATTTGGGGCCAATCTGCAGTTAGTTCTCCTGTGATTGTCTGGACTGTCTTTGGCTCCTCTACTTCGGGTTCTAGACAAGGGGCATACTCCTTTGGTTGTGGTGGTTGAGGGTACTTCTTCAAGTGATCTCTGGAAACTGTTGCTGTTGTTTCTCCATTGTCTTTGCTGATCAGACAGGTCTTCTGGTTGTCAAAGTTTGATGGTAATACAGTGTATGGTTCTGCTTCCCATTGATCATCTAACTTATGGAGTCTCCTTTTCCTTTTCAAAACCAATTCACCTGGTGTTAAAGGTGTTCCTTGTACGCTTTTGTTAAAGTTGGTTTCATGTTTTTCTCTGGATTTTGCCAGACTTCTCTCAACACATTCCTGTATTTTCTTGTACTGCTCTGTTCTTTTGGTATCCCAATCTGCATCTGAGGTCTCTTCTTCAGGATATACAATGCCCATTTCAAAGTCTAATGGCAATTTTCCTGGTCTTGCTCTCATGAGGTATGCAGGGGTACAATTTGTTGAGCTTACTGGGATGTTGTTGTAGATGTCAACAAGGTCTGGTAACTTCTCTGGCCATCTGTTTCACTCTTTTAAGGGCATAGTTTTCAACAAATCTATTACCACGTGATTCATCTTTTCGCACATTCCGTTGGTTTGGGGATGGTAGGCTTGGTACGAATTTTCTTGCATCCGTATGGGTTACAGAGCTCTTGAAATGCTTCAGCTTCAAAGGCAGGACCTTGGTCTGTCAATACCTTTTCTGGATACCCGTGTGGTCTGCAGAAATAGGCTTGAAAGGTTCGTGCGGCTGTCAGAGCTGTGAAATCTTTCACAGGAGCTACCACAAGGAATCTGGAGTAGTGGTCCAACATGGTAAGAGCATAGGTATAGCCCGATCTGCTGGGTGTGAGTTTGACGTGATCTAAGGCTACCAGTTCTAATGGTTGTTTAGTAATGATAGGCTGTAGTAGTGCTTTCTGGCTGTTACGGTCTTTTCTTCTTAAGGAGCATGGTCCACAATTTTTACACCAATTCTCAATGGTAGACCTCATTCCGATCAAATAGAATCTCTCGCATAACAATATTTCCAGTTTTCTCCATCCAAAGTGTCCTGCTCCATTATAGTACGCTTTCAACACCATTTGGACATCTCTCTTTAGAACCACAATTTGCCATACCATTTCATGTGTTCTGGGATTGATATACCTTCTGCACAATTGACCTTGATAGATGAATAACCTGCTTCTTTCTTTTCACAGGTATTGGGCCTCTGGTGGAGCATTCTTTTCTAGTTGGGAATCCGGTTGGGATACCAGCCTCTTCACTAGTCTCACTGCCGGATCACTGTCTTGTGTCTCCATCCATAATGAGGCAATGGGTTTAATGCAACATTCTGACGGTTCTGGTAGATATGGGTTTCTGTCATTTTCCATTTTCTACTTTTATGGAAAGCTGGTAGTTCTACTTCCTCCAAGTTACCTGCCTCTTCTTCAAGTCCTTGCAAATGTACTTGAGGGTTTCTGGAGAGGATATCAGCATTTGCAATGTTACGGCCTGCCCGGTACTTGATGGTAAAGTCATAGTTTGATAGTCGGGTCATCCAGCGCTGCTCCACTGCACCAAGCTTCGTGGTATCCAAGTGTGTTAACGGATTGTTGTCCGTGATGACGGTAAATTTGGATCTGCCAGGTAATGCTTGAGCTGCTCTGTTATAGCCCAGACCAAGGCCAGGAACTCCAACTTAAAGGAACTGTAGTTATCCGGGTTCCTCTCAGTGGGTCGAAGTTTTCTGCTGGCATAGGCAACTACTCTTTCCTTGCCATCTTGTATCTGGGATAGTACTGCTCCCAGGCCTATATTGCTTGCATCGGTGTAGAGGACGAATGATAGGTTATAATCAGGGTAAGTCAGGATTTCCTCACTGGTCAGAGCCCGCTTCATCTGCTGGAAGGAGTCTTCATGTTCCTTTCCCCATTCCAGTGGTGGCTCTGAAGACCTTGTCTTCTTAGTTTGGCCTACCAGAAAATCTTGTAGGGGCGCTGCCATCTTTGTGTAGCCCTTAATGAATCTTCTGTAGTACCCAACCAAACCTAAGAATTGACGTACCTCTCTGATGGTGGTTGGCCTCTGCCAGTCCTGGATAGCTGTCAGGGTCTTTCAGGGTCTAATGCTACTCCATCTGCGCTGACCACATGCCTGAGGTATTGGACTTTTGGTTTCAGCAGGTGACATTTAGATGGTTTGAGCTTCATTCTGTACTTTGTTAGAGCTGTAAATACCTCCGCGGGGTGTTCCAGGTGTTCTTCATAGGTTTTGAAATACACAATGACGTCATCCAGGTATAAGAGTACCGTCTCAAAGTTCTGCTGTCCCTGGCAGCATTCCATGAGTCTTTGAAACGTTCCCGATGCATTGCATAACCCGAATGGCATGCTGTTGAATTCGCATAGGCCCATTGGTGTTGTGAATGCTGTCTTCTCCCGGTCTTCTTCTGCAACGGAGACCTGCCAATATCAGCTAGTGAGATCTAACGTAGAAAAATAATTAGCAGTCTTTAATGCAGCAAGAGACTCCTCTATCTGGGGTAACGGGTAAGCATCTTTGTGAGTGATCGTATTGATTTCCTTGTAATCCACACAGATCCTCATAGTGCCATCCTTCTTTCTTACTGGGACTAAGGGGGCTGCCCAGAGACTACAGCTATCTCTTATAACCCCGGCTTCCTTCATGTCCTGCAGCATCTCTTTGACACACTGGTAGTTGTTTGGTGGAATGGGTCTGTGTCTCACTTTAATTGGGGGATGATCTCCTGTGGGTATGTGATGGTGTACCCCTTTAATCCTCCTAAAATCTGACGGATGCTTACTAAATACATGTTCGAACTCTTGTGCTACCCGGTAGACTCCGTGCTTCTGGTGGGGAGGGGTGGCATCAGTTCCTACGTGCAACTGCTGACACCACTCCTCAAGCTGTCCTTTGGAGTTGTTATCCTCCGCCTGGTTTGACGGGGGAAAGGGCTCTACTGTCTGTATGTTTTTGTCACAGACAGTATACAGCTTTGCTACAGTAGCATACTGGGGTAGTTTTGCTCCTTCTTCCTCCCAATTTAATACACGGATTGGTACTCTTCCCTTACGTACATCCACCACCCCTCTGGCTGTCAGTGGTGTAGGTCTATGCTCTGAATATAACGGCTCTACAACTGCCTGGTATTCCTTTCCTCTGAGACCTATAGCTGCTGATTACCATATCATCATTTCACTTTTCGGTGGTAACACAATGGGAAACGGGTCTGTTACCCGTACACTGCCAATCTCTCCCCCAGACAGATTTACCTGTTGCTTGTGGATGAGGGCTCGGCTTTCTCTTTGTAGGACTCTTGTCCGCCATGACCAGCAGTCACAGCAATCTGATGGAGTAAAAACAACACTTCTCCAAGGCAGTTTTCAATCACATTAGTACCAATTACCATGTAGGGGTATTTTTCATTAGGGTCATCTTCTACCACACATAACCCTTGGCCTTTTAACTCCACCCTCCACAGCTTTATTGTCACTTCTCTAAACCCCACCTTATTCAGTGGTTGTCCATTAGCTGCAAGAATGACAAAGTTAGAGTCTGGGGGCCTAAGATCAGTACCAGACCAAAATTATTTTGGGATATTGTGGGATAGTGGTAACCTGTGACCGGGTGTCCAGTAGGGCCGATGTGGGGATTCCATCTAGCATAATGTTGAGGTATGGACAGCCTCATTCGTACAGACTACGCCAGTCATATGGGCCCTATCGTCTTACTCCTAGGGATTGGTCCTCGGACCCAGGAATCTCGGGATTAAAGGACACCCTCTTGCAAAGTGGCCTGGTTTGTTGCAGCGAAGGCAGACGGGTTGTCCTGAGGAATCCATGTGGTCGATGGCTCTGCGTTGGAATGGTGCATTGGTCCCCTAAACGGGTGACTTGGTCCCCCCCATGGGCGACATCGGCTTTTTCCTCATCCACTGGACATCCTTAGGATGATCAGCTAGTTCGATTCTGCTTGGTGGTTGTGCCCCCAGCCTGGCTTGCAAGAGTTTTAACACATAATCCATATTTTTGGTTAGTTGCAGCACCTGGTTATGTAGGTCATTAGCAGGGTCGGGTGCTACAGATTGCCCTACCGCCTTTGCAGGGTCTTTGGGAGTAGGTTCAAAGACTATGGGAGAGGTGTTATCCTGCCTGGTTAGGGTTGCAGGCTCTGCAGGCAATGGGTCTCGTAGCACGGTTACAGCATGGTCTTTTAAAGCATTAAAGTTCACATCATGATGATCTAAGACCCACATGTGTACCTGCTGGCGGTGGAAGTCCGACCTCAATCCATTCATAAACTGTTCTGCAAGCATTTAATCTTCCTCTAGCACACTTGCTGGGTCTACCTGTTTTAAGGACCGAAGTGCCCCTTGTAAATGTGGCGCCCCGCAACGAGTGCATCACAGGAGGGTATTGCATCCATGACTGATGATGCAATATTCTCCGTCTCGGTAATGACACGGTTAAAACTCAGAGCTCCATACCCTACATGCACCATTAGAATAGAGGGCCAATCAGGTCCTGGTGGGCGGAGTGTAGGAGTAGAGTGTAGGAGAAGTAGAAGGAGAAAGGAGAGAGAAGTGGTCGGGGAGGAAGGTAGGAGAAGGGGGCTCTGCACAGTCCCGTGCAGCCCCATAGACCACCTACCGGTTGGCGCCATTACCCGGCACCCCGCAACCGGAACCTGGGCGACCATTTATGGGGTCAAAATACACCCGCGCCCATCAACAACCGGATCACTGGTTCCGAAGCTAGCATGTTGTTCTCCACTGCTCAGCAAACCAGGAGTGAAGGAAGGCTTTTTAGGAGCACCTCACTGCAGCCGCAATTAGAGCTGTCTTGCCAGCGGAGTACCCACCAAAAGGAATCTGGCTCCCCTCACACCGGGCAGTAATTACACCGGCAGGGAAATTGAAGTAGCCCCCTTGTACCCGAACTGGCGCACTAAGGCGACATCGGCAACCCATCTAGAAAAGTTGAGAACGGAGGAACACCGCGGAGCTCTGAGTCAACACCAGTCATTGCTGAGACCACCCAGTCCATTACCCGTTACCTGTATACCCTGTATCACCTGCTGGTTACAGTAAAAGACCCGTTACAGAGAACACTGGTGTCTGTTCTTCTTCAGAACTGTTTAACTCCGCATGCTAAGAGTAGCAAAGCTGCTGTACAACATCAGGTGCAGCTCCTGGCTCCGGGGACTCCTGCTCGTCCTGTGGGGAGCGTCCCATCTTGCTGCCGTACATCCCCCGGAGACCAAAGCAGCGCCGGTGAAATCACCGGAATTCCCGCAGGTGGCATCACGACAAGAATTAACCCTTACTGTTCAGCCAACTACTATTGAATCTGGACCACCGGGTCCCACAGCCTCGAGTGCGGAACTGTGACAGGTAGAAGCAAACGCCCGAGGCGTGCAGAACCCGGCTACGGTGAGTCATAAACGTAGGGCAAAGCCTTTGATGGTATCTTGCGGTCTCTGTTTGCATTGGTAGAATATCATTCTTAGTTCAGCCTATGTGCGTTTTTCAGCTTTGAGCCTGTCAAATACTTTTCCTACAGAGTCTCTGTCAGCATCTCTCCAAGACTCGACTTCTAGCTCCGCTGTGCCTGTTAATTGCCCCAGCACAACGGCGGCTCGCTGCTATTCTGTCATTGCATACATGTCCAGCACTGCACACATCTCTTGTTTGAAGGCTGCTAAGGTACTGGGCTTAACCTTGTAGGTGGACAACCATTTTGCGCCCGATATGTGCGGCAAGGATAACGGCATTATCAGGGCCACTGGTCTGGGTGTTGCGGCTCCCACACCGGCTACGGGACTGGCTGGTGCTGCGTTCCAGACATTCCTTCTTTCAGGGACCTGTGCATCCTTCGCTTCACTCCACTCATGGTGGTGCCCACCTAGTTAACCGCTGCCAGCCGGTGAGGTAAACTTTTTCGGTAGTCGGTGGCTCTACAGGAGGAGTGGAGCACCTCAGGTATTTCCGGATCTGCCCGCTGCACTTGGCGATTCTCGCCAGAGCGTGGGGTGGGAACTATCATCGCGCCTTTCAGCCGCACAGCTGTGACGCTCTTCCCGCTCTGTGGCACAGTAATGGCAGCCCAAATTTACAGTTCACAAATCAGTCAATAAAGTCCATTTTAAGCACACAGTACCCGGTTTTACTGGGCACGGGATCCTGTTTGTGACGCGAGAACTGAGCCGGTCGACAGGGTAGGGGGTACTCGGATACCAGGAAGGGGGTTCATTTTGGTGGTGATCACGGCTGATCGGTTCCCGGTTCCGTGCCCTGGACCCTCAGTAGTGGGGTGGGGTGATGATGATGGGGGATTTGTAACGTGATGCCACCTGTGGTACCTGGTAATAGGGTCGCCAGCGCTGCGGCCGGCCGCTGAGGTGATGGGAATGCAGCTTTGGTAGTACAGCTCCCCACAGGTGGAGCTTTACCTCAGGGCAGCAGGGTGGATGAGGGGAGTAGTAGTAGCGGTTCTGTTGTGAACACTGCAAGCGGCGGCGGTGAAGCAGGCACACACAAACAATAGTCTCTGTTTCGGTACCTTTTTACTGATGTCTGGTAACAGGCACGGTCCAGGAGGGTAGCCAGGTTATCAGAGCACTTTGGGACGTCCACCTTGGAGAGTTGCGAGGTCTGCTCTATTAGTGTGTGCGGTAATTGAGGTAAGTTCTACCTGGAGATGAACCTGCCACTCTTTCTGCTTCTCAAAATGCTACTCCACGACCGACAATGAGGACCTTGCTGTGGGGATCCCTATTCTCCTCTTGGGCCCCTGATCCTATGCTTGGTTAGGTTTGGTGTCTTGCTTTCTTTACTTCAGGGGGACTAGATCCTCCTGGTCTATCCGGGCTTTCTCTGCTACTACTAGATTTACAGCAGCTTCAGACTCCGATGTCCGGGTGGGCTAAAGGGATCACAGATCTGTTCCCTTCTTCTGTCTTCCTACCTCTTCCACTGGCCTCCGTCCCTCTCTCTAGGGCGCAGCACAGCTGGGTCAGGTTTCCTGGCTTGGTTCCAGCAACCAGATCCTTTCAGTAGTTGCTTCTGTACTCACTTGCTGCAACTGACTGACTGACTGATTGGCTCCTCCCCTCAGGCCTGGATCTTTATAGGGGATTTGTAAAAAGCAAATCAAGGCAGCAAAGATTGAGACAGAGAGAGACTCATTGCCAAAGAAAGTAAAAATAATCCCAAAATATTTTTTAACTACATAAATAGTAAGAAACTAAAATATGATTGTGTTAGCCCCTTTAAAAATAGTCTGGGTGAAATGGTGGATGAGGATGAGGAAAAAGCCAATATGCTAAATGACTTTTTTTCAACAGTATTTACACAAGAAAATCCCATGACAGACAATATGATCAGTGATAACAAAAACTCTCAATTAAATGTCACCTGCTTAACCCAGCAGGAAGTACGGCATCGTCTCAAAATCACTAAAATTGACAAATCCCCGGACCCGGATGGGATACACCCTAGAGCAGAGGTCCCCAACTCCAGGCCTCAAGGCCCACCAACAGTGCAGGTTTTCAGGATCTCCTTAGTATTGCACAGGGGTTGGAATCATTACCTGTGCAGATGATCACATTAGCACCTGTGCAATACTAAGGAAATCCTGAAAACCTGCACTGTTGGTGGGTCCTGAGGACTGGAGTTGGGGACCTCTGCCCTAGAGTGCTGCAGGAATTAAGTACTGTCATAGATAGACCATTATTTTTAATATTTAAAGATTCCATAATAACAGGGTCTGTACCACAGGACTGGCGTATAGCAAATGTGGTGCCAATATTCAAAAAGGGGACTGAACTTGGACATTATAGGCCAGTAAGCTTAACCTCTAACTGTGGGTAAAATTCTAGAGGGTTTTCTAAGAGATGCTATACTGGAGTATCTGAAGAAAAATAACCTCATGACCCAATATCAACATGGTTTTACAAGGGACCGTTCCTGTCAAACTAATCTGATAAGCTTCTATGAAGAAGTAAATTCTGGACTGGAGCAAAGAAATGCAGTGGATGTGGTGTATATGGACTTTTCAAAAGCTTTTGATACAGTGCCACACAAAAGGTTGATACATAAAATGAGAGCAATGGGGATAGGGGAAAATATGTGTAAGTGGGTTAAGAACTGGCTTAGTGAAAGGAAACAAAGGGTGGTCATTAATGGAACACACTCAGAATGGGTCACAGTTAACAGTGGGGTACCACAGGGGTCAGTGTTGAGTTCGCTTCTTTTTAATATATTTATTAATGACCTTGTAGGGGGCATACAGAGTAGAATCTCAATGTTTGCAGATGACACTAAACTCTGTAGGGTAATTGACTCACCGTTGCCGGATGCTCACGTCTCAGGCGATGATTCCCTCGTCATGGTTCCGCGGCTGTGGGGCCCGGTGGTCAGATCAAAAGGGTTTAAAGGATGGGATGATTCTTGTTTGTCGTGACGCCACCTGTGGGAGTCTGGTGAGTGCACCGGTGCTGCTTGGGCCTCCGAGGGATGTGCGGCAGCTAGATGGGATGCTCCCCACAGGATGAGCAGGAATCCCCGCGGCCAGGAGCTGCACTCGATGGAATATGGCAGCTCAGTAGTTGCTGCGTGTTAGTCCAGGAATGATGCACGGACACATAGAGTCTTTTAGTACCTTTACTGGTGACAACAGGTACACTCGACCGGGTGATGAAGTAGGCACTCCTGGAGGTTCCACAGCAAGCAGTGGTGTAGGCTTCCTTGTATATCTACAGTTCTGGTGAGGTCTGGTGGATATGGAATCCAGCCGGACCGGGTTGCACGTTCTGGTGGGACGTGTTTCACCTGAGTTTGCTGCACTGAGGGCACTATAAAGGGTTAGGTGTAGCTACTTTTTCCTTTCCCGGGCTCTCATCTGGTGGTGCTTCAGGTGTACAGGGAGCTAAACTCCCTTGTTAAGGTGCTGGTTTCTCTGCAGCCTGTGATGTGGCTCCTGCAGCTTGGACCAGTGACCGGATTGTTAGGGCGGGTTGAACAACTCTTCTGTCCCTGTCAGGGCTTTGTCTCCTGTTCCTAAGACTCTTATTGCGAGAGTCCCTCACTTTCTGGGTGTGCTGGTATGGGCCTAGCGTGGCTCCAGTACCAGGTCAGCTCTCCTAGCTGTTCACAGTTCTAAAGTGACTGCACACTCCGCTGTTTCTCTCTCCAGGACCCGTATTTATAGGGGGAACTGGCTTAAGGTAACCAGTGGAGCTCCCCCTAGAGGCCTGGGGTGAAAAGGGGTGTAAAAAAGGTGTGTTAGTAGTGAGTTCTGCTTGCTGTGTACATTCCATTTGTGTACTAAGAGTTCTGTGGTGCCCCAACCAGGGTGCCAGGGTGCCACATAATCAATACAGAGGAGGACAATTTTATATTACAGGAGGATTTATGTAAACTAGAAGCTTGGGCTGATAAATGGCAAATGAGGTTTAATGGGGATAAATGTAAGGTCATGCACTTGGGCAGAGGAAACAAAAGGTATAATTATGTGCTTAATTGTAAAACACTGGGCAAAACTATCACTGAAAAAGACCTGGGTGTATGGGTAGATTACAAACTCACATTTAGTGGCCAGTGTCAGGCAGCAGCTGCAAAGGCAAATAAAATAATGGGATGCATTAAAAGAGGCATAGACGCTCATGAGGAGAACATAATTTTACCTCTATGCAAGTCACTAGTGCGACCACATTTAGAATACTGTGTACAATTCTGGTCTCCGGTGTATAAGAAAGACATAGCTGAACTAGAGAGGGTGCAGAGAAGAGCGACCAAGGTTATTAGAGGACTGAGGGTCTGCAATACCAAGACAGGTTATTAAACTTGGGGTTATTTAGTTTGGAAAAACGAAGACTTAGGGGTGATCTTATAATAATGTATAAATATATGAGGGTACAGTACAGAGACCTTTCTAATGATCTCTTTACTCTTAGGCCTGAGACGGGGACAAGGGGGCATCCTCTACGTTTGCAGGAAAGAAGGTTTAATCATAATCACAGACGTGAATTCTTTACTGTAGGAGCAGTGACTCTATGGAACTCTCTGCCACATGATGTTGTAATGAGTGACTCACTACTAACATTTAAGAAGGGCCTCGATGCCTTTCTTGAAAACTATAATATTACCAGTTATATATACTAGATTCTTTGATAGAGCGTTGATCCAGGGAACTAGACTGATTGCCATATCTGGAGTCAGGAAGGAATTTTTTCCCCCAATGTGGAGAAGTGTTGCCACATGGTTTTTTTTTTGCCTTACTCTGGATCAACATGTTAGGCTATGGGTTGAACTAGATGGACTTAAAGTCTTCCTTCAACCTTAAAAACTATGTTACTATGTTACTATGATTTGGCTTAAAGACAGCCAGTGGGGCTCCCCTGCCGCATCGGACCATGGAGCCAGGCCATGGCACCCTGACATCCCAGAGACGATATGGTCCAGCCCCGAGTACCCCGAAGCCTTGTGGGTGTGGCATATATATATAAATAAAAAGTTTTGCAGATATATACTGGGCACTGCTGTGCTGCAGGGACCGGTGCTACTTACACATGTAAGGGTGCGAGTAAAGCAGGTTCATGTGCCCGGGTGCACGCTTATAAGACAGCAAATAGCAGTAAATAAGAAAAAAATGCGGCACTCACCGAGCAAAGCTTTTTCCTTTTTTATTTCAGAGTCCTCTTTACAAAGTTTCTCTGCGATGGGGGAGGGAGTGAGGAGACACACAGGTGACGGATTCCGTTTCGGAGCACCTGCCCTTTTACGGACCTTGTTGGACAAGATCCGTAGAAGGGGCAGGTGCTCCGAAACGGAATCCGTCACCTGTGTGTCTCCTCACTCCCTCCCCCATCGCAGAGAAACTATGTAAAGAGAAAAAAGGAAAAAGCTTTGCTCGGTGAGTGCCGCATTTTTTTCTTATTTACTGATATATATATATAAATATTTATATTTATATACTGTATACATTGTGAGGCATGTTGCACTATAGCACGTGGCTGGTATGACTCACATGTCCTGTTCTGCAATCTCGGTGATTGCTAAACCTTGCAGCACACACAGGGTTAAGTGCATATTAGCTCTGTAGCAGCACACACAGGGTTAACTGCTGCTGGGTCTGAGTCTGAGTGATTGGATCACAGTATGGCACCCCTACATCCCTTGTAAATATCCCTTTTTGGACTGATCAGTTTTCTGGCATCACGAACTGGATACCGTGCCCGTTAAACCAGGGTACTGTGTGCCGAAAAGACTTTGTAGAACTTGTGTTTGGACTTAGCAAATATGACCCCCATAATGGCGGCCCTAATAGACTGACGCCATGTGCATGGCGCGGGGCATGCCAGTGCCCCTCATCGCGGGTCGAGCCAGCCAGGAGCGGGAAAAGAAATCCCCGTCCCTGCCATCCTTCGCTGTGGGGGAGCGCAATGCCAATCAACCTAAAGTAGCCCCACCTGGGGGCGGGTCGGCCGATGACGCAGCAAGAATCGGCGACGCCCCAGGAAGGGAGGAACAGAGTGAACCACGAGGAGTACAGCAGCCATCTTATGTAGACATCCGGACGGACGTGCTACAGTACCCGGAGATGGAAACTAGGAGGGGGATATTGAGGCTGATTCCGGCTGGCCCACGGTAGCGAAAGTTAGTGGAGGAACTCGGGCGAGGAGAAGAGCGAGTCTCCAGAGAGGGAAGCGGCACCCGGATGGGTGGTCACGGAGCAGCATCCCGGCCTGCAGGTGAGCGTGCAGGGCTGATGAGGATGGATGACCTACTGGGGGCCTTGGAGGAGAGTTGCCCAGGCCTGCCAGAGCCGTTGATTCCAGCGCCCTCAACGCAGGAGGTGAGTGGGGAGATCATGTGATGCTGGTGGCCGAACAGGAGAGCTAGGTCCGAATGGCATTCGTGTAAAGAGACTGTCCCTGAGAGAGCCCGTAGCTGCAACAGCATTAGATGCATACCCAGATCCTATAGATGCAGTCGCTCCAGAACAGCAAACCGCACAGACTGTGCGCGACAGGAGATATTGCCGTGGAAGATGCGAAAGGAGGAAGATCAGAAGAAACCCGGGACATCAACAGCTTTTGAGTAAGTGAGAATGTGATGTCACCCTTGCTGTTCCCATCCTTACCCTGAATGTGTGTATAGCCTTCCACATTGCTTAATAAAGTTTTGAAAGACTTTCGACACAATGGACAATGATTGGTGCGGACTAGAATGTGTATATAGTTTGAGTACCTTGAGTACTCCCCATTGCTTTTATAGTACAGCTTTTATATGAGAATAGAGTATATTTAAATAATGCAGAATAATGAGCATTTGAACTTTTGAACTTGAACTTTTATCATGTGCAGTAGAGCATGGACTGGTACTGGTATACCAAAGAACTCTTGTGAAGGACAATGTGAAAATACTCGTGTGACTAAGGGGGTAGATGAGAGTGGCGTAAGGTGCTAGTTGGGGAGAGTGAGTCCTTGGCCACATCAAGCGGAGGCCTGCAGCACTTACGGCCAGAGAAGAAGCCCCGGTTGAGACTGTATATAGTTAATTTATTATGCAACATTTAAGCAAGAACCTCCCGGATGGGAAGACCCAAGAATACTTATGTTTTTATTGTGTTATGCATAAAAAAAATTTGAGCTTACAGGAGGTGTCAATGTGCGGATACATTGGTTTAGCTCCGGGGGAATGAGGCACCTCTGCGACCAGGAGGCCACAAGAGGGAAGTGCAGCCAGGTAAGCAAGGTTGCAAAACACACTCACAACGCACAAACACTGACTCTACGTCTAGGACTCTAGGATGGGCAAGGGGTGGCGGGTGTAGCACAGTGGGTGGAACATAGGAAGACAGTGACAAAGTGGGTGGAGAGACCTAAACAAAACCCAGGAACACACAGAGGTAGTTAGAACAACAGAGAAGAAAGAGCAGACGGAGACAGAAGTGAGTTTGAGGCCGAAGAGTTAGAGTGAACAGAGAGAGACTTCCCAGACAACTTCAGGCTCCCTGGAGACGCAGAATCCTGTGAGGCACGGACCCCTGGAGAGAAAGCCTACTTCACAGCCTGGAAGCGACGGGAAGGGGAAAGACTGAAAGAGACCCCACAGCTAAGGGCGGTGGGAGAACAAGGGCCCGGCAGCCAGATAGACCCGTGCTGCGCGGAGGAACCCTTAGTACAGTGACAAACAGAAGGAGCCTGGTGTGCTCAAATATCTGAACCTGGGACACTGGAGGGCTAGGCCAACACCAGAGAACCGGCGCCGAAGAGGTGACCAGGGATTCTATACCCTAATCACGAGACACACCAGTGTGGGGCAGAGACTTTATGTGCTGCAGCCAACTTTCCACCACAGAGTAGGAACACAGCCGTCACACTAGGACTGGTGACCCTGACTATAAGGGAAATATATTCACCCGTGAGTCCGCGACGACCAGACCGAACCCGTAGGTGAGGTACTACGACAATACTGAGAGAAGGGCCTGAAAGGACTTTGAGGAAGCAACACAGAAAAGCTACCTGAGCTGCACAGTTTGAGTAACCCAGAGCAGTGCTGAAGTGTTTAAGTGTAACTTGTGTGAACTGTGAAACTGCTGTGGAAAGATCAAGTAAAGTACCCAGTAAGCTCACACTTGCCTGAGACTGTTGCTTTCCAGCACCATGTCCAGCAATAAGACAACCAACACTGTGTGTGGCACCCTGGCACCTGTTGGGTACCACAGAAATCCTTAGGGCACGACTGGAGTTAACAGCAAAGCAAAACTCACCAAAACACCAAACAACACAACAACACCTTAGAACACCTGGTTTCACCCAGAGCCTCTAGGGGGAGCTCCACTGCTCACTTTGAGCCAGTTCCCCCTATAAATAGAGTCTTGGAGGGAGAAACACCAGAGTGTGCAGACGCTACAAGAGCTGCAGGTTGTGGAAGATCTCAAGCTTATGAGACAAACACCAGGCCTAGTGAGCCTAGCTACCAGTGAGGAAATCCCTGCAATTGGGATACTAGGAAAGGAGAAGCACCTCTCAAGGAATACCAGAGTTACACTAACTCTTCCCTCATCCTCCGGTTACTGGAACCGAAGCTGTGAGAGCTACCCAGCCACCACAGAGAACCAGCACCATTAACAGGAGGTTTAGCCACCTGTTCCACCTGATGCACCTACCCACGAGAGCCCGGGGAAGAGTACTGATCCTGCTCAGACCCTTTTACAGTGCCCTCAGTGCTGTTAACCAGGTGAAGCAAGTTCCATTGAACACACTGCCCGGTCCGGCTGGATTCCACATCCACCCGACCATAATCAGAGAATTAGAGAAAGGAAGCCTAACACTGCTTGCTGTGAACCTCCAGAAGTGCCAACTTCACTATCCCGGTCTGAGTGTACCTGATTACCACACAGTAAAGGTACGTAAAAGAGACTTTGTGTGGTTGTGCGTTACTCCTGGATTTGGCGCGCAGCATCCCGCAGCTGCCTCACAACATCTTGCGCAGCTCCTGGCTCCGGGGACTCCCGCTCTTCCTGTGGGGAGCGTCCCATCTCGCTGTATAACATCCCCCGGAGACCCGAATAGCGCTGGTAAAGTTACCAGAACAACTGCAGGTGGCGTCACGAAGACAAATCACCCCTACTGTTCCGCCATTTCCCCTTTTGATCTGGACCACCGGGCCTACACCACCGCAGGCGCGGTTCCGTGACTGGAGGAGAATCAACGCCCGCCTCCGTGTACCCCCGGCTACGGTGAGTCATGTGGAGAGCTGCAGCAGCAAATGTTGCAATTGAATCCCACCTGAGGAGCTGCTACAGATGATCGTCCCTGCACACTGGCTGGAGGAGCAGCAGCTTGGAAGTAAAAGACTTGTACCGAGCACGATCCCTCAGCTTTATCCCTTTTCTGGGCATTTACATTCCTCCTTAGGATGTAGGAGAAATGTTTACACTATCTCCATGGAAGCGCATCATGTGACTATGACGCATTTCCGGTTTTCATCTTTGTTTAGCAGTTGCCAAGTAACGCGATCATGTGACTGTGACACGTTTACGGTCTACACCCACCTCCAGCTGAGCGCGGAACCGTGAGTAAAGAACTCATTTATACTCCACTTTGTGATTAACGTGAATCACCCAGAGCTAAGGGGTGGGGTACTTGGTCACCGGGTCTGCTGAGTAGGGTGTCACGGGTGGACGGGATCCCGGTGCCGTGCCCTGGTGATCAACTGGGGTAGATGTTGATGATGGGGGATATAAGGGGTTATTTACAGGGGATCGTGATGCCACTTGTAGTGTCCGGTAATTTGGTACCGGCGCTGCCAGCCGGCCGCTGAGGTGATGGTTGGGGCAGCAAAGTGTGGTACAGCTCCCCACAGGTGGAGCTTTACCTTAGGGCAGCAATGAGGGAAGATGATGAGGGAGGGTAGTGATGGAGATGGTGCTGCTGCAGTTCTTACCCCTCTGCTGAGCTGCTGCTATTGCTGAGCCCTCCGGGCACCGCAGTAAAGAAAACAGAGTCCAAAGTATGTTTACTCCACTTTAATAGGTACCGGCAGGTGTTAATGGTATACGGTACAATCCGGTTTACCGGGGGTCGGTCACCAGCTCCAGGTTCCCTGTAATGGAGTCTCTAGATGTCTTTCTTTCTATGGCTTTCTGGGATAAACTTTTCCTTCTGTCTCTCCACCCTTGCAGAGCTCTCCTGCCAGTCCCCTGATCTCTTTCAGTAAGGCACGGTTATCCTTTCCTGGATTTAAGAGGAATCCCAAACTCTCCCCCGACGTCGGTAATCGGGCCGTTACCCCACCGGTTATGGATCTGTTATGGTCCTGAGGGGTGAGATACCTTGTGGTGCATACGGCAACCCGGTTATGTTGGGCCTGCAGCTCGTCGGTCTATAGTCAGTGATAAACCCCTGACTACTTCGGCTACCCGCAATGCCGATGTTCCCCAACGTGACCAGCCGAGTCCAACCAGTCCTGGTCCATTGCCTTCAGTCCTGGGTCCCCACTTAGAGATGGGGCACCCTCCTCTCAGCTGGGCTGTCAGGCCTGACCACTCTGTCTGCCTTCCCAGCACCGTCTGAGGTAAACTCTCAACTGTCACTCTTCCTCTCTCCTAGGCTCCACCCCCACCCTATGGGACCTACTAAATTATCGGTTTTCCCTATTCTAAGTGGTGCGGTCCTAAGGGGGTGTAAATTCAGACTCCCTAGAGTGAACCCTGAGCTGATGACCTTACAGGGAAAGAAAAACACAATTTTTATATTAAAGTGTAATACCACCCTGTGGTGCCTAGTCGCAGGGGCGTCACAAATATATATATATACATATGCATTTGACTCACCGTAGCCGGGTTGTGCACGTCTCGTGCTGTCGCTGCTCCCTGTCACGGTTCCGCGCCCGAGGCTGTGTAGGCCCGGTGGTCCAGATCAATGAAGTTGGGTGAACAGATAAGGGGTTAATTCTTGTCGTGACGCCACCTGCGGGATTTCCGGTGATTTCACCGGCGCTGCTTGGGCCTCCGGGGGATGTAATGCAGCAACATGGGACACTCCCCACAGGACGAGCGTGAGTCCCTGGAGCGAGAAGCTGCACTTGATGTTGTGAGGCAGCTTAGTTACTCTTAGTATGCGGAGTTAAACAGTTCTGAAGAAACACGGACACCAATAGTCTCTGTAACAGGTCTTTTACTGCAACCAATTGACGATACATGGTACACAGGTAACGGGTAACGGACTGGGTGGACTTAGCAATGACCGGTGTGATTTCAGAGCTCCGCGGTGTTCCTCCGTTCTAAACTTGTTCTAGGTGGTTTGCCGATGTCGCCTTAGTGTGCCAAGTTCGGGTACAAGGGGCTACTTAAATTTCCCTGCCGGTGTGTACGTTCCGGTGTGAGGGGAGCCTGGGTCCTTTTGGTGGATACTCCGCTGGCAAGACGGCTCTGTTTGCGGCGGTGGTGGGGTACTCCTGTAGAGCGGTCCTTCCACTCCTGGTTTGCTTAGCAGTGGTGAACAACTTGCTAGCTTCGGAACCACGGATCCGGTTGTGGATGGGCGTGGGCATATTTTGTCCCGTAAGATGTTCGCCCAGGGTCCGGTTGTTAGGCACCGGTTAATGGTGCCAAACGATAGGTGGTCTACGGGGCTGCACGGAACTGTGCAGAGCCCCCTCTCCTACGTTCCTCCCGACCACTTCCTTCTCCTTCCTCCTTCTTCTACATTCTCCTTCAACACTCTACTCCTACACTCTCCTTCAACACTCTACTCCTACACTCCGCCCACTAGGACCTGAAAGAGATAGTTCGTTAGTTCTTCCTTTAATCGATAAACTCCATAGACTGCATCTTCAGAACCAAAAGTGGGTTTTATTCGGGTAGGAAAAAATACAGAGATATACGGCAAAAGCAATATGACAGGCAGAATGACAGGCACGGGAGCCACAGGTGTCACACTCAGGATGGATTCAGAATAATTGCTCCCGTCTCATGGACGGGGGTTTCTTTATACCAATTTTCCCCATAGAAAGCCATTGGTACCATGATTCTCTATGGAAGAATGGTTACATCACAAGTGATCCCTTCATATTACTTACAACATATATTGACATGAAAAAAGCACATTAATTTAATTACTAGCTATATAATTCACTTAGATTTATCTATGTGAATTATCTCATTATGAGCTTCTGGTCTTGATCATAATATAGCCTTATAGTCAAAGAAATCCCACAAAAAATAAGACAAATTCAGAATTGGCTTATGAACTGATTATAAATTTTGCTAAATGATCAGACCAAATCTAATTAACGTGTATCTGTTTTTTTATACAGGTTAGGTCATTGCTTATAGCTAGAACACATGACATTTATATTTCTACTAACAGAGAAAGTTTCAAGTTACTTTTTTCAAACAGACAATATGGCCGACAGAGGCCTTGGTACCCATGGCCTCCGTCTAACAAATCCCTCTGTTGTACTTATGGTAATTTGATAATTTACCCTGAAGTACAAATTGGCATATGAGTTTAGTCCTAATTCTCATATATGGTATTGAGGGAATACATAATTTCGTACACTCCCTGGTCAGTAGGAGTGTTGGGAGGGACTGAAGGTACCCTTGTAAGAAGGGCCCTAACAATAGGTGTACAACCTACAAGTGAGCATGGTCTGGGAGTAGGTACCCTACCCGCGCCAGGTCTCTGGTATGGTCTGATAAAAGTGGTACTATGTGTTATTACACGGGCCTGAAAGTTATTTAGTTCCTCAACATGAGCCAGATTCTTTTTTGAAAAACTTTTAAACTTTTAGGCTACTACCTATTAAACACATATAGCAAAAAACAAACAAAGTAGCAAAAAAATCTACAGTAAATATCACCAACGTAAGAGTTCTTAAAGTATTAATGAGTCCCGTTACAATCTTTCAAAAAAAGAAAAAAAGAAAAAATTTTCTTTGTTCCATGGCTCCTAAGGTCTTATTGACAGTTCAGGTGTGGGCAAATAGTCCTAAAAAGAAGCAAAAAACACAACAAAACAAAAAAATCATCACAGAAGTGAAAAAACCTAAAGTGTCCGGGTCCCAAGTCCCATAACAGTCTCTGAGTCCTTTGATCCGTGGCTCTCGATCTTGTTCTGTTCCCTCGGAGCTTTCACGGTCTTCCCCCTCGATCACACTGTCCGGGTCCCACTGGATGGTGTGAGATGTCATCTCCAGGAAAACAGGCGGATTCATGGATCCCGATCCAATAGGGGGCCTGAAAAATAAAATAAAAGCGCAATATCAGTTCTCACCAGCATCACTAGGATTCTCAACTGGCAGTATAACAAGCTTACATTGATAAATATGAACAATTTTAACACCTTTGTCTCTTGGCTTGCTAATCCCTAGCACTCCCAAAACAGTTGGGCCTATCACTTGTGTGATAACAAATGGGCCTTTGTAATTGGAATCCCACGGTCCTTTTTTCCTAAGATTCTCAACCATGAGCTAAGCTCCCACAACAAATTTGGACTCATATAATTTTTCTGTAGGTTCTATGCAACTTTTAGCCATCTGAAAGGCAGCGTACTGCTGGAGATGCTGAATCTGTTGTTGGATCTGTTCAAGCCACTGATCTCTCTGTACTACAGCTTCCTGCGGGCTGGGCAGCACAATGTCACTAGGCAACAAGACAGGCATCTGTCTTCCTGTCATCAGCTCAAAAAGAGATATTCCTGCTGACTTTGAGGCCACGGCTCTGAGAATTCACACCCCAAGCTTTGCCTGTAAGCAGTGTTTTTTTTTTTTAAAGTTACATGGGGGGGTCTGCAGAATCAAGGTGAAAAGCCAATTAAAGTGCATGTTTTAAATTTTCAAAAGCCTGCAGGGCGTCTCCCTCTATTGTGATTGTGGTAAACTCATTTTCAATACCTTTTAGGAGATCGTACAAAGGTTTAGCAAGGCAAGCAAAATTTTCAATAAAGTCTCTGGAAAAATTCACAAGACCTAGAAACGTTCTGAGTTCTGTGATATTGATTTGGCACAGGTACAGCTTGAATGAATGTCCCCTCTTTTGAAACTGACACATTCAAATATTTAACCTCTGGTTGCATTCAGCTGTACTCTGACCCGACTCACATTTAATATTGAGTTGCACAATGCATCACAAATATTGAACTAAATCTCTTTGTGTTCAGTTTCATGAACAATTTGAGTCCATAAATTTTAAATCAAGAAATCATTGACATATTGCAGGACTTTGTCTCCGTACCCCAGGGGTTCCAATACCTGTGCCAACACCTGATGGAAATAAATTGGACTAGAATAAAACCCTTGGGGCAAGCGTGTGAACAGGTATTGGACATTTTCAAAGGTAAATGCAAAACGGAGAGCTGACTCAGGTGTAGTGGGCACGCAGAAAAAGCCATTTGCAATATTCAAACAAGAAAAAAAAACCTGACATTCACTCCTCAGCAGTGACATCACTTCAGGGACCGAGATGTGTTGCTGAGGGGTGCATTTGTTTACAAGTCTTAAATCCATAACCATGCGATAGCTACCATCCTCCTTTTTTTACAGGCAGGATTGGGCTGTTGCACGGGGAGTTGCCTCGTACAATCACGCCCTGTTATTCCAATTCACTGACAGCAATCCTTATGTAAGGAATTGCTTCCTCAGGAATACGGTATTGGCGCTGAAAGGGTGGTAGACGGTCGCTGTCAATCTTAATTAAAATTTGCATCAGTCCGCAATCTGTACGTTTTGAAACCCATAAATGAGGAAAAGATTGCACTAATTCATGTTTCAAAGCCGTGTCTGCAACATTTATCTCAGGCATGTCATCATCATTATCAACTGAGCACAAAGTAGCAATGGTTAATTTATGACTGTGACATTCCAGCTCAGCCGTATCCATAATAACTGAACAAACAGTAGTTCCTTTGTCACGCCATAAGACCTTATTACACAAATCAACAATGATACCCATGGCTGACAACACACCTGTCCCAATAATGGAGTACTTCAATTGCGGACTGATCCAAAATTCACACCGAATGCCTCTGCATTTCGATGTCCCGTGTCCTGAAATTTCAGGTTTACTGGACTACTGCGCCTCGCTTGGATGCAAGATCCCTCGAACCCAACGAGTGTTGTAAATTGAGGCAGACCCGGGGAAATCTGCAATCTGTGTCCAGTCACTGAAACAGAAGCTCCTGTATCAATCAAAAAATCTTCCCAATTTTTGGTACCCTCTATTCTCCCTCTGACATAAGGTCGTCCATCTCGGCCTAGTGATAATTTGGCCAAGAGGTACAGGGGAACAGGGGGGTCATGGCGTCAATCAGCACCGGCAGTAGGGAGCCCAAAAAATCCACCATCCTCATCAGAGGCAATTTTACGGCCTACTGCTGACACCTCCGATCCGAACAGATCGTTTGGTAGAGCTATTTCCTCATGCTCCCTCAGCTCCTGTATCAGTGGAGCATAAGGGCGAGAGGAATTCCTCCCCGGAGAGGGATGAGCTCCTCTCACAGCATTGATCTGAGCTATAACTAACTTATACAAAGCCGCTATTCGGCTGCCCTTTCTGCTAATAATTTCTTCTTATCAAGATGTCTACTTTCTTCTGTGAACCACTGCATACAATTTAACCAAGTGGTTCAGCATTAACCCCTTCTAGCTATGGGGTTTCAGCGTGCCTGTCAGTCTGCTCCCTCAGCCATTTCATAGCGGTGGAAACACAAGGACGACTTAATAAACTGCTTTTAGTATCAACTAATGCAATTACAGGCAAAAGTTAAATACTCACACCTCTGTAATGGCAGACACGTGCCGGCTTTGGTCAACCAAAAGAGGTCCAGCCGTATGTCCAGCCTCACTCGTTACGTTGCCACACGTCTCCTTCTCCGTCTTTATCACCCTCGGCGTTAATCACGTCCTTGTATAACTCACGTAGAGGCACTGTAGTCTTAGTTACTCAGGGTAGACAGGAGCGCAAACGAGAGATTCTCAGCGGCTGATTTCCTTAATGCGATTTCACGTGATGCATCACGCTTTTTAGCAACAAAGGCAAAAAAAAAAGAGAAAGAAAAGTCCATTCCTCACCCTCTCACCCCTTTGGTTCACAGCTTTACTTGCAGGAATCTTCTAGGTTCTTCAGAAAGGATGTGGGGTCGTCTCCCCCCTTTCCTCCGGGCTGTAGCTCGCCATTTGAAAGAGATAGTTCGTTAGTTCTTCCTTTGTTCGATAAACTCCATAGACTGCGTCTTCAGAACCAAAAGTGGGTTTTATTCGGGTAGGAAAAAATACAGAGATATACGGCAAAAGCAATATGACAGGCAGAATGACAGGCACGGGAGCCACAGGTGTCACACTCAGGATGGATTCAGAATAATGGCTCCCCGTCTCATGGACGGGGGTTTCTTTATACCAATTTTCCCCATAGAAAGCCATTGGTACCATGATTCTCTATGGAAGAATGGTTACATCACCTGTCATAAGTGATCCCTTCATATTACTTACAACATATATTGACATGAAAAAAGCACATTAATTTAATTACTAGCTATATAATTCACTTACATTTATCTATGTGAATTATCTCATTATGAGCTTCTGGTCTTGATCATAATATAGCCTTATAGTCAAAGAAATCCCACAAAAAATAAGACAAATTCAGAACTGGCTTATGAACTGATTATAAATTTTGCTAAATGATCAGACCAAATCTAATTAACGTGTATCTGTTTTCTTATACAGATTAGGTCATTGCTTATAGCTAGAAGACATGACATTTATATTTCTACTAATAGAGAAAGTTTCAAGTTACTTTTTTCAAACAGACAATATGGCCGACAGAGGCCTTGGTACCCATGGCCTCCGTCTAACAGACCTTATTGGCCCTCAATGCTAGTGATGCATGTAGGGTATGAAGCTCTGAGTTTTAACCATGTCATTGCTTAGTCAGAGAATATTGTATCTGCAGTCAGGGATGCAATACCCTCCTGTGACGCACTCGTTGCAGGGCGCCACACATTCTTTACCTCCCAACTTGCATGTATTACTTGTATCAATGATTATATTTAAACACCATGAGATTCTGTGGATATTATTGCATCCATGCCCAGCCGCCTGTCCGCCCCGCTTCCCTCGATGCCGCAACGGAAGTGGCGCCCGCTACCCAGCTCTGCCCGCCTGAACCCCGCGGCGGCGAGGGGAGGCAGACGGGGCAGAAGAGAGGGGTTGCTCCGGAGCACTGTGTCACCAGGCGGTGACAGCAGCGGCTCCGGAGCAACCCCTCTCTTCTGCCCCGTCTGCCTCCCCTCGCTGCCCCGCCACCCCACCGTACACTGCTCCGGAGCCACTGCTCCGGAGCCACCCCTACCCCCCTGCCGCTACCAACCACCCAGCCACCTACTACCCTCCGCCACCCCCTAAGCCCCCGCCACCCCCTAAGCCCCCGCCGCCTTCTTCTTCATCTGATCATCCGTCCGATCCAGGAGTCCTCCGTCCGGCCCAGGCGTCCTCCTCGTCCGGCCCCGGGGGTCTTCTGTCTTTATTTCCGCCATCTCGGGTCCTACGTCCTCTTTTCGCGGTGTTCATCGAATAGCGCCTCACTTCCCATCCCATAGAGATATAATGGACAAGATCGTCCATTCTATCTCTATGGGAAGTGAGGCGCTATTCTGATTGGTCGCCGGCAGCACACAGCGACCAATCAGAATAGCGCCTCACTTCCCATAGAGATAGAATGGACGATTTTTCGTCCATTCTATCTCTATGGGAAGTGAGGTGCTATTCTGATTGGTCGCCGGCAGCACACAGCGACCAATCAGAATAGCGCCTCACTTCCCATAGAGATAGAATGGACGATTTTTCGTCCATTCTATCTCTATGGGAAGTGAGGTGCTATTCTGATTGGTCGCCGCCAGCACACAGCGACCAATCAGAATAGCGCCTCACTTCCCATAGAGAATAATAGCGTTTTTTTTAAGCGAACTATAGCCGGGCCCTTGGTTCTATTTTCGGCCACGGGTCTCGGCTTTCGTCGGTCGTCCCGGGGCGGGAGACTCGCAATGGCCGCGAAGCGATTGCGAGTCTTGAGTCGACTCGACTTCGAGACTCGAGTCGAAGCGATTGCGATTCTCCCGCCCCGGCGACGACCGACAAAAGCCGAGACCCGTGGCCGAAAATAGAACCAAGGGCCCGGCTATAGTTCGCTTGAAAACACCGCTATTATTCTCTATGGGAAGTGAGGCGCTATTCTGATTGGTCGCTGTGTGCTGCCGGCGACCAATTAGAATAGCGCCTCACTTCCCATAGAGAATAATAGCGGTGTTTCAAGCGAACTATAGCCGGGCCCTTGGTTCTATTTTCGGCCATGGGTCTCGGCTTTCGTCGGCTATCTATCTATGTATCTATTTCTTTCTATCTATCTATCTATGTATCTATCTATCTATCTATCTATCTATCTATCTCTATCTATGTATCTATTTGTATCTATCTATCTATCTATCTCTATCTATTTATCTATCTATCTATCTCTATCTATGTATCTATTTGTATCTATCTATCTATCTATCTCTATCTATTTATCTATCTATCTATCTATCTATATCTATCTCTATCTATCTATCTATCTATCTATCTATTATATCTATCTATCTATCTATCTATCTATCTATCTATCTATCTATCTATCTATCTATTCTATCTAATCTATTCTATCTATCTATTATCTATCTATCTATCTATATCTATCTATATCTATCTATCTATCTATCTATCTATCATCTATCTATCTATATAATATAGAAAAAATTAAGAGCAGCACTTAATCCCCTATAGGGTTGGTGCAAATCAGTCCAGGGATTAGTTCCTTCACCCCCCCTATACAGACCAATAACGACTGCAGCACTCCAGTATCGATGTATGTTGCCTTTAATGGCCTTCAGGCATCTATGTGGGACGATTCGGTCCTCAGACCTTCTTCCAGCAAGCACCTTTTACAAATGCTGGGCTTTTTATACATCATATGTACATTAAAACAATTACATCTACAATTTCATTTACAATAATACTGATATTTCTCACCATCTATGTACACATACCCTAAGTGTTCATCTACCAAACATATCTCTATAAATCATCTGTGCTTTTTGTATTCACAGTACAAGTCTTTCATATATTCCAGATTGTTATATGTCCTCCATTGATTCCCTATTTGCACACCTGCCGCTTTATTTATGATTACCATACTTTACTGTACCCCCGTGCACTCACCACGTGTGCTTGCTGATCTCGGCGTTGCGGAAACTGCAATGCGCATGCGCTAAGTTCCGTCCGCCGTCACCGTTACCTGGGATACCGGATGTTTGACGGCAGCCATCTTAGGACTCCCGCGCATGCGCACTAGGTGTTCCGCGTCTCATTACACCCAATGCGCAACCCAAATCTGATTCCCCCATGTTATTACATCCTGCTGGCACCGATTGTGTTTATCTCTTATCCTAATGGTCCGTTACTTGTTTAATGCATCCTTTTAGGATGTTAGAAAGGGGTTTCTTTTATTTTCTTTAATATTTACTTAGTATAATGTGCATTTTCTTTATAGTGAGGTATAAATGTATATAAATAAAGATAAATATAAAGTGCTTTACTGCTTAAGATATTATTAATAAAGGCATACTTAGTGTTCTATGGGGCTAATTCACATATACTCATTTTTCCATCAATGATATTCATATCTATATGCTTATTTATTTCTTTTCCATCTTATCTCCCATTCACATAATTAAGGTGTTTTTTTTAATCCACTAGTATCCCACATTCCTGTGGTGTATACTATCCTTGTCAGTATGTGGCTATAAGAGATATTAATCCCTCACATCCACTCCTGCCCAAAGCCCGGATTGCCTCACAGAGGTGTCACTTTTTTGTTCATGGGAGCATTCCATTACATATAATGTCTGATTGAAGTATATACATCCATATATGAGAAAAGAAAATCGCTATATTTATTGTATGCCTTGAAGGCTTCCCTTTATAAAGAGCCTTCAAATTTATATGATATAAAATATTTTTTATTATATATTTTTTAATAAATATCGTGATATTCATCATACATTACATGTGATATAAATAGGTTAAAAT
This sequence comes from Allobates femoralis, assembly GCA_033576535.1. Classification (NCBI taxonomy): domain Eukaryota; kingdom Metazoa; phylum Chordata; class Amphibia; order Anura; family Aromobatidae; genus Allobates; species Allobates femoralis. The sequence continues at coordinate 404,771,642 of JARQOC010000003.1, forward strand.
TCAAATAGTGTTATATTAAATTTTACTAATTTGGTGTCCGTGCAGGTCATGTAACCTCATGGGTGGATCTTTTATTCATTTTTGGATGGTGTTGGTTTCATAGAGTAAAAAATTGCGACTTGTGCTTTTAGTTCCCAATAGAGTCATATGCATCTTTAGGCCTATACAACAACAATACAGAAAAAAGGGGGGGGGGGGAAAGAGAGAGAGACTGGTGTAAATCAATATACAAATAGACAAATAAAAACTTACTGTGTGAGTATTTACAACATTGTGCAAAAAGTAATCACTTTACACAAAATCCAATGTTAACCATAACCTAAAGTATTGACTGTAATTTATAATCCACGTTCAAACCCCCAGGTCTTAAAGTGCCTAATCTGTGGTTCCTCTGGAGTTCCTTTGTTTTTAGGAGTTTGATTCTATCCCCTCCCCTTCTTATTGGGGGTACTCTGTCTATCACTCTGAACCGTAGGTCTTTCTCGGTGTGGTTTGCTTCCACAAAATGTTTTGGGACCGGTAGGTTTAGAACTTTCTGTCTAATACTACACCGATGTAAATTTAATCTAGTTTTCACTTCCAAAGTTGTTTCTCCTACATACCATTTTTTACAGGGGCATTCTAATAAGTAGATCACGTAATCTGAGTTGCAGGTTAACATATGTTTTATTTTATATTCTTTTCTTGTGTCTGGATGATGAAATGTACCCCCTTCAACATGAGGTTACAATTTACACAATTGATACATGGGTAACAACCCAATCTCGTTCCTCCCGTTATAGTCCTCTGCCTGGACTGTTTTAGTGGCCCTATATCTGATCTTACTAGGGTGTCTTTCAAATTTCTATTTCTCTTATATGCCACTAAAGGAGGATTCTTATATTCCTCCCCATAAGTCAATACCAGTGGGATCCTATTTTTGTTCTCTTTTTTCCTTGCAGGGTTTTTTGCTTTTTCCAATTCTCTATTCAAAATTTTATCAGGGTATCCTCTTTCTTTAAATTTTTGGAGTAACTCTTCTATTGTTTTTTCTTTCTTGTCCTCTTCACTTACGATCTTATTAATTCTCCTTATCTGACCCTGTGGGACTGCATTCTTCAGTTCTATTGGATGTCCACTATCATAGTGTAGCAATTTGTTTTTATCTGTGGCTTTTACATGTAGTCTGGCTTCTATTCTTTCTCCCACTAAGGCTACTTTTACATCCAAAAACTCAATTTCTGCTTGTGAGCTCACTATAGTGAATTTTATGGTTCTATCGATGGTGTTCATAAATTCAAAAAAGGCTTGTAATTCATCATCTGTGCCATTCCATATCAGGAAGATATCATCTATGTATCTCCACCACCTCTCCACATGGGAGAAGTGGTGGGATACATAGACATACCTCTCCTCCATGGCATATAAGAGAAATAGAAATTTGAAAGACACCCTAGTAAGATCAGATATAGGGCCACTAAAACAGTCCAGGCAGAGGACTATAACGGGAGGAACGAGATTGGGTTGTTACCCATGTATCAATTGTATAAATTGTAACCTCATGTTGAAGAAGGGGGATACATTTCATCATCCAGACACAAGAAAAGAATATAAAATAAAACATATGTTAACCTGCAACTCAGATTACGTGATCTACTTATTAGAATGCCCCTGTAAAAAATGGTATGTAGGAGAAACAACTTTGGAAGTGAAAACTAGATTAAATTTACATCGGTGTAGTATTAGACAGAAAGTTCTAAACCTACCGGTCCCGAAACATTTTGTGGATGCAAACCACACTGACAAAGACCTACGGTTCAGAGTGATAGACAGAGTACCCCCAATAAGAAGGGAGGGGATAGAATCAAACTCCTAAAAACAAAGGAACTCCAGAGGATCCACAGATTAGGCACTGTAAGACCTGGGGGTTTGAACGTGGATTATACATTACAGTCAATACTTTAGGTTATGGTTAACATTGGATTTTGTGTAAAGTGATTACTTTTTGCACAATGTTGTAAATACTCACACAGTAAGTTTTTATTTGTCTATTTGTATATTGATTTACACCAGTCTCTCTCTCTTTCCCCCCCCCTTTTTTTCTGTATTGTTATTGTATAGGTCTAAAGATGCATATGACTCTATTGGGAACTAAAAGCACAAGTCGCAATTTTTTACTCTATGAAACCAACACCATCCAAAAATGAATAAAAGATCCACCCATGAGGTTACATGACCTGCACGGACACCAAATTAGTAAATTTATATAACACTATTTGAATTTTAACACTATTTATATCACATTGTAATGTATGATGAATATGCATGATATATTTATTAAAAAAATATATAATAAAAAATATTTTTATATCATATAAATTTGAAGGCTCTTTTATAAAGGGAAGCCTTCAAGGCATACAATAAATATGGGGATTTTCTTTTCACATATATGGATGTATATACTTCAATCAGACATTATATGTAATGGAATGCTCCCATGAACAAAAAGGTGACACCTCTGTGAGGCAATCCGGGCTTTGGGCAGGAGTGGATGTGAGGGATTAATATCTCTTATAGCCACATACTGACAAGGATAGGATACATCACAGAAATGTGGGATACTAGTGGATTAAAAAAACACCTTAATTATGTGAATGGGAGATAAGATGGAAAAGAAATAAATAAGCATATAGATATGAATATCATTGATGGAAAAATGAGTATATGTGAATTAGCCCCATAGAACACTAAGTATGCCTTTATTAATAATATCTTAAGCACTAAAGCACTTTATATTTATCTTTATTTATATACATTTATACCTCACTATAAAGAAAATGCACATCATACTAAGTAAATATTAAAGAAAATAAAAGAAACCCCTTTCTAACATCCTAAAAGGATGCATTAAACAAGTAACGGACCATTAGGATAAGAGATAAGCACAATCGGTGCCAGCAGGATGTAATAACATGGGGGAATCAGATTTGGGTTGCGCATTGGGTGTAATGAGACGCGGAACACCTAGTGCGCATGCGCGGGAGTCCTAAGATGGCTGCCGTCAAACATCCGGTATCCCGGGTAACGGTGACGTCGGACGGAACTTAGCCCATGCGCATTGCAGTTTCCGCAACGCCGAGATCAGCAAGCACACGTGGTGAGTGCTCGGGGGTACAGTAAAGTATGGTAATCATAAATAAAGCGGCAGGTGTGCAAATAGGGAATCAATGGAGGACATATAACAATCTGGAATATATGAAAGACTTGTACTGTGAATACAAAAAGCACAGATGATTTATAGAGATATCTTTGTGGTAGATGAACCCTTGGGGTATGTGTACGTAGATGGTGAGAAATATCAGTATTATTGTAAATGAAATTGTAGATGTAATTGTTTTAATGTACATATGATGTATAAAAAGCCCAGCATTTGTAAAAGGTGCTTGCTGGAAGAAGGTCTGAGGACCGAAACGTCCCACATAGATGCCTGAAGGCCATTAAAGGCAACATACATCGATACTGGAGTGCTGCAGTCGTTATTGGTCTATCTATCTATCTATCTATCTATCTATCTATCTATCTATCTATCTATCTATTTCTATCTATCTATTTCTATCTATATATCTATCTATCTATTTCTATCAATATATCTATGTATCTATTTATATCTATCTATCTATCTATTTCTATCTATCTATCTATCTATCTATCTATCTATCTATCTATCTATCTATCTATCTATATATCTATATCTATCTATCTATGTATGTATCTATTTCTATCTATCTATCTATCTATCTATCTAGAAGAAACAAAAAATTCACTGCTGCACTCAATCTAACCAAAAGGTGTATGCTAATAAGCAAATGGTTTGAGAAAAAAATTAAAACATCCGTTTCTTTCTAAAAAACTCAATACTCACTTTTTTATTAAAAACCGGGGCTCTTGGTACACCCATTGGCCAATGTGTGCCTGCCCTCCGGCCACTTCTCGGCGGCCCCGGGGTCCGGAGGGTCCTGCGCTGACATCCCTGCCAGATCCTTGTCCGTGGACTCCCTGGTCCTTCTGACCTCATCCTGATCCCTGAGCACCTGGGCTCGGTGGGGGTGCAATCTACAGCTGGGTGGAGCCAGCCACTCCACCTTGTCTGATATAAACACTAGGAAAAAAACTGCAATGCACTCGCTACATTGTGCGAGAGGTGCAAGCTGTGTCGCTGGATCAACAAGAAACAAAAAATTCACTGCTGCACTCAATCTAACCAAAAGGTGTATGCTAATAAGCAAATGGTTTGAGAAAAAAATTAAAACATCCGTTTCTTTCTAAAAAACTCAATACTCACTTTTTTATTAAAAACCGGGGCTCTTGGTACACCCATTGGCCAATGTGTGCCTGCCCTCCGGCCACTTCTCGGCGGCCCCGGGGTCCGGAGGGTCCTGCGCTGACATCCCTGCCAGATCCTTGTCCGTGGACTCCCTGGTCCTTCTGACCTCATCCTGATCCCTGAGCACCTGGGCTCGGTGGGGGTGCAATCTACAGCTGGGTGGAGCCAGCCACTCCACCTTGTCTGATTAAACCACTGAAAAACTGCAGCACTCTACATTGTGAGAGTCAACTGTCTGATCAAACAAAACAAAAAATTCACTGCTACTATCAACCAAAGGTTGGATAGACAAATACAAATGTTAGAAAAAAATTAAAACAATCGTTTTTAAAAAAATTTACTCACTTTTTTTAAAAACCACTCTTTAACAATCCAGTGTGCTCCCCCGGCCATTCTGCCCCCGGCCATCTGGCGCCCCGCCGATCCTTGCGTGGATCTGCTCTGCCTATCCTGTCCTGAGCACCCTGGGCTCTGCTGCATCTCGTGGAGACCGCTCCCTTGTGTACTAAAAACTGCAGCATCAGTGGGGGTGCAGCTTGCGCTGATCACAAGAACAAAAATTCACTGCTGAAAAAACCAAAAGTGTACTATAAGCAAATGGTGAGAAAAATTAAACAGTCACAAAACACTCGAACTCATTTAACAAAAAACAAGGTTGTACACAATGTTAACCCCGTCTTTCTCGCCAGTCCGGGTTCTGCGTGCTCTCTGACCCTTTCGTGGACTCCTGTCCTCGCCCATCTGTCCTGGCCCGGGCCGGTGGGTTGCAATCTGAAGTCTTGGGGCCCTGCCTACCTGTCTGATTAACCAGGAACTGATGCATCTACTTGGCGGAGTGCAACTTGTCTGATAACAAGAAAAAAAAATTCACTCGCACTCAATTACCAAAGGTGTTGCTATAAGCAAATTTGAGATAAAATTAACCAAGTTTTTTCTAAAAAATCAAAATTAAATTTTTTTTAAAAACCGCCTCTTATAAAACCATGTCTTGGTCCCCTGGCCAATTGGCGGCCCCGGCTGGCGGGCCGGGTACATCCTGCCGACCATCCTGCCGTCCTTCCTGGACTCCCTCCTTGATCTCCTGACCCTGGCCGTGGGTGGTGGTGGGTGGCAGAGCCACCACCTTGTCGATATAAACACTAGGAAAAAAAGCAATGCACTCGCTACATTGTCAGAGGTGCAAGCTGTGCGCAACAACAAAAACAAAAAATTAACCATATAACTAAAAGCTGTTGAAAAAAATTTAAAAAATTTAACATCTTTTTCTAAAAAACTCAATACTACTTTTTATTAAAAACCGGGGTCTTGGTAACCCTTGGCCAATGTGTGCCCTGCCACTTCTCGGCCCCTCCGAGGGTCCTGGCTGAGTCCTGCCGCTGTCCCTGATCCTGTCCTTGACCTCTCGGTCCCTGACACCTGGTCCGGTGGGCTCGTGGGGGGACACACCTTGTCGAATCACTGGAAAAAAAATGCAAACTGCACATGTCGCATTGTGCAAGCGTGTCCTGATCAACAGAAACAAAATCACTCACTCAATCAACAAAAAGGTGTATGCTAATAAGCAAATGGTTGAGAAAAAAAAAAACATCCTTTCTTTCTAAAAAACTCAATACTCACTTTTTATTAAAAACGGGGCTCTTGGTACACACCATTGGCCCTGGCTTCTGCGCCCGGGCGGGGGGTCCGGTCCTGCCGACCTCCTGACTCTTCTCTGACTCCTGTCCTGACCTCTCGTGGGCACACTGGGTGGGCGTGTGAATAACTCTGGAAAACTCACCTGCTAATTCAAGGAAGCTGTCCTGAATCAAGAAAAAAAATTCGCTGCACAAAACAAAAGTGTATGCTAAACAAATTTGAGAAAAAAATTTAAAAATCCGTTTCTTTCTAAAAAACTCATACTCATTTTTATTAAAAACCGGGCTCTTGGTAAACCCATTGGCCAATGTGTGCCTGCCCTCGCCCTCTCTCGCCCGGGCCGGGGTCCCGGCTCCTGCGAATCCTTGTCCGTGGACTCCCTGGTCCTTCTGACCTCATCCTGATCCCTGAGCACCTGGGATCGGTGGGGGTGCAATCTACAGCTGGGTGGAGCCAGCCACTCCACCTTGTCTGATATAAACACTAGGAAAAAAACTGCAATGCACTCGCTACATTGTGCGAGAGGTGCAAGCTGTGTCGCTGGATCAACAAGAAACAAAAAATTCACTGCTGCACTCAATCTAACCAAAAGGTGTATGCTAATAAGCAAATGGTTTGAGAAAAAAATTAAAACATCCGTTTCTTTCTAAAAAACTCAATACTCACTTTTTTATTAAAAACCGGGGCTCTTGGTACACCCATTGGCCAATGTGTGCCTGCCCTCCGGCCACTTCTCGGCGGCCCCGGGGTCCGGAGGGTCCTGCGCTGACATCCCTGCCAGATCCTTGTCCGTGGACTCCCTGGTCCTTCTGACCTCATCCTGATCCCTGAGCACCTGGGCTCGGTGGGGGTGCAATCTACAGCTGGGTGGAGCCAGCCACTCCACCTTGTCTGATATAAACACTAGGAAAAAAAACTGCAATGCACTCGCTACATTGTGCGAGAGGTGCAAGCTGTGTCGCTGGATCAACAAGAAACAAAAAATTCACTGCTGCACTCAATCTAACCAAAAGGTGTATGCTAATAAGCAAATGGTTTGAGAAAAAAAACCCCGGTTTTTAATAAAAAAGTGAGTATTGAGTTTTTTAGAAAGAAACGGATGTTTTAATTTTTTTCTCAAACCATTTGCTTATTAGCATACACCTTTTGGTTAGATTGAGTGCAGCAGTGAATTTTTTGTTTCTTGTTGATCCAGCGACACAGCTTGCACCTCTCGCACAATGTAGCGAGTGCATTGCAGTTTTTTTCCTAGTGTTTATATCAGACAAGGTGGAGTGGCTGGCTCCACCCAGCTGTAGATTGCACCCCCACCGAGCCCAGGTGCTCAGGGATCAGGATGAGGTCAGAAGGACCAGGGAGTCCACGGACAAGGATCTGGCAGGGATGTCAGCGCAGGACCCTCCGGACCCCGGGGCCGCCGAGAAGTGGCCGGAGGGCAGGCACACATTGGCCAATGGGTGTACCAAGAGCCCCGGTTTTTAATAAAAAAGTGAGTATTGAGTTTTTTAGAAAGAAACGGATGTTTTAATTTTTTTCTCAAACCATTTGCTTATTAGCATACACCTTTTGGTTAGATTGAGTGCAGCAGTGAATTTTTTGTTTCTTGTTGATCCAGCGACACAGCTTGCACCTCTCGCACAATGTAGCGAGTGCATTGCAGTTTTTTTCCTAGTTTTTTTCCTAGTATCTATCTATCTATCTATCTATCTATTTCTATCTATCTATCTATCTATCTATCTATCTATTTCTATCTATCTATGTATCTATTTCTATCTATCTATCTATCTATCTATCTATCTATCTATATCTATCTATCTATCTATCTATCTATCTATTTCTTTCTATCTATCTATCTATCTATCTATCTCTATCTATCTATATCTATCCATATTTATTTATCTATCTATCTCTATCTATATCTATCTATCTATCTATCTATCTATCTATCTATCTATCTATATATATCTATCTATCTATATCAATCTATATCTATCTATATCTATCTATGGCGAAGCGGCCATTGCGAGCCGTTGCAGGGGCTCCTGCCCCGGCGACGACTGACAAGCGCCGAGCGCCGTGCCCGAAAATAGAACCAAGGGCCCGGCCATAAATTCCTCTAAACACCGCTATGCATCCCTATAGTAAGTGAGGCGCTATGCTGATTGGTCAACGCACCACACAGCGACCAATCAGCATAGCGCCTCACTTTCAGCGGTAAATTTGAAACTCAAAATATTCCATGTATTTGAATTATGGCGCCATACAGCGCGGCGCTCTTCTGATTGGTCGCCGCCTTCAGCGCGCCGAACAATCGGAATAGCGGCGGCCGCTATGCCGCCATATTTGAAATATACTGAGTAAACTATACACAGATTCTAGAATCCCAATGCAATCGCATCGGGCTCACAGCTAGTATGATATAACTGATCTGCATCCCACATTGGGAAAGGATTATACAGTGCAAAGTCCACTAACACAGAATTTCTGTCAGTTACATGATATGCATTATACACCATATGCAGTTCACAGAAAATACAATTTTACCTGCTTATGGGAGACCCAGTATCAGTGATATGTCTTACCCATAGCCAAATATGTGGTGCATATGTACACTTTAAAACACTTACAGGACAATCATCATGTGTATAATACTATTTAGATAAAGAAATCCCCTCCATCATAAAGGAAACAGCATTTGTTACTGTGTTAGTATTGTGCTAAGCACACCCATGGAGAAGCTCCCAGGAAGAAAGGAAATGGTTCTTACATGCCCCAACACGTGTTTCACTCCAATGGCTTCATCGGGGGATGGTAGTGTATGGTCTGGCAGCCTGCACCGTATACTGTCCACCCTCCACCTCTTATGCCCTACACCGGCACTGGCATCTATCTGAACTTCCGGGTTTGTGACGTCACGCGCCTGGGCAGTAATACCACCATTGAGCCCCACCAGCCAATCCAAGCGCGGCCTTACCGGCCCGGGACGCTTCACGATGATGACCGGGCATGCGCGGCGGCCTGCTCCCGGACAGCTCAGCAGGGCAAAGCGGTAACTGTGCCCAGAGTTGTTAACCCCTGTCAGGCTGGATGTAAATAGATGTCACTGCCTCCCATGGCCTGCCATGATAATAGGAAATAGCCTATACAAATACAAATACAAGTCAGCTTGGCAGTGTCCACAAGCAGGCTGTCCTGGAAGTTAACAATATAGTATACATATGTGGCACCCTGGCACCCTGGTTGGGGCACCACAAAACTCTTAGGACGCAAATGGAGTGTACATAGCAAGCAGACCTCCCTACTAAATCACCTTTTTACACCCCTTTTTCACCCCAGGCCTCTAGGGGGAGCTCCACTGGTTACCTTAAGCCAGTTCCCCCTATAAATACGGGTCCTGGAGGGAGAAACAGTGGAGTGTGCAGTCACTTTACAACTGTGAACAGCTAGGAGAGCTGACCTGGTACTGGAGCCACACTAGGCCCATACCAGCACACCCGAGAAAGTGAGAGACTCTCGCAACAAGAGTCATAGGAACAGGAGGCAAATACCCCACAGGGACAGAGGAGTTACCACAACTCGCCCTAACAATCCGGTCACTGGGTCCAAGCTGCAGGAGCCACAGCGCGGGCTGCAGAGAAACCAGCACCTCAAACAAGGGAGTCTAGCTCCCTGTGCACCTGAAGCACCACCAGATGAGAGCCCGGGGAAAATGAACTTCGAAGCATGCAACCCTTTATAGTGCCCTCAGTGCAGCCAAACTCAGGTGAAACACGTTCCGCCAGAACGTGCAACCCTGGTCCGGTAGGATTTTATATCCACCAGACCCTGTAAACTGTGTTCACACGGAAGCCTACACACTGCTTGCTGTGGAATCTCCAGGAGTGTCTACTTCATCACCCGGTCGAGTGTACCTGTTGTCATCAGTAAAAGGTACAGAAAAGACTTTACATGTCCGTGCATCATTCCTGGGTTAACCCCTAAAACTACCCGAGCTGCTGTATTCCATCCGATACAGCTCCTGGCCCCGGGGACTCCTGCTCATCCTGTGGGGAGCATCCCATCAAGCTGCCGTACATCCCCCGGAGGCCCAAGCAGCGCCGGTGCAATCACCGGACTCCCACAGGTGGCATCACGACAATCAAGAAATACCCCCATCCTTTAATGCCCTTTTGATCTGACCACCGGGCCCCACAGCCTCAGGCGCGGAACCGTGACAAGTGCTGCTTCGCCTGAGACGTGAGCATCTGGCAACGGTGAGTCAGAATTTGGCGATCACGAACAGGTTACGAATAGACCCGTTTGGGTATTGTATGCTATTTAATGACTGTGATTATTGAACTGTACATTTGAACCGCCATTGCTGCGCAGAAGGCGGGAAAAGAATGGGCGTTACTGTGCAAAGGGCGTGAAGATAGGCCCCGCCCCATACTCTAACAAGTTCCTCCAAACGCAGCAGGAACCGGAAACTCCCGTGGTGCCTCACTCCTCACCGCCAAGCCGATGACTTATGCTGAAATCGAAAGGGCTGGCCGCGCTTAACTAAGGGAGAGCGAGGATGAGTGATTTGGATTTCGGCGACGCGGTATCCCCGCTAGTATATCCACCGGGGCCACCAAACGTACCTCCGGGCAGTCAGCCACCCTTCGGCGGCATGCCGCAGCAACCCGCTCCGATAATGCCGATATCTCTGCCGTACGTCCCGAATGCGGCCTGGTTACCAAAGTACAGCGGTAAAACCAGGACCCTGGATATGTTCCGGAGGAAGATATGCCAAGTGCTGAATATTTTTACTAACTGAGAGAAACCGAGGTCTCAATCAAGGAATGAATTTTTCCAATCAGATCAAGATATTATCAATAATTGAATCTTTATTATCAAAAAAGTGTAAAATCAAAAACAGAGCTACATTACAGGAAAAACCACATAGCACAACAGACAACCTTCAAAAATACAGGTTCCGTACAGATATTGCACATAAGACCACTGTAGACAAGAAAATATCTCAAACAATACATCCATATGTATCAAGCACCTTAGATTGCTTCTCATACGATCTTTATATAATGCCTATTAATTCCCTAAGGTTAAGGTTTAAATCTCAACAAGGGGCAGAGCTTATGGAGTACATGTGGCTATCGGAGGTACCCTGATCACAGACAGCAAAGGAATAAGTGTTAGTTTACCTGTTTAGAAGGGACGCTGTGCCTGGGCTTCCCACCCCTACGCCCCCGGAAGAAGCTCCATAGCGAAACGGAACCTGTATTTTTGAAGGTTGTCTGTTGTGCTATGTGGTTTTTCCTGTAATGTAGCTCTGTTTTTGATTTTACACTTTTTTGATAATAAAGATTCAATTATTGATAATATCTTGATCTGATTGGAAAAATTCATTCCTTCATGGAGACCTCGGTTTCTCTCAGTTAGTAAAAGTTTGTTTGGAGTGACATATTATAATTGAGGACTAGTTGTTAACAAGTGCTGAATATGTACGCCATGACCGGTAAGCATAGAGCTTCAGTTATAATGGGACAATTAACAGATGCAGCAGAGCTGGAGACCCGAAACTGGTCTATAGAAGCTCAGGAGTCTGTTGAGCAGATATTTGCTAAACTAAACCAGGTATTTGAACATCATACCGAAGCTGAACTAAGTCTGTTGTTTTATCATTGTAAACAAGGGGCACAGGAGAGTGTCCTGGAATATGCACTGCGCTTACAGGAAGCACTGAGACCGTTAAAACAAGTCGACCCTGATGGTGTTAGAGATGAAACCAAAGCGTTAATTGGACAATTTGTTGTGGGCCTTAGACTACCTGATGATAAGAAACAGGCACGCTGGTGGTCCCTACAAAACCCAGATGCAGAGTTTGACACCTTAAGAGACTTAACAGTGCAGGGACAGCAGTTCCCTACCGTGCCCGATCTAAACTCACAGCAGCAGTTTAATAACACCCCTTCCGTGCCGGCAGCAGCATCCCCAATCCACACAGTTCAGGCCAGCGCACAGACTATAACACCCGACCGGTTCGATAAACTGTGCGCCGATGTGCAGCAGCTAATGAAAGACATGGCCAAGCTCCGAGGTGAAAGAAGACCCATGACAGAAGCAAGGTCATTTTGACAAGATCCAGCTTGCTGACAGCCACAATGATGTCCCGTGGATGAGGAGGAAGACACAGTTGTCACGAGGAAAACCTACAGATCGCTACACCCCTGATGGACATCGCATCTGTCAGAAAGGCGACAAAGAAGGACGTACCTACCATTCCAGTCCTTTAAACGTGCAACCCCTGGGCGAGAAGGGACAACCCCAGGAGTAGACTGTCCAGGCCCAACCAAATAGGAGTACAAGTACGTGGGAGACCGTCCATACTTGTCAATCACCATCGACGGCACCGCTACCACAGCGTTGATAGACACTGGATCCCAGGTGACAACCATTCCGAGTATCCTTTACAAACGGTTCTGGCCAGATGTTAAGCTGGAACCCCCACACCCTGATCTGAACATTGAGACAACTAATGGTTTGCTAGTTACAGTAGAGGGACAATGGGAAGCTACAGTAAAGGTGGGGAGGGTGCAGCTGAAGAACCAGGGTATCATAGTGGTTCAGGACAAACCATATGAGCGGGATCCACATGTAATACTGGGTACCAATGTAATGGTTAAATGTCTCGATGAAGTGTTGTTCTTACTCCAAAAGAGTGCTGATGCTGGTAAACCAAGAGAAAGGAGAGCTATAAAGAGAGATCCGAGCTCTGGTGTATCAACAGCAGGTAAAAATGTCAAACGGTGAAATTGGCAGTGTACGGGTAACAGATCCCATTCCAATTGTGGTACCACCCAGAAGTGAAATGATGATCTGGTGTCGGGCAGCAATAGGCCTCAGAGGGCAGGACTACCAAGCTGTAGTAGAACCTGTAATGTCTGATAGTAGTCCTACACTCTTGACAGCCAGAGGGTTGGTAGACGTAAGAAAAGGGAGGGTTCCTGTACGCATATTAAATTATGGAGATGATGAAGTCAGACTGCCAAGACATTCTACTGTTGCAAAGTTGTATCAGGTCAAAAATAATGCCATACTTGATGTGAAATCCTCTTCCCAAACAGTAACTGATGAACCCCCTCACTCCAAAGGTCAGTTAGAGAAGTGGTGTCAGGAGCTCAGCGTAGGAACTGACCACACACCTTCTCACCAGAAAAATGGAGTTTACCGGAGTACGAACAAGTGTTCAGCAAACACCCACTTGACTTTGGGAGGATTAAAGGGGTACAACACCATATCCCCACAGGCGACCATGCACCCATCAAAGAGAGGTACAGGCCTATACCACCCACACACTACCAAAAAGCAAAAGAGATGCTTCAGGACATGAAAAATGCAGGGGTCATTAGGGATAGATGTAGTCCCTGGGCAGCACCACTGGTCCTGGTTAAAAAGAAAGATGGTAGTATGAGGATGTGCGTAGACTACAGACAAATCAATAAAGTCACACACAAGGATGCATACCCGTTACTCCGCATTGAAGAGTCACTAGCTGCACTTAAGTCTGCCAACTACTTCTCCACATTAGATCTTACCAGTGGGTACTGGCAGGTCTCTGTAGCAGAGGAGGATCGTGAGAAGACAGCTTTCACGACACCTATGGGACTATGCGAGTTCAACAGTTTGCCATTCGGGTTGTGCAATGCCCCAGGAACATTTCAGAGACTGATGGAGTGTTGCTTGGGCCACAAGAACTTTGAAACTGTGCTGTTATACCTTGATGATGTCATTGTATACTCCCAGACCTATGAAGACCACCTACAACACCTGAGTGAAGTGTTCGAGTCGCTGTCCAAGTACGGAATGAAGCTGAAGCCGTCCAAGTGTCACCTGCTGAAACCCAAGGTCCAGTACCTAGGACACGTGGTTAGTGCAGAAGGCGTAGCACCTGACCCGGACAATGTAACCGTCATCAAAGACTGGCCAGCGCCAACCACTCACAAAGAGGTACGTCAATTCTTAGTACTGGTCGGTTACTACCGACGATTCATCAAAGGCTACACCAAGATAGCAGCACCCATGCAAGATCTCTTAGTAGGTCAATCTAAAAATGGCAAGATCAGGGGACCCCCGTTCCGGTGGGGACCAGAACAGGAACAATCCTTCCAAAAGCTAAAAAATGCTTTAACTGGAGAAGAAATCCTGACCTATCCTGATTACAATCTACCATTTTTACTGTACACTGACGCAAGCAACGAAGGCCTAAGAGCAGTCCTAGCTCAACGCCAGCAGGGAAAGGAAAAGGTGATTGCCTACGCCAGCAGAAAGCTCCGTCCCACGGAAAGGAACCCGGAGAACTATAGCTCGTTCAAACTGGAGTTCCTGGCCCTGGTCTGGGCAATCACAGAGCGTTTCAAGCATTACCTGGCATCCACCCCGTTCACAGCTTTCACTGACAACAAATTCAATATACTACAGGATTATCTATTAAAAGGTATTTTTTATTGCATATTAAAATGTCCAGTGTGGACCGTGTATTAGTGTTACAGTGTTAGACATTCACTATACATACAAATATAAACTTCCCCCACACCCAAGAAAACACAAATCTATTGTATTCTGAACAAATGTTGATTTCATAAATGTCACCTTTGTAGTGTTTGTGCAACCTAGCAGGTTGTCTGGATGATATTCTCCAGACAACAACCGCATAGGTATCACCAGTCCGTTCGTCACTTTTTAGTCACTATTTAAAGTATCACAGGCAGAGTCCCTAATAGCAATTGTATAGGGTCGGGTAACAAATGTTGATTTCATAAATGTCACCTTTGTAGTGTTTGTGCAACCTAGCAGGTTGTCTGGATGATATTCTCCAGACAACAACCGCATAGGTATCACCAGTCCGTCCGTCACTTTTTAGTCACTATTTAAAGTATCACAGGGGAGTCCCTAATAGCAATTGTATAGGGTCGGGTTCACTGACAACAACCCTCTAACACATTTAGAGACTGCAAAGCTGGGAGCCCTAGAGCAGCGTTGGGTAGCAAGACTGTCAAACTATGACTTCACTGTAAAGTACCGGGCTGGTCACAAAAATGGCAATGCTGATGCCCTGTCCAGAATGCCTAACCTCCCTGAAGAAGGAGAAGACATAGATGACCTGGAGGAGATAGAACTACTGGCTTTCCATTGCACGGGTATGGCAACGTGTCATCAGGCGAGTCAGAGACGTGGAGAGAGGATCGTGAACCCTTTACCTCACAATGACTGGGAAGAGGTTCAAGCCAATGATCCAGACGTCAGCTTGGTCAGAGAACTGATAACCCAAGAACACGCCAGTATAGACCCCGATGCCTCACCAAATGCCAAGCGCCTGTGGAAAGAAAAAGGGAAGTTGTTTGTCTACCAAGGGAACTATGCAGAAGATATCTGAACCCTAGAACACACGAACTCATCTGGCAGATCGTAATTCCCAAAACAGAAGTCCAAATGATCCTCGAAGCCTACCATGACGATGCAGGACACTTTGGATGGAAGAAGCTGGAGAGGCTACTGATAGACCGTTTCTACTGGGTCGGTATGCGAGGCTCAATTGATAAGTGGTGTAAAAATTGTGGACCGTGTTATCTTCGAAGAAAGGACCACTTAAGTCAGAAGGCTCCGTTACAACCAATTGTTACCAAGAAACCACTTGAAATAGTTGCTCTCGACCACGTAAAGTTAACCCCAAGTCGCACTGGGTACACTTACGCACTCACCATGGTTGACCACTATTCAAGATTCCTTGTGGTTGTTCCAGTTAAATACTTAACTGCAGAAGTAGCAGCTAAAGCATTCCAGAGTTACTTTTGTCACCCCCATGGGTATCCAGACCAAGTCTTGACTGACCAAGGGCCAGCATTTGAATCAGACCTGTTTCACGCATTCCTAGGACTATATGGATGTAAAAAGATCAGAACCACTCCATATCATCCCCAAACTAATGGTTTATGCGAGAAAATGAACCACATTGTGATTGACATGCTCAAAACTCTACCCCTCGAAGAGAGAAATTAATAGCCTGAAAAACTTCCAGACCTTGTGGATATGTACAACAACATACCTGTTAGTTCAACTAATTACTCACCTGCTTACTTGATGCGAGCAAGACCAGGTAAACTACCAGTTGATCTAGAGATGGGAACCATCGAACCAACACCAGATTCTCCAGAGAAAAATTGGATAAATCAACGCCAAGAACAGTACAAGAAAGTACAAGAAAGTGTTGAAAGAAACTTGAACATAAGCAAAAGCAAACAAGAACATGAGTTTAACAAGCACGCCTCAAGAAGAACCTTTAACAACAGGCGAACTAGTGCTAAAAAGAAAGAGAAAAACCAACAAATTGGATGACAATTCGGAATCAGAACCCTACACAATAATGCCGTCACAATATGACAACTCTAAAACTTGTGTTATTAGCAAAGACAAAGGAAACACAACTGTATCAAGAGACCATTTGAAGAAATGTCCAAAACAGTTAATACCCCAAGAAACCAGTTACCCTACTGTAACTATTGAAGAACCAAAAGAAAATCTAGTCCATACAGAAATTGGAGACTTACCAGCCGACTGGCCTCAATGCAATGGTGCATTCATCATACCAGTTATTTCTTTCTACCAACCTGTAGAAAATCAAGAATCATTACCAAATCAACCAGTTCAAGAAGAAAAAATTCAAATGCAAGAGATGCAGCCTGTTATCCTGGAATCTGAGATTCCTGTAATTGGTGAACCTGCTAGTCTCACAGTAAGACAAAGAATTCCTAGACAATTACCTACACTACCACCTTTAACAGAGGATAGTCCAGTAGACAGGTTACGTACCTACTATGGAATTCCAGAAACATGTAGGAGCAACAGACCAACAACCAGTACGTACACTACAAACACAGCTTTTGACACACCCACACTACGCAGATCCACACGTAGTACATTTGGACAAACCCCGAACAAATATGGAGAATGGGTTTAGGATGTAGTGGAATAATATTACCGGTTAAACACTGTAAATAGTACCCGTGTTCAAAAACTGTAAAAAGTAGTGTACAGAAGAGTGGAGGAACTGGACCCTGTCCCAAGTAAATTATGTTGGGGACAGAAAGTGCCTGGGTAGGGTAAGAAGGTTAGACCCGGCCTCCTAAGCAGAGACACCCATAGGGAATGTATAAAGTTTAAAATGTATACCCGTGTATGTGTGTTTAAGCCATCAGAGACTTTACTGCTGGACTTTACCCTTATTCCCTTTTTATAAACTTGGACAATAGTCACAGGATTTGTATGACCAAAAACTTACTTTTTCCAGCCTGCGGCAGATGGACTAGTGCCGTATGGACTGCTTTTCATATTTTTCCTGCTTTTTCCTTCCTTTTCAGTGATTTTTGTATTTTTTTCTTAAGACTTTGTAAGTACGGTTATTAAATGTATATATACTGTTTAGTCGTTAAGTTGTAAAGAAAAACTTTTTGCTCAGTCCAGGAGAACTGAAGTTAACTAAGGAGGAATGTGGCACCCTGGCACCCTGTTTGGGGCACCACAGAACTCTTAGGACGCAAATGGAGAGTACACAGCAAGCAGACCTCACTACTAAAACACATTTTTATACCCCTTTTCACCCAGGCCTCTAGGGGGAGCTCCACTGGATACCTTAAGCCAGTTCCCCCTATAAATACGGGTCCTGGAGGGAGAAACAGTGGAGTGTGCAGTCACTTTACAACTGTGAACAGCTAGGAGAGCTGACCTGGTACTGGAGCCACACTAGGCCCATACCAGCACACCCGAAAAAGTGAGAGACTCTCGCAACAAGAGTCATAGGAAAGGAGGCAAATACCCCACAGGGACAGAGGAGTTACCACAACTCGCCCTAACAATCCGGTCACTGGGTCCAAGCTACAGGAGCCACAGCGCGGGCTGCAGAGAAACCAGCACCTCAAACAAGGAGTCTAGCTCCCTGTGCACCTGAAGCACCACCAGATGAGAGCCCGGGGAAAAGGAACTTCGAAGCTTGCAACCCTTTATAGTGCCCTCAGTGCAGCCAAACGCAGGTGAAACACGTCCCACCAGAACGTGCAACCCCGTCTGGTAGGATTTTATATCCACCAGACCCTGTAAACTGTGTTCACACGGAAGCCTACACACTGCTTGCTGTGGAATCTCCAGGAGTGTCTACTTCATCACCCGGTCGAGTGTACCTGTTGTCATCAGTAAAAGGTACAGAAAAGACTTTACGTGTCCGTGCATCATTCCTGGGTTAACTCCTAAAACTACCCGAGCTGCTGTATTCCATCCGATACAGCTCCTGGCCCGGGGACTCCTGCTCATCCTGTGGGGAACATCCCATCAAGCTGCCGTACATCCCCCGGAGGCCCAAGCAGTGCCAGTGCAATCACCGGACTCCCACAGGTGGCGTCACGACAATCAAGACATACCCCCATCCTTTAATGCTCTTTTGATCTGACCACCAGGCCCCACAGCCTCAGGCGCGGAACCGTGACAAGTGCTGCATCGCCTGAGAAGTGAACATCCGGCAACGGTGAGTCACATATAGCTGGCCATGGTTCTTCAGAAGGTGTAATAGTGTGGTATGGGCGGGTATATGGTTTGAATCCAGGCTGTCAACATGTCAAATTATCCTAGAAGGTTATGTAATAACCAAGAGAAAAAGAAAAGAGAAAGCAAAATTAAAATATTGTTAAAATGGACAAGGACCAACTGCTGACAAGAAGGGTGCATATGATAGCCACTCATTCAGACCCTGTGGGGCAAGCGTATCAAGGACAACCATCAATTTGGTCTCTCTCTGGGCCAGGATTTCTGATTGAATGTGCCCACAAATCGCATCTGCGGGCACATTTTTCGAATTTTTAGGGGTGTACCCTAGCAAACGGGTTCCTGCAGGAGCAGGTGCCTGCAGCAGCGTTGCGAATACCTCCGGAGGGAATTCCCTCTGTTGATGCTGGTCCAGTGAGAAGATCACTCAGATTCCGCTTCCTCAGATGAGGAATATGGCCATCCATATTTTTTGGCGGATGATACAGGTAAATTAGGTATAGGCAAATTACTGAAACTGGTCAGATCTACTATGGGTGTAGAAACCTCTAAAGAACAGTTTAGAAAAGTCTGTCCAAGACTCTATGTTCAGTATTCTCGAGGAGAAAAAGCGTCATGTTTTCCATTTTCATGATAACTTACTAGCACTTATTAAAAAGGAATGGAAATCAGTCATGTCCTGGAAGTCTAGATCAACCTCAGGCGAATAGTAAATATGGAAAAATTTAAGCTAGAACCAGTTCAGGTGCAGGAGTTCCTCAGGACTTATGTAGACTACAATCCAGTATTGTTTTCTTCCAGTGGAAAAAAAACAAAAAAAACAGGGAAAAATAGAACTCTTACAATACGGTCGACCAGTATCAATAAGACATGCAATGTCCCTCCTGGGATACCAGACTGCAAAAATCCCAGCAGTTCAATGGGGCCAATTCCATACAAGGGACTTACAGAGGCAAATCCTGTCCGAACAGGCAAGAAATCCTTCCAACCTAAATCGGAAATTTCTTCAGTCTCTTCCAGTGTTGGATTCCCTGAAGTGGTGACTTAACACCAACAATTTAACCAAAGGATTGCCTTGGTCAGTTCCGGCTCCATTAGTGTTAACCGAGATGCAAGTCCTATGGAATGGGGAGCCCACGTAGGGGACCTAATGCTTCACGGACAATGGGGTTCATCAATGAAGACAACATCCTCCAACCTAAGAGAGCTGGCAGCCATACGACAGGCTATTCTTCAGGCAGCAGAAGTAGTCAAGGGAAAACATTTGGCGGTTCTGTCAGACAATATCACAACCATCTCCTATGTAAACCATCAAGGAGGGACAAGATCTGGTCCATTAATGGAAGAAACCAGTCAGCTCTTCATGTTGGCAGAGCGCAGGCTACAGGCCCTATCCGGCACACACCTAAAGGGAGCAGACAACATAGTAGCATACTTTCTGAGCCATCATGTATTACATCAGGGGGAGTGGTCTTTAAGTAAGGAAATATTTGCAAAATCTGTGCCATTTGGGGGGTTCCATAAGTAGACCTGTTTTCCACTCGTCAAAACAGACAGGTAGACAGATTCTATTCCCTTAACCCTAGAAAAGCTCCAGAGGGAGTGGATGCTCTCCTTCATCATTGGGGTTTCAAGTAGCCTATGCGTTTGCCCCGTTCCCATTGTGGGGGGTGCGTCTCAGCAGTATGCTGCTGTAGTTTTTCTATAATATGTAATTCAGTGTTAAAGCTCTGCACCTGTGCAGCCCTGCACTCTAGGAAGTGCTGTCTGTTTTTTTCCTTTCTCTAGTGTATATGGAGTTTACTGACTCCATTGCTTGACTCTGCACTCCTCCCTACCCATTATTCCACGGGGTGCAATCTGATGTGTGTGTATCCTACTGCAGACCAGGTAACAAGAGACCTCATGGGGTCCAAGAGAGGTTTTTTGTAGTTAGGGACCCAACAGATTTAAGGTCACCTTACCGCGTTTGATCGGCAGGCATCTATTGGCCAATATGTGCACTAAGAACCTTATAAGATTTGTGTTTTCAAAAAAATTATTTTCTTCTGTTTGTTTTTGAAAAAAACTTTTTAGTTTTTATTTTTTCACCGACAAAAGACTTTTTGTATTTTATCTGACACTCTCATTTGCAAATGTTGGCTTTAGCAGTGTGCTGCTGTAGTTTTTCTATAATTTCTATCTATGTATCTCATATCATTGGTGGGGCTTTAAAGTATATGAATGGCTATGAGGATTGCTTTATAGTACATGGAGAACTATGGGGGTGCTCTATAGTATATGGGTTTGCTTTATAGTATATGGAGGACTATAGGGAGTGCTTTATATCATATGGGGGTCCTGTATAGTATATAGAGGGCTATGGGGAGTACTTTCTAATATACAGTGGGGAAAAAAGTATTTAGTCAGCCACTAATTGTGCAGGTTTCCCACTTAAAAAGATGAGAGAGGCCTGTAATTGACATCATAGGTGGACCTCAACTATGAAACAAAAGGAGAAAACAAATCCTGAAAATCACATTCTCTGATTTGGAAAGACATTTTTTTCAAATTTTGGTGGAAAATAAGTATTTGGTCAATAACAAAAGTTTATCTCAGTACTTTCTTATATATCCTTTGTTGGCAATGATAGAGATCAAACGTTTTCTGTAAGTCTTGAAAAGGTTGACACACACTGTTGCTGGTATGTTGGCTATTCTTCCATGCAGATCTCCTCTAGAGCAGTGATTTTTGGGGCTGTCGCTGGGCAACACTGACTTTCAACTCCCTCCCAAGGTTTTCTATAGGGTTTCGATCTGGAGACTGGCTAGTCCACTCCAGGACCTTGAAATGCTTCTTACGAAGCCACTCCTTCGTTGCACTGGTGGTGTGCTTGGGATCATTGTCATTGCTAAAAGACACAGCCATGGTTCATTTTCAATGCTCTTGCTGATGAAAGGAGGTTTGCACTCACAATCTCATGATGCATGGCCCCATTCATTCTTTGATGTACACGGATTAGTCATCCTGGTCCCTTGGCAGAGACACAGCCCCAAAGCAAGATGTGGCCACCCCCATGCTTCACAGTAGGTAAGGTGTTCTTTGGATGAAACTCATCATTCTTTCTCCTCCAAACATGACGAGTTGTGTTTCTACCAAACAGTTCTACTTTGGTTTCATCTGACCATATGAAATTCTCCCAATACTCTTCTGGATCATCCAATTGCTCTCTAGAAAACTTCAGACGGGTCCGGACATGTAATGGCTAAAGCAGGGGGAATTGTCTGGCACTGCAGGATCTGAGTCCCTGGCAGCATAGTGTGTTACTTATGGTAACCTGTGTAACGTTGGTCCCAGCTCTCTTCAGGTCATTCACTAGGTGCCCTCGTGTGGTTCTGGGATTTTTACTCACTGTTCTTGATATAATTTTGACCCAACTGGGTGAGATCTTGCGTTGAGCACTAGATCAAGGGAGATTATCAGTGATCTTGTATGTCTTTTATTTTCTAATTATTGCTTCCACAGTTGATTTCTTCACATCAAGCAGCTTGCCTATTGCAGATTCAGTCTTCACAAGCTGGTGCAGGGCTACAATTTTGTTTCTGGTGTCCGTTGACAGCTCTTTGGTCTTCACCATACTGCAGTTTGGAGTGTGACTGTTTGTGGTTGCACACAGGTGTCTTTTAAGGCCCTGTTACATGGCACAACGTTGGATCGATGTTGGCAACAATATTGTGGGTTCGCGTTTGTTTGAGACATTGTTTTGACGTTGTTGGTGAGATGTCACACGTCTAGATATTGTGAACGACTCACCAAAGATATTGTGAGCAGGTATCGTTCGCACAACCCAGAGAACGATACCTGCTGATTGCTGTGAATGGGCGAAGTTGTAAACGACATCGTTATCACGGTGTCAAACACAACGATATACCAGGATGGCTGATCCTTGATCGTGTGGTTTGAGAACATGTTCTCAAACCTGCGATCAGCGATCTAACAACTTTTCGTAGTTGAATCTCGGTGTTACACGCAACAACGTCCTAACGATGTCGCTTAAACGACTCCAAACCCGTGACGTTTAAGCGATATCGTTAATGATGTCGTGCCTTGTAACGGGGCCTTTATATTGATAACAAGTTTCAACTGGCTCTAGTACTGCAGGTAATGAGTTGAGGATAGAGGAGCCTCTCAAAGAAGAAGTTACAGGTCTGTTAGAGCCAGTTTGTAGGGGATCAAATACTTATTTTCCCCCAGAATTGTAAAAAAAATTCTTTCCAAATCAGACAATGTGATTTTCAGGATTATTTTCTCATTTCGTGTCTCATAGTTGAGGTCTATCAATGTTGTCGATTGCAGGCTTCTCTCATCTTTTTAAGTGGGAGAACTTGCACACTTGGTGGCTGACTAAATACTTTTTTCCCCACTGTACTGAACCTAATGAATGAAGTTTATTTCAATTTGAAACAAATGGACTATGATGCTGTTAAATTTTTCTTTTTTGTTGAATTTGAATGCACACAGCCTAAGGAAAGCTACTTGATTGGCTGATACAGCATTTGAATATTAGGTCAATGAGTTTTTTTGCCCAATAACCATGAACCTTCCCAGCCTAATAATATCAGCCCTCAGCTGTCTGCTTTACCCTTGCTGATAAGCAAAAATAGGGAGGACTCCATGTAATTATATTAATTTATTTATTTAATAGTAAAATCTGTACAATAGACTCAACAGGGAGCAATTTTATTATATGCTGGGGAGTTGTGAAATTATATACAACACCTGTCAAAAATTATGGAATCACCTGGCTCGGAGGATGTCCATTCAGTTGCAATTCTGTAGAAAAAAAGCAGATCACAGACATGGCACAAAGCTAAAGTAATTTCAAATAGCAACTCTCTGCCTTGAAGAAACACTAAAAGAAAAATTATGGAATCACTGAATTCTGAGGAAAAAAATATGGAATCATGACAAACAAACAAACAAAACAACACTCAAATACATTACTAGTATTTTGTTGCACCACCTCTGGCTTTTATAACAGCTTGCAGTCTCTGAGGCATGGACTTAATGAGTGACAAATAGGGATGAGCGAGTATAATCGTTACTCGCCGAATAGTAACGATATTCGGCTACTCACTACTCCCCAAGTCTCTTGTGATTATTCGGGAGTAGCGAGTAGTCCTTTTACTTTCGCAGCCTCAATGACCTGGCAATCTGGCCAATCAGGTGGCTGGTAGCGATCACGTGGTTGATGACGTCCGGCCATCTGATTGGCCAGATCGCTCCCAGCCATCTGATTGGCTATCAGACTGGCAGGTCCTTGCCGCAAATCGGAGGTGAGGTTTTCGGGTCCCGGTGCAGGCGTCGGAAGGTGAGTATGATGTTTTTTTTTATTTTTTAACAACTTTTCTTCACTTTTAGTGTACTTTCGCAGTGTATGTATAGATACACTGCAGAAAGTACTCGCATTTCAATCGGACTCGCTATACTCGCAATGAGTACCGAGTATCGTGACCTACTCATTGCGAGTATAGTGAGTCTGATTACTTCAGTACTCGCTCATCCCTAGTGACAAATAGTACTCATCATCAGTCTGGCTCCAACTTTCTCTGATTGCTGTTGCCAGATCAGCTTGCAGGTTGGAACCTTGTCATGGACCATTTTCTTCAACTTCCACCAAAGATTTTCAATTGGATTGAGATCTGGACTATTTGCAGGCCATGACATTGACCTTATATGTTTTCTTTAAGGAATGTTTTACAGTTTTTGCTCTATGGCAGGATACATTATCATCTTGATAAATGATTTCATAATCCCCAAACATCCTTTCAATTGATGGGATAAGAAAAGTGTCCAAAATATCAACGTAAACTTGGGCATTTATTGAAGATGTAATGACAGCCATCTCCCCAGTGCCTGTACCAGACATGCAGCCCCATATCATCAATAAATGTGGAAATTTGCATGTTCTTTTCATACAGTCATCTTTATAAATCTCATTGGAACCACACAAAACAAAAGTTCCAGCATCATCACCTTGCCCAATGCAGATTCGCGATTCATCACTGACTATGACTTTCATCCAGTCATCCACAGTCCACGATTGCTTTTCCTTAGCCCATTGTAACCTTGTTTTTTTCTGTTTAGGTGTTAATGATGGCTTTTGTTTAGCTTTTCTGCATGTGAATCCCATTTCCTTTAAGCGGTTTCTTACAGTTCGGTCACATACATTGACTCCAGTTTCCTCCCATTTATTCCTCATTTGTTTTGCTGTGCATTTACCATTTTGGATACATATTGCTTTAAGTTTCCGGTCTCGACGCTCTGATGTCTTCCTTGGTCTACCAGTATGTTTCCCTTTAACAACCTTCCCATTTTGTAAGTTATTGGACCAGATTTTAGACACAGCTGACGGTGAACGACCAACATCTTTGGCAACATTGCGTGTTGATTTACTCTCTTTTAAGAGTTTGATAATCCGCTCCTTTGTTTCAATTGACATCTCTCGTGTTGGAGCCATGATTCATGTCAGTCCACTTCGTGCAACAGCTCTCAACGGTGTGATCACTCCTTTTTAGATGGAGACTAACGAGCAGATCTTGTTTGATGCAAGTGTTAGTTTTGGGAATGAAAATTTACAGGGTGATTCCATAATTTTTTCCTTAGAATTGAGTGATTCCATAATTTTTCCCCCTGATTGGTCTACAAAAATAACCATTACTGGTTAGCACATTTTTTTTTCAAGATTTCTTTTACTGTTTCTCAAGGCAGAGAGTTGCTATTTGAAAATGACTTTAGTTTTGTGCCATGTCTGTGATCTGATTTTTTTTATACAAAATTAAACAACTGAATGGACATCCTGCGAGCCAGGTGATTTCATAATTTTTGCCAGGGGTTGTACATGGTCATATGCAGCATGCTGCAATATTTTCCTCAGCTTGACTGAAGCTGAGGAAAAATCTGCAGATGAACACTGCCTTACAGAATAAAATTGGTGCGAGTGCAATCTGATTTTTTGTTAGAATGCACTCGCTGTTTTAATTGCAAGCCTGAACAAGGACTATAAAGGAAACTTAGGGTATTATTACTTGTTGTAGGGCATTGAGGGGGCTTTATTACTTTTTGGGGATCCTTTGGATATTATAATTGTTAATGAGATACTTGGTGGCATTACTACACGTGGGGAACTCAGAGGACTTTATATGAGGTACTTATTGGACATCTTAACATTTGGTTTGGCACTAGGGGCATTCAGTGTAAAATGGAACCTTAAAGGTGATGTTCACTACTAGAACAACCCCTTCTGATGCCACAATAGCGGGTCAGGGCTCACGTCACGCGAGCCCCACGTCCAATACCCGCCGGCTTCTGTCTCCTCGCCTTCACACCAAATTAATTAATCAAAAGGAAATGATGCTGCGGCTGCCAATCACTTCCTGTTGATTGCTCATTTGGTCCAAAAGCATGGCGAGAAAAGTTGGCAATGATTGTCCGTGGGGTTCGCATGATGTCACAATGTCATGTAAGCCTCAAACTGCAATTTCCAACATTGCTGGAATGATTTCAGAATGGTAAGTGGGTGCAGGCTGTTTTATTTTACATGGGGTAGACATGTGAAATCAGAAGGGATTGTCCTAGTAGTTGAAAAATGCTTTAAAGAGAGCCGACCAGCAGGTTTTAGGTCTTTAAAGTGAAGACACTACTTTACAGGCACTGGGATATAAATGCAATTATACCTTTACTTCAATGATTACATGTATGATTGCAGTGATAAATGTTATAGAAGTCCTTAGAAAGTGTGCAGTAGGGGGACAGAGTGTGCAGCACATTACCATATGAGTGGCTGGATTTCTTTGTATCACTCCCCTGTTTGCTCTAAGCCAAACCCTCCTCCCTCACTCTCTCTATCTACCTGCTTGACTGTGATCATCACAAACAGTAGAAGCCCTCGCCCCTTCCAGTCTCTACACATCCTGATTTTTTTCCTCTCACAGACCTGGACAGATCCCCGCTATTGTCATCACAGATAACAGATGGGGATCTGTCCATGGAGCATGCTGGGAGTTGTGTCTCTGGATCTGCAGACTGTGATGGAGCATGCTGGTGATACATCCCCACCGACCGAGGGCAACAGTACTGCTGGGAGTCACAGGGGTGGAGACCTGGCTCTGTTACCCTGGCGGTATGAATAAAACTTCGGGGTTTTTGGTTATGGGGATTGTTGTCATGACACCACCCATGATGTTCGGCTGTTGCTGGACACTGACAAAAGAACTGTTAAACAAATCTTAGTCAGGTTGAAAGAAGTCTTTGACACCAGTACTGCAGCAGACATTAAAATGAGGTTTTATGGGTGCAAACAACGGGTGCAGGACAACATATGGAATGGGCATTAAATCTCCAAGAGGCGCTGAGGACCATGAAGCAGGTACACCCTGACAGTGCACGGGATGAAGACAAGTTGTTGACTGAGCAGTTTACTGAGTGCTCCTGTCTCATTCCCACCGGACACAGCTACGTATATTGGCCCTGCAAAACGCTGACCTGGACTTTAAACAATTTAAAGACTGAGCCATTCGAGTGCTGTGAGAACCAACTGCCAGTAGCACAGCACCCTCACAATGACTGGCTTTAACGTACTACCCGAGGTGAAGCCCTCTTCCCCAGCCAAAGTAGGGGCCAGTGCACAGACTCTACAAACTGTTACCCCACGATTGCAGGTGCAGCAGCTAACCAAGGGTATAGCTGAACTAACAAAGGCTGTACAGTCCATACAGTGGCCCAAACCATCGGAGAAGATACAGTTCGCCTCCAGCCCTGATGACGTCCGTGGCTACGCCAGAGGAGGAATCCACCGACCAGAGGACGAGCCAGCGATCGCTACAATTCAACAGGACAACCTATTTGCTGCCGCTGCAACGAATCAGGCCACATAGCAAATTTTGTACTTTAAACGAGAAACCCCTGTGGCAGCAGGCCACCCCTCAGGAATGAGACGGTCTGGCCTGCAGAGCTGGCGCAACAGGTATGTGGGAGGACGACCGATCCTGTTTGTGTGGTACCCCGCAACGAGTGCGTCACAGGAGTGTATTGCAGCCCAAATAGCAGCAGCAATATTCTCTGACTAAGCAATGACATGGTTAAAACTCAGAACTCCATACCCTACATGCACATCAACATAGAGGGCCAATAAGGTCCTGGTGGGCGGAGTGTAGAGGTAGTGTGTAGGAGTAGTGAGTAGAGTAGAAGAGAACAACGGAGAGAGAGGAGGCAGGTCAAGGTCTGCAACGTAGGAGAGGGGGCCTTCACAGTTCCGTGCAGCCCCCTGGTTATCACCACCGGTTGGGCGCCATTATCCCGATGCCTCAACAACCTGACTCTGGGCAAACGCATACAGGTCAAAACATCCCCGTGCCCATCTACAACCGGATTACTGGTTCCGAAGCTAGCAGTTGTTCAGCACTGCTATGCAAACCAGGAGTGGAGGGACCGCTCTCCAGGAGCACCCCACCGCTGCCGCACACAGAGTCGTCTTGCCAGTGGAGTACCCACCAAAAGGACCCAAGGCTCCCCACAAAACTGGCCAGAATTCCCCGGTAGGGAAATTGAAGCAGCCTCCTTGTACCCGATCTGGCACCCCAAGGCGACAACGGCAACACAAACTAGCTTAGAATGGAGGAACACCGCGGAGCTCTGAGAAACACTGGTCATTGCTGAGTCCACCCGGTCCATTACCCGTTAACTGTATGCCATGTATCACCTGCTGGTTACAGTAAAGTACCCGTTACAGAGACTATCAGTGTCCGTGCCTTTTTCAGAACTGTCTATCTCCGCATACTAAAAGGTAACCGCAACTGCCTCACAACGTCTTGTGCAGCTCCTGGCTCCGGGGATTCCTGCTCATCCTGTGGGGAGCGTCCCATCTTGCTGCATCCCATCCCCCGGAGGCCCAAGCAGCGCCAGTGGACATCACCGGAACACTCACAGGTGGCGTCACGACTTGAAACAACCTTTTAAATCTGTTCAGCCAATATTCCTTTGAATCTGGACCACCGGGCCCCACTTCGGCAGGCGCGGTTCCGTGACAGGAGGAAGAAGCTTTGCCTGCCCCGTGAAGTCCCGGCCACTGGTCTGGTCCCGACAGAATGGCGTCACGAACAGGATACGATCAGGCCTGTTCCTTAACGGGTATAGAGTGCTTTAAAAGACTTTATTTCATCAAAAAGGACTTTGTTCGTCCCAAAAAGAACTTTTCCTGCCTTTTCACCGTTGGGCCAAGATGGCGACCAAGATGGCGGATCCCGCCATGTGAAACACCACGTGCAGGCCCAGGGGTGAGCCACCGCTCCTCTTCATGGGAGGGCCAAGGCAAAGGCGCCAAAATCATTGTCCGCCCCGATTGCTGGAAACAACCATGGGGGCGGGCCAAAGACTTTATCCCACCTATGGACTACAAAAACCCCCATAAAGTGGGAGTGTCAAAGGCTTTTTCACCAGCTCTCAACTAGAACGGTTACCAGTTTGCATGGGTGCGGTTCCTCCAAGAAGACGTTGACCAGCATGAAGCTCCAGCAGTTGATGCAGGAGGTCGAGGCGGAGGCCAGAGCAGCCATAGGCCATCCGGGTCCGGGTCCTGTCCTCACCATTGACGGCAACCCCGACTTCTGGCAAGAGGCATTGCAAGACCTCCGGGTGAGGCTTATGGAGACAGTGGAATGGACAATCCGCAGTTGGAGCGCGGGCCTGGGCAGCCGACTTCACCGAGCTATCCAGCAAGGACGTACGAGTACTCCCACTCCAGAGCCGGACGACAGCTCTTGTTTAACCACCTCGCCAGCGCCAACCACCAGTCCTACTTCATCACCAGAGCCCATAGACTGTGTTATCCCGCTGGAAACCGCTACTTACCCCGTTTCAGAGTCTGAGACCGCAGCCGAACCCATTCCAGAGCCGGAGCTTGAAAATTGCTCCACTACTGAAGCCGACACCTGCCTGGTTCCCACAAAGGAACTCACCATCGGTCTCACCACTAACCCAGAGACTGATACCTATTTCTCCCTAGAACCGGAGGCCTCCTCTGAAGCTCCGCAGGCCTACCTGGTCACCGGGATAGAGACACCACTGCCCGAAGTCACAGACGAAGAAGCAGGCAGCCTGGAAGCCCTGCAGGACGACCCCGAGAAGGACTCCGCAGCACCAGCGTTCATCAGCCCGGAAGAATCCAACCCAACATCTCCATCCGAAGTGCAGCTGATGTGATCATCGAGGGAGTGGAGGATGATGACGACGAGACCCACAGGACCGCTGAGGACCTCTATTGCACCGGTTTTGCCTGGGGAGATACCGAGGAGCCTCCGGCCGAGCAGCCAGCTCGAGTATGTTGGTCGGGTGCAGCCGCGATGCCTTCTCCGGTGCCGTTTACCCCGGGTGCCCATCCAGACTTCCCGCCAAGCGCAAGCTTACCAGCAGCCTCTGCATCGTAAGGACTATGTCCACACCCCGGTTCGTACTGACGACAACGTACGTCAGCTCTGCAGGGTGGAGTGGCGAGCCCATGAACGAGAAAACATGGAAGCTCGTGCCGAAGCTCGTCGTCAACTCCCGTTACCTGATGAACTTCGCAAGGAAGGTAGAGTGACTTCATTCAATCTATCTAACAGGTGGGGTTTCGCCAGGGAGGAGGGAGTGTACGAGGAGATCTTCGTGGGGAGACGCGATGTAGAGTCACACTTGCTGAGGGGACATCCAGATCGCGACTTGTATTGAGGGGACATAATCACTTATGAGCGACATGCTTATTATGACGGTTGGTTCGCCGTACGGGTGCACAACAGTTCCCTTCATAAGTGACTTGCTTGAACTTTGTCAATGACCTCCTTCCCTGTTTAACCGCTAATAGCGCGGCTTGGCGGCAAAAGCCCTGGACTTGTGCTAAGGACAGCCGACTGCCCGCCGGGTCCGCAAAAGGTTAACCCGGTCCATACCAGTTTATATGTATACCTGTTATTAATAAAAGTGTTTCTTTTATTATCTGTTTATAAAAATGTAAAAATCTCTCTGTAATGTTGGGTAGTGCGACACTTGGGGACAAGCGTAATTCACCAAGGGGAGTGTGGCGCCCCGCAACGAGTGCGTCACAGGAGTGTATTGCAGCCCAAATAGCAGCAGCAATATTCTCTGACTAAGCAATGACATGGTTAAAACTCAGAGCTCCATACCCTACATGCACATCAGCATAGAGGGCCAATAAGGTCCTGGTGGGCGGAGTGTAGAGGTAGTGTGTAGGAGTAGTGAGTAGAGTAGAAGAGAACAACTGAGAGAGAGGAGGCAGGTCAAGGTCTGCAACGCAGGAGAGGGGGCCTGCACAGTTCCGTGCAGCCCCCTGGCCATCACCACCGGTTGGGTGCCATTATCCCGGTGCCTCAACAACCGGACTCTGGGCGAACGCATATGGGTCAAAACATGCCCGTGCCCATCTACAACCGGATTACTGATTCCGAAGCTAGCAGTTGTTCAGCACTGCTATGCAAACCAGGAGTGGAGGGATCGCTCTCCAGGAGCACCCCACCGCCGCCGCACACAGAGTCGTCTTGCCAGCGGAGTACCCACCAAAAGGACCCAAGGCTCCCCACAAAAGCGGCCAGAATTCCCCGGTAGGGAAATTGAAGCAGCCTCCTTGTACCCGATCTGGCACCCCAAGGCGACAACGGCAACACAAACTAGCTTAGAATGGAGGAACACCGCGGAGCTCTGAGAAACACTGGTCATTGCTGAGTCCACCCGGTCCGTTACCCATTAACTATATGCCATGTATCACCTGCTGGTTACAGTAAAGTACCTGTTACAGAGACTATCAGGGTCCGTGCCTTTTTCAGAACTGTCTATCTCCGCATACTAGAAGGTAACCGCAGCTGCCTCACAACGTCTTGTGCAGCTCCTGGCTCCGGGGACTCCCGCTCATCCTGTGGGGAGCGTCCCATCTTGCTGCATCCCATTCCCCGGAGGCCCAAGCAGCGCCGGTGGACATCACCGTAACACTCACAGGTGGCATCACGACTTGAAACAAATCCTTTTAAATCTGTTCAGCCAATATTCCTTTGAATCTGGACCACCGGGTCCCACTTTGGCAGGCGCGGGTCCGTGACAGGAGGAAGAAGCTTTGCCTGCCCCGTGAAGTCCCGGCCACCGGTCTGGTTCCGACACTTGTCTTGCTGGATGGCATCCCCATGAATGCTTTACAGGACACCGGTTCGCAGGTGACGACGATGCCTTATATCCTTTATAAACGGTATTGGGCCAAAAAAAGAAAAAGACTAGGCGGTCAGGGAGTAGAAAAATCAGGATACAAAAACGTAGTCAGAAGGCAGCGTCCAAACCAGGAGGGCGGCAAAGGTACAAAATCAGCAGGCAGTAAAAGGGTCAAAAAAGAAGGCCAACATCAGAAGAAATATAACAGAGCACAAACTAGATCACTGTGAAAACCAAGACCATATTTGGCAGCTTGCAGGACAGGTCTCAGGTTATTTGAAGGGTGCTGTTCTCTCTCATAGGCCAGAGCTCACAACCTGATGGCTTTATCGGACCACCCCTACACCCAGGCCAGATGGTGATGCATGAATGGTACCAACCACCCCACTTCTGAAGCCGGCACCTTCCAGATGCCTCTGCAGGGACCTCTCTCCTCTCACCATCATCACCCACAGGAAAAACATGGCGATGCCCAGTAACAGAGACAGGAACCAAAGGAGCAGGTCCCGATGAGGACATGGCCCCCCTAATAGCGGCCCCCCTAGCCGAAGGAATCCGGCGCTGCCTAGTGGATGGGGCAGGGTCATTGAGTCCGACGATGACGTGACAGGTATGCTACCATTGCTAAGCTGTTCACGTTCACTAACAACGCAATCAAGGCAGTGGAACCTTTGATTCCATCAGACCAAGCGGAGGACAAAGGGTCTGAGGGGCAGCTGGAGGACTGGTGTGAGAAGCTACACCTAGGCACTGACTCCACCCCTTCGCACCAAAAGCATGGCGTTTACCATGTAGTTCAAGAATATGAACTACATCTTTCTCCCATCGCCTTCCACGACTGCATTGGAGGATGTCGTCCACGCCCTATTGGGGGACAGGAACACAGAGAGGTTAAAAGCCCCTCCCCTTCCTCCGTACTCCAGTGTCTTCCTGTCCCCCTTGGGGCATGGAGAGGTTCCAGTGCTGTCAGGCCGGCAGGGGCAGCATTTGGGTGAACTTACGGCCGGGCCAGAGATGGGCGTCGGGGGCGTCCTCCTCCTCCTTCTCGGGGCTCCCATATGGGACCTGGCGGCCTTCCTGCGTCCTCCGGGGCAAAGCAGGCCGTTTTCAGAGCGCCGGAGGCCTGTCTCAGCTCTCCGGCGTCTCCCTCCTCCAGCTGCGGTCCCGGGAGCGCGCGCCGAGAGTGCCGCGACGTCACTTCCGGTTTCGGGTGACGTCACTTCCGGTTTTCGGCCGGCGGCTCCTGTGCGCGCGGTGACTGCTTGGGCGCAGCTCCAGGGACCCAGCAGGCCTATCGCACGCGCTTGCCTGCGGCCAGTGACCGGGAGGACGGAGGGAACAGCTGTTCCACGTTGGGGGCACGGTGCTTAGAGATAAGTACCCGCCGGAAGACTACACCCAGGTAAGGAGATCCCTGAAGATGGAGGGTGGTAGATCTTCCTCCTCTGCCTCTGCAGAGCCCAGCGTTCCCCCAGCTCCTGTAAGTGTATTGGGGGTGGTCACTGCGGTCAGGGGCTTAGATCCCTTCACTCACTCTGGGTCCTCTTCTCCCCCTTTTTCTATAGGGAGACAAGGGCCCCCCTGTTAAAAGCAGCAAAACCCCATCCAGAAAATGTGGCATCTGCGGCATGAAACTTCCTTCTTCCTACAAAAAGAAGTTGTGTCAGCCATGTACGGACGGTGTGGTCAGGGAAGAATCCCCGTCCCTGCTTGAGGAACTCCGGTCCATGGTTAGACACGAAGTTCAAGCGGTTAGACAGGAGGTACAGGCTTCTATCTCAGCCTTGCCAGGTTTTGCTGCAGCATCCAGGCCTTCCCCTCCAAAAAAGAGGAAGCTCCAGGACTGTGAGTCGATGGCTTTCATGGCAGCTGTCCAGAGCTCTGCGTCTGAGGACGGCGAGGATGTTGCCTCTGTTGCCTCTGCACAGGCACGAGATTCTGGACACTACTATTTTTCCTCTGAGTCCATGGGAGAATTGCTGGACGCTGTCCGTAGCACCATGGGAGTTGAGGAGGTCGAACCCCCTTGTTCAGTGCAGGACGCCATGTTCGGTGGCTTGAGGGCTAAGCGGCAGGTGGGCTTCCCTGTCCATGAGGTCATCCGGGAGCTCATCCAGCGGGAGTGGGAGTTGCCAGAAAATAGGCTGATCACCCCTTCCGAGTTAAAACAGCGGTTCTCCTTGGAGGGTGCTGACTTTCTCGGGGACGTTCCGAAGGTGGACATCCAGGTGGCCAGGGTGGCGAAAAAGACCGCCTTACCGTTTGAAGATTCCTCCCAGTTGAAGGACCCCCTCGATCGTAAGATGGAGAGTGTTCTCAAAAAATCCTGGGAGGCGGCCGCTATGTCTTTGAAGGTGAACATTTCATCGACATGTGTGGCCAGATCACTCTTTAGGTGGATCTCCCAGCTGGAAGATCACATCCTGCAGGGTACTTCCAGGGAGGAGCTGTTGGATTCCGTTCCACTTCTAAGACGTGCTACAGGCTTCCTGGCTGATGCCTCGGCGGAGTCAGTCCGCATTGGCACCAGGTGCGCAGTGTTGTCCAACACAGCTCGCAGAGCTGTGTGGCTTAAGATGTGGAATGGGGATGTCACGTCTAAACTTAAGCTGTGTGGCATCCCTTTTCAGGGGTCTTATGTCTTTGGTCCGGCATTGGATGACATCTTGGAAAAGGTGTCAGACCGGAAAAAGTGTCTCCCGGAACAGAAGCCCTTTCGGAAGCAGTCCTTTCGGGCCGAGCGTAGCCAGCCCTCCCAGTATAGGGGGAAGGGGAAGTCCGGTCGCTGGGCTTACCAGAAAGGTGACAAAAACCGTAATATCTTGCTCCCCCAGCACCGAAGTCAGGGGGCGGGGGGCCAGCCGGGCTCTAAGTAGTGACGCCGGGCCCATTGCGGGGCGGCTCTTGAGGTTTCTTCCCCAATGGGAAGCAATCTCCTCATGCCCGTGGATCCTCTCGACCATTCGGGAGGGTCTGCGGTTGGAATTCGAAAGTCAGCCCCCTCAATGTCTGCGGATCACTCCCCTTCCTCTAGGGGACTCTCGCACACTGTTTTTGTCGGGTCTGCAAGACCTGTTAGGTTCCGGCGTGGTGTCTCCGGTCCCTCCGGGAGAAGTGGGCCAGGGGCACTACTCCAGGTTGTTTGTGGTACGAAAACCCTCCGGGGCGCCCCGTATCATCTTCAATCTGAAACTTCTCAATCGTCATGTTCTTTACAGGCGATTCAAGATGGAATCTGTCCGCTCGGCGATTCCCCTGATCGGTCAGGATTACATGATGGCCACCATCGACCTCCAGGACGCGTACTATCACGTCCCCATTCACCCGTCTCACAAACGCTTTCTGCGCTTTGCGATCTCCGGGGCAGGTGGGACGGGCCATTATCAGTTCAATGTGCTGCCGTTCGGGATCTCGTCAGCCCCCAGGGTTTTCACCAAACTCATGGGGGAGGTGATAGCATTCATCCAGTCCCAGGGCTTATGCGTGATTCCCTATCTAGACGACATGCTGGTAGTGGCACCTTCGGCAGAGGTCCTGCGCACCCATGTGTCCAGAACTTTAGAGATTCTTCAGGGTCTAGGGTGGGTGCCCAATCTTCGGAAGTCGGAACTGGTTCCGGCGACCCGCCGTCAATTTTTGGGAGTCTTGCTGGACTCCTCCAAACAGACCTCGTTCCTTCCTGTCGCACACCGGCTTCTGCTCCGCAACAAACTGACCCGCTTCCGGGCTCGGGAGTCTCCCACCTTGCGGGAGGCGATGTCCCTGTTGGGGTCCATGACGGCCTGCATTCCATCAGTGGCTTGGGCTCAGGCTCATTCCCGTCTGCTTCAGGAACACATTCTGTGCTCCTGGGACAGGCGCCAGGATTCCCTGAACTCTCGGGTCCAGACCCCGGGGCGGGTGGTGGCCTCCCTTTCCTGGTGGATGAATCCCGGGAACCTCCGGACGGGGGTGGCCTGGCTGCAGGCTCCAGTGACTACCGTAACTACGGATGCCAGCGGGTCCGGTTGGGGAGCGATGGTGGATCGCGTGCCGTTCCAGGGGGTTTGGAGTCTCTCAATCAGTCGTCAATCTTCGAACTTCCGGGAACTTCTAGCGGTGGAGGAGACTCTTCATGCTGCAGTTCACATCCTACAAGGGCGTCACGTCAAGGTTCTGTCGGACAATGTGACTACGGTTGCCTTTTTGCGCCACCAAGGTGGTACTCGGGGCATCCACTTGCAGGTGCTCGCAAGACGAATATTTTCCTGGGCAGAACGCCATCTTCTCTCCTTGTCAGCTGTTCATCTGAGGGGAGCGGACAATGTACAGGCAGATTTTTTGAGCCGCACGGAGGTCCACCCTGGCGAATGGAGCCTCCATCCGGCCGTGTTTCGCTCTCTTACGGACAGGTGGGGAGTCCCATCAATCGACCTGTTTGCATCGGGAGCAAATGCCAAAGTGCCAACATATTTTTCCCTGAGTCGGTCGGACCATCCTCTGGGGCTGGACGCCTTCGCCCATCGCTGGGACTTCCGGTTGGTGTATGCATTTCCTCCGATCCCGCTGCTCCCCAAGACGTTGCAGAAGATTCGGGTGGAGGGGGTGACGGCTATCCTGGTGGCTCCCCTGTGGCCCAAACGGACATGGTACGGCGCTATCCAAGACCTGTGCCTGGAGGGTCCGATTCGGTTGCCCCACAACCTCGACCTGCTATCCCAGGGTCCTCTGTTTCACCCGGACCCTCAGTGGCTCAATCTGGCGGCCTGGCTGTTGAGGTCGAGATCCTGACGGCCAAGGGCCTCTCCCAAGCAGTAATCCGCACGCTTCAGCAGAGCAGGAAGCCCGTGACGAACGCCATTTACGGGAAGGTTTGGAAACGCTTTCTGTCCTGGTGTGCTCCTTCCGTTCCGGATATCCATCATCCTAATGTGGCTCTCATTTTGGATTTTTTGCAGCGAGGCTTGGATTTGGGCCTTCAGCCGAGCACCCTTAAGGTCCAGGTTTCAGCTCTCAGTGCCGTATTTGATCAGGATCTTGCTGCCCATCGATGGATCAAACGATTTTTTACCTCTGCTTGTAGACTGCGTCCCAGGCTTCGGCCTTTCGTCCCTTCGTGGGATTTGAACATTGTTCTTCAAGGGCTTTCTCAGGATCCCTTTGAGCCTTTGTCTACTGCTTCCCTTCCATCTCTCTCGCACAAGACGGCATTTTTGGTGGCCATTACTTCGGCCAGGCGAGTTGGGGAGCTGCAGGCGCTCTCGGTCCGGGCGCCTTACCTCGTGGTTTCCGATGATCGCATTACGCTTCGGTTGGATCCGTCCTTTCTTCCTAAGGTTGTGTCGGATTTCCATCGGTCCCAGGAAGTGGTGCTCCCCTCCTTTTGTCATTCTCCTGCTAACGCGGCTGAAGCCGTGTTTCACACCTTGGATGTGCGTCAGTCTGTCCTCCACTATCTCCAAGTGACCGCTTCCTGGAGGTTGGATCAGAACCTGTTTGTTCAGCATTTTGGGAAAAACAAAGGGAAGAAAGCTTCCAAGGCTACCATTGCTTCCTGGATCAAGAAGGCGATCTGTTCGGCCTACGTCGCTCAAGACCTTGCTCCTCCGGTGGGGTTGAAGGCTCATTCCACTCGGGCTGCTGCTACATCCTGGGCGGAGCGGGCTGGAGCTTCATCTGAGCAGATATGCAGAGTGGCTACATGGTCGTCCCTCCACACCTTTTCTCGCCACTATAGGTTAGATCTGTCCTCTAGTCGGGATCTGTCCTTTGGTAGGAAAGTCCTACAGGCAATTGTCCCACCCTGAGGAGTATCGGTGGTATTCCTCCAATGCTGTCGTGGAAGGCGATGGGAGAAAACTGAATTAGTCCTTACCGGTAATTCCTTTTCTTGGAGCCTTCCACGACTGCATCAGTTCCCCCCCTTATTGTCGGTATTTGGATCCGGTTATATCAGGTAATCCATGTCTTCAGGTGATCTTGGTAATACACTGGAGTACGGAGGAAGGGGAGGGGCTTTTAACCTCTCTGTGTTCCTGTCCCCCAATAGGGCGTGGACGACATCCTCCAATGCAGTCGTGGAAGGCTCCAAGAAAAGGAATTACCGGTAAGGACTAATTCAGTTTTTAGATGTAGTAAACATCTTTTAGATTTTGGGCAGGTAAAAGCCGGTACAACATTACATCCCCACTGGAGACCATCCGCCCATTAAAAAGAGGTACCGGCCTGTACCATCAGCTCACTATCAATGTGCCAAAGAGATGTTACAGGAAATGAAGGGGGCTGGGGTGATCAAAGATAGTTGTAGCCCTTGGGCAGCTCCATTAGTCCTGGTAAAGAAAAAAGATGGTACAATGAGAATGTGTGTTGACTACAGGCAGATTAATCACATTACACATAAGGATGCCAACCCGTTACCCAGAATTGAAGACTCATTAGTTGCACTGAGAATTGCTAACTATTTTTCCACCTTAGATCTCACCAGTGGGTATTGGCAGGTTCCTGCGGCAGAAGCAGAAAAAAAAAATGCGTTCACGACACCAATGGGCCTCTGTGAGTTTAATTGCATGCCGTTTAGACTCTGCAATGCACCGGAAACGTTCCAGAAGTTGATGGAGAATTGCCTGGGTCATAGAAACTTTGAAACCATGTTACTGTACCTAGATGACTTCATTTTCTACTCAAAAACATATGAAGACCATCTGAAGCACCTGTCTGAAGTGTTCGAGGCATTATCCAATTTTGGCCTGAAAGTGAAGCCATCCAAGTGCCACTTACTGAAGCCCAGGGTACAGTACCTAGGACACGTGGTCAGCGCTGAAGGTGTGGCACCAGACCCTGATAAACCGTAATCAGCGACTGGCCTTGGCCCACTACCATCAAAGAAGTGCAACAGTTCCTGGCACTGGTAGGCTATTACCGGAGTCTTATTAAGGGCTTCACAAAGATAGCAGCGCCTTTGCAAGACCTCTTGGTATGCCAGTCCAAGAAGGCCAAGAACCCAAGTTCTCCATTTGAATGGGACAGCAGAGTAGAAGACTCATTTGACCCAGTTGAAGTGGGTCCTTACGGGGGACGAGATCCTGGCCTACCCTGACTATGGCCAACCGTTTATGTTTTACACAGACGCGAGCAACATGGGATTGGGACCCATGTTATCCCAGGTGCAGAGAGGCAAGGAGAGAGTGATTGCCTATGCCAGTGTGGCACCCTGTGCCAGGTCAACACAGACTCCCTTGGGACATGGAAGGATGTAGCACAGCGAGCAGACCCCACTAACACACAACACCTTTCACCCCAGACCTGTAGGGGGAGCTCCACTGGTTGCCTTAAGCCAGTTCTCCCTATAAATACGGGTCCTGGAGGGAAAACACCAGAGTGTGCAATCACTACAGAACTGTGAAGAGCTGAGTGAGCTGAGCTGGTGCTGGAGCCGTGCTAGGCCCAGACCAGCATCCACCTGAGACAGTGGTAAACCCGCAGAGTAGGGGTCACAGGCAGAGGAGAAAGAAACGTGTACAAGAAGGGGGCAGGGGAGTCATACCGACTCACCCCAGCAGACTTCCGGTCACTGGGTCCAAGCTACAGGGACACAGAAAATAGGCCCTGCAGAGAAACCAGCACCACAAAGGGGATTTAGCTCCCCGGACACCCGAAGCACCACCAAATGAGAGCCCGGAGTCTAGGCCAGACAGGAAGTCTCATAGAAGTGCCCTCAGTGCAGCAAATCTGGGTGTAGAGAGACTCACAGATACAGAGGCGTAACGGTCTGGTCGGGTTCTCATGCCTGCCAGACTCCGACGGAATAACAGACACAAGGAGGCCTACAACCCTGCTCGCTGTGGAAGTCCTGAAGTGTTTACCTCATCTCCGGTTAAGTGTACCTGTACAAGAACACCAGTAAAGGTACCAAAAAGACTTTATGTGTGCGTGTCCCTCCTTCCATCTACACCACACAGACCGCGCTACCCTATTACCCTCACTACAACCTACAGCCCCGGGGACCCCGCTCGTCCTGTAGGGATCAGTTCCACCTAGCTGCCGCACATCACCCCGGAGGCCGAAGCAGCGCCGGTGCCATCATCGGACCCCTACAGGTGGCGTCACAACAAACATTTTATTAGTTTTTTTCCATCTCCACCTTTTATCTGCATCCCCTGGGTCCACGGCCTCAGGCACCACTACCTTGACTACCCCCAGAGACTGCGCCTGAGTGGCCGAGTACCCCAGGGCCTGGGCTGGACACCAGCAGGAAGCTTCATCCTACAGAAAGGAATCCCGACAACTACAGCTCCTTCAAGCTAGAGATCCTTGCCATAGTCTGGGCTGTAACTGAACGCTTTAAACATTACCTGGCTTAAGTAAAGTTTAATATCTATATGGACTATAATCTGCTGACCCATTTAGAAACTGTGAAGTTAGGTGCATTGGAACAGCGATGGGTGGCCTGGCTGTCCAATTACAACTTTTCCCTCAAGTACCGGGTAGGGCATAAGAACGCCAATGCTGATGCGCTGTCAAGGATGCCCAACTTGCCAAATGCAGGAGAAGACACGGAGGAGCTGGAAGAGATAGAGATACCGGCTTTTCACCGTTGCAGTGCATCCCAGTGTTTCCATTATGTGAGAGACAAGCAGCATGTAATGCAAGAAGCAACGTTTAACTTGTTACCCCACCATGTTTGGGCAGAGATGCAAGATATGACCTAGTCATCTACTTAGTTAAGGAGTTGTTGACACAAGCTGACTCACACCCTGGCCCAGATGCTCCGCAAGAGACACAACAGTTGTAGAGAGAAAAGAGCAAATTATTCATCTATAGGGGTAAGCTGTGCAGGCGGCACATCAATGCACGAACCCTTGAACTGAACTGGCAGATAGTGGTCCCGAAGAGAGATGTCCAGATGGTCGTGGAGACGTACCACAATGGGGCAGGGCACTTTGAGTGGAAGAAGCTGGAAGTTCTATTGTGTGAATGATTCTATTGAGTTGGCATGAGGAAGGCCATCTAGAAATGGTGCAGAGACTGTGGCCGTTGCAACCTGCTGAGGGTCGTGACAGCCAGAGAGCTCCTGTGCATCCTATTGTCACCCGGCAACTACTTGAACTCGTAGCCTTGGACCATGTGAAGCTCACCGATCAGGCTACGTCTATGCCCTCACCATTGTAGATCACTATTCTCATTTCTTGGTAGTAAGACCTAAAAGCAAAGACAGTGGCTAGAGCATTTCAAGCCGATTTCTGCAGGCCCCACGGCTACCCTGAACAGGTTCTTACGATCAAGGTCCAGAGTTCGAGGCAGAGGTGTTCCAGGAGTTTTGCAACTTGTACGGCTACAAGAAAATAACAATGACGCCGTACCACCCACAGGTCAATGGCATTGCGAAAAGATGAATCAGGTAGTGATAGACCTGTTGAAGACACTGCCACTGGAAGAAAGAAGTACATGGCAAGAGAAGTTGACTGATTTAGTGGACTTATACAATCATATTCCTGTGAACTTCACCAACTGTACTCATGCCTACCTGATGAGAACAAGACCTGGCAAGTTGCCAATTGACCTAGACATGGGAGTTATGACACCTGAGACAAACCCACCAGAGGTAGATTGGGATACAGAACGGCAACAGTTGTACCATAAAGTGCAATAGTGCGTTGAGAGAAACCTGTCTCAAGCAAGGGAAAGGCAAGAGAAGCCTATAACAAACACGCACCTGCAGTTTCCCTAACACCTGGAGAACAAGTCTTCAAGAGAAAGAGATGAATGAACAAACTGGATGACCAGTGGGTGGCAGAGCCATATACTGTATTGCCTTTGACCTTTGACAATGCCAAAGTCTGTCTAATTAGTAGAGATGGAGGAGAGACTTTAGCAGCAGTTTCAAGAGATCATCTAAAGAAATGCCCTGACCAATTAAGAAACAGAGAGGAAGTCCAAGACACACCTCAACCCCCAGAAAAAGAGGAAGAGATGATTCATACTGTTCTTGGAGACTTTCCCAAATTGTAGACACAGGTGAATGGAGCAATCATAGTACCCGTATTGACTGT
Organism: Allobates femoralis; assembly: GCA_033576535.1. Lineage (NCBI taxonomy): Eukaryota > Metazoa > Chordata > Amphibia > Anura > Aromobatidae > Allobates > Allobates femoralis. Next base: position 404,813,465 of record JARQOC010000003.1, read on the forward strand.
TACCCAGTCTAGCACATCTGAACCAGTTGAGACTCAAGAACCACCTGAAGAACCACCAGCTGCAGTGGAACAAGAGAGTATACCCCCTTTTAGTGGTGAATCTGTCAATCCCATCATGAGTCTAAGATGACACTCTGGTATACCCGTTCTACGTGGATCCACACGTAGAATAGGGACTAGTGCACCCACTACACCAGCAGTAGACACTAGAAACCAAAACAGACCATCAGAGATACCTGTACTGCGTAGATCCACTAGTAGTAACAGAGGTCAGATCCCAGCATGTTACAGGTCAGGGCAACCGGTATAGTCTATGGCGGTGGTAGGCCGTTGGGGTGCAGGTCTGAAAGCGCGGCAGACACACAGTATGTAGTTTCCTTTATTTTTACTGGTAGTTGCAGGTTCAGACCAAGACACTGTCCACAGGAGATGTTAAGAATCTGGTGGCCTGGAAGCAAGTTGGGGTCTCCTCACCCTGTGAGTTCTGAGGCCTCCCTGTTGCGCTCCTCCTTGCTGGTCCTGGCTGCCTGTAGCTAAGCTGTGACCCTCTCTCCCTGCTGGAAAGTCTCTCACCCGTATGTTAGGCAGTTTGAACCCTTCCCGGGCACCACTCCTCTGACAACTTTTCCTGAGCCCTCCAGTGCTGCTGTGCCTCCAGGTGCTTTTCTGTGGCCAGGAGATGTGGAGTCTCCCGTCCTCCAGTTTTTGCACCTTTGGTACTCTGCTCTGGGGTGGGCCGATAAGAAGCTCTGCTCCCCAGGCCCTCTCCTCTCCTTACTCAGACCCTCTCCATCGGGTCCCTCATGCTTGCTGCACGCTTGCTCTCTACTCTGCCTGGGACGAGCTTAGCACTGCTCCAGTCCACATGTTGTCTTCACAGTCCTCAAAGGAACTGAACTGCCTAACCCCACAACCAGATCAGAATTTATTGGGAAGCTCCCCTGAACTCGGGTCTCAAGCTCCCCCTTCAGGCCTGGAGTCAGGAAAGGTGTTGCATGCTGTGGGCTTACCTGGTGTGGATACCCCTTTCTTGCTTCTAAGCATGACATCACCCCTGAGGGAGGCAATGCCACTGTGGCAACCAGACTCTAGGGTGCCACACTGGGAGTTGTAGTGTCACTGGCTCAGGATTTGCAGATCAAAAGACACTACGACCCCCAGCATGCTTCATCACACAGTCTGCAGATCCAGAGACATTACAACTCCCAGCATGCGACATCACACAGTCTGCAGCTCCAGAGACAATACAACCCCCAGCATGCTCTATCACACAGTCTGCAGATCCAGAGACACTACAACTCCCAGCATGCTCCATCACACAGTCTGCAGATCCAGAGAAACTACAACCCCCAGCATGCTTCATCACACAGTCTGCAGATCCAGAGACACTACAACTCCCAGCATGCTCCATCACGCAGTCTGCAGATCCAGAGACACTACAACTCCCTTCATGCAACATCACACAGGCTGCAGCTCCAGAGACACTAAACCCCCAGCATGCTCCATCACACAGTCTGTAGATCCAGAGACACTACAACTCCCAGCATGCTCCATCACACAGTCTGCAGATCCAAAGACACTACTACTCCCAGCATGCTCCATCACACAGTCTGCAGATCCATAGACGCTACAACTCCCTTCATGCAATATCACACAGGCTGCAGCTCCAGAGACACTAAACCCCCAGCATGCTCCATCACACAGTCTGTAGATCCAGAGACACTACAACTCCCAGCATGCTCCATCACACAGTCTGCAGATCCAGAGACACTACAACTCCCAGTATGCTCCATCACGCAGTCTGCAGATCCAGTGACAGAACAACTCTCAGCAGGAGATGGAGGAGTCAGTCGGAGGGAGGGTGAAGTGATGAGTTGGGGCACACAGGACCTGCCTGGTAGAGTGACAGGGAGAGAGTGAGAAGGGATGGAGGATTTGACTTAGAGCCCACAGGGGAGTAATACAAGGAAACCTAGCCTCTCTTATGCTAATGTGCTGCAGACTCCTTCCCCCTGCTGCACACTTTTGTCGGGCCCACTGGGATGGGGGTACTCGGTACTGGACCGCTTAGATGTAATAGTTCCAGTGGGTAGAACTGTGTTCCCCGGGGCAGTAAGGATTAAGTCTATTGTGGAATGTTCAGTACACTTACTGTGCAGACGCTGCAGGGATCTCTCCTCTTTGCTGGTGCTGACAGGCTGTAGCTCTGCAGGTGGAGGGCTTGCTGTATCCTGTATGGAGAGAATCGCTTTCATGCAGAAACACAAGGGAAGCAGTTCCAGGGTTTTCCGTGTTTACTCTCAGTTCTTCAGACAGTTCACAAGTCATTTACAGTTCTTACAAAGTTCAATACAAGTACACGGGCACACTCTCCCTCTCTCCGGGTTCCCTTTGCTCCCTGCAGCCAGGCCTCTCTCTCTCTCTCTGTGACCCCTCACACAGTCTCTGTGTCCTTTCCGGGCTGTTAACGGTCTCTGTATTCACGGGTGTGTGTGTGGAACGCCGGACAGTATGGTGGTGACTCGGACCCCTGTGGGTCCTTCAGTTTGTCACTGAGCTGCCTGTCCTTTGGGGTAGGGATCCTAACGTGTAGCTGTGGTCCCCCGTCGGTGTCTGGGAATGCCGGGTAAACTACGGTCCCCTCTAGAGCCGACACTCTACTCAGCCCAGCCTCCAGCAGTCCTCAGATGTGAGGCTCTACCAGGCTCCTTTCCTTCTGCGTCTTCCAGTATCTTAGGAGGGACTTCTCTGCCTGCAGTCTGGTCGTCTCGGCTGTACTTTAGGGCCCGGGTATCACCGTCCCTCTCAGTCCTCTCACACTCCTGGTGGTATCAGCTTCGGACGTGCTTTCTCTGTCCTCCGGCTCACACTGGCTCGGTACAAATTCTGCGCTCCTAGGCCTTACACTCACAGGACGTGTGATTTCCAGTCTTTGCCTCTCAGCCTACCTCGGCCTACTGAACTCCTTCCTACTCCCCCTCACTATTTCTACTGTCAAGTCACCTGACTACATGTGTGCCCAACCCACTGCTCTAAATCCACCACCCCTCAATTGCCTAGAGTCACCAATCTCAGGGCTGGATGTTGCCATCTACTGTACGTGGGTTATGTGGGCTGTGAGGGTGTTGTTGTGCAACAATTGTCCTACCTGCCTGGCTGCAGTTCCCTTTGTGGCCTCCTGGTCGCAGAGGCGCCACACTCTCCCGGAGTTAACTAGTGCGTCCCCGCACTGCCCGTCATGGATCCCCCTGAAAACATTTTATTTTTCATAACAACATTAAACAGTAAACATTCTTGGTTCTTCCCATCCGGGAGGTTCGAATCTTCTTAAACGTTACTTTAACTATAAACAAGTGCAGGGGTACATTCTCATTCTTACCCTTCCTGGACCTCTACGGGGTCTAATGCTACAACGCATTCACTTTCTTTATCTATAAAACACATTATAAACTCTACTTTATATCAAAAGTATAAAAAACATTCTTCTTCAAAAAGTGCAAAAATTCTCAAAAAGCTTCAAAGTTCAAGATTCAAAAATTCAAACAGTCACTGTTTCATGCACTACTTTACATGTGCACACTGGTCTTAAAACCAAAGGGGAGCACACTAAGGTGCTCAACTATATACAGTTCAAAGTTCGTACCAGCTCATTGTTCATGGTAGCCAATGTCAATAAATATAGAAGACAAACAGGGGAAAGCTAGCATTCATTCAGGTATGGGATGGGGTCAATAAGGAAAACACCTCATTCACACTTACAAGTCTTCTCTTCTATTCTTCTTGATGCAGGACCCGTATTCATTCTTTCACCTGCTGTTTCCACGGTAACATCTGCGATGGTCGCCTTCTTGGATAAACCTCCAGGTTCTGTAACGCAGTCACTAGTAGGTAACTCTCTGGTGTCTGAGTTATAGCATCCTTCTTTGGTGCAACAGTCTCTAGGATGGTAACAGGATCAGTGTTCACTGCCACATTCATGTAGCTTGTTATTTCAGGATCATCAATGGACTCAGAATATTCTAGTGCGGGCATATCATCCACTTCTGCGGTATCCAAGCATAGTCTTTTTACTTTAATGCCGTATGGGCCACACTCACCTTGAACAATATGGTATGACACCCATTCTCCTTCTTCCACTTGTCTGTCTGGATGGTCTGATGGCAATTGCTCTTCTACTTCTCTTTTGTTAATAAAAATGTCACATCTGGTACCGGGCTCACGTGCAAAAGCAAATCCTCTCTCTTCTATGACCTTCACTATCTTGCCCTCGTGCCGTGGGGATCTTTGTATCTCTTTATCTCTGCGGGCTACGTTCTTAGCCTCCTTAGCACGGGCGATCATTATCTGTTTTTGCACCTGCCGCTCTATGTCCTCTTTCTCCCACTTTCGTACACATCTGCGGATGTACTCCTCCCGTGTGATCAGCTCTGCAGGGCCTACCCCACTGCCGGGATCTCCTAAGAAGCCCATCAGATCATCACAGTCTTTATCTCGCTCCCACCAGCAGCAGAGCTGCTCCCTTCTCACCTCGGTAGTAGTCGGTGGTGGTATCAGGGGCTGCGGCAACGTCAGATATCCCTCCGGCAGAGCTCCTAGTGGGTCGGTTTCTTTCTTGGCAGTACGTGGTGCAGCTTGTGGGATAGTCACATCCACCAGGGTCGCGGTACGGCACTCGGCTTCGCTCTCTGCACGATCACGTGGCACTCCAACCCAGCCGGGTTGTATGGACAGAGTCTCGTAGCTTTGGCGGTGTTCAATGTCAATCTGGATCCGGGTCCGATGCTCCTCCTGGGCCCGTGTCATCTGCTGGGGTGGCAGCCGCAGCACACCCCGCCGGGTGTCTTGGACGTGGGGGCGTTCTCTGCCGCCTTCCGCCATCTCGCTGTAGTCACAAAGGGTCTCTCCCTGGCCTGGTTCCTCCACCGGCTCACTCCGTAGGCCCTCCGGGATCACTTGTGGTTTTCCTTCAGCAGCGTTCTCCTGGGCGTCTTCCGCTTCCGTCCTCGTGTACTGCAATGGCGACTGCTTCTCTTCCGGTTGTTCATTTCGCCCCCTCCTGATGACGATTTCTTTCTTCGTTCCCGCCAGCTTCTCATGAGTAGGAGAGTCTAGGGGCGGAGGCTCTTCTTTCAGAGTGACGGCTGGCTCTCCCGGAGTTAAGGGGAGCCAGGGCGGGTCCTTCTCTTCGCGCCTTGGACCGGGCTGGCCCACGATGGGAGTTTCGGTTACGCCTCCTCTGCACATGGCGTTAGCCTCCCCTGGCCGCCATTAAGGTCAGATTTTGGCGGGAAAGTCCAGAACACGTACTTTAGCGCACGGGGTCCAATTCTTTTGGACCAGGTAGATCCTGTTCGTGACGCCAGGTTGTCGGGCCCACTGGGACGGGGGTACTCGGTACCGGACCGGTCTGCTGCTGGGGAAGTCACGGGTGGTCCTGGTCCGGTCCGTGTCCCGGGCTCGGCAATAAAAGGGGAATATTTGCAGGGGATGTCAGTCGTGACGCCACCCACTATATGCGGCCAGTGATGGGGCCGCCGCTGCTGCAGAACCTCCGGGGATGATGGAATAGCAGCTTAGATGTTATAGTTCCAGTGGGTAGAACTGTGTTCCCCGGGGCAGTAAGGGTTAAGTCTATTGTAGAATGTTCAGTACACTTACTGTGCAGACGCTGCAAGGATCTCTCCTCTTTGCTGGTGCTGACAGGCTGTAGCTCTGCAGGTGGAGTATCCTGTATGGAGAGAATCCCTTTCATGCAGAAACGCAAGGGAAGCAGTTCCAGGGTTTTCCGTGTTTACTCTCAGTTCTTCAGACAGTTCACAAGTCATTTACAGTTCTTACAAAGTTCAATACAAGTACAAGGGCACACTCTCCCTCTCTCCGGGTTCCCTTTGCTCCCTAAGGACTTCTCTAACATTTATCTCTGCAATCATACATGTAATCATTGGAGTAAAGGTATGGTAATCATTGGAATAAATGCAGGGGCGTATCTAGGGGGGTGCAGCCGGACCTTTTGCCCCGGGCGCAACTCAGCGGGGGGGCGCCGGCAGCACCCCCCACCCCCTCCCCCTCCTCCCCCTCCTTCTATACCCGGCAGCCGCCCACACATTACAGGGGCTGATATTCACAGTTTAGCGTCGCGGAAGCGCCCGACGTCACTTCCGCTTCCGCGTCAGTCTGGGGCTGCGGGGGCCACTGGGAGACTTGGCGGCAGCGGGTCCAGTGCGGGGTGACCGCAGGAGACCCCGGAAACTGCGGCACTGGATGCGGCGCCTCATATGTCCAGACTGGAGGACGGAGGAGAGACGGAACAGCAGGGGACCGGGTCCCAGCAGGGGACGGGGTGAGTGACCGAGAAGTCGGTGGTGGAGGAGGGGGGGGACAACAGGGGTGAGTGACCGAGGAAGGCTGACAGCACCCCCCCCCCCGTCCTCACCTACCTTGGGGAGGGGGAGAAGGGGCGCCAAGATAGATCTGTGCCCGGGGCGCCAACATACCTAGTTACACCTCTGAGTAAATGTATGATCGCATTCAGTATCCTAGTGCCTGTAGGGAACTGGGTTCACTTTACAGCCTTAAAACCTGCTGGTTGGTTCCCTTTAAAGGGAATCTGTCAACAGGTATTTGCCAACTAATCTGAGAGCAGAATAATAGGGAGTCAGACACCATGATTCCAGCGATGTGTTACTTACTGGGCTGCTCAGTGTAGCTTTGATCATCTACAGCTGATTATTCAATGATTTTATCATTAGAGGACTACTTGACCTGCCGCTAGATAGTCCAGCACATTAATGAACTGCTACATTTTCAGCAGAGAAGACAGTAATTTTATCAAAACTACAGCAAGCAGCTCAGTAAGTGACACATTGCTGGAATCTAGGTCTCTGACTCTATATTATGCTGCTCTCAAATGGGGTAGCAAACACTTGGTGACAGATCCCCTTTAAGGGGGCATTATTCCTTTCTAATGTGCAGGAAAGGGCATTATTACTTTCTTTCACTACTTCTACTTCTTTCATGCTCAAAGAGGGCAATCATATTTTGTAGGAGCAATTTCACTGGAGGACACTAAGGGGCTTTAAAAAATAAGGGGCACAGTGGTGGTCATTATTATTGAATGGGAATCACTAAAAGGTTCACAGTTCCAGAGTAACACAAGTGCAGCAATAGGGTCAATTGGGGCAGCTGTGGGTTCAGTATTGAGATATCAGCAAGATGGGGAGTTTGTGCAGATTGTGAATAGTTATGGATGCTGGGTTTATTAGAAATCAAATGTGTCATTGTTGTAAAAACTGCAGACGTTTCTTGGCTTGAAGAACCCTTCATGGCAGTCTGGGCCAGATGGAAAGGATAGGAAAAAGGGAAGGACCTATTAATAATAATAATAATAATAATAATAATAATAACAATAATAAAAATAATAATATTTATATAATGCCAACATATTCCATAGTGCTTTACAATACAGAGAATCATATAAAAACAGTCATAAGTAACAGTTATACAATAATTAAAGCAAAATTAATGATGGCCCTACTCATAAGAGCTTACAATCTTCAGTGAGGTAGGGGTGAAACAAAGTACATATGATTATTTACAATGATGGTCCAGCCATCTTGAGAAAATGGGGAATATATAAGAGGCGCAAGAGTGGTCACCAGCTAATCTTTGTGATGCTTTTTGGGTCTGGTGGAGTTTGATAGAGGTATATTAAAGGGAATCTGTCACCCCCTTGTGCATTTTAAACTCTGCCCACCAGCTTACACATTATGAAATTGGGGTTCTAGTAACCCCTGTATGTGCCCAGACATGCCCCACAGCCCTCAGAAAATAACTTTTATTGTGTCCAGCGCTGGCCTCCTATTGAGTCTGGGAGGCTGATATTTAGTCCAGATGGATAATGTCCTAGCTGCAACCCCTGGCTACAAAACCCGCCTTGCATTTTTTAAAATTCCCGCCCCTCTTGTTATGGCACTTAAGTGACAGCCACACTCGCGCCAGCGCAGTGGAGTGGGTGTTCGTGCTCCATTGAAGTGCCCAAGTGTCGTGAGACTTCTCAAATATCCGTGCCTAGTGCCGACATCTTGCAAGATTTGTGAAGTCTCCGAGACTTTGGCACTGTTCAATGGAGCACGGACACCCACTCCACTGTGCAGGCGCGAGTGCGGCTGTCACTCAAGTGCCGATCACAGGAGGAGTGGGAATTCAAAAAAGTACAGGGCGGTTTTGCAGCCCAGAGAGGCAGCGAGGACATCATCCACCTGGACTAAATAGCAGCCTCCTGGACTCAATAGGAGGCCAGGGCTGGACACAATAAAAGTTTATTTCTGAGGTATGTGGGGGATGTCTGGGCACATTGAGGGGTTACTAGAACCCCGTTTTCATAATGTGTAATCTGGTGGGCACAAATTACAATGTCTAAAAGGGGTGACAGGTTTGAGAAAAAGTGAATAGGCTATGTCTAAATGACTGTGATTAGTCCGCCCTAAAGAGATGTGTTTTTAAGGAGCACCTAAAACTATGTAATTTTTGGATAGTCCTAATTTCTTGAGGTGGTGCATTCCAGAGCTTTATTGCAGCTGCAGAGTGAAGAGAACAGGTAGGGTTTAGACAGAGGTGAGGTTAGAGAGGTGCTGTACTGTGAAGAGCTTTGTGGATAAGAACAAGCAATTTAAATTGAATCCTATAAAGTATGGTCAGCCAGTGCATTGACTGGAACAGAGCAGAAGCATCCGAGTAATGATTAGCCAGATAGGTGATCCTGGCTGTTGCATTAAGAATGGACTGGAGAGTGGAAAGTCTAGTGAGGGGGTGCCAATAAGGGGCGGAACTACCGTGGTGCAGCTGGTGCAGCTGCATCAGCGCCCCGAGCAGCTAGGGGGCCCCTGGGGCTCCAGCGGCAGGTCCCCTGTCAGACAGACGGGTGGTGCTGTCGGGTGTCAGCGGCGCTGCACACCCGCAGCACTGTTCTGGCACTTTTCGGGGAGGGCGGCGACTAAGAGTGTTGTCTTTTTTTTTTTTCCTGCTCTGAGCCCCGGCCGGGTGACCCCGCCCCCTGAACACCTCACCCCCGCCCCCTGGACACCTCACCCCCACCCCTTGGACACCTCACCCCCGCCCCCTGGACACCTAACCCCCCTCCTGGACACCTCACCCTTCCCCCCTGGACATCTCACTCCCCCCCGGTCATCGCGCCCTCCAGCCTCACCTCACAGCACTGCCGGCGGGGACAGATGCCGGGTGGAACAGGACCTGTGATGACGTCACGCACATGTGACTCAGGTGGGCGGAGCTACATTTTGCCCGGCAAGAAGAATTGCCAGATAGGATGAACTGGGACTGTCTTTACAAGGTACATAGCGGTGCGTGCAGAGGACGTGGGGGTGTGCAGAGGACGAGGGGGGTGTGCATAGGACGTGGGGGGTGTGCAGAGGACAAGGGGGGTGTGCAGAGGACGAGGGGGGTGTGCAGAGGACGTGGGGGGTGTGCAGAGGACGAGGGGGGTGTGCAGAGGACGAGGGGGGTGTGCAGAGGACGAGGGGGGTGTGCAGAGGACGTGGGGGGTGTGCAGAGGACAAGGGGGGTGTGCAGACGACGAGGGGGGTGTGCAGAGGACATGGGGGTGTGTGCAGAGGACGAAGGGTGTGTGCAGAGGACGTGGGGGGTGTGCAGAGGATGTGGGGGGTGTGCAGAGGACGAGGGGGGTGTGCAGAGGACGGGGGGGGGTGTGCAGAGGACGAGGGGGGGGTGTGCAGAGGACGTGGGGGGTGTGCAGAGGACGAGGGGTGTGTGCAGAGGATGTGGGGGGTGTGCAGAGGACGAGGGGGGTGTGCAGAGGATGTGGGGTGTGTGCAGAGGACGTGGGGTGTGTGCAGACGATGAGGGTGTGTGTGCAGAGGACGTGGGGTGTGTGCAGAGGTCGAGGGTGTGTGTGCAGAGGACGTGGGGCGTGTGCAGAGGACGTGGGGTGTGTGCAGAGGACGTGGGGTGTGTGCATAGGACGAGGGGCGTGTGCAGAGGACGTTGGGTGTGTGCAGAGGACATGGGGGGTGTGCAGAGGACGTGGGGGGTGTGCAGAGGACGTGGGGGGTGTGCAGAGGACGTGGAGGGAGGGTGTGCAGAGGACGTGTAGGGAGGGTGTGCAGAGGACATGGTGGAGTGTGGGCAGAGGACATGGTGGTGCACAGCACGGAGCTGAGGCCATGGTGGTACACTGTGCACAGCACGGAGCTGGGGTCATGGTGGTACACTGTGCACAGCACGGAGCTGGGGGCATGGTGGTACACTGTGCACAGCACAGAGCTGAGGGCATGGTAGTACACTGTGCACAGCACGGAGCTGAGGGCATGGTGGTACACTGTGCACAGCACGGAGCTGAGGACATGGTGGTACACTGTGCACAGCACGAAGCTGAGGACATGGTGGTACACTGTGCACAGCACAGACCTAGGGAGATGGTGGTACACTGTGCACAGCACGAAGCTGAGGACATGGTAGTACACTGTGCACATTCCGGAGCTGAGGGCATGGTGGTACACTGTGCACAGCACGGAGCTGAGGACATGGTGGTACACTGTGCACAGCACGAAGCTGAGGACATGGTGGTACACTGTGCACAGCACAGAGCTAGGGAGATGGTGGTACACTGTGCACAGCACGAAGCTGAGGACATGGTGGTACACTGTGCACAGCACGAAGCTGAGGACATGGTGGTACACTGTGCACAGCACAGAGCTAGGGAGATGGTGGTACACTGTGCACAGCACAGAGCTGAGGACATGGTGGTACACTGTGCATAGCACGAAGCTGAGGACATGGTGGTACACTGTCTGTGCACAGCACGGAGCTGAGGACATGGTGGTACACTGTGCACAGCACAGAGCTAGGGAGATGGTGGTACACTGTCTCCCGCCGCCTTAAAATCGGTCTGTTTCCAGGAGAGTCGGACGAGTGACATCTGTTTTTTAGTCCGTTTGGCATCCAACTGCTGTGTGAGTGTCCGACATTTCTCTCAGATCACATCCGTGTGATGTCTGAGTGCAATCTGTTTTTTTCTCAGCAGCTATTACTGTAGAATCATTTACAGGAACATTTTACAGTGTTCTCAGCTGCAGAATGAGAATGTATCCGTGAAAAAAACGTGTCAGGCTGCGTTCACACATTGTGTATTTTGTTGCGCTTTTTTGCGCGCTTTTTGCCGCGCTTTTTCGGCCGCGCAAAAAAAGCGCAACAAGATACGCAGGGGCTTTCACACACTGCGCTTTCTTTACCCCAGAATGTGATGTATCACATGACTGCGAGCGCCCAATCAGCGTCGGGAACGCCCCTCTGACGTCACCGCAGGTCTTGGCAGCACTACACATCGCTTGGCACCGGAGACCGGACACCGGGAAAAGGCGTCGGAGAGGTAAGTATTTCATTCTTTTTTGTTTTTCATACACTTGCCATTGTTTAATTTAGATTTCGCAGTATATATTAATACACTGCGAAATCTAATGGGCGGTCACAGCTGTCACAGAGGGAGAAGGAAGCAGGATTCTTCCTCCCCTCTGTGACATCACAGGGAGAAAACGCAGGAGCAGCTGCATAAAGAATTGACATATCAATTCTTTACGCAGCTGCGTTTTCTCCCATAAACGCCCTGCGTATTTTTGCGCAATATCTGCACTGCAAAGTGAATTTCCCATTCACTTTGCTGGCAGACAAAATGCATATTGCGTATTTTGAAAAAGCGTGCGTAAAAAAGCGCAGCAAAATACGTAATGTGTGAACGCAGCCTCAGACTCGGATGGTTCGTGTGCTGTCCGTGTGCGGTCCGTGATTTTTTCAGACCCATAGTCTTGCATTGGTGAGTCTCGGTGTGAATCGCAGACTGTCGCAGCATGTTGCAACTTTTTTCTCATCCTGAATCTGGATGAGAAAAAAGCGTCCGACACTCGCCAATGTGCTCTCAGAGATTGATTGCAATGCGAGAAAATCCCACATTGCACTCATCAGAGTTTCATGCCAGTGTGTCTGTACTCTACTACTAAAATCCATATAGTAATCCTACTGGTATGGGGAGGATTTATAGCTCAGTTAGTACACACTCCATACTTCTTGTTATTAACCAGTTATTGCTCTCTTGTCCACTGCACTGCAGTGTCAAAAGAGGAAGACAACGAGACAAGCAGCAACATGGCATCAGAGAGCCCCTGACCTCGAAATAGAAGATCCTCAGATCCTGGTATTGTGACATAATATTAAGAATAAAGGTTTTTTGCATTTATATTACATTATGAACTCCACAGCACGGCGGCGAAAATTGCTCTGGCCCCGGGCCCTCCTTGAGTCCTGCTTGTTGCCATACACTGGGTTGTGCATAGGTGGCAATTGCACCCCTTCTCTTTGTGTTTTAGTATAGTAGTTATATTCTTGTATATAGGGCAGACAGTGTATACTATGTATACTTCCAGATTATCAATAACTAAAGGGGCGGCAAATTTTTCTACCGCCCCGGGTGCCACAAACAGTTGCTACGCCGCTGGCTGTGATGCACACCCGTGGCACTATTCTGGCACTGAGTTCCAGGAAGGGGGGGCCCCGAAAAATTTCTTGCACCAGGGCCCACTACAGTCTGTGTCCGCCCCTGGTGCCAATTAATAGAGAATTACAATAATCAAGACAGGAGTGGAACAGGGCCACAGTGAGGGTTTTTGTTGTATCCATGGTGAGAAAGGGGCGGATTCTAGAGATGTTCTTGAGGTTCAAGTGACAGGAGTGGGTGGGAGATTGTATATTAGAGATGAAGGAAAGATTGGTGTCCAACATAACATCCACACAGTGAGTCTGCTGCCTAGGCATTATCATGGTGCCACACACTGAGAGGATGATGTCCGATTTGGTAAGGTTAGTGGATGGTTGAAACAAATAAAGTTACATTTTGGAAAGGTTGAGGTTTAGATATAGAGCAGAAATGGATATCAACATACACAGCGACCATATGTCTTATGCAAACACTTCAACATTTTATTATAAAAATCCAATTGATAGAGGGACAATACATAACAGAAAAAGTAGCATCCAGTTGGTGGGCAAGCACCAGAACCTGAGGTAGCTGATATACAAAAGTGCAAGTTACAGAGCAGGATATCAAAGCACTATACACTGAACAGGGTTATCTATTATATAATCGCGAATCGGAAAAGCGCCCCTCCGCGCGCTACTTCCGGCGTGGTCATGTGGATACGAATTTAACATTGGGCGCGAAGCGCCCAATGCTGCGCGAGCAATGGCCGCGAGGCCATTGCGAGTCGCTGGCCCAGGGCGAGCAATGGCCGCGAAGCGGCCATTGCGAGCCGCTGGCCCAAAATCCATCCACAGCCCCGGCTACAACCTTAGCGATTTACCGCTCAGGTAGCGCGAGCAATGGCCGCGAGGCCATTGCGAGTCGCTGCCTGAGCCGCAATTCGCTCCCCGGGGACCATGGAGCCGAGGCGGCATTGCCGCCTCCGCTCCCCGCTACACACAATTCGCCACCCCCCCCCCATGTCCGCACAGCCCGCCCCCATCTATGTCCCCACAGCCGACCCCCATGTCCGCACAGCCCACCCCCAGCAATGTCCGCACAGCCCGCCCACATCAATGTCCGCACAGCCCACCCCCCTGTCCGCACAGACGACCCCCATGCCCGCACAGCCGACCCCCATGCCCGCACAGCCGACCCCCATGCCCGCACAGCCGACCCCCATGCCCGCACAGCCGACCCCCATGCCCGCACAGCCGACCCCCATGCCCGCACAGCCGACCCCCATGTCTGCACAGCCCGCCCCCATCAATGTCCACACAGCCCACCCCCACGTCCGCACAGCCGACCCCCACGTCCGCACAGCCCACCCCCATGTCCGCACAGCCCACCCCCCTGTCCGCACAGCCGACCCCCATGCCCGCACAGCCGACCCCCATGCCCGCACAGCCGACCCCCATGCCCGCACAGCCGACCCCCATGCCCGCACAGCCCACCCCCGTGTCCGCACAGCCCACCCCCGTGTCCGCACAGCCGACCCCCGTGCCCGCACAGCCGACCCCCGTGCCCGCACAGCCGACCCCCGTGCCCGCACAGCCCACCCCCATGCCCGCACAGCCCGCCCCCATCAATGTCCGAAAAACCCCCCATGTCCGCACAGCCGACCCCCACTAATGTCCACACAGCCCCCCCCATGTCCGCACATACTTACATGTCTTCTTAGTCATCTGATCGTCCGTCCGGCCAGGCGTCCTCTTCGTCCGGCCAGGCGTCCTCTTCGTCCGGCCCCGGGGATCTTCTGTCTTCTTCCAGCTCCGACGTCCTCTTCTCTTCTCATTCAGGTACAATGGACGACAAATCCGCCATTGTATCTCAATGAGATATGAGCGGCTCTTCTGATTGGTCGCTGTGTACTGCCCTCAGCCAATCAGAAGAGCCCCTCATTGAGCTCGAATTCTGATTGGTCGGCGCCCAATCCGAAATCGGGCTCACTGCCCATAGACATGTATTAGCGGTGTGTCCGCGATTTTACGGCCGACAAATAGAACCAGGTGGCCGGCCATAAAATCGCCGACACACCGCTAATGTATGTCAATGGCAAAAATAGCGGACCTGAATGAGAACTGTCTCACTTAACATAAATAATAAATTAAATAATAAATAAAATAATTTAAAAAGAATTAAAAAATAATAAAAAATAATAATAAAAAAATAATAAAAAATTAAATAAAAATAATAATAAAAAAATAAAATATATGCTAATCAGCTCAGCCATTTTGGCGGACCACAATGAGAACTCTGTCTCACTTAAAATAAATAATAAAATAAATAATAAATAAAATAATTTAAAAAGAATTAAAAATAATAAAAAATAATAATAAAAAAATAATAAAAAATTAAATTAAAATAATAATAAAAAAAATAAATATATGCTAATCAGCTCAGCCCTTTTGGCGGACCACAATGAGAACTGTGTCTCACTTAAAATAAATAATAAATTAAATAATAAATAAAATAATTTAAAAAGAATTAAAAAATAATGAAAAATAATAATAAAAAAATAATAAAAAATTAAATAAAAATAATAATAAAAAAATAAATATATGCTAATCAGCTCAGCCCTTTTGGCGGACCACAATGAGAACTGTGTCTCACTTAAAATAAATAATAAATTAAATAATAAATAAAATAATTTAAAAAGAATTAAAAAATAATAAAAAATAATAATAAAAAAATAATAAAAAATTAAATAAAAATAATAATAAAAAAAATAAATATATGCTAATCAGCTCAGCCCTTTTGGCGGACCACAATGAGAACTGTGTCTCACTTTAAATAAATAATAAATTAAATAATAAATAAAATAATTTAAAAAGAATTAAAAAATAATAAAAAATAATAATAAAAAAATAATAAAAAATTAAATAAAAATAATAATAAAAAAATAAATATATGCTAATCAGCTCAGCCCTTTTGGCGGACCACAATGAGAACTGTGTCTCACTTAAAATAAATAATAAATTAAATAATAAATAAAAGAATTTAAAAAGAATTAAAAAATAATAAAAAATAATAATAAAAAAATAATAAAAAATTAAATAAAAATAATAATAAAAAAAATAAATATATGCTAATCAGCTCAGCCCTTTTGGCGGACCACAATGAGAACTGTGTCTCACTTTAAATAAATAATAAATTAAATAATAAATAAAAGAATTTAAAAAGAATTAAAAAATAATAAAAAATAATAATAAAAAAATAATAAAAAATTAAATAAAAATAATAATAAAAAAAATAAATATATGCTAATCAGCTCAGCCCTTTTGGCGGACCACAATGAGAACTGTGTCTCACTTTAAATAAATAATAAATTAAATAATAAATAAAATAATTTAAAAAGAATTAAAAAATAATAAAAAATAATAATAAAAAAATAATAAAAAATTAAATAAAAATAATAATAAAAAAATAAATATATGCTAATCAGCTCAGCCCTTTTGGCGGACCACAATGAGAACTGTGTCTCACTTAAAATAAATAATAAATTAAATAATAAATAAAAGAATTTAAAAAGAATTAAAAAATAATAAAAAATAATAATAAAAAAATAATAAAAAATTAAATAAAAATAATAATAAAAAAAATAAATATATGCTAATCAGCTCAGCCCTTTTGGCGGACCACAATGAGAACTGTGTCTCACTTTAAATAAATAATAAATTAAATAATAAATAAAAGAATTTAAAAAGAATTAAAAAATAATAAAAAATAATAATAAAAAAATAATAAAAAATTAAATAAAAATAATAATAAAAAAAATAAATATATGCTAATCAGCTCAGCCCTTTTGGCGGACCACAATGAGAACTGTGTCTCACTTAAAATAAATAATACATTAAATAATAAATAAAAGAATTTAAAAAGAATTAAAAAATAATAAAAAATAATAATAAAAAAATAATAAAAAATTAAATAAAAATAATAATAAAAAAATAAATATATGCTAATCAGCTCAGCCCTTTTGGCGGACCACAATGAGAACTGTGTCTCACTTAAAATAAATAATAAATTAAATAATAAATAAAAGAATTTAAAAAGAATTAAAAAATAATAAAAAATAATAATAAAAAAATAATAAAAAATTAAATAAAAATAATAATAAAAAAAATAAATATATGCTAATCAGCCCAGCCCTTTTAGCGGACCAGAAGGAGAACTGTGTCTCACTTAAAATAAATAATAAATTTTATAATAAAATTATTTAAAAATAATTAAAAAATTATAAAAAAAATAATAAAAAAAAAAATTAAAAATTATAAAATATTACAAAAAATAATAATTAAAAAAAAAATCTAATAATAATTATATTACTGCTAATAATAATGATATTAATGCTAATAATTATGCTATTAATGCTAATAATAATGCTAATAATGCTAATAATTATGCTATTAATGCTAATAATTATGCTATTAATGCTAATAATAATAAGATTAATGCT
Source organism: Allobates femoralis (assembly GCA_033576535.1). Classification (NCBI taxonomy): domain Eukaryota; kingdom Metazoa; phylum Chordata; class Amphibia; order Anura; family Aromobatidae; genus Allobates; species Allobates femoralis. The sequence goes on from JARQOC010000003.1 coordinate 404,830,468, forward strand.
AATAATAAGCGGCCATTGCGAGCACTCAGCCCCAATAAGTATTGAACGCGCCCCAAAAAGTATTGGACCCCCCCCAAAAGTATTGGACCCCCCACCCAAAAGTATTAGACCCCCCAAAAAAAGTATTGCACCCCCAAAAAAAGTATCTGACCCCCCCAAAAAAAGTATGTGACCCCCCAAAAAAAGTATGTGACCCCCCAAAAAAAGTATGTGACCCCCCCAAAAAAAGTATGTGACCACCCAAAAAAAGTATGTGACCCCCCCAAAAAAAAGTATGTGACCCCCCAAAAAAAGTATGTGACCCCCCCAAAAAAGTATGTGACCCCCCCAAAAAAAGTATGTGACCCCCCAAAAAAAGTATGTGACCCCCCCAAAAAAGTAGGTGACCCCCCAAAAAACTATGTGACCTCCAAAAAAAAGTATTGGACCCCCCAAAAAAAGTATTGGACCCCCCAAAAAAAGTATGTGACCCCCCAAAAAAGTATGTGACCCCCCCAAAAAAGTATGTGACAAAACAAAAAAGTATGTGACCCCCCCAAAAAAGTATGTGACCCCCCCAAAAAAGTATGTGACCCCCCAAAAAAAGTATGTGACCCCCAAAAAAGTATGTGACCCCCCCAAAAAAAGTATGTGACCCCCCAAAAAAAGTATGTGACCCCCCAAAAAAAGTATGTGACCCCCCCCAAAAAAGTATGTGACCCCCCCAAAAAAAGTATGTGACCCCCCAAAAAAAGTATGTGACCCCCCCAAAAAAGTATGTGACCCCCCAAAAAACTATGTGACCTCCAAAAAAAAGTATTGGACCCCCCAAAAAAAGTATTGGACCCCCCAAAAAAAGTATGTGACCCCCCAAAAAAGTATGTGACCCCCCCAAAAAAGTATGTGACCCCCAAAAAAGTATGTGACCCCCCAAAAAAAGTATGTGACCCCCCAAAAAAAGTATGTGACCCCCAAAAAAGTATGTGACCCCCCCAAAAAAGTATGTGACCCCCCAAAAAAAGTATGTGACCCCCCAAAAAAAGTATGTGACCCCCAAAAAAAGTATGTGACCCCCCCAAAAAAAGTATCTGACCCCCCAAAAAAAGTATGTGACCCCCCAAAAAAAGTATGTGACCCCCCAAAAAAAGTATGTGACCCCCCCAAAAAAAGTATGTGACCCCCCCAAAAAAGTATGTGACCCCCCCAAAAAAGTATGTGACCCCCCCAAAAAAGTATGGGACCCCCCAAAAAAAGTATGGGACTCCCCAAAAACTATTCACACCCCCCCGAAAAGTCCTCACACCAGCTATAACTACTATAATCAAATTAATGCACATTCTAGAATCCCGATGCATTTGCATCGGGCTCACAGCTAGTACTATATAATTACATCAGATATTTCTTAAGAGCAACCCCCATACATAAATATGTATCATATCCTCACATATATTTATCTTGGATATGTCTTCACAGTGTATACAATATATATGGCAGTATATCTAGATACTTTATTACCAAAGTGCATTCAGTATCATGCATCACAGTCATGAAGTAAACAAGGTGCAAGTTACCATGTAGGTCTATAGGTAATGGTACTGACTCGCCGTTGCCGAGTTCTCACGTCTCAGGCGATGCTTCACTTGTCACGGTTCCGCGCCTGAGGCTGTGGGGCCCGGTGGTCAAATCAATGGGGTTAGGGATTGGGATAAAGTCTTGATTGTCTCGTGACGCCACCTGTGGGAGTCCGGTGATGGCACCGGCGCTGCTTGGGCCTCCGGGGGATGTGCGGCAGCTAGATGGGATGCTCCCCACAGGATGAGCAATGATCCCCGGGGCCAGGAGCTGCACTGAGTGGAATACGGCAGCTCAGTTATTTTTAGAGGTGATCCGGGAAGAATGTACACAACAAACAAAGTCTTTTCAGTACCTTTTACTGGTGTTATCAGGTACACTCGAACGGGCAATGAAGTAGACACTTTTGGAGGTTCCACAGCAAGCAGTGGTGTAGGCTTCCTGGTATACGTAGCTTCTAGGGGGTCTGGTGGATATGGAATCCTACTGAACCGGGGTTGCACTTTCTGGTGTGACTTGTTACTCCTGAGTTTGCTGCACTGAGAGCACTATAAAGGATTATTGCTCGAATTCTAAGCTCCGGGCTCTCATCTGGCGGTGCTTCAGGTGTCCAGGGAGCTAGACTCCCTTGTTGAGGTGATGTTTTCTCTGCAGCCTGCGCTATGGCTCCTGCAGCTCGGACCCAGTGACCGGATTGTTAGGGCGAGTCAAAGTAACTCCTCTGTCCCTCTTCTGTATTTGCCTCCTGCTCCTATGACCCCTGTTCCGAGGGTCTACCACTTCCCGGGTGTGCTGGTATGGGCCTAGTGTGGCACCAGTACCAGGTCAGCTCTCCTAGCTGTTTACAGTTCTAAAGTGACTGCACACTCCCTAGTTTCTCCCTCCAGGACCCGTATTTATAGGGGGAACTGGCTTAAGGTAACCAGTGGAGCTCCACCTACAGGCCTGAGGTGAAAAGGGTGTTGTAAGTAGTGTTAGTAAGTGGGGCTGCTTGCTGTGTACTTTTCCATTGTGTCCTAAGAGTTCCTGTGGTGCCCCAACCAGGGTGCCACAGTACCGCCGACTCCTAAGGCCGTTTCGGCTTCCTTTGTCAGGGGGCACCTAGCTGAGTCTTGCGAGAGTTTAAAAAGAGGCTGGCCAGCCAGTGTGAATGAGGTGCAGGTGTGCATCCACGTGTATGAAGCCATCTGAGAGCAGAGAAGCAGGGGGTGGAGCCACCGCTGCATCACCCTGCCCCGATCATGTGAACAAGCACATGATCGGGAACAGCCAATGAGCGGTGGGACCGCCCCCGACATCACCGCTGTCATGGTGATGGCTAAATAACATCAATATGGAGGAGAAATGTCATAATAGAGCATATGAAGCCGCTCTATCTATCAAAACTGGTCCAAAACATGGCGGTCCACATATGAATGCATTAAATTATAGCAAGGTAACCTTATAATACATGTTTCATGCAGAAATTACATCACAATAAAAGGGATGTTACTGAGTAGTAGACATCCACATTATAAGCATTTATAAAGATATAGTTCATCTCAAAGTGTGGATCAAAGCAATGTTCCGGTCTTGGAAGAATATTTTCATATGGTTTCCTCCTTCATGTAGCTAATAGAATAAACAGCACACACCTAGTGTAGCCACCTAAATTAAAAGAATTAGAACAAGCCTGATTAAAAGTGCAAGCAGAACATACAGCCCAGTGTTATGGCAATAAATAGTTAATAATTTATATAAGTTTATAGATGTCATTCAGAAATCTTCCAGTGTACAGGCTAGAGGCCTGTTTGTAGAAAAAAGGCCTTGCTCTTTTTCTCTAGTTAGTTCTCTCTCCTTCTTTCCCCCCCTCCTTCGGGATTCCTCTGTCTGATTTTATATAATGTTTTGAGATAGATGTAGCAGTGTAGAAGCTCCTTATCAGAATGTTCCCGGACTGAATGTACTGACCAAGGCTAAGATGCTAACTAACACACACTATATGAATTGAATGGTTTTTCAGAATTAAATGTAGATTCAGCATAATATGATGCAATCACCTAGAGACACCCCTAAGGAATGCCCCTTTAATGAGAAGTAATAAAACTATTAACCCCTCCCTTAATAAAGGTCTTTGTCATTAAGCTCTACTTTGACATGGTTGTCAGCGTGGTTCTTATGGTGGCGTGAACACACATAGACAAAGCATCAATTTGGCGGCAAACAATTAAGAGGACAGCCCACCCAAAAGGTGTGGAGGGCGTCCATTACACCAGCATTTATGCAAATCATAAATAAGGAACAAAACTAATATTTTCATTTAATCCCGCGGGCTGCAGAGTCCCAAGTGTCCATATCCATCTAGTTTCCATTTTAGCTATCTTCCATGCCACAGAACCACCACGGATACCAAAATCTGTAGCATCCACCCCTCTAACTCTTAGTAGATCCCCACGAGACTGATGATACTCCCTAAAATGTCTCGGTAGAGTCTTGAAGGTAGATATATCCTCACAATCACTTGCTGCGTGTATGGCCAAAACATGTTCTCTAACTCTCAATTTCAGAGCTCGTGTGGTGAGACCAATATATATCTTAAAACAAGTGACGTGGCATGGTAGATTACAGCCGTGGTATTACAATTAATACTCTTCCTGATCTTATATGACCTAGATCCTGAGGAGTTCGTAAATGTGTCTGTTCTTACAATGTTAGGACATGCAACGCATTTTCCACTGGGGGAACATCCGACCCACCTGGGAAAAGTGTCAAGGAAGGTCTTTTTGCCACTGCCCATATAGTGGCTTGGCACAAGGTGGTCATGTAAGTTTCTTGATCTCCTAATCGCCAGCATAGGGCGACTAGGCAGAATTTTTAATAATGTGGGGTCAGTTAGTAGGATAGGCTAAGCCTTATCCAAACAACTATGCATGGCTTGGAATTGGCCGTTATATATCGTAACAAAACGAATGTAAGCATCTCATGCGCGCCTACGTCCACCATAGAGCAGCTCATTCTGTGAAACATGTTTGGCCCTATTTGAAGCATATTTCACTGAGCGACGACTATAGCGGCGCTCATAGAAATAGTTTTTAAGTTCTTCAACTCGTGAATTATAATCAGTCTCTGAAGAGCAAATCCTCCTAAGACGTAGCAATTGCCCTACAGGGATAAAACGAATCATGTATGGGGGATGGACGAGGTGGCATGGAGCAGAACATTGGATGATAATGGCTTTATATAGATGTCTGTCTGCACAGAGCCATCACCGTCCCTCCTCACGGAGACATCCAAGAATTCAACCCTATGTTTATTAGACTGATACGTAATTCTAATATTAAGGTTGTTAAGATTCAGCTGATCAATGAGTGAATGTAATTCAAATTCCGATCCCTGCCAGATCAAGAAGATGTTGTCGATGTACAGCACCCATAACGAGATGCGGTCCATCTGAAACATCTGATCTGACAGGAAACAAATTAGCATACGAGGGCGCGTGAGACGCCCCCATAGCTGTTCCCTGGAGCTGCAGGTAGAAGGACCCATTGAATACAAAAAGATTGTGGGTTAGGGTGAATTCTAGGAGCTCCATGAGGAGGGAGATGATGTCCCCAGGCAGAGTCAACATATCCAGAAAGTACCTTGTGGCTCTAAGGCCATCGTTATGCCTAATGCTAGTGTAGAGAGATTCTACATCGCATCTGGCCATAATGGATCTTTCATCAATCTGTAAGGAGTCGACCTTCATTAAAAATTCGCCAATATCTTTTATGAAGGAAGGAAGACTCTCCACCAGCGGCTGAAGTTTGTCATCGATCCATTTGTTCACATTTTCCATGAAGTTTCCTCTACCGGACACTATTGATTGTCCAGGTGGTGTAACTGGATCTTTGTGAACTTTGGGCAGGAAGTACAAAGTGGGAACTACGGGATCCTCCATGATGAGAGCAGATTTAAGTTGTGATGTTATAATACCATTGTCATTGGCTAATTTTGAGACCTTATGTAATTCATCTGAGAAGGCGAACAATGGGTTATACGTTAATTTTTTATAACACGCTTTGTCCAGAAGGTGTCTGTAAGCCTCCTTCTCATATTTGTATCACAAAAAAAGACAGTGTAAAAAACGTCCAAAAATATATCTCTGCTATATAAGTAAAAAGCAAGTGTAAAATTGTGTCAACAGCAGGGTTCTTAGTACGTTTTTTGCAAAAAAGGTATGTAAGCCGTTCTACCACTTCACGGTGACCCCTATCAGAACGGTCCCTAGACTAACGTATTTAAAACCTGATCTAGTGTGAACATACCTCATAGATGCAGGATGCAAAAAACGTACTAACTAAGAACACTGCTGTTGACAAAATTATGCACTTGCTTTTTACTTATGTAGCAGAGATATATTTTTGGACGTTTTTTACACTGTCTTTTTTTGTGATATAGATTCTTGGTGGTGTGAACATGGTTTGAAATTGGAGCCATGTATTAATAGCGCAGGCCCACACCCACCAGTGAAAATCCTCCCTTATGTCCAAGTTCATCTGTCGTATCCATCTCCTCCCTCAGTGATCAATCTGACATCTCTGTATCATCAATTGTAACAAGGTCTGGAATGACCCTTCAGCGTAAGCAGGACACCCTGTTTAAACCTAATCGTCGATTGGGGGATTGGGACAGAAGAAGGGAACCAAGGTAATCAACCTGAGCGAGCATAAATTGTCTCAATATGATCTTTCTCTGTTGGGGAGGGGACTCTCCATTTCGCCAGTCTCTAAATTTGACTGTTTTTTAGCTATTGAAGATCTGCATTTATTTGCCAGATCATTACTTTTTAAAAAACATTTCTACAATACTAATAACAGTCTTCTTTTTCCAACAGAAGAAGAAAAAATAACTTTGGAAGATTTAGAGGGACTCTCCACTGAGAATCTGACATCAGAAGGAGGTAAGATCCCTCCATGCATACGTTCTCGATCCAGGAAGTTTCCTCCTCTCTCCACCTGTCCTAGCATTGACATGTTCGTTCAGGTGGTGAGTAAAGCATTTAATCAGATACCCACACATAAATATAAAGATAATCTGAATGGGCAGGAGCGTGCAAGGTTGAGGGAACTGCGGGATCTTCCCGATATCCTTATCCAACCTGCAGATAAGGGCGGTAGCATTGTCATTTGGCCTAAAACCAAATATGAGGAGGCTTACAGACACCTTCAGGACAAAGCGTGTTATAAAAAAATTAACGTATAACCCTTTGTCCGCCTTCTCAGATGAATTACATAAAATCTTAAAATTAGCCAATGACAATGGTATTATAACATCACAACTTAAATCTGCTCTCATCATGGAGGATCCCGTAGTTCCCACTTTGTACTTCCTGCCCAAAGTTCACAAAGACCCAGTTACACCACCTGGGCAACCAATAGTGTCGGGTAGAGGAAACTTCCTGGAAAATGTCAACAAATGGATCGATAACAAACTTCAGCCGCTGGTGGAGAGTCTCCCTTCCTTCATAAAAGATACTGGCGAATTCTTAATGAAGGTCGACTCCTTACAGGTTGATGAAAGATCCGTTATGGCCATATGCGATGTAGAATGTCTTTACACTAGCATTAGGCATAACGATGGCCTTAGAGCCACAAGGTACTTTCTGGATATGTTGACTATGCCTGGGGACATCATCTCCCTCCTCATGGAGCTCCTAGAATTCACCCTAACCCACAATCTTTTTGTATTCAATGGGTCCTTCTACCTACAGCTCCAGGGCACAGCAATGGGATGTCTCACGCGCCCTCGTATGCTATTTGTTCCTGGGGCTGTGGGAGAGGGACCTATTCCTGTCAGATCAGATGTTTCAGATGGACCGCATCCCATTATGGGTGCGGTACATCGACGACATCTTCTTGATCTGGCAGGGATCGGAATTTGAATTACATTCACTCATTGATCAGTTGAATATTAACAACCTTAATATTAGAATTACGTATCAGTCTAATAAACATAGGGTTGCATTCTTGGATGTCTCCGTGAAGAGGGACGGTGATGGCTCTTTGCAGACAGACATCTATAGAAAGCCATCATCATCCAATGCTCTGCTCTATGCTAACTCATCCCATTCCCCATACATGATTCGTTCTATCCCTGTAGGGCAATTCCTATGTCTTAGGAGGATTTGCTCTTCAGAGACTGATTATAATTCACGAGCTGAAGACCTTAAAAACAATTTCTATTAGTGCGGCTATAGTCGTCGCTCAGTGAAATATGCTTCAAACAGGGCCAAACATGTTTCACAGAATGAGCTGCTCTATGGTGGACGTAGGTGCGCACGAGATGGTCACGTTCGTTTTGTTACTACATATAATGGCCAATTCCAAGCCATGCGTAGTTGTTTGGATAAGGCTTGGCCTATCCTACTAACTGATGCCACATTATTAAAAATTCTGCCTAGTCGCCTTATGCTGGTGATTAGGAGATCAAGAAACTTACATGACCACCTTGTGCCGAGCCACTATATGGGCAGTGGCAAAAAGACCTTCCTTGACACTTTTCCCAGGCGGGTCGGATGTTCCCCCTGTGGAAAATGCGTTGCATGTCCTAACATTGTAAGAAAAGACACATTTACGAACGCCTCAGGATCTAGGATATATAAGATCAGGAAGAGTATTAATTGTAATACCACGGCTCTAATCTACCATGCTATGTATCCTTGTTTTAAGATCTATATTGGTCTCACCACATGAGCTCTGAAATTGAGAGTTAAAGAACATGTTTTGGCCATAAACGCAGCAAGTGATTGTGAGGATATATCTACCCTCAAGACTCTACCGAGACATTTTAGGGAGTATCATCAGTCTCATGGGGATCTCCTAAGAGTTAGAGGGGTGGATGCGATAGATTTAGGTATACGTGGTGGTTCCATGGCACAGAAGTTAACTAGAATGGAAACCAGATAGATATAGACACTTGGGACTCTGCAGCCTGCTGGATTAAATGAAAATATTAGTTTAGTTCCCGCCGCTCATTGGCTGTTCCCGATCACGTGCTTGGTCACATGACCGGTGGCGGGGTGACGCAGCGGTGTCTCCGCCCCCTGCTTCTCTACTCTCAGACGGCTTCATACACTTGGGTGCACACCTGCACCTCAGTCACACTGGCTGGGCAAACTCTTTTTTAACCCCCTTCCAAGACTCAGCTAGGTGCCCCCTCACGAAGGAAGCCAAAACGGCCGTAGGAGTCGGCGGTACCATTACCTATAGACCTACGTGGTAACTTGCACTTTGTTTACTTCATGACTGCGATGCATGATACTGAATGCACCTTGGTAGTAATGGATTTAGATTTTGTTTTGACATGTGCAGATTAACTCCTTGAGTACTGATCTGTACTATAACAATGGTGCTACTGCCATATATATTGTATACACTGTCTAGACATATCCAAGATAAATATATGTGAGGATATGATGCATATTTATGTATGGGGTTTGTACATAAGAAATATCTGATGTAATTATATACTATAACCCTATTCAGTGTATAGTGCTTTGATATCCTGCTCTGTAACTTGCACTCTTGTATAACAGCTACCTCAGGTTCTGGTGCATGCCCACCAGCTGGATGCTGCTTTCTCTGTTATGTATTGTCCCTCTATCAATTGGATTTAAATAATAAAATATTGAAGTGTTTGCATAAGACATATGGTCGTTGTTATGCAAGAAAACTCCAACACTTGGCGTGATCTTCATAATAAATGCTGCGTGGGGTCATGTCTCCCTTTCAATTGTATGTTCATTTTTAATCTGCACAAATAAATGAACTATTATGAAGATCAAGCCAAGTGCTGGAGTTTTCTTGCATAACTTGATTGGATAATAGACACTCCACTCCTTTGCACTAAACCGGCTCTCAGGTAAATATCCAGTGACAGCACCACCCCTTCCCCCCTTCCCTGAGACTTGATATGGTCGTTGTGTATGTTGATATCCATTTGTGCCTGAGGCGCGACTAGTCTTGTCCATGTAATAGATGTGTCTCTTAAATTATATTGAGTATAAACATGCATCTTCAATGAAGATCATTAACTTAGATATAGAGCAGACATGATGATGAAAACTGCGGAAAGACAGTCACTAGTGATCTGTAGTACAGTGGGGGTAAGGTCAGGGGATGAAGTGTATAGTTGAGTGTCATCAGCATAAAGATGGTACTGAAATACAAATTTGCTGATAGTCTGTCCACTTGGAGCGATGTAAATAGAGAAGAGAAGAGGGCCAAGGACTGAACCCTGAGGGACTCCAATAGTGAGAGGAAGAGGGGAGGAAGTGGAGCCAGTAAATGATACACTGAAGGAGCAGTTAGACAGATAGGAAGAGAATCAGGAGAGAGCAGTGTCCTTTATCCTGATTGTAGCATAGTGAGGAGGAGATGGTGGTCAACAGTATCAAAAGCTGCAGAGAGTTCAAGAAGAATAAGAAGACAGTGGTCACCATTACTTTTTGCTGACAAAAGGTCATTGGTAATTTTGATGAGGGCAATTTCTGTAGAATCTAGGGGGCGGTAATCAGATTCTAATGGATCTAGAAGAGAATGAGTGGAGAGAGATAACAGGTGAGGCAGGAGTAGACCAGGCGCTCCAATAATTTAGAGATGAAGATGAGATTGGAGACTGGTCTTAGTTATTTGTACAGGATTGGTCAAGAGAAGATTTCTTTAATAATAGAGTAATGATATAGTTTTTGAAGGAGGAGGGGAAGATGCCAGAAGAGGGGAAGAGATTGAAGATTTTAATTAGGAGAGTAGTGATGACCGGAGAGAGATACTGGAGTTGGTGTGAGGGAATGGGGTCAGTGGTGCATGTAGTGGGACAAGAGGAAGAGAGTAGCCTCGAGTCTTCTTCTTCTGTGATGTGTCAAATGTGAAGAGTGATCTGGATGAGATGTGAGGAATGATGGGAGTAACGATGCATAGATATTGGGAGCTGATTTGCTGAAGGATATTTTCTATTTTCTCTGAGAAGTAGGAATCCAGATCATCACCACAGAGGTCAATGATAGAGGCCTGCATTTTAGGACTGAGGAAAGAGTGAAAGGTGTCAAAGAGTATATTTTTTTTAACCACTAATTTTTTTTTATTGTTTTCCCCAAGAAAAGTACAAACCGCCAAAAATGACGACATTTACAACATGTTTGTCTGCACATAACATTTCATTCCATTAGGTAGAACATAGCACTAGACTGACTCACAATATAATTTTCTTCCGAATGGTAAAACATGTAGTTCGGGACCAAGCCTTCTGAGCTCTCTCACCTAATCCCCTGATATATCAAAGAATTTTTTTGGGATTGTGAATAGTGAGGAGATCAGGGTGGTGAAGCAGGTCTGTTTGGAAACGTGAAGGACCGAGTTTTAGGTTCTTAACTTTATCCATTATAAATTTATGCTATCTGGTGTGCGAGTTTTCCTCCATAGGTGTTCAGCACACCTAGAGCATCACTGGAGAAATTGAGTTTGCAATGTAAGCCAGGGCTGTTGTAGTCTGTTTCAAGGTTCTGAGGGTGATGGGTGATACATGGTCCAGGGTTCTTCTGAGAGTGTCATTGTGGTGATTCACAGCCAGATCAGAACAGGAGAAGGAGGAGATAGGAGACAGTGATGAGTGTAGAGAATCTGTAAGTGTGTAAGGGCTAATTGGAGTGTGCTGGGGTGGCCGAGGATTTGTGAGCATGAAGGAGAGAATGTTGTGATTAGAGAGAGGAAGAAGTGAGTTATCTAAGGAGTAGGTTGAACAGAGCCACACATAGACCAGGTCAAGGGTATTACCATCTGTGTATGCCTCAGAGGTTGAAAGCTGTGAGAGGCTAAGAGAGGCAGTTAGAGATAGAAGCTGGGATTGAGATGGAGAGATGGGGGTGTAAGTTACTCTAAACCATGTTCCAAAATATTATGCAAATTGGTTTTAAGTGTCATAGGGTTTTTTATTTTTTTCAATGAAACCCATTGTGTTTTGTATTGTGTCTCAGGGTTCTTTGGATCACTGAAATCAATCTCAAATACCTGTGATAATTAGTTTGGCAGGTGAGCCCAATGAAAGCAAAATTGGATGTTCCACAATATTGAGCAGGCCACATGATTGTTTAAAAGCCGGTAAAAAGCCACTGGGTTTTAAACAATGATGTAGCCCCCTACTCGCTTCCCCGCAGCCTTCCATACCGATGCTCTGCTCCCCCCACCGCCTCCCCACCCGATCCTAAGTTAGGACCTGGCGGGGGGTGCAGCACAAGTGAGCGGGGAGCGCAGGAGCAGGGCAGGGAAGCTGGCGGTGAGAAGACTTCACCGCCGGCTTTCCCTGTCTGTGCTGCGCTCCCCGCTCACTGATGCTCCCTCCCCGCTGCCTGGTGCTTTGCTCTCCACCCAGTCCTAACTTAGGATCAGGTGGGGAGGGGGCATCAGTGAGCGGGGAGGGGGCATCAGTGAGCAGGGAGTGCAGCACGGACCGGGAAAGCCGGCGGTGAAATCTCACTACTGGCTTTCCCGCCTGTAGTTTCAAATGAACAGCTGATTCAGGTCAGCTGTTTATTTGAAGTAGCGCAGTGCTCTCAGGGTTCATGTTAGTTCATGATTGCCTGCATGAACTCACATGAACTTTCCCACGGGTGCACAGCTCTGCTATATCTCTGGTAGAGGTTCTCTACCAGAGATGTAGCAGAGCTAAAGAAGAACTCTGGATTGGATTATGTTGGACGGAAGAGGATTTATAATAAAGATGGAGTCACTAAATGTCTTTTTTGTTTTATTTCTAATAATAAAAATTTTTCTCTGTGTTGTGGTTTTTTTTAACAGAATTTACTAGAAATTCATGGCAGTCATGTCTAATATTGGCGTGACCGCCATGAATTTCGGGCTTAGGGTCAGCTGATAATACAAAGCTGGCCCTAACCCCTTTATTACCCAGTGAGCCACCGCACCAGGACACGCTTCATTGAACGTGCCATCTTCTGGGGCGGCTGCGGGCTGCCATTCGCAGCGGGGGTGCCCAGGAAGCTTGGGCCTCCCTGCGCTGCGGATTCCAGCCCCCAGCTGCCTAGCTGTACCTGGCTGGACATAGAAATCGTACGGAGCCCCATGCATTTTTTTTCTTATTATTTCATGAAATTCATGAAATAATAAAAAAAATGGGGCTCCCCTATATTGTTGTGTCCGGCCAGGTACAAATAGACACCTGGGGGTTGGTGGCAGCCCGTCACTGCCTGCTGTATCCGGCTGGATACAAAAATACGGCAAAGTCCACGTCAAATTTCTTTCTGAAAAATAAAAAAAACAATATGAATGAAAGGGACTGCATCTTTATTAACCCTTCGACCATGGTCGATGGGTTAATAAAGATGCAGTCCCTTTTTATAGGATTGTTTAATGGATTTTTCAGAAAAATGTTGACGTGGGCTTTGCCGTCTTTTTGTATGCCAGCTGCATACAACAGGCGGCAACGGTCTGCCCCCAACCCCCAGCTGACTATTTGTACCTGCCTGGACACAGAAATATCAGGATGCCCTTATTTTGTATTATTTCATGAATTTCATTAAATAATAAAAAAAAAATGTGTGGGGCTCCGTGCGATTTCTATGCCCAGCCAAGTACAGCTAGGCAGCTGGGGGCGATCCGCAGCGCGGGAGGCCCAGCCATCTGGCACCCCCAATGCATGGCAGCGAGCGCCCAGAAGATGCATGTTCATGGAGCGCCCTGTCTGGCGCTAATCAACTCTTCCAGGGCCCAGGAGCGGTGGCTCACTGTTAGTAAAGGGTTAGGCAGCTTTTTTATCAGCTGGCCCTAAGCCGAAATTCATCGGGTCACGCCAAATTGGGACATGACCGCCATGATTTCTAGTGAAATTTTTACAAAAAAACACAATACAGAGAATCTATAAAAGAATTTTAAAACACAAAAAACACACTTACAGACTCCATCTTTATTATAAATCCTCTTCCGTCCGACGTAGTCCAATCCAGGGTTCTTCCTTAGCTCTTCTACATCTCTGGTAGAGAACCTCTACCAGAGATGTAGCAGAGTTGTGCACCCATGGGAAAGTTCATGTTAGTTCATGCAGGCAAGCATGAACTCACATGAACCCTGACAGCAGCGCTACTTCAAATGAACAGCTGACCTGAATCAGCTGTTCATTTGAAACTACAGGCAGGAAAGCCTGTGTGTAGTGTGCTGCGCTCCCCGCTCACTGATGCCCCCTCACCACTCACTGATGCCCCCTCCCCACCTGATCCTAAATTAGGACTGGGTGGGGAGCGAAGCACTGGGCAGCGGGAGGGGGTATCAGTGAGCGGGGAGCGCAGCACAGACAGGGAAAGCCGGTGGTGAAGTGTTCTCACCACCAGCTTCCCCGCCCGGCTCCTGCGCTCCCCGCTCACTTGTGCTGCAGTCCCTGCCAACTTAGGATCTGGTGGGGAGGCGTCGGGGGGAGCGGAGGGATGGGATGGGAGGCTGCGGGGAAGCGAGTAGGGGGCTACATCATTGTTTAAAACTCGGCAGCTTTTTACCGCTGGCTTTTAAACAATCATGTGGCCATTGCAGCCTTTTCCTCTGCTGCCAGAACTCTTTATAGGGTCTGGTAGCAGAGGAATTACTCGCATTACTCGCTTCCCCATTGACTTACATTGTACTTGCGAGTATTGGGACCTACTCGTTACGAGTACAGCGAGTCCGAGTATTTCAGTTCGGGAAAAGGAGGGGCGTTACTGTGCAAAGGGCGCGAAGATAGGCCCCGCCCAACGCTCTGACGACTTTCGCCGAACGCAGCAGGAACCGGAAACTCCCGTGGTGCCTCACTCCTCACCTCAAGGCCGAGAACTTCCACTGAAATCGAAAGGGCTGGCCGCACTTAACTTAGGGGAGCGAGGATGAGCGACTCGGATTCCAGCGATGCGGTTATCCCGCAAGTAAACCAACCGGTTTCACCACTGGTACAGCCAAACGTACCTCCAGCAGGTCAGCCACCCTTCGGCAGTATGCTGCAACAACCCGCTTCGATTATGCCGATATGTCTGCCGTACGTCCTGAATGCGGCCTGGTTACCAAAGTACAGCGGAAAACCCGGTACCCTGGATACGTTCCAAAGGAAGATATGCCAGGCGCTGGATATGTACGCCATGACCAGTAAGCAGAGAGCATCAGTTATAATGGGACAGTTAACAGATGCAGCAGAACTGCAGAGCCGAAACTGGTCTATAGAGGCTCAGGAGTCTGTGGAGCAAATATTCGCTAAGTTAAACCGGGTTTTTGAACATCATATCGAAGCAGAACTAAGACTGTTGTTTTATCACTGTAAACAAGGGGCACTGGAGAGTGTCCTGGACTATTCACTGCGCTTGCAAGAAGCACTGAGACTGTTAAAACAAGTCGACCCTGATAGTGTTAGAGATGAAAACAAAGCATTAATTGAACAGTTTGTTGTGGGACGTAGTGTTAGCAGCGCGTTAATCAGCGTGATGTCCACAGCGAGCAACAGAGAATGTTCATTTATTGAGAATTAACAACATCCAGCTTACAACATGAGAATAGGATCAATCTGGTTTCTGGAGAGAGGGAGAGAAATCTGCTGTGACCTTCAGCTTCAGTTCCACACTAGAATGTGCATGCTGGGAGCAGGAGGAGGGACATCCTGTCTCTGACTGAGAACCTTTTTTTTTTAACTTTGTTGACATCTGAACAATATGCATGCAGACATAAAATCACATCATATTAAACAAACAATAGTTGTTGCAATACATACAGATCAATATGCATTAGGCCAACACCCCCACTCAACAACTACTTATTCTGTTAGTCCCATAGTGGTTCTCAATCCTTGGAACCTAGGTCATGGCAATGGCTTGGTCAAAATGTCAGCTAACATCTTATCAGTCTCACAATAAACAAACTGAATTATGCCACGATCTATCAAATCACGTAGATGATGATATCTGACGTCGATGTGCTTAGTTCTAGCGCTGATCTTCTCACTGCATGCAAGTTTAATGCATCCTTGGTTGTCCTCATATATCACCGTTGGCTGAGTTAACGGTTTACCAAGATCATCCATCAGTTGTCTTAGCCAAATGATCTCCTGACTTGCATAGGCTGCGGACACATACTCAACTTCTGTGGATGACAAAGCAACAGATACTAGTTTCCTACTAGACCAGGAAATTGAACTTTCTCCAAGTTTAAATACGTATCCGCTTATGGATTTACGATCATTCAAATCACCAGCCCAATCTGCGTCAGCATAGCCGGTGAGTTTTAGATTTCCTGCTGCAGATAATTTTAGGTTTACCCCTTATGTCTCTTTTAAATATCGGAGAACTCTTTTAACAGCATTCCAGTCCTTTTGGCGCGGTTTCTCCACATATCTGCACAATATTCCAACTGCTGTTGTAGTATCTGATCGAGTCATAGTCGATATGTATAGAAGTGCCCCCACTGCCTGTCGATATTTCTCATTGCTAGGCAACAGGTCATCTTCTTTCAGTTTCAGGTAGGATGATTCCATTGGCGTCGATACACGTTTGGCTTCTGTCATTCCAAACTGATTCAAAATTGAGTTACCCGTATATACTCGTGTATAAGCCGACCCGTGTATAAGCCGACCCCCCTATTTTTGCCCCCAAAAACTGGGAAAACTTATTGACTCGCGTATAAGCCGAGGGTGGACCCCAGCATAGGTATACAACCCCCAGCAGTGAGGTATACAGCCCCCAGCAGTGTGGTATACAGGCCCTCCCAGTGGTATACAGGCCCCAGTAGTATGGTATACAGCCACCAGGACAGGTATACAGCCCCCAGCAGTAAGGTATACAGGTCCCCCCAGTAGTATACAGGCCCCAGCAGTATGGTATACAGCAGGCCCCCAGTGGTATACAGCAGGCCCCCAGTGGTATACAGCAGGCTCCCAGTGGTATACAGCAGGCCCCCAGGGGTACTCAGCAGGCCCCAGTGGTATACAGCAGGTCCCCAGGGATATACAGCAGGCCCCCAGGGGTATACAGCAGGCCTCCAGGGGTATACAGCAGGCCACAAGGGGTATACAGCATGCCCCCAGGGGTATACAGCAGGCCCCAGTGGTATACAGCAGGCCCCCAGGGGTATACAGCAGGCCCCCAGTGGTATACAGCAGGCCCCCAGGGGTATACAGCAGGCCCCCAGGGGTATACAGCAGGCCCCCAGGGGTATACAGCAGGCCCCAGTGGCACTCGCCCCCCCATCATGTGAAGAGCCCCCCACACTGTGCAGAGCCCCCCCACTGCATTATCTTACCATCCAGGGTGTTCTTCACCGCGGGTCCTCCAGTTATCCTCGCGCGCTGTGTTCCCGGTCTCATGTGACCCGGCGGTCGCAGTGGGATGACGTCATCGCGCCGGGTCACGTGAGACCTGAACACAGCGCGTGAGGATGACTGGAGGACCCGCGGAGAAGAAGACCCTGGATGGTAAGATAATGCAGCGGGGGGGGGGGCTCTGCACAGTGTGGAGGGCTCTTCACATGATTGGGGGGTGAGTGCCACTGGGGGGCTGCCTGTATACACTGGGGGGCTGTATGCACGGCTCCCCCTGCCGCAGTGATGGGCGGGGGGAGCCGTGCATATCTAATGAGCGCACCACGTGACGGGCCGCTCAGTCATCAGCCTCCCCCCGCCTCCTCCAGCCTCCCCAGCACCCACCATAGGATTACCGTATTGACCCGTGTATAAGGGGGGGACTTTTCAGCCCAATTTTTGGGCTGAAAAACTCGGCTTATACACGAGTATATACGGTAATTTTTGCACTTTGATTTAGAAGAAAACTTCCATCTTCCTCTCTCTGGATATGGATTCCTAGATAATATGTTACATTTCCAAGGTCTTTTGTTTCAAAATGCTGGTTCAACATCTTAGTAATTTTCCCAATTTCGGTTTCTTCTTGATGAACTACAATTACATCGTCCACATATAACAGAATATACATCCACTTTCCATCTGTATATCTCGTATATAGGCATGGATCCGCTTGACCTCTTTTAAATCCTTCTTCCAACAAGACTTTGTTCATTTTCGTGTTCCATGCTCCTGCCGATTGCTTAAGACCATAAAGAGATTTTTGTAGTTTGCAAACAAGATTCTATTCACCTTCCTTTATATAACCTTCAGGTTGAGTCATGTATAAGTCCTCCTCAATGTCACCATTTAAAAATGCAGTTTTGATATCTAAATGTCTGACAAACATCTTTTATACAGCAGCTACGACCATCAAGGCTCTAAATGCTGTCTGCTTGGCGACTGGGGAAAAAGTAGCATCATAGTCCTCGCCATATTTTTGAGAATATCCTTTTGCGACCAACCTCGCTTTAAATCTGTGGGCTTTACCTTCACAGTCATATTTGGTTTTAAATACCCACTTACACTTGATTGCCTTTTTACCCTGTGGCAACTCAGTGAGTTTCCAAGTTTGAAGTTGATGAAGCGAGTTCATTTCTTCATTAGCGGCATTGATCCACTTTGTTCTTTCATGAGCAAGTCGTTTTTGCATTTCATCCCATGACTGTTGCTCTGACTCAGGTAGTGTCTTGACAATGTAGGATAGACATTTAGCTGGTATTCCATTGTTTGATCTTGATGATCGTTCAATTTCAGGTTCACTTAGGCTTTTTGTTGTTCTTTCAGTGGTTGAAGAATCTAGCCAGACTTCTACATTCTATCTTTCGTTGTCTTGTGATTGTGACTGAGATTGTTGCTGTTGCTTCATCTCGACTACTGGCATAATATCACAAAACTTGGGTGACACAAAATTTTCATCAATCACTACATCTTTGCTTATTGTGACCTTGTTTGTCTCTGGGTGTAGAATTCTATAACCTTTCTGGGTTTCACTGTAACCTACCAGAATACCTTTCTTAGCGTGAGATTCCCACTTAGTTCGTTTTTCTTTGGGAATGTGTGCAAATGCTTTGCTTCCGAAAATCCTTATGTGCTGTAGTTTTGGCTTTGCACTATTCCATTGCTCAAATGGAGTTTTCTCTGTCGCTTTACCTGGTAGTCTGTTCTGAAGATAGTAAGCCGTCATAATAGCTTCGCCCCAATATACTGTAGGCAGATTTGCATCAAATAACATACTCCTTCCGCTTTCACAGAGTGTTCGGTTCCTTCTTTCTGCTACACCATTTTGCTCAGGGTTGTATGGTACAGTAGTCTGAAATATGATTCCATTTCTCTTTAAAATGCTCTGAGTCTCATTACTTGTATATTCAGTCCCCTTATCTGCACGTAGAATTTTTGGCATTCTCCCAAACTTGTTATATACTTCAGCTAGATATATTTCAAGTTTCTCTGGAACTTCATTTTTGCTGTGAAGTAGATAGACAACTGTGTATCTTGAATTGTCATCAATGAATGTAAGAAAATATCTCTTCTTTCCAGGGTCTGAATACGCATTGGACCACAGATATCTGTGTGTATTAAATCTAGTGGTTGTTCTGTTCTTGTAGTACTTTTCTTAGGAAAGGCCTTTCTGGACATTTTCCCTTTGATACAGCTGGTACACCTCATTGTCTGGTTACATGGATCAATTGTAATATCATCAGCTAAGTGTTCTTGAAATAACTTTCTTATTGCTTCTGGGTCTCTATGTGCAAGCCGTCTGTGCCATACATGAATACAGTTCTTGTGCATTTCTTGCTTACCTGTGCATACACACTCTTTGCATTTCAACTGATACAGCTCATCTTTGATTTCTCCTTTTGCTAGTGTGTAACCCTCTTTTGAGATGATGCAGCTATCGTGCTTAAACGTAACTTCATTCCCTTGTTTTGTAAGCTTTTTCACGGATAATAGATTACTTTCAAGACTAGGCACATATAGCACATCCTTCACAGGAATCCTTCTGCTTTGCGTTGCAGAGATGTTACAATCAATATAATCATCTCCTATGCCTTCTGAGTTCATACACTGACCATTCGCCATTATCACTTTCTCTGACTTGCTTTGGTTAAGCTTAGTAAAGAAGTCTCGGTCATTGGTCATGTGACTGGTTGCACCGGAATCTATACACCACACATGCTTTGATTTAAATGTATTGACTAATGTGAATGCAGCCTCAGTCTTTACAGGATCATTATTTTCAAATACAGCACTCTTAACTCTTTGTTGACTGTTTTGCTTCTTCAGCTGATTCATTTTAGCTTTCCAGACTCTGCATTCAGCTTTTAAATGACCTGGCTTCTTGCATACAAAACATTTGCGTGTTTCTTTAGGGTGGTTTCTGCTGGTGGGCTCATCCTGTGTTTGTAAAGCAGTTTCCTTGTTGCATATTTTGCTGCTCACACTTTCTGCCTTTCTCTTATATTCATCTACAAGCTTTCCTCTGACGTACTCCAATGTAAGCTCATCATCTGGGCGTGCATCTAGTGCAGTTACAAGCGTGTCATAGCTTTCTGGGAGACCACTAAGTAGTAGTGCTGCTACATGGAAGTCCTTCATATTTTCCCCAATGCCCCGCAGGCGCTCTACGGTCTCTAGAGTGCTTCTAATGTAGTCCTGCATGTCCTGGTCACTGTGTAGCTTAGACTGATATAGCTTTCTCATTAAATAGAGTTTGTTACTTAAATTTATCTTCTCATGTACTTTCTGCAGCTGCTCCCACATTTCCTTTGCAGATTCACACTTACACACATGCACGATCTGATCATCCTCTATGCTGAGTGATATGGTGCTCTGTGCTTTCTGATCCATCTCTAGCCAGTCCTGTGGTACTTGGTCAGGCTTGGGCTCCTGAGTGTATTTCCACATACCTTCTCTTATCAGCAGCATCTTCACCTTGAATTTCCAGGATTGGTAGTTCTGGTTATTAAGGCTTGGCACTGTAAACTTTGCTGAGATGCTGGTACTGGCCATCTTTACTTCTTCTAGTTTGCTGTTGTCTTTCTATCTCTGTGCTCTGGAGGTCTGGGACTTCTGTGACTCCTGGGCCCATAACCTGTTAGCAGCGCGTTAATCAGCGTGATGTCCACAGCGAGCAACAGAGAATGTTCATTTATTGAGAATTAACAACATCCAGCTTACAACATGAGAATAGGATCAATCTGGTTTCTGGAGAGAGGAGAGAAATCTGCTGTGACCTTCAGCTTCAGTTCCACACTAGAATGTGCATGCTGGGAGCAGGAGGAGGGACATCCTGTCTCTGACTGAGGACCTTTTTTTTTTTTTTTTTAACTTTGTTGACATCATGCAGACATAAAATCACATCATGTTAAACAAACAATAGTTGTTGCAATACATACAGATCAATATGCATTAGGCCAACACTTAGACTACCTGATGATACCAAACAGGCAAGCTGGTGGTCCCTACAGAATCCTGGCGCAGAGTTTGACACCTTGAGAGAACAGTGCGGGGACAGCAGTTCCCTACAGTGCCCGATCTAACCTCACAGCCGCAGTATACCAACACCCCTTCCGTGCCGGCAGCAGCATCTCCAATCCCTACGGTTCAGTCTAGCGCCCAGACTATAACACCTGATCGGTTTGAACGACTGTGTGCCAATGTAGAGTAGCTGTTGAAAGACATAGCCAAGCTCCAAGGTGGAGAAGACCCAAGACAGAAGCAAGGTCATCGACAAGATCCAGCTCGCTGACAGCCCCGACGACGTCCTGTGGATGAAGAGAAAGACACAGCCGCCGCGGAGAAAACCTGCAGATCGCCACAGCCCTGACAGTCAGTCAAAAGAGCGACAAAGAAGGACGCACTTACCAGTCCAGTCCTTTAAACGAGCAACCCCTGGGCGAGAAGGGCCAACCCCAGGAGTAGACCGCCAGGCCCAACCAATTGGGAGTACAAGTACGTGGGAGACTGTCCGTACCTGTCAATCATCATTCATGGCATCGCTACCTCAGCCTTGATAGACACTGGATCCCAGGTGACGACCATCCCGAGTATCCTTTACAAGCGGTTCTGGCCAGATGTTAAGCTGGAACCCCCACACCCTGATCTGAACATTGAAGACACTAATGGTATGATATTTCCAGTAGAGGGACAGTGGGAAGCTACAGTAAAGGTGGGGAGGGTGCAGTTGAAAAACCAGGGTATCATAGTGGTTCAGGATAGACCATGCGAGAGGGATCCACATGTAATACTGGCTACCTTGCTGGTGTCGCTGCTGGGACTTGCGGTTACACGGTTCGGGTAAGGCATTACATGTGCTATGATGCAGGTTTGAATGCCCGGGGAGTGTCTGTCAAACCTGGATCCACCTGTGGGAGTTACACAGCAGACTTAAGCAGACTCCCTCCTGGTCACAAGTGTGTGGGTTGAGGTCATGGTACCACAGGAAAATGAGGAGGATGCGGAAAGGATATCAAGATCTCAAAGGTCTGGACTCTCATCACACAGCTGGGTGGCATGGCAGGTTGGAGTAGAGTGATAAAGAGAAGCTCAAAGTATCAGACAAACTGGTGGTAAAAGTGCAGGAGTTGAGGAAAAATTAGAGGAGGATGAGGATAAAGAGGTGATGGGCATAGAACAGTCACGAGATAGGAAGAAATGATTCCTTTTTCTGTTGTCTGAGGTTGTCGGGTGAGGATAGAGGAAGGAACCTCGATTTTTAAGAGGATTTTGGCCTCACGGATACATCAGACACATGAGTGCTTTCATGTTGCACTATCTGCAACATAATGCTTGTAACATTATGTTTTGAATTAGTGATGACTACTGGATTGCCATACTGTTGGATCCGCGGTACAAGAGTTAATTTAGCCAGATGCTTCCCACCCTGGGCAGACAATATTATGACTGGTTTTCCCCAACCCATCAGTGAGGGACACAGTATGCATCGCAGATTTACACTTACAACATTAAGTGTACAACACTTGCACAATCATTGTCAGCGTAGAAACATTAGCAGCAGCAATGTAGCTGTCAGAAGCTTATTCTTGGAGTCCTTTCACCAATTTTTTAAACCTGCCCGTCTCCCGGTAGAACTGAGTACAAGTCTGTCACATACTGAACAACTGGAGAGAATAGCGCAGGAGTATCTAGAGCTCAATATCCATGCCATTGGGGGGTTGGACTCTTGCATTTTGGGCTTCAAAAATGAAGTAGTGGCCTTAGTTCACCAGTCATGCCTTAGGTTGGCGTCACATTGCGGGTCAGATCCGATCCGAGGCTGTCAGGGTGAACCTGACAGCTCCGGATCGGATCAGCACACAGAAGCCAAAGGGCTAATATGCCCTCCGGTCTGGTGTGCACCCACACACAGCTGCCGCCACTGATGAATCAGGACTGCGGCTGGCAGGGAGCTAGCCGCGGTCCTGAAACAACTGCGGCGTGCAGCCAGCAGGTGTACGGTTTCCGGATCCTCTCGGACCGGTGCAATCCGGTCCCATAGGCTCCCATGTTAGGGAGCGCCAGATTGCCCCGGACCCGGGAGGATCCGGGGCAATCCGAGAATTGCCAATTAGAGGAGATATTATCCTCTCGGACACAAAAACGCTGCAAGCAGCGTTTTTGTGTCCGTGAGAGAATACTGAATTCTCCCGGATTGTCCCGGACAGATAAAAATCGGATGGCAGAGAGCTGCCATCCGGCTTCTATCCGGCCCCATAGGCTACTATGGGGCCAAAAACCGGTCCAGGGCTGCCGGGTTAACACGGACAGCCTCGGATCGGATCCAACCGCAGTGTGAAGCCAGCCTTAGAGGTTTTGTCATGTCCGGCAGCCAGCATTCCCTCAGAACATATCTTAAGCACTGCTGATGGTGTCCTGATGGATAAGCGCATCTGGCTGTCTCCTGAAAGTGTAGACAGACTAGCTTTCATCAAGATGAACAAGACATAGATCTTCAAGAACTATTCCACCCCAGTGGCAGAGTGCTTAGAGTATATGATGTACTTTCCAGTGTGCTGCACTGATCTCGCCATTCTGCTTTTTTTTTCCCGGGTCAATTAATGTCACTTTGATGGTATCTGGCCCTAATTTTTTTTAAATGTGGAGACTCTTCTTGGGGTCATCTTGTCTGTTTCCTGAATTTAGCAGGGCTCTGCGAGTACGATAAAAACATGTGTATCTCACCCACTAATGAATATTTAAAGAGGACCTGTCACCAAACCAGGCATGGTGATCTAATTACAGCAGCAGCATTTAAACAGAGTTTTTTTTTTCTTTCAGAACTTCCAGTTTGACCCCTAGACATTTCTAGGAGAGAAAAAAAAACCCTCTGTTTAATGCTGCTGAAGAGGGAGAGAATGATTGGCAGCGGTGGGCAGATTAAACATGCAGGGGGTGTGAATCTGCCCTTGGCTGCAGCCCCTAGGCACCTCCTATTAGGCTGGAGCATGTAAGTTTTCTAAGTGTATTATCTCGGGGTGCAGGGCTGCTCAAGTGCAGGGGGACCCCTTGTCTGCATGCTGCAGACATGCTGCATCCAGTGCTGTAATTAGATCACCATGCCTGGTTTGGTGACAGGTCCTCTTTAACCTTCCCAATGAGGTGAAAAAAGAAGAGTAGAGGGCGATAATCACTACATGTTATCTAGACTATATTCTTCTGTTAATACATACCAGAATTGTGTTTGCCTTTTCTGCTGCTGCATAACACTGTTGACTCATGGTCATTCTATCATGTATTAGTATAACCAAGTCTTTTTAACATGTGCTATTGCTTAGCTGTATTCCTCCCATTCTGTATGTTTTTTTCATAATTCTTGCCCAAATTTAGGTCATTGCATTTTTCAATTAAAAACCATTCTGTTAGTTGCTGCCCACTGTTCCAGTTTATTTAGATCTTTTTGAATTTTCTCTCTCTCTTCTCTACTATTAACTATCCGGTCATCAGTAAATATAATCAGCTTACCCTCAAATCCTTCATCTAAATCTTTGATAAAAATGTTGAACAACACAGGGTCCAGGACAAAGCCCTGTGGTACCCAACTTGAGACTTTATTCCAACTGGATGTGCAGCAATTTATGACCACTCTACACCATTATACTTGTTACTTAAGTAAAGCCTTTCCAGGCATTGGACCTGCTCGATTCGAGTACTGAGCACTCAAGCATATTTTTTGCTCACTCATCACTAATATAATATATAAAACATTGTAAAAAAAATGGTTGATCATTTGCTATAAGGGATGAAATAATCTTTAATAATATTTACTACAAGCCACATCATACTTAATACTTGTAATAGAGTAAACCAAACCTTTATTTGAAGTAACAGCATTATAAAACTGTAATCACCCTCAGTTGCTCCTATGAACTCCCTCCCCCCTTGGATGAAGCTGACACAGCATCTTGCAGATTGAGCAGGTTTGATCCTAATAGGATCGGGGGTTAAATCTGTCATTAAACTGCTACCAGCCGCAGAGCTGCCTCTTAACCAATTAACCACCAATTAGTGGAATGGAGCCGTTCTGTATTAATATTTTAACTTGATGAATCCGATCAGAGATCTACGGATCCCCCCTAAAGACTTGTTAATTCTTCCTCAGCAATACGTACTTGTGAAGTATGACATGGCGTGTAAGTATTGAGGAGAAGGGTTTAGTGTGTAATATTTTACCAGTGACTTAACAGCTTTATTGAGCAAAGCTGTCACTTTAAGAGATAATCAGAAAAGCCTAAATATATTAACAAACTATTAAATGAACTGGTGACCAAATTAACTCTTTTCTATACAATTTTTTGTAGGTTTTTATAAAGAACAATAAAAAGAAAAAGCATATGACCGGTAATGAACAAGTGATTTTTTTACAATAAGACATCTTAAGGTTTAAGAATGCATATTAAAATATTAAAGATGGGACATCTCAGTAAAATATAATTACTGCTTTATTATTGACCATAAGCGAACCTGAAGACAAACAGAATTAAAGAACTGACTAAACCAAACCAAACTAAACCTTGTTCTCTAGTTTGATATCTAAAGTCAGAACATGCAAGTGTGGCACCCTGGCCTTACAGGTAGCCACAGAACCACCTAAGGCATGGAGGGATTTCCACAACAGGTACCCTTACACACACAACACATTCCATCCCAGACCTGTAGGGGAAGCTCCACTTTCTGCCCTTAAGCAAGATCCCCTATAAATACTGGTACTGGGGGCGGAGTTAGGCAGTGCAGTTCCAGAGAGGACTGTGAAGAGTTTGTTAGTCCGTGCAGTACGGAGTAGTACAGTAAAGACCATCTGGTGAACGGTGCTGCATTAGGCCCGTACCAGAGACCAGCCTAGCCAGTGTGAGAGTCCGAGAGTGAGGGTCGTAGGCAAGGCAAAAGACAAGTTAAAGAGCAGATTGGGGGCAGAGGAGCCATACCACCGGAGTCCGAGTCTGCAGGAGAGCATCAAGCCCAGCAGAAAACACTTGTTCAGGTCTCCTGGACACCTGTAGCGCAACCAACCCGAGAGCCAGGAGCCGCAGGAGAAGTAATAGCGGTAGCCACCAAAAAGGTTCTCAACACTACAATATGGGTGAGAGAGAGATGCAGAGGAGGCCAGGCCTAGTTCTACACAGGTTAAGGGCTTCACCAAGGAGGCCATCTCCTTTTTTTTTTTTTTTTTTCAAAAATATGTTTATTAAGGAAGAAGATACATGGACAATCAATATAAGACAGCATCTTACTCATATACATAGAATGAGTGAGAGAGTCTCATGCAACCATCATATATAAACATATAACTTCCGTTATGGTTATGAACAATTTCGAGAAAGTATAATCTCTGTAGTTTGTAGTATAATTACATCAAATCACTATTTGAAACAATATAGTAGAATAAAAAGAAAACGGAAAGGTGAGAAGAAGCAAGAGATAGTGAATATAGGGGGGAGGGGGAGAAAGGGTGTAGGAGAGTGGGTAAAGGCTTGGGGGGGGGAGGGATGAGGGAATGGACTGCTGCATAGTTGATAGATAAGAATCCATTTGAGAGAAGACGAGGCGTGCGCAACAATCCTGTCAAGTCTCTCAAGACACACCCTCGAACCCTGAGACCAGTTCAATCATCTCCTAGCCAGGAGGAAACATCTGGGCCCTCCATAAAGAGGTGCCAAGCGTACCATGTTCCTAGGTGTTTATCCCATTTATCTGAGTCTTGAGCAATGAGAGACTCCATGCGTTCAATCCTATTCATTTCTCCCATCCACTCTCTGATTGTCGGGGTCTCCGCAGTTCTCCAGTGTCTAGGAATTATTGTTCTGGCTGCTATTAGACAGAATCTGAATAGGCCATTTTTGGTCACTGCTAGAGAGCCCGGAATCAGGGAAAGGAGCGCTACTTGAGGTGAAGGATCTCGAGACACTCCTGTCACAGAGCCGAATATTGCAAAGACCTTCCGCCAGCACTGTTGCAGGGGCTCACAGGACCACCAAATATGTAATGGTGTTCCCACCTCTTTCTCACATCTCCAGCATAGTTCCGACACATCAGGGTATATTTTATGGAGAAAGTCTGGACATCGGTACCACCTGGTTAGAATCTTGTAATTTTTCTCCTGTGACGCACAGGATACAGATAGCCTGTGAGTCAGGGTGAAAATCCTTTGAAGATCCAAAGCGGAAAAGGTGGTCTGTAAATCTCTCTGCCAGGCCTCTACATAGGGAGGTGAGTCTAACCGCCGTCATCTCAGTCAATATGTTATACATTAATGATACCGAATGGAGGGGACCCTCTGTAGAACTCAAAATAAGCTCCAAAGCAGTGGGAGGTTCCATTCTTAGAGTAGCAAGGTAAGATTTAAGTTGGGAGAACTCTATCCAAGACAGAGACTTTCTCTTCATTCCCCTCTGCATGGCCCCCACCGTAGAAAAGCCCGAGAGCAAAGATGTAGCCTGGCCCATGGTTGGCCTGTCTGACTCTTTCCAACAGAGAAAACCGTGTCTGCCGATTGCTGGTGGAAAATCCGCGTTATTAAAAAGAGGGCGTAAGCTGCTAGGATGATTGATTAATTTCAACCTGCCTCCACGGGAGTCCCAAAACCTGAGAAAGGATTGTGTGAGAGGAGAGAAATCTGATAATGAAGGCCTATGAGAAGGAGTGACCCAAGGGAGCACATAAAGAGGGAGGGGTGAAAGAAGATCCTCTATTGATACCCATTGTTTATGGACTCGGTTGTATTTCCAGTCCACCACTCTAGATAAGAGGACCGATCGATAATATCGATGAAAGTCAGGTAGGCCTGAACCCCCTCTTGATTTTGAGCTAGTGAGGACAGAGAATCGTAGGCGAGGTTTTCTCGTGCCCCTCACAAAGCTACGTATAGCTGAATGTAGTCGCCGAAAAAAATGATCCGGGACATAGATAGGGATGGTTTGGAATAGATAGAGAAAACGTGGAAGTACATCCATTTTAATCGCGTTGATGCGACCAAACCAGGAGAGTTGTGCTCTATCATAGTTTTTTAAGTCTTGTAATGTTCTATTTAATAGTGGGATATAATTTAGTGAAAACAGATCGTCAAAATCATGTGGAATATTTGTACCGAGATATTTCAAAGCCTTTTCTTCCCATCTGAAGTTAAAGGATGACCTGAGTCTATGCACCATGTCATCGGGGAGAGTTATATTAAGAGCCTCTGTCTTAGAGTAGTTTACCTTGAAGTTAGAGACTTCTGCAAATTTCTGGAACTCCTGGATTAGTACCGGGAAAGCTATTGTGGGATTGGAGATATATAGTAATAAGTCATCCGCGTAAAGGGAAAGTTTATAATGTTGGTCACCAATTCGCACCCCTCTGACATCATGAGATTTCCTCAGTGCATTTGCTAAATGTTCCATGGCTATCACGTAAAGCAAAGGCGAGAGGGGGCAGCCTTGCCGTGTTCCATTAGATATCTTAAAGGGTGCGGAAAGGGTGCCATTAACCCTCAAACGTGCCGTGGGACCGTTATACAATGCAGCTATTTTCCCCAAAATGTTAGCTCCTAAGCCCAACTGTTTTAGAGATGTAAATAAGAATGTCCATCCAAGGCGATCAAATGCTTTCTCCGCATCAATGGACAAGAGACATGCTGGGATCTTCTGCTTACGTATAAAAGAAGTTAATAATAAGGTTTTAATAGTGTTGTCTCTTGTCTCCCTTCTCTGTATAAAGCCTGTTTGGTCGCCATGGATGGAATTCAACAGTTGTGGTCCCAGTCTGCTGGCTATCGTTTTTGCTAGGATTTTCACGTCTACGTTGATCAGTGAGATAGGACGATAATTGGAACATAGTATAGGGTCTTTGCCAGGCTTGGGGATAACCGTTATTGTAGCAGCTAGTGTCTGAGGGGTCAGCGGACAGTCTTCAGAGACAGTATTAAATAGGGAAGTTAAGAATGGGGCTAAAGTCGGGGCGAATGTTTTATAAAAATTCGCTGGGAATCCATCAGGTCCTGGGCTTTTTCCGTTGGCGAGAGACTTAATAGTGTCAATGATTTCTTGGCTGGCAAAGGGAGATTCCAGAACAGAGGCCCCTCCGGCAGAGACGGGTGGGAGTGGAGTATCAGATATATATTTATCTACTCGTTTCTGGAATTCTGGTTTTGACATATCAGCTAGTGGGCCTCTTAAGTTGTAAAGGGAATCGTAATAATTTTTAAAAGTATCCGCAATTCCCGCAGGGTCGTGTATCAAACCACCTGATTTCGACTGAATAGAAGGTATATACGTGACTGGGGTGCGAGGATGCAAAAATCTAGCCAGAGCTTTGCTTGGTTTATCTGCAAACTCATACAAGCAATTACGCATTCGGTCTCGCTGTCTAGCCGATGCTGAGTCAAGAAGGGAGCCCAAAGTCGCTCTGGTCTTCAGGATTTCGGCTAGTATTTCAGGGTCTCTGGACCGTTTATGGCGATCTTCCAGATTTTGTAGGGTATTTATTAAATTCGAGATCTCTGTTGTCCGCTCCCTCTTTAATCTAGAGCCCATCTGAATCATTACTCCTCTAATTACGCCTTTGAGTGCTTCCCACTGAAACAGTAACACCGTGGGGTCTTGTTTGTGTATTTTTAAAAAGTCGGAGATCGCTGAGTGGATCTCTGATCGACAGTCTTGTCTCCGGAGAAGCTCTGGGTTAAGAGACCAGGACCATTCAGTAGGTGATAGACCTGGGAGGTATAGAGACAAGCCCATAGGAGAATGGTCTGACCATATCATGGGGTCTATCCAGGACACCGGGTCTGCGGATAATAATTTGTGGCTAATTAAGAAGAAATCTATTCTGCTATGTGTGTTATGTACATGAGAATAATAAGTATAGTCCTTGTCTCTTGGATGGGACAACCGCCAGACATCTACTAGTCTAGATTCCACTAATTTTGCTCTCAGGCCCTCCAGGTGGGAAGCTGGTACAGAGGTCTTACCTGATGAGGAGTTCATATTATGATCAAGGACAAGGTTGAAATCACCTCCGAGCACTGTTGAGCCCTCTGCAAAAGTAGAAAGTAATCGAAGGTAGGTCCTGCAAGTCCGTGCCTGATCCTGGTTAGGGAGATAAACATTGGCAATGGTGAAAGTCTCATTTGCAATACGTAACTTTATAAACAAAAATCTACCATGTGGGTCTGTTGTATGATCTAAAACCTCCGCCCCCAAGGACTTATGGATAGCTATACTCACTCCCTTGGATTTTGAATCTGGATTGGCACTATGGTACCAACGGTTATAGAATCTGTTTTTGAAAGCGGGAACATGGTCTGCCCGAAAGTGTGTCTCCTGTAAGAGCAGGATGTGCGCACGCCTCTTGTGCATGTGGTACAGTATCTGTGATCGCTTTTCCGGGCTATTAAAGCCTCTAACGTTCAAAGAATATATTTTTAGAGACGCCATCAGGACCGACTGATTAAGGTAGCAGTGCTAAGGGTAAAGGAATGCGAGGTACAGGAAAGAGGTGGAAAGGGACGGGGTAATAACACAGGGTAAGACGGGACAAACCAGAGGTTGAAGAGAATTGGGTAAGAAGAAAAAGAGAGAAGAAAGAAGAATAAGAGCAGTAGTATTGGAAATTATCCAAAAGACCTCGGGATCGCTAAGCCCGGGTGTCAAAGGACAGAACTTGATGAGAAAAAATTCTGAGTATAGTGTCTAAGACACTCCCTATTGTGGGGATTGACTGGAACAAGCCTCCGTTGCCTTAGAAACCCCACCCGTTGCTAACAGCCTTACACAGGATATTCATTATAACGGTTTGGTGACTATGTCAACATGTCAAAATGAGGATAATAAATTTTACTAATCCGCAATATACAAATATAGTAAAAAGAAAAAAAAAACAAAAACCAGGAAAAAATACGTTTAACGGTAACTCGCCAGACTGAGATAGGTCACTTCATGACCGATCAAGCGTGGCCTCAAACCTCCAGAAGCTCAAACAAATGTGCGGAATCAGTGTCAAGTATGGTCGTCAGATGTTGCATTTCGGCGCCCTGAACTGCGTCTCCTTTTCTTTTCTCCTTCGGGACGGGGGCGCCAGTCTATCTCTGGGTCCCCTGTAGAAAAAGGCAGGTAGTTGTGGCCAGTCCAGGATCTCCACTGTCGGGATATTCAACTCTCTGCAGAACTCTGGTATGTCAGCAAGTGTCCGCAGTACAGCCATTCCTCTTTCTCCTCTCACTTGCAACTGGAATGGGTATCCCCATGAATAGGTGATGTTCTTGTCTCGTAAGACCTCTAATAGAGGTCTCAGTGCCCTTCTTTTCGCTAAAGTAAGTCGTGATAGATCTGCAAGGAGCTGTATAGTCGTCCCATTGAAGTCGATGGACTCTGACTCTCTAGCCTTGCGCATTATGTCTTCTTTAATTGAAAGAAATGCATACGACATATAACGTCTCTAGGACGGGATGGGTCAGAATTTTTAGGACCAAGAGATCTGTGGGCTCTGTCCATTTCGATGTAGTCGTCTAAGGGTCTGTTCAGTAATGAATTGAAGATACGTTGTAGGGCTGACATTAGATCTCGAGGGGCCACCGACTCCGGAAGGCCTCGTATCCTGATATTGTTCCGTCTGTGATGGTTTTCAGAGTCCTCCATCATGTCAAAAATAAGTTGGAAGGTATTAGAGTATTGGTTTAACAGTTGCTGATGTTCCTGTAGTTGGGAAGTGATATTAGAGATGTCGTTTTCTATTACTTGGACTGAGCTCTTGAGTGTGGTAGTATCATCTGCAAGGGATTTGATCTCCGCCTTACAGGAGTTCTCTAGCCTCAGTATATATCCTTCCATATCTGTTTTTGTTGGGATTGATTGCAAGCGTGCGTATATTTCCTGCAGATCTGAGGTCTGGGCTCTCACCTCTTGCAAGGCAGGAGATAAGGGTAGCTCCCTAGTATTGGTGGGGGCAGATAGAGTGGGTGAGAGAAAGGCTATAGCTGTGTCTCCCAGATCTGCTTGAGTGTCCGCAGCCAGCAGTGAAACATCAGACATTATAGGGTCTTTAGTATGTGAAGGGGACTTGCTGGCCCCGCATGAATGTCCCTTGGGGGAGCCAGTAGACCACTGCTGGGCTCCAGCATTTGTCTGGGGCTGTGAGGGCTTCTTATTTTTATGTGCCAGCTCCTGAGCCGCCTGCCCTGGGCCCCCCCCGCCGAGTACCTTAGGCGTAATGTCCTTGTTTCCCGCGTTACCACTGCGGGTCTCCCGACCGGCCGCCGAGTCCATGGAGGGATGATGAGGGGAGGAGGGAGAGCTCAGCGCTGCGGCGTCTGCAGCGGCCGCCATTGTTGGGCGCGTGGAGCGCCGGCCTGCACCTCCAGGAGCTGAGAGAAACTTAGTGATAGTTTGTTTGGTGGGCATTATATCTAGGTCCCGGTGTAGCTGATGGGAAGCGGAGTCGCCAACCGTTCTCCGGTCCGGCTGCACGGCTGTTAATTGCTATTGTCATGCTCCTGGGTCGGGTGGAAGCGGGAGCTCAGCTCAGGCATGTCTTCTCGGCGCCATGTCCAGGCCACGCCCCCCCATCTCCTTTTTGAGCTACCACCAGGGCCACGGCTCTGGGCAGGCCAACCATGATATCCCGCTTACAGAACCCGCCCGGGTCCAGACTCCCCACGGCGTTGGGGTGGGTCACAAGGCAGAGTCATGACTAGAGGTGCGCAAACTTTTAGTAGTTCAAATTCGATTCAGTTTGCCGAACGGGCAATGTTTGCCGAACATCCGACCCTCATTCATACCAAAGGGAGGTAAAATCAGGGGCCTAGAAAACACCTTAAAAGGGGCCCAAAAGCTTCCAAAACAGCTCAAATTAGGGACATACACCAGGAAAAGTGCCATCTATTCCCCAGAGTTAAAAATGTAATCATTGAGCATTATGAATGCATGGGACAAGGCGTGGCCCAGTATTTCAACCTTCAGGTAGTAGACATGGTGCTCAGAGAATCCTGCTATATTCAGGAAATAGACAAGCAGACCCCAAGAAGAGTCTCCATATTTCAAAAAAATAGGACAAGATAATTCCAAAGTGGCATCAATTGTCCCACAATACAAATTGGAGATAGGCACAGCCTGCATGCATGACAAAGGGTCTGGCCTATCATTTAAAGGTTAAATGTTCATTAGTAACAGGGCAATAAGTGATATGTGTAGGCATCATACTCACATAGCCCTGCTAATGTGGCACCCCTGCGGGGGATTGCCACAGGATCCACCGGTGCAAGGAAGGACTTACACCTTGGTTAACACAGCACACACCCCCTTCCACCCCAGACCTGAAGGAGGAGCTCTACTGGCTGCATTAAGCAAGTTCCCCTTTAAGAACATCCAGGCCTGAGGGGAGGAGTTAGTTAGTCCCAGGAGTTAGTTTAGTTCCTGTGAGGAGAGGGAAGAGAGAGGAGACGGAGCTGCTGGTCACTGGGAGAGATTCAGGCCCAGGACCAGGGACCACTGACCGCTTTGCACACCCTAGGGAAAGGGTCAGAGGCAAGTGGAGAAGAAGGGAACTAAGGAAGGGAATCGGTTGTTCAGCCCTTTAGTACACCCGGACACTGGAGTCCAATGCTGCCAGCAAAAGCCCAGCAGACTCAGGAGGAGTTCAGCCCTGAGGAGAGCGAGTAAGAGACACTAAACTGACCAAGTACAGGACCAGGGGCCATAGGAGAAACAGGGACCCCACAGAAGGACCTCATTGTCAGTTTAGGACAAAGCCCAAAGAAGGAGAAGAAGCGGTGGGTTCAGGCTCAGGCAGGACTCATTCCACACCACAGAGCAAATACACAAACGAGGCTTCATAACTTTCTAATGTGGAAGTCCAAAGTTGCACCGGGAACCTGGTTACTACTCTGGACTGTACCTGTTACGTTATCATCAGTAAAAGGTACCAAAACAACAATCCCTGTGTGTCTGTGTGCCTGTCTATCCACCGCCATTCACCGCTGTATCAGCAAAGACTTAACTACTACTCCCCTCATCCATCCCCGCTGCCCTGAGGTAAAGCTCCACCTGTGGGGAGCTGTTCCACACTCTGCTGCACCCACCATCACCTCATCGACCGGCTTGCAGCGCCGCTACCATATTACCGGGAACTACAGGTGGCGTCACGTTCAATTGTAAATAGCCCCCTTATCCCCCACCGTTCCCCGTCATTGAGGGTCCAGGGCACGGGACCGGGGATCGACCAGCCGTGATCCCCCCATCAAAGTTGCCATTAGCCCCGGTACCCGAGTACCCCATGCCCTGTCGACCGCCTCAATCCTGGAGTCATGAACAGGATCCCGTGCTCGGTAAAACCGGGTACTGTGTGCCAAGAACTGAACTTTATTAACTGTTTCTGAACTATATAACCGGTCGCCATTACAGAAATTGAGCTGCGCCACAGCGCGGGTGGAAAAGAGCGGGAAGATAAGCCCCGCCCCCTTCACTTTGCCAGAGATTCACGAAGCGCAGCTCCCTGCTCCGGAAATACCCAAGGTGCTCCGCTCCCTCCGCAGAGCCGTCGACGACCGGAAAAATTTGCTTCATCTCACTGGTTGCAGCAATTAACTAGGGGGGCCCATAATGAGTGACTCGGATGATGTACAGGTCCCTGACAGAGGAGATGCCCGGGATGCAGCACCTTGAGCAGCGGCCCAAATAATGCCTCTAGCCTTGCCGTATATACCGGGTGCCAAATGGTTACCAACATATGAAGGCAGACCAGGTACGTTAGCAACCTTTAAACAAAAGATGTGTGCAATGCTGGACACAAGTACAATGACACAGAAGCAGCGGGCTACCATTGTGCTGGGACAATTAACAGGCGCAGTGGAGCTAGAGGTTGAGTCATGGAGTGATGCTGACAGGGACTCTGCTGCTAAAGTGTTTGATAAGCTAAAAACTGTCTTTGAAAAACGCACACAGTCTGAATTGAGGATGCTGTTGTACCAGTGTAAACAGAGACCACAAGGCACAGAGACTATGCCCTCAGTTTACAAGGGGCACTCCGGTCCTTAAAACATGTAGACCCAGCAAGTGTATTGGAAGAGGATAAAATGCTTGCTGAACAGTTTACAGAGGGATTGAGGTCAGACTACCACCGCCAGCAGGTACATGCACTGTGTTCCAAATTATTATGCAAATGTTGTTTTTCTCTGATTTTTCTAAATGGTTGGTGCAAATGACAGTCTGTGTAATAAAAGTCATCACTTGTTAGAGTATACATCAAATTTTATTGAAGAATTCTCCCTATGATAACAGTATAATTTTCAAAATTAAAAAAACTCTAAAAGCACTGTTCCAAATTATTACGCATAGTAGAGTTTGTAAATATTTGATATGTTTGAAAGAACTGAAAATGCTCATTTGTTGAATTTGCAGCATTAACAGGTCACATTCACTGAAATAAAAAGCTATTTAACTCCAAAACATCCTAACAGGCCAAGTTACATGTTAACATAGGAACCCTACTTTGATATCACCTTCACAATTCCAGCATCCATTGATATTGTGAGTTTCTGGAGAGTTTCTGCATGTATTTCTTTGGATGATGTCAGAATAGCCTTCCAGAGCTGCTGTTTTGATGTGAACTGCCTCCCACCCTCATAGATCTTTAGCTTGATTATACTCCTAAGGTTCTCTATAGGGTTGAGGTCAGGAGAAGATGGTGGCTACACCATGAGTTTATCTCCTTTTATGCCCATAGAAGCCAATGGCACAGAGGTATTCTTTGTAGCATGAGATGGTGCATTGACATGCATGAGGATGATTTTGCTCCTAAAGGCACGATTTTGCTTTTTGTACCATGGAAGAAAGTTCTCAGTTGGAAACTCTATATACATTACAGAGGTGATTTTAACACCTTCAGGAACCTTAAAGGGGCCTACCAGCTGTTTCCCAATGATTCCAGCCCAAAACATGACTCCTCCACCTCCTTGCTGACATTGCAACCTTGTTGGGACATGGTGGCATCCACCAACCATCCACTACTCTATTCATCTGGACCATGCAGGGTTGCTCGGCACCAGGCCCACCGTCCATTGGACAGTGTGAGCCCTTACACTCAGGCGGCAAGCTGGCAGGGGGAGCGGCTTAGTAGAAGGGGGCTGCACCATATCCCCCTGTCATGACGCGCGCAGCAAGGCGCAGGTAAGCCTCCACACAAGGATGCAGGGGCGGCGGTGCTAGCCACTGATAGAACCCCCCCCAACCACCACCCGGAACTCACCCGCAGTTGCAGGGGCGGCGGTGCTGTATCCCGACATCAACCCCCCACCGGACTTAAAATGCAGCTGCAGGGGTGGAAGTGCTGTATCCAGACAGCACACACCCTCCCCCATGGACCTCGCTCCAGCGACTGCAGGGGCGGCGTGGCTGGACTCCAACAGCACCTTTTCCCCCGGGCCTCACCTGGTGGCTTGGTGCACCCCTGCTCGGCACTCATCAGTAAACAAGACTGTTTGAAAATTAGTCTTCATGTATATCTGGACCCACTGCAACTATTTCTGCTTGTGAGCACTGTTTAGGGGTGGCTGAATAGTAGGTTTATGCACCACAGCAAGCCTTTGAAGGATCCTACACCTTGAGGTTCGAGGGACTCCAGAGGCACCGGCAGCTTCAACTACCGTATCTGTTTGTTGGTTTGTAAGGCCTTTTTAGCAGCTGCTCTCTTAATCTCATGAACTTGCCTGGCAGAAACCTTCCTCATTCTGCCTTTATCTGCATGATCACATCTGTGCTCAGAATCAGCCGCAAATCTCTTCACAAAATGATGATCACGCTTAAGTTTTCATGCAATATCAAATGTTTCATCCCTTGTCCAAAGCATTGCATTATTTGTTGCTTTTCGGCAGCAGAGACATCCTTTCTCTTTCCCATGTTACTTGAAAACTGTGGCCTGCGTAATATTGTGGAACACCCAGTTTTCTTTTTATTGGGCTCACCTGCCAAACTAATTATCACAGATATCTGAGATTGATTTCAATGATCCAAAGCACCCTGAGACACAATACCATCAATGGGTTTCATTGAAAATAAAAATAAATAAAACCCTATGACACTTAAAACCAATTTGCATAATAATTTGGAACACAGTGTATGTGGGTATTGGATCAACCCAACTGTTAACTTTAGTGACTTAAAAGATCGTGCTATAACTTTGTTAAGAGATCCAGCCCCTGCAGAACCTGCAATCCAATCCTAGCAGGCTGATACCTCTCCCATAGACTTTAAACATGTTTCTGCAGAACCTGCAAAAGCAGAAAGTCAAGCTGTATCTAATGACGACATGCAAAACCAGGTGCTGCAGCTAACCAAAAACATGGACTATGTATTAAAGCTCTTGCAAACTATGTCTGGAGCACCGCCACCAAGCAAAATCCACCTAGCTGAAAGCCCTGAGGATGTGTCGAGCCCATTATGGGACGGGGTACTCGGTACCAGACCGGTCTGCTACAGGGGATGTCATGGGTGGTCCTGGTCTGGACCGTGTCCCTGGCCTGACAGTGAAAAAGAATATTTACAGGGGATAATGTCAGTCGTGACGCCACCCACAGTGTGTGGCCAGTAGTGGGGCCACCGCTGCCGCAGAACCTCCGGGGATGATGTAATGGCAGCTAAGATGGAATAGTTCTCCGTGGGCGGAATTGGTTCCCCGGGGCAGTGATGATAAAGTCTATTGTGTAGGGTATGGTGCAGGTCTGTGCTGGATGCAATGCACTTACTGTCCTGAAGCTGCAGAAATCCTCCTTCAGCATTGGAGCTGACAAGCTGTGGCTCTCCAGGGGGAGATCTTCTGCAGACCTGTGTGGAGGGAATCATGTGCAGGCAGAAACATGCGAGGGAGTCGGAGTCAGGGTTCACCGTGTTTACTTCTCAACGTTCTCTCTCAGTTACAGCTCCAATTACAGTTGACAGTCACAAGTTACAGTCTTTACACGGGCATAACTCTCCCCTCCGGGTTCCTTTACTCCCTGCAGCCAGGTTGTTCCTTCTATGACCCCTCACTCTGTCTCTCTGTCCTTTCCAGGCTTTTGATTCTCTCTCTTGTTCACTTGGTGTGTGTGACTCCGGACAGTATGGCGGTGGCTCAGACCCCTGTGGGCCCTCCGGATTGCCACTGAGCTGCCTGTCCTTTGGGGTAGGGACCCTAACGTTAGCTGAGGTCCCCTGTCTGTTGTCTGGGGATGCCGGGTGAATCAACGGTCCCCTCTAGAGCCGACACTCTACTCTTAGCCTAGCCTCCAATAGTCCTCGGTGGTGAGGCTCTACCAGGCTCTCTCTAACCGTGTCTTCGGGTTCAAAGGAGGGCTACTCCGCCTGCAGTCTGCCGTCTCGGCCGTGGTTCTAGGACCCAGTATCACTGGTCCTCTCGTCCCTCACACTCCTGGGGTGCTGGCTCCGGATGTGCTTTCTCTCTGTGACTCACACTGGCTCTCCAGATTCTGCGCTCCTTCCACCCCACTCTTCCAGGACATGTGCTTGTTTCGGTACTGCTCAGCCTACCTCGGCCTACTGACTCCTTTCTCCTCCCCCTGCTCTATATCTACCCTCTGTCACCTGAATTGCTTGTTTGCCCACCCACTGTCTCTAAACCAACCACCCCTTGCCTGCCTAGAGTTCCCAGGCTCTGGGTTGGGTGCTGCTTTCTACTGCTACGTGGGTTGTGTGGGCTGTGAGGGTGTTGGTGTTCAACTGTCGTTCCTACCTTCCTGGCTGCAGTTCCCTTTGTGGCCTCCTGACCGCAGGGGCGCCACATATGTCCCATGGATGCGGAGGAAGACCAAGTCACCCGTGCAGGGGACCAATGCACCATTCCAACGTAGACCCATGTTGCCTGTGGAGGGGACCAACAAGTCGCCCGTTCAGGGGACCGATGCACCATTCCAATGCAGAGCCAGGTACTACACAGATTCTTCAGGACAACCCATCTGCCTGCGATGCAACAAACCAGGACACTTTGCAAGAGGATGTCCTTTAAACACGAGATTCCTGGGCCCGAGCGCCAGCACCCAGGAGTAGAGCAGCTGGGCCCAAAGGACTGGTGTAACTGATACGTGGGAGGCCGTCCTACCTCAACATTACGCTAGATGGAATCCCCATGTCGGCCCTACTGGACACCGGGTCACAGGTCACTTCGATCCCACATATCCTTTATAAACAATATTGGTCTGATGAAGATTTGAACCCCCAAACCCCAATTTTTATATTATTGCAGCTAATGGGCAACCAAAAAAACAGGTGGGGTACAGAGCAGCTACAATAAAGTTGGGGAGGGAGAAATTAAAAGGCCAAGGGTTATTTGTGGTTGAAGACAATCCTAATGAAAAATGCCCCTACATGGTAATTGGTACAAATGTTATTGAAAACTGCTTTGGAGAAGTGTTGTTTTTACTCCGACAGATTTCTCAGACTGCTGGTTATGGGCAGACAAGAGTCATCCAACAAGAGATTCGAGCCCTCATCCACAAGCAACAGGTAAATCTGTCTGGGGGAGAAATTGGCAGTGTGCGGGTAACAGACCCGGTTCCCATTGTACTACCACCAAAAAGCGAAATGATGATATGGTGTCGAGCAGCGATAGGTCGCTGAGGACAAGAATAACAGGCAGTTGTAGAGCAGGTATTTTCAAAGCACAGACCTACACTACTGACAGCCAAAGGGGTGGTGGATGTACGCAAGGGACGAGTACCAATCAGTGTATTAAATTGTGGGGAAGAGGAAGCAAAGCTACCCCGGCATGCTACTGTAGCAAAGCTGTATACTGTTTGTAACAACAACATTCAGGCAGTGGGACCTGTTTCCTCGTCTGAACCAGGCGGAGGATAACAACTCCAAAGGACAGCTGGAGGAGTGGTGTCAGCAGTTGAATGTAAATATAAAAAATAATAATCATTGCACCACACTGTTTTAAAAGAGCCTATTGTGATAACTGTTATTTTTAAGCTCACTCACCTTTTCTTGTGCCCAATCTGCACAACAAGACTGATAGCTCAATGGTGAGGGAGAAACTGCAGATCCTCTCCCGTCGGCTCCTGAACCAGGCTGACACCGTGATGAATAAACTTGCTTCTATCCGGACCCCATGATCGGTCATGTGCTTTCCACGTCAGCAAGGTCCTATCAACTAGAGCAGCTCACAACCACCACACTCCCCGTAGGGAGGCAAAAACCAGGTAAAATATCAAATAGTGGTGACCAAGTTGCGGCGCTAAGGACGGACACTTGCAGAACAAAGTTTTTTGAAAAATTGCTTCCCGATTTATTAGACAAAAAAATAATTAAGATTCCTCCTGCCACAACATGTTTCAACGCCCAATGCGTCTTCCTCAAGTGGATGAGGAACCTTTGTTTCCCCCCTCCTTTTATTCCCAAGAGCCTACATTTCATTGTTTGGGGGGGGGGTGTAAATATTAACCATTTCATACATCCAAAAAAAAAATTTTTTTTTTTTTTTTTTTTTCCCTCTTCTTTTTTTTTCCTTTTTTCATATATCTAAAAAAAGAGAGAATCTCATATAAAAACATATAAAACAATACATGAATCATTAAAAACACTTCAAAAACACTAATAAAACTAACCATTAGACAAATACATAACTATAAAAATATATTATGCATAAAAAACAATAAAAACTATACTCGAACAGAATCAATTAATTAATCGCCTACAGTTAAATTTAACCCCTCGGGGGAAAGAGTCCCCATTCTAAATATTCAATAAGACTCTCTTTTAAAGAGCTTTTCAAATCTATCTGTAATTCCTTCTTCAATCTGATCAATTATAACTAGAGGTAAGCTGGATTGGTCACTTCCGTGGACATGGGTGTAGTCCCTTGATACACTGTGCAATAAAAAACCTTTTTTTATATTGGAGCGGTGTTTATTGAGCCTCGCCTGCATGCATTGTACCGTTCTTCCCACATACTGATGCCCGCACGGGCACTCCAAAAGGTAAATAACAAACTTGGAACGACAGTTAAATCTATATTTTATATCAAAGACTTTTTTTGTAGTATTGGAAATAAATGTAGTGCTGCCATGTAAAATAGAAGCGCAGCACTTACAGTTCCCAGAACCACATTTAAAACAACCCTTATCCATAGAATCTTTTTTTATACTTTCCTGTTCTCTTATTTCTACCTGTTGGATCTCCCTTATTCTACTTGGGGCTATCAAACTTTGTAGATTCCTTCCCTTCTTAAAAATAATTCTAGGATTCAGAGGAATTATTTTGGAAAGTACAGGGTCACTCCGCAAGATGAACCAGTATTTCTTTATCAATCCATATATATTTCTATGGGATTTATTGTAGGTGGTCACTAAATTACAACCATAATTAGTGCCATTCTTAATACTAGTGCTCTTTCTTTCCTGTACTTTATCTTCAATTTTTTAATGCAATTCTTTTGTGTATATTGCTTGCATTTTTTAAAAGCATCAGATAGGAGTTTATTAGGGTATCCCTTTTCTCTAAATCTACGTTTCAATAGGCTAGCTTCTTTTATAAAGTCACTATCAGAAGTGCAGTTTTTTCTGATTCTCAAGTATTGCCCATATGGGATATTCCTGATCCATACAGGGAGGTGGCTGCTGTCAAATTTGAGATAACTATTAACGTCTACCTCTTTAAAATGGGTGGACATGCTCAAAATACCTCGTTCATCTATATGGATCATTAGATCAAGATATTGTATTTCATAATCAGACATATTAATAGCAAATTTTAACCCCCATTGATTGACATTCAGGCTTTCTACAAATGCTAGAGCTTCTTGCTTACTACCCGACCAGATTATAATTAAATCATCTATAAAGCGTTTATAAAACCTTATATATGATTTACCTAAGGGGGATCCCGTAATGTGCACAGATTCAAACGCCCCCATATAAATCCCCGCATAACTGGGGGTGAATCTCGTGCCCATCGCGCAAACTCTTACCTGCCTGTAAAAAATAAGAAAACACATTATTATTTAATATAAAATCAATACCCCACTTCAAAAATTCTCTTTGTAGTTCCTGTATCTCTTTATCCTCAAACAAAATTTGATCTATTATTTTCAATCCTTGATTATGTGGAATATTTGAGTGCAAAGCAATTACGTCTAAAGTTATTAAGAGACATCCTGGAAGGGGTGGAAGTTCTGTAATTAAACTGATAAGTTGTGATGCGTCTCTCAAATAGGACTCTAATTCTACATTGTATTTTTGAAGGAAAAGGTCAATATAATGGGATAGGTTACTCGTTAGGGAGCCAATTCCCGAAATAATGGGGCGTCCCGGTGGGTTTAGTCTATCTTTATGTATTTTAGGCAAAAAATAAAAATGAGCTAGCTTATACTTATTGATATTCAAGAATTTGTATTCCTTAGTATTAAGTATACCCTGTTTCCAAGCTGATTTTATAGTCATTTTATATTTGTTCAAAAGACTATCTGAAGGATCTATTAATAATTCTTCGTAATATCCTTTGTCAGCTAAGATTTATTTACTTTTATTCCTATACCAATTATACCCCATAATCACTATTCCTCCTCCTTTATCTGCTTTTTTTTACAATTATATTTTTATTTTCCTTCAAATTCTTCAATGCTATTCTCTCGCCTTTTGTTAAATTATCCTTTTATTTAATATCTTGTAAGCTTCTGATCTCTTTTAAAGCTAAATGATGGAACGTCTCCAAATAAGGACCCCGATGGTGCATGGGGTAAAATTTACTTTTCATTAGTGGATTTACATGAATATAATCATTTCCTTCTTTATTTATCTCTTCATCTTTAGTATTTTTTATATAGTCCTTTCCTTTTATTTTTTCAAGAGCAAAATGTCTTTGGACTGTGAGTTTACGAATATATTCATTAAAGTCCACATACAGTACGAAAGGGTCTAATTTGGTTTTTGGGCAAAAAGAAAGACCACGTTTCAGTAGATTACCGGTAATTTCATTCTCTGTTAATTCTACATCTGAGATATTGAAAATACCTATAGTATCCCTATTACTAATTTCATTAGCCATAATATCCATGTCCAAACCGTTCATTAACCTCCCTGCCGGTATTCCCGAGCATCACTCGGGGTTAAATTTCGCGTCCAGAAGCGGTAACCCCGAGTGATGCTCGGGGTGAATGGGAGAACTGTCCTCGGTGTCCCCTTACCCCATCCTGGTGGTCTAGAGGTGTCCCCTCTGTGATCCCTCTGTTCCTCCTCCGGTGGGCGCCGCCATCTTGCTTCCTGGGTCCGTCTCTCTGAGCCGCAGAGGCTCATGGGAGGTGGAGCCAGGCGCCAGATTCAATAAATAAAAGTGACACACACACTGTATATAAATAAAAATTAAAAAAAAGTGAAATCCTGTCAGAATTCCTGTCAGACTCAGATGTGACATTGTATCCACTGAGATCTGACATTTTTTCGTCCTCACTGCCCTGCCTGCCCATTTTGCTGTCATTTAAAAAGAAAAAATAGTGTTGCGCCACCTGTGGACCTCTCCTGTCTTTAAAGCGGTCGTATTATAAGCAAACTAACCTTTAAAGGTTGTGCCCGATCCGCACAACCAGATTGTGAGCGTAGTTTTGTGGCTCAGGCTGCCAGCCTTGGATCTGTAGTGCTCCTGTGTCCTCAATCACCTCTGCTCCTGGCCTCGTGCTGTTCACACTCTCTCTCCAGGGTTAGGTCAGGAAACACCAGGTTGATCCATTAACCCTATCCCTCCTGCAGCTCTGTCACCGCTTTCCACAATGGAATTAGATTAATAGAATTCAAATAGAATATGCGGTTCTAAGGTAGAGCGCTGGTATGAGAC
Organism: Allobates femoralis; assembly: GCA_033576535.1. NCBI lineage: Eukaryota > Metazoa > Chordata > Amphibia > Anura > Aromobatidae > Allobates > Allobates femoralis. The sequence continues at coordinate 404,874,168 of JARQOC010000003.1, forward strand.
GGGATACTTAGATCTTTATCTCCGTAACTTTATTCATAAAAAGCTCCAGACCACAATCCGCTTGAGGAAGACGTCTGTACGTCGAAACATGTTGTGGTCTGGAGCTTTTTATGAATAAAGTTACGGAGATAAAGATCTAAGTATCCCGTCTCATACCAGCGCTCTACCTTAGAACCGCATATTCTATTTGAATTCCATTTTGCTGTCATGGCATCAAAGCGTCGCATCTCCAAAACGGCTGTGGATGTGATGGAAGACAGCGGCAGCGACATAGCGCCCTTTGCGGACGTCAGTGACAGCGACTCGTGGCAGGAATCGTCTGACAGCGACAGCGAACATGGTGCACCTGACCTCAGTGATGTCCGCACTTGGTGCCCTATTGACTGCGCCATTGATGAGGTACCGCTGCCGAGATTCCCCTTTACCGGATCACCAGGTATGAAGGTGGACGTTGACCCCAGTGACCCCTTGGCGTACTTCAAATTAATTTTTGACGGACGACGTCATTGCCAAAATTGTCGCCGAGACACGTACGAGTGCTTGCTCAAGCACAAGATGGATGGCTATGGAACTGTTAGGGCCAACCGTCGTGACCTGCCATCCATGTTTTCAAAACAAAAACTGAAAACCGGAGACATGGTTGCCTGGCAGAAAGGCAAGATGATGGCGATGCGCTGGCGGGACAAAAAAGATGTGTGCCTGATGAGTACAGTACATAACACCTCCACTGCCATGGTCCACACAAGAGGTGGGAAAGACATCATGAAGCTACGACTGGTCATCGACTATAATAACACCATGGGAGGAGTCGACAGAGCTGACCAGGCGATGACATTCTATCCAGCGATGCGGAAGCAGCAAAAAAAATATTATAAAAAAATATTCCGCCATCTCCTGGAGCAATGCCTGTGGAACGCATACGTACTGCACAAAAAAAGCAGTGACAGGCCTCTTGTGCATTCAGACTTTGTGTGGAAGGTGGCGCAACTGATTTTTGAATCCAACCCAACGCCATCCGTGTCTGGGAACAGATCCGGCCGTCGTGCTAGTGACGTTCCTAACCCAGAACGCCTAACTGGTCGCCACTTTGTGGACTACATTCCACCAACGGCTAAAAAGGCAGCACCTACGAGGATGTGCGTGGTGTGCTGCTCAAAGCGCGACGGCAAGGCCAAGAAAATCCGCAAGGAAACCCGGTTCCATTGCCCAGACTGTGACGTGGGTCTGTGTGCGGTCCCATGCTTCAAGATTTATCACACACAGGATGTGTACTGATTTTTTGTTATTTGACAGTTGTCATTATGTATTTATTTTATTACATTTGATTATTTATTATTCAATAAGAGTATTGATTATTGAATAAAATTATTTAATTTAATTATAATTCATGATTTAATGTTTCAAACTTTATCACATCTGAGAGGTCTACTAGAGTCTTCTTTGATCATGTAATTACTAAGAATTGCAGGGCTACTGTACATAACACAAAATTTCCATACAAAAAAATGGTACCACTTTGAGCATAAAATTCCAGACAAAATCATACCGCCAGGGAGGTTAATCTATTTTTGTCTTTTTATTTTTATTCCCCCTATTTCTGGAGAGAGTAGGGTTAGATTGTGTTCCCTTTCCTCTACAACCTCTATATCTCTTTTTCTTTTTACTTTTTGGCCCAATGCTGGCCGAAAAAAATGAGTAATTTTCATATTTCCAGAATTATTGTGTTTATCTACTTTCTCTTGAACATCTCTATTCATAATATCTACATTATTTTTTTGTGTGGATTGTTCCTCAATTTTATCAAGATCCCAAATTAAATTATCATTGTTCTCGTTATAAGTGACATTGACATCCCCCAGTGATGAATTCAATATAATTCCAGTGTCTAGTGCTATTTCAGATGAATTGGGGAGTTTCTGGTACAGGGTATCATCTAACTCTTTAATTACTTGATTCTATGTGGTGAGTTGTTGTGAATAGGTTTTATCATGTATAGTGAATAGTTCAAAAGATTCATTAGTAAACGAATTATTACTTATTCCATTTTGCTCTATATTTCCAAATTTATTTTTATTTATATTTATATTTTATCAGCTTCTATTGTGTCAAATAATTCTATTAAAGGGGTCAGTATTTCTTCATTTACCCTTCCCTGATGTTCTTCATTCAAATTAGAGTCGCTATTTTCTTCAGACTCAGCTAAATCCTCATTTTTACTTTTATTCTTATTCTCACCATTTTTATTTTTATTTAGACTTGTATTTGGAGAATTTTTTGAGGAGTTTTTTGGGAAATTTTCCGAGGGTTTTTTACAGATGAATTTTGACCATTAGTTAAACCTTTTTTTGATTACTTTTATAGGAAATGTCATTCTCTCTGTTGTTAGCTTTATTTTCTTGCTCTTTACAGCATTTATTTGAGCCACTTCTTTTATCCTTTTTTATTTCTTCATTAGAATCAATGTTGTCCATATCTTTATTTACTACATTATCAATCATTCCCCTATTTTTTTAAGTTTTTTTGTGAGTCTCATATCGTTCTCTCTGCTATGAAAATTACTCATTTTTTTCGGCCAGCTTTGGGGCCGAAAAGTAAAAAGAAAAAGATGTAGAGGTTGTAGGGGAAAAGGAACACAATCTAACCCTATTCTCTCCAGAAATAGGGGGAATAAAAAACAAAAAGACAAAAATAGATTAATGAACGGTTTGGACATGGATATTATGGCTAATGAGATTAGTAATAGGGATACTATAGGTATTTTCAATATCTCAGATGTAGAATTAACAGAGAATGAAATTAATCTTCTGAAACGTGGTCTTTCTTTTTGCCCAAAAACGAAATTAGACCCTTTCGTACTGTATGTGGACTTTAATGAATATATTCGTAAACTTACAGTCCAAAGACATTTTGCTCTTGAAAAAATAAAAGGAAAGGACTATATAAAAAATACTAAAGATCTTATATATAAAAGCCGAAGGCCACTTCCGGAGAAACCCGAAGGCTACTTCCGTGATGGCCTCGGGCTGTGGGGGAGACGTCATCCAGTGCACTACAGGCACCGGCACAGGAACGTTCCGATCTCGGAAGTTCCGTGTGCCCTCCAGCCTCTCCCCTCCACCCTCTGCCCTCCAGCCAGTAGCTAGATACCGGGGGGGCAGGGGGGCCCATTGCCCGCCACCTGGGGGGTCCCGCACCCCCTGGAGGTAGCCGTGCTGCCAGCCGGCGCGCGCCTGGAGAGGAGGGAGGACGGGACTTCCTGTCCTGCAGCTCTGCCCGCCCCTCCTCTCCTCCAACAGCAGACGCGCGCCAGCTGCGGTGAGTTTGCACCCCCACACGCTCCTCTGCCCTCCAGCCTCCGCTCCAGCCTGTGCCCCCGCCTCCTCTCCAGCCTGTGCCCTCCGCCTCCGCTCCAGCCTGTGCCCTCCCGCTCAGCCTGTGCCCTCCGCCTCCGCTCCAGCCTGTGCCCTCCGCCTCCACTCCAGCCTGTGCCCTCCGCCTCCGCTCCAGCCTGTGCCCGCCGCCTCCGCTCCAGCCTGTGCCCTCTGCCCCCTCCAGCCTCTGCCCTGTGCCCTCCAGCCTGTGCCTGCTAGCTGCCCCCTCCAGCCTGTGCCCTGTGCCCCTCCCCAGCCTGTGCCCCTCCAGCCTGTGCCCTGTGCCCCTCCAGCCTGTGCCCCTCCAGCCTGTGCCCTGTGCCCCTCCAGCCTGTGCCCCCTCCAGCCTGTGACCTGTGCCCCCTCCAGCCTGTGCCCTGTGCCCCTCCAGCCTTGCCCTGTGCCCCCTCCAGCCTGTGCCCTGTGCCCCCTCCAGCCTGTCCCTGTGCCCCCTCCAGCCTATGCCCTGTGCCCCCTCCAGCCTGTGCCCTGTGACCCCTCCAGCCTCTCCTGTTCCCCCTCCAGCCTGTTCCCCTCCAGCCTGTGCCCCCTCCAGCCTGTGCCCCCTCCTGCCTGTGCCCCCTCCAGCCTGTGCCCTGTGCCCCCTCCAGCCTGTTCCTGTGCCCCCTCCAGCCTCTGCCCCCTCCAGCCTGTGTCCTGTGCCCCCTCCAGCCTGTGCCCTTCCAGCCTGTGCCTCCTCCAGCCTGTGCCCTCCTCCAGCCTGTGTCCTGTGCCCCCTCCAGCCTGTGCCCCCTCCAGCATGTGCCCTGTGCCCCCTCCAGCCTGTGCCCCCTCCAGCCTGTGCCCTGTGCCCCCTCCAGCCTGTGTCCTGTGCCCCTCCAGCCTCTGCCCCTCCAGCCTGTGCCCCTCCAGCCTGTGCCCTGTGCCCCCTCCAGCCTGTGCCCTCTCCAGCCTGTGCCCCCTCCAGCCTGTGCCCCCTCCAGCCTGTGCCCCCTCCAGCCTGTGCCCTGTGCCCCCTCCAGCCTGTCCCTGCCCCCTCCAGCCTGTGCCCTGTGCCCCCTCCAGCCAGCCTGTGCCCTCCAGCCTCTGCCCTGTGCCCTCCAGCCTGTGCCCTGTGCCCCCTCCAGCCTGTGCCGCTGTGCTCCCTCCAGCCTGTGCCCTCTGCCCCCTCCAGCCTGTGCCCCTCCAGCCTGTGCCCTTTGCCCCCTCCAGCCTGTGCCCTGTGCCCCCTCCAGCCTGTGTCTTGTGCCCCTCCAGCCTGTGTCCTGTGCCCCCTCCAGCCTCTGCCCCCTCCAGCCTCTGCCCCCTTCAGCCTCTGCCCCCTACAGCCTCTGCCCTGTACCCCCTCCAGCCTGTGCCCTGTCCCCCTCCAGCCTGTGCCAGCCTGTGCTCCCTCCAGCCCTGCCCTCTGCCCCTCCAGCCTGTGCCCTTTGCCCCCTCCAGCCTGTGCCCCCTCCAGCCTGTGTCCTGTGCCCCTCCAGCCTCTGCCCCCTCCAGCCTCTGCCCCCTCCAGCCTGTGCCCCCTCCAGCCTGTGCCCTGTGCCCCCTCCAGCTCTGCCCTGTGCCCCCTCCAGCCTGTGCCTGTGCCCCCTCCAGCCTCTGCCCCCTCCAGTTTGTGCCCCCCTCCAGCCTTTGCCCTGTGCCCCCTCCAGCCTGTGCCCTCTGCCCCCTCCAGCCTGTGCCCCTCCGCCTGTGACCTGTGCCCTCTCCAGCCTGTGCCCCCTCCATCCTGTGCCCTGTGCCCCCTCCAGCCTTGCCTGTGCCCCTTCCAGCCTGTGCCCCTCCAGCCTCTGCCCTGTGCCCCCTCCAGCCTGTGCCCCCTCCAGCCTGTGCCCCTCCAGCCTATGCCCTGTGCCCCCTCCAGTCTGTGCCCCATCCAGCCACTGCTCCCCTCACCTGCCTTGCCCCCTCCAGCCTGTGCCCTGTGCCCCTCCAGCCTGTGCCCTGTGCCCCCTCCAGCCTGTGCCCTCCTCCAGCTCTGCCCCTCCAGCCTGTGCCCCCCTCCAGCCTGTACCCTGTGCCCCCTCCAGCCTCTGCCCTGTTGCCCCCTCCTGCCTTGGCCTGTGCCCCCTCCAGCCTCTGCCCCCTCCAGTTGTGCCCCTCCAGCCTTGTGCCCTGTGCCCCCTCCAGCCTGTGCCCTCTGCCCCTCCAGCCTGTGCCCCCCTCCCGCCTGTGACCTGTGCCCCTCCAGCCTGTGCCCCCTCCATCCTGTGCCTGTGCCCCCTCCAGACTATGCCCTGTGCCCCTTCCAGCCTGTGCCCCTCCAGCCTCTGCCCTGTGCCCCTCCAGCCTGTGCCCCCTCCAGCCTGTGCCCCCTCCAGTCTATGCCCTGTGCCCCCTCCAGTCTGTGCCCCCATCCAGCCACTGCCCCTCCTGCTCTTGCCCCCTCCAGCCTGTGCCCTGTGCCCCTCCAGCCTGTGCCCTGTGCCCCCCCAGCCTGTGCCCCTCCAGCCTCTGCCCCCTCCAGCCTGTGCCCCCTCCAGCCTGTGCCCCCTCCAGCCTATGCCCTGTGCCCCCTCCAGTCTGTGCCCCATCCAGCCAGTGCCCCCTCCTGCCTCTGCCCCCTCCAGCCCTGTCCTGTGCCCCCTCCAGCCTGTGCCCCCTCCAGCCTGTGTCCTGTGCCCCCTCCAGCCTGTGTCCTGTGCCCCCTCCAGCCTGTGCCCCCTCTAGCCTGTGCCCCCTCCAGCCTGTGCCCCCTCCAGCCTTGTCCTGTGCCCCCTCCAGCCTGTGCCCCCTCCAGCCTGTGTCCTGTGTCCCTCCAGCCTGTGTCCCTGCCCCCTCCAGCCTGTGCCCCCTCCAGCCTGTGCCCCCTCCAGCCTGTGCCCCTCCAGCCTGTGCCCTGTCCTGTGCCCCTCCAGCCTGTGCCATGTCCTGTCCCCTCCAGCCTGTGCCCCGTCCTGTGCCCCCTCCAGCCTGTGCCCTGTCCTGTGCCCCCTTCAGCCTCCCTGTCCTGTGCCCCCTCCAGCCTCCCCTGTCCCTGTGCCCCCTCCAGCCTCCCCTGTCCTGTGCCCCCTCCAGCCTCCCCTGTCCTCTGCCCCCTCCAGCCTCCCCTGTCCTCTGCCCCCTCCTCACCCCTCCATATGCAAGGGACAGTATTCTATATATGTGTGTATGTAGGCACTTCCGTCACTTTGTCCGCACTTCCCTCAACTTTGTACACACACACACAACACTCCGCTATACTTACCACCGGCCTTGCGTCTGCTGCCTGGATCCTCAGTCGACATGTCGCCGCCCCCGAACTACTAGATCCAATATAGCGTCCAAAATGTCTCGATAAACTACCCGGACAACATATTGGATCCAGTTGTCTGGGGGCGGCGACATGTCGACTCAGGATCCAGGCGGCGGGGAAGACGCAGGGTCGGTGGTAAGTATAGCGGAGTGTCTGTGTATGTGTGTGCTTACCATTCCACGGTGCGCCTACCACTCTGCCCACGGTGCTGCGCTGACCACTGCCCACGGTGCTGCGCTGACCACTGCCCACGGGCTGCGCTGACCACTCTGCACACGGCGCTGCGCTGACCACTCTGCCCAAGGCGCTGCACTGACCACTCTGCCCACGGCCTGCGCTGACCACTCTGCCCACGGCGCTGCGCTGACCACTCTGCCCACGGTGCTGCGCTGACCACTCTGCCCACGGCGCTGCGCTGACCACTCTGCCCACGGCGCTGCGCTGACCACTCTGCCCACGGCGCTGCGCTGACCACTCTGCCCACGCGCTGCGCTGACCACTCTGCCCACGGCCGCAGCGCTGACCACTCTGCCCACGCCGCTGCGCTGACCACTCTGCCCACGCGCTGCGCTGACCTCTCTGCCCACGCCGCTGCGCTGACCAACTCTGCACCGGCGCTGCGCTGACTACTCTCCAGCCACTGTTGACCACTCACCGCACTCACTGCTAACCACTGAGCCACCGCACTCACTGCTAACCACTGAGCCACCGCACTCACTGCTAACCACTGAGCCACCGCACTCACTGCTAACCACTGAGCCACCGCACTCACTGCTAACCACTGAGCCACCGCACTCACTGCTAACCACTGAGCCACCGCACTCACTGCTAACCACTGAGCCACCTGTATACACACAATTAATTTCACCGCACTCCCCTAACTATTAGTAAATAAACTATATATGGATTCTAGACTACCCGATTCTTTAGAATCGGGCCGCCATCTAGTGAAGAGATAAATAAAGAAGGAAATTATTATATTCATGTAAACCCACTAATGAAAAGTAAATTTTACCCCATGCACCATCGGGGTCCTTATTTGGAGACGTTCCATCATTTAGCTTTAAAAGAGATCAGAAGCTTACAAGATATTAAACAAAAGGATAATTTAACAAAAGGTGAGAGAATAGCATTGAAGAATTTGAAGGAAAATAAAAATATAATTGTAAAAAAAGCAGATAAAGGAGGAGGAATAGTGATTATGGGGTATAATTGGTATAAGAATAAAAGTAAAGAAATCTTAGCTGACAAAGGATATTACGAAGAATTATTAATAGATCCTTCAGATAGTCTTTTGAACAAATTAAAATGACTATAAAATCAGCTTGGAAACAGGGTATAGTTAATACTAAGGAATACAAATTCTTGAATATCAATAAGTATAAGCTAGCTCATTTTTATTTTTTGCCTAAAATACATAAAGATAGACTAAACCCACCGGGACGCCCCATTATTTTCGGGAATTGGCTCCTAACGAATAACCTATCCCATTATATTGACCTTTTCCTTCAAAAATACAATGTAGAATTAGAGTCCTATTTGAGAGACGCATCACAACTTATCAGTTTAATTACAGAACTTCCACCCCTTCCAGGATGTCTCTTAATAACTTTAGACGTAAATGCTTTGCACTCAAATATTCCACATAATCAAGGATTGAAAATAATAGATCAAATTTTGTTTGAGATAAAGAGATACAGGAACTACAAAGAGAATTTTTGAAGTGGGGTATTGATTTTATATTAAATAATAATGTGTTCTCTTTATTTTTTACAGGCAGGTAAGGGTTTGCGCGATGGGCACGAGATTCACCCCCAGTTATGCGGGCTTTATATGGGGGCGTTTGAATCTGTGCACATTACGGGATCCCCCTTAGGTAAATCATATATAAGGTTTTATAAACGCTTTATAAATGATTTAATTATAATCTGGTCGGGTAGTAAGCAAGAAGCTCTAGCATTTGTAGAAAGCCTGAATGTCAATCAATGGGGGTTAAAATTTGCTATTAATATGTCTGATTATGAAATACAATATCTTGATCTAATGATCCATATAGATGAACGAGGTATTTTGAGCATGTCCACCCATTTTAAAGAGGTACACGTTAATAGTTATCTCAAATTTGACAGCAGCACCCTTAGGATCGATATCCATAGGCAATACTTGAGAATCAGAAAAAACTGCACTTCTGATAGAGACTTTATAAAAGAAGCTAGCCTATTGAAACGTAGATTTAGAGAAAAGGGATACCCTAATAAACTCCTATCTGATGCATTTAATAAATGCAAGCAATATACACAAAAGAATTGCATTAAAAAAATTGAAGATAAAGTACAGGAAAGAAAGAGCACTAGTATTAAGAATGGCACTAATTATGGTTGTAATTTAGTGACCACCTACAATAAATCCCATAGAAATATATATGGATTGATAAAGAAATACTGGTTCATCTTGCGGAGTGACCCTGTACTTTCCAAAATAATTCCTCTGAATCCAAGAATTATTATTAAGAAGGGAAGGAATCTACAAAGTTTGATAGCCCCAAATAGAATAAGGGAGATCCAACAGGTAGAAATAAGAGAACAGGAAAGTATAAAAAAAGATTCTATGGATAAGGGTTGTTTTAAATGTGGTTCTGGGAACTGTAAGTGCTGCGCTTCTATTTTAAGTGGCAGCACTACATTTATTTCCAATACTACAAAAAAAGTCTTTGATATAAAAATAGATTTAACTGTCGTTCCAAGTTTGCTATTTACCTTTTGGAGTGCCCGTGCGGGCATCAGTATGTGGGAAGAACGGTACAATGCATGCAGGCGAGGCTCAATAAACTCCGCTCCAATATAAAAAAAGTTTTTTATTGCACAGTGTATCAAGGCACTACACCCATGTCCACGGAAGTGACCAATCCAGCTTACCTCTAGTTATAATTGATCAGATTCAAGAAGGAATTACAGATAGATTTGAAAAGCTCTGTAAAAGAGAGTCTTATTGGATATTTAGAATGGGGACTCTTTCCCCCGAGGGGTTAAATTTAACTGTAGGCGATTAATTAATTGATTCTGTTCGAGTATAGTTTTTATTGTTTTTTATGCATAATATATTTTTATAGTTATGTATTTGTCTAATGGTTAGTTTTATTAGTTTTTTTTTAAGTGTTTTTAATGATTAATGTATTGTTTTATATGTTTTTATATGAGATTCTCTCTTTTTTTAGATGTATGAAAAAAGGAAAAAAAAGAAGAGGGAAAAAAAAAAAGAAAAAAAAAATTTTTTTTTGGATGTATGAAATGGTTAATATTTACACACACCCCCAACCAATGAAATGTAAGCTCTTGGGAATAAAAGGAGGGGGGAAACAAAGGTTCCTCATCCACTTGAGGAAGACGCATTGGGCATTGAAACATGTTGTGGCAGGAGGAATCTTAATTATTTTTTTGTCTAATAAATCAGGAAGCAAATTTTCAAAAAACTTTGTTCTGCAAGTGTCCGTCCTTAGCGCCGCAACTTGGTCACCACTATTTGATATTTTACCTAGCAGTTGCATGTAGGAACTGATGACACCCATTCTCACCAGAAGAACAGAGTTTACCGGGTAGCACATGAATTCGAGCAAATATTTAGTAAGCATCCATTAGATTTTGGGAGGATTAAAGGGGTACACCATTGCATACCCACAGGAGATCATCCCCCAATTAAATTGAGACATAGTCCTTCCACCAGATCACTACCAACATGCCAAAGAGATGCTGAGGGACATGAAGGAGGCCGGGGTTATAAGAGATAGCAGTAGTCCCTGGGCAGCCCCTTTAGTCCTAGTCAGAAAGAAGGATGGCACGATGAGGATGTGTGTGGATTACAGGGAGGTCAATTAAATCACTCACAAAGATGCTTACCCGTTACCGCGAATAGAGGAGTCTCTTGCTGCATTAAAGACTGCTAATTATTTCTCCACATTAGATCTCACTAGTGGGTATTGACAGGTCTCCGTTGCAGAAGAAAACCGAGGGAAGACTGCATTCACAACGCCAATGGGACTATGCGAATTCAACAGCATGCCATTCGGGTTATGCAATGCACCAGGAACGTTTCAAAGAATCATGGAAAGTTGCCTGGACACCGGAACTTCGGACAGTACTCTTATACCTGGACGACGTCATTGTGTTTTCTAAAACCTACAAGGAACACCTGAAACACCTGGCAGAGGTATTTGAGGCTTTAGCAAAGTACGGGATGAAGCTCAAACCATCTAAATGTAACCTGCTGAAACCTAAAGTCCAATACCTGGGACTCGTGGTCAGCACAGATGGAGTAGCACCAGACCCGGAAAAAGTAACAGCAATCCAGGATTGGCAGAGACCAACCACAATCACCAAGGCACGTTCAATTCTTAGGTTTGGTTCGGTACTACAGAAGATTCATTAAGGGCTACACAAAGATGGCAGCGCCCCTACAAGATCTCCTAGTAGGCCAATCTAAGAAGAGAAGATCTTCAGAGCCACCATTGGAATCCAACCGGTGAGGAAATCCTGGCTTACCCTGATTACAACCTACCATTCGTCCTTTACACCGACGCAAGCAATGTAGACTAGGGAGCAGTCCTTTCCCAGGTTCAAGATGGTAAAGAGCGAGTAATCGCCTACACCAGCAGAAAACTTCAACCCACCGAGAGGAACCCAGAAAACTACAGTTCCTTTAAGTTGGAGTTACTGGCCTTGGTCTGGGCTATAACAGAAAAATTCAAGCACTACCTCGCAGCTTCGAAGTTCACCGTCTTCACGGATAATAACCCATTGACACATCTGGATACCATGAAGCTTGGATCACTGGAGCAACGCTGGATGGCTCGACTATCGAATTATGACTTTACTATCAAATATCGAGCAGGCCGCAACAACGCAAATGCTGATGCCCTCTCCAGAAACCCTCAAGTACATCTACAAGAAATTGAAGAAGAGGATAACTTAGAGGAAATAGAACTCCCAGCTTTCCATAAAAGCATGAAATATCACGTCTACCAAAACCGTCAGACTACTGAACTAAACCCGTTGCCTCACTATGGATGGAAGGAGACTCAAGACAGTGATCCGGCAGTAAGCCTTGTAAAGAAGTTGATAACCCAACCGGATTCCAAACTTGAAAAGGATGCTCCACTAGAAGCCCAACACCTGTGGAAAGAAAGTAGCCGGTTATTCATCTATGAAGGTCAATTGTGCAGGCGGTACATCAACCCAAGAGCACATGGAATGGTATGGCAAGTTGTGGTTCCAAAGAGAGATGTCCAAATGGTATTGGAAGCGTACCACGATGGATCAGGACACTTTGGATGGAGAAAACTGGAAATACTGTTGTGTGAGAGATTCTATTGGATCAGCATGGGTCTTCCATAGAGAGATGGCGTAAAAACTGTGGACCATGCTCATTAAGAAGAAGAGACCGTAACAGCCAGAAAGCACCACTCACGCCTATCATCACCAAACAACCAATAGAACTGGTAGCCTTAGATCATATCAAACTTGCACCCAGCAAATCAGGCTACACCTATGCTTTTACCATGGTAGACCACTATTCCAGATTCCTTGTGGTAACTCCGGTAAAAGACTTAACAGCTGAGACAGCAGCCAGAACATTTCAAGCTTATTTCTGCAGACCCCATGGTTATCCAGAACAGGTATTGACAGACCAAGGACCTGCCTTTGAAGCTGAAATATTTATTTATTAATTCTGTCGCTTATATAGATGCAAGAAAATTCGCACCACGTCTTACCATCCTCAAACTAATGGAATGTGCGAAAAGATGAATCATGTGGTAATCGAAATGCTGAAAACTCTGCCTTTAGAAGAACGAAACCAGTGGCCAGAGAAATTACCAGATCTAGTTGACATCTACAACAACATTCCAGTAAGCTCAACCAATTGTACCCCTGCATACCTCATGACAGCAAGACCAGGAAAATTGCCAGTAGACTTTGAAATAGGCATAGTACCGTATATACTCGTGTATAAGCCGAGTTTTTCAGCCCAAAATTTGGGCTGAAAAGTCTCCCCCTTGGTTTATACACGGGTCATATACGGTATATAAGGTGGGGGCTGTGTCCCGGGGCTGTGGAGGCTGGAGGAGGCGGGGGGAGGCTGCTGTATGAGCGGCCCCGTCACGTGGGGCCGCTCATTAAATATGCACTGCTTCCCCCCTGTCAATCAGCGGCAGGGGGAAGCAGTGCATATAGCCCCCAAATGCTGGCACTCGCCCCCCCTTGTAAGGGCCCCCCCCCGCTGGTTATATTACCATCCCGGTCTTCTGATCAGCGCGCTCCTCGTGCTCCTCGGTGCTCCGTCCGTCCGTCCTGCTACATCGGGATCTCCGGCCGTCGCAGCATATGACGTCATCGCGCGACGGCCGGGGATCCCGGATGTAGCAGGATGGGAGCAGCGAGGACGGAGCGCCGAGGAGCAGCGCTGATCAGAAGACCGAGATGGTAAGAGAAGCGGGGGGGGGCCCTTGCAAGGGGGGCGAGTGCCAGCATTTGGGGGCTGCTGGGTACCCCCAGTTGGCTGCTGGGGACCCCCAGGGGGCTGCTGGGTACCCCTGGGGGCTGCTGGGTACCCCCTGGGGGCTGCTGGGACCCCCAGGGGCTGTGGGTACCCCCTGGGGGCTGCTGGGTACCCCTCAGGCAGGGGCTGCTGGGGCTACCCCTGGGGGCTGCTGTTACCCAGGGGGCTGCTGATACTACCACTGGGCTGCTGTATACTACCACTGGGGCTGCTGTATACTACCACTGGGCTGCTGTATACTACCACTGGGGCTGCTGTATATACCACTGGGGCTGCTATATACTTCCACTGGGGCTGCTGTATAACTACCACTGGGGCTGCTATATACTACCACTGGGGCTGCTGTATACTACCACTGGGGCTGCTATATACTACCACTGGGCTGCTATATACTACCACTGGGGCTGCTGTATACTACCACTGGGGCTGCTATATACTACCACTGGGGCTGCTATATACTACCACTGGGGCTGCTATATACTACCACTGGGGCTGCTGTATACTACCACTGGGGCTGCTTATACTCCACTGGGGCTGCTATATACTACCACTGGGGCTGCTATATACTACCACTGGGGCTGCTGTATACTACCACTGGGGCTGCTATATACTACCACTGGGGCTGCTATATACTACCACTGGGGCTGCTATATACTACCACTGGGGCTGCTGTATACTACCACTGGGGCTGCTATATACTACCACTGGGGCTGCTATATACTACCACTGGGGCTGCTGTATACTACCACTGGGGCTGCTATATACTACCACTGGGGCTGCTGTATACTACCACTGGGGCTGCTGTATACTACCACTGGGGCTGCTATATACTACCACTGGGGCTGCTATATACTACCACTGGGCTGCTGTATACTACCACTGGGGCTGCTGTATACTACCACTGGGGCTGCTGTATACTACCACTGGGGCTGCTGTATACTACCACTGGGCTGCTGTATACTACCACTGGGAGGCCTGTATACCACTGGGGGCATGTATACCACACTGCTGGGGGCTGTATACCTGTGTTGGGGTCCACCCTCGGCTTATACAAGAGTCATAGGTTTTTCCAGATTTTGGGGCAAAAGTAGGGGTCGGCTTATACACGAGTATATACGGTAGTTCCTGAAGAAGATACTACAGATGCAGATTGGGACACTCGTAGGAAAGAGCAATACCAGAAAATCCAAGAATGTGTTGAGAGAAGTCTGGAAAAATCTAGAGGAAGACAAGAAACCACCTTCAATAAAAGTACGCAAGGAACGCCCTTAACACCAGGTGAATTGGTTTTGTAAAGGAAAAGAGGACTGCACAAACTAGATGATCAATGGGAAAAAGAACCATACACTGTGTTACCATCCAACTTTGATAACCAGAAAACCTGTTTAATCAGCAAAGATCATGGTGAAACAACAGCAACAGTGTCCAGAGATCATTTGAAGAAGTGACCTCAACAGCTTCAACCAGAAGAAAATGTACCTTGTCCAAGGCCAGAACAAGAGGAGCCAAACACAGTCCAGACACTCATTGGAGAGTTACCAGCAGATTGGCCTCAAATAGAAGGTACTATCTAATCCCAACTTTGATGTTTCCACCAGTAGTAAAAGTGTCAAGAGTACAAGAACTACCTGTTGTACCGGAACCTGCCATTCCCACTATGAGAATCAGAAGACACTCAGGCATGCCTGTGTTACGCAGATCAACACATGGGTCAGTAAGTAGTTTTCACTCTACACCAGGCATATGTACCAGTGGCATACCAATTTTACGTAGGTCAACACGTGTCAATCAAGGACACCCACCACTCAGGTACAGAGAGTAAGCAGTAAAATGTTGGAAAATGTAAATATGTGCAGAATGTAAATATGCTATTAATGGTAGTGTACAGAAGGGTGGAGGAACTGAATTAGCCCCCATGCACATCAAGTTAGGAAAAGAAAGTGCCTGGGGGTGGTATAAGTGCAGCCAGGCCTCCTAAGCAGAGACACCCATATTGTAAATAGTTATATTTTTGAACTATAAGAGACTTTACCTGATGGACTTTTGAATGTTTCCCCTTTTTCCTATTTTCAAAAATGGACCATAGCCACAGGACTGGTAGTGGCAAAACCCGTTTAAACACCCTTTAAACAGCCTGCAGCGGATGGACT